>OX424557.1:52519869-54945321 GCA_949152475.1 Terebella lapidaria | reverse complement strand
GAGGTCAGGGCAAGTACACCCAGGAACTTACACTAGGATGTGTGTCAGGACAAGTACACCCAGGAACTTACACTAGGATGTGTGTCAGGCAAGTACACCCAGGAACTTACACTAGGATGTGAGTCAGGGCAAGTACACCCAGGAACTTACACTAGGATGTGTGTCAGGACAAGTACACCCAGGAACTTACACTAGGATGTGTGTCAGGGCAAGTACACCCAGGAACTTACACTAGGATGTGTGTCAGGGCAAGTACACCCAGGAACTTACACTAGGATGTGTGTCAGGACAAGTACACCCAGGAACTTACACTAGGATGTGTGTCAGGGCAAGTACACCCAGGAACTTACACTAGGATGTGTGTCAGGGACAAGTACACCCAGGAACTTACACTAGGATGTGTGTCAGGACAAGTACACCCAGGAACTTACACTAGGATGTGAGTCAGGGCAAGTACACCCAGGAACTTACACTAGGATGTGTCACAGGACAAGTACACCCAGGAACTTACACTAGGATGTGTGTCAGGACAAGTACACCAGGAACTTACACTAGGATGTGTGTCAGGACAAGTACACCCAGGAACTTACACTAGGATGTGTGTCAGGACAAGTACACCCAGGAACTTACACTAGGATGTGTGTCAGGACAAGTACACCAGGAACTTACACTAGGATGTGAGTCAGGGCAAGTACACCCAGGAACTTACACTAGGATGTGAGTCAGGGCAAGTACACCAGGAACTTACACTAGGATGTGAGTCAGGGCAAGTACACCCAGGAACTTACACTAGGATGTGAGTCAGGCAAGTACACCCAGGAACTTTACACTAGGATGTGTGTCAGGGCAAGTACACCCAGGAACTTACACTAGGATGTGAGTCAGGGCAAGTACACCCAGGAACTTACACTAGGATGTGAGTCAGGGCAAGTACACCCAGGAACTTACACTAGGATGTGAGTCAGGGCAAGTACACCCAGGAACTTACACTAGGATGTGAGTCAGGGCAAGTACACCAGGAACTTACACTAGGATGTGAGTCAGGGCAAGTACACCCAGGAACTTACACTAGGATGTGTGTCAGGCAAGTACACCCAGGAACTTACACTAGGATGTGTGTCAGGACAAGTACACCAGGAACTTACACTAGGATGTGTGTCAGGGCAAGTACACCCAGGAACTTACACTAGGATGTGTGTCAGGGCAAGTACACCCAGGAACTTACACTAGGATGTGTGTCAGGACAAGTACACCCAGGAACTTACACTAGGATGTGTGTCAGGGCAAGTACACCCAGGAACTTACACTAGGATGTGTGTCAGGGCAAGTACACCCAGGAACTTACGCTAGGATGTGTGTCAGGACAAGTACACCCAGGAACTTACACTAGGATGTGTGTCAGGACAAGTACACCCAGGAACTTACACTAGGATGTGTGTCAGGACAAGTACACCCAGGAACTTACGACTAGGATGTGTGTCAGGGCAAGTACACCCAGGAACTTACACTAGGATGTGTGTCAGGACAAGTACACCCAGGAACTTACACTAGGATGTGTGTCAGGGCCAGTACACCCAGGAACTTACACTAGGAATGTGTGTCAGGGCAAGTACACCCAGGAACTTACACTAGGATGTGTGTCAGGACAAGTACACCCAGGAACTTACGCTAGGATGTGTGTCAGGACAAGTACACCCAGGAACTTACACTAGGATGTGTGTCAGGACAAGTACACCCAGGAACTTACACTAGGATGTGTGTCAGGACAAGTACACCCAGGAACTTACGCTAGGATGTGTGTCAGGGCAAGTACACCCAGGAACTTACACTAGGATGTGTGTCAGGGCAAGTACACCCAGGAACTTACACTAGGATGTGAGTCAGGGCAAGTACACCCAGGAACTTACACTAGGATGTGTGTCAGGGCAAGTACACCCAGGAACTTACACTAGGATGTGTGTCAGGCAAGTACACCCAGGAACTTACACTAGGATGTGTGTCAGGGCAAGTACACCCAGGAACTTACGCTAGGATGTGTGTCAGGGACAGTACACCCAGGAACTTACACTAGGATGTGTGTCAGGGCAAGTACACCCAGGAACTTACGCTAGGATGTGTGTCAGGGCAAGTACACCCAGGAACTTACACTAGGATGTGTGTCAGGACAAGTACACCCAGGAACTTACACTAGGATGTGTGTCAGGGCAAGTACACCCAGGAACTTACACTAGGATGTGAGTCAGGACAAGTACACCCAGGAACTTACACTAGGATGTGTGTCAGGACAAGTACACCCAGGAACTTACACTAGGATGTGTGTCAGGGCAAGTACACCCTGGAACTTACACTAGGATGTGAGTCAGGACAAGTACACCCAGGAACTTACACTAGGATGTGTGTCAGGGCAAGTACACCCAGGAACTTACACTAGGATGTGTGTCAGGACAAGTACACCCAGGAACTTACACTAGGATGTGTGTCAGGACAAGTACACCCAGGAACTTACACTAGGATGTGTGTCAGGACAAGTACACCCAGGAACTTACACTAGGATGTGTGTCAGGGCAAGTACACCCAGGAACTTACACTAGGATGTGTGTCAGGACAAGTACACCCAGGAACTTACACTAGGATGTGTGTCAGGACAAGTACACCCAGGAACTTACACTAGGATGTGTGTCAGGACAAGTACACCCAGGAACTTACACTAGGATGTGTGTCAGGGCAAGTACACCCAGGAACTTACACTAGGATGTGTGTCAGGACAAGTACACCCAGGAACTTACACTAGGATGTGTGTCAGGACAAGTACACTCAGGAACTTACACTAGGATGTGTGTCAGGACAAGTACACCCAGGAACTTACACTAGGATGTGTGTCAGGACAAGCACACCCAGGAACTTACACTAGGATGTGTGTCAGGACAAGTACACCCAGGAACTTACACTAGGATGTGTGTCAGGACAAGTACACCCAGGAACTTACACTAGGATGTGTGTCAGGGCAAGTACACCCAGGAACTTACACTAGGATGTGTGTCAGGACAAGTACACCCAGGAACTTACACTAGGATGTGTGTCAGACAAGTACACCCAGGAACTTACACTAGGATGTGTGTCAGGACAAGTACACCCAGGAACTTACACTAGGATGTGTGTCAGGGCAAGTACACCCAGAACTTACACTAGGATGTGTGTCAGGACAAGTACACCCAGGAACTTACACTAGGATGTGTGTCAGGACAAGTACACCCAGGAACTTACACTAGGATGTGTGTCAGGGCAAGTACACCCAGGAACTTACACTAGGATGTGTGTCAGGGCAAGTACACCCAGGAACTTACACTAGGATGTGTGTCAGGGCAAGTACACCCAGGAACTTACACTAGGATGTGTGTCAGGAGCAAGTACACCCAGGAACTTACACTAGGATGTGTGTCAGGACAAGTACACCCAGGAACTTACACTAGGATGTGTGTCAGGACAAGTACACCCAGGAACTTACACTAGGATGTGTGTCAGGGCAAGTACAACCCAGGAACTTACACTAGGATGTGTGTCAGGGCAAGTACACCCAGGAACTTACACTAGGATGTGAGTCAGGGCAAGTACACCCAGGAACTTACACTAGGATGTGTGTCAGGACAAGTACACCCAGGAACTTACACTAGGATGTGTGTCAGGACAAGTACACCCAGGAACTTACACTAGGATGTGTGTCAGGACAAGTACACCCAGGAACTTACACTAGGATGTGTGTCAGGGCAAGTACACCCAGGAACTTACACTAGGATGTGTGTCAGGACAAGTACACCCAGGAACTTTACGCTAGGATGTGTGTCAGGACAAGTACACCCAGGAACTTACACTAGGATGTGAGTCAGGACAAGTACACCCAGGAACTTACACTAGGATGTGGTGTCAGGACAAGTACACCCAGGAACTTACACTAGGATGTGTGTCAGGACAAGTACACCCAGGAACTTACACTAGGATGTGAGTCAGGACAAGTACACCCAGGAACTTACACTAGGATGTGTGTCAGGACAAGTACACCCAGGAACTTACACTAGGATGTGTGTCAGGACAAGTACAACCCAGGAACTTACACTAGGATGTGTGTCAGGGACAAGTACACTCAGGAACTTACACTAGGATGTGTGTCAGGACAAGTACACCCCAGGAACTTACACTAGGATGTGTGTCAGGACAAGTACACCCAGGAACTTACACTAGGATGTGTGTCAGGACAAGTACACCCAGGAACTTACACTAGGATGTGTGTCAGGACAAGTACACCCAGGAACTTACACTAGGATGTGTGTCAGGACAAGTACACCCAGGAACTTACACTAGGATGTGTGTCAGGACAAGTACACTCAGGAACTTACACTAGGATGTGTGTCAGGACAAGTACACCCAGGAACTTACACTAGGATGTGTGTCAGGACAAGTACACCCAGGAACTTACACTAGGATGTGTGTCAGGACAAGTACACCCAGGAACTTACACTAGGATGTGTGTCAGGACAAGTACACTCAGGAACTTACACTAGGATGTGTGTCAGGACAAGTACACCCAGGAACTTACACTAGGATGTGTGTCAGGACAAGTACACTCAGGAACTTACACTAGGATGTGTGTCAGGACAAGTACACCCAGGAACTTACACTAGGATGTGTGTCAGGACAAGTACACTCAGGAACTTACACTAGGATGTGTGTCAGGACAAGTACACCCAGGAACTTACACTAGGATGTGTGTCAGGACAAGTACACTCAGGAACTTACACTAGGATGTGTGTCAGGACAAGTACACCCAGGAACTTACACTAGGATGTGTGTCAGGACAAGTACACTCAGGAACTTACACTAGGATGTGTGTCAGGACAAGTACACCCAGGAACTTACACTAGGATGTGTGTCAGGACAAGTACACCCAGGAACTTACACTAGGATGTGTGTCAGGACAAGTACACCCAGGAACTTACACTAGGATGTGAGTCAGGACAAGTACACCCAGGAACTTACACTAGGATGTGTGTCAGGACAAGTACACCCAGGAACTTACACTAGGATGTGTGTCAGGGACAAGTACACCCAGGAACTTACACTAGGATGTGTGTCAGGACAAGTACACTCAGGAACTTACACTAGGATGTGTGTCAGGACAAGTACACCCAGGAACTTACACTAGGATGTGTGTCAGGACAAGTACACCCAGGAACTTACACTAGGATGTGAGTCAGGGCAAGTACACCCAGGAACTTACACTAGGATGTGTGTCAGGACAAGTACACCCAGGAACTTACACTAGGATGTGTGTCAGGACAAGTACACCCAGGAACTTACACTAGGATGTGTGTCAGGGCAAGTACACCCAGGAACTTACACTAGGATGTGTGTCAGGACAAGTACACCCAGGAACTTACACTAGGATGTGTGTCAGGACAAGTACACCCAGGAACTTACACTAGGATGTGAGTCAGGGCAAGTACACCCAGGAACTTACACTAGGATGTGTGTCAGGACAAGTACACCCAGGAACTTACACTAGGATGTGTGTCAGGACAAGTACACCCAGGAACTTACACTAGGATGTGTGTCAGGGCAAGTACACCCAGGAACTTACACTAGGATGTGTGTCAGGACAAGTACACCCAGGAACTTACACTAGGATGTGTGTCAGGCAAGTACACCCAGGAACTTACACTAGGATGTGTGTCAGGGCAAGTACACCAGGAACTTACACTAGGATGTGTGTCAGGACAAGTACACCCAGGAACTTACACTAGGATGTGTGTCAGGGCAAGTACACCCAGGAACTTACACTAGGATGTGTGTCAGGGCAAGTACACCCAGGAACTTACACTAGGATGTGTGTCAGGACAAGTACACCCAGGAACTTACACTAGGACTGTGTGTCAGGACAAGTACACCCAGGAACTTACACTAGGATGTGTGTCAGGACAAGTACACCCAGGAACTTACACTAGGATGTGTGTCAGGGCAAGTACACCCAGGAACTTACACTAGGATGTGAGTCAGGACAAGTACACCCAGGAACTTACACTAGGATGTGTGTCAGGACAAGTACACCCAGGAACTTACACTAGGATGTGTGTCAGGGACAAGTACACCCAGGAACTTACACTAGGATGTGTGTCAGGGCAAGTACACCCAGGAACTTACACTAGGATGTGTGTCAGGACAAGTACACCCAGGAACTTACACTAGGATGTGTGTCAGGACAAGTACACCCAGGAACTTACACTAGGATGTGTGTCAGGACAAGTACACCCAGGAACTTACACTAGGATGTGTGTCAGGGCAAGTACACCCAGGAACTTACACTAGGATGTGTGTCAGGACAAGTACACCCAGGAACTTACACTAGGATGTGTGTCAGGACAAGTACACCCAGGAACTTACACTAGGATGTGTGTCAGGGACAAGTACACCCAGGAACTTACACTAGGATGTGTGTCAGGGCAAGTACACCCAGGAACTTACACTAGGATGTGTGTCAGGACAAGTACACCCAGGAACTTACACTAGGATGTGTGTCAGGGCAAGTACACCCAGGAACTTACACTAGGATGTGTGTCAGGACAAGTACACCCAGGAACTTACACTAGGATGTGTGTCAGGACAAGTACACTCAGGAACTTACACTAGGATGTGTGTCAGGACAAGTACACCCAGGAACTTACACTAGGATTGTGTGTCAGGGCAAGTACACCCAGGAACTTACACTAGGATGTGTGTCAGGACAAGTACACCCAGGAACTTACACTAGGATGTGTGTCAGGGCAAGTACACCCAGGAACTTACACTAGGATGTGTGTCAGGACAAGTACACCCAGGAACTTACACTAGGATGTGTGTCAGGACAAGTACACCCAGGAACTTACACTAGGATGTGTGTCAGGACAAGTACACCCAGGAACTTACACTAGGATGTGTGTCAGGGCAAGTACACCCAGGAACTTACACTAGGATGTGTGTCAGGACAAGTACACCCAGGAACTTACACTAGGATGTGTGTCAGGGCAAGTACACCCAGGAACTTACACTAGGATGTGTGTCAGGGCAAGTACACCCAGGAACTTACACTAGGATGTGTGTCAGGACAAGTACACCCAGGAACTTACACTAGGATGTGTGTCAGGACAAGTACACCCAGGAACTTACGCTAGGATGTGTGTCAGGGCAAGTACACCCAGGAACTTACACTAGGATGTGTGTCAGGGCAAGTACACCCAGGAACTTACACTAGGATGTGTGTCAGGACAAGTACACCCAGGAACTTACACTAGGATGTGAGACAGGGCAAGTACACCCAGGAACTTACACTAGGATGTGTGTCAGGACAAGTACACCCAGGAACTTACACTAGGATGTGTGTCAGGGCAAGTACACCCAGGAACTTACACTAGGATGTGTGTCAGGACAAGTACACCCAGGAACTTACACTAGGATGTGTGTCAGGGCAAGTACACCCAGGAACTTACGCTAGGATGTGTGTCAGGGCAAGTACACCCAGGAACTTACACTAGGATGTGAGTCAGGACAAGTACACCCAGGAACTTACACTAGGATGTGTGTCAGGACAAGTACACCCAGGAACTTACACTAGGATGTGTGTCAGGGCAAGTACACCCAGGAACTTACGCTAGGATGTGTGTCAGGGCAAGTACACCCAGGAACTTACACTAGGATGTGTGTCAGGACAAGTACACCCAGGAACTTACACTAGGATGTGAGTCAGGGCAAGTACACCCAGGAACTTACACTAGGATGTGTGTCAGGACAAGTACACCCAGGAACTTACACTAGGATGTGTGTCAGGACAAGTACACCCAGGAACTTACACTAGGATGTGTGTCAGGGCAAGTACACCCAGGAACTTACGCTAGGATGTGTGTCAGGGCAAGTACACCCAGGAACTTACACTAGGATGTGTGTCAGGACAAGTACACCCAGGAACTTACACTAGGATGTGAGTCAGGGCAAGTACACCCAGGAACTTACACTAGGATGTGTGTCAGGACAAGTACACCCAGGAACTTACACTAGGATGTGTGTCAGGACAAGTACACCCAGGAACTTACACTAGGATGTGTGTCAGGGCAAGTACACCCAGGAACTTACACTAGGATGTGTGTCAGGACAAGTACACCCAGGAACTTACACTAGGATGTGTGTCAGGGCAAGTACACCCAGGAACTTACACTAGGATGTGTGTCAGGGCAAGTACACCCAGGAACTTACACTAGGATGTGTGTCAGGGCAAGTACACCCAGGAACTTACACTAGGATGTGAGTCAGGACAAGTACACCCAGGAACTTACACTAGGATGTGTGTCAGGGCAAGTACACCCAGGAACTTACACTAGGATGTGTGTCAGGACAAGTACACCAGGAACTTACGCTAGGATGTGTGTCAGGGCAAGTACACCCAGGAACTTACGCTAGGATGTGTGTCAGGGCAAGTACACCCAGGAACTTACACTAGGATGTGTGTCAGGGCAAGTACACCCAGGAACTTACGCTAGGATGTGTGTCAGGACAAGTACACTCAGGAACTTACACTAGGATGTGTGTCAGGGCAAGTACACCCAGGAACTTACACAAGGATGTGTGTCAGGGCAAGTACACCCAGGAACTTACACTAGGATGTATGTCAGGGCAAGTACACCCAGGAACTTACACTAGGATGTGAGTGAGGGCAAGTACACCCAGGAACTTACGCTAGGATGTGTCAGGGCAAGTACACCCAGGAACTTACGCTAGGATGTGTGTCAGGGCCAGTACACCCAGGAACTTACACTAGGATGTGAGTGAGGGCAAGTACACCCAGGAACTTACGCTAGGATGTGTGTCAGGGCCAGCACACCCAGGAAGAAGAAATACCCGGTCAGGAGCAGGTTGATGTACTCCTTCGAGAATATCTGTCCAAGAAAACATATCCAAATACATACTGGTACTTGGTATTCAGTATGGATATATGCAGGTCATATAATGTTACTTCTATCTTCTGGTTACATTAACTCGTTAAATTCTAATATTGAATTGCTTGTGATCATCCACTCTAATAACCACTGCTCAGTATAATCCTACTAAATTATCAAAGTTCTATTAAGCATTGTGAGTGGAGATTGGGTCCAATCACAAGGGGAAAGTGACCTGAAAGAAGACGTAGAGCCCAAAGAGTGTACAGCTTGCAATCAGGGGGAACATGGCTGCATCCTTGCTTGTCATGGTCTCAGTCTTCTCTCCAGAGTCCTAGGGAGCACACAGGTTCAGCAAGATAAATTTACTGGTTCAGCTTGACCACTCACTTGTCATACACAATTCTATCACACAACTGATTGCTATATACATGATATATAAGTTGGTTATTTATGTGCGCTACATAAGAATAAATTATTATTATTATTATTATTGCAAACAGTGACAGGAAGTTATGAGGCAGACAACAGCTACACCACGGGGAATTATCCGTTCCGTATGAAATGGTTTACGATGGTTTGGTTCTGATTTACGTGTATTTGCCGACAGTCAAAACAAAAGTGACCGGTGCGATCTTGATTCGATTACTACCTCAATATTTATCCATTTATCACCAAATGTATATACACATTATGTCTTTCAGGCATATTTTTTTATTTATATTAGCAACTACTTTCATCGCAACACGCATAATTTTGCTGGAAAACTACAAGTCTTTATGTCGCATTACAAGTTCCGATTTACCGTCATGGTGATTCTGATTTACGTTGGTTTACATGTTTTGATGTTCCGATTTACCGGCACTTATATGTCTAGATATCAGTTAAGAATATCATTTGTTGCAATGAAAACAAACATGAACGCTTACATGGCAAATTTCTTACTTTCATACTGTGTGTCCGCACATGAAATTTGAATGCAAATTAAGTCAATTTCAACAACCAACCTCGAATGATTTTTCCCCTAAATTTGCCAATTTAAATCTGCATGAAGCATATTTTCTCACCAAATTTCAGATCTTCAAAACTGAAAAAGTTGATAATCTACCCCAATGTTAAATTTCAGCTACAAATGGGATCACATGAACTCTAGCAAATTGGGTAATTTCATAATGTTTGTGACCATGAACAATTTACCAGTGTTTTAAATTTAGGTCAAAGGTCAAATTCAAAGTCACATGAATATTCTGCATATATCACTTCCTATATGTCCACAATTGATTCCTAAGCTGTAAACTCGATAACAAGCGAGATATTAGCCATTTTGTGCTTTGCCCTTGAAAATGTGGTCAAAGGTCAAATTCAAGGTCACAAGAATATTCAGCATATATCACTTCCTATATGTCCACAATTGATTCCTGAGTTGTAAAGTCGATAATAAGCGAGATATTAGCCATTTTGTCATGTGACCTTGAAAATGAAGTCAAAGGTCAAATTCAAGGTCATCAGAATATTCAGCATATATCATTTCCTATATGTCCACAATTGATTCCTAAGCTGTAAAATCGATAATGTGAGATATTAGCCTTTTTGTATTGTGACCTTGAAAATTAGGTCAAAGGTCAAATCAAGGTCATGACAATATTCAGAATATAACATTTCCTATATTTTCACAATTGATTTCTAAGCTGAAAAGTCGATAATAAGCGAGATATTAGCCATTTCAGAGGTCAAATTCAAGGTCATGCATGAGTATATTCATGCATATTTCATTTCATATATGTCCACAATTGATTCCTAAGTTGTAAAATCGATAATAAGTGAGATATTAGCCATTTTGTCCTGTGACTTTGAAAATGACGTCAAATTCAAGGTCATGACAATAATCTGCTTATATCATTTCCTCTATGTTCATAATGGATTCCTAAGCTGTAAAGACGATAACAAGCGAGATATTAGCAATTTTGTCCTGTGACCTTGAAAATGAGGTCAAAGGTCAAATTCAAGGTCATCAGAATATTCAGCATATATCATTTCCTATATGTTCACAATGGATTCCTAAGCTGTAAAGACGATAATAAGCGAGATATAAGCCATTTTGTGCTCTGACTTTGAAATTGAGGTCAGAGGTCAAATTCAAGGTCACGAGAATAATCAGCATATAATAATAATAATAATATTTATTACAAAGCTCCACATTAAATTTCAGAATTTGCCCTTCTTTTTTCAAAGCCAAGGGGTACAGCAAAGTTAGCCAAAGGGCTAAAATAGGTTACCGGACAATTTTGGCTCTAAGCATTGCAAGTGACATACGACTTTGAGATTTACCAATCAAGGTCATCTTTGTGAACTGCAATATCACCATTAGGTATGTTGCATATGACTTCATATATGTTCATAATACAAACATATAAGCTCTATCAACAAGTATTTTCTCTGTAGAGGCCACTTTACACATGTCGGGTCAGGCAAGGTTGTGAGATTTGGATTTCAAGGTCATATATAAGGTCAAACTAGACGTCAAGGCCTAGAGGCCTTGGAGGCATTTCAGGGAGAAGCATGAAAAAAACAAAATGCTGACTCAGCAAAAACATGATGAAGCTCCCATGAGACCTATAAGACATTTGTGCAATTACATGTATGTGAAGGACAAACTTCATACCATTAAGACTATCTGTCTAATGTCTGTTTTGTTCTAAGTCGCACCGTTTCCGAGGAATCGATGAGTCCGAAAATAACGTCCGTTTCGCTCTACAACACACCGTTTTCGAGATATCGACGAAAACGAAAAATGTCGACTCAGCGAAAAAATTTACGGCCAAGGTCAAAGGTCATTAAAAATACCCCTTAAACATGTTTGTCTAGGGTGACGAGTCCGAAAATAACATCCGTTTCGCTCTACGACACACCGTTTCCGAGATATCGACGAAAACGAAAAATGCCGACTCAGCGAAAAAATTTAAGGTCAAGGTCAAAGGTCATCCCTAATACCCTTAAAACGTGTTTGTCTAAGGCGAAAAGTCCAAAAATAACGTCCGTTTCGCTCTACGACGCACCGTTTCCGAGATATCGACGAAAACGAAAAATGCTGACTCAGCGAAAAAATTTAAGGTCAAGGTCGAAGGTCATCCATAATACCCTAAAGACATGTTTGTCTAGGTCGACGAGTCCGAAAATATCGTCCGTTTCGCTCTACGACGCACCGTTTCCGAGATATCGACGAAAACGAAAAATGCCGACTCAGCGAAAAAATTTAAGGTCAAGGTCAAAGGTCATCCATAATACCCTAAAGACATGTTTGTCTAAGGCGACGAGTCCGAAAATATCGTCCGTTTTGCTCTACGACGCACCGTTTCCGAGATATCGACGAAAACGAAAAATGCCGACTCAGCGAAAAAATTTTAGGTCAAGGTCAAAAGTCATCCATAATACCTCTTAGACATGTTTGTCTAGGGCGACGAGTCCGAAAATAATGTTCGTTTCGCTCTACGACGCACCGCTTCCGAGATATCGACGAAAACGAAAAATGCCGACTCAGCGAAAAAATTTAAGGTCAAGGTCAAAGGTCATCCCTAATACCCTTAAGACATATTTGTTTAGGGCGACGAGTCCGAAAATAAAGTCCGTTTCGCACTACGACGCACTGTTTCAGAGATATCGATGAAAACGAAAAATGCCGACTCAGCAAAAAAATTTAAGGTCAAGGTCAAAGGTCATCCATAATACCCCTTAGACATGTTTGTCTAGGATGACGAGACCGAAAATAACATCCGTTTCGCTCTACGACGCATCGTTTCAGAGATATCGATAAAGACGAAAAATGTCGACTCAGCAAAAAAATTTAAGGTCAAGGTCAAAGGTCATCCATAATACCCCTTAGACATGTTTGTCTAGGATGACGAGTCCGAAAATAACGTCCGTTTCGCTCTACGACGCACCGTTTCCGAGATATGCCTGAGAGCCTCAAGGATGACTCAGCAAAAATTATTTCGAGCCCTAGGTCAAAGGTCGTTTGACGGATCGGCCTCAAAATCAAAAGGCTTCTTCCCTGGTGACATATGAACCTCCGTGCAAAGTTTTACGGTCATTGCCATAATACTTTTTGAGTTATCGTGCGGAAACCGAAAACATGAATTTCATCCTCACGGACCTCACGGACCCCGGAGCCGGCTCAAAAACAATAGGCTTCTTCCACACAACATTTCTGACCACCGTTGAAAATTTGGCAAAGATACGCCGATGCAAACTGAAGTTATCGTGCGGAAACCAAAAAGTGAAAAAAAAAAAAAAAAAAAAAAAAAAGAAAAAAAGAAAAAAAAAAATTTTGACAAAACCATAAAGGCATTTCTGCTGAAATGCCTTAATTCAAGGTCTCCAGGAGATGTGCTATGTATACATGACTTGTTGTAAGCTTATACACAAATCTAACCTGTATGTGCAAGTGCTTAAGCTTCAGTGGCTAATTTACACATTTCACATCGGACATTTAGCACTCAAGGTCATCTGAGGTCAAGGTCAAGGTCATCATCAGTTGTGCCATATTTGACTTCCTATATGCTCATAATGCAAACTTAAGCTCTATTTACAAGCATTTCATCTGTAGAAGCAAATCTGGGCATTTTTTTTACCCCCAAATGGCTGTTTTGACCTTTCAAGGTCATCAAAGGTCAAATTCAAGGTCACCACACAAATCGCCATATATGACTTCCCATTTGAAAGTGCCAATTTCTAAGCTCTATCTTCAAGCGTTCTATGAGTACAGTCCATGAGGCAGCTCCCATTATGAAGGAAAAAATGCCAAAAATTTTTCAAGTCCAAAATTTTTTTCAAAGGGTAATAAATTTTTTTTTGTCTAGAAATGGCCCAAAATGGATAGTAATGCGATTTGGGCCGAAATTTTTTTTTTTCGTTGACCCGTCGAAAATTCAAAATGGCCGCCATACGCAGACCAGCGATTCAAGGGCAACCAAACTTATACACATCACATAGGTACATGAGGAGAATCTTTTGAAATGAAAATCTCAAATCTGATCAGACAGTTTTTGAGAAAATGGCCACCAAAGTCCAAAATTGGCCATTTTTCGTCGAAAATGGCCGCCATTTTGGGAAAATGCGAAAATCGAAAAACTAAAAAAAAAACCCTCTTGAAATATTTTTAGGCATTTTGTGCAAAATTTCAGAAAAATCCGCCTGTAAACTTTGAAGATACAGATGTGGACGGGCGACGGACGGACGATGGACACAACGCCACGGCAATAGGTTATCGGACCATAGGTCCGGTAACCTAAAAAATTACCCATACATTTTCTAATTTACTCTCTTTTTTTGAGACAAAGGGATATGGGACTACTAAGTTTTTGAAAATTCCAGGGCTTGGATGAGTCAGAAATTTTTGACCCGGATACCCGTGTGGTCTGACCCGCCCCCGCCCCGGGTAACTCGTCCAAATATATATCAAAATATGAACGATACTCACTGTAGCAATTTGTAACACGTAAATGCTAGTCATCAATCTTTGAAAGTATATTATTTGTTTCATTTGTGTTTATTTTCCAGCTTGAAAGATCATGCATGACCTCATGAAACTACTTCCGGTTTTTTCCTGATGATTTCTTTGTCATTCTGCATTCTAATGATTTTACTAGTGTTTATCGCAAATATTAAAGACAAAAACTATATCTTTATTCATTCTCGGGTACGGGTAATGAAATTCCAACCTGAGTAATTTGGTAAACCCTGGTGTCCCACTCATCGAGCGCGAAGCGCGAGTGGGACACAGATTGTACCAGACATGGGGCCCTAACTATTCTAGATTTCGATCGTGACCATGCCACATCTTGAATGACCAGACATTTACTCATTGCTGCGATGTTCTTCAATATCTTCTGAAACAACTTACATACCCAGATTTTTTGGTCATGTGCTTATTGATCCGATCATAGCTTCATTTCAAATCGACATGATAATCCACAACTTCTGATTTCGCCATTCCTGGTCGATAAATGGGCTGATTGTGTTTTTTGCTAGTGTATTTTTTGCTAGTGTGGCCGCACATGCACAGACACACAATCAGCCCATTTATCGCCCAGGAAATGGCGAAATCAGAAGTTGTGGATTCTCATGTCGAATTGAAATGAAGCTATGATCGCATAAATAAGCACATGACCAAGAAATCTGAGTATGTAAGTTTTTTTCAGGTGATATTGAAGAACATCGCAGCAATGAGTAAATGTCTGGTCACGCAAGATGTGGCTTGGTCACGATCGAAATGTAGAATAGTTAGGGCCCCATGTCTGGTACAATCTGTGTCCCACTCGCGCTTCACGCTCGCGCTTCACGCTCGATGAGTGGGGCACCTGGGTTTATGGAGCAGGGTTAGGAAAAGCCGAACATATGGCAGATAATTTGTTCACGTGGGTTTGTTGACAAGAAAGCCGGGTGAAAACGAAACAGCTGGAAAACTAACTTTTTGTTCCTTGTGATATCTGACAGATCGGAAGGAGCCGAAGAAAATCGGCAGCAAGGCCATGACGAACAACCCTCCATAAGCGACGATAATCCCTTCTGGGGACGCCGGCACCTTAGCTGTTGCATTTTCCGCTGTTTCATTCAAGTCAGCGACTGTTTCGTTTACGACCGTGTCCGCCATTGTTGATGATTGAAGTCTCGTCTGGGCGGATTTGACGTGGCGATATTCTGCGAGACTTTCAATTACAGCAAACTAAACATTGTCGGTCGCACAACAGAGGCAGCTCTATCCTCGTCATCGATCAACTGTCGAAGACATCATTCAACGCACCCATTATACGGGTCTGTTTTGACGCCAAATCACTAACTGTACTGTGATCATCAATTACGTGAAATATGGTGGTAAAATTATGTTCAATGGCCATTTAGTCTAAATAGTGCATCGCTTTCACTTCGATATAATTGTTTTATTATATTGTCTCACGTTGATAATGAACGAGACAATCAGAGATTGCAGACCCTCGCCCTTCAAGTTTTGGTCTTAAGACCATCGGTTGTACGCCATACGATTGGGAATTGGCCAAAGAAAAATACAAAAATAAGTTGAAAATTTAATATTGATTAGAACCGGAGTTATAGCCAATTATGTGATTTTCTTTTTTCCGTTGCCATGGCAACCGTTTTTACCCGATTTTGGCAAAATTTGAAAGGGACTGAGCCACTACCATAGCACTCCAGCCCTATAAATTTCAAATCGATCGGACCGTTTGCCTTTGAGTTATGAGCGCAGACATTTGCACTGAAACGTCGCTGGCCAAAAATAACCGAAATCGTGACCCCCAATTTTTCGACATCGGGCGATAATGGATAATTTTCGGCGTACGACCATCGGTCGTATGTGACCAAGCATCTCGTGTATTTATTTCATTGATTTCCAGCAAGCGTTTGAACTGTGCATTTTGATACTCGCGAATACACGGAGCGTTATGATCGCTAATCGATATTGACCGTCGATTGAACATTCATATCTTGTACGTGATCGTATTACGCAATAATTATATTCCATCCGAAATATTTATACTGACGCATAGTATCCGTCTAATATTATTTAATATTAACTCATACATAGTTAATACACATTATTAACAGTTATATTGAAAAACTAGATCATTCTCATTTCCTCGCCATGGTTACATGCTTTCACTGACCAATGACCTGACTGGACGCTGTGACCACTGTGACGTCAATAATTTACTGGTACTCTCGTGGTCAGTCTATCACGAGCAGTCCATCTGGACAGACGGGACAGTACAGGAGTTGGGGGAAGTGTATGTATTCATATATTTTTATTATTCGAAATTATTCTGAAATTCATGGACTTGTATGCACATTAGTTGAACCAATTCGCAATTTAATTATTCAGTTGGTGTGATTTATCTATGGGACGGCCCGTGCTTGTGAAGGGGCATGTATTACCATAAAACGGTGATATTCTCACGGGGTATGTGTTAGCCATGAATTCTCCATTATTGATAAATTATTGATATATTACTTTGGTGAAATAGCAATTGCTGATTGATGAATTTTGTGGAAATACAGTGTAATTTAATTCCAGATTATTATTATTTTCATGCTGCAATATTTTATTTGTTTTATTTGTTGCTTATATATTTTATATATATTTGTTTCAGGATTTTGTTAATAAATAAAAGTCGTTCGAGCCTACTTCGCTTTACATACACCAAACGATTGGGAATTGGCTAAAGAAAAATACAAAAATAGTTGAAAAAATTAGTATCAGGTAGAACCGAAATTAGAGCCAATTATGTGATTTTCTTTTTTTCGTTGCCATGGCAACCGTTTTCATCCGATTTTGGCAAAATTTTAGAAAGACTGAGCCACTACCATAGCACTCTTGCCCTATAAATTTCAAATCGATCGGACTGTTTGCCTTTGAGTTATGAGCACAGACATTTGCACTGAAACGTCGCTGGCCAAAAAAATTCGAAACCGTGACCCCCAATTTTTCGACATCAGGCGATAATGGAGAGTTATGGTCGTACGACCACGGGCCATATATCAGATGATCAGAAATTGGCCATAGAAAAATACAAAATTAGTTAGAAAAAATTATCTTGATTAGAACCGAAGTTATGGTCAATTATTGATTTTTACATTTTCCGTTGCCATGGCAACAGTTTTTGTCCGATTTTGACCAGATTCGAGGAGGACCGAGCCACTGAGATGTAGACGCCGAGATGTATTTCCAGATTTACCTGAAAAAGGAAGACAGAGCTTTCTACCGATTTTTGTGGAGGAAGATGAATGTAGACCAGAAGCCTGACGTCCACGAGTGGACAAGAATCGTGTTTGGAGTGAATGCGTCGCCATTCCTCGGACAGTTTGTGTCAAGACTGAATGCCAAGAACTATGAACTGGAGCTGCCGCTGGCCGCAGACACTGTCATCAACTCTACATACATGGACGACAGTATCGACTCCGTTGCTGACACACAAACGGCCATCAGACTAGTAGACCAGCTGAGAACGCTGTGGCAACACGCCGGCATGTTCCCAAGAAAGTGGCTGTCCAATGATCCAAAAGTGATGCGCCATGTTCCGGCACAAGACTGTGTTGCCGAGGTTGACCTAGATAGAGGAGCCCTACCATCAGTGAAGACTCTGGGCCTCCTGTGGTGAGCAGAAGACGACACCTTCAGGTATCAAGTCAGACATCTGGATGACACTAGTACCACGTTAACCAAACACAGCTTTTTGAGCAAGACAGCTGCGTTGTTTGCCATACACGATCCGAGCCAAAGTTCTTTTCCAAGAGATCTGGATCTCTGGTGCTGACTGGGATGAGGAAATCTACCAGGAACTACAGCCAAAAGCAGAACAGTGGTTCGCAGAGCTCAAAGACCTACCAGAAATCAGTATCCCTCGCTGTCTCTGAGAAAACAAGAACATATCAAGAACTTCCCTCCACACATTCACAGATGCCTCCAAGGATGCCTATGGAGCGGCGATATACATTCGGCATGTGTATGACGACGACTCAGTCACCAGTCAGCTGATTGCTTCCAAGTCCCGAGTGGCACCACTCAAAGCAATCAGTATACCAAGACTTGAGCTCTTGGGAGCTGTCGCTGGACTCAGGCTCAGTTTTTAGGATGGTGTTGATTGCTCTCGTAGCAATCAACGCCGTGAACATGATCTCAAAGAACAAAGAGATCAAGGCGAATTCAAAGATACTTCCGCTCCTGCCTTTCAGAGATGAGGAAGTACTTCTACGGTCAAACAGGCCACTGAAATGGTCAACCAGCATCCCATGGGAGATGAGGCATCCCATACTCCTTCCTCGGAATCACTGGACAATGAAATTGATTGTGAAACACTACCATGAGGAAGCTTTTCATGGAGGAACAAACTTTGTCCTTGCACAACTGAACCAAAAGTACTGGATAGTTTTAGCTCGCGAAGTGATCAAATCCGATGAACAAGAATGCAGCGCGCTGCAAGAGGAAGAAAGCGAATCCAACAAGACAAGTCATGGTGCCGTTGCCCAAGATGAGAACAAAAGTAACGCTCCGAGCCTTCAGCCAATCTTCAGTAGACTTCGCTGGACCGTTCATAGTGAAGCAAGGTCGAGGAAGGGCTAGGCTGAAGAGATACCTATGTCTCTTCACTTGCCTCAGCACCCATGCCGTTCATCTTGAAGTGGCTTTCGGATTCGATACAGACTCGTTCCTGAATGCACTGTTCTGAATGACCTCACGGAGGGGAGTGCCTGACGACATTCACTTCGACAACGGCACAAACTTTGTTGGGGCCAACAAAGAACTCCAAGAACTACTACTGGATAAGATCAAAGAAAAGACATCAAACAAAGGAATACGTTGGCACTTCAATCCCCCAGCGGCACCACATTTCAACAGTGTGCATGAGGTTATGGTTCATGCTGCTAAGAGAGCAATCAACGCCGTCCTAAAAAACGCAGAAGTGCTGTTATTGGAGCTGAAGGACTTCTCAACAGTCGCCCACTGACGTACCAGACTTCCAGTGTGCAGGACCTCGAACCCCTCACTCCCAATCATTTCCTGCATGGCCGGATGGGTGGACAGTTTGCTCCGCAGGAAATCGATGAAGTCGCATACATTCCATGCAAACGTTGGCGTCATATGCAGGAACTTGTTCATGGTTTCTGGAAGCGCTGGATCAAAGAATGGCTACCGAACCTAAGTAGACGCAAGAAATGGTTTCGGGAGAAAAAGAACCTTGAAGTAGGACAAGTGGTGCTCGTCATGAGTAATGACACTCCTCATGGAAAATGGCCGCTTGGACGCGTGATGAAAAGGTGTCCCGGAGCGGACATGTCCGCGTCGCTGACGTGATGGTTGACGGAAAAAACTACAGGAGACCTGTTGTGAAACTGTGCCCCTTGCAATGACATTTGACCTGGTGACTTTTCATGAGTACAGAGACTGTAATTTTGTTTGAAACGTAATTTTGAATTTTGTGCTATGTGTTGCTATGATGATGTATCATATCAAGAAGGGTAGAATGTTCAGGGGATAACTAGTAGTAAGCAGCTCGGGCTGCTACCTAGTGAGTTACAAGTAAACTCGAATATTTTGAGCTATTAAGTGCTGACACCTAGTGAATGATGTGTTCCTATTGAATTGTGGGATTTGTTGTAGAAATAAAAAGGGCTGTCAAGAACTGTGATTTATTGACAAACGAACAGGGTGCTTGGTCTAAGTGCAGGGTGAAGGTCGTGTGGCGGTGTGATAGGTGCGGCTTGTACTGTGAATGGCTGGGTGTCATGGGAACCTCATGTGATCGTCTGAGTCATGTCTGAGGTGTGGTTTTATGGTACCTGTATATATGGCGTACATGGTTGTGTGTGGTTGTCATGGTGAGTGCTGATAGTGCATATGTATTGTATTGCGGGGGGAAGGGTCTGGGCCGTTACAATCTTCTAAAAATGCTACATAAGATAACGAATAAGATAACAAATATCATTTGATATTAGCCTATAGTTTTACAACTCAAAAGAAAGCAAGAACTCATACAACTCAATCCAACTTATCAACAACTTATCCAGTCCGTTACATTGGATAATGGACCCTGTTTTGTTTGCTCGGAATACTTAATACTGGGTATTGATTCCATGTCTATTTCTGGCAATCGTGTATTAAACTTTTTTGCACTGGTGAAAAAAAAATCTTGTGTAGGCCTACATTCGTTTGAGGAATAATCACCTAAAAAGCTCCTACAACACTGTTCAAACAGGATTTCTCACTCAAATGAATTTTACAGGAAAATACCGTACACTTGACTCTTTGAAAACTACACGAGAATTTCTGGGGAACGTTTCTCGCTTTCATGCACTGCTAGCAGCCCGTCTTGCTTTCTTTGAGTTGTATGCCTTCACTGTCTCCAGGATCAAAGAAATTGCTTGGTTATTATAAAAGACAAGTATTTGTGGCTAGAAATATGTGCAGTTTTTATGTCCAGACAAATTTGCAGAAATTTAAGCTTGCGGATTTTAGCTGTCATGTGTATTATATGTGGCGATTTCGCCCAAAGCTTGCGATAGGAGTTTCGGTCACTATCATACTATATTTTATAGTATACTATGTATTATATGTGGCGATTCGCCCAAAGGTTGCGATAGGAGTTTCGGTCGCTATCATTCAATATTTTATAGTATACTATGTATTATATGTGGCGATTTCGCCCAAGGCTTGTGATAGGAGTTTCGGTCGCTATCATACTATATTTTATAGTATACTATGTATTATATGTGGCGATTCGCCCAAAGGTTGCGATAGGAGTTTCTGTCACTATCATACTCCATACCTACCTTTTGGCTGCTTCACGTTCGAAGCTCGTGTGTCTCCTTGGAGACGCATTGTCTTCTCTCACTCCTCTTTTCTATAACAATGGTCATGATGTCACAGCCAGAGCAGTCAAGGTGATAGGATGACGGTGGGAACGGCCATGTGCTCCTCCTCCCCTGATGTATATTTGGCTAGAGTGTCCGCGAGGAACCCCGGGGACAATTCCAATTGGGGGATTAATCCGCCTACCATCAACAGGCCTCTATAGCTCTGACAATCCAACGTAGATCATCAATCCCAAAGATCCATTGAGATTTTCCACTGAGTTGACAGGAACCAGAGAAGTGGCATGAAAGTTTTAATATCTGCCATAAGAAATCTTCTTATATGATTGAAATATATCGTTCCAGAGGCACTGTCCCTGCACTGTCCTGGCTGTAGCTACTGGATCTACCACCAAAACCTCCAGCAAGTTTTTTTGATGTGGTCTCGAGCAGGAAGCGCTACTCCCCTCCTCAAATTGAACTCTACGCCTATGTACATACAATTTTGGCTGGGTGTGAGATGAGATTTGTCCCAATTTGGGAACCAACCTAGCTGGAAAGCCAGGCCCAGTACCAGCGCATTATCGAGAACATGATCGGGTGAATCCGCAATCCTCATAGCACGCAATTTGGCGGTTATGGCCCTCACGATCCTTGTGGAGACATTGGGAGCCATGGCTACTCCAAAAGGGAGCATAGGGAACGGTTTCCTTCAAGGCAAACTTTAGGCACCTTCTGAAAGAGGGATGGATAGGTACATGGAGACAGTATGTCTATACTGACAGCCAACAACCCCGGCTTCATGGCACATTGCACTGACAGCGGGGACTCCGTGTTGAACCTGGAAATAACCAGGAAGTCGTTAAGGTACGACAGGTTGAATACTGGTTTCCATCCACCTGCTTTATTAAGAACAAGGAAGATAAGAGCATGGAAACCAACATGAATCGTACAAACCTTGATAGCCCTCTTCATTAAAAGATCTGAAACATCCTTCGAGAGATGATCACACCTGTCTCCATAGCTAGGAGTGGAAAAGGGATGTCTGACGTATTGGTGGCTTTGAATCCAACCACCTCAATGTAAATCTTTTTTTCAGAAAATCTACTTCTGTTGGAGATAGAAGCACTGTGCCAGGCTATATGACACATGTTTAGATGCCCTGCGATGGAACCTGGTGAAGGTATTGGAGAAGAGTCACTCCTTAGAAGATAACTTTTCATCCTGAAACCGACCTCCTTTTCCTCTACGCTTCCCCACACCCTGTGGTGGGAGGCTGGAAGTCCTGAAAGGATGCCGACGGAGAGAGAGTGGGCTGAGTAGGCGGTGGCAGAGCTGCTACCAAAGCCTTATAATGCTTAGCAGCCATTCTCGCACCACTGCGAGTTCCATCATGAACATTTTTCCTGAGGGTCAAAATATTTTACAAGGTGTCACCAAAAGTGAAGCCCATGAACAATGGACGAGCTCATAACTCAGGTTCATCGACCGGCATAAGCTATCTGAAGTTCTGCCTCCCAGTCATCAGGTCCAAGTGGGAGCCTAGATAGGTTGAGTTATGCTCAACCCAGAGTGCCTCCTTGAGCACTCTAGAAAAAATCTCCAGAGATGCCACTCTCCTGTATGAATTCCTGAACCAATGTGGTCAGGTGATCTGTAAAAAAAAGCAGATCAGCGAAAGCTGATCCATGAACTGATGAACCATAGTCTGCCATTTTTGAAGATGCCCATCTTAATGTAGATGAGGGTCTTTGACCAGGATGGCTGATTTAATTCTGCACCGGACGATCGATAGGTTCCAATGCAGCGACCAAAGCTTTCCAAATGGGAGAGAACGCCTCTGACCTGGAGACGGGCAGGCACTGGTAAGGGGATGTGCTGTTGTTGAACGGCAGCAGCGAACCTCGACTTACCCGTAGAGGGCTTTGGTGTCTCTATATATCCTGGTGATATGACAGGTGTTCAGAGAGCATGTCTGATCGCAGCTGCCCGTCAACTAACTCCAGCCTGATCAGGGCATGGACCTGAGACTGCCAAGCCATCCTCAGCCCCGTGTTCGCCCACCAATCGAACACAATTGATCAGATGACTTCTAGTCTCATGATGGTGACGAGCACGATCGGCAGGTGCCTGATTGGACCAAGCAGGGCGATCGAGAAACCTAGAGACTGGTCCTTAATTCACTGAGCATGTCCCAAAAAAATACACTCAATATGTTTTTTTCTGCTGGAAATTGAATGAATCATATTATGACATTGACAGAAGTCGCCTGATTTTTTCCCCGAAATGGCTGCTGATGGCCATCTTGGATCCTGCATCTTGATGAAAATTAGCCCAAGGGCTCAGATAGGTTACCGGGAAACTTTGATTTTAAGCATTGCAGATGACATATGACCTTGAGATTTACCAATCAAGGTCATCTTTGTGAACTGCAATGTCACCAATAGGTATGCTGCATATGACTTTATATATGTTCATAATACCAACATTTAAGGTCTATCAGCAAGTATTTTGTCTGTAGAGGCCAATTTACACATGTCAGGTCATCTAATATTTTGAGATTTGGCCTTCAAAATCATCTAAGGTCAATCTTGAAAATTCAAATTTTTTTCTTCAAAATTCAAGTTTAAATCTTGAAAATTCAAGTTTAAATCTTGAAAATTCATTTTTAATTTTGATAATTCAAGTTTAAATCTTGAAAATTCAAGTTTTTTCTTGAAAATTCAAGTATTTTCTTGAAAATTCAAGTTTGTTCTTGAAATTTCAAATTTTTGGTTGAAAATTCAAGTTTTAATCTTGAAAATTCAAGTTTTCTCTTGAAAATTCAACTTTTAATCTTGAAAATTCAAGTGTTTTCTTGAAAATTCAAGTTTTTTCTTGAAAATTCAAGATTTCACCAGTAAATAAAAGTCGTGTGGCCCTAATGGGCTTCACTATATAACTTACCATCATATTGGCACTTTATTAGTACTTTAAATCTTGAAAATTCAACTTTTTTCCCTGAAAATTCAAGTTTAAATCTTGAAAATTAGTTTAAATCTTGAAAATTCAAGTTTAAATCTTGAAAATTCAACTTTTTTTTACTTAAACATTCAAGTATAAATCTTGAAAATTCAAGTTTAAATCTTAAAAATTCAAGTTTTTTCTTGAAATTTCAACTTTTAATATTGAAAATTCAAGTGTTTTCTTGAAAATTCAAGTTTTTTCTTGAAAATTCAAGATTTCACCAGTAAAAAAAAGTCGTGTGGCCCTGATGGGCTTCACTATATTTGGGTCGTAACAAGTATTTCCACAAATACAGGACTCAGTGAGATCGACGCTCTCGTGGCAGCATTTGCCCAGTGCGCCAGTATTTATCGCTAAATGGTGGGACTGGCTCACATGATAATTTGCATATAATTATATCCACGTGTAGTTCATAAACATCTTCCCGATTGGCTGGCTAGCTGACTGCCGTGACTGCTTCTCGGGGCCACACGATAATTGAATTTGCCTACTGGAATATGGAATACCACCACTAACATGATAATTATTATGTTGCCATATCAACTTGTTTTTCATTTTTGCAATAGCATCCTGTATCTATATATTGTGCAGAATGTATATGCAAAAGTTTGAGTGAATATGATTGCAAGAAAGCACTGTTTCAGTGAAGATCAAAATGGGAGTGGTGATAGGTCATGAAACGGTGACATACAAAAAAAAAATTAGCCCAAAGGCTAAGATAGGCTACCGGAAAATTTTGGTTTGGATAATGGCAGGTAACAGACCTTGACCAATCAAGGTTATCAGTGTAAACATATGACCTTGAGATTTACCAATCAAGGTCATCCATGTTCACTTCAATGTCACCATTACATGTACAGCATTCGATTTTCTATATGTTCATAGATACATAGATACATCTGGGTGCAAGCGTATAGGCCGCTCAGGCCAATTTACAAATTATGAGTCACACATTTGGCACTCAAGGTCATTTGAGGTCAAGTTCAAGGTCATCATTATTTGTGACATATATGTCTTCCTGTATGTTCATAATGCAAACAAAAGCTCTATCTGCAAGCATTTCATCTATAGAGGCAAATCTGGGCATTTTTTTACCCAAAAACGGCTGTTTTGACTTTTCAAGGTCATCGAAGGTCAAATTCAAGGTCACCACACAAGTCGCTATATATAACTTCCTTTTTGAGAGTGCCAATATCTAAGCTCCATCTTCAAGCGTTCTATGAGTACAGTCCTTGCAGCTCCCATCATGAAGGAAAAAAGTGCCGAAAACTTCCTAAGTCCAAAATTTTTTTCAAAGGGTAAAAAAAATTTTTTGCCTAGAAATGGCCCAAAATGGATAGTAACGCGATTTGGGGCGAATTTTTTTTTTCGACCCTTCAAAAATTCAAAATGGCCACCACACGCAGACCGGCGATTCAAGGGCAACCAAACTTATACACTTCACAGAGGTGCATAAGGGGAATCTTTTGAAACAAAAATCTCAAAACTGTCTGAACAGTTTTTGAGAAAATGGCCGTCAAATGCAAAATTGGGCAAAAGAAAATTTCAAAAATCCCCCAAAAACCTACATCATATAGGAAGAGCCCTGCTCTTCCTAAAAATGTGGACGACGAACGACGAAGACGTACGCAACGCCATGCCAAAGGTCCGGCAACCTGAAAATTCATCAAGGCAAAAAAAAGTTGTTTGCCCGACGGACGAAAAACCACGACAATAGCTTATCGGCCCATAGCTAACTAGACCCCAAGGCCTGAAGATGCCTTGGGGCATTTCGTGTGAGTTCTATTCCTAGCTAACATATACCTAAGAGCCGTGTCTAGAACCATGATGACTCTGGAACTGTCAGTGGTCAAAGTTTAAGTGACATGCCCCTCCCTTAGGCATCTTTGCGTTTCGCTCTACGACACACCGTTTTCGAGATACGGCACCAGAAGTCGTCTCGACCCAAAATACCCCTAAGCCTAGTTTGTCTAGTGCCAGGAGGCCGAAATTGAGCTCCGTTTGGCTCTACAACGCACTGTTTCCCAGATACGGTCAAACAGGAAGTGCCGAGTTGGCGAAAATAAATTCAACACCAGGGGTCGTCTCGACCCAAAATACCCCCTAGACTAGTTTGTCTAGTACCAGAAGGCCGGAATTGAGCTCCATTTCGCTCTACGACGCACAATTTCAGAGATACGGCCAAACAGGACATGCCGAGTCGGCAAAAATAAATTCGACACCAGGGGTCGCCTTGACCAAAAATACCTCCTAGACTAGTTTGTCTAGTACCAGAAGGCCGGAATTGAGCTCGGTTTCGATCTACGACTCACCGTTTACGAGATACGGGCAAACAGGAAGTGCCGAGTCGGCGAAAAAAAATTCGACACCAGGGGTCGTCTCGACCCAAAATACCCCCTAGACTAGTTGTCTAGTGCCAGGCCGAAATTGAGCTCCGTTTCCCTGTATGATGCACCGTTTCCGAGATACGACCAAACAGGAAGTGCCGAGTCGGCGAAAATAAATTTGACACCAGGGGTTGTCTTGACCCAAGATACCCTCTAGACTAGTTTGTCAAGTGCCAGGAGGCCGAAATTGAGCTCCGTTTAGCTCTACGACACACCGTTTCCGAGATGCGGCCAAACAGGAAGTGCCGAGTCGGCGAAAAAAAGTTCGACACCAACGGTTGACTCGACCCAAAATACCCATAAGCCTAGTTTGTCTAGTGCCAGAAGGCCGGATTTGAGCTCCGTTTCGCTCTACGACGCACCGTTGCCGAGATACGGCCAAACAGGAAGTGCCGAGTCGGCGAATATAAATTCGACACCAGGGGTCATCTCGACCCAAAATACCCATAAGCCTAGTTTGTCTAGTGCCAGGAGGCCGGAATTGAGCTCCGTTTTGCTCTACGACGCACCGTTTCCGAGATACGGCCAAACAGGAAGTGCCGAGTCGGCAAAAATAAATTCGACACCAGTGGTCGTCTCAACCCATAATACCCCTTAGACTAGTTTGTCTAGTGCCTGAAGGCCGGAATTGAGCTCCGTTTCGCTCTACGACGCACCGTTTCCGAGATACGGCCAAACAGGAAGTGCCGAGTCGGCAAAATAAATTCGACACCAGGGGTCGTCTCGACCCAAAATACCCTCTAGACTAGTTTTGTCTAGTGTCAGGAGGACGAAATTGAGCTCCGTTTCGCTCTGCAACACACCGTTTCCAAGATACGGCCAAACAGGAAGTGCCGAGTCGGCGAAAATAAATTCGACATCAGGGGTCGTCTCGACCCAAAATACCTCCTAGACTAGTTTGTCTAGTGCCAGAAGCCCGGAATTGAGCTCCGTTTCGCTCTACGACGCACCGTTTCCGCGATACGGGCAAACAGGAAGTGCCGAATCGGCGAAAAAAAATTTGACACCAGGGGTTGTCTCGACCCAAGATACCCCCTAGACTAGTTTGTCTAGTGCCAGGAGGCCGGAATTGAGCTCCGTTTCGCTCTACGACACACCGTTTCCGAGATACGGCCAAACAGGAAGTGCCGAGTCGGCAAAAAAAAAATCGACACCAGGGGTCGATTCGACCCAAGATACCCCCTAGACTAGTTTGTCTAGTGCCAGGAGGCCGGAATTGAGCTCCGTTTCGCTCTACGACGCACCGTTTCCGAGATACGGCCAAACAGGAAGTGCCGAGTCGGCGAAAATAAATTCGACATCAGGGGTCGTCTCGACCCAAAATACCTCCTAGACTAGTTTGTCTAGTGCCAGAAGCCCGGAATTGAGCTCCGCTTCCCTCTACGACGCACCGTTTCCGAGATACGGGCAAACAGGAAGTGCCGAGTCGGCGAAAAAAAATTTGACACCAGGGGTTGTCTCGACCCAAGATACCCCCTAGACTAGTTTGTCTAGTGCCAGGAGGCCGGAATTGAGCTCCGTTTCGCTCTACGACGCACCGTTTCCGAGATACGGCCAAACAGGAAGTGCCGAGTCGGCAAAAATAAATTCGACACCAGTGGTCGTCTCAACCCATAATACCCCTTAGACTAGTTTGTCTAGTGCCTGAAGGCCGGAATTGAGCTCCGTTTCGCTCTACAACGCACCGTTTCCGAGATACGGCCAAACAGGAAGAGCCGAATCGGCGAAAATAAATTTGACACCAGGGGTCGTCTCGACCCAAAATACCCTCTAGACTAGTTTTGTCTAGTGCCAGTAGGCCGAAATTGAGCTCCGTTTCGCTCTGCGACACACCGTTTCCAAGATACGGCCAAACAGGAAGTGCCGAGTCGGCGAAAAAAAGTTCGACACCAGGGGTCGTCTCGACCCAATACCCATAAGCCTAGTTTGTCTAGTGCCAGGAGGCCAGAATTGAGCTCCGTTTCGCTCTACGACGCACCGTTTCCAAGATACGGCCAAACAGGAAGTGCCGAGTCGGCGAATATAAATTTGACACCAGGGGTCGTCTCGACCCAAAATACCCATAAGCCTAGTTTGTCTAGTGCCAGAAGGCCGGAATTGAGCTCCGCTTCGCTCTACGACGCACCGTTTCCGAGATACGGGCAAACAGGAAGTGCCGAGTCGGCGAAAAAAAATTTGACACCAGGGGTTGTCTCGACCCAAGATACCCCCTAGACTAGTTTGTCTAGTGCCAGAAGCCCGGAATTGAGCTCCGCTTCCCTCTACGACGCACCGTTTCCGAGATACGGGCAAACAGGAAGTGCCGAGTCGGCGAAAAAAAATTTGACACCAGGGGTTGTCTCGACCCAAGATACCCCCTAGACTAGTTTGTCTAGTGCCAGGAGGCCGGAATTGAGCTCCGTTTCGCTCTACGACGCACCGTTTCCGAGATACGGCCAAACAGGAAGTGCCGAGTCGGCAAAAAAAAATCGACACCAGGGGTTGATTCGACCCAAGATACCCCCTAGACTAGTTTGTCTAGTGCCAGGAGGCCGAAATTGAGCTCTGTTTCGCTCTAGGACGCACCGTTTCTGAGATACGGGCAAACAGGAAGTGCCGAGTCGGCGAAAATAAATTCGACACCAGGGGTCATCTCGACCCAAAATACCTCCTAGACTAGTTTGTCTAGTGCCAGAAGGCCGGAATTGAGCTCCGTATCGCTCTACGACGCACCGTTTCCGAGATACGGCCAAACAGTAAGTGCCGAGTCGGCAAAAAAATTAGCCCAAAGGCTAAGACAGGTTACCGGACAATTTTGGTTTGGCCATGGCAGCATTGGCAGGTAACAGACCTTGAGATTTACCAATCAAAATTCGCAGTGTGAACAAATGACCTTGAGATTTACCAATCAAGGTCATCCGTGTGAACTTCGATGTCACCATTACATGTATGTGTGCGGCATTTGATATTCTATATGTTCATAATACAAAAATATATCTGGGTGGAATCGTTTGGGCCGCTCAGGTCAATTTACACGTTACGAGTCAGACATTTGGCACTCAAGGTCATCTGATGTCAAGATCAAGGTCATCATTAGTTGTGCCATATATGTCTTGCTATATGTTCATAATGCAAACATGAGTTCTATCTTTAAGCATTTCATCTATAGAGGCAAATCTGGGCATTTTTTGACCCAAAAATGGCTGTTCCGACCTTTCAAGGTCATCGAAGGTCAAATTCAAGGTCACCACACAAATCGCCATATATGACTTCCCATTTGAAAGTACCAATTTCTAAGCTGTATCTTCAAGTGTTCTATGAGAACAGTCCTGACAGCTCCCATTATGAAGGAAAAAAGTGCTGAAAATTTTCTAAGTCCAAAAATTTTTTTCAAAGGGTGAAAAAAATTTTTTGCCTAGAAATGGCCCAAAATGGATAGTAATGCGATTTGGGCCGAAAATTTTTTTTTTCGTCGACCCGTCGAAAATTCAAAATGGCCGCCATACGCAGACCGGCGATTCAAGGGCAACCAAACTTATACACATCACAGAGGTACATAAGGAGAATCTTTTGAAACAAAAATCTCAAATCTGATCACACAGTTTTTGAGAAAACGACCGTCAAAGTCCAAAATTAACTGTTTTTCGTCAAAAATGGCCGCCATTTTGAAAATAATTCGAAAATCAAAAAACTAAAAAATACCTCCCTCTCGAAATATTTTTAAGCATTTTTGTGCAAAATTTCAGGAAGATTCGATCGTAAGCTTTAAAGATATGAATGTTGACGGACGACGGACGCCAGACGACGACGACGGACGCAACGCCACGGCAATAGGTTATCGGACCAAAGGTCCGGTAACCTAAAAAAATTCGACACCAGGGGTCGTCTCGACCCAAAATACCCTCTAGACTAGTTTTGTCTAGTGCCAGGAGGCCGAAATTGAGCTCCGTTTCGCTCTGCGACACACCGTTTCCAAGATACGGCCAAACAGGAAGTGCCGAGTCGGCGAAAAAAAGTTCGACACCAGGGGTCGTCTCGACCCAAAATACCCATAAGCCTAGTTTGTCTAGTGCCAGGAGGCCAGAATTGAGCTCCGTTTCGCTCTACGACGCACCGTTTCCGAGATACGGCCAAACAGGAAGTGCCGAGTCGGCGAAAATAAATTTGACACCAGGGGTCATCTCGACCCAAAATACCCATAAGCCTAGTTTGTCTAGTGCCAGGAGGCTGGAATTGAGCTCCGTTTCGCTCTACGACGCACCGTTTCCGAGATACGGCCAAACAGGTAGTGCCGAGTCGGCAAAAAAAAAATTAGCCCAAAGGCTAAGATAGGTTACCGGACAATTTTGGTTTGGCCATGGCAGCATTGGCAGGTAACAGACCTTGAGATTTACCAATCAAGGTTCGCAGTGTAAACATATGACCTTGGGATTTACCAATCAAGGTCATCCGTATGAACTTCGATGTAACCATTACATGTATGTGTGCGGCATTTGATATTCTATATGTTGGGTGGAATCGTTTAGGCCGCTCAGGTCAATTTACACATTCCAAGTCAGACATTTGGCACTCAAGGTCATCTGACGTCAAGTTCAAGGTCATCATTAGTTGTGCCATATATGTCTTCCTATATGTTCATAATGCAAACAGGAGCTCTATCTGCAAGCATTTCATCTACAAAGGCAAATCTGGGCATTTTTTGACCCCAAAATGGCTGTTTTGACCTTTCAAGGTCATCCAAGCTCAAATTCAAGGTCACCACACAAGTCGCCATATATGACTTCCGATTTGAAAGTGCCAATTTCTAAGCTCTATCTTCAAGCGTTCTATGAGTACAGTCCTGACAGCTCCCATTATGAAGGAAAAAAGTGCCGAAAATTTTCTAAGTCAAAAATTTTTTTCAAAGGGTGAAAATTTTTTTTTGCCTAGAAATGGCCCAAAATGGATAGTAATGTTATTTGGGGCGAAAAATTTTTTTTTCGCCGACTCGTCAAAAATTCAAAATGGCCGCCACACTGAGATCGGCGATTCAAGGGCAACAAAACTTATACACGTCGCAGAGGTATATAAGAGGAATCTTTTTAAGCAAAAATCTCAAAACTGATCAGAGAGTTTTTGAGAAAATACAGACCAGGTGCAAATTTGAGCGTTTTTCGACCCAAAAATGGCTGTTTTGACCTTTCAAGGTCATCCAAGGTCAAATTCAAGGTCACCACACAAGTCGCCATATATGACTTCCCATTTGAAAGTGCCAATTTCTAAGCTCTATCTTCAAGCGTTCTATGAGTACAGTCCGGACAGCTCCCATTATGAAGGGAAAAAGTGCCGAAAATTTTCTAAGTCCAAAATTTTTTTCAAAGGGTGAAAAATTTTTTTTGCTCTAGAAATGGCCCAAAATGGATAGTAATGCGATCTGGGGCGAAAAAATTTTTTTTCGCCGACCCGCCAAAAATTCAAAATGGCCGCCACACGAAAACCGGCAGATTTAGGGCAACCAAACTTATATAAGAGGAATCTTTTTAAGCAAAAATCTCAAAACTGATCAGAGAGTTTTTGAGAAAATACAGACCAGGTGCAAATTTGAGCGTTTTTCGACCCAAAAATGGCTGTTTTGACCTTTCAAGGTCATCCAAGGTCAAATTCAAGGTCACCACACAAGTCGCCATATATGACTTCCCATTTGAAAGTGCCAATTTCTAAGCTCTATCTTCAAGCGTTCTATGAGTACAGTCCGGACAGCTCCCATTATGAAGGGAAAAAGTGCCGAAAATTTTCTAAGTCCAAAATTTTTTTCAAAGGGTGAAAAATTTTTTTTCGCCGACCCGCCAAAAATTCAAAATGGCCGCCACACGAAAACCGGCAGATTTAGGGCAACCAAACTTATACATATCACAGAGGTATATGAGGGGAATCTTTTGAAACCAAAAACTCAAAACTGATCAGACCGTTTTTGAGAAAATGGCCGTCAAAGTCCAAAATTGAGCGTTTTTCGACAAAAACGGCCGCCATTTTGTAAAAAATGCGAAAATCAAAAAACAAAAAAATACCTCCTTCTCAAAATATTTTTAGGCATTTTTGTGCAAAATTTCAGAAAGATTCGATCGTTAACTTTAAAGATAAAAATGTTAACGCCGGACGGACGGACGGACGGACGGACGGACGACGGACGCAACGCCATGCCAATAGGTTATCGGACCAAAGGTCCGGTAACCTAAAAATCGACACCAGGGGTCGATTCGACCCATAATACCCCCTAGACTAGTTTGTCTAGTGCCAGAAGGCCGGAATTGAGCTCCGTTTCGCTCTACAACGCACCGTTTCCGAGATACGGCCAAACAGGAAGTGCCGAGTCGGCAAAAATAAATTCGACACCAGTGGTCGTCTCAACCCATAATACCCCTTAGACTAGTTTGTCTAGTGCCTTTAGGCCGGAATTGAGCTCCGTTTCGCTCTACAACGCACCGTTTCCGAGATACGGCCAAACAGGAAGAGCCGAATCGGCGAAAATAAATTTGACACCAGGGGTCGTCTCGACCCAAAATACCCTCTAGACTAGTTTTGTCTAGTGCCAGGAGGCCGAAATTGAGCTCCGTTTCGCTCTGCGACACACCGTTTCCAAGATACGGCCAAACAGGAAGTGCCGAGTCGGCGAAAAAAAAATCGACACCAGGGGTCGATTCGACCCAAGATACCCCCTAGACTAGTTTGTCTAGTGCTAGGAGGCCGGAATTGAGCTCCGTTTCGCTCTACGACGCACCGTTTCCGAGATACGGCCAAACAGGAAGTGCCGAGTCGGCGAAAATAAATTCGACATCAGGGGTCGTCTCGACCCAAAATACCTCCTAGACTAGTTTGTCTAGTGCCAGAAGCCCGGAATTGAGCTCCGCTTCCCTCTATGACGCACCGTTTCCGAGATACGGGCAAACAGGAAGTGCCGAGTCGGCGAAAAAAAATTTGACACCAGGGGTTGTCTCGACCCAAGATACCCCCTAGACTAGTTTGTCTAGTGCCAGGAGGCCGGAATTGAGCTCCGTTTCGCTCTACGACGCACCGTTTCCGAGATACGGCCAAACAGGAAGTGCCGAGTCGGCGAAAATAAATTTGACATCAGGGGTCGTCTCGACCCAAAATACCTCCTAGACTAGTTTGTCTAGTGCCAGAAGCCCGGAATTGAGCTCCGCTTCCCTCTACGACGCACCGTTTCCGAGATACGGGCAAACAGGAAGTGCCGAGTCGGCGAAAAAAAATTTGACACCAGGGGTTGTCTCGACCCAAGATACCCCCTAGACTAGTTTGTCTAGTGCCAGGAGGCCGGAATTGAGCTCCGTTTCGCTCTACGACGCACCGTTTCCGAGATACGGCCAAACAGGAAGTGCCGAGTCGGCAAAAATAAATTCGACACCAGTGGTCGTCTCAACCCATAATACCCCTTAGACTAGTTTGTCTAGTGCCTGAAGGCCGGAATTGAGCTCCGTTTCGCTCTACAACGCACCGTTTCCGAGATACGGCCAAACAGGAAGAGCCGAATCGGCGAAAATAAATTTGACACCAGGGGTCGTCTCGACCCAAAATACCCTCTAGACTAGTTTTGTCTAGTGCCAGTAGGCCGAAATTGAGCTCCGTTTCGCTCTGCGACACACCGTTTCCAAGATACGGCCAAACAGGAAGTGCCGAGTCGGCGAAAAAAAGTTCGACACCAGGGGTCGTCTCGACCCAATACCCATAAGCCTAGTTTGTCTAGTGCCAAGAGGCCAGAATTGAGCTCCGTTTCGCTCTACGACGCACCGTTTCCAAGATACGGCCAAACAGGAAGTGCCGAGTCGGCGAATATAAATTTGACACCAGGGGTCGTCTCGACCCAAAATACCCATAAGCCTAGTTTGTCTAGTGCCAGAAGGCCGGAATTGAGCTCCGCTTCGCTCTACGACGCACCGTTTCCGAGATACGGCCAAACAGGAAGTGCCGAGTCGGCGAAAATAAATTCGACATCAGGGGTCGTCTCGACCCAAAATACCTCCTAGACTAGTTTGTCTAGTGCCAGAAGCCCGGAATTGAGCTCCGCTTCCCTCTACGACGCACCGTTTCCGAGATACGGGCAAACAGGAAGTGCCGAGTCGGCGAAAAAAAATTTGACACCAGGGGTTGTCTCGACCCAAGATACCCCCTAGACTAGTTTGTCTAGTGCCAGGAGGCCGGAATTGAGCTCCGTTTCGCTCTACGACGCACCGTTTCCGAGATACGGCCAAACAGGAAGTGCCGAGTCGGCAAAAAAAAATCGACACCAGGGGTTGATTCGACCCAATATACCCCCTAGACTAGTTTGTCTAGTGCCAGGAGGCCGAAATTGAGCTCCGTTTCGCTCTGCGACACACCGTTTCCAAGATACGGCCAAACAGGAAGTGCCGAGTCGGCGAAAAAAAGTTCGACACCAGGGGTCGTCTCGACCCAAAATACCCATAAGCCTAGTTTGTCTAGTGCCAGGAGGCCAGAATTGAGCTCCGTTTCGCTCTACGACGCACCGTTTCCGAGATACGGCCAAACAGGAAGTGCCGAGTCGGCGAAAATAAATTTGACACCAGGGGTCATCTCGACCCAAAATACCCATAAGCCTAGTTTGTCTAGTGCCAGGAGGCTGGAATTGAGCTCCGTTTCGCTCTACGACGCACCGTTTCCGAGATACGGCCAAACAGGTAGTGCCGAGTCGGCAAAAAAAAAAATTAGCCCAAAGGCTAAGATAGGTTACCGGACAATTTTGGTTTGGCCATGGCAGCATTGGCAGGTAACAGACCTTGAGATTTACCAATCAAGGTTCGCAGTGTAAACATATGACCTTGGGATTTACCAATCAAGGTCATCCGTATGAACTTCGATGTAACCATTACATGTATGTGTGCGGCATTTGATATTCTATATGTTGGGTGGAATCGTTTAGGCCGCTCAGGTCAATTTACACATTCCAAGTCAGACATTTGGCACTCAAGGTCATCTGACGTCAAGTTCAAGGTCATCATTAGTTGTGCCATATATGTCTTCCTATATGTTCATAATGCAAACAGGAGCTCTATCTGCAAGCATTTCATCTACAAAGGCAAATCTGGGCATTTTTTGACCCCAAAATGGCTGTTTTGACCTTTCAAGGTCATCCAAGGTCAAATTCAAGGTCACCACACAAGTCGCCATATATGACTTCCGATTTGAAAGTGCCAATTTCTAAGCTCTATCTTCAAGCGTTCTATGAGTACAGTCCTGACAGCTCCCATTATGAAGGAAAAAAGTGCCGAAAATTTTCTAAGTCAAAAATTTTTTTCAAAGGGTGAAAATTTTTTTTTGCCTAGAAATGGCCCAAAATGGATAGTAATGTTATTTGGGGCGAAAAATTTTTTTTTCGCCGACTCGTCAAAAATTCAAAATGGCCGCCACACTGAGATCGGCGATTCAAGGGCAACAAAACTTATACACGTCGCAGAGGTATATAAGAGGAATCTTTTTAAGCAAAAATCTCAAAACTGATCAGAGAGTTTTTGAGAAAATACAGACCAGGTGCAAATTTGAGCGTTTTTCGACCCAAAAATGGCTGTTTTGACCTTTCAAGGTCATCCAAGGTCAAATTCAAGGTCACCACACAAGTCGCCATATATGACTTCCCATTTGAAAGTGCCAATTTCTAAGCTCTATCTTCAAGCGTTCTATGAGTACAGTCCGGACAGCTCCCATTATGAAGGGAAAAAGTGCCGAAAATTTTCTAAGTCCAAAATTTTTTTCAAAGGGTGAAAAATTTTTTTTGCTCTAGAAATGGCCCAAAATGGATAGTAATGCGATCTGGGGCGAAAAAATTTTTTTTCGCCGACCCGCCAAAAATTCAAAATGGCCGCCACACGAAAACCGGCAGATTTAGGGCAACCAAACTTATACATATCACAGAGGTATATGAGAGGAATCTTTTGAAACCAAAAACTCAAAACTGATCAGACAGTTTTTGAGAAAATGGCCGTCAAAGTCCAAAATTGAGCGTTTTTCGACAAAAACGGCCGCCATTTTGTAAAAAATGCGAAAATCAAAAAACAAAAAAATACCTCCTTCTCAAAATATTTTTAGACATTTTTGTGCAAAATTTCAGAAAGATTCGATCGTTAACTTTAAAGATAAAAATGTTAACGCCGGACGGACGGACGGACGGACGGACGACGGACGCAACGCCATGCCAATAGGTTATCGGACCAAAGGTCCGGTAACCTAAAAATCGACACCAGGGGTCGATTCGACCCATAATACCCCCTAGACTAGTTTGTCTAGTGCCAGAAGGCCGGAATTGAGCTCCGTTTCGCTCTACGACGCACCGTTTCCGAGATACGGCCAAACAGGAAGTGCCGAGTCGGCAAAAATAAATTCGACACCAGTGGTCGTCTCAACCCATAATACCCCTTAGACTAGTTTGTCTAGTGCCTTTAGGCCGGAATTGAGCTCCGTTTCGCTCTACAACGCACCGTTTCCGAGATACGGCCAAACAGGAAGAGCCGAATCGGCGAAAATAAATTTGACACCAGGGGTCGTCTCGACCCAAAATACCATCTAGACTAGTTTTGTCTAGTGCCAGGAGGCCGAAATTGAGCTCCGTTTCGCTCTGCGACACACCGTTTCCAAGATACGGCCAAACAGGAAGTGCCGAGTCGGCGAAAAAAAGTTCGACACCAGGGGTCGTCTCGACCCAATACCCATAAGCCTAGTTTGTCTAGTGCCAGGAGGCCAGAATTGAGCTCCGTTTCGCTCTACGACGCACCGTTTCCGAGATACGGCCAAACAGGAAGTGCCGAGTCGGCAAAAATAAATTCGACACCAGTGGTCGTCTCAACCCATAATACCCCTTAGACTAGTTTGTCTGAAGGCCGGAATTGAGCTCCGTTTCGCTCTACAACGCACCGTTTCCGAGATACGGCCAAACAGGAAGAGCCGAATCGGCGAAAATAAATTTGACACCAGGGGTCGTCTCGACCCAAAATACCCTCTAGACTAGTTTTGTCTAGTGCCAGGAGGCCGAAATTGAGCTCCGTTTCGCTCTGCGACACACCGTTTCCAAGATACGGCCAAACAGGAAGTGCCGAGTCGGCGAAAAAAAGTTCGACACCAGGGGTCGTCTCGACCCAATACCCATAAGCCTAGTTTGTCTAGTGCCAGGAGGCCAGAATTGAGCTCCGTTTCGCTCTACGACGCACCGTTTCCAAGATACGGCCAAACAGGAAGTGCCGAGTCGGCGAATATAAATTTGACACCAGGGGTCGGTTCGACCCAAAATACCCATAAGCCTAGTTTGTCTAGTGCCAGAAGGCCGGAATTGAGCTCCGCTTCGCTCTACGACGCACCGTTTCCGAGATACGGCCAAACAGGAAGTGCCGAGTCGGCGAAAATAAATTCGACATCAGGGGTCGTCTCGACCCTAAATACCTCCTAGACTAGTTTGTCTAGTGCCAGAAGCCCGGAATTGAGCTCCGCCTCCCTCTACGACGCACCGTTTCCGAGATACGGGCAAACAGGAAGTGCCGAGTCGGCGAAAAAAAATTTGACACCAGGGGTTGTCTCGACCCAAGATACCCCCTAGACTAGTTTGTCTAGTGCCAGGAGGCCGGAATTGAGCTCCGTTTCGCTCTACGACGCACCGTTTCCGAGATACGGCCAAACAGGTAGTGCCGAGTCGGCAAAAAAAAAATCGACACCAGGGGTTGATTCGACCCAAGATACCCCCTAGACTAGTTTGTCTAGTGCCAGGAGGCCGAAATTGAGCTCTGTTTCGCTCTAGGACGCACCGTTTCTGAGATACGGGCAAACAGGAAGTGCCGAGTCGGCGAAAATAAATTCGACACCAGGGGTCATCTCGACCCAAAATACCTCCTAGACTAGTTTGTCTAGTGCCAGAAGGCCGGAATTGAGCTCCGTATCGCTCTACGACGCACCGTTTCCGAGATACGGCCAAACAGTAAGTGCCGAGTCGGCAAAAAAATTAGCCCAAAGGCTAAGACAGGTTACCGGACAATTTTGGTTTGGCCATGGCAGCATTGGCAGGTAACAGACCTTGAGATTTACCAATCAAAATTCGCAGTGTGAACAAATGACCTTGAGATTTACCAATCAAGGTCATCCGTGTGAACTTCGATGTCACCATTACATGTATGTGTGCGGCATTTGATATTCTATATGTTCATAATACAAAAATATATCTGGGTGGAATCATTTGGGCCGCTCAGGTCAATTTACACGTTACGAGTCAGACATTTGGCACTCAAGGTCATCTGATGTCAAGATCAAGGTCATCATTAGTTGTGCCATATATGTCTTGCTATATGTTCATAATGCAAACATGAGTTCTATCTGCAAGCATTTCATCTATAGAGGCAAATCTGGGCATTTTTTGACCCAAAAATGGCTGTTCCGACCTTTCAAGGTCATCGAAGGTCAAATTCAAGGTCACCACACAAATCGCCATATATGACTTCCCATTTGAAAGTACCAATTTCTAAGCTGTATCTTCAAGTGTTCTATGAGAACAGTCCTGACAGCTCCCATTATGAAGGAAAAAAGTGCCGAAAATTTTCCAAGTCCAAAATTTTTTTTCAAAGGGTGAAAAAATTTTTTTGCCTAGAAATGGCCCAAAATGGATAGTAATGCGATTTGGGCCGAAAATTTTTTTTTTCGTCGACCCGTCGAAAATTCAAAATGGCCGCCATACGCAGACCGGAGATTCAAGGGCAACCAAACTTATACACATCACAGAGGTACATAAGGAGAATCTTTTGAAACAAAAATCTCAAATCTGATCACACAGTTTTTGAGAAAACGACCGTCAAAGTCCAAAATTAACTGTTTTTCGTAAAAAATGGCCGCCATTTTGAAAATAATTCGAAAATCAAAAAACTAAAAAATACCTCCCTCTCGAAATATTTTTAAGCATTTTTGTGCAAAATTTCAGGAAGATTCGATCGTAAGCTTTAAAGATATGAATGTTGACGGACGACGGACGCCAGACGACGACGACGACGGACGCAACGCCACGGCAATAGGTTATCGGACCAAAGGTCCGGTAACCTAAAAAAATTCGACACCAGGGGTCGTCTCGACCCAAAATACCCTCTAGACTAGTTTTGTCTAGTGCCAGGAGGCCGAAATTGAGCTCCGTTTCGCTCTGCGACACACCGTTTCCAAGATACGGCCAAACAGGAAGTGCCGAGTCGGCGAAAAAAAGTTCGACACCAGGGGTCGTCTCGACCCAAAATACCCATAAGCCTATTTTGTCTAGTGCCAGGAGGCCAGAATTGAGCTCCGTTTCGCTCTACGACGCACCGTTTCCGAGATACGGCCAAACAGGAAGTGCCGAGTCGGCGAAAATAAATTTGACACCAGGGGTCATCTCGACCCAAAATACCCATAAGCCTAGTTTGTCTAGTGCCAGGAGGCTGGAATTGAGCTCCGTTTCGCTCTACGACGCACCGTTTCCGAGATACGGCCAAACAGGTAGTGCCGAGTCGGCAAAAAAAAAATCGACACCAGGGGTCGATTCGACCCATAATACCCCCTAGACTAGTTTGTCTAGTGCCAGAAGGCCGGAATTGAGCTCCGTTTCGCTCTACGACGCACCGTTTCCAAGATACGGCCAAACAGGAAGTGCCGAGTCGGCAAAAATAAATTCGACACCAGTGGTCGTCTCAACCCATAATACCCCTTAGACTAGTTTGTCTAGTGCCTGAAGGCCGGAATTGAGCTCCGTTTCGCTCTACAACGCACCGTTTCCGAGATACGGCCAAACAGGAAGAGCCGAATCGGCGAAAATAAATTTGACACCAGGGGTCGTCTCGACCCAAAATACCCTCTAGACTAGTTTTGTCTAGTGCCAGGAGGCCGAAATTGAGCTCCGTTTCGCTCTGCGACACACCGTTTCCAAGATACGGCCAAACAGGAAGTGCCGAGTCGGCGAAAAAAAGTTCGACACCAGGGGTCGTCTCGACCCAATACCCATAAGCCTAGTTTGTCTAGTGCCAGGAGGCCAGAATTGAGCTCCCTTTCGCTCTACGACGCACCGTTTCCAAGATACGGCCAAACAGGAAGTGCCGAGTCGGCGAATATAAATTTGACACCAGGGGTCGTCTCGACCCAAAATACCCATAAGCCTAGTTTGTCTAGTGCCAGAAGGCCGGAATTGAGCTCCGCTTCGCTCTACGACGCACCGTTTCCGAGATACGGCCAAACAGGAAGTGCCGAGTCGGCGAAAAAAAGTTCGACACCAGGGGTCGTCTCGACCCAAAATACCCATAAGCCTAGTTTGTCTAGTGCCAGAAGGCCGGAATTGAGCTCCGTTTCGCTCTACGACGCACCGTTTCCGAGATACGGCCAAACAGGAAGTGCCGAGTCGGCGAAAATAAATTCGACATCAGGGGTCGTCTCGACCCAATCTACCTCCTAGACTAGTTTGTCTAGTGCCAGAAGCCCGGAATTGAGCTCCGTTTCGCTCTACGACGAACCGTTTCCGCAATACGGCCAAACAGGAAGTGCCGAGTCGGCAAAAAAAAAATCGACACCAGGGGTTGATTCGACCCAAGATACCCCCTAGACTAGTTTGTCTAGTGCCAGGAGGCCGAAATTGAGCTCTGTTTCGCTCTACGACGCACCGTTTCTGAGATACGGGCAAACAGGAAGTGCCGAGTCGGCGAAAATAAATTCGACTCTACGACGCACCGTTTCCGAGATATGCATGAAAGCTTCAAGGATGAATCAGCAAAAATTCTTCCGAGCTCTAGGTCAAAGGTTGATCGACGGATTGACCCCAAAATCAATAGGGTTCTTCCCGGGTGGTATGTGAACTCCCATGCATAGAATACTTGCCATTGCATGAATACTTTTCGAGTAATCGCTCGGAAACCAAGTCTCAAAATCAACCTTGATTTCATCCTCACGGACCTCACGGACCCCGGAGCCGCCTCCAAAACAATACGGGTCTTCCATGTAATATTTCTGACCAGTGGTGCAAATTTGGACAAGATCCGTTCAGGCGTTCCCGAGTTATTGATCGGAAACCAAACGGCGGAAAGTGGAAAAAAAAAAAAAAAAGAAGAAAAAAAAAAAAATTAGCCCAAGGGCTAAGAAAGGTTACCGGACAATATACATTTTAGATATTAGCCTTTTGTCCAGTGACCTTGAAAATAATTTTTCAACAAATATATCACTTCTAGTATGTCCACAATAAATTCCTAAGCTGCAAAGTCGATAGTGAGATATTAGCCATTCTGTGATCGGTGATGTGACCTAGAAAATGAGGTCAAAGTTCAAGTTCATGAAAAGATTCAGTATATATCATTCTTCTATATTCGCAATTGATTCCTAAGCTGTAAAGATGATAATAAGCGACATATTAGCCATTTTGTTCTCTGACCTTGAAAATTGGATCAAAGGTCAAATTCTAGATCACCAAAATATTCAGCATACATCATTTCCTATATGTTCACTATGGACCCGTAAGCTGTGAATTTGATAATAAGAGAGATATAAACCATTTTGTATTCTGACCTTGAAAATAAAATGACTGGCCTTGAAATTTAGGTCAAAGGTCAAATTCAAGGTCATGAGAATATTCAGAATATATCATTTCCTATATGTTCACAATTGATTCCTAAGCTGTGAAGTTGATAATAAGCAAGATATTAGCCATTTTGTCCTGTGACCTTGAAAATGAGGTCAAGGTCAAATTCGAGGTCACGAGAAAATTCAGCATATATCATTTCCTATATGTTCACAATGTATTCCTAAGCTGTAAAGTCGATAATAAGCGAGATATTAGCCATTTTGTCATGTGACCTTGAAAATGAGGTCAAAGGTCAAATTCAAGGTCATGAGAATATTCAGCATATATCATTTCCTATATGTTCACAATTGAATGCTAAGCTGTAAAGTCGATAATAAGCGAGATATTAGCCATTTTGTCCTGTGACCTTGAAAATGAGGTCAAAGGTCAAATTCAAGGTCACGACAATATTCAGCATATATCATTTCCTATATGTCCACAATTGATTCCTAGTCTCTAATCTCAATATTAAATGAGATACTAGGCTTAATGTGTCCCATTATAAAGCATAGGAGAATTTAACATAGGAAAGTCCCATTTGGGCCGAGTTTGGGCCCAAAATGGCCCACTTCGAGCGATTCAAGGGCAACGAAATTTATACATGTCACAGAGGTACATATGAGGAGTGTTATGCATGAATAAGAAAAAAAGTTACTGAACAGATTTTGAGAAAACGACAGCCAAAGTCCAAAATTGGCCATTTTTCGACGAAAACGGCCACCATTTTGAAATAATTGCGAAAATCAAAAAACTAAAAAATACCTCCCTCTCGAAATATTTTTAGGCATTTTTGTGCAAAATTTCAGAAAGATTCGATCATAAACTTTAAAGATAAAAATTAGCCCAAAGGCTAAGATAGGTTACCGGACAATTTTGGTTTGGCCATGGCAGCATTGGCAGGTAACAGACCTTGAGATTTACCAATCAAGGTTCGCAGTGTAAACATATGACCTTGGGATTTACCAATCAAGGTCATCCGTATGAACTTCGATGTAACCATTACATGTATGTGTGCGGCATTTGATATTCTATATGTTGGGTGGAATCGTTTAGGCCGCTCAGGTCAATTTACACATTCCAAGTCAGACATTTGGCACTCAAGGTCATCTGACGTCAAGTTCAAGGTCATCATTAGTTGTGCCATATATGTCTTCCTATATGTTCATAATGCAAACAGGAGCTCTATCTGCAAGCATTTCATCTACAAAGGCAAATCTGGGCATTTTTTGACCCCAAAATGGCTGTTTTGACCTTTCAAGGTCATCCAAGCTCAAATTCAAGGTCACCACACAAGTCGCCATATATCACTTCCGATTTGAAAGTGCCAATTTCTAAGCTCTATCTTCAAGCGTTCTATGAGTACAGTCCTGACAGCTCCCATTATGAAGGAAAAAAGTGCCGAAAATTTTCTAAGTCAAAAATTTTTTTCAAAGGGTGAAAATTTTTTTTTGCCTAGAAATGGCCCAAAATGGATAGTAATGTTATTTGGGGCGAAAAATTTTTTTTTCGCCGACTCGTCAAAAATTCAAAATGGCCGCCACACTGAGATCGGCGATTCAAGGGCAACAAAACTTATACACGTCGCAGAGGTATATAAGAGGAATCTTTTTAAGCAAAAATCTCAAAACTGATCAGAGAGTTTTTGAGAAAATACAGACCAGGTGCAAATTTGAGCGTTTTTCGACCCAAAAATGGCTGTTTTGACCTTTCAAGGTCATCCAAGGTCAAATTCAAGGTCACCACACAAGTCGCCATATATGACTTCCCATTTGAAAGTGCCAATTTCTAAGCTCTATCTTCAAGCGTTCTATGAGTACAGTCCGGACAGCTCCCATTATGAAGGAAAAAAGTGCCGAAAATTTTCCAAGTCCAAAATTTTTTTCAAAGGGTGAAAATTTTTTTTTGCTCTAGAAATGGCCCAAAATGGATAGTAATGCGATCTGGGGCGAAAAAATTTTTTTTCGCCGACCCGCCAAAAATTCAAAATGGCCGCCACACGGAAACCGGCAGATTTAGGGCAACCAAACTTATACATATCACAGAGGTATATGAGGGGAATCTTTTGAAACCAAAAACTCAAAACTGATCCGACAGTTTTTGAGAAAATGGCCGTCAAAGTCCAAAATTGAGCGTTTTTCGACAAAAACGGCCGCCATTTTGAAAAAAATGCGAAAATCAAAAAACAAAAAAATACCTCCTTCTCAAAATATTTTTAGGCATTTTTGTGCAAAATTTCAGAAAGATTCGATCGTTAACTTTAAAGATAAAAATGTTAACGCCGGACGAACGGACGGACGGACGGCTAGACGGGCGGACGGACGGACGGACGACGAACGCAACGCCACGCCAATAGGTTATCGGACCAAAAGTCCGGTAACCTAAAAATGTAGACAGACGACGACGGACGACGGACGCAACGCCACGGCAATAGGTTATCGGACCAAAGGTCCGGTAACCTAAAAAACAAAAAAAACAAAACAGACAAAACCATAAGGGCATTTCGGGCCGAAATGCCCTAATAAAGCCACGATAATATGAACTGCATTTATATATACATTTGATTCGTTTATTCAACACTTCAATCATACATTAGCCAATAAGTTATGACAGCAAGTTACCTGTATACTAATTCAATAATCAAATAATTTATAGAACATGAACATTTTATCATCAATACTTATCGCTATGTAGCCACCAGGCCCCTGAATTAACCACATGTTTGAATTTGTTAAAATTTCAACTTTTAGTAGGCTGTATGTTCTGTGGTAACTTATGACAACTTAGTAATTTCTAATCCCATCGCTACATGCAACATAACAATACATACAGTGTTATTACATGTATCGGATTCCTTATATTCAGTAATTATACATAATACACATACATGTTGTTGATTAACACTTCTCCAATAGAGGTCAGATTTAATAGCATAAAATCTCCTAATTATTATACATTTATAAATATAGTGTGCGAGGGTAATATTCATTTACAATGTCAATCCATGTACATTGGTCATTATAGTTCTTGTAGCAGCACAAGATGAGAATTGCCACATACACATGCTGAGTAATATATTTCAGTTACTTTACTTGGCCAATACAAATGTGTGGTATCTAGGAGTATATTGAGCAAAACAATCACAGCTTTGTTGATAGGAGCATCAAAGTTATTCGCAATACTGGGGCTCATTAAAGTCACACATTTAAAATAATTCAAACTAAATACCTGATCAATATCACATTTGCAACCAGCTACTCAGCACCCATATTATATTGATGATTCAAATAACAAAGCTTTGCATAGAGCGAGACATGTACTGCATATGTGGAATATATATAAAATATCATACCATTTATTTATTGTAATCCATAACTTCTTGAACATAAATTGTATGTACATCATTCGCTCTGGACTGTGTATCAGAAATGAAACACAATGAAACATTAAACATTAGGTAATAGCACACCGCAATCTCCCTAAATGATTGTGGACATTTTTTGTGTTACAATAGAAATTTACGTTCAGAGCGTAATTTTTGCAAGCCTCATAGTATTTATTTACCTTTCTGTTGATCTCTGAATAATTGGCGCATACCCGGTATAATTAAATATGATACATTGAATTATGTAAGAAAATTTTCCTAAAAATAAATATTCCTAGAAATGGAATAGGCATTGCAAGAATTATGTACATACGTTTGGATAATAATATCCTAAAATGTAGCTACATAAATAGTTTCCTGAATGAATATAATCAAAACATGGAGCAAGTATTCTGCCTGTAATTGTAAAACTTACCTGACAAAGATATACATGATATCGATAGAGGAGCAAAGGCAATTATCTTAAACATTACATCAGATAAATCTGACTCATTTCATTGGTCGGTGCTAATTCTTTGTTCTGAACATTTCGATCATCGTGTCATCATGGTCATGTGATACTGTCATGATGTAAAGGTTACACTCATGGTGTCATAGCGTTTGTACTTCTGGCATCTAGACATACACCACGTGTCCTTGAGAATATGGACAAAAACACTGTCACGTGTCGTTATCATCTCACAAACGGTAGTCGTCAAACGGCAGTACCACCGTCACATGTCGTTATCATCTCACAAACGGTAGTCGTCAAACGGCAGTCCTTTCTGTGATGTAATGGAATCTGTGGAAACAATCAAATACCCTGTGAGGTCACTTCAAGATCAAACTGGGAGACAGACTGCAAAACAATAATATACCCCAGAAGCTTTCACCTCAAGGTCAAACCCAGAGACAGACTGCATAACAATCATATACCCTGTAAGCTTTCACCAAAAGGTCAAACCGAAAGACATACTGCATAACAATCATACACCCCATAAGCTTTCACCAAAAGGTCAAACCCAGAGACGTCTGCAAAACCATCATACACCTGTAAGCTTTCACTTCAAGGTCAAACCCAGAGACAGACTGCATAACAATCATATACCCTGTAAGCTTTCACCAAAATGTCAAACCGAGAGACAGACAGCAAAACAATCATACACCCCGTAAGCTTTCACCTCAAGGTCAAACCGAGAGAAAGACAGCAAAACAATCATACACCTGTAAGCTTTCACTTTAAGGTCAAACCCAAAGACAGACAGCAAAACAATCATACACCCCGTAAGCTTTTACCAAAAGGTCAAACCGAAAGACAGACTGCAAAACTATAATATACCCTGTAAGCTTTCACCTCAAGGTCAAACCCAGAGACAGACAGCAAAAAAATCATACACCCCGTAAGTTTCACCTCAAGGTCAAACCGAGAGACAGACAGCAAAACAATCATACACTCCGTAAGCTTTCACCAAAAGGTCAAACCGATAGGCAGACTGCAAAACAATCATACACCTGTAAGCTTTCACTTCAAGGTCAAACCCAGAGACAGACAGCAAAACAATCATACACCCCGTAAGCTTCCACCTCAAGGTCAAACCGAGAGAAAGACAGCAAAACAATCATACACCCCGTAAGTTTCACCTCAAGGTCAAACCGAGAGACAGACAGCAAAACAATCATACACCCCGTAAGTTTCACCTCAAGGTCAAACCGAGAGACAGACAGCAAAACAATCATACACCCCGTAAGTTTCACTTCAAGGTCAAACCCAGAGACAGACAGCAAAACAATCATACACCCCGTAAGTTTCACCTCAAGGTCAAACCGAGAGACAGACAGCAAAACAATCATACACCCCGTAAGTTTCACTTCAAGGTCAAACCCAGAGACAGACAGCAAAACAATCATACACCCCGTAAGTTTCACCTCAAGGTCAAACCGAGAGACAGACAGCAAAACAATCATACACCCCATAAGTTTCACCTCAAGGTCAAACCGAGAGACAGACAGCAAAACAATCATACACCACGTAAGTTTCACTTCAAGGTCAAACCCAGAGACAGACAGCAAAACAATCATACACCTCGTAAGTTTCACCTCAAGGTCAAACCGAGAGACAGACAGCAAAACAATCATACACCCCGTAAGCTTTCACCGAAAGGTTGAACCGAAAGACAGACTGCAAAACAATCATACACCTGTAAGCTTTCACTTTAAGGTCAAACCCAAAGACAGACAGCAAAACAATCATACACCCCGTAAGCTTTTACCAAAAGGTCAAACCGAAAGACAGACTGCAAAACTATAATATACCCTGTAAGCTTTCACCTCAAGGTCAAACCCAGAGACAGACAACAAAAAATTAGGCCGAGGGCCAAAGATAGATTACCGGACAATGTTTAATATTTTAGATGTTAGCCAGGTCACTGGTTAAATTCAAGGTCAAGAGAATATTCAGCATATATAATATTAAGCATATATCATGTCCACAGTTGATTGCTAAGCTGTAAATTCAATAATCAGCGAGATATTAGCAATTTTGTGCTGTGGCCTTGAAAATGAAGGGGCAAAGGTCAAATTCAAGGTCATCAAAATATTCAGTGTATATCATATATCTATATCATGTCCACAGTTGATTCCCAAGCCATACAGTCAATAGAGGAGCAAGATATGAGCCAGTTTGTCCTTGGACCTTGAGAATGAGGTCAGAGGTCAAATTCAAGTTCCGAGAATACTCAGCATATATCATTTCCTACATGTCCACAATTGATTCCCCAGCTGTAAAATCGATAATAATTGAGATATTAGCCATTTTGTCCTGTGACCTTGAAAATGAGGTGAAAGGTCAAATTCAAGGTCATGACAATAATCTGCATATATCATTTCCTATATGTTCATAACTGATTCCTAAGCTGTGAAGTAGATAACAAGTGAGATATTAGCCATTTTGTCCTATGACCTTGAAAATGCCGTCAAAGGTCAAATTCAAGGTCATCAGAATATTCAGCATATATCATTTCCCATATGTCCACAATTGATTCCTAAGCTGTAGAGTCGATAATAAGTGAGATATTACCCATTTTGTCCTGTGACCTTGAAAATGAGGTCAAAGGTCAAATTCAAGGTCATGACAATAATCTGCATATATCATTTCCTATATGTCCACAATTGATTCCTAAGCTGTAGAGTCGATAATAAGCGAGATATCAGCCATTTTGTGCTCTGACCTTGAAATTGAGGTCAGAGGTCAAATTGAAGGTCACGAGAATATTCAGCATATATCATTTCCTATATGTCCACAATTGATTCCTAGTCTCTAATCTCAATATTAAGTGAGATATTAGGCATAATGTGTCCCATTATAAAGCATAGGAGAATTTAACATGGGAAAGTCCCATTTGGGCCGAGTTTAGGCCAAAATGGTCCACTTCGAGCGATTCAAGCGCAACGAAATTTATAGACATCATAGGAGTACATATCAGGAGTGTTGTGTATCAAAAAGAAAAAAAGTTAATGAAGAGATTTTGAGAAAATGGCCACCAAAATCCAAAATCAGCCATTTTTCGTCGAAAACGGCCGCCATTTTGAAAAAAATGCGAAAATCAAAAAACTAAAAAATACCTCCTTCTTGAATTATTTTTAAGTATTTTTGTGCAAAATTTCAGATTCGCCTGTAAACAAAAAAGATAAAAATGTGGACGACGACGACGGCGGACGACGGACGCAACGCCATGCCAATAGGTTATCGGACCATAGGTCCGGTAACCTAAAAATCATACACCCCGTAAGTTTCACCTCAAGGTCAAACCGAGAGACAGACAGCAAAACAATCATACACCCCGTAAGCTTTCACCAAAAGGTCAAACCGATAGGCAGACTGCAAAACAATCATACACCTGTAAGCTTTCACTTCAAGGTCAAACCCAGAGACAGACAGCAAAACAATCATACACCCCGTAAGCTTCCACCTCAAGGTCAAACCGAGAGAAAGACAGCAAAACAATCATACACCCCGTAAGTTTCACCTCAAGGTCAAACCGAGAGACAGACAGCAAAACAATCATACACCCCGTAAGTTTCACATCAAGGTCAAACCGAGAGACAGACAGCAAAAAAATCATACACCCCGTAAGTTTCACCTCAAGGTCAAACCGAGAGACAGACAGCAAAACAATCATACACCCCGTAAGCTTTCACCAAAAGGTCAAACCGATAGGCAGACTGCAAAACAATCATACACCTGTAAGCTTTCACTTCAAGGTCAAACCCAGAGACAGACAGCAAAACAATCATACACCCCGTAAGTTTCACTTCAAGGTCAAACCCAGAGAAAGACAGCAAAACAATCATACACCCCGTAAGCTATCACCTCAAGGTCAAACCGAGAGACAGACAGCAAAACAATCATACACCCCGTAAGCTATCACCTCAAGGTCAAACCGAGAGACAGACTGCATAACAATCATACACCCCGTAAGCTATCACCTCAAGGTCAAACCGAGAGACAGACAGCAAAACAATCACACACCCCGTAAGCTATCACCTCAAGGTCAAACCGAGAGACAGACTGCATAACAATCATACACCCCGTAAGCTATCACCTCAAGGTCAAACCGAGAGACAGACAGCAAAACAATCACACACCCCGTAAGCTATCACCTCAAGGTCAAACCGAGAGACAGACTGCATAACAATCATACACCCCGTAAGCTATCACCTCAAGGTCAAACCGAGAGACAGACAGCAAAACAATCACACACCCCGTAAGCTATCACCTCAAGGTCAAACCGAGAGACAGACTGCATAACAATCATACACCCCGTAAGCTATCACCTCAAGGTCAAACCGAGAGACAGACAGCAAAACAATCATACACCCCGTAAGCTTTCACCTCAAGGTCAAACCGAGAGAAAGACAGCAAAACAATCATACACCCCGAAAGCTATCACCTCAAGGTCAAACCGAGAGACAGACAGCATAACAAGCAGTAGCACAACACCGGCCAAAACCTTTGTAGCAGTAAATAACTCAACACAGGACAGAAACTTTGTAGCAGTAACTAACTCAATACCGACCAGAAACTTTGTAGCAGTAACTACCTCAATACCGGCCAGAAACTTTGTAGTAGTAACTAACTCAATACCGGCCAGAAACTTTGTGGCAGTAACTAACTCAATACCAGTCAGAAAATTTGTGGTAGTAACTAACTCAATACCAAACAGAAACTTTGTAGCAGTAACTAATTCAATACCAGTCAGAAACTTTGTAGCAGTAACTAACTCAATACCAGACAGAAACTTTGTAGCAGTAACTAACTCAATACCGGCCAGAACTAACTGAATACCAGTCAGAAACTTTGTAGAAGTAACTAACTCAATACCAGACAGAAACTTTGTAGCAGTAACTAATTCAATACCGGCCAGAAACTTTGTAGAAGTAACTAACTCAATACTGGCCAGAAACTTTGTAGCAGTAACTAACTCAATACCGGCCAGAAACTTTGTAGAAGTAACTAACTCAATACCAGTCAGAAACTTTGTAGCCATAGCACAATACTTGCCGAGGATCCACTTCTCAGAGACGCTGACAACTGATTTTTGCTTGTTCCCGACACAAACCTTGGCCTTACGCACACAGTGTGTGACCTGTAACAGAGACGGTGAACACAACAGCTGAACACAACTCTCACAGCTGTTATAATGAGCTCCCACAGCCATCAGTTGTCATAGTTACCTGTGCACCACACAGCTTGAGTAGCCGCACGAGAGCCTCGTGGGGAGGTGCTGTCTTCTCAGCCACATAAATCAAGCCTTTCTCTGAGAAGAGGCCAGCCTTCGCGTCTCTTCTCACAGCAGCCCGCTGCAGCCGACTTTGCTGCAAACATGGACAACAAGTGATGGCTAGATAGAGGAATGTCGTCTGAAACTTATGTCGCATTAGTTACTGGAACCTACCTTTGCTGCCGGGAAGAAGTCTGTCAATTCAAACTGCTCCTCAGGGAGCCAGCGGCCTGCCTCCAATGACTTGAACACCTGAGGTACAAAATGATTGTGTAACTAGACATTCCCTGGTCATTCACAACCCTGTGTGTATTCCTTGATGCACCGTCATCCCTATTGCCCATAACATTTTACAGGCAGATGAATATCTTCACTGCGCACATAGTACACTAGGTACTACCACAATACATGGGTAGTAAAATGTTGAGATTGGTCAATAAGCAAGCATGCCGGTGCCATGGCAATCACAAATTCATAACATGAATAAATGTATTTATTCCAAGAAACGCCTTGGGACCCTGCACATAGTATTGTACAATACATGAAAGTCGGTGCAGTAAATGTTACACACACTAAATATCACCATAATTTGCAGAACATCATGATGTACATACGAAGATATATCTTACATCCTCACTGACCAGTACAGTGTATTATTATATGATGCATTCAATAGAGCATCCTCACATCAGGAGATATCAAAAGTTCTAAAATAACTTTTATTTTTATACTATGCATACTTACCTCTGACTCTGGGGTCGTGTAATTGGCGAGCCCTCATTCGCCAACCACACATGAAATATGGGTGAAAAAGCTAAACGAAAGTTAGCCGGTCCGTTTAGACCCTGCGTTAGTAATGGTAGTTACCTGAGCAGTTCACCCTCCGTGTGGTAGCATAATCGTGCCGGTCCACTGCCTCCCAGTTCACTTTTGTTGAGTTGCAACACTTGATCACTGAAGGTTATCTTCTGAAAAGACAAGAAGATAATCAGCGGGGAGGAGGGTGGGACCATCCAACGTCAGAGGTAAGTATGCATAGTATAAAAATAAAAGTTATTTTAGAACTTTTGATTTGTTATGCTAAGCGATACTTACCTCTGACTCTGGGGAATGGCCTGCCGGTGGTGGGCCCCTCAGAGAGAAAGTACGCCTTGCACAAGATCATCCCCTGAAAGTAGAAGGATGAGAACTATGCATAATACCAGTGACTATAATTACTGTATAAAGGATAAGGAACCCGCTCCTTTCCTATAGTAATTATAATACTAATTAACCACAGAGTAGCTCGGAAGTTAATAGTATACTGAGAGATACTTTGTAATCCAGAAGAATCTGAGATTACATACCTGTCGTCGAGTCCCCTGTGAGGCGATGAGCCGTAGCTAGGTGTTGAGACGGCGCTCCCCCCCCGGACTCTTGGCAGAAGAAGCAGTGGGTTGCACGATGACTTGTGCTGCGACGATGGGTCCCAGATGATAGAGGTCATCCGCGAGGAGCGATACATCGCGCAGGTAAAATGAGGAAAACGTAGAGTGAGATCTCCAAGTGGCTGCCTTCATGAGATCCTGAAGTGACATGTTGTGTGCAAACGACCAGGAAGTGGAGATGGCGCGAACCTCGTGAGCCGTACGACCGTAGAGCTGATGTAGGTCCCGACGATCCTTACTGTAAGCACGTGTAACAACAGCCTTGATCCAAAGCGAGATCGTGTTCTTGGAGACCTGTCCTCTCGATGCCGAAAACGGGAGAAAGAGGTGAGATTCCCTTGGTCGTGAAGGCTTAGTCCTCTTCAGATACAACCGTAACGCACGCACCGGACACAGGGACAGATCCCCACAGTCAGTCGCCAACTGAGATAAGGCAGGGACAGAGAACGTTCGCATCCCAGCCGCCAGGGCAGAAGGAGTTTCGGTCTTGGCAAGAAACCCCAGATGGTACTGGAGGGTAACAGAAGACCAATCTTCCGGGTGTAAGACCTCCGCAGACAGTCCCTGAAGCTCACTGACCCGCTTCGCGGAAGCAAGGGCCAACAGGAACACAGTCTTGTGCGTGAGAAAACGAAGCTCCGCTTCCTCGAGAGGCTCATATGGAGATTCATTGAGGCTACAAAGGACCAATGACAAGTCCCATTTTGGTGCGCGGGAGACCGGAGGCAAATCCTGGGCGAAGGACTTGAACAGGGCCGAAATCTCCCGTGATGTAGAAATGTCCAAACCGTGAGAAGCTAGCACATTAGACAATGCCGCACGGTATCCCTTGACAGTAGTAAGCGCCCTCTTGCGCTTGTCTCTCAACCAGACAAAGAAGTCCGCTACCGTAGGGAGAGGGGGACGGCGTGGATCAACTTGCCGTCGACCACACCAAGAAGAGAAGACTCTCCACTTGGCTTGATATAATCGCTCTGAGGATGACCGAACTGTTCTGGACATCCGCTTGGCAGCGTTCTTCGAAAAGCCAGCCTTTCTGAATGAACGCCTGATAATCTCCACGCGTGAAGATGGAGAACGCCCAGATGCTCGTGAAACTGACGTCCCTGACGAAGCAGGCTGGGGATCGGTGGTAACAACCGTGGAAGATCCGTCAGAAGCTCCAGGAGTTCCGGAAACCAAGGCTTGGCTGGCCAGCAGGGAGCCACCAAGATGATCTGGGCCGAGCTTAACCGAATCCTCTGTAGAACCACGGGAATCAGTGAGAACGGAGGAAAAGCGTACGCCCATAGGATGGACCAGTCCTGAGCGAGGGCGTCGACTGCCCAGGCATGAGGGTCCGGGAACGGGGACACATAGAGAGGTAGACGATTGTTCTGGAACGTGGCGAACAGGTCCAAGTGAGGCTGACCCCAAAGACGCCACAGGTGACTGCAAACCTGAGGGTTCAGAGACCAGTTCGTGGAAACCGGACCCTTCCTCGAAAGGGCGTCGGCGATGGTGTTCATGGAGCCCGGGATGTGTCGGGCCAGAAGACTGACATCCTGGGATTCCGCCCACTCCAAGATTCTTCGAGTCAAGGCGCTTAGCTCCCTTGATCGTGTCCCCCCCTGATTCTTGATATAGCCGACGACCGTCGTGTTGTCGGTCATGGCCAGTACCGTGGACCCGGCAACCGTCTGATGAAAATGGCGCAGGCCCAACCAGACAGCCCTGAGCTCCAGCCAATTGATGTGATGCCGGAGATCGGCCGCCGACCAGAGACCGGAGACTTGACTTTCGCCGAGGTGAGCACCCCAACCGAGGCGAGACGCGTCGGAGAACAGGAGAAAGTCGGGCTCCAACTCGTGAATCGGATGACCCCGTAGCAGGTTGACTGGATCGGACCACCAGAGGAGATCTGGCTGGAGAGCGGAAACCACCGGAACCAGAGTTGACAAGTCCTGCTCGGAAGACCAGTGGTCCTTCAAGTGGAACTGGATCGCCCGCATGCGCAACCGTGCACCAGGGACGATCTTCTCTAGCGACACCATGTGACCTAGGAGCCTCAGGAACACCACCGCCGCGACGGGAACCCCGATGGAGAAAGACCGTAGAACGCCGTTCAAACGTTGAATACGATCTGCCGTCGGACGTGTCAGGAAGGACTGCGTGTCGATGTCCATCCCGAGGTAGGTGACACGCTGGGAAGGAGCCAAGTCTGACTTCTTGAAATTTATAATGAGACCGACTCGCTGACAAAGCCGAACGATCTGGTCCGTGTGTGCGGCCACCGTCTGCTGGTCCGTGGCCGTAATCAGCCAATCGTCCAGATACCTCGTGAGACGAATCCCCCTGCGGTGCGCCCACGCCGATACCGGCTGAAACACCCTGGTGAACAGGAACGGGGCGGTGGAGAGGCCGAAACACAGAGCACGGAACTGGTAGATCACGTTGCCCCACTGGAAACGAAGGTAGGGCCGTGATGAGGGATGAATCGGGATGTGAAAGTAGGCATCTTTCAGATCTATGGAGGTCATCCAGTCCCCGCTGCGCAGAGACAGTAGAACCGTCCGTGGGCACTCCATGGAAAACTTCTCCTTGGAGACAAACTTGTTCAGGGGACTGAGGTCGATTATCGGTCGCCAGCCGCCCGTGAGCTTGGGGACGACAAACAGACGACTGTAGAAGCCGGGAGAGTTCTGGGTCACCTTCTCCGTGGCTTCCTTGAGGAGCATCTCGGACACGAGGGCGTCCAGGACCGCAAACTTCTCCGACCCCGGGGCGTAGGATGCGAACGCTATCGGTAGAGGGGAGAGAGGAGGCGCCTGACTGAAGGGAATCCGGTACCCGTGACGCAGTATGGTAGTTACTAGACAGTCCTCGAATTCCGTATCCCAGACTGGCCAAAAGGCCTGAAGACGAGCTCCCACGGGGGATACATCCGAATCGTGGTTCCGTGGGAGCGTCTGGGACACATCAGGAGCGGGGCTGAGGCTTGGCAGAAGACGAGGATCCACTGCCGCCGCGACCTCCACGTGAAGAGTTAGTCGACTTCTTGTTCTTGTCAAACTTGGAGCCTTTAGAAAACTGAGACGACTGAGACTGCTGTTTCGACTCCGTGGCCTTGACCTTCGGGATCTTGAACGACGAGGAAGAGGATGCCGCAGGCTTCTTCTCCTGGCGTTCCACCAATTTAACTAAGTTAAATTTGCTGAGAAGGTCCGCTTCCTGGGCAACCGCCTGGCCTGCCTTGGCCAGGACATCCGGGTCAAAGAGGCGAGGACCAAAGACCGAGGACGTGCGTAACTTGGACTTGAAGGCGTCCGACAGCTTGGAGGTAGATCTCTTGAGAAAAGCGTCCCGTCGCCTGAGAACGACGTTGGCCCACTCCACGTGCGACTCCTTCGTAATCTGTCCCACACACTTGTTAACGGAGGAAAGAGTCCTCTTGATGCGCAGCAACTCCGACACCGGTACTTGAACAGTGGCATCCGTGTCCAAATCGGCGTCCGCTGGAACCGAACCGGGGGCCAGACGGTCGACCTGCACGCTGAGGAGGCCCGAGAGCCAGTCGAGGGTGTTGGCAACCAGTTGTACCCGACGCGGGTAAGATTCCCAGGTCTTGAGATCTGAGTCCGAAAGTGTAGCGGTAACACTCGAGGACTTGAGCCCAGGGGCGATGACTGACAGGTCGTCATTCACCGCCGCTGCCTCCAGAGTGCTACCGCAATCCGTAGACTGGTAGTGCTTTAATTGTCCTTGGAAGCACGAGGCGAACTTGCCAGCTCGTAGGGGCTGTCCATTGACTGGGACGATCTTCTCTTCCACTAGAGTCCGTACTGACAAGATACCCTCGGACCACGGGAAGCGCACGTCCGGCTCCGGCTGCTGACGGGCGTGGAGCACACGCTCCCCCACCGACGTATAAGAAGTCCCCTTGGCTACAGGTAGCTCAATCTCGTCAGGGAAGGCCTCCTGAACCCAAACGCGGACCTGGGCAAAGGTGTCGTCGTCAGACTTGGAGGAGGAAGGCTTGGAGGTACCGGCCGTAGCTGAGGAGTCGGCAGACCTAGCCGGGCTAGCCACCCGCGGCTTCTTGACTGGAGGTTCATCCGAGATCTGGTCTGCCGGGGGGGGAGGCAACGAGACTGGAGGCTCCAAAACAGCAACAGAGGACGACCCGGCCGCGTGTTGCTCACCTTCAGACCTAGGGGCGTGGTCTGAAGCGGGACGCTTGGGCTCCCTCACACGGTCGTAGTCCGAGCGTGAACTTTTCTCTCCACGGCTACCGTGAGAATCCCTGGAGGAGTAGTCCCTGCGGTCCGCACGCTCCCGACGGTAGTAGTAGTCCCTATCGTCACGAGAACGGCCGGAACGGTAGTAACGATCCAACTCTTCATGGTAAGAACGGTCAAAGTCATATTCACGACGATGATCATAAACCCAATCACGGAACCGATCCGCGCGGCTGGAGGACGGACGATCCCAATCGCCGGAACGGTGTTGATCCACAGGCCGAGCTGGACGGTGGCGGCGGTCAGGCGAGGACGGGCGGCCCACCGCTGGAAGAACACTATCCGCCGTGGCTGTTGACCCGCGGTGCGAATCTCCACTGGAGGAAGACGACCGGCTGTCCGCGCGTCGACTGACGGACGGTGGAAGATCGCGGGGCAGAACACTGGGCTGAGAAACCCCCGGGCTGGCCACCGGTGGCTGCTGATCACGGTCACGGTCGGGTAAGCACCCGCGCGGCACCGCTGCGGCTGGAGAAGAGGTACCCTGGGCTGAAGAGGCGTCACGGTGCTGAACACGGCCCGGGCTACCAGCGAGAGACTTGTCCACCACAAGCACATCAACAGGGCCGTCGGAGAGCTGGACGGTGGAGTAGTCGGGGGGGCCACACTTGGCACGACCGACGGGGCCCCTGCCTTCACCTGACTGTTCCTCCGAGACCGACTCGCCGGTCTCGGCAGCCTGGGAACGGGAATCCACCGTGGCCGAGTCAACTGGCTCCGAGAAGATCGGGTCCAACGAAGGCAAACCCCAGGAACACGAAGGCTGGTCAGCTGGACTGTGGCTCGGGGGGTTGCCGCCGACGAACGGGTCACCAGAGAGAAGCGGCGTCGGAACTTCATCCACCGTGGGGGTGGCCGGTGTCGCAACTCCTTTCCCAACCAGGGACGACAACATCGCCGACATGGACGCAATGGAAGTCTGCAAATTCCCAACAGTCTGTTCGAGGGAATCAAGACGAGACGAGGAAGAGGAATCCAGAGATCGTCGATCAGCAGAACGCGACCTCTTCTTCTCCCTGTCGATCCTACGCTGATCTATCCTGTCGAATCTGTCATCGGGCCAAGATTCGCAGATCTGACAGCGCTGAGACGCACAGCAAACAAACGGTCTGCAAGACGGACAGCGATCGTGAGGATCGAGATCGAGAGGAACCAAGAAGTGTCCACACTTGGTACATCTCCTGACAGAAGACGATTCCATCGTAGAAACAGCTAAGTTCCAAAATCCAAACTTCAAAGGGGCAATCGCGAGCGACGCAAAGTTGTTGTTGACAGGAGCTCGCCAAAAACAAAAGTGAACTGGGAGGCAGTGGACCGGCACGATTATGCTACCACACGGAGGGTGAACTGCTCAGGTAACTACCATTACTAACGCAGGGTCTAAACGGACCGGCTAACTTTCGTTTAGCTTTTTCACCCATATTTCATGTGTGGTTGGCGAATGAGGGCTCGCCAATTACACGACCCCAGAGTCAGAGGTAAGTATCGCTTAGCATAACAAACAAAAATATAACTTGAATTGTAAATGTGAAGAAAGTCACGACTGTTATCTGTCAGCTAATACTCGACAAGATTCCACATAGCCTTCTTGCTTGGTACAGGAAGATCTCAAACAGAAGTTTCGGAGGTTATGCAGATAAGATACATGTACCGTATTCGCGCGCATACAGTCGCATGTGCGTATAGTCGAAGGTGTGCGTATATTTCGAATATACGCACATGTGCTTGTGATTGAAAAAAAATTCAAAATCAAGAAGGACAGTAAAAAATTTTTGATCGTAAGATCATCGGTTCCATGTCATGTGCTTGGCTGATTTCACCAATCGTGACTTCCTCAGTTCGTGTCAATCGCGGCTGTGTCTGCGGTCAATGGATTGCAAACTGTCAAAAAAGTTGTGATGTTGATTGCCTAATTACGGTGAGTGTAATTGACACTTGTGATTTCGTTTGACATCTTATGATCGGTATGTGTCATTTCTGTTCATGGTTGTGAAATACATATCTTGAAAAGCCCTTGTTTCGTTCGTGTTTGTGATGTTTGCCGCCCAGCAGGAAGTTGCCATTTTTCTAGCAAGTACTCATTAATATTCATGAGCTGATTCACATTCCAACCAATCAAAAGTTACCTTTCAAAACGAATCAGCCAATGGTGAAAGGCCAGATATGACGTCATATAAAACCCCACCAATCAGGCAGCCTGTTTCACTTTCTTCTTTCAAGTGACATGTGGATTTGTTTTGAAATAGCAACGACCCAAACAACAAATTTTATTTGTTTCCCGAAGTCCCAACAGCTTCATACAACAATAGATTATACATCATGCACATACACCAACACAAGTACTGATGTCTGAATTCATTCGTGCACCAAACCATGTAATTGCAATTGACGAGTCGGGCGGTTTTGACAGTCGTGTCGGCCTCTTATGACAGTCAAACTATCTGAGCCTGATCAAAGGGCTTTGCAGTCAACCCCTTATCGAAAACAATCGCACATGTGCGTATGTACGAAATAATTTCCAAATTATAAGTGGCCTAAAACAAGCAAATTTCGGATAAACGCACATGCGACTGTATGCGCGCGAATACGGTACAAACTTTACATACACTGTACTAGAACCGTTAGAATGATGAGCTCCATGTCAAACATCAAAGGTCACCCGAGAAGTTGGACTTACCCACTCCAAGGACACAAGCCAGCAACCTTGAGATATTGCCAGCAAGATGTTGAGTGTGCGTCTGTTGTTTCCACAGACCACGTGTGTTGTATTGGAGTCCACCGTGTCCTCAAGTGTGAACACGCCAAGCTTCTTGGTCACTGCACGCACAGTGTCCTGCTCCCTGTCAACACCAAGAGTTTTAAAATGTATCAACTAACTTACACTGGACTGAGGAAGCTTACAAATGATCATCACACACTACTCTCACAACACTCACGAGAAATGGAGACTGGTCATCACCAAGGACTTGGTGACTTTCTTCTTGCTTCCGTCTTGCACCGAAGCACAGCAGCTGCTATCTGACCCGGACCCTGATTGGTTCTGCTTCATTGTACGACCACCGCGAGCTCTCTGCTTGTGACTCGATGGTTTGGTTAGAGTAAGCTCCTCGTCTGAGCTGGAGCTGTCTACTGCGGACGACATGGACACAGTTTTGGGTTTCCTGTTCACTCGGAACTCCTGGGAACTGCGACGACGGTTGAGAGGACGGACATCAGATGCGTGCAAGGTGGAGAATGCAACAGACATTCCCGCCACACCGCTCTCCTCTGCTATACAACTCAGGTTCTCCACGTGTGCGGTGCGGGCGGTGGCCGCGGTCTGACTGAGCCGTGTTGACTCCAGCACCGTGTCCTCCCCGTGACACTCACTGATGTCCGGCAACATGGTCCTGGTGAAGGCTGACGACCGACGGGAACTACGACGGGGAGCAGACTTCGAGTGGAGAGAGTCTGAGATGTGGCTGGAATTCTGATAATCTATTGTGGGCGAAGCTTCTCGGCATGCTGAGTTGGAGGGTTGGGCTGAGCTGTCTTTGTTCTTCCCTGGACAATGACTAGTGCTACCTAGGTTTTCCTGAGATTGCTTGCTATGGTTACTGTCCTGAGATGGGAGCTGTTTGGAGGTTGGAGTGTTTATGGCGGGAATGCATGACCGTCTTCTGCCACTGGAACGCGTTGAAGTGGATGTCGGCGTGGCAACCATGGATCGTCGCTTCTTGGATGCTTGTGGACTGTTGGACTTATTGACAGGTTCTGCTGTTTTTGTCCGTGATCGCTTTTGCTTTTTTATTTCATTTTCCACAGTGTCTGAATCAGATGACAATCTGTCATTCGCTTTACGTTTCTGGCCTGTAGCGTTTTTACTCGATACTCTATTTTTGGTATTGGGCAAGTCCAGAATACCATCTTTAGTTTGAGCACTGTTGGATGAAGATGCTGGACTAAGCAGTTGATCAACAGGTTCTTCTGTTAAACTCATTAGTTTCCTCTTACGAGCCTTGACTTTGGATATGTTAGCTGTGCAGCCTGAATCACTAGAAGCCACAGACGTGTGTGGCTCAGAACCATGCGAGGTCATAGACTTTCTACGACTTTTTGTTGTTTTTAACTCCGCTGGATTACTTCCAGCTGAAGTTGGAGAAGTGCTAGTTCCTAGTTTAGAGTGAGAAACAGACTTCCTTCGACCCTTGCCAACACTCTGTTCTACCTTGTCTGGAGCTTCGGTCTCTAATTCATCACGTGCCACAGACCTCCGTCGACCTTTGACAACTTTTGAGCTGGCATTCCTGGTATCTGAATGTGCTGTTCTGGAAATCCCTGTGACATGCCCGTCCCTGTCCTCTGCAGTGATGAGGATAGAGTCAAAGAGGCCCTCTCGCGGACTGGGTCGGTCTGTCCGTGTGCGGGTCTCACTCTCCCCCCGTAGACAGGAACCACGGGCATCCGGAATACTGTCAGCTGAGAGAACAGACACCCCCATCGAACTGGTCGTCTCGGAAACCGTGGGGGAAGCGGAGGTGCTGACTGGAAGAGATATGCAAGACTGAGGACACTCAACACGCCACACAACCATCTAACTGACAGGCATCTAATTCTTCCATTGAGATGTTTATATAACAACTAACCAAAAAGACGCTTGTGTATTGGAGAGGTTACATCTGACTTCGGCAAGTCCTCAATACTGGAGTTCACTGTAACAGTTATCAAAACAGTACCTTCATATACTGCATGTACAATGTGGCATATATATGTCGTGTAAAGCTGACAATGTAACTAGTTCATCAGTACAATCAAGCAGTAGACGGTGTCTGATAGAACAACACTTGCACAGTACCATTTATATCAATTTCCTTGCTCTCCAACAATGCTTTTTTCTTGCGTAGTTGTTCCATTTTCCGTCTCATACTAGGAGGGGTCTCAGGAATGGAAACACTAGGTGACAGGAAAACCTGCAGGATGAAGAGAGGGGGGACTGTGTACAGCATGTGGCACAATGGACAGAAGGACAAGGATTTGTCACAGCTGTAGTTAGCACGTACAGGACTCATGGGTTGTGTCTCTGGCACATAGTACTGATTACGGATGAACAGTTGTGGTGTGACAGGAGTCTCCACAGTCTTCCACTTGTCCCGTTTTTCCCGCATCTTTCTCCGCCGCTCAACTTTCTCCGCACTCGTCACCAACTCCTCTTCAAAATCCTTCGGCTGCATTGACTTACTTTTCTGTCAAATGAAAAAATAAAAAATTAGGCCAAGGGCCGAAGATAGGTTACCGGACAATGTTTAATATTTTAGATGTTAGCCAGGTCACTGGTTGAATTCAAGGTCAAGAGAATATTCAGCATATATAACATTAAGCATATATCATGTCCACAGTTGATTGCTAAGCTGTAAATTCAATAATCAGAGAGATATTAGCAATTTTGTGCTGTGGCCTTGAAAATGAAGGGGCAAAGGTCAAATTCAAGATCATCAAAATATTCAATGTATATCATTTTCTATATCATGTCCACAATTGATTCCCAAGCCATACAGTCAATAGAGGAGCTAGATATGAGCCAGTTTGTCCTTGGACCTTGAAAATGAGGTCAGAGGTCAAATTCAAGGTCACGAGAATATTCAGCATATATCATTTCCTATATGTCCACAATTGATTCCTAAGCTGTAAAATCGATAATAAGCGAGATATAAGCCATTTTGTGCTCTGACCTTGAAACTGAGGTCAAGGTCAAATTCAAGATCACGAGAATATTCAGCATATATTATTTCCTATATGTCCACAATTGATTCCTAAACTGTAGAGTCGATAATAAGCGAGATATAAGCCATTTTGTGCTCTGACCTTGAAACTGAGGTCAGAGGTCAAATTCAAGGTCACGAGAATATTCAGCATATATCATTTCCTATATGTCCACAATTGATTCCTAGTCTCTAATCTCAATATCAAGTGAGATATTAGGCATAATGTGTCCCATTATAAAGCATAGGAGAATTTAACATGGGAAAGTCCTATTTGGGCCGAGTTTGGGCCAAAATGGCCCACTTCGAGCGATTCAAGCGCAACGAAATTTATAGACATCATAGAAGTACATATGAGGAGTCTTATGTATCAAAAAGAAAAAAAGTTACTGAACAAATTTGGAGAAAATGGCCGCCAAAGTCCAAAATCAGGCATTTTTCGTCGAAAACGGCCGCCATTTTGAAGAAAAAGCGAAAATCAAAAAACTAAAAAATACCTCCTTCTTGAATTATTTTTAAGTATTTTTGTGCAAAATTTCAGAATAACTCGCCCGTAAACAAAAAAGATAAAAATGTGGATGACGACGACGACGACGACGACGGACGCAACGCCATGCCAATAGGTTATCGGACCATAGGTCCGGTAACCTAAAAAGGATAAATATTTTTTCAATAATAATAGATGGTCTACTGAATCCTGTGTATGACTGTGTAAAACTTCTGTAAAGGATACCTTGAGTCGCGTGACTGCCAGTGGCAGAGTGGAGGTGTCCTTGACGATGGCTGGATAGTTGGTCTCTGACACTTTCTCATCTCGTTTCTTGCATTCCTCTATCCACATGACCGACACCAGGTGTACGCCACGCTTGACCGCCTTCTCTCGTGTTGCTTTCTTGCCATCTCGGAATATAACATGTGTGACATCGTTGGTGAACTTAGCCTCCACACTGGCCCCAAGCTGAAGCAGTTGTTGTGTGACAGCTTTGCTACGATTCTCGAAGTTAGAACGCACCTCTACATATGCTATCACATCTGCAACATACATGAATGAAATTCATTCGTTGGAAACAGTCATTATATCAGATGAACATCTGTTATCATTTTTCATTTGACCGACATCTCTAAACTCTCTAATGATGTTACAGCATCAAGGTAAACAAAACACATTGAATCATAAGGAATCATTCAATTCTGATTAAAACAGGACTGGCCAGTGTTCTCAAATACACAAAAGTTTGTTAGACAAAAAAAAATTCTCTTTCCACACAATAACCACGTGGTTATATGTGATTATATTATAACCATGTGGTTATTCGTACAATGCCCGGAAAATAACTTTTTTTCGAGGCAATGTAGTCCTACAATGGCCGATCATTAAAAAGCAACTGCCTTCGAATGTATGCAATAATTTTTTCAAAACTAAATTTTAGTGCAACTCATCTAATGTAAGATAACAAAACATGTCCACATTGATTTTGACGATTACAGTCTATCCGAGTTGTCTTTTCATTCAATCTAACACACATTTTATGCCAGTATTGTTATAAACAAACGAAGTATATATTCATCAAACCCGAATGTAAACAAATGCCCAAATTGCCCTTAAAAGTCCACATCAAGTACACTTCCCAGTTTGTGTCTACATATATCGTGTAGCTATTAGGAAAGGATCAGTGATATACCGTAGTGTGCGTGAAATTGTCAGTCCATTTTGCACTTTTATGCTTTGTTTACATCTGTGTGTGATGGATACAGTTCCTGTATTCATAGACATAGAAGAGAGATGGACTGCCAACTACGGCATTCCTAGTCATTGAGCTTGAGGTCACACAAGGTCAGAGGAAGATGGTAGTTACACTTCCGTTGTCAATGTATGACGTCATATTGCCAATGTTCATTCCTGACGATCCTCAGAGTGTTGACGTAACGTACAGTATTTTTTTTTTACAATCCAAATTTCCCATGAAACTTCAAACAGGAAATAAAGTACCCAAATTCCTCTGGTCGAAAGCTCAAGGTCACTGAGGTCGAGTTGGCAGTCTATCTCTCTTCTATGTCTATGCTGTATTTAGGCATGAACCGCCTGTTCATATGAGCAAAATTTCCCAAAGGACTGTTTGTAGTCATAACATTTGATGTGAGTACGTCTCATTCAGTTAATTTCACATGTTCAATATGAAATATAGTTTTCCAAAAAATATTGCCTGTTTTTGAAGGCAGTTGATTTAAGGAGGAAAACTGCACCAACATAATTTAATGTTTTCGTAAATTTGCGAGTCTTTGCTCGCTTGTTTCGGCATAAACATGTTATAATCGTGTTTGATTCTAAGTATTTAAGCATTGCCTGCAAGACACACAACCTCGGAACAGTCTAATGCATTGCAATTGCACGAGACTGTCCACCAGTCGTGTGTCCGACAGCAATACCCAGGATCAAACCCTTAAAAAAATACCAGATTAACACCAAATACACTCACCTTTCAATGTATCACTCTTTTGGTTTGTGACTTTCGAAGTCGGAGTCTCCAGGAGGGAAATGATGTTGGAAATGTTTTTGTCCAAGGTCAACTCGGTTCCGGAAAAATCTGATCCAGACTCGGGTGAAAAGTCGCCATGGTTACCCGGGGAGAACATATTAACATTACTCCTGTCACAAAATAAAACAAATATGAGACCATAATACTACAAACAATATACATGAGATATCCATGGCCCACGATTTAAGGCTGTAGTGATTTAAGGCCCACGATTTAAGGCTGTAGTGTACAAGTCTTTATTATATACCTGAGATGTTATTCGTCTGCATAACACTGTTTGCCCTGTACGATAACAACGCTGAGCGGGCAAATATTGGCCGGTATCCTGCCCGCTGTCAGCGATCGCTCATGCGCATCGAATGACGTTGCCAAAACAACACATGTACGTGTTCTACTGTCCTTTACTTTATTCTTTTCACGGTATATAATAAACACAACATCAAATGGTTTTTCCAGCATGTGCCCCGATATTTGCCCTTGATCCCGGCATTTGCCCTCGGCCTTCGGCCTCGGGCTAATACTGGGGATCTCGGGCAAATATCAGGTCACATACTGGAAAAACCAGGTAATATTGTCTATTTATGATATACCTGCGATGTTATTCGTCCGCATAACACTGTTTGTGCACTGTACGATATCCTTTTTTTTCCTCAAAGTGGCCCGCCTCATGGGCGAGTTCTATACACAGCCTCATGTCGACATTGGTATTTGCCTAGAAACTGTGGCAACCGGAAATGTAGGCAGGCCGATCATTCTCTATCCACTGTTTTCATGCACGATTGATGGCAATTTTCTGAGTATCTGTTGTCGAACTGTGCATATTTCCTATATATTCCCGACTCATATTTCCTATATATTACATCTCAAGATGTACTTGCAAGTTTGTGTGACAAACAAGAATGCTATATTTTGCTGATTTTAAAATTGATTCCAACTTTAAACAGCAATTTTCTACCAAATTTCAGACTTCTATCCCAAAAATTTAAGAAGTTGGCAATCTACTCCAATGTTAAATTTCAGCCCAAAACGGGATCTCGAGAATATAAGCATATTCAAGGATTTGGTCCTGATTACATTCATCAGGATTCGAAGCATTATTGTGGTTTTGGACCAAAAGACACATTGGGGTGTATTCTACAACATGCTGATTTCGAAAGACTGCACCACTAGAAAACCGAGCAAATGCACAAAAACAGTCCGGACAATATATCAAAAGCGTATTTCTGCAGAATTACCGTTTTTCGTAGTCCTGCAGAAATACGAAATATTGTATTCCAAACATAGAAATACATGAAACTGTATTCCTGAAACTGTATTATAGCTATACTTCTAATCCCGATGGATGTAAACACTACCGAATTCCACCATATATTCAGATTCCAGAGATCTTATTTTAGGCTGAAATTTATCATCGGGGTAGATTGCTAACTTTTTCAATTTTTGTGATAGAGTCTGAAATTTTGCAAAACATTGCTGTTTGACACCCAGATGAAGTATACCAAGTTATAATACGATACCATTTAGCATCACCAGATGGTGATGGTGTAAATGGTGTAAACGAGTTAGAAAAATCAGAGTATAGAAGGTACAGTTGTGGGAGATTTTGATTCATTAATTAAAAAGATGTCCAAACGATTTCCGTCCCGAGGGTGAATGACAGCCATCTCAGACGCTTCATGTCGCTCAGGCGTCAGGATTAGATCTATGATGATAATCTATATTCTGAGTACTACAGCCTTATCTACACCACCCAAAAATGTATTGACCATTTTTAGTGTGACAGTAGACCCGGGAAAAAATTGCCCACACCATTGTACATACATGTGTGCTCCAATATAAAAGTAGAGATGGCATCATGATTTTTTTTAATGTCGCGACGTCGGCAAGTTCAAATCGCGATCTACACATGTCAACATAACTGTGGACATTGAATATCTCATATTCACTGATATATAACACTAGGTAAGTGTATATCTTAGTATTAAATGTGATATAATGTCAATATATGGCCTGAAAAAACCCTGACTTTTCAATAAACTGATACAATTCTCTTGTGTTTGTTATTTTTTTCTTTTCCATCATGTGGGCGGGCGAGCATTTCAAATCGACATGATAATCCACAACTTCTGATTTCGCCATTCGTGGGCGATAAATGAGCTGTGCACACGGCTCGGTAGCTGATTGCGTGTCTGTGCATGTGCGGCCACATTACCGAGCCGTGTTCAAACAAGCAATCAGCTCATTTATCGCCCAGGAATGGCGAAATCAGAAGTTGTGGATTATCATGTCAATTTGAAATGATGCTATGATTGGATAAATAAGCACATGACCAAGAAATGTGAGTATGAAAATGGGGTACCTGCTGATGCCATGTGCTTTTGGGGCTATGAAACAGTCTATTATGCCCAAAAAGTGCAAAAAACGTCACGTTCATTGTCTGCATTATGCAAAAACAAACATGACAAAATTTTGATGCAACATTATTACGTTTTTGTATTATATGGCACAGTAGACCATTTCTATGGTTTATCTATACCCGAATTACATGGTGGCGATCCTGGTGGCAAACAGGAACCTCATTGTTTCAGAAGATACTGAAGAACATCACAGTAGCGGGTAAATGTCTGGTCATGCAACTTGTGGCTTGGTATTGATCGAAATGTAGAATAGTTAGGGCCCCCATGTCCGCTACAATCTGTGTCCCACTCGCGCTTCATGCTCGATGAGTGGGGCGCCTGGGTTTAGTCCCTACCAAATGGCAACTGTCAGTGTAGACGAAGTACGTCTTTCGGGAATACCTGCTGAGGACCGAGGTCCGAAGTTCCATGCATTGTCAAAAGTGTTACTCGATGTGAACGAAATCTATTCATGCTATTCGCCGTTTGACGGCTCAAAACTTTGTGAAAACTGAAGGAAATTACAGCTAAACTTACCAAAATGGCAAGCATAATCATTTCATAGTTGTTATTTGTGTTAAAATTGTTGATTCATTCATGTTTTAACAACATTTTCAATCGTTTGAACTAATGCGGCAAAAACCGGCAAGTTTCTCGCTTCGATTCAATGGCGGTTTCACCATTGCCTGGATAAACTCCGTGACACAGAAATAAGGTGTAGAATCTAATCGACACGGAGAATGAGTTGCGTAATGCAAAACAACATGTACGCAACACTAAAGCCAGTTTCTATTTGATTCAACACCGTATAAAACCGCCATTGTTTCGAAGCGAGAAAGTTGCCAGATTTTGCATCTTTGGTTCAAACGATTCAAGATGTTTGTAAAACAAAATAAATCAGCGATTTTAGTGCAGATAACAACTTATGAATGATTATCCTAGCCATTTTGGTAGGTTCATGAGGTTTAGCTGTAATTTTCATTAGTTTTCACCAAGTTTTGACCCGCAAACGGCGAATAGATTTAATTCGTACACTTTTCATCATGCATGGAACTTCGTCTTTCGGACCTGCGGTCCTCAGCACGTATCCCGGAAAGACGTACTTTATCTACTGTCAGTGACGGTCTCCCTTTATACACGAAAAACATGTTTTTAGTATGTTTTTGGGGACATGAGAAATGTTTTTCGTGTACTGTTTTTCTTTATTATTTCGACTCCTAATGTATTGACAGTTATTCTTTAGGCGTCAATAATGGTATATCAGTGTAATTGGTGCAGTATAGCAGCGTAATACACTCAATTTATGTCGAATTAATCGTATTTAGTCGTTACAGAAATGCATCATAACGCCATCGGACGAACGAACACGTTATTCCAGTGCATCAGCAATCAGCATGAAAATGTTTTTGGGGTCTAAGTCATCATAACGTCAACAGAGGACAGTACGGAAATGTGGCATCATCATCATATGATGAAGATATTTGACATTTACACTATTCTTTGTTATATGAATCCAGATACTCTTTTTCATAGCATTTCATAGTATTGGATTCTGTATGGCACAATAAAATGTAATATACATGTAATAAATCGATCTGGTTTTTAAGCAGACATACGTGTTTCAGGTTTGTTTTTAGGGACATGAAATGTTCTCAGTGTCTGGAAAAATGTTTTTGGGGACACGGCATGTTTTTAGTGTACGGGAAAATGTTTTTGGGGTCTGGTGCATGTTACATGTACCACGAAATGTTTTTAGTGTATGGGAGATATGTTTTTGGGGTCTGGTGCATATTACATGTACCACTGAATGTTTTTATTGTATGGGAAAAGTGTTTTTGGGGACACGGAAGGCTTATAGTGTACGGGAATATGTTTTTAGTGTATGAGAAAAGGCTGATAGTATACGGGAAAATGTTTTTCAGTGTATGGGAGAAATGTTTTTGGGGACACGAAATGTTTTTAGTGTATGGGAGAAGGCTTATAGTATACGGGAAAATGTTTTTAGTGTATGGGAGAAATGTATTTGGGGACACGAAATGTTTTTAGTGTATGAGAGAAATGTTTTTGGGGACACGGAAGGCTTATAGTGTACGGGAAAATGTTTTTAGTGTCTGGGAGAAATGTTTTTGGGGACACAAAATGTTTTTAGTGTATGGGAGAAGGCTTATAGTATACGGGAAAATGTTTTTCAGTGTATGGGAGAAATGTTTTTGGGGACACGAAATGTTTTTAGTGTAGATCTATGTCGATGTCGAGAAAATGCAGATCGCGACGTCGTCAAACTTCAAATATCACGATGCATAAATGTCGCGACATTCGATGCCATCTCTATATAAAAGACAAAATATATGGAGAGAGATAAAGAATAAACTGCTCACCAGGTTATTTTGGGAAAAATCGCGCAATTTATTTTAAAGTTAACAGAATTCACCTTTCTGCATTTGTCTGTTTCCGGTACTGTAGAACTCCCGGCAAATAAGTGAGCCCGATGCGCATTCTATTGAAACATGCCTCAAAACAGGGAGGGGAACCTTAAAACAAGGTTCTATACATTTAACTGATATAAACTATAAGCCTACATTAATTAGCATTTAGTATATACAAATTAGAAAATTGGCAATAATAGAAACCCATTGTCATCTGGGTTAACTTTCTGCACTCTGGCACGACGTTCTCTGGCAGGAGTGTACAAACGCGATCATAGTAATCATAGTCTTCGTTCGATTTCTCAAGGTTATATAAAACTTGTTCATGCCTCGAACGTGAGTATTATCCCAACTAGAACTAGGTGTAAACGACTCGTTTAACTAGTGTAAAGTTCGACCCCACGATAAAGAGGTATACCCCATTACTGGAGTGTCACCGGGTGTCTTGTTATTTGAAAAGACCTCGTCCCAGAGGTCAGCTGTATCGGGCCCACTGTTGAGCCACATCACCCTGGTCAGTTATTCACCCATATGGGTGCCCCAAACAAGTGCTATACTTGTCTGCAGTCAGGCAGGAGGAGCCCAATATTTACCGGTCCTACATGTGATGCGAGTCAACAGTGGGGGCCGACGCAGGACTGACGCCGAAACGAACCACAGCGGTTCAGAAGGTGCAGCACCAACGTAAAGTTCGGCAACCCCACGATGAAGAGGTATACCCCATTACTGGAGTGTCACCAGTTGTCTTATTTAAACCTGTCTGCACAGCAGCAGTACCGTCGTGCCATTACTCGTGCACACCACGTCATAATGCTACAGCGCTTCCCTCTTTTGAAAAAACCTCGGAGGTCAGCTGTATCCCATTGTTGAGCCACATCACCCTGGTCATTTAATCACCCATATAGGGTGCCCCAGACAAGTGCTATACCCGTCTGCGGTCACGGAGTAGGAACCAGATATTTACGTGTGAGTCAACAGTGGGGGCCGACCCAGGACAGACGCCAAAACAAACCACAGTGGTCCGAAAGGTCAGACACCAATGTAAAGTAGGACCACCCCATGATAAGATATGCATATATGACACTGTTTTGCGTGCGGTGCGGGTTTTAACGAGTCACCTCAGCCTGGATGAGGTGACGAGTGCCGGGAAAAATCCATACTGATCAGCTGATGCAAAACAGTGTCATATGCATATCTTATCATGGGGTGGTCCTACTTTACACCGACAGTTTATAGCCCCGATTCAGTGATTCACCGACGGCTAGCTGGGCGGGCCCAGGGCCAGACTCGCTGTGGGCTTAGCTAGAGAAGTGTAACTTAGTGTTGGGAAGTAATACCTATACAAGTTGCATGACTTTGGCTTCGTAGATAGGTCGGGCCTAGCACTACACTTCATAGATTTAGGTGAAGATTTTGTCTTATAATTTCGTCATTGCTCACATTATAAAATATTTCAAATCCCTGTACCTACTGATGTTTTGAAAACAATGAGCATATTATTTGAAAGAAACAAGGCTAAGTTTCCTGCGCTCAAATAAATATATATACATGATCATGATGATGTTGACGAAGAATGTCACTTGGCTTCAAATTGAGTTGGCTCACTCTAGTTGGCGGGAGAGGATGTATCACGAAAGTCATACGGAATAAGTCACACGGAGGTGCTCCATGGTGATCTTTGACACATCGTTGCAGTTGGTCTGTCACACCCGACACACTATGTGATACACTATGACGTGCATCTAATTCTGTCAATAGATTACATATATAAATTCATGTTAAAATTCATGAATGGTTGTGTCAATTCATACAATTTTCAACATGCTTTTGTAAAGTTCGCCGCCGGCAGCACACAGGGCGCACGCGGCGGGCGTCGGTAATTACTAGCACTATAATCAGGTAACAGTCCGTCCGGATGAGTCTGGCCGTCATACATCACATCATAACACATCACCATCACCAACATCAACAACATCATATACAATATGCATAGTACATAGTTATGGTAATGTAGCCGTGTGCGGAGCCTGAGATGCCATGGGAGCGGCACCACAGAACTCGCGCACATGGGCATGTTGCTGGCCAGCCTCGCCGACGGCACTGCCGCAGGGATAGAACCCTGGACAGCCCGACGGTCTGCCAGAGCCTGTGTCGCAACATCCCAGGTGGGAGACCGGTGATCCAGAGGGCGTACACCCCCGAGTCATCAAGATCTTCCCCACCTGGGCCCCATATGGAAGTCGTCCCTGAGGCCTGACTGGCCTTTACCCGAACAGAGACAAGGAGCTCATGGCGTGAGCTCACCTGTCGTGCTCAGTCTCTGAGACAACTCCGGCCACACAAAATGTGGCCACAGTATTTATGCTAGAGGCGAGAGCTTGAGAGATGACGTAAACAGCCATTGTTCAGTACAGTGGATGAGAGGATTAGAGAGCGTTGCTAAGCAGCGCTTGTGCTTCGAACAGAAGCATCCAAAACAAGGCCGAGAAACAAGCGTGTTTAAAAAGAATCACCTGCCGCGATATTTGGGCAAAATCGCCACACTTTTATATTAGTAATCCGTGGCAATACAAGTAACAACACCGCCCAAATGCCAGTCATGAGGCATTGTAGCCGTCGGTGATAATACCCGGTACTACAAAGCTGTATCCATCGGTAGCCCTGGCCTACATAATATTACAAAGTTGTAACCATCAGATCGTTCATGGGCTTTGGGCCCAGCGACAATGCATTATGATACACATGCAGGCTAGACTGTACAGTACATTTCATGTAGGCCGTCGACTTCACTGTTGGGGTTTACCCGACCATCTAGGTGTTATAACTCATCTAACCGATCGCCACTCGTCGGTGAACCTGTTTATAATATAACTGTCGGTGAATTGTCTCGAAAAACCGTCGGTGAATCGTCCCGTCGGTGAAACGTCTCGCCTTTGTTTTGTTTTGTGCGCCACTCAGAGTTACCTCTGAGACAATGTAAAATGTTTCTTTTCAGTGGGGATCATGTAATACACCTTTCTCTTGACTCGTGTTACCTTCTGTGTGCATCAGTGTTCATTTATTCAAAGCGGTGTTATTGCCATCGCATTTCACGTCACAAAACGACATTGAAGACTTCATATTATATTAGCGCATGTTTGTCTTTCTTCAGATTAACGGTTACACCTATTTTTCATACTTTATTGAGGAAAACAACACATAACCTCTTGCAGCTTGACGTTTCCCAACCGAAAAAAAATAGCCCAAAGGCTAAGATAGGTTACCGGACAATTTTGGTTTGGCCATGGCAGCATTGGCATCACTGTGGTGAGACTGGATGCACTAACGATCGTTAGTGCATCCCGCAATGGCGAACCCACTCGCGGTTCGTTTGAATTTTCTTCATTTTCCCGATAATTACGATTGTGATCGATACACACATACATCTGCTGATTCTTATGCACACGAAACAACCGTTCGTTGCAAATACATGGCGATTTATGTTGGTTTGAGCATGAACAACTCGTCTGAAAAAAAGCCGAAAGATTCCCTAACGATTGTTTTTGTAAAATCGAAGATTCACTAACGAACATGTGAAGATTCCCTAACGATCTTTTCTTTATTAATTCAAATCTACGTTATTTAAAGGTTGAACGTGAAATAAGGTACCAATTGACATGTATTGATGTGTACAGATGATCTTCTAGTACATATTTCCTATTTTTAATGTGATATTCGCTAATTTATGTCGCATAAATCAACGAATTCACAATGGTGTATGATATGGACCTATTACAATATACACGTATTAGGCCTATATCGTTAGGGAATCTCACTTTTGTCGTTGGTGAATCTTATCGCTAATTCTTTTCCTCAACATATCTAAACAAGGAAGCGTGATCTGCTTGAAATAACTACGCATGTCTTTGACCAAAACACTCAGCTACCTTCAGAGTATCCACTAATCACAAATGGACCTATCATTTGATAAAATACGGTTAAAAACCAAACTGACCGTGTTTACTGTCCGCCATTGCGGGATGCACTAACGATCGTTAGTGCATCCAGTATCACCACAGTGTGGCATGTAACAGACCATGAGATTTACCAATCAAGATTCGCAGTGTGAACATATGACCTTGAGATTTACCAATCAAGGTCATCCATGTGAACTTCGATGTCGCCATTACATGTATGTGTGCGGCATTTGATATTCTATATGTTCATAATACAAAGATATATCTGGGTGGAATCGTTTAGGCCGCTCAGGTCAATTTACACATTCCGAGTCAGACATTTGGCACTCAAGGTCATCTGACGTCAAGTTCAATGTCATCATTAGTTGTGCCATATATGTCTTCATATATGTTCATAATGCAAACATAAGCTCTATCTGCAACCATTTCATCGATAGAGGCAAATCTGGGCATTTTTTTTTTTGACCCCAAAATGGCTGTTTTGACTTTTCAAGATCATCGAAGGTTGAATTCAAGGTCACCACACAAATCGCCATATATGACTTCCCATTTGAAAGTGCCAATTTCTAAGCTGTATCTTCGAGTGTTCTAGGAGTACAGTCTTGACAGCTCCCATTATGAAGGAAAAAAATGCCGAAAAGTCCAAAAAAAATTTCAAAGGGTGAAAAATAATTTTTTTGTCTAGAAATGGCCCAAAATGGATAGTAATGCAATTTGGGCTGAAAAATTTTTTTTCGTCGACCCGTCGAAAATTCAAAATGGCCGCCATACGCAGACCGCCGATTCAAGTGCAACCAAACCTATACACATCACAGAGGTACATAAAGGAATCTTTTGAAACAAAAATCTCAAATCTGATCAGACAGTTTCTGAGAAAATGGCCGCCAAAGTTCAAAATTGACCAATTTTCGACGAAAACGGCCGCCATTTTGAAAAAACAATAAAATAAAATAACTAAAATATACCCCCTTCTCGAATTATTTCAAGGTATCTTTTCCCAAATTTTCAGAAAGATTGGACTGTAAACTTTAAACGGACGGACGGATGCCGGACGCAACGCCATGGCAATAGGTTATCGGACCATAGACCATAAAATTTTTTTCCCAATATCCTCTGCCGACACGGATTCCTACGTCACGAAACCTTACGAATAAGAAATCGAACGCAGTGCTCATTTTCGTGTTTACATTTTGCTGCGAGTTTCAGTCACAATAATTGTGTTCCTTGTCAAGCCTGTAAGTTGTGACTTGAGCAGCCTGTTAAGTAGGTCCCCATTATCTTCTATGATAATAATAAATCTCGTAGCCAGTCTTGTCTTGTCTTGTCCAATAGATCTAGTCGTATCCCGCCAGGCTTTTGATTTGGACGATACTGTACGCTTCACTAGCTCTGAATACTATCAAGGACGGTCGGGGGGGGGGGGGGGGGGGGGTGGACCGATCGTTGTGCCTTGTATTCGGGGCTGTCTCACCAGAAATCGGCCACCAGCAATCGGCCGCCAGTATCATAACGCGCACACGTGGATCAGCAAAAACGCGCGTGGCTGTGCATCTAAGATTTATTTCCACTAATTATATGTAGCGTTATGACGTGGTGGCTACATTAGTAGTGACACCACAGTTATGGCGCGAACGTGCGGACAGGTTTATAAGACATTCGCTGACACTCCAGTATTCGGATATACCTCTTTATCGTGGGGTCGCCGAACTTGTGTGATATAAACGCGGAAGACAATGTTCAGCATTTTCTAATTGAATGTCCAAAGTATACCTATTCGTGAAAAATACTTCTTGGAAATCACACATATTATCAAAAACTTTGTGGACTACTCTGTGAAACAAAAACTCTATTTAGTCTTGAATATGAAAATCCCTTTATCAAGAAGTACACAAAATGATCTAATAATTCCCATTACATCATTTGTAATAACAATGTATAATGCGAGGGGGAAAAAGGATGAACAATGATATACCCAATGAGCTAATTTATTTGGAACATTGGATTTACCAGTTCTATGGATATTCTTAGTTCCTGGTATTCGCTGTGTGCGTGAATATAGTCAGATATGTGCAGACGCTGATATGTATTTGTATTGTGTATTGATGGATATCATGTTATTTGTATACACATCTGTTTATTTTTATCTCCATCCTTGGTCATGTTATATGTCATATATAACGGAGCCAATAATTTGAATTGAATCGTAATTGAATGTGCACCACGGCCGGCCTTGTCCATTGTTACTCCACTCCTTGTGAAAGGGCGACAGGTTGGCTCAGACTGTCCCGTATTCGCACCTGTATCTTCATGGAGGTGGTCATGGCTTCCCTTGTCAGCCAGAGGTCATTGACACCTTCTAAGAGCAGTTCTCTAAGGAGGGATGAGTGCCAAACAGTGTCAAACGCCTTTTGGACGTCCAAGGCAGTGGCATACAATGGGAGCTGCGAGTCGGCTCCGTCTGCCAATACCTCTGTGGTGACTAGTGCTGCCATCAGAGGGGAGGTGCCTTCCGTGAATCCATACTGAAGTGTCGCTTGTTTTTCTTTCAGCTGGTCTTTTTAGCTTACCGGCCCATAAGGGCCGATAAGCTATTGTCGTGGTTTTTCATCCGTCGTCCGTCGTCGTTGTCGACGTCGTCCGCCACATAATCTGTTAACATTTTTTTTCTTTTTTGGGGGCTGATGAGTTTCTCCATAAATTTGTGTGACTATGTATTGGGTCAATACCCCCAGACATTTTTTTTATTGAATCGCTTATGCAGTTTTGGCGGCCATTTTTATGCTGAAAATGGCCGTTTTTGCATGTTTTCAACTTCAAAAATTATTTTTTTCAAAAACTCTCTGATCAGTTTTGAGATTTTAGTTTCAAAATGTGCCCCTCATGTATCCTTATAATGTGTATAATTTTTTCGATGCTCTTGAATCGCCGGTCTGTGTGTGGCAGCCATTTTGATGTTTGTTACGGGCCCAAATAGGACTTTCCCATGTTAAATTCTCCTATGCTTTATATAATGGGCCACAATGTTCTTGATATCTCACTTAATATTGAGATTAGAGACTTGGAATCAATTGTGGACATATAGGAAATGATATATTCTCGTGACCTTGAATTTGACCTTTAACCTCATTTTCAAGGTCAGAGCACAAAATGGCCAATATCTCACTTATTATTGACTTTACAGCTTAGGAATCAATTGTGGACATATAGGAAGTGATATATGCTGAATATTCTCGTGACCTTGAATTTGACCTTTGACCTCATTTTCAAGGTCAGAGCACAAAATGGCTAATATCTAGCTTATTATTTACTTTACAGCTTGGGAATCAATTGTGGACATGTAGGAAATGGTATGCAGAATATTCTCGTGAGCTTAGAAATCTATTGTGACCATATAGGAAATGATATATGCCGAATATTCTGATGACCTTGAATTTGACCTTTAAGCTCATTTTCAAGGTCACAGCACAAAATCACTAATTAAGGCATTTCGGCAGAAATGCCTTTATGGTTTTAGCAGAATTTTTTTTTTTTTTTTTTTTTTTTTCTTCCGCCACTTTTGGTTTCCGGACGATAACTTTAGATTGCCTTGACGGATCCTCGTCAAATTTTCACCACAAGTCAGAAATGATATGTGGAAGAACCCTATTCTTTTTGAGCCGGATCCGAGGTCCGTGAGGTCCGTGAGGATGAAATCAAGGCTAATTTTGAGACTTGGTTTCCGGACGATAACTGGAAAAATATTTATGCAATAGTTGCAGAACTCTGCATGGAGGTTCATATGCCACCAGGGAAGAACCCTATTGATTTTGGGATCGATCCGTCAAACGACCTTTGACCTAGAGGTCAAAATAATTTTTTGCTGATTCATCCTTGAGGCTTCCTGCATATCTCAGAAACCGTGCATCGTAGAGCGAAACGGACGTTATTTTCGGACTCGTCGCCCTAGACAAACATCTCTAGGGTGTACTTTTTTTTTTGATCCGGCTCCGAGGTCCGTGAGGTCCGTGAGGATGAAATCGAGGAACTTGGTTTCCGGACGATAACTCAAAAAATATTCAGGCAAAAGTTGCAGAATTTTGCACGGAGGTTTATATATCGCCAGGGAAGAACCCTATTGATTTTGGGATCGATACCTCAAACGACCTTTGACCTAGAGGTCGAAATAATTTTTTGCTGAGTCATCCTTGAGGCATCCTGTATATCTCGGAAACGGTGCGTCGTAGAGCGAAACGGACGTTATTTTCGGACTCGTCGCCCTAGACAAATATGTCTAAGGGGTATTATGGATGAACTTTGACCTTGACCCAAAATTTTTTTGCCGAGTCGGCATTTTTCGTTTTCGTCGATATCTCGGAAACGGTGCGTCCTAGAGCGAAACGGACGTTATTTTCGGACTCGTCGCACTAGACAAACATGTCTAAGGGGTATTATGGATGAACTTTGACCTTGACCCGAAATTTTTTTGCCGAGTCGGCATTTTTCGTTTTCGTCGATATCTCGGAAACGGTGCGTCGTAGAGCGAAACGGACGTTATTTTCGGACTCGTCGCACTAGACAAACATGTCTAAGGGGAATTATTGATGAACTTTGACCTTGACCCGAAATTTTTTTGCCGAGTCGGCATTTTTCGTTTTCGTCGATATCTCGGAAACGGTGCGTCGTAGAGCGAAACGGACGTTATTTTCGGACTCGTCGCACTAGACAAACATGTCTAAGGGGTATTATGGATGAACTTTGACCTTGACCCGAAATTTTTTTGCCGAGTCGGCATTTTTCGTTTTCGTCGATATCTCGGAAACGGTGCGTCGTAGAGCGAAACGGACGTTATTTTCGGACTCGTCGCACTAGACAAACATGTCTATGGGGAATTATTGATGAACTTTGACCTTGACCCGAAATTTTTTTGCCGAGTCGGCATTTTTCGTTTTCGTCGATATCTCGGAAACGGTGCGTCGTAGAGCGAAACGGACGTTATTTTCGGACTCGTCGCCCTAGACAAACATGTCTAAGGGGTATTATGGATTAACTTTGACCTTGACCCGAAATTTTTTTGCCGAGTCGGCAGTTTTTGTTTTCGTCGATATCTCGGAAACGGTGCGTTGTAGAGCGAAACGGATGGTATTATCGGACTCGTCGCCCTAGACAAACATGTCTAGCTGGTATTATGGATGAACTTTGACCTTGACCCGAAATTTGTCGACATTTTTCATTTTCGTCGATATCTAGTATTATAAATTATTCATCACACCGAAATGCCTCCAAGGCATCTTTAGGCCTTGACGTCTAGTATTTCGATTATTATTCACTTTACAGCTTGGGATTCAATTGTGGACATATAGGAAATGATATATGCAGAATATTCTCGTGAGCTTAGAAATCTATTGTGACCATATAGGAAATGATATATGCCGAATATTCTGATGACCTTGAATTTGACCTTTAACCTCATTTTCAAGGTCACAGCACAAAATCGCTAGTATTTCGCTTATTATTCACTTTACAGCTTGGGAATCAAGCAATAGAAATCTAGCAATAGAAATCTATTGTGACCATATAGGAAATGATATATGCTGAATATTCTGATGACCTTGAATTTGACCTTCAACCTCATTTTCAAGGTCACAGCACAAAATCACTAATATTTCACTTATTATTCACTTCACAGCTTGGGAATCAATTGTGGACATATAGGAAATGATATGCAGAATATTCTCGTGACCTTGAATTTGACCTTTAACCTCATTTTCAAGGTCAGAGCACAAAATGGCCAATATCCCGCTTATTATTGACTTTACAGCTTCGGAATCAACTGTGGACATATAGGAAGTGATATATGCTGAATATTCTCGTGACCTTGAATTACCTTTGACCTCATTTTCAAGGTCAGAGCACAAAATGGCTAATATCTCGCTTATTATCAGCTTTACAGCTTAGAAATCAATTGTGGACATGTAGGAAATGATATATGCTGAATATTCACGTGACCTTGAATTTGACCTTTGACCTCATTTTCAAGGTCAGAGCACAAAATGGCTAATATCTCGCTTATTATTTACTTTTCAGCTTGGGAAAAGTGTGCTTCACACCTTCTTCCCACGTTGTCTGTATGACTCATTGAAGTCATCCTGTTGTAGGGGTCCATCGAGTTCCTGAAAGTAGGTAGCCCCTGCTTCAGTAAGTTCAGCTTCGTCTGTGATGGTTCTGCCTTCTATGTTGAGTGCATTGACCATGGCATCTCGGTTTGTCCGCTGTTGTGCAACCAGCTTGTAAAACAACTTGTCCTTGTTGGTGTGGTGATCCATGATTTTCTCCAGCGATTTTTTCCTGATTTGGGTGGCCTGGATCCGGAATGCTTTACGTACAGCTTGCCCGGCAGCTCTTCTTGCGGCTGATGCTGGATGGGCGCTCCCTGGTTTACTGGCTCTCTTCCACTCATCATACAGGCTTTACTCTGCTTCACGGCCTTGCTGATGTTGTCGGACCACGTTTTTTTCATGCTTGACGGTAACACACGGAACAGCTTCCTTCTCGGCCTGCTCAAATGCAACAGTGAATTCATTGACAAAGCCATCAATCCTCACGTTGGTGGATACAGCGGTACATGTAATTGGCTTGATGTTGTAGAGGGAGTTTATCAGCTGGATGTTGTATGCTGCCATGTCACACCGATCCCAGACGAAATGCTTCACAGACTTGGGGGCACTTCTCTTGGTCCTTTTTGTGAGGTTGTCACTGATCTTCATCAGGACGTGTGCTCTCTCCAGGACATGTGAAGATGTATTCATGTGATCAGGTGTTTTGACATAGTTGTGCCGGACTCTGTCCTGGTTTGTGGTAATGATGAAGTCCGTGCTGCTGGTGTCTTTCCCATTGTGATGGAAGATTGTGGATTGTAGTGGTGCTTTGTCAGACAGTTGAAGGCCATGTTTCTCGGTGACCTTTAAGGTTTGGAAGTCTCTGGTGTGAGTTGGTGACTGGATGTTCCATGGCGTTGAAGTCACCACAGATCAATACTTCGTGTGTGGGCCCATACTTGAGTGGTATTTCTGAGAGTTGGTCAAGATTCTCCTTGAAATCTTCGTCAGGTTCTCGCTTGCCATGACACGGTAGGTATACATTGATGATTATAACATCTTTTGGGGTTTGCTGTTTGATGATGATTGCAGTGATGCGAGCTCCCCCGTCATCAAGTTTTGTCATGTTTATAGTAAGGCCATGTTGTTGTTTTTTCTTTGTTTCCCATCAACTGTTTTGTTTCGAAAAGTACCAGCCAGCCAGGGAAAAAAAACAAACACAGGAAAAAACCACAGACGTTTATTAACACAGTAACATATTTATTCACAAAGTAAGTCATGCCAAAAATGTAAAATAAATGATATTGGACAATTTGCTGAGCTATTAAATGCTTCATTGATAAATAACAGAACGGAAAACAGTGAAATGGAGTTTTGGTGGAAAAACAACCAGATTTTTTTTTTTTTTTTTTCTCAGAATAATGTCTAATTTCACCCGCCCGCTGACGGAAAACAAAGAAAGAAAACAACATTTAGGGCTCCATGGCTACAGTGCATTTCTCTGGTAACCTTTCTAGCAGTTGGGCTGATTTTGCTCGTGTTGTATACAGTAATATGATTGTGAGAGTGTGTTTGCAGGGAGGCTTCGTGTCCAAACGAGATTTGATGGGCTGTAGCCATTGGAGATGGACTCTCCACAGCCGCCCGAGAGACAAACACCCAGTAGTATATCAACACCAGGTCCTGATAGCTGTGGCACAAGGGTCAGTCTACATGGCTGATTTCATTTATTGCACTTAGAATCAATCACAAAGTTGTGTCATAACACAGCATGTGTAATATACATGTACATGTATTATTAAATGTTTACAGATACCAGTATGTACACCAGTATTGTGGGCAGTGGGATATGATAGAGTGTGATGATAGGGTATGGTGAAACTACAATATAGTTCTCTAATAATCCATTTCTGCAGCCAAAGACAGTCCAGAAGACGAAACCAAAGAAATCAAAAGTGCTGTATTTCTGGTCGAGTTCAGATGTGAATCGATGGTTGAAGAAGCACTGTAGACATCACCACCAACTGTATGGCGATCTGTTCCTGGAGCATGATATCTCTGGTAAGCTGTGCTTCCACAAACTTAAGCTCCAATCTTAGCATTCTGCAGTGAACAACTTCATCTTGAATTTTAGGTTACCGGACCTTTGGTCCGATAACCTATTGCCGTGGCGTTGCGTCCACCCGGGGGACTTCGTCGTCGTCCGTCTACATTTTTAGCTTACCGGCCCATAAGGGCTGATAAGCTATTGTCGTGGTTTTTCGTCCGTCGTCCGCCACATTATCTGTTAACATTTTTTATCTTTTTTTCGGGCTGATGAATGATGAATATATCCATAAATTTCTGTGAATATGTATTGGGTCAATACCCCCAGACTTTTGTTTCATTTTTTTTATCGAATCGATTATGCAGTTTTGGCGGCCATTTTTATGCCGAAAATGGCTGTTTTTGCATGTCTTCAACTTTAAAAATTATTTTCTCAAAAACTGTCTGATCAGTTTTGAGATTTTAGTTTCAAAATGTTCCCCTCATGTATCTTTATAATGTGTATAAGTTCCGATGCTCTTGAATCGCCGGTCTGCGTGTGGCGGCCATTTTAATTTTTTTTACGGGGCCCAAATAGGACTTTCCCATGTTAAATTCTCCTATGCTTTATAATGGGCCACAATGTTCTTGATATCTCACTTAATATTGATATTAGAGACTTGGAATCAATTGTGGACATATAGGAAATATATATGCTGAATATTCCCGTGACCTTGAATTTGACCTTTAACCTCATTTTCAATGTCAGAGCACAAAATGGCCAATGTCTCGCTTATTATTGACTTTACAGTTTAGGAATCAATTGTGGACATATAGGAAGTGATATATGCTGAATATTCTCATGACCTTGAATTTGACCTTTGACCTCATTTTCAAGGTCAGAGCACAAAATGGCTAATATCTCGCTTATTATCGACTTTACAGCTTAGAAATCTATTGTGACCATATAGGAAATGATATATGCCGAATATTCTGATGACCTTGAATTTGACCTTTGACCTCATTTTCAAGGTCAGAGCACAAAATCGCTAATATCTCGCTTATTATTCACTTTACAGCTTGGGAATCAATTGTGGACATATAAGAAATGATATAAGCTTCATATTCTCATGACCTTGAACTTGACCTTTGACCTCATTTTCAAGATCAGACCATAAAATAGCTAATATCTCGCTCATTATTGACTTTACAGGTTAGGAATAAATTGCGAACATATAGTAAATGATATATGTCGAATACTCTGTTGACCTTGAAATTGACCTTTTACCTAATTTACAAGGTCAAAGCACAAAATGGCTAATATCTCGCTTATTATCGACTTTACAGCTTAGAAATCAAATATGGACATATAGGAAATGATATATGCTGAAAATACTTGTAACTTTGAAGTTACCAGACCATCGATCCGATCACCTATTGGCTAGCCGGTAAGCTACAGGTCGCTTGGGCCTATGTTTATCTTTAAAGTTTACGGTCGAATCTTTCTGAAATTTTGCACAAAAATGCTAAAGAATATTTCAAGAGGGAGGTCTTTTTAGCTTACTGATAAGCTATTGTCGTGGTTCTTCGTCCGTCGTCGTCATCCGCCACATCATCTATTAACACTTTTTATCTTTTTTTCGGGCTGATGAATTTGTCCGTAAATTTGTGTGAATATGTATTGGGTCAATACCCCCAGACATTTTTTTCATTTTTAGGTTACCGGACCTTTGGTCCGATAACCTATTGGCATGGCGTTGCGTCCGTCGTCCGTCCGTCCGTCCGTCCGTCCGTCCGTCCGTCCGTCCGTCCGTCCGGCGTTAACATTTTTAGGTTACCGGACCTTTGGTCCGATAACCTATTGCCGTGGCGTTGCGTCCGTCGTCCGTCGTCCGTCCGTCCGTCCGTCCGTCCGTCCGTCCGTCGTCCGTTCACATTTTTATCTTTAAAGTTTACGGTCGAATCTTTCTGAAATTTCGCACAAAAATACCTAAAAATATTTCCAGGAAAGGTTTTTTTTAGTTTTTCGATTTTCGTATTTTTTTCAAAATGGCGGCCGTTTTCGTCGAAAAATGGCCAATTTTGGACTTTGATGGTTGTTTTCTCAAAATCTGTTCAGTAACTTTTTTTCTTATTGATGCATGACACTCCTCCTATGTACCTCTGTGATGTGTATAAGTTTCGTTGCCCTTGAATCGCTCGAAGTGGGCCGTTTTGGGCCCGAACTCGGCCCAAATGGGACTTTCCCATGTTAAATTCTCCTATGCTTTATAATGGGACACATTAAGCCTAATATCTCACTTAAAATTGAAATTAGAGACTAAGAATCAATTGTGGACATATAGGAAACGATATATGCTGAATATTCTCGTGACCTTGAATTTGACCTCTGACCTCGGTTTCAAGGTCAGAGCGGTCGTTTTCGTCTAAAAATGGCCAATTTTGGAATTTGATGGTCGTTTCCTCAAAATCTGTTCAGTAACTTTTTTTCTTATTGATGCATAAAACTCCTCATATGTACCCCTGTGACATGTATAAATTTCGTTGCGCTTGAATCGCTCGAAGTTGGCCACTTTGGCCCAAACTCGGCCCAAATGGGACTTTCCCATGTTAAATTCTCCTATGCTTTATAATGGGACACATTAAGCCTAATATCTCACTTAATATTGAGATTAGAGACTAGGAATCAATTGTGGACATATAGGAAATGATATATGCTGAATATTCTCGTGACCTTGAATTTGACCTCTGGCCTCAGTTTCAAGGTCAGAGCGGCCATTTTAGTAAAAAAAAATGGCCAATTTTGGACTTTGACGGTCATTTTCTCAAATTCTGTTCGGTAATTTTTTTTCCTCATTGATGCATAACATTCCTCATATGTACCCCTCTGACATGTGTAAATTTCGTTGCTTTTGAATCACTCGGAAAGGGCCATTTTGGGCCCAAACACGGCCTAAATGGGACTTTCCCATGTTGAATTCTCCTTTGCTTTATAATGGGACACATTAAGCCTAATATCTCACTTAATATTGAGATAAGAGACTAGGAATCAATTGTGGACATATAGGAAATGATATTTGCTGAATATCCTTGTGACCTTGAAGTTGACCTCTGACCTCGGTTTCAAGGTCAGAGCACAAAATGGTTAATATCTCGTTCATTATCGACTTTACAGCTTAGGAATCAATTGTGGACGTATAGGAAATAATATATGCTGAATATTCTGATAACCTTGAATTTGACCTTTGACCTCATTTTCAAGGTCACAGGACAAAAAGGCTAATATCTCACTTATTATCGATTTTACAGCTTAAGGATCAATTGTGGACATATAGGAAATGATATATGCTGAATATTCTCGTGACCTCGAATTTGACCTCTGACCTCAGTTTCAAGGTCAGAGCACAAAATGGCTAATATCTCGCTTATTATCGACTTTACAGCTTAGGAATCAATTGTGGACATATAGGAAATGATATATGCCGAATATTCTGATAACCTTGAATTTGACCTTTGACCTCATTCTCAAGGACACAGGACAAAATTGCTAATATCTCACTTATTATCGATTTTACAGCTTCGGGATCAATTGTGGACATATAGGAAATGATATGTGCTGAATATTCTCATGACCTTGAATTTGACCTCTGACCTCAGTTTCAAGGTCAGAGCACAAAATGGCTAATATCTCGCTTATTATTGACTTTGCAGCTTAGGGATCAGTGTGGACATAAAGGAAATGATATATGCTGAATATTCTTGTGACCTTGAATTTGACCTCTGACCTCATTTTCAAGGTCAAAATGGGTAATATCTCACTTAACGGGTATTATCGATTTTACAGCTTAGGGATCAATTGTGGACATATAGGAAATGATATATGCTGAATATTCTCATGACCTTGAATTTGACCTCTGACCTCAGTTTCAAGGTCAGAGCACAAAATGGCTAATATCTCGCTTATTTTTGACTTTACAGCTTAGGAATCAATTGTGGACATATAGGAAATGATATATGCCAAATATTCTGATGACGTTGATTTTGACCTTTGACCTCATTTTCAAGGTCACATAACAAAATGGCTAATATCTCACTTATTATCGATTTTACAGCTAAGGGATCAATTGTGGACATATAGGAAATGATATATGCTGAATATTATCATGACCTTGAATTTGACCTCTGACCTCATTTTCAGGATCACAGGACAAAATGGCTAATATCTCGCTTATTATCGACTTTATCGCTTAGCAATCAATTGTGAACATATAAAAATGATATATTCTGAACATTGTCATGACCTTGAACTTGACCTTTGACCTCATTTTCAAGGTCGCAGGACAAAATGGCTGATATCTCGCTTATTATCGATTTTACAGTTTAGGAATCAATTATGAACATATAGGAAATGATATATGCTGAATATTGCTATGACCTTGAATTTGACCTTTGACCTCATTTTCAAGGTCAGAAAACGAAATGGCTAATATCTCGCTTTTTATTGACTTTACAGCTTAGCAATCAATTGTGGACATATAGAAAATGATATATTCTGAACATTGTCATGACCTTGAACTTCACCTTTAATTTTCAAGGTCACATGACAAAATGGCTATTAGCTCGATTATTATCGACTTTAGAGCTTAGGAATCAAATATGAACGTATAGGGAATGATATAAGCTGAGTATTGCTATGACCTTGAATTCGACCTTTGAGCTCATTTTCAAGGTCACAGGACATAATGGCTAATATCTCGCTTATTATTGACTTTACAGCTTAAGAATCAGTTGTGGACATACTAGAAATGACATATGCCGAATATTATCGTGTCCTTGAATTGACCAATGACCTTATTTTCAAGGTCACGGGACAAACTACTAATATCTAAAATATGTATTGTCCGGTAACCTTTCTTAGCCCTTGGGCTAATTTTTAGGTTACCGGACCTTTGGTCCGATAACCTATTGCCGTGGCGTTGCGTCCGTCGTCCGTTGTCCGTCCGTCCGTCCGTCCGTCCGTCCGTCGTCCGTTCACATTTTTATCTTTAAAGTTTATGGTCGAATATTTCTGAAATTTTGCACAAAAATACCTAAAAATATTTCCAGGAAAGGTTTTTTTTAGTTTTTTGATTTTCGCATTTTTTTCAAAATGGCGGCCTTTTTCGTCGAAAAATGGCCAATTTTGGACTTTGACGGTCGTTTTCTCAAAATCTGTTCAGTAACTTTTTCTCTTATTGATGCATGACACTCCTCCTATGTACCCCTTTGACATGTATAAATTTCGTTGCCCTTGAATCGCTCGAAGTGGGCCATTTTGGGCCCAAACTCGGCCCAAATGGGACTTTCCCATGTTAAATTCTCCTATGCTTTATAATGGGACACATTAAGCCTAATATCTCACTTAAAATTGAAATTAGAGACTAAGAATCAATTGTGGACATATAGGAAATGATATATGCTGAATATTCTCGCGACCTTGAATTTGACCTCTGACATTGGTTTCAAGGTCATAGCGGCCGTTCTCGTCGAAAATGGCTAATTTTGGACTTTGATGGTCGTTTTCTCAAAATCTGTTCAGTAACTTTTTTTCTTATTGATGCATAACACTCCTCATATGTACTTCTGTGACATGTATAAATTTCGTTGCGCTTGAATCACTCGAAGTGGGCCATTTTGGGCCCAAACTCGGCCCAGATGTGACTTTCCCATGTTAAATTTTCCCATGCTTTATAATGGGACACATCAAGCCTAATATCTCACTTAATATTGAGATTAGAGACTAGGAATCAATTGTGGACATATAGGAAATGATATATGCTGAATATTCTCGTGACCTTGAATTTGACCTTTGACCTCATTTTCAAGGTCACAGGACAAAATGGCTAATATCTCGCTTATTATCGACTTTACAGCTTAGAAATCAATTGTGAACATATAGGAAATGATATATGCTGAATATTCTCGTGACCTTGAATTTGACCTTTGACCTCATTTTCAAGGTCACAGGACAAAATGGCTAATATCTCGCTTATTATCGACTTTACAGCTTAGGAATCCATTGTGAACATATAGGAAATGATATATGCTGAATATTCTCATGACCTTGAATTTGACCTTTGGCCTCATTTTCAAGGTCACAAGACAAAATGGCTAATATCTCGCTTATTATCGACTTTACAGCTTAGGAATCAATTGTGAACATATAGGAAATGATATATGCTGAATATTCTCGTGACCTTGAATTTGACCTTTGACCTCATTTCCAAGGTCACAGGACAAAATTGCTAATATCTCGCTTATTAACGACTTTTACGGCTTAGGAATCAATTGTGAACATATAGGAAATGATATATGCTGAATATTCTCGTGACCTTGAATTTGACCTTTGACCTCATTTTCAAGGTCACAGGACAAAATGGCCAATATCTTGCTTATTAGCGACTTTGCAGCTTAGGAATCAATTGTGAACATATAGGAAATGATATATGCTGAATATTCTAGTGACCTTGAATTTGACCCTTGACCTAAATTTCAAGGTTAGTCATTTTATTTTCAAGGTCAGAATACAAAATGGCTTATATCTCGCTTATTATCAAATTTACAGCTTAGAGGTCCATAGTGAACATATAGGAAATGATGTATGCTGAATATTTTGGTGATCTAGAATTTGACCTTTGATCTCATTTTCAAGGTCAGAGAACAAAATGGCTAATATGTCCCTTATTATCATATTTACATCTGCCCCTGGTGACGCCAGTGTGTCTTTGGATAAACTATTTGGTCGGGCTTTGTTTCTATTGCAAAATGTTGTATTTTACGTTTCTTATGGTGGTAATAGATTGATACTTACATTTATACCACTGAGTCGGTGTCACTGCTGGCGGACGTTAAATCTGTCCCCGAGGATACCATCAACTCAGTAGCCTTCGGGCTTGTGATTGGGTACTTTTGTACTTGTCATGTATCTATTCCATGGGGTTAGATTCGGATTTCTAAATTATTTTCATAGGTTGTTGGGCAGTTGTATACTAATTCCATCTGGTGTACAGTAGAAACAACTACATTTAACACATTGTCTGCCCCTGAAGACGCCAGTGTGTCTTTGGATAAACTATTTGGTCGGGCTTTGTTTGTTTCTATTGCAAAGTGTAGTATTTTACGTTTCTTATTGGCATCATCAAAATCTGATTGTATTGGTGGTAATAGATTGGTACTTACATTTACAGCATAGGAATCAATTGCGAATATAGAGGAATGATATATACTGAATATTTTCATAACCTTGAACTTTGACCTCATTTTCAAGGTCACATCACAGAATGGCTAATGTCTCACTTATTATCGACTTTACAGCTTAGGAATTTATTGTGGACATACTGGAAGTGATATATTTGTTGAAAATTTCATGGCCTTGAATTTATCAGTGACTTTATTTTCAAGGTCACTGGACAAAAGGCTAATATCTAAAATGTATATTGTCCGGTAACCTTTCTTAGCCCTTGGGCTAATTTTTATCTTTAAAGTTAACGATCGAATTTTTCTGAAATTTTGCACAAAAATGCCTAAAAATATTTTGAGAAGGAGGTATTTTTTTGTTTTTTGATTTTCGCATTTTTTTCAAAATGGCGGCCGTTTTTGTCGAAAAACGCTCAATTTTGGACTTTGACGGCCATTTTCTCAAAAACTGTCTGATCAGTTTTGAGTTTTTGGTTTCAAAAGATTCCCCTCATATACCTCTGTGATATGTATAAGTTTGGTTGCCCTAAATCTGCCGGTTTTCGTGTGGCGGCCATTTTGAATTTTTGGCGGGGTGGCGAAAAAATTTTTTTTCGCCCCAGATCGCATTACTATCCATTTTGGGCCATTTCTAGAGAAAAAAAAATTTTTCACCCTTTGAAAAAAATTTTGGACTTAGAAAATTTTCGGCACTTTTTCCCTTCATAATGGGAGCTGTCCAGACTGTACTCATAGAACGCTTGAAGATAGAGCTCAGAAATTGGCACTTTCAAATGGGAAGTCATATATGGCGACTTGTGTGGTGACCTTGAATTTGACCTTGGATGACCTTGAAAGGTCAAAACAGCCATTTTGGGGTCAAAAAATGCCCAGATTTGCCTTTGTAGATGGAATGCTTGCAGATAGAGCTCCTGTTTGCATTATGAACATATAGGAAGACATATATGGCACAACTAATGATGACCTTGAACTTGACGTCAGATGAACTTGAGTGCCAAATGTCTGACTTGGAATGTGTAAATTGACCTGAGCGGCCTAAACGATTCCACCCAACATATAGAATATCAAATGCCGCACACATACATGTAATGGTTACATCGAAGTTCATACGGATGACCTTGATTGGTAAATCCCAAGGTCATATGTTTACACTGCGAACCTTGATTGGTAAATCTCAAGGTCTGTTACCTGCCAATGCTGCCATGGCCAAACCAAAATTGTCCGGTAACCTATCTTAGCCTTTGGGCAAATATTTTGGATTGAATTGATTATGCAGTTTTGGCGGCCATTTTTATGCAAAAAATGTCTGTTTTGGCATGTTTTAAATTTCAAAAATTATTTTCTCAAAAACTGTTTGATCAGTTTTGAGATTTTAGGTTCAAAATGTTCCCCTCATGTATCCTTATCATGTGTATAAGTTTCGATGCTCATGTTTTTTTTTTTACGGGGCCCAAATAGGACTTTCCCATGTTAAATTCTCCTGGATGCTTTATAATGGGCCACAATGTTCTTGATATCTCACTTAATATTGAGATTAGAGACTTGGAATCAATGGTGGCATATAGAAAAATATATATGCTGAATATTCTCGTGACCTTGAATTTGACCTTTAACCTCATTTTCAAGGTCAGAGCACAAAATGGCTAATATCTTGCTTATTATCGACTTCACAGCTTAGAAATCGAATGTGGACATGTAGGAAATGATATAACCAGGTATGCCGAATATTTTGATGACCTTAAGTTTGACGTTTCACCTCATTTTCAAGGTCAGAGCACCAAATGGCTGATATCTCACTCATGATTCACTTTACAGTTTGGGAATCAATTGTGGACATATAAGAAATGATATATGCTGAATATTCTCATGACCTTGAATATGATCTTTGACCTCATTTTCAAGGTCAAAGCACAAAATGGCTAATATCTCGCTTATTATTTACTTTTCAGCTTGGGAATCAATTGTGGACATATAAGAAATAATATATACTGAATATTCTCGTGACTTTGGATATGACCTTCGACCTCATTTTCAAGGTCAGAGCACGAAATGGCGCATATCTCACTTGTTGTCAACTTTACAGATTACAAATCAATTGTGGACATATAGGAAATGATATACCGGTATGCTGAATATACTTGTAACCTTGAAGTTACCAGACCATCGGTCCGATCACCTATTGGCTAGCTGGTAAGCTACAGGTCCCTTGGGCCTATGTTTTGGTTTTCGTAATTTTCTCGAAATGGTGGCAATTTTTGACGAAAAATGGCCAATTTTGGACTTTGACGGTCGTTTTTAGGTTACCGGACCTTTGGTCCGATAACCTATTGGCATGGCGTTGCGTCCGTCGTCCGTCCGTCTAGCCGTCCTCCCGCCAGGGGATTGTGAGGTACTTTGTCAGTAGAAAAAATCCTTCCGAGGTACCAATTCCTTATGAAGTATCCTCACAAGGAAATTGTACCCACAGTGCCCCTATGAGGTACTGAGCCCGTTTGGCACAGCGCCTGATTGAACCTTGTGAGGTACCGTCCATTCACATGTCCGTTTCAATGGACATCGTCTCTTTTGTCCGAAATCAGGTGGAGCCACTGTTTGTGACTGTCCTTGGTGTAGGCACAGTCTTGAGAGGTCTTGAGGTGACATTCCCGCCAATTAAATCCCACCCCCCCCCTCCCGCGTGACGTCATTTTGCGGGAATCATAGCAGCCTCGTTGGAGTGTTGCGCATGCGCAGTCACACACAACAGCAAAGCACCTGGGAGACATACCCAGAGATGGCGAACATTCTTGGGTAAGTTGTCAAAAGTTTTTAGTATTTATGGCGTATATCTAGCTATCCGGAAGTTATATTACCAGGTACTATATATTTATTGTTCCCAGTAATCAATATCGATGAAATATACCTGACGATAGACATGACACACCCTGGCAGAGAGCCAATTCGAATGAGGAAAAATTTGCCACGCCCGCACTGTCAATGTGACAAAAATTCAGCTAGGCGACAGTTTTTTTTTTCATATTCTCCTTGACAAATCCACCGGCAAGTGCAAAAATCTCTGCCAAAAATAAAATCTATGGGATTAATAATATATTCCCAAGACAAAGACATCTTTCGGGAATACCTGTCGAGGACTGCAGGTCCGAAAGACGAAGTTCCATCATGCATGGTCTTGTGTTCCTCGATGCGAACGAAATCTACGCCGTTTGACGGCTCAAAACTTGGTGAAAACTAACGGAAATTACAGCTAAACCTACCAAAATGGCAAGCATAATCATTTCAAAGTTGTTATCTGTGTTAAAATCGTTGATCCAATGTGTTCTACAAACATTTTCAATCGTTTGAACTAAAACCGAGAAAGTTTGTCGCTTCGTTTCAATGGCGGTTTCACCATTGCCTCGACAAACTCCGTCACATAGAACTGCGATGTAGCATCAAATCGAAACGGAAAACGTGGTGTGTGATGCTAAACAACATGCACGCAACACTAAGCCAGTTTCGATTTGATTCAACATCGTATAAAACCTCCATTGATTCGAAGCGAGAAAGTTGCCAGATTTTGCATCTTTGGTTCAAACGATTCAAGATGTTTGTAAAACATAATAAGTCAGCGATTTTAGTGCAGATAACAACTTATAAATGATTATCATAGCCATTTTGGCAGGTTTAGCTGTAATTCTCCTCAGTTCTCACCATGTTTTGAGTTCTCAAATGGCGAATAGATTTCATTCGCATCCAGGTACAAATTTTATCATGCATGGCACTTCGTCTTTCGGACCTGCGGTACTCAGCAGGTAACCCCGATAGACGTGCTTTGTCTATTATTTCTCCTGACAATTATCCAGGTGATGAAGGTTCAGTTACATGGTGTTTTATCCTTAGACACGACAGGGACAGCATAGTGATTGTGTACTCGTCTGATATCACAAGGCACATGTAATAGTTTGATATGAACTTGATTAGTGAATTTTGTAGGACAAGAAAAACGGAAAGTTTCTGATGAGGTCACAAGAGAGAACAAGAGAGCAAAATCACCACCGTCAAAATACCTCAAATTGACAGGTATTTTCAAATTTGGGTGTTTTGAAGTGTTGCCATGTGAAGGATCTCATCTAGTGCTTTTCATGTAATGGGTTTGAATGATATATTCTACCAAAATCCCTAACTTGTGTGTGTCTGATTCTATGCATTTTTTTTGCAGGAGGAAAGCATGGAATACCCAAACGTGACGATGACGTTGACGTTGACCCGGACTGGGTTCCAGATACTGGTGTCCAGGCTAGACCACATCTGCCGAAACCATCAGGTATTTCAATACAACAGTGTCGAATTGTGCCAAAATGAGGCTCAAATGTTATAGTATTGATACTGTCTAGGCAGTTTTCACCACATGGGTTATATTGTTCTAGTTTTCATTCCTATAGTTTGAAAATGGTTTCATATGTTGTAGGAAGTAGAACGTCAACTAAACGGCTTCATGTGAATTGGAGTGAAGAAGAAGTTCGTGAAGTCAAGACATTCTTTGGGGACCATTTGAGGCAAAAGACAGTACCTGGGAAGAAAGATTGTCTCTCCGCCATGCGGCAAAGTCAAATAAGTGGCGGTCTACTCCATATGAGACCCTATGCCAATATTGTCAAAAAAATATCCAATATGAATAAGAAATAAACGTGGCCATTCATGCCGTTTGAATCACATTTTTGGGTTGTCTTTGTTTTTGGTTACCGGACCTTCAATTCGATAACCTATTGCCATGGCATTGCGTCTGTCGTCGTCGTATGTCTACATTTCTATCTTAAAAGTTTTCAATCGTATCTTTCTGAAGTTTTGCACAAAAATGCATAAAACTATTTCGGGATTTTTATTTCGGCATAAAACTTTTTTTTTTTTTCAGCAAATTTTTTTCAGAATGGCAGCCAATTTTGGACATTGACGGTCGTTTCCTCAAAATCTGTTCAGTAACTCTTTTCCTTATTGATACATACCACTTCTCATATGTACCTGTGTATAAGTTTCGTTGCCCTTGAATCACTCCAAGTGGGTTTGGGTCCAAACTCGCCCAAATGGGACTTTCCCATGTTAAATTCTCCTGAGCTTTATATTGGGATTAGAGATTAGGAATCAATTGTGGACATGTAGGAAATGATACATGATGAATATTTCCATGACCTTGGATTTGACCAGGGACTTTATATTAAAAATAAACAGGATAAAGTGGCTAAAATATAAAACATGTCCGGTGACCGGTCTTAGCCTTTAGGCCAATTTTGTTATCATATATGCCTTAAGTATAATGAATAAAAATCATTTACTGTCACAAGATTCAATAAACACATGCTACTATCCCATTTCAATTTCTGCTGTTGGAATAATAACCCCCAAGAACCTGTCAAATATGGAAATCTTGAATTTTGTATACAGCTAAAAAAAAAAATAAACATATCACTGATTTTTAAAAATCAATAATCTCCGTATGACCCTGCAATGATGGCACCCAACTGTAGGTCTGGTGTACTCCCTGTGAGGTAGTGTCCAACTGTAGATTTGGTGTAGTCCCTGTGAGGTAGTGTCCAACTGTAGGTCTGGTGTAGTCCCTCTGAGGTAGTGTCCAACTATAGATCTAGTGTAGTCCCTGTGAGGTAGTGTCCAACTGTAGGTCTGGTGTAGTCCCTGTGAGGTAGTGTCCAACTGTAGGTCTGGTGTAGTCCCTCTGAGGTAGTGTCCAACTATAGATCTAGTGTAGGCCCTGTGAGGTAGTGTCCAACTGTAGGTCTGGTGTAGGCCCTTTGAGGTATTGTCCAACTGTAGGACTGGTGTAGTCCCTGTGAGGTAGTGTCCAACTGCAGGTCTGGTGTAGTCCCTGTGAGGTAGTGTCCAACTGCAGGTCTGGTGTATGCCCTGTGAGGTAGTGTCCAAATGTAGGTCTGGTGTAGTCCCTGTGAGGTAGTGTCCAACTGTAGGTCTGGTGTAGGCCCTGTGAGGTATTGTCCAACTGTAGGACTAGTGTAGTCCCTGTGAGGTAGTGTCCAACTGTAGGTCTGGTGTAGTCCCTGTGAGGTAGTGTCCCATTGTAGGTCTGGTTTAGGCCTGTGAGGTAGTGTCCAAATGTAGGTCTGGTGTAGTCCCTGTGAAGTAGTGTCCAACTGTAGGTCTGATGTAGGCCCTGTGAGGTATTGTCCAACTGTAGGTCTGGTGTAGTCCCTGTGAGGTATTGTCCAACTGTAGATCTGGTGTAGTCCCTGTGAGGTAGTGTCCAACTGTAGATCTGGTGTATGCCCTGTGAGGTAGTGCCCAACTGCAGGTCTGGTGTAGTCCCTGTGAGGTAGTGTCCAACTGTAGGTCTGGTGTATGCCCTGTGACGTAGTGTCCAACTGTAGGTCTGATGTAGGCCCTGTGAGGTAGTGTCCAACTGTAGGTCTGTTGTGTAGTCCCTGTGAAGTAGTGTCCGACTGTAGGTCTGGTGTAGTCCCTGTGAGGTAGTGTCCAACTGTAGGTCTGGTGTAGTCCCTGTGAGGTAGTGTCCAACTGTAGGTCTGGTGTATGCCCTGTGAGGTAGTGTCCAACTGTAGGTCTGGTGTAGTCCCTGTGAGGTAGTGTCCAACTGTAGGTCTGGTGTAGTCCCTGTGAGGTAGTGTCCAACTGCAGGTCTGGTGTAGTCCCTGTGAGGTAGTGTCCAACTGTAGGTCTGGTGTAGTCCCTCTGAGGTAGTGTCCAACTATAGATCTAGTGTAGTCCCTGTGAGGTAGTGTCCAACTGTAGGTCTGGTGTAGTCCCTGTGAGGTAGTGTCCAACTGTAGGTCTGGTGTAGTCCCTCTGAGGTAGTGTCCAACTATAGATCTAGTGTAGGCCCTGTGAGGTAGTGTCCAACTGTAGGTCTGGTGTAGGCCCTTTGAGGTATTGTCCAACTGTAGGACTGGTGTAGTCCCTGTGAGGTAGTGTCCAACTGCAGGTCTGGTGTAGTCCCTGTGAGGTAGTGTCCAACTGCAGGTCTGGTGTATGCCCTGTGAGGTAGTGTCCAAATGTAGGTCTGGTGTAGTCCCTGTGAGGTAGTGTCCAACTGTAGGTCTGGTGTAGGCCCTGTGAGGTATTGTCCAACTGTAGGACTAGTGTAGTCCCTGTGAGGTAGTGTCCAACTGTAGGTCTGGTGTAGTCCCTGTGAGATAGTGTCCCATTGTAGGTCTGGTTTAGGCCTGTGAGGTAGTGTCCAAATGTAGGTCTGGTGTAGTCCCTGTGAAGTAGTGTCCAACTGTAGGTCTGATGTAGGCCCTGTGAGGTATTGTCCAACTGTAGGTCTGGTGTAATCCCTGTGAGGTATTGTCCAACTGTAGATCTGGTGTATGCCCTGTGAGGTAGTGTCCAACTGCAGGTCTGGTGTAGTCCCTGTGAGGTAGTGTCCAACTGTAGATCTGGTGTATGCCCTGTGAGGTAGTGTCCAACTGCAGGTCTGGTGTAGTCCCTGTGAGGTAGTGTCCAACTGTAGGTCAGGTGTATGCCCTGTGAGGTAGTGTCCAACTGTAGGTCTGATGTAGGCCCTGTGAGGTAGTGTCCAACTGTAGGTCTGGTGTAGTCCCTGTGAGGTAGTGTCCGACTGTAGGTCTGGTGTAGTCCCTGTGAGGTAGTGTCCAACTGTAGGTCTGGTGTAGTCCTTGTGAGGTAGTGTCCAACTGTAGGTCTGGTGTATGCCCTGTGAGGTAGTGTCCAACTGTAGGTCTGGTGTAGTCCCTGTGAGGTAGTGTCCAACTGTAGGTCTGGTGTAGTCCCTGTGAGGTAGTGTCCCACTGCAGGTCTGGTGTAGTCCCTGTGAGGTAGTGTCCAACTGTAGGTCTTGTGTAGTCCCTGTGAGGTAGTGTCCAACTGTAGGTCTGGTGTAGGCCCTGTGAAGTATTGTCCAACTGTAGGTCTGGTGTAGTCCCTGTGAAGTAGTGTCCAACTGCAGGCCTGGTGTAGTCCCTGTGAGGTAGTGTCCAACTGTAGGTCTGGTGTAGTCCCTGTGAGGTAGTGTCCAACTGTAGGTCTGGTGTAGTCCCTGTGAGGTAGTGTCCAACTGTAGGTCTGGTGTATGCCCTGTGAGGTAGTGTCCAACTGTAGGTCAGGTGTAGTCCCTGTGAGGTAGTGTCCAACTGTAGGTCTGGTGTATGCCCTGTGAGGTAGTGTCCAACTGCAGGTCTGGTGTAGTCCCTGTGAGGTAGTGTCCAACTGCAGGTCTGGTGTAGTCCCTGTGAGGTAGTGTCCAACTGTAGGTCTGATGTAGGCCCTGTGAGGTAGTGTCCAACTGTAGGTCTGATGTAGGCCCTGTGAGGTAGTGTCCAACTGTAGGTCTGGTGTAGTCCCTGTGAGGTAGTGTCCAACTGTAGGTCTGGTGTAGTCCCTGTGAGGTAGTGTCCAACTGTAGGTCTGGTGTAGTCCCTGTGAGGTAGTGTCCAACTGTAGGTCTGGTGTAGTCCCTGTGAGGTAGTGTCCAACTGTAGGTCTGGTGTAGTCCCTGTGAGGTAATGTCCAACTGTAGGTCAGGTCCCTGTGAGGTAGTGTCCAACTGTAGGTCTGGTGTATGCCCTGTGAGGTAGTGTCCAACTGTAGGTCTGGTGTAGTCCCTGTGAGGTAGTTTCCAACTGTAGGTCTGGTGTAGTCCCTGTGAGGTAGTGTCCAACTGCAGGTCTGTTGTAGTCCCTGTGAGGTAGTTTTCATCTGTAGCTCTGAAGTAGGCTCTGTGAGGTAGTGTCCAACTATAAGTACTTTTAAGACCCTGTGAGATAGTTGTCCGACTGTAGGTCTGATGTAGCCCTGTGAGGTACTCCTAATTTCCCTTGTGAGGTAGAATATGGCTGTCCTTGTCAAGTATTTTCATTGTCCTTATCAGGTGTCTTCACAAGGACGAACATGACGCCAAAAAGTACGTCATAAGGACAATACCTCATAATCCCTTGGCGGGAGTATAGCCGTCCGTCCGTCCGTCCGGCGTTAACATTTTTATCTTTAAAGTTAACGATCGAATCCTTCTGAAATTTTGCACAAAAATGCCTAAAAATATTTTGAGAAGGAGGTATTTTTTTGTTTTTTGATTTTCGCACTTTTTAGGTTACCGGACCTTTGGTCCGATAACCTATTGGCATGGCGTTGCGTCCGTCGTCCGTCCGTCTAGCCGTCCGTCCGTCCGGCGTTAACATTTTTATCTTTAAAGTTAACGATCGAATCTTTCTGAAATTTTGCACAAAAATGCCTAAAAATATTATGAGAAGGAGGTATTTTTTTGTTTTTTGATTTTCGCATTTTTTCCAAAATGGCGGCCGTTTTTGTCGAAAAACGCTCAATTTTGGACTTTGACGGCCATTTTCTCAAAAACTGTCTGATCAGTTTTGAGTTTTTGGTTTCAAGAGATTCCCCTCATATACCTCTGTGATATGTATAAGTTTGGTTGCCCTAAATCTGCCGTTTTTTGTGTGGCGGCCATTTTGAATTTTTGGCGGGTCGGCAAAAAAATTTTTTTTCGCCCCAAATCGCATTACTATCCATTTTGGGCCATTTCTAGGGCAAAAAAAATTTTTCACCCTTTGAAAAAAATTTTGGACTTAGAAAATTTTCGGCACTTTTTCCCTTCATAATGGGAGCTGTCCGGACTGTACTCATAGAACGCTTGAAGATAGAGCTTAGAAATTGGCACTTTCAAATGGGAAGTCATATATGGCGACTTGTGTGGTGACCTTGAATTTGACCTTGGATGACCTTGAAAGGTCAAAACAGCCATTTTTGGGTCGAAAAACGCTCAAATTTGCACCTGGTCTGTATTTTCTCAAAAACTGTCTGATCAGTTTTGAGATTTTTGCTTAAAAAGATTCCTCTTATATACCTCTGTGACGTGTATAAGTTTTGTTGCCCTTGAATCGCCGATCTCAGTGTGGCGGCCATTTTGAATTTTTGACGAGTCGGCGAAAAAAATTTTTTTCGCCCCAAATAACATTACTATCCATTTTGGGCCATTTCTAGGCAAAAAAAAATTTTCACCCTTTGAAAAATATTTTGGACTTGGAAAATTTCGGCACTTTTTTACTTCATAATGGGAGCTGTCAGGACTGTACTCATAGAACGCTTGAAGATAGAGCTTAGAAATTGGCACTTTCAAATGGGAAGTCATATATGGCGACTTGTGTGGTGACCTTGAATTTGACCTTGGATGACCTTGAAAGGTCAAAACAGCCATTTTTGGGTCGAAAAACGCTCAAATTTGCACCTGGTCTGTATTTTCTCAAAAACTGTCTGATCAGTTTTGAGATTTTTGCTTAAAAAGATTCCTCTTATATACCTCTGTGACGTGTATAAGTTTTGTTGCCCTTGAATCGCCGATCTCAGTGTGGCGGCCATTTTGAATTTTTGACGAGTCGGCGAAAAAATTTTTTTTCGCCCCAAATAACATTACTATCCATTTTGGGCCATTTCTAGGCAAAAAAAAATTTTCACCCTTTGAAAAATATTTTGGACTTGGAAAATTTTCGGCACTTTTTTACTTCATAATGGGAGCTGTCAGGACTGTACTCATAGAACGCTTGAAGATAGAGCTTAGAAATTGGCACTTTCAAATGGGAAGTCATATATGGCGACTTGTGTGGTGACCTTGAATTTGACCTTCGATGACCTTGAAAGGTCAAAACAGCCATTTTGGGGTCAAAAAATGCCCAGATTCGCCTCTGTAGATGAAATGCTTGCAGATAGAGCTCATGTTTGCATTATGAACATATAGGAAGACATATATGGCACAACTAATGATGACCTCGAACTTGACGTCAGATGACCTTGAGTGCCAAATGTCTGACTTGGAATGTGTAAATTGACCTGAGCGGCCTAAACGATTCCACCCAAAATATAGAATATCAAATGCCGCACACATACATGTAATGGTAACATCGAAGTTCATACGGATGACCTTGATTGGTAAATCCCAAGGTCATATGTTTACACTGCGAACCTTGTGCTGCCATGTTTTTCACCCTTTCAAAAAAATTTTGGACTTAGAAAATTTTCGGCACTTTTTTCCTTCATAATGGGAGCTGTTCGGACTGTTCTCATAGAACACTTGAAGATACAGCTTAGAAATTGGTACTTTCAAATGGGAAGTCATATATGGCGATTTGTGTGGTGACCTTGACTTTGACCTTCGATGACCTTGAAAGGTCAAAACAGCCATTTTTGGGTCGAAAAACGCTCAAATTTGCACCTGGTCTGTATTTTCTCAAAAACTGTCTGATCAGTTTTGAGATTTTTGCTTAAAAAGATTCCTCTTATATACCTCTGTGACGTGTATAAGTTTTGTTGCCCTTGAATCGCCGATCTCAGTGTGGCGGCCATTTTGAATTTTTGACGAGTCGGCGAAAAAAATTTTTTTCGCCCCAAATAACATTACTATCCATTTTGGGCCATTTCTAGGCAAAAAAAAATTTTCACCCTTTGAAAAATATTTTGGACTTAGAAAATTTTCGGCACTTTTTTACTTCATAATGGGAGCTGTCAGGACTGTACTCATAGAACGCTTGAAGATAGAGCTTAGAAATTGGCACTTTCAAATGGGAAGTCATATATGGCGACTTGTGTGGTGACCTTGAATTTGACCTTGGATGACCTTGAAAGGTCAAAACAGCCATTTTTGGGTCGAAAAACGCTCAAATTTGCACCTGGTCTGTATTTTCTCAAAAACTGTCTGATCAGTTTTGAGATTTTTGCTTAAAAAGATTCCTCTTATATACCTCTGTGACGTGTATAAGTTTTGTTGCCCTTGAATCGCCGATCTCAGTGTGGCGGCCATTTTGAATTTTTGACGAGTCGGCGAAAAAATTTTTTTTCGCCCCAAATAACATTACTATCCATTTTGGGCCATTTCTAGGCAAAAAAAAATTTTCACCCTTTGAAAAATATTTTGGACTTGGAAAATTTTCGGCACTTTTTTACTTCATAATGGGAGCTGTCAGGACTGTACTCATAGAACGCTTGAAGATAGAGCTTAGAAATTGGCACTTTCAAATGGGAAGTCATATATGGCGACTTGTGTGGTGACCTTGAATTTGACCTTCGATGACCTTGAAAGGTCAAAACAGCCATTTTGGGGTCAAAAAATGCCCAGATTCGCCTCTGTAGATGAAATGCTTGCAGATAGAGCTCATGTTTGCATTATGAACATATAGGAAGACATATATGGCACAACTAATGATGACCTCGAACTTGACGTCAGATGACCTTGAGTGCCAAATGTCTGACTTGGAATGTGTAAATTGACCTGAGCGGCCTAAACGATTCCACCCAAAATATAGAATATCAAATGCCGCACACATACATGTAATGGTAACATCGAAGTTCATACGGATGACCTTGATTGGTAAATCCCAAGGTCATATGTTTACACTGCGAACCTTGTGCTGCCATGTTTTTCACCCTTTCAAAAAAATTTTGGACTTAGAAAATTTTCGGCACTTTTTTCCTTCATAATGGGAGCTGTTCGGACTGTTCTCATAGAACACTTGAAGATACAGCTTAGAAATTGGTACTTTCAAATGGGAAGTCATATATGGCGATTTGTGTGGTGACCTTGACTTTGACCTTCGATGACCTTGAAAGGTCAGAACAGCCATTTTGGTGTAAAAAATGCCCTGATTTGCCTCTATAGATGAAATGCTTGCAGATAGAACTCATGTTTGTATTATGAACATATAGCAAGACATATATGGCACAACTAATGATGACCTTGATCTTGACATCAGATGACCTTGAGTGCCAAATGTCTGACTCGTAATGTGTAAATTGACCTGAGCGGCCTAAACGATTCCACCCAGATATATCTTTGTATTATGAACATGTAGTGGTGAAATCGAAGTTCACACGGATGACCTTGATTGGTAAATCTCAAGGTCATTTGTTCACACTGCGAACCTTGATTGGTAAATCTCAAGGTCTGTTACCTGCCAATGCTGCCATGGCCAAACCAAAATTGTCCGGTAACCTGTCTTAGCCTTTGGGCTAATTTTTTCAAAATGGCGGCCGTTTTTGTCGAAAAACGCTCAATTTTGGACTTTGACAGCCATTTTCTCAAAAACTGTCTGATCAGTTTTGAGTTTTTGGTTTCAAAAGATTCCCCTCATATACCTCTGTGAAATGTATAAGTTTGGTTGCCCTAAATTCGCCGGTTTCCGTGTGGCGGCCATTTTGAATTTTTGGCGGGTCGGCGAAAAAAAATTTTTTCATCCCAAATCGCATTACTATCCATTTTGGGCCATTTCTAGGGCAAAAAAAATTTTTCACCCTTTGAAAAAAATTTTGGACTTAGAAAATTTTCGGCACTTTTTTCCTTCATAATGGGAGCTGTCCGGACGGTACTCATAGAACGCTTGAAGATAGAGCTTAGACATTGGCACTTTCAAATGGGAAGTCATATATGGCGACTTGTGTGGTGACCTTGAATTTGACCTTGGATGACCTTGAAAGGTCAAAACAGCCATTTTTGGGTCGAAAAACGCTCAAATTTGCACCTGGTCTGTATTTTCTCAAAAACTGTCTGATCAGTTTTGACATTTTTGCTTAAAAAGATTCCTCTTATATACCCCTGTGACGTGTATAAATTTTGTTGCCATTGAATCGCCAATCTTCGTGTGGCGGCCATTTTGAATTTTTAAAGAGTCGGCGAAAAAAAAAATTTTCGCCCCAAATCGCATTACTATCCATTTTGGGCCATTTCTAGGTTAAAAAAAATTTTTCACCCTTTGAAAAAAATTTTGGACTTACAAAATTTTCGGCACTTTTTTCTTTCATAATGGGAGCTGGCAGGACTGTACTCATAGAACGCTTGAAGATAGAGCATAGAAATTGGCACTTTCAAATGGGAAGTCATATATGGCGACTTGTGTGGTGACCTTGAATTTGACCTTGGATGACCTTGAAAGGTCAAAACAGCCATTTTGGGGTCAAAAAATGCCCAGATTTGCCTCTGTAGATGAAATGCTTGCAGATAGAGCTCATGTTTGCATTATGAACATATAGGAAGACATATATGGCACAACTAGTGATGACCTTGAACTTGACGTCAGATGACCTTGAGTGCCAAATGTCTGACTTCGAATGTGTAAATTGACCTGAGCGGCCTAAATGATTCCAACCAACATATAGAATATCAAATGCCGCACACCTACATGTAATGGCAACATCGAAGTTCATACGGATGACCTTGATTGGTAAATCTCAAGGTCATATGTTTACACTGCGAACCTTGATTGGTAAATCTCAAGGTCTGTTACCTGCCAATGCTGCCATGGCCAAACCAAAATGTCCGGTAACCTATCTTAGCCTTTGGGCTAATTTTCTCAAATCTGTTCAGTGACTTTTTTAGGTTAAGTGACCTTTGGTTCGGTAACCTATTGGCATGGCATTGCGTTCATCATCCGTCGTCGTCGCTTGTCGCCAATCGACCAATTTGGTTGCTGTGGCAACCAAAATCGATTGGTGTTGGGATCTTACCATAAATATGTCTGTATGAAGAATATTAGAATCGGTTCAGATTCACAACCTGTGAAGCATCCCCAAGAAAATCTCTACGGCAGACGCGGCGGAGCGACGGAGACAAATCCATAGTATCTGCCGAACTTTGTTCGGGGGATACAAATATATAACGATTTTAGAGTATCGGTAGTGACCTTGTGTTAAAACGATCTTTTCTATTGAAAAAAAATTTACCACGTCAGACTTTGACAACTCAACACATTACATTTCTCCAGTAACCTTTCTTGGCCCTTGGGCTAATTTTCCTCCTTAAACAACTGTCATGTGCTGGCAAAGGTACATGTGCCGATACATTACTATTGTTGTATCAATCAGATAATCAATACTAGTTGTTACATTAATATCAGTTGAATCATGTCATCTAGGTCGAGCTTTGATTCGTTTGTCAAATCAGAAATTGCAAGAAATAGGAATAGAGGACAGCAACCACAGGTTTGTTCACATTTGGGATATTTTAGAGCGTGTGTTTGCATACACTACAGTACATACATCAATATACCTGTTATAACATAGAGAGAAGATCAACTGCTTCCAGTCCAGTCCGATTTTTTCCCCTAAAAACCTTTCAATTAAGAAAATATGTTTCCATCAGTCACATACCTCTTCACTGCCATTCATTTCCAATACTGTGGTATGCCAGAAAGATCAGCAGTTGTACTCAATATCAGAAGATTTTACTTGCTCGGCAGGGAGGACCTACTGAGGGATATCCTGCGACTCAAACTGAAAACAGAATACCAGGAACTGAAGACCTTAGATCAGCGCGGTAAGAGATGATTGGGAACAGGCGAAGTTATCTGTCAAAAAGGTATATAATATTATTCAGGCATTTTGATCATAATATTTGAGCAATAGCTGTGAAATTTTGCATGGAGGTCCCTATGGCAACAGGGGAGAAGCCTATTGATTTTGGGTCCAATTTGTCAATCGACCTTTGACCCAGGGCTCGGAAGAAAACTTAAGACATTGTACTGTTGGGCCAGTGTCTTTCCTAAATGTCATGCAGTAATAAAAGTTCCAAGCCTTAACTATTTTTAGGTTACCGGACCTATGGTCCGTAACCCATTGGCATGGCGATGCGTCCGTCGTCGTCGTCCGTCGTCGTCCGTCGTCGTCGTCGTCGTCGTCGTCGTCGTCCGTCAACAATTTTATCTTTAAAGTTTACGATCGAATTTTTCTGAAATTTTGCACAAAAATGCCTAAAAATATTTCGAGAGGGAGGTATTTTTTAGTTTTTTGATTTTCCCATTTTTGTCAAAATGGCGGCCGTTTTCGTCGAAAAATGGCCAATTTTGAACTTTGGCGGTCGTTTTCTCAAAATCTGTTCAGTAACTTTTTTTTCATTGATGCATAACACTCCTCATATGTACCCCTGTGACATGTATAAATTTCGTTGCGCTTGAATCGCTTGAAGTGGGCCATTTTGGGCCCAAACTCGGCCCAAATGGGACTTTCCCATGTTAAATTCTCCTATGCTTTATAATGGGACACATTAAAGCCTAATATCTCACTTAAGATTGAGATTAGAGACTAGGAATCAATTGTGGACATATAGGAAATGATATATGCTGAATATTGTCGTGACCTTGAATTTGACCTCTGACCTTGGTTTCAAGGTCAGAGCGGCCGTTTTCGTCGAAAAATGGCCAATTTTGGACTATGACGGTCTTTTTCTCAAAATCTGTTCAGTAACTTTTTTTTCTTATTGATGAAAAACACTCCTCATATGTACCCCTGTGACATGTATAAATTTCGTTGCCCTTGAATCGCTTGAAGTGGGCCATTTTGGGCCCAAACTCGGCCCAAATGTGACTTTCCCATGTTAAATTTTCCTATGCTTTATAATGGCACACATTAAGCCTAATATCTCACTTAATATTGAAATTAGAGACTAGGAATGAATTGTGGACATATAGGAAATGATATATGCTGAATATTCTCGTGACCTTGAATTTGACCTTTGACCTAATTTTCAAGGTCACAGGACAAAATGGCTAATATCTCGCTTATTATCGACTTTACAGCTTAGGAATCAATTGTGAACATATAGGAAATGATATATGCTGAATATTCTCGTGACCTTGAATTTGACCTTTGACCTCATCTTCAAGGTCACAGGACAACATGGCTAATATCTCGCTTATTATCGACTTTACAGCTTAGGAATCAATTGTGAACATATAGGAAATGATATATGCTGAATATTCTCGTGACCTTGAATTTGACCTTTGACCTCATTTCCAAGGTCACAGGATAAAATGTCTAATATCTCGCTTATTATGGACTTTACAGCTTAGGAATCAATTGTGAACATATGGGAAATGATATATGCTGAATATTCTAGTGACCTTGAATTTGACTTTTGACCTCATTTTCCAGGTCAACAGGACAAAATGGCTAATATCTTGCTTATTATCGACTTTACAGCTTAGGAATCAATTGTGAACATATAGGAAATGATATATTCTGAATATTTTAATGATATTGAATTTGACCTTTGACCTAAATTTCAAGGTCAGTCATTTTATTTTCAAAGTCAGATTACAAAATGGCTTATATCTCGCTTATTATCAAATTTACAGCTTAGGGGCCCATAGTGAACATATAGGAAATGATGTATGCTGAATAGTTTGGTGATCTAGAATTTAACCTTTGATCCCATTTTCAAGGTTAGAGATATGGCGATTTCAGTGGTCTCCTTGAGTTTGACCTTCAACTTTCTCGGCTTAACTCTGTATATTTCTCCGGTAACCTTTCTAGCCCATTGGGCTAATTTTTTGTGGACACATTTGGCCTGTACAATGGTCTCCCTCATATAAGACCCCCCTTAATATGTAAATGAACCCCTCTAATAAGATATCCCCTTCGATAAGACCTTAATTTTGTGGCAGAAGGGTAGGTCTTATCTGAGGGGGACCAGGACCACTGTACTGTAAAAGGGGTCTGTTGTCTTTACAACAATCTGAACACTATATTCGTCTATAGAGCCTATACATTGTACAAGAAGCTCTATATTTGTTTGCATCTGTTGCAGTTGGAGTGATGTACGACAGAAAATGAACCTGAATAAGCCGTTTGGTCAGAATATGGAGCATTCTTGGAATATTGTTGGACTCTCTCATCTGGGTTTCTCAAACCTCCATACAGAGGGTTGAAATAATCTGAATCTGGGGTTAAAATGTCATGTTAGAAGCATTATGATGGGCTGTGGACTTGTACTGCGTCATAGTGGCATGCAAGGAGCATGATGGACAGTGAAATTGTACTGCGTCATAGGGGCATACGAGGAACATTATGATGGGCAGTGGACTTGTACTGCGTCATAGTGGCATACGAGGAGCATTATGATGGGCAGTGGACTTGTACTACATCATAGGGGCATACGAGGAACATTATGATGGGCAGTGGACTTGTACTGCATCATAGTGTCATACAAGGAACATTATGATGGGCAGTGGGCTTGTACTGCGTCATAGTGGCATACGAGGAACATTATGATGGGCAGTGGACTTGTACTGCGTCATAGTGGCATACCAGGAACATTATGATGAGCAGTGGACTTGTACTGCGTCATAGTGGCATACGAGGAACATTATGATGGGCAGTGGACTTGTACTGCGTCATAGTGTCATACAAGGAACATTATGATGGGCAGTGGGCTTGTACTGCGTCATAGTGGCATACAAGGAACATTATGATGGGCAGTGGACTTGTACTGCGTCATAGTGTCATACAAGGAACATTATGATGGGCAGTGGGCTTGTACTGCGTCATAGTGGCATACAAGGAACATTATGATGGGCAGTGGACTTGTAGTGCGTCAAAGTGTCATACAAGGAACATTATGATGGGCAGTGGACTTGTACTGCGTCATAGTGGCATACAAGGAACATTGTGATGAGCAGTGGACTTGTACTGCGTCATAGTGGCATACCAGGAACATTATGATGGGCAGTGGACTTGTACTGCGTCATACGAGGAGCATTATGATGGGCAGCGGACTTGTACTGCGTCATAGTGGCATACGAGGAACATTATGATGGACCGTGGACTTGTACTGCGTCATAGTGGCATACGAGGAACATTGTGATGGGCAGTGGACTTGTACTTCGTCAAACTGTCATACGAGGAACAATATGATGGGCAGTGGACTTGTACTGCGTCATATTGGCATGCAAGGAGCATTATGACAGGTCAGTGGACTTGTACTGGGTCAAAGTATCATACGAGGAACATTATGATGGACAGTGGACTTGTACCGCGTTATAGTGGCATGCAAGGAGCATTATGACAGGTCAGTGGCTTTGTACTGCGTCAAAGTGTCATACAAGGAACATTATGATGGGCAGTGGACTTGTACTGCGTCATAGTGGCATACGAGGAACATTATGATGGGCAGTGGACTTGTAGTGCGTCAAAGTGTCATACAAGGAACATTATGATGGGCAGTGGACTTGTACTGTGTCATAGTGGCATACGAGGAGCATTATGATGTGTCAGTGGACTTGTACTGCATCATACAAAGAGCATTATGACGGGTCAGTGGACTGCGTCAGTGTCAAACAGGGTGCATTATGTGTTCATATCTTGGTGTCGACTGTGTATTTGTGTTGATTTCAGTAAATAAATATATATGTAATTCATCAATGCACACCGCAGTGTTTGTACTGTCCCAAAATAATGTGCAAACATAAACCAAACATAGGGCCAAGGGCACTGTAGCTCATCGGAAGACAACCAGAATATTATATTTCCGTAAGTTATATGTTGTGCATATATGATTTCCTATATCACGTACATATGTTCATAATACAATAATAACAGACCAATTCCCACATTTGAGGTGGAAATACATGTACCTTGATTTTCTTCAACCAAGAGATGTAGGCTAACATAATGATTCCTCATAACTATATTACACTAATTTCAAGTGTTGTCTTCAAAGTTCTATATTTAATGTTTATTCTTGGAAATTCGAGAAGCTCCAGGGCAAACTTGGACATTCCAAAATTGTGCACATTTTAACCTTTGGTATTCCAAGATTGTCCTGCACAAACTGACATGCCCAAATAGAATTCCAAATACCCAAGGATGAGCATGACATTCTTCTCATGATGTGAATACGGCAAACACAGTGATATTTATTGTTTGACATGCATACTACATGCATCTCTGGTGATGAACGCTCGTGATCGGACGCGGGCAACGTTCTCTCATGTAGCTCGTTTTTAATTGTACATTTCATTATTCCGAAGTTTAGTCCAGATCCAACATCACTGTTTTATTTTTATGTTACTATGCTTATGTAGGGGTCTACAGGCAAAAAACAAATGAGGTAATAACAAATGATTCCTCCAAAATACAAGTATCTGCTTCTGTCAAAAATGCTACGACATAATAAATCGCGTCTCTTGGTCGAAATGTGACGGTAAACATTCGCCATTTGCATTTGTAATATCCCCTCTGCGCATGCGCTGATTTTTCAACCGCAACCCGTATGTATAACCACAAGCACATGTATGATGAAATAAATGTTTTATCGTTAAATTTCATTAGAATACCTCAGAATATTTGCAAATCTTGAACAACTTTTGGAGACCACAAAATAAACCAAGCACTCTGCCATGTTTTGGGACCGTAGGAATAGTACTTTCAGGGGAGAAGTTTTTGAAAGATTTGAGTCAGGAAAACATGGGGCGACAGACACAGACACCGTGTCAATCCATCCCAATAGCTCTATGGCTTTCAGCCGATGAGCTAATAACTGCCCTATACGTGGTTTTATACCACTCGCGGTTATTTCCAGGAACCCGAGCATGTGAGGGGTCCAGAATTACCCACGGGCAAAATAAAAGCATGTGTAGGCAATATTTGGTTTATTGTATATCTACAATAACGTTTTTCATCATGTAAACAATTACTTCAACCAATCAGAGCACGGGCGGACTATGGATGGTTGTTAGGGTGGAATATAGGATTTAAACCAATCCCCCCCCCCCCCCACCGAATTACATTGAATAATGAAGCAGCAACACAAATGAGATATATAATAATGAAATTTAATACATTCATACCATACAAAATGGAGCAATACAATGTAGACATATATAGATATAATGTATTGTGTTAAAATTCAGTTCTGTAAAACATGCATGGGAGGACCACGATTTGGAAGTTGTGTTGTGTGACTATTTCAGTAGTTCTGTGTCGAGTGGTCTATCAGATCTCCATAATATGCTGTCAGAGTCTTGAGTTTGTTGTTAAGGAGGTTCTGTTCAATCTCTACTTGTCCTCCAGGTCCAGCCAGCGACGTCAGCTGTCGACAGAGAGCAAATAATCAATCCAGAGCAGAATGGTGAGACAGTGATACAACTGTGACAGACCAACCAGCCAGCTCTCTGAGTAAACATTAGTAAGATACAGACGACAGACCAACCAGCCAGCTCTCTGAGTAAACATTAGTAAGATACAGACGACAGACCAACCAGCCAGCTCTCTGTGTAAACATTAGTAAGATACAGACGACAGACCAACCAGCCAGCTCTGTGTAAACATTAGTAAGATACAGACGACAGACCAACCAGCCAGCTCTCTGAGTAAACATTAGTAAGATACAGACGACAGACCAACCAGCCAGCTCTCTGTGTAAACATTAGTAAGATACAGACGACAGACCAACCAGCCAGCTCTCTGAGTAAACATTAGTAAGATACAGACGACAGACCAACCAGCCAGCTCTCTGTGTAAACATTAGTAAGATACAGACGACAGACCAACCAGCCAGCTCTCTGTGTAAACATTAGTAAGATACAGACGACAGACCAACCAGCCAGCTCTCTGTGTAAACATTAGTAAGATACAGACGACAGACCAACCAGCCAGCTCTCTGTGTGAACATTAGTAAGATACAGGGACAGACCAACCAGCCAGCTCTCTGTGTAACATTAGTAAGATACAGGGACAGACCAACCAGCCAGCTCTCTGTGTGAACATTAGTAAGATACAGGGACAGACCAACCAGCCAGCTCTCTGTGTAAACATTAGTAAGATACAGACGACAGACCAACCAGCCAGCTCTCTGTGTAAACATTAGTAAGATACAGACGACAGACCAACCAGCCAGCTCTCTGTGTGAACATTAGTAAGATACAGGGACAGACCAACCAGCCAGCTCTCTGTGTAAACATTAGTAAGATACAGACGACAGACCAACCAGCCAGCTCTCTGTGTGAACACTAGTAAGATACAGACAACAGACCAACCAGCCAGCTCTCTGTGTGAACATTAGTAAGATACAGACAACAGACCAACCAGCCAGCTCTCTGTGTAACATTAGTAAGATACAGGGACAGACCAACCAGCCAGCTCTCTGTGTAAACATTAGTAAGATACAGACGACAGACCAACCAGCCAGCTCTCTGTGTAACATTAGTAAGATACAGAGGACAGACCAACCAGCCAGCTCTCTGTGTAACATTAGTAAGATACAGACAACAGACCAACCAGCCAGCTCTCTGTGTAACATTAGTAAGATACAGACGACAGACCAACCAGCCAGCTCTCTGTGTGAACATTAGTAAGATACAGACAACAGACCAACCAGCCAGCTCTCTGTGTGAACATTAGTAAGATACAGACAACAGACCAACCAGCCAGCTCTCTGTGTAACATTAGTAAGATACAGACGACAGACCAACCAGCCAGCTCTCTGTGTGAACATTAGTAAGATACAGACAACAGACCAACCAGCCAGCTCTCTGTGTAACATTAGTAAGATACAGACGACAGACCAACCAGCCAGCTCTCTGTGTAACATTAGTAAGATACAGACGACAGACCAACCAGCCAGCTCTCTGTGTAACATTAGTAAGATACAGACGACAGACCAACCAGCCAGCTCTCTGTGTAAACATTAGTAAGATACAGACGACAGACCAACCAGCCAGCTCTCTGTGTAAACATTAGTAAGATACAGACGACAGACCAACCAGCCAGCTCTCTGTGTAAACATTAGTAAGATACAGACGACAGACCAACCAGCCAGCTCTCTGTGTGAACATTAGTAAGATACAGACAACAGACCAACCAGCCAGCTCTCTGTGTAACATTAGTAAGATACAGACGACAGACCAACCAGCCAGCTCTCTGTGTAAACATTAGTAAGATACAGACGACAGACCAACCAGCCAGCTCTCTGTGTAAACATTAGTAAGATACAGACGACAGACCAACCAGCCAGCTCTCTGTGTAAACATTAGTAAGATACAGGGACAGACCAACCAGCCAGCTCTCTGTGTAAACATTAGTAAGATACAGGGACAGACCAACCAGCCAGCTCTCTGTGTAAACATTAGTAAGATACAGACGACAGACCAACCAGCCAGCTCTCTGTGTGAACATTAGTAAGATACAGACAACAGACCAACCAGCCAGCTCTCTGTGTAACATTAGTAAGATACAGACGACAGACCAACCAGCCAGCTCTCTGTGTGAACATTAGTAAGATACAGACGACAGACCAACCAGCCAGCTCTCTGTGTAAACATTAGTAAGATACAGACGACAGACCAACCAGCCAGCCCTCTGTGTGAACATTAGTAAGATACAGACAACAGACCAACCAGCCAGCTCTCTGTGTAACATTAGTAAGATACAGACGACAGACCAACCAGCCAGCTCTCTGTGTGAACATTAGTAAGATACAGGGACAGACCAACCAGCCAGCTCTCTGTGTAAACATTAGTAAGATACAGACGACAGACCAACCAGCCAGCTCTCTGTGTGAACATTAGTAAGATACAGACAACAGACCAACCAGCCAGCTCTCTGTGTAACATTAGTAAGATACAGACGACAGACCAACCAGCCAGCTCTCTGTGTGAACATTAGTAAGATACAGGGACAGACCAACCAGCCAGCTCTCTGTGTAAACATTAGTAAGATACAGACGACAGACCAACCAGCCAGCTCTCTGTGTAAACATTAGTAAGATACAGACGACAGACCAACCAGCCAGCTCTCTGTGTGAACATTAGTAAGATACAGACGACAGACCAACCAGCCAGCTCTCTGTGTAAACATTAGTAAGATACAGACGACAGACCAACCAGCCAGCTCTCTGTGTAAACATTAGTAAGATACAGGGACAGACCAACCAGCCAGCTCTCTGTGTAAACATTAGTAAGATACAGACGACAGACCAACCAGCCAGCTCTCTGTGTAAACATTAGTAAGATACAGACGACAGACCAACCAGCCAGCTCTCTGTGTGAACATTAGTAAGATACAGACGACAGACCAACCAGCCAGCTCTCTGTGTAAACATTAGTAAGATACAGACGACAGACCAACCAGCCAGCTCTCTGTGTAAACATTAGTAAGATACAGACGACAGACCAACCAGCCAGCTCTCTGTGTAAACATTAGTAAGATACAGACGACAGACCAACCAGCCAGCTCTCTGTGTAAACATTAGTAAGATACAGACGACAGACCAACCAGCCAGCTCTCTGTGTAAACATTAGTAAGATACAGACGACAGACCAACCAGCCAGCTCTCTGTGTAAACATTAGTAAGATACAGACGACAGACCAACCAGCCAGCTCTCTGTGTAAACATTAGTAAGATACAGACGACAGACCAACCAGCCAGCTCTCTGAGTAAACATTAGTAAGATACAGACGACAGACCAACCAGCCAGCTCTCTGTGTAACATTAGTAAGATACAGACGACAGATCAACCAGCCAGCTCTCTGTGTAAACATTAGTAAGATACAGACGACAGACCAACCAGCCAGCTCTCTGAGTAAACATTAGTAAGATACAGGGACAGACCAACCAGCCAGCTCTCTGTGTAAACATTAGTAAGATACAGACGACAGACCAACCAGCCAGCTCTCTGTGTAAACATTAGTAAGATACAGACGACAGACCAACCAGCCAGCTCTCTGTGTAAACATTAGTAAGATACAGACGACAGACCAACCAGCCAGCTCTCTGTGTGAACATTAGTAAGATACAGACGACAGACCAACCAGCCAGCTCTCTGTGTAAACATTAGTAAGATACAGGGACAGACCAACCAGCCAGCTCTCTGAGTAAACATTAGTAAGATACAGACGACAGACCAACCAGCCAGCTCTCTGTGTAAACATTAGTAAGATACAGACGACAGACCAACCAGCCAGCTCTCTGTGTAAACATTAGTAAGATACAGACGACAGACCAACCAGCCAGCTCTCTGTGTAAACATTAGTAAGATACAGACGACAGACCAACCAGCCAGCTCTCTGTGTAAACATTAGTAAGATACAGACGACAGACCAACCAGCCAGCTCTCTGTGTAACATTAGTAAGATACAGACGACAGACCAACCAGCCAGCTCTCTGTGTAAACATTAGTAAGATACAGACGACAGACCAACCAGCCAGCTCTCTGTGTGAACATTAGTAAGATACAGACGACAGACCAACCAGCCAGCTCTCTGTGTGAACATTAGTAAGATACAGACGACAGACCAACCAGCCAGCTCTCTGTGTAAACATTAGTAAGATACAGGGACAGACCAACCAGCCAGCTCTCTGTGTAAACATTAGTAAGATACAGACGACAGACCAACCAGCCAGCTCTCTGTGTAAACATTAGTAAGATACAGGGACAGACCAACCAGCCAGCTCTCTGTGTAAACATTAGTAAGATACAGACGACAGACCAACCAGCCAGCTCTCTGAGTAAACATTAGTAAGATACAGGGACAGACCAACCAGCCAGCTCTCTGTGTAAACATTAGTAAGATACAGGGACAGACCAACCAGCCAGCTCTCTGTGTAAACATTAGTAAGATACAGGGACAGACCAACCAGCCAGCTCTCTGTGTGAACATTAGTAAGATACAGGGACAGACCAACCAGCCAGCTCTCTGTGTGAACATTAGTAAGATACAGACGACAGACCAACCAGCCAGCTCTCTGTGTAAACATTAGTAAGATACAGACGACAGACCAACCAGCCAGCTCTCTGTGTAAACATTAGTAAGATACAGACGACAGACCAACCAGCCAGCTCTCTGTGTGAACATTAGTAAGATACAGACGACAGACCAACCAGCCAGCTCTCTGTGTAAACATTAGTAAGATACAGACGACAGACCAACCAGCCAGCTCTCTGTGTAAACATTAGTAAGATACAGACGACAGACCAACCAGCCAGCTCTCTGTGTAACATTAGTAAGATACAGGGACAGACCAACCAGCCAGCTCTCTGTGTAAACATTAGTAAGATACAGGGACAGACCAACCAGCCAGCTCTCTGTGTAAACATTAGTAAGATACAGGGACAGACCAACCAGCCAGCTCTCTGTGTAAACATTAGTAAGATACAGACGACAGACCAACCAGCCAGCTCTCTGTGTAAACATTAGTAAGATACAGGGACAGACCAACCAGCCAGCTCTCTGTGTAAACATTAGTAAGATACAGACGACAGACCAACCAGCCAGCTCTCTGTGTGAACATTAGTAAGATACAGACGACAGACCAACCAGCCAGCTCTCTGTGTAAACATTAGTAAGATACAGACGACAGACCAACCAGCCAGCTCTCTGTGTGAACATTAGTAAGATACAGACGACAGACCAACCAGCCAGCTCTCTGTGTAAACATTAGTAAGATACAGACGACAGACCAACCAGCCAGCTCTCTGTGTGAACATTAGTAAGATACAGACGACAGACCAACCAGCCAGCTCTCTGTGTGAACATTAGTAAGATACAGGGACAGACCAACCAGCCAGCTCTCTGTGTAAACATTAGTAAGATACAGGGACAGACCAACCAGCCAGCTCTCTGAGTAAACATTAGTAAGATACAGACGACAGACCAACCAGCCAGCTCTCTGTGTAACATTAGTAAGATACAGACGACAGACCAACCAGCCAGCTCTCTGTGTGAACATTAGTAAGATACAGGGACAGACCAACCAGCCAGCTCTCTGTGTAAACATTAGTAAGATACAGGGACAGACCAACCAGCCAGCTCTCTGTGTAAACATTAGTAAGATACAGACGACAGACCAACCAGCCAGCTCTCTGTGTAAACATTAGTAAGATACAGGAGACAGACCAACCAGCCAGCTCTCTGTGTAAACATTAGTAAGATACAGACGACAGACCAACCAGCCAGCTCTCTGTGTGAACATTAGTAAGATACAGACGACAGACCAACCAGCCAGCTCTCTGTGTAAACATTAGTAAGATACAGACGACAGACCAACCAGCCAGCTCTCTGTGTGAACATTAGTAAGATACAGACGACAGACCAACCAGCCAGCTCTCTGAGTAAACATTAGTAAGATACAGGGACAGACCAACCAGCCAGCTCTCTGTGTAAACATTAGTAAGATACAGGGACAGACCAACCAGCCAGCTCTCTGTGTAAACATTAGTAAGATACAGACGACAGACCAACCAGCCAGCTCTCTGTGTAAACATTAGTAAGATACAGACGACAGACCAACCAGCCAGCTCTCTGTGTAAACATTAGTAAGATACAGACGACAGACCAACCAGCCAGCTCTCTGTGTGAACATTAGTAAGATACAGACGACAGACCAACCAGCCAGCTCTCTGTGTAAACATTAGTAAGATACAGACGACAGACCAACCAGCCAGCTCTCTGTGTGAACATTAGTAAGATACAGACGACAGACCAACCAGCCAGCTCTCTGTGTAAACATTAGTAAGATACAGACGACAGACCAACCAGCCAGCTCTCTGTGTGAACATTAGTAAGATACAGATGACAGACCAACCAGCCAGCTCTCTGAGTAAACATTAGTAAGATACAGGGACAGACCAACCAGCCAGCTCTCTGTGTAAACATTAGTAAGATACAGGGACAGACCAACCAGCCAGCTCTCTGTGTAAACATTAGTAAGATACAGACGACAGATCAACCAGCCAGCTCTCTGTGTAAACATTAGTAAGATACAGACGACAGACCGACCAGCCAGCTCTCTGTGTGAACATTAGTAAGATACAGGGACAGACCAACCAGCCAGCTCTCTGTGTAAACATTAGTAAGATACAGGGACAGACCAACCAGCCAGCTCTCTGTGTAAACATTAGTAAGATACAGGGACAGACCAACCAGCCAGCTCTCTGTGTGAACATTAGTAAGATACAGGGACAGACCAACCAGCCAGCTCTCTGTGTAAACATTAGTAAGATACAGACGACAGACCGACCAGCCAGCTCTCTGTGTAAACATTAGTAAGATACAGGGACAGACCAACCAGCCAGCTCTCTGTGTAAACATTAGTAAGATACAGACGACAGACCGACCAGCCAGCTCTCTGTGTAAACATTAGTAAGATACAGACGACAGACCAACCAGCCAGCTCTCTGTGTAAACATTAGTAAGATACAGGGACAGACCAACCAGCCAGCTCTCTGTGTAAACATTAGTAAGATACAGACGACAGACCAACCAGCCAGCTCTCTGTGTAAACATTAGTAAGATACAGACGACAGACCAACCAGCCAGCTCTCTGTGTGAACATTAGTAAGATACAGACGACAGATCAACCAGCCAGCTCTCTGTGTAAACATTAGTAAGATACAGACGACAGACCAACCAGCCAGCTCTCTGTGTGAACATTAGTAAGATACAGGGACAGACCAACCAGCCAGCTCTCTGAGTAAACATTAGTAAGATACAGACGACAGACCAACCAGCCAGCTCTCTGTGTGAACATTAGTAAGATACAGGGACAGACCAACCAGCCAGCTCTCTGTGTAAACATTAGTAAGATACAGACGACAGACCAACCAGCCAGCTCTCTGTGTAAACATTAGTAAGATACAGACGACAGACCAACCAGCCAGCTCTCTGTGTAAACATTAGTAAGATACAGACGACAGACCAACCAGCCAGCTCTCTGTGTAACATTAGTAAGATACAGACGACAGACCAACCAGCCAGCTCTCTGTGTAAACATTAGTAAGATACAGACGACAGACCAACCAGCCAGCTCTCTGTGTGAACATTAGTAAGATACAGGGACAGACCAACCAGCCAGCTCTCTGTGTAAACATTAGTAAGATACAGACGACAGACCAACCAGCCAGCTCTCTGTGTAAACATTAGTAAGATACAGACGACAGACCAACCAGCCAGCTCTCTGTGTAAACATTAGTAAGATACGGACGACAGACCAACCAGCCAGCTCTCTGTGTAAACATTAGTAAGATACAGACGACAGACCAACCAGCCAGCTCTCTGTGTAAACATTAGTAAGATACAGACGACAGACCAACCAGCCAGCTCTCTGTGTAAACATTAGTAAGATACAGACGACAGACCAACCAGCCAGCTCTCTGTGTAAACATTAGTAAGATACAGACGACAGACCAACCAGCCAGCTCTCTGTGTAAACATTAGTAAGATACAGACGACAGACCAACCAGCCAGCTCTCTGTGTAAACATTAGTAAGATACAGACGACAGACCAACCAGCCAGCTCTCTGTGTAAACATTAGTAAGATACAGACGACAGACCAACCAGCCAGCTCTCTGTGTAAACATTAGTAAGATACAGGGACAGACCAACCAGCCAGCTCTCTGTGTAAACATTAGTAAGATACAGACGACAGACCAACCAGCCAGCTCTCTGTGTAAACATTAGTAAGATACAGACGACAGACCAACCAGCCAGCTCTCTGTGTGAACATTAGTAAGATACAGGGACAGACCAACCAGCCAGCTCTCTGTGTAAACATTAGTAAGATACAGACGACAGACCAACCAGCCAGCTCTCTGTGTAAACATTAGTAAGATACAGACGACAGACCAACCAGCCAGCTCTCTGTGTGAACATTAGTAAGATACAGGGACAGACCAACCAGCCAGCTCTCTGTGTAAACATTAGTAAGATACAGACGACAGACCAACCAGCCAGCTCTCTGTGTGAACATTAGTAAGATACAGACAACAGACCAACCAGCCAGCTCTCTGTGTAAACATTAGTAAGATACAGACGACAGACCAACCAGCCAGCTCTCTGTGTAACATTAGTAAGATACAGACGACAGACCAACCAGCCAGCTCTCTGTGTAAACATTAGTAAGATACAGGGACAGACCAACCAGCCAGCTCTCTGTGTAAACATTAGTAAGATACAGACGACAGACCAACCAGCCAGCTCTCTGTGTAAACATTAGTAAGATACAGACGACAGACCAACCAGCCAGCTCTCTGTGTAAACATTAGTAAGATACAGACGACAGACCAACCAGCCAGCTCTCTGTGTAAACATTAGTAAGATACAGGGACAGACCAACCAGCCAGCTCTCTGTGTAAACATTAGTAAGATACAGACGACAGACCAACCAGCCAGCTCTCTGTGTAACATTAGTAAGATACAGACGACAGACCAACCAGCCAGCTCTCTGTGTAAACATTAGTAAGATACAGACGACAGACCAACCAGCCAGCTCTCTGTGTGAACATTAGTAAGATACAGACGACAGACCAACCAGCCAGCTCTCTGTGTGAACAATAGTAAGATACAGACGACAGACCAACCAGCCAGCTCTCTGAGTAAACATTAGTAAGATACAGGGACAGACCAACCAGCCAGCTCTCTGTGTAAACATTAGTAAGATACAGGGACAGACCAACCAGCCAGCTCTCTGAGTAAACATTAGTAAGATACAGGGACAGACCAACCAGCCAGCTCTCTGTGTGAACATTAGTAAGATACAGACGACAGACCAACCAGCCAGCTCTCTCTGTGAACATTAGTAAGATACAGACGACAGACCAACCAGCCAGCTCTCTGTGTAAACATTAGTAAGATACAGACGACAGACCAACCAGCCAGCTCTCTGAGTAAACATTAGTAAGATACAGACGACAGACCAACCAGCCAGCTCTCTGTGTGAACATTAGTAAGATACAGACGACAGACCAACCAGCCAGCTCTCTGAGTAAACATTAGTAAGATACAGACGACAGACCAACCAGCCAGCTCTCTGTGTGAACATTAGTAAGATACAGACGACAGACCAACCAGCCAGCTCTCTGTGTAAACATTAGTAAGATACAGACGACAGACCGACCAGCCAGCTCTCTGTGTAAACATTAGTAAGATACAAGGACAGACCAACCAGCCAGCTCTCTGTGTAAACATTAGTAAGATACAGACGACAGACCAACCAGCCAGCTCTCTGTGTGAACATTAGTAAGATACAGACGACAGACCAACCAGCCAGCTCTCTGTGTAAACATTAGTAAGATACAGGGACAGACCAACCAGCCAGCTCTCTGTGTAAACATTAGTAAGATACAAGGACAGACCAACCAGCCAGCTCTCTGTGTAAACATTAGTAAGATACAGACGACAGACCAACCAGCCAGCTCTCTGTGTGAACATTAGTAAGATACATGGACAGACCAACCAGCCAGCTCTCTGTGTGAACATTAGTAAGATACAGACGACAGACCAACCAGCCAGCTCTCTGTGTAAACATTAGTAAGATACAGACGACAGACCGACCAGCCAGCTCTCTGTGTAAACATTAGTAAGATACAGGGACAGACCAACCAGCCAGCTCTCTGTGTAAACATTAGTAAGATACAGACGACAGACCAACCAGCCAGCTCTCTGTGTAAACATTAGTAAGATACAGGCGACAGACCAACCAGCCAGCTCTCTAAGTAAACATTAGTAAGATACAGACGACAGACCAACCAGCCAGCTCTCTGTGTAAACATTAGTAAGATACAGACGACAGACCAACCAGCCAGCTCTCTGTGTAAACATTAGTAAGATACAGGGACAGACCAACCAGCCAGCTCTCTAAGTAAACATTAGTAAGATACAGGGACAGACCAACCAGCCAGCTCTCTGTGTAAACATTAGTAAGATACAGACGACAGACCAACCAGCCAGCTCTCTGTGTAAACATTAGTAAGATACAGGGACAGACCAACCAGCCAGCTCTCTAAGTAAACATTAGTAAGATACAGGGACAGACCAACCAGCCAGCTCTCTGTGTAAACATTAGTAAGATACAGACGACAGACCAACCAGCCAGCTCTCTGTGTTAACATTAGTAAGATACAGACGACAGACCAACCAGCCAGCTCTCTGTGTAAACATTAGTAAGATACAGACGACAGACCGACCAGCCAGCTCTCTGTGTAAACATTAGTAAGATACAGGGACAGACCAACCAGCCAGCTCTCTGTGTAAACATTAGTAAGATACAGACGACAGACCAACCAGCCAGCTCTCTGTGTAAACATTAGTAAGATACAGGCGACAGACCAACCAGCCAGCTCTCTGTGTGAACATTAGTAAGATACAGACGACAGACCAACCAGCCAGCTCTCTGTGTAAACATTAGTAAGATACAGACGACAGACCAACCAGCCAGCTCTCTGTGTGAACATTAGTAAGATACAGACGACAGACCAACCAGCCAGCTCTCTGTGTAAACATTAGTAAGATACAGACGACAGACCAACCAGCCAGCTCTCTGTGTGAACATTAGTAAGATACAGACGACAGACCAACCAGCCAGCTCTCTGTGTAAACATTAGTAAGATACAGGGACAGACCAACCAGCCAGCTCTCTGTGTGAACATTAGTAAGATACAGACGACAGACCAACCAGCCAGCTCTCTGTGTGAACATTAGTAAGATACAGGGACAGACCAACCAGCCAGCTCTCTGTGTAAACATTAGTAAGATACAGGGACAGACCAACCAGCCAGCTCTCTGAGTAAACATTAGTAAGATACAGACGACAGACCAACCAGCCAGCTCTCTGTGTAAACATTAGTAAGATACAGACGACAGACCAACCAGCCAGCTCTCTGTGTAAACATTAGTAAGATACAGACGACAGACCAACCAGCCAGCTCTCTGTGTAAACATTAGTAAGATACAGGGACAGACCAACCAGCCAGCTCTCTGTGTAAACATTAGTAAGATACAGGGACAGACCAACCAGCCAGCTCTCTGTGTAAACATTAGTAAGATACAGACGACAGACCAACCAGCCAGCTCTCTGTGTAAACATTAGTAAGATACAGACGACAGACCAACCAGCCAGCTCTCTGTGTAAACATTAGTAAGATACAGACGACAGACCAACCAGCCAGCTCTCTGTGTAAACATTAGTAAGATACAGACGACAGACCAACCAGCCAGCTCTCTGTGTAAACATTAGTAAGATACAGACGACAGACCAACCAGCCAGCTCTCTGTGTAAACATTAGTAAGATACAGGGACAGACCAACCAGCCAGCTCTCTGTGTAAACATTAGTAAGATACAGACGACAGACCGACCAGCCAGCTCTCTGTGTAAACATTAGTAAGATACAGGGACAGACCAACCAGCCAGCTCTCTGTGTAAACATTAGTAAGATACAGACGACAGACCAACCAGCCAGCTCTCTGTGTAAACATTAGTAAGATACAGACGACAGACCAACCAGCCAGCTCTCTGTGTAAACATTAGTAAGATACAGACGACAGACCAACCAGCCAGCTCTCTGTGTAAACATTAGTAAGATACAGACGACAGACCAACCAGCCAGCTCTCTGTGTAAACATTAGTAAGATACAGGGACAGACCAACCAGCCAGCTCTCTGTGTAACATTAGTAAGATACAGACGACAGACCGACCAGCCAGCTCTCTGTGTAAACATTAGTAAGATACAGGGACAGACCAACCAGCCAGCTCTCTGAGTAAACATTAGTAAGATACAGGGACAGACCAACCAGCCAGCTCTCTGTGTAAACATTAGTAAGATACAGACGACAGACCAACCAGCCAGCTCTCTGTGTAAACATTAGTAAGATACAGACGACAGACCAACCAGCCAGCTCTCTGTGTAAACATTAGTAAGATACAGACGACAGACCAACCAGCCAGCTCTCTGTGTAACATTAGTAAGATACAGACGACAGACCAACCAGCCAGCTCTCTGTGTAAACATTAGTAAGATACAGACGACAGACCAACCAGCCAGCTCTCTGTGTAACATTAGTAAGATACAGACGACAGACCAACCAGCCAGCTCTCTGTGTAAACATTAGTAAGATACAGACGACAGACCAACCAGCCAGCTCTCTGTGTAACATTAGTAAGATACAGACGACAGACCAACCAGCCAGCTCTCTGTGTAAACATTAGTAAGATACAGACGACAGACCAACCAGCCAGCTCTCTGAGTAAACATTAGTAAGATACAGACGACAGACCAACCAGCCAGCTCTCTGAGTAAACATTAGTAAGATACAGACGACAGACCAACCAGCCAGCTCTCTGTGTAAACATTAGTAAGATACAGGGACAGACCAACCAGCCAGCTCTCTGTGTGAACATTAGTAAGATACAGGGACAGACCAACCAGCCAGCTCTCTGTGTAAACATTAGTAAGATACAGACGACAGACCAACCAGCCAGCTCTCTGTGTGAACATTAGTAAGATACAGGGACAGACCAACCAGCCAGCTCTCTGTGTAAACATTAGTAAGATACAGGGACAGACCAACCAGCCAGCTCTCTGTGTAAACACTAGACATAAAAGCCTATAGGCTTTGTGGCATCCCCCAATTTTTCTTTTCTTTTCTAATGGTGAAACTTGACTGTTATTATAATACATATACCAGGATTATTGAACACAGGTGGGAGTGAGAGTTCAAATTATAGCAGTTGCTCACTAGACAAATGTCCATCAGATATTTGTTTTAATCTCAATAGGTATTAAATGTACAGACATGACAGACATTCATAATACAAGCAAAAAGGAAATTATTCTGGGTTCTGACTAAGTAAAACAATGATAATTTGGTCACTGCATGTGAAATACAGCTAGAAAACAAAACAAAGCATGTAGTTTCATCCAGATAAACACAGTGCTGTTTTAACTGAATACAATGAACAATTGACCGGCAACCAAGGCCCAGGCAGACCTTCAAAGCTGTTATCTTCAGTTTGGGTCATCATTATATAACCACCTATTGTTTTCTTTAGAAAGGGAAGGAGGGCATTGTTCCAACTTGTTGGTGTTAGTATAGTAAACTGGGGTGAGGGGACAGGAGAGGGGGGGGGGGGGGGGGGAAGAGGGGCAGTGCATACAAGTCACTGATACATTGCTACATTCATATGCAGATTAGACTGGCTGACAGTGGAGGTGGGGGAGGGAGAGGGGGGGGGGGGGGGTATTGCCTTATCACAGGCATTACTGAGCAGGGCTCTCATATACTGCACTGGCTGAGAGGGCAGAGCCTAGCCTCATGCTGGACATGCAGGCTGCAGTCAGTGAATACAGTAGCATGGCTCAGTCACAGTATTACATCTGCATGGGGGCAGGTGAGGGAAAAATTCCAAGTCCAAAAAAAAATACACCCAAAAAATTTTTTTCTCCTGGAAATTGCCTGAATCAAATTATGACATTGACAGGAATCGCCTGATTTTTTTTTCCAAAATGGCCGCTGGCGGCCATCTTGGATTTCGGATCTCGACGAAAAACAATAGGGGTTAGGAGCAAAGTATTTCGGATGAGCTGTGAAAATTTCGGAAAGATAGATCAAGGCGTTCAAGAGTTATGATCCGGAAACCGAACGGCGGAAGAAAAAAAAAAAAAAAAAAAAAAAAAAAAAAAAGAAAAAAAAAAAAAAAACAGACAAAAACATAAGGCCTCCCGATTTTCAATCGGGATGCCTAATTAGTAAGATACAGACGACAGACCAACCAGCCAGCTCTCTGTGTAAACATTAGTAAGATACAGGGACAGACCAACCAGCCAGCTCTCTGTGTAAACATTAGTAAGATACAGGGACAGACCAACCAGCCAGCTCTCTGTGTAACATTAGTAAGATACAGACGACAGACCAACCAGCCAGCTCTCTGTGTAAACATTAGTAAGATACAGACGACAGACCAACCAGCCAGCTCTCTGAGTAAACATTAGTAAGATACAGACGACAGACCAACCAGCCAGCTCTCTGTGTAAACATTAGTAAGATACAGACGACAGACCAACCAGCCAGCTCTCTGTGTAAACATTAGTAAGATACAGACGACAGACCAACCAGCCAGCTCTCTGTGTAAACATTAGTAAGATACAGACGACAGACCAACCAACCAGCTCTCTGTGTAAACATTAGTAAGATACAGACACAGACCAACCAGCCAGCTCTCTGTGTAAACATTAGTAAGATACAGACGACAGACCAACCAGCCAGCTCTCTGTGTAAACATTAGTAAGATACAGACGACAGACCAACCAGCCAGCTCTCTGTGTAAACATTAGTAAGATACAGACGACAGACCAACCAGCCAGCTCTCTGTGTAAACATTAGTAAGATACAGGGACAGACCAACCAGCCAGCTCTCTGTGTAAACATTAGTAAGATACAGACGACAGACCAACCAGCCAGCTCTCTGTGTAAACATTAGTAAGATACAGACGACAGACCAACCAGCCAGCTCTCTGTGTAAACATTAGTAAGATACAGACGACAGACCAACCAGCCAGCTCTCTGTGTAAACATTAGTAAGATACAGACGACAGACCAACCAGCCAGCTCTCTGAGTAAACATTAGTAAGATACAGACGACAGACCAACCAGCCAGCTCTCTGTGTGAACATTAGTAAGATACAGACGACAGACCAACCAGCCAGCTCTCTGTGTAAACATTAGTAAGATACAGGGACAGACCAACCAGCCAGCTCTCTGTGTAACATTAGTAAGATACAGACGACAGACCGACCAGCCAGCTCTCTGTGTAAACATTAGTAAGATACAGACGACAGACCAACCAGCCAGCTCTCTGTGTGAACATTAGTAAGATACAGACGACAGACCAACCAGCCAGCTCTCTGTGTAAACATTAGTAAGATACAGACGACAGACCAACCAGCCAGCTCTCTGTGTAAACATTAGTAAGATACAGGGACAGACCAACCAGCCAGCTCTCTGTGTAAACATTAGTAAGATACAGACGACAGACCAACCAGCCAGCTCTCTGTGTAACATTAGTAAGATACAGACACAGACCAACCAGCCAGCTCTCTGTGTAAACATTAGTAAGATACAGACGACAGACCAACCAGCCAGCTCTCTGTGTAAACATTAGTAAGATACAGACGACAGACCAACCAGCCAGCTCTCTGTGTAAACATTAGTAAGATACAGACGACAGACCAACCAGCCAGCTCTCTGTGTAAACATTAGTAAGATACAGACGACAGACCAACCAGCCAGCTCTCTGTGTAAACATTAGTAAGATACAGACGACAGACCAACCAGCCAGCTCTCTGTGTAAACATTAGTAAGATACAGACGACAGACCAACCAGCCAGCTCTCTGTGTAAACATTAGTAAGATACAGGGACAGACCAACCAGCCAGCTCTCTGTGTAACATTAGTAAGATACAGACGACAGACCGACCAGCCAGCTCTCTGTGTAACATTAGTAAGATACAGGGACAGACCAACCAGCCAGCTCTCTGTGTAAACATTAGTAAGATACAGGGACAGACCAACCAGCCAGCTCTCTGTGTAAACATTAGTAAGATACAGGGACAGACCAACCAGCCAGCTCTCTGTGTAAACATTAGTAAGATACAGGGACAGACCAACCAGCCAGCTCTCTGTGTAAACATTAGTAAGATACAGACGACAGACCAACCAGCCAGCTCTCTGTGTAAACATTAGTAAGATACAGGGACAGACCAACCAGCCAGCTCTCTGTGTGAACATTAGTAAGATACAGACGACAGACCAACCAGCCAGCTCTCTGTGTGAACATTAGTAAGATACAGACGACAGACCAACCAGCCAGCTCTCTGTGTAAACATTAGTAAGATACAGGGACAGACCAACCAGCCAGCTCTCTGTGTAAACATTAGTAAGATACAGACGACAGACCAACCAGCCAGCTCTCTGTGTAAACATTAGTAAGATACAGACGACAGACCAACCAGCCAGCTCTCTGTGTAAACATTAGTAAGATACAGGGACAGACCAACCAGCCAGCTCTCTGTGTAAACATTAGTAAGATACAGACGACAGACCAACCAGCCAGCTCTCTGTGTGAACATTAGTAAGATACAGACGACAGACCAACCAGCCAGCTCTCTGTGTGAACATTAGTAAGATACAGACGACAGACCAACCAGCCAGCTCTCTGTGTGAACATTAGTAAGATACATGGACAGACCAACCAGCCAGCTCTCTGTGTAAACATTAGTAAGATACAGACGACAGACCAACCAGCCAGCTCTCTGAGTAAACATTAGTAAGATACAGACGACAGACCAACCAGCCAGCTCTCTGTGTGAACATTAGTAAGATACAGACGACAGACCAACCAGCCAGCTCTCTGTGTAAACATTAGTAAGATACAGGGACAGACCAACCAGCCAGCTCTCTGAGTAAACATTAGTAAGATACAGACGACAGACCAACCAGCCAGCTCTCTGTGTGAACATTAGTAAGATACAGACGACAGACCAACCAGCCAGCTCTCTGTGTAAACATTAGTAAGATACAGGGACAGACCAACCAGCCAGCTCTCTGTGTGAACATTAGTAAGATACAGACGACAGACCAACCAGCCAGCTCTCTGTGTAAACATTAGTAAGATACAGGGACAGACCAACCAGCCAGCTCTCTGTGTAACATTAGTAAGATATAGACGACAGACCAACCAGCCAGCTCTCTGTGTAAACATTAGTAAGATACAGACGACAGACCAACCAGCCAGCTCTCTGTGTGAACATTAGTAAGATACAGACGACAGACCAACCAGCCAGCTCTCTGTGTGAACATTAGTAAGATACAGACGACAGACCAACCAGCCAGCTCTCTGTGTAAACATTAGTAAGATACATGGACAGACCAACCAGCCAGCTCTCTGTGTGAACATTAGTAAGATACAGACGACAGACCAACCAGCCAGCTCTCTGTGTGAACATTAGTAAGATACAGACGACAGACCAACCAGCCAGCTCTCTGTGTGAACATTAGTAAGATACATGGACAGACCAACCAGCCAGCTCTCTGTGTGAACATTAGTAAGATACAGACGACAGACCAACCAGCCAGCTCTCTGTGTGAACATTAGTAAGATACAGGGACAGACCAACCAGCCAGCTCTCTGAGTAAACATTAGTAAGATACAGACGACAGACCAACCAGCCAGCTCTCTGTGTAAACATTAGTAAGATACAGGGACAGACCAACCAGCCAGCTCTCTGTGTAAACATTAGTAAGATACAGGGACAGACCAACCAGCCAGCTCTCTGTGTGAACATTAGTAAGATACAGGGACAGACCAACCAGCCAGCTCTCTGTGTGAACATTAGTAAGATACAGGGACAGACCAACCAGCCAGCTCTCTGTGTGAACATTAGTAAGATACAGGGACAGACCAACCAGCCAGCTCTCTGTGTGAACATTAGTAAGATACAGGGACAGACCAACCAGCCAGCTCTCTGTGTGAACATTAGTAAGATACAGACGACAGACCAACCAGCCAGCTCTCTGTGTGAACATTAGTAAGATACAGGGACAGACCAACCAGCCAGCTCTCTGTGTAAACATTAGTAAGATACAGACGACAGACCAACCAGCCAGCTCTCTGTGTAAACATTAGTAAGATACAGGGACAGACCAACCAGCCAGCTCTCTGTGTGAACATTAGTAAGATACAGACGACAGACCAACCAGCCAGCTCTCTGTGTAAACATTAGTAAGATACAGACGACAGACCAACCAGCCAGCTCTCTGTGTAAACATTAGTAAGATACAGGGACAGACCAACCAGCCAGCTCTCTGTGTAAACATTAGTAAGATACAGACGACAGACCAACCAGCCAGCTCTCTGTGTAAACATTAGTAAGATACAGGGACAGACCAACCAGCCAGCTCTCTGTGTGAACATTAGTAAGATACAGACGACAGACCAACCAGCCAGCTCTCTGTGTGAACATTAGTAAGATACAGGGACAGACCAACCAGCCAGCTCTCTGTGTGAACATTAGTAAGATACAGACGACAGACCAACCAGCCAGCTCTCTGTGTGAACATTAGTAAGATACAGGGACAGACCAACCAGCCAGCTCTCTGTGTAAACATTAGTAAGATACAGACGACAGACCAACCAGCCAGCTCTCTGTGTAAACATTAGTAAGATACAGACGACAGACCAACCAGCCAGCTCTCTGTGTAAACATTAGTAAGATACAGACGACAGACCAACCAGCCAGCTCTCTGTGTAAACATTAGTAAGATACAGACGACAGACCAACCAGCCAGCTCTCTGTGTAAACATTAGTAAGATACAGACGACAGACCAACCAGCCAGCTCTCTGTGTAAACATTAGTAAGATACAGACGACAGACCAACCAGCCAGCTCTCTGTGTAAACATTAGTAAGATACAGACGACAGACCAACCAGCCAGCTCTCTGTGTAAACATTAGTAAGATACAGACGACAGACCAACCAGCCAGCTCTCTGTGTAAACATTAGTAAGATACAGACGACAGACCAACCAGCCAGCTCTCTGTGTAAACATTAGTAAGATACAGGGACAGACCAACCAGCCAGCTCTCTGTGTGAACATTAGTAAGATACAGACGACAGACCAACCAGCCAGCTCTCTGTGTGAACATTAGTAAGATACAGGGACAGACCAACCAGCCAGCTCTCTGTGTGAACATTAGTAAGATACAGACGACAGACCAACCAGCCAGCTCTCTGTGTAAACATTAGTAAGATACAGACGACAGACCAACCAGCCAGCTCTCTGTGTAAACATTAGTAAGATACAGACGACAGACCAACCAGCCAGCTCTCTGTGTGAACATTAGTAAGATACAGGGACAGACCAACCAGCCAGCTCTCTGTGTGAACATAAGTAAGATACAGGGACAGACCAACCAGCCAGCTCTCTGTGTGAACATTAGTAAGATACAGGGACAGACCAACCAGCCAGCTCTCTGTGTAAACATTAGTAAGATACATGGACAGACCAACCAGCCAGCTCTCTGTGTGAACATTAGTAAGATACAGACGACAGACCAACCAGCCAGCTCTCTGTGTAAACATTAGTAAGATACAGACGACAGACCAACCAGCCAGCTCTCTGTGTAAACATTAGTAAGATACAGACGACAGACCAACCAGCCAGCTCTCTGTGTGAACATTAGTAAGATACAGGGACAGACCAACCAGCCAGCTCTCTGTGTAAACATTAGTAAGATACAGACGACAGACCAACCAGCCAGCTCTCTGTGTAAACATTAGTAAGATACAGGGACAGACCAACCAGCCAGCTCTCTGTGTAAACATTAGTAAGATACAGGGACAGACCAACCAGCCAGCTCTCTGTGTGAACATTAGTAAGATACAGACGACAGACCAACCAGCCAGCTCTGTGTGTGAACATTAGTAAGATACAGGGACAGACCAACCAGCCAGCTCTCTGTGTAAACATTAGTAAGATACAGACGACAGACCAACCAGCCAGCTCTCTGTGTAAACATTAGTAAGATACAGACGACAGACCAACCAGCCAGCTCTCTGTGTAACATTAGTAAGATACAGACGACAGACCAACCAGCCAGCTCTCTGTGTGAACATTAGTAAGATACAGACGACAGACCAACCAGCCAGCTCTGTGTGTGAACATTAGTAAGATACAGGGACAGACCAACCAGCCAGCTCTCTGTGTGAACATTAGTAAGATACAGACGACAGACCAACCAGCCAGCTCTCTGTGTAAACATTAGTAAGATACAGACGACAGACCAACCAGCCAGCTCTCTGTGTAACATTAGTAAGATACAGACGACAGACCAACCAGCCAGCTCTCTGTGTGAACATTAGTAAGATACAGACGACAGACCAACCAGCCAGCTCTCTGTGTGAACATTAGTAAGATACAGGGACAGACCAACCAGCCAGCTCTCTGTGTGAACATTAGTAAGATACAGACGACAGACCAACCAGCCAGCTCTCTGTGTAAACATTAGTAAGATACAGGGACAGACCAACCAGCCAGCTCTCTGTGTAAACATTAGTAAGATACAGGGACAGACCAACCAGCCAGCTCTCTGTGTGAACATTAGTAAGATACAGGGACAGACCAACCAGCCAGCTCTCTGTGTGAACATTAGTAAGATACAGGGACAGACCAACCAGCCAGCTCTCTGTGTGAACATTAGTAAGATACAGACGACAGACCAACCAGCCAGCTCTCTGTGTAAACATTAGTAAGATACATGGACAGACCAACCAGCCAGCTCTCTGTGTGAACATTAGTAAGATACAGACGACAGACCAACCAGCCAGCTCTCTGTGTAAACATTAGTAAGATACATGGACAGACCAACCAGCCAGCTCTCTGTGTGAACATTAGTAAGATACAGGGACAGACCAACCAGCCAGCTCTCTGTGTAAACATTAGTAAGATACATGGACAGACCAACCAGCCAGCTCTCTGTGTGAACATTAGTAAGATACAGGGACAGACCAACCAGCCAGCTCTCTGTGTAAACATTAGTAAGATACAGGGACAGACCAACCAGCCAGCTCTCTGTGTAACATTAGTAAGATACAGACGACAGACCAACCAGCCAGCTCTCTGTGTGAACATTAGTAAGATACAGACGACAGACCAACCAGCCAGCTCTCTGTGTGAACATTAGTAAGATACAGGGACAGACCAACCAGCCAGCTCTCTGTGTGAACATTAGTAAGATACAGACGACAGACCAACCAGCCAGCTCTCTGTGTAAACATTAGTAAGATACATGGACAGACCAACCAGCCAGCTCTCTGTGTGAACATTAGTAAGATACAGACGACAGACCAACCAGCCAGCTCTCTGTGTAAACATTAGTAAGATACATGGACAGACCAACCAGCCAGCTCTCTGTGTGAACATTAGTAAGATACAGACGACAGACCAACCAGCCAGCTCTCTGTGTAAACATTAGTAAGATACAGACGACAGACCAACCAGCCAGCTCTCTGTGTAACATTAGTAAGATACAGACGACAGACCAACCAGCCAGCTCTCTGTGTGAACATTAGTAAGATACAGACGACAGACCAACCAGCCAGCTCTCTGTGTGAACATTAGTAAGATACAGGGACAGACCAACCAGCCAGCTCTCTGTGTGAACATTAGTAAGATACAGACGACAGACCAACCAGCCAGCTCTCTGTGTAAACATTAGTAAGATACAGGGACAGACCAACCAGCCAGCTCTCTGTGTAAACATTAGTAAGATACAGGGACAGACCAACCAGCCAGCTCTCTGTGTGAACATTAGTAAGATACAGGGACAGACCAACCAGCCAGCTCTCTGTGTGAACATTAGTAAGATACAGGGACAGACCAACCAGCCAGCTCTCTGTGTGAACATTAGTAAGATACAGACGACAGACCAACCAGCCAGCTCTCTGTGTAAACATTAGTAAGATACAGACGACAGACCAACCAGCCAGCTCTCTGTGTAAACATTAGTAAGATACAGACGACAGACCGACCAGCCAGCTCTCTGTGTAAACATTAGTAAGATACAGACGACAGACCAACCAGCCAGCTCTCTGTGTGAACATTAGTAAGATACAGACGACAGACCAACCAGCCAGCTCTCTGTGTAAACATTAGTAAGATACATGGACAGACCAACCAGCCAGCTCTCTGTGTGAACATTAGTAAGATACAGACGACAGACCAACCAGCCAGCTCTCTGTGTAAACATTAGTAAGATACATGGACAGACCAACCAGCCAGCTCTCTGTGTGAACATTAGTAAGATACAGGGACAGACCAACCAGCCAGCTCTCTGTGTAAACATTAGTAAGATACAGACGACAGACCAACCAGCCAGCTCTCTGTGTAAACATTAGTAAGATACATGGACAGACCAACCAGCCAGCTCTCTGTGTGAACATTAGTAAGATACAGGGACAGACCAACCAGCCAGCTCTCTGTGTAAACATTAGTAAGATACAGGGACAGACCAACCAGCCAGCTCTCTGTGTAAACATTAGTAAGATACAGACGACAGACCAACCAGCCAGCTCTCTGTGTAACATTAGTAAGATACAGACGACAGACCAACCAGCCAGCTCTCTGTGTGAACATTAGTAAGATACAGACGACAGACCAACCAGCCAGCTCTCTGTGTGAACATTAGTAAGATACAGGGACAGACCAACCAGCCAGCTCTCTGTGTGAACATTAGTAAGATACAGACGACAGACCAACCAGCCAGCTCTCTGTGTAAACATTAGTAAGATACATGGACAGACCAACCAGCCAGCTCTCTGTGTGAACATTAGTAAGATACAGACGACAGACCAACCAGCCAGCTCTCTGTGTAAACATTAGTAAGATACATGGACAGACCAACCAGCCAGCTCTCTGTGTAACATTAGTAAGATACAGACGACAGACCAACCAGCCAGCTCTCTGTGTGAACATTAGTAAGATACAGACGACAGACCAACCAGCCAGCTCTCTGTGTAAACATTAGTAAGATACAGGGACAGACCAACCAGCCAGCTCTCTGTGTGAACATTAGTAAGATACAGGGACAGACCAACCAGCCAGCTCTCTGTGTGAACATTAGTAAGATACAGACGACAGACCAACCAGCCAGCTCTGTGTGTGAACATTAGTAAGATACAGGGACAGACCAACCAGCCAGCTCTCTGTGTGAACATTAGTAAGATACAGACGACAGACCAACCAGCCAGCTCTCTGTGTAAACATTAGTAAGATACAGACGACAGACCAACCAGCCAGCTCTCTGTGTGAACATTAGTAAGATACAGACGACAGACCAACCAGCCAGCTCTCTGTGTAAACATTAGTAAGATACAGACGACAGACCAACCAGCCAGCTCTCTGAGTAAACATTAGTAAGATACAGGGACAGACCAACCAGCCAGCTCTCTGAGTAAACATTAGTAAGATACAGGGACAGACCAACCAGCCAGCTCTCTGAGTAAACATTAGTAAGATACATGGACAGACCAACCAGCCAGCTCTCTGTGTGAACATTAGTAAGATACAGGGACAGACCAACCAGCCAGCTCTCTGTGTGAACATTAGTAAGATACAACCAGCCAGCTCTCTGTGTGAACATTAGTAAGATACATGGACAGACCAACCAGCCAGCTCTCTGTGTGAACATTAGTAAGATACAGGGACAGACCAACCAGCCAGCTCTCTGTGTGAACATTAGTAAGATACAGACGACAGACCAACCAGCCAGCTCTGTGTGTGAACATTAGTAAGATACAGGGACAGACCAACCAGCCAGCTCTCTGTGTGAACATTAGTAAGATACAACCAGCCAGCTCTCTGTGTGAACATTAGTAAGATACAGACGACAGACCAACCAGCCAGCTCTCTGTGTAAACATTAGTAAGATACAGACGACAGACCAACCAGCCAGCTCTCTGTGTAAACATTAGTAAGATACATGGACAGACCAACCAGCCAGCTCTCTGTGTGAACATTAGTAAGATACAGGGACAGACCAACCAGCCAGCTCTCTGTGTGAACATTAGTAAGATACAGACGACAGACCAACCAGCCAGCTCTGTGTGTGAACATTAGTAAGATACAGGGACAGACCAACCAGCCAGCTCTCTGTGTGAACATTAGTAAGATACAACCAGCCAGCTCTCTGTGTGAACATTAGTAAGATACAGACGACAGACCAACCAGCCAGCTCTCTGTGTAAACATTAGTAAGATACAGACGACAGACCAACCAGCCAGCTCTCTGTGTAACATTAGTAAGATACAGGGACAGACCAACCAGCCAGCTCTCTGTGTGAACATTAGTAAGATACAGGGACAGACCAACCAGCCAGCTCTCTGTGTAAACATTAGTAAGATACAGACGACAGACCAACCAGCCAGCTCTCTGTGTGAACATTAGTAAGATACAGGGACAGACCAACCAGCCAGCTCTCTGTGTGAACATTAGTAAGATACAGACGACAGACCAACCAGCCAGCTCTCTGTGTAAACATTAGTAAGATACATGGACAGACCAACCAGCCAGCTCTCTGTGTAAACATTAGTAAGATACAGACAACAGACCAACCAGCCAGCTCTCTGTGTGAACATTAGTAAGATACAGGGACAGACCAACCAGCCAGCTCTCTGAGTAAACATTAGTAAGATACAGGGACAGACCAACCAGCCAGCTCTCTGTGTGAACATTAGTAAGATACAGGGACAGACCAACCAGCCAGCTCTCTGTGTAAACATTAGTAAGATACATGGACAGACCAACCAGCCAGCTCTCTGTGTAAACATTAGTAAGATACATGGACAGACCAACCAGCCAGCTCTCTGTGTGAACATTAGTAAGATACAGGGACAGACCAACCAGCCAGCTCTCTGTGTAAACATTAGTAAGATACAGACAACAGACCAACCAGCCAGCTCTCTGTGTGAACATTAGTAAGATACAGGGACAGACCAACCAGCCAGCTCTCTGTGTAAACATTAGTAAGATACAGACAACAGACCAACCAGCCAGCTCTCTGTGTGAACATTAGTAAGATACAGGGACAGACCAACCAGCCAGCTCTCTGAGTAAACATTAGTAAGATACAGGGACAGACCAACCAGCCAGCTCTCTGTGTAAACATTAGTAAGATACATGGACAGACCAACCAGCCAGCTCTCTGTGTAAACATTAGTAAGATACAGACAACAGACCAACCAGCCAGCTCTCTGTGTGAACATTAGTAAGATACAGGGACAGACCAACCAGCCAGCTCTCTGTGTAAACATTAGTAAGATACAGACGACAGACCAACCAGCCAGCTCTCTGAGTAAACATTAGTAAGATACAGGGACAGACCAACCAGCCAGCTCTCTGTGTGAACATTAGTAAGATACAGGGACAGACCAACCAGCCAGCTCTCTGTGTGAACATTAGTAAGATACAGACAACAGACCAACCAGCCAGCTCTCTGTGTGAACATTAGTAAGATACAGGGACAGACCAACCAGCCAGCTCTCTGTGTAAACATTAGTAAGATACAGGGACAGACCAACCAGCCAGCTCTCTGAGTAAACATTAGTAAGATACAGGGACAGACCAACCAGCCAGCTCTCTGTGTGAACATTAGTAAGATACAGGGACAGACCAACCAGCCAGCTCTCTGTGTGAACATTAGTAAGATACAGACGACAGATCAACCAGCCAGCTCTCTGTGTGAACATTAGTAAGATACAGACGACAGACCAACCAGCCAGCTCTCTGTGTGAACATTAGTAAGATACAGACGACAGACCAACCAGCCAGCTCTCTGTGTGAACATTAGTAAGATACAGACGACAGACCAACCAGCCAGCTCTGTGTGTAACATTAGTAAGATACAGGGACAGACCAACCAGCCAGCTCTCTGTGTGAACATTAGTAAGATACAGGGACAGACCAACCAGCCAGCTCTCTGTGTGAACATTAGTAAGATACAGGGACAGACCAACCAGCCAGCTCTCTGTGTGAACATTAGTAAGATACAGACGACAGACCAACCAGCCAGCTCTCTGTGTAAACATTAGTAAGATACAGACGACAGACCAACCAGCCAGCTCTCTGTGTGAACATTAGTAAGATACAGACGACAGACCAACCAGCCAGCTCTCTGTGTAACATTAGTAAGATACAGGGACAGACCAACCAGCCAGCTCTCTGAGTAAACATTAGTAAGATACAGGGACAGACCAACCAGCCAGCTCTCTGAGTAAACATTAGTAAGATACAGGGACAGACCAACCAGCCAGCTCTCTGAGTAAACATTAGTAAGATACAGGGACAGACCAACCAGCCAGCTCTCTGTGTGAACATTAGTAAGATACAGACGACAGACCAACCAGCCAGCTCTCTGTGTAAACATTAGTAAGATACAGACGACAGACCAACCAGCCAGCTCTCTGTGTGAACATTAGTAAGATACAGGGACAGACCAACCAGCCAGCTCTGTGTGTGAACATTAGTAAGATACAGGGACAGACCAACCAGCCAGCTCTCTGTGTGAACATTAGTAAGATACAGACGACAGACCAACCAGCCAGCTCTCTGTGTAACATTAGTAAGATACAGACGACAGACCAACCAGCCAGCTCTCTGAGTAAACATTAGTAAGATACAGACGACAGACCAACCAGCCAGCTCTCTGTGTAAACATTAGTAAGATACAGACGACAGACCAACCAGCCAGCTCTCTGTGTAACATTAGTAAGATACAGACGACAGACCAACCAGCCAGCTCTCTGTGTAAACATTAGTAAGATACAGACGACAGACCAACCAGCCAGCTCTCTGTGTAAACATTAGTAAGATACAGACGACAGACCAACCAGCCAGCTCTCTGTGTAAACATTAGTAAGATACAGACGACAGACCAACCAGCCAGCTCTCTGTGTGAACATTAGTAAGATACAGGGACAGACCAACCAGCCAGCTCTCTGTGTAAACATTAGTAAGATACAGGGACAGACCAACCAGCCAGCTCTCTGTGTAAACATTAGTAAGATACATGGACAGACCAACCAGCCAGCTCTCTGTGTAAACATTAGTAAGATACAGACGACAGACCAACCAGCCAGCTCTCTGTGTAAACATTAGTAAGATACAGGGACAGACCAACCAGCCAGCTCTCTGTGTAAACATTAGTAAGATACAGGGACAGACCAACCAGCCAGCTCTCTGTGTAAACATTAGTAAGATACAGACGACAGACCAACCAGCCAGCTCTCTGTGTAAACATTAGTAAGATACAGGGACAGACCAACCAGCCAGCTCTCTGTGTAAACATTAGTAAGATACAGGGACAGACCAACCAGCCAGCTCTCTGTGTAAACATTAGTAAGATACAGACGACAGACCAACCAGCCAGCTCTCTGTGTAAACATTAGTAAGATACAGGGACAGACCAACCAGCCAGCTCTCTGTGTAAACATTAGTAAGATACAGACGACAGACCGACCAGCCAGCTCTCTGTGTAACATTAGTAAGATACAGGGACAGACCAACCAGCCAGCTCTCTGTGTAAACATTAGTAAGATACAGGGACAGACCAACCAGCCAGCTCTCTGTGTAAACATTAGTAAGATACAGGGACAGACCAACCAGCCAGCTCTCTGTGTAAACATTAGTAAGATACAGGGACAGACCAACCAGCCAGCTCTCTGTGTAAACATTAGTAAGATACAGACGACAGACCAACCAGCCAGCTCTCTGTGTAAACATTAGTAAGATACAGGGACAGACCAACCAGCCAGCTCTCTGTGTAAACATTAGTAAGATACAGGGACAGACCAACCAGCCAGCTCTCTGTGTGAACATTAGTAAGATACAGACGACAGACCAACCAGCCAGCTCTCTGTGTAAACATTAGTAAGATACAGGGACAGACCAACCAGCCAGCTCTCTGTGTAAACATTAGTAAGATACAGGGACAGACCAACCAGCCAGCTCTCTGTGTAAACATTAGTAAGATACAGACGACAGACCAACCAGCCAGCTCTCTGTGTAAACATTAGTAAGATACAGGGACAGACCAACCAGCCAGCTCTCTGTGTAAACATTAGTAAGATACAGACGACAGACCGACCAGCCAGCTCTCTGTGTAACATTAGTAAGATACAGGGACAGACCAACCAGCCAGCTCTCTGTGTAAACATTAGTAAGATACAGGGACAGACCAACCAGCCAGCTCTCTGTGTAAACATTAGTAAGATACAGGGACAGACCAACCAGCCAGCTCTCTGTGTAAACATTAGTAAGATACAGGGACAGACCAACCAGCCAGCTCTCTGTGTAAACATTAGTAAGATACAGACGACAGACCAACCAGCCAGCTCTCTGTGTAAACATTAGTAAGATACAGGGACAGACCAACCAGCCAGCTCTCTGTGTAAACATTAGTAAGATACAGGGACAGACCAACCAGCCAGCTCTCTGTGTGAACATTAGTAAGATACAGACGACAGACCAACCAGCCAGCTCTCTGTGTAAACATTAGTAAGATACAGGGACAGACCAACCAGCCAGCTCTCTGTGTAAACATTAGTAAGATACAGACGACAGACCAACCAGCCAGCTCTCTGTGTAAACATTAGTAAGATACAGACGACAGACCAACCAGCCAGCTCTCTGAGTAAACATTAGTAAGATACAGACGACAGACCAACCAGCCAGCTCTCTGAGTAAACATTAGTAAGATACAGACGACAGACCAACCAGCCAGCTCTCTGTGTAAACATTAGTAAGATACAGGGACAGACCAACCAGCCAGCTCTCTGTGTAAACATTAGTAAGATACAGGGACAGACCAACCAGCCAGCTCTCTGTGTGAACATTAGTAAGATACAGACGACAGACCAACCAGCCAGCTCTCTGTGTAAACATTAGTAAGATACAGGGACAGACCAACCAGCCAGCTCTCTGTGTAAACATTAGTAAGATACAGGGACAGACCAACCAGCCAGCTCTCTGTGTGAACATTAGTAAGATACAGGGACAGACCAACCAGCCAGCTCTCTGTGTAAACATTAGTAAGATACAGACGACAGACCAACCAGCCAGCTCTCTGTGTAAACATTAGTAAGATACAGGGACAGACCAACCAGCCAGCTCTCTGTGTAAACATTAGTAAGATACAGACGACAGACCAACCAGCCAGCTCTCTGTGTGAACATTAGTAAGATACAGACGACAGACCAACCAGCCAGCTCTCTGTGTGAACATTAGTAAGATACAGACGACAGACCAACCAGCCAGCTCTCTGTGTGAACATTAGTAAGATACAGACGACAGACCAACCAGCCAGCTCTCTGTGTGAACATTAGTAAGATACAGACGACAGACCAACCAGCCAGCTCTCTGTGTGAACATTAGTAAGATACAGACGACAGACCAACCAGCCAGCTCTCTGTGTAAACATTAGTAAGATACAGACGACAGACCAACCAGCCAGCTCTCTGTGTGAACATTAGTAAGATACAGACGACAGACCAACCAGCCAGCTCTCTGTGTAAACATTAGTAAGATACAGACGACAGACCAACCAGCCAGCTCTCTGTGTGAACATTAGTAAGATACAGACGACAGACCAACCAGCCAGCTCTCTGTGTGAACATTAGTAAGATACAGACGACAGACCAACCAGCCAGCTCTCTGTGTGAACATTAGTAAGATACAGACGACAGACCAACCAGCCAGCTCTCTGTGTGAACATTAGTAAGATACAGACGACAGACCAACCAGCCAGCTCTCTGTGTGAACATTAGTAAGATACAGACGACAGACCGACCAGCCAGCTCTCTGTGTGAACATTAGTAAGATACAGACGACAGACCAACCAGCCAGCTCTCTGTGTAAACATTAGTAAGATACAGGGACAGACCAACCAGCCAGCTCTCTGAGTAAACATTAGTAAGATACAGACGACAGACCAACCAGCCAGCTCTCTGTGTAACATTAGTAAGATACAGACGACAGACCAACCAGCCAGCTCTCTGTGTAAACATTAGTAAGATACAGACGACAGACCAACCAGCCAGCTCTCTGTGTAAACATTAGTAAGATACAGACGACAGACCAACCAGCCAGCTCTCTGTGTAAACATTAGTAAGATACAGACGACAGACCAACCAGCCAGCTCTCTGTGTAAACATTAGTAAGATACAGGGACAGACCAACCAGCCAGCTCTCTGTGTAAACATTAGTAAGATACAGACGACAGACCAACCAGCCAGCTCTCTGTGTGAACATTAGTAAGATACAGACGACAGACCAACCAGCCAGCTCTCTGTGTGAACATTAGTAAGATACAGACGACAGACCAACCAGCCAGCTCTCTGTGTGAACATTAGTAAGATACAGACGACAGACCAACCAGCCAGCTCTCTGTGTAAACATTAGTAAGATACAGGGACAGACCAACCAGCCAGCTCTCTGTGTGAACATTAGTAAGATACAGACGACAGACCAACCAGCCAGCTCTCTGTGTAAACATTAGTAAGATACAGACGACAGACCAACCAGCCAGCTCTCTGTGTGAACATTAGTAAGATACAGACGACAGACCAACCAGCCAGCTCTCTGTGTAAACATTAGTAAGATACAGACGACAGACCAACCAGCCAGCTCTCTGTGTAAACATTAGTAAGATACAGACGACAGACCGACCAGCCAGCTCTCTGTGTGAACATTAGTAAGATACAGGGACAGACCAACCAGCCAGCTCTCTGTGTAAACATTAGTAAGATACAGACGACAGACCAACCAGCCAGCTCTCTGTGTAAACATTAGTAAGATACAGGGACAGACCAACCAGCCAGCTCTCTGAGTAAACATTAGTAAGATACAGACGACAGACCAACCAGCCAGCTCTCTGTGTAACATTAGTAAGATACAGACGACAGACCAACCAGCCAGCTCTCTGTGTGAACATTAGTAAGATACAGGGACAGACCAACCAGCCAGCTCTCTGTGTAAACATTAGTAAGATACAGGGACAGACCAACCAGCCAGCTCTCTGTGTGAACATTAGTAAGATACAGACGACAGACCAACCAGCCAGCTCTCTGTGTAAACATTAGTAAGATACAGACGACAGACCAACCAGCCAGCTCTCTGTGTGAACATTAGTAAGATACAGACGACAGACCAACCAGCCAGCTCTCTGTGTAAACATTAGTAAGATACAGACGACAGACCAACCAGCCAGCTCTCTGTGTAACATTAGTAAGATACAGACGACAGACCAACCAGCCAGCTCTCTGTGTAACATTAGTAAGATACAGGGACAGACCAACCAGCCAGCTCTCTGTGTTAACATTAGTAAGATACAGACGACAGACCAACCAGCCAGCTCTCTGTGTAAACATTAGTAAGATACAGACGACAGACCAACCAGCCAGCTCTCTGTGTAAACATTAGTAAGATACAGGGACAGACCAACCAGCCAGCTCTCTGTGTAAACATTAGTAAGATACAGGGACAGACCAACCAGCCAGCTCTCTGAGTAAACATTAGTAAGATACAGGGACAGACCAACCAGCCAGCTCTCTGAGTAAACATTAGTAAGATACAGGGACAGACCAACCAGCCAGCTCTCTGTGTAAACATTAGTAAGATACAGGGACAGACCAACCAGCCAGCTCTCTGAGTAAACATTAGTAAGATACAGGGACAGACCAACCAGCCAGCTCTCTGTGTAAACATTAGTAAGATACAGGGACAGACCAACCAGCCAGCTCTCTGTGTAAACATTAGTAAGATACAGACGACAGACCAACCAGCCAGCTCTCTGTGTAAACATTAGTAAGATACAGACGACAGACCAACCAGCCAGCTCTGTGTGTGAACATTAGTAAGATACAGGGACAGACCAACCAGCCAGCTCTCTGTGTAAACATTAGTAAGATACAGGGACAGACCAACCAGCCAGCTCTCTGTGTAAACATTAGTAAGATACAGGGACAGACCAACCAGCCAGCTCTCTGTGTAAACATTAGTAAGATACAGGGACAGACCAACCAGCCAGCTCTCTGTGTAAACATTAGTAAGATACAGACGACAGACCAACCAGCCAGCTCTCTGTGTGAACATTAGTAAGATACAGACGACAGACCAACCAGCCAGCTCTCTGTGTGAACATTAGTAAGATACAGGGACAGACCAACCAGCCAGCTCTCTGTGTAAACATTAGTAAGATACAGACGACAGACCAACCAGCCAGCTCTCTGTGTAAACATTAGTAAGATACAGGGACAGACCAACCAGCCAGCTCTCTGTGTAAACATTAGTAAGATACAGACGACAGACCAACCAGCCAGCTCTCTGTGTAAACATTAGTAAGATACAGGGACAGACCAACCAGCCAGCTCTCTGTGTGAACATTAGTAAGATACAGGGACAGACCAACCAGCCAGCTCTCTGTGTAAACATTAGTAAGATACAGACGACAGACCAACCAGCCAGCTCTCTGTGTAAACATTAGTAAGATACAGGGACAGACCAACCAGCCAGCTCTCTGTGTAAACATTAGTAAGATACAGACGACAGACCAACCAGCCAGCTCTCTGTGTAACATTAGTAAGATACAGACGACAGACCAACCAGCCAGCTCTCTGTGTAACATTAGTAAGATACAGACGACAGACCAACCAGCCAGCTCTCTGTGTAAACATTAGTAAGATACAGACGACAGACCAACCAGCCAGCTCTCTGTGTAACATTAGTAAGATACAGACGACAGACCAACCAGCCAGCTCTCTGTGTAAACATTAGTAAGATACAGACGACAGACCAACCAGCCAGCTCTCTGTGTAAACATTAGTAAGATACAGGGACAGACCAACCAGCCAGCTCTCTGTGTAAACATTAGTAAGATACAGACGACAGACCGACCAGCCAGCTCTCTGAGTAAACATTAGTAAGATACAGACGACAGACCAACCAGCCAGCTCTCTGTGTAAACATTAGTAAGATACAGGGACAGACCAACCAGCCAGCTCTCTGTGTAAACATTAGTAAGATACAGACGACAGACCAACCAGCCAGCTCTCTGTGTAAACATTAGTAAGATACAGACGACAGACCAACCAGCCAGCTCTCTGTGTAAACATTAGTAAGATACAGACGACAGACCAACCAGCCAGCTCTCTGTGTAAACATTAGTAAGATACAGACGACAGACCAACCAGCCAGCTCTCTGTGTGAACATTAGTAAGATACAGGGACAGACCAACCAGCCAGCTCTCTGAGTAAACATTAGTAAGATACAGACGACAGACCAACCAGCCAGCTCTCTGTGTAAACATTAGTAAGATACAGACGACAGACCAACCAGCCAGCTCTCTGTGTGAACATTAGTAAGATACAGGGACAGACCAACCAGCCAGCTCTCTGTGTAAACATTAGTAAGATACAGACGACAGACCAACCAGCCAGCTCTCTGTGTAAACATTAGTAAGATACAGAGGACAGACCAACCAGCCAGCTCTCTGTGTAAACATTAGTAAGATACAGACGACAGACCAACCAGCCAGCTCTCTGTGTGAACATTAGTAAGATACAGGGACAGACCAACCAGCCAGCTCTCTGTGTGAACATTAGTAAGATACAGACGACAGACCAACCAGCCAGCTCTCTGTGTAAACATTAGTAAGATACAGACGACAGACCAACCAGCCAGCTCTCTGTGTGAACATTAGTAAGATACAGACGACAGACCAACCAGCCAGCTCTCTGTGTAAACATTAGTAAGATACAGACGACAGACCAACCAGCCAGCTCTCTGTGTAAACATTAGTAAGATACAGACGACAGACCAACCAGCCAGCTCTCTGTGTAAACATTAGTAAGATACAGACGACAGACCAACCAGCCAGCTCTCTGTGTGAACATTAGTAAGATACAGACGACAGACCAACCAGCCAGCTCTCTGTGTAAACATTAGTAAGATACAGACGACAGACCAACCAGCCAGCTCTCTGTGTAAACATTAGTAAGATACAGACGACAGACCAACCAGCCAGCTCTCTGTGTAAACATTAGTAAGATACAGACGACAGACCAACCAGCCAGCTCTCTGTGTAAACATTAGTAAGATACAGACGACAGACCAACCAGCCAGCTCTCTGTGTAAACATTAGTAAGATACAGACGACAGACCAACCAGCCAGCTCTCTGTGTGAACATTAGTAAGATACAGACGACAGACCAACCAGCCAGCTCTCTGTGTAAACATTAGTAAGATACAGACGACAGACCAACCAGCCAGCTCTCTGTGTAAACATTAGTAAGATACAGACGACAGACCAACCAGCCAGCTCTCTGTGTGAACATTAGTAAGATACAGACGACAGACCAACCAGCCAGCTCTCTGTGTAAACATTAGTAAGATACAGGGACAGACCAACCAGCCAGCTCTCTGTGTAAACATTAGTAAGATACAGACGACAGACCAACCAGCCAGCTCTCTGTGTAAACATTAGTAAGATACAGGGACAGACCAACCAGCCAGCTCTCTGTGTAAACATTAGTAAGATACAGACGACAGACCAACCAGCCAGCTCTCTGTGTGAACATTAGTAAGATACAGACGACAGACCAACCAGCCAGCTCTCTGTGTAAACATTAGTAAGATACAGACGACAGACCAACCAGCCAGCTCTCTGTGTAAACATTAGTAAGATACAGGGACAGACCAACCAGCCAGCTCTCTGTGTAACATTAGTAAGATACAGACGACAGACCAACCAGCCAGCTCTCTGTGTAAACATTAGTAAGATACAGACGACAGACCAACCAGCCAGCTCTCTGTGTAACATTAGTAAGATACAGACGACAGACCAACCAGCCAGCTCTCTGTGTAACATTAGTAAGATACAGACGACAGACCAACCAGCCAGCTCTCTGTGTGAACATTAGTAAGATACAGACGACAGACCAACCAGCCAGCTCTCTGTGTAAACATTAGTAAGATACAGACAACAGACCAACCAGCCAGCTCTCTGAGTAAACATTAGTAAGATACAGACAACAGACCAACCAGCCAGCTCTCTGTGTTAACATTAGTAAGATACAGACGACAGACCAACCAGCCAGCTCTCTGTGTGAACATTAGTAAGATACAGACGACAGACCAACCAGCCAGCTCTCTGTGTAAACATTAGTAAGATACAGACAACAGACCAACCAGCCAGCTCTCTGTGTAAACATTAGTAAGATACAGGGACAGACCAACCAGCCAGCTCTCTGAGTAAACATTAGTAAGATACAGACGACAGACCAACCAGCCAGCTCTCTGTGTAAACATTAGTAAGATACAGACGACAGACCAACCAGCCAGCTCTCTGTGTGAACATTAGTAAGATACAGACGACAGACCAACCAGCCAGCTCTCTGTGTAAACATTAGTAAGATACAGAGGACAGACCAACCAGCCAGCTCTCTGAGTAAACATTAGTAAGATACAGACGACAGACCAACCAGCCAGCTCTCTGTGTTAACATTAGTAAGATACAGACGACAGACCAACCAGCCAGCTCTCTGTGTGAACATTAGTAAGATACAGACGACAGACCAACCAGCCAGCTCTCTGTGTAACATTAGTAAGATACAGACGACAGACCAACCAGCCAGCTCTCTGTGTGAACATTAGTAAGATACAGACGACAGACCAACCAGCCAGCTCTCTGTGTAAACATTAGTAAGATACAGACGACAGACCAACCAGCCAGCTCTCTGTGTAAACATTAGTAAGATACAGACGACAGACCAACCAGCCAGCTCCTGTGTAACATTAGTAAGATACAGACGACAGACCAACCAGCCAGCTCTCTGTGTAACATTAGTAAGATACAGACGACAGACCAACCAGCCAGCTCTCTGTGTGAACATTAGTAAGATACAGACGACAGACCAACCAGCCAGCTCTCTGAGTAAACATTAGTAAGATACAGACGACAGACCAACCAGCCAGCTCTCTGTGTAAACATTAGTAAGATACAGACGACAGACCAACCAGCCAGCTCTCTGTGTAACATTAGTAAGATACAGACGACAGACCAACCAGCCAGCTCTCTGTGTGAACATTAGTAAGATACAGACGACAGACCAACCAGCCAGCTCTCTGAGTAAACATTAGTAAGATACAGACGACAGACCAACCAGCCAGCTCTCTGAGTAAACATTAGTAAGATACAGACGACAGACCAACCAGCCAGCTCTCTGTGTAAACATTAGTAAGATACAGACGACAGACCAACCAGCCAGCTCTCTGTGTGAACATTAGTAAGATACAGGGACAGACCAACCAGCCAGCTCTCTGTGTAAACACTAGACGTCAAGGCCTAAAGATGCCTTGGAGGCATTTCGGTGTGATGAATAATTTATAATACTAGATATCGACGAAAATGAAAAATGTCGACAAATTTCGGGTCAAGGTCAAAGTTCATCCATAATACCCGCTAGACATGTTTGTCTAGGGCGACGAGTCCGAAAATACCATCCGTTTCGCTCTACGACGCACCGTTTCCGAGATATCGACGAAAACAAAAACTGCCGACTCGGCAAAAAAATTTCGGGTCAAGGTCAAAGTTAATCCATAATACCCCTTAGACATGTTTGTCTAGGGTGACGAGTCCGAAAATAACGTCCGTTTCGCTCTACGACGCACCGTTTCCGAGATATCGACGAAAACGAAAAATGCTGACTCGGCAAAAAAATTTCGGGTCAAGGTCAAAGTTCATCCATAATACCCCTTAGACATGTTTGTCTAGTGCGACGAGTCCGAAAATAACGTCCGTTTCGCTCTACGACGCACCGTTTCCGAGATATCGACGAAAACGAAAAATGCCGACTCGGCAAAAAAATTTCGGGTCAAGGTCAAAGTTCATCAATAATACCCCTTAGACATGTTTGTCTAGTGCGACGAGTCCGAAAATAACGTCCGTTTCGCTCTACGACGCACCGTTTCCGAGATATCGACGAAAACGAAAAATGCCGACTCGGCAAAAAAATTTCGGGTCAAGGTCAAAGTTCATCCATAATACCCCTTAGACATGTTTGTCTAGTGCGACGAGTCCGAAAATAACGTCCGTTTCGCTCTACGACGCACCGTTTCCGAGATATCGACGAAAACGAAAAATGCCGACTCGGCAAAAAAATTTCGGGTCAAGGTCAAAGTTCATCAATAATTCCCCTTAGACATGTTTGTCTAGTGCGACGAGTCCGAAAATAACGTCCGTTTCGCTCTACGACGCACCGTTTCCGAGATATCGACGAAAACGAAAAATGCCGACTCGGCAAAAAAATTTCGGGTCAAATTCAAAGTTCATCAATAATTCCCCTTAGACATGTTTGTCTAGTGCGACGAGTCCGAAAATAACGTCCGTTTCGCTCTACGACGCACCGTTTCCGAGATATCGACGAAAACGAAAAAGGCCGACTCGGCAAAAAAATTTCGGGTCAAGGTCAAAGTTCATCCATAATACCCCTTAGACATGTTTGTCTAGTGCGACGAGTCCGAAAATAACGTCCGTTTCGCTCTACGACGCACCGTTTCCGAGATATCGACGAAAACGAAAAATGCCGACTCGGCAAAAAAATTTCGGGTCAAATTCAAAGTTCATCAATAATTCCCCTTAGACATGTTTGTCTAGTGCGACGAGTCCGAAAATAACGTCCGTTTCGCTCTACGACGCACCGTTTCCGAGATATCGACGAAAACGAAAAAGGCCGACTCGGCAAAAAAATTTCGGGTCAAGGTCAAAGTTCATCCATAATACCCCTTAGACATGTTTGTCTAGTGCGACGAGTCCGAAAATAACGTCCGTTTCGCTCTACGACGCACCGTTTCCGAGATATCGACGAAAACGAAAAATGCCGACTCGGCAAAAAAATTTCGGGTCAAGGTCAAAGTTCATCCATAATACCCCTTAGACATGTTTGTCTAGTGCGACGAGTCCGAAAATAACGTCCGTTTCGCTCTAGGACGCACCGTTTCCGAGATATCGACGAAAACGAAAAATGCCGACTCGGCAAAAAAATTTCGGGTCAAGGTCAAAGTTCATCCATAATACCCCTTAGACATATTTGTCTAGGGCGACGAGTCCGAAAATAACGTCCGTTTCGCTCTACGACGCACCGTTTCCGAGATATGCAGGATGCCTCAAGGATGACTCAGCAAAAAATTATTTCGACCTCTAGGTCAAAGGTCGTTTGAGGTATCGATCCCAAAATCAATAGGGTTCTTCCCTGGTGATATATAAACCTCCGTGCAAAATTCTGCAACTTTTGCCTGAATAATTTTTGAGTTATCGTCCGGAAACCAAGTTCCTCGATTTCATCCTCACGGACCTCACGGACCTCGGAGCCGGATCAAAAAAAAAAGTACACCCTAGAGATGTTTGTCTAGGGCGACGAGTCCGAAAATAACGTCCGTTTCGCTCTACGATGCACGGTTTCTGAGATATGCAGGAAGCCACAAGGATGAATCAGCAAAAAATTATTTTGACCTCTAGGTCAAAGGTCGTTTGACGGATCGATCCCAAAATCAATAGGGTTCTTCCCTGGTGGCATATGAACCTCCATGCAGAGTTCTGCAACTATTGCATAAATATTTTTCCAGTTATCGTCCGGAAACCAAGTCTCAAAATTAGCCTTGATTTCATCCTCACGGACCTCACGGACCTCGGATCCGGCTCAAAAAGAATAGGGTTCTTCCACATATCATTTCTGACTTGTGGTGAAAATTTGACAAGGATCCGTCAAGGCAATCTAAAGTTATCGTCCGGAAACCAAAAGTGGCGGAAGAAGAAAAAAAAGAAAAAAAAAAAAGAAAAAAAAAAAAAAAAAAAAAATTCTGCTAAAACCATAAAGGCATTTCTGCCGAAATGCCTTAATTAGTAAGATACAGACGACAGACCAACCAGCCAGCTCTCTGTGTAAACATTAGTAAGATACAGGGACAGACCAACCAGCCAGCTCTCTGTGTAAACATTAGTAAGATACAGACGACAGACCAACCAGCCAGCTCTCTGTGTAAACATTAGTAAGATACAGGGACAGACCAACCAGCCAGCTCTCTGTGTAAACATTAGTAAGATACAGACGACAGACCAACCAGCCAGCTCTCTGTGTAAACATTAGTAAGATACAGACGACAGACCGACCAGCCAGCTCTCTGTGTAAACATTAGTAAGATACAGACGACAGACCAACCAGCCAGCTCTCTGTGTAAACATTAGTAAGATACAGACGACAGACCAACCAGCCAGCTCTCTGTGTGAACATTAGTAAGATACAGGGACAGACCAACCAGCCAGCTCTCTGTGTAAACATTAGTAAGATACAGACGACAGACCAACCAGCCAGCTCTCTGTGTAAACATTAGTAAGATACAGACGACAGACCAACCAGCCAGCTCTCTGTGTAAACATTAGTAAGATACAGACGACAGACCAACCAGCCAGCTCTCTGTGTAAACATTAGTAAGATACAGGGACAGACCAACCAGCCAGCTCTCTGTGTAAACATTAGTAAGATACAGGGACAGACCAACCAGCCAGCTCTCTGTGTAAACATTAGTAAGATACAGACGACAGACCAACCAGCCAGCTCTCTGAGTAAACATTAGTAAGATACAGACGACAGACCAACCAGCCAGCTCTCTGTGTAAACATTAGTAAGATACAGACGACAGACCAACCAGCCAGCTCTCTGAGTAAACATTAGTAAGATACAGACGACAGACCAACCAGCCAGCTCTCTGTGTAAACATTAGTAAGATACAGACGACAGACCAACCAGCCAGCTCTCTGAGTAAACATTAGTAAGATACAGACGACAGACCAACCAGCCAGCTCTCTGTGTGAACATTAGTAAGATACAGGGACAGACCAACCAGCCAGCTCTCTGTGTAAACATTAGTAAGATACAGACGACAGACCAACCAGCCAGCTCTCTGTGTAAACATCAGTAAGATACAGACGACAGACCAACCAGCCAGCTCTCTGTGTAAACATTAGTAAGATACAGACGACAGACCAACCAGCCAGCTCTCTGTGTAAACATTAGTAAGATACAGACGACAGACCAACCAGCCAGCTCTCTGTGTGAACATTAGTAAGATACAGGGACAGACCAACCAGCCAGCTCTCTGTGTAAACATTAGTAAGATACAGACGACAGACCGACCAGCCAGCTCTCTGTGTAAACATTAGTAAGATACAGACGACAGACCAACCAGCCAGCTCTCTGTGTAAACATTAGTAAGATACAGACGACAGACCAACCAGCCAGCTCTCTGTGTGAACATTAGTAAGATACAGGGACAGACCAACCAGCCAGCTCTCTGTGTAAACATTAGTAAGATACAGACGACAGACCGACCAGCCAGCTCTCTGTGTAAACATTAGTAAGATACAGGGACAGACCAACCAGCCAGCTCTCTGTGTGAACATTAGTAAGATACAGACGACAGACCAACCAGCCAGCTCTCTGTGTAAACATTAGTAAGATACAGACGACAGACCAACCAGCCAGCTCTCTGTGTAAACATTAGTAAGATACAGACGACAGACCAACCAGCCAGCTCTCTGTGTAAACATTAGTAAGATACAGACGACAGACCAACCAGCCAGCTCTCTGTGTGAACATTAGTAAGATACAGGGACAGACCAACCAGCCAGCTCTCTGTGTGAACATTAGTAAGATACAGACGACAGACCAACCAGCCAGCTCTCTGTGTAAACATTAGTAAGATACAGGGACAGACCAACCAGCCAGCTCTCTGTGTAAACATTAGTAAGATACAGGGACAGACCAACCAGCCAGCTCTCTGTGTAAACATTAGTAAGATACAGGGACAGACCAACCAGCCAGCTCTCTGTGTAAACATTAGTAAGATACAGGGACAGACCAACCAGCCAGCTCTCTGTGTAAACATTAGTAAGATACAGGGACAGACCAACCAGCCAGCTCTCTGTGTAAACATTAGTAAGATACAGACGACAGACCAACCAGCCAGCTCTCTGTGTAAACATTAGTAAGATACAGGGACAGACCAACCAGCCAGCTCTCTGTGTAAACATTAGTAAGATACAGGGACAGACCAACCAGCCAGCTCTCTGTGTGAACATTAGTAAGATACAGACGACAGACCAACCAGCCAGCTCTCTGTGTAAACATTAGTAAGATACAGACGACAGACCAACCAGCCAGCTCTCTGTGTAAACATTAGTAAGATACAGACGACAGACCAACCAGCCAGCTCTCTGTGTAAACATTAGTAAGATACAGACGACAGACCAACCAGCCAGCTCTCTGTGTAAACATTAGTAAGATACAGACGACAGACCAACCAGCCAGCTCTCTGTGTGAACATTAGTAAGATACAGGGACAGACCAACCAGCCAGCTCTCTGTGTAAACATTAGTAAGATACAGACGACAGACCGACCAGCCAGCTCTCTGTGTAAACATTAGTAAGATACAGGGACAGACCAACCAGCCAGCTCTCTGTGTGAACATTAGTAAGATACAGGGACAGACCAACCAGCCAGCTCTCTGTGTAAACATTAGTAAGATACAGACGACAGACCGACCAGCCAGCTCTCTGTGTGAACATTAGTAAGATACAGACGACAGACCGACCAGCCAGCTCTCTGTGTAAACATTAGTAAGATACAGACGACAGACCGACCAGCCAGCTCTCTGTGTGAACATTAGTAAGATACAGACGACAGACCGACCAGCCAGCTCTCTGTGTAAACATTAGTAAGATACAGACGACAGACCGACCAGCCAGCTCTCTGTGTAACATTAGTAAGATACAGACGACAGACCAACCAGCCAGCTCTGTGTGTGAACATTAGTAAGATACAGACGACAGACCAACCAGCCAGCTCTCTGTGTGAACATTAGTAAGATACAGGGACAGACCAACCAGCCAGCTCTCTGTGTAAACATTAGTAAGATACAGACGACAGACCAACCAGCCAGCTCTCTGTGTAAACATTAGTAAGATACAGGGACAGACCAACCAGCCAGCTCTCTGTGTAAACATTAGTAAGATACAGACGACAGACCAACCAGCCAGCTCTCTGTGTAAACATTAGTAAGATACAGACGACAGACCAACCAGCCAGCTCTCTGTGTAAACATTAGTAAGATACAGACGACAGACCAACCAGCCAGCTCTCTGTGTAAACATTAGTAAGATACAGACGACAGACCAACCAGCCAGCTCTCTGTGTAAACATTAGTAAGATACATGGACAGACCAACCAGCCAGCTCTCTGTGTGAACATTAGTAAGATACAGACGACAGACCAACCAGCCAGCTCTCTGAGTAAACATCAGTAAGATAAACATCATGAGGAGGTACTGACCTGGTCAATGTTGGCGTTCCTGGGCACAAAGTAGGCAATGTTGTCGGTAATTAGCTTGCTCTTCTCAAATATTTCAAATCTGCAATTAAGCATGAATGATGACAGGCACACGAAACAATGGTCAGAATCAAACATGTAAAATATATTGATAGCCTTTGAGGAACACAGGATGGCTCATAGCAAAGATTTGGCCGGCATGAGACTGGAGGAATTATGTAGCTGACAGAGCGTGGAGAGTACTGACCCATCAGGTTGTATCATGGTCTGGATGTCAAACACGTCCGCGGTGAGGTAGGACGGACCGCCCCACGGCGGGCTCAGGTACACAACGTCTGCCCGCAGACCTGGCGCCACCTGCAGGAAGTCTCCAACAATGAACTCGATCCGGTCTGCCACACCGTATATCTCAGCATTGTGCTGTGCAATTTCAATCTTCATCGGGTCAATATCCACGGCTATCACTGCAATAAACGACACCGGAGAGTACAAACTTTGAAAACAATGAGCCATGAGTGTTATCATGTTATTCAAAATATTATTTGTATAATAATATACAGATATCTAGAGATATCTATTTGTTAACAATAAGGCATTGACCTCGTTCACATGTGAAGGCAAACTGGATGGCATTGCCTCCAACGCCACAGAATGCATCTACAATAAGTCCTGATTCACAGCGCTCTGCTATATGTTCTGCAATCTTCTCTGGAGTAACAGAAAACCAGCCTTCTGCAAAGCAGAGAATGAGTCATACAGACATACAAAACCAGTTTGTCCAACAAAACTAGTGCATTTCTTAAAGATATAGGTCAAGACTGCTTACCTCTGTCGAGGCGAATGCCCTCATCAAATCGTGAGAAGAGTCGGTATCGCTGGCCCCAGTACTTCCTGAGCTCAGGGTCATCGTGCACCTCGGGCGGCATCGGCACACGTCTCTGTCGCTGACGTCGCCGGCTCCTCCTCCCTCGCCGGCCGTGGCTAGTCGCCTGACATTCTGTGTCACCACCTGACACCCGACACCTGTCTGTGACACTGACTGACACCTGAGACTCAATATTGTCACTGACTAACACCTGACACCTGTCTGTGTCAGTGACTGACACCTGACACCCAGCACTGTTACTGACTGACACATGACACCTGTCAGTGTCACTGACTGACACTTGACATGTTTCATTGTCCCTGACTGACACATGACACATGTCAGTGTCACTGACTGACACCTGATGCCCAACATTGTCACTGCCTGACATCTGACATCTATCACCTGCCACGATGGAGGCACCCGTGCCGAAACTTTCCAAGTCCTCAATATCACAGCCAAGAAAGAGGTCTGGCTCTATTTCCTTCTCGGGGCCAGATGGAGGTTGTGTCATCTCTGAGTCGAGGTGTGTCGCAGTTGTGTCAGTTATGTTCGCTGGCTGACTTAGTGAATGTTCTGATTTGTTCCACTCTTTGTTCGGTTTCATTTCACCATTACCATAGGTTCGACCGACCTGTGACATTTGATTCACAGAGACTGACTTGACGCTGAAGTCATTCAATCTCTCATTCTCTTCTGAAGACGTGATTTCCCCGACGTTCTGTAGATCTAAGCTGCGAGTCTCTGCCAGAAAGGTCTGTACAGCACCGACCACTCGGCTACTGGGCCGTTCACCTAGCGGTTTGCAGGCCCTGTGGCTCAAGTTGATTCTTCGTGACTTCCGCATTAAATCCTTCTTCTTGAAGGTCACATGGGCCTTCTCAACTTTGGGATGGTCTTTAAACCTAAAGTATAGAAAAATTGCCTCTTAAAATTGTGAAATCTCACACCAGATGCTATTGATTACTTTACGGCATTTGCATTTTTGTTCAGGATACGGGTGAGCTGGAGTGAGGGATTGCTACTTTTGTTCAGGATATGGGTGAGCTGGAGTGAGGGATTGCTCCTTTTGTACAGGATATGAGTGAGCTGGAGTGAAGGATTGCTCCTTTTGTTAAGGATATGGGTGAGCTGGAAGGGAGGGATTGCTCGTTTTGTTCAGGATATGGGTGAGCTGGAGTGAGGGATTGCTTCTTCTGTTCGGGATATGGGTGAGCTGGAGTGGGGGATTACTCCTTTTGTTCAGGATATGGGTGAGCTGGAATGAGGGATTGCTTTTGTTCCAGATATGGGTGAGTTGGAGTGAGGGATTGTTACTTTTGTACAGGATATAGGTGAGCTGGAGTGGAAGGTTTGCTCCTTTTGTTCAGGATATCGGTGAGTTGGAGTGAGGGATCGCTTCTTTTGTTCAGGATAAGGGTGAGCTGGAGTGAGGGATTGCTTCTTTTGTTCCGGATATGGGTGAGTTGGAGTGAGGGATTGTTACTTTAGTACAGAGTGGAAGGTTTGCTCCTCATGTTCAGGATATGGGTGAGCTGTAGTGAGGGATTGCTCCTTTTGTACAGGATATGGGTGAGCTGGAGTGAGGGATTGCTCCTTTTGTTCAGGATATGGGTGAGCTGGAGTGAAGGATTGCTCCTTTTGTTCAGGATATGGGTGAGCTGTAGTGAGGGATTGCTCCTTTTGTTCAGGATATGGGTGAGCTGGAGTGAAGGATTGCTCCTTTTGTTCAGGATATGGGTGAGCTGGAGTGAGGGACTGCTCCTTTTGTTCAGGATATGGGTGAGTTGGAAGGGAGGGATTGCTCCTTTTGTTCAGGATATGGGTGAGCTGGAGTGAGGGATTGCTCCTTTTGTTCATGATATGGGTGAGTTGGAGTGAGGGATTGCTCCTTTTGTTCATGATATGGGTGAGTTGGAGTGAGGGATTGCTCCTTTTGTTCATGATATGGGTGAGTTGGAGTGAGGGATTGCTCGTTTTGTTCAGGATATGGGTGAGTTGGAGTGAGGGATTGCTCCATTTGTTCAGGATATGGGTGAGTTGGAGTGAGGAATTGTTCCTTTTGTTCAGGATATGGGTGAGTTGGAGTGAGGGATTGCTTCTTTTGTTCAGGATATGGGTGAGCTGGAGTGAGGGATTGCTCCTTTAGTTCAGGATATGGGTGAGCTGGAGTGAGGGATTGCTTCTTGATGTTTACCTGTCTCCCTGCCCCAGACCAAGCTTGTACCCCATCAGCTCAAAGTGTGCGACAGTTTTATCCGTGGGTGCATCCTCCTCTGTCTCGCTGTCATCCAACTCATGACTGGAGAAAGAAATATCAAAAGTTCTAAAATAACTTTTATTTTTATACTATGCATACTTACCTCTGACTCTGGGGTCGTGTAATTGGCGAGCCCTCATTCGCCAACCACACATGAAATATGGGTGAAAAAGCTAAACGAAAGTTAGCCGGTCCGTTTAGACCCTGCGTTAGTAATGGTAGTTACCTGAGCAGTTCACCCTCCGTGTGGTAGCATAATCGTGCCGGTCCACTGCCTCCCAGTTCACTTTTGTTGAGTTGCAACACTTGATCACTGAAGGTTATCTTCTGAAAAGACAAGAAGATAATCAGCGGGGAGGAGGGTGGGACCATCCAACGTCAGAGGTAAGTATGCATAGTATAAAAATAAAAGTTATTTTAGAACTTTTGATTTGTTATGCTAAGCGATACTTACCTCTGACTCTGGGGAATGGCCTGCCGGTGGTGGGCCCCTCAGAGAGAAAGTACGCCTTGCACAAGATCATCCCCTGAAAGTAGAAGGATGAGAACTATGCATAATACCAGTGACTATAATTACTGTATAAAGGATAAGGAACCCGCTCCTTTCCTATAGTAATTATAATACTAATTAACCACAGAGTAGCTCGGAAGTTAATAGTATACTGAGAGATACTTTGTAATCCAGAAGAATCTGAGATTACATACCTGTCGTCGAGTCCCTTGTGAGGCGATGAGCCGTAGCTAGGTGTTGAGACGGCGCTCCCCCCCCCGGACTCTTGGCAGAAGAAGCAGTGGGTTGCACGATGACTTGTGCTGCGACGATGGGTCCCAGACGATAGAGGTCATCCGCGAGGAGCGATACATCGCGCAGGTAAATGAGGAAAACGTAGAGTGAGATCTCCAAGTGGCTGCCTTCATGAGATCCTGAAGTGACATGTTGTGTGCAAACGACCAGGAAGTGGAGATGGCGCGAACCTTGTGAGCCGTACGACCGAAGAGCTGATGTAGGTCCCGACGATCCTTACTGTAAGCACGTGTAACAACAGCCTTGATCCAAAGCGAGATCGTGTTCTTGGAGACCTGTCCTCTCGATGCCGAAAACGGGAGAAAGAGGTGAGATTCCCTTGGTCGTGAAGGCTTAGTCCTCTTCAGATACAACCGTAACGCACGCACCGGACACAGGGACAGATCCCCACAGTCAGTTGCCAACTGAGATAAGGCAGGGACAGAGAACGTTCGCATCCCAGCCGCCAGGGCAGAAGGAGTTTCTGTCTTGGCAAGAAACCCCAGATGGTACTGGAGGGTAACAGAAGACCAATCTTCCGGGTGTAAGACCTCCGCAGACAGTCCCTGAAGCTCACTGACCCGCTTCGCGGAAGCAAGGGCCAACAGGAACACAGTCTTGTGCGAAGCTCCGCTTCCTCGAGAGGCTCATATGGAGATTCATTGAGGCTACAAAGGACCAATGACAAGTCCCATTTTGGTGCGCGGGAGACCGGAGGCAAATCCTGGGCGAAGGACTTGAACAGGGCCGAAATCTCCCGTGATGTAGAAATGTCCAAACCGTGAGAAGCTAGCACATTAGACAATGCCGCACGGTATCCCTTGACAGTAGTAAGAGCCCGCTTGCGCTTGTCTCTCAACCAGACAAAGAAGTCCGCTACCGTAGGGAGAGGGGGACGGCGTGGATCAACTTGCCGTCGACCACACCAAGAAGAGAAGACTCTCCACTTGGCTTGATATAATCGCTCTGAGGATGACCGAACTGTTCTGGACATCCGCTTGGCAGCGTTCTTCGAAAAGCCAGCCTTTCTGAATGAACGCCTGATAATCTCCACGCGTGAAGATGGAGAACGCCCAGATGCTCGTGAAACTGACGTCCCTGACGAAGCAGGCTGGGGATCGGTGGTAACAACCGTGGAAGATCCGTTAGAAGCTCCAGGAGTTCCGGAAACCAAGGCTTGGCTGGCCAGCAGGGAGCCACCAAGATGATCTGGGCCGAGCTTAACCGAATCCTCTGTAGAACCACGGGAATCAGTGAGAACGGCGGAAAAGCGTACGCCCATAGGATGGACCAGTCCTGAGCGAGGGCGTCGACTGCCCAGGCATGAGGGTCCGGGAACGGGGACACATAGAGATGTAGACGATTGTTCTGGAACGTGGCGAACAGGTCCAAGTGAGGCTGACCCCAAAGACGCCACAGGTGACTGCAAACCTGGGGGTTCAGAGACCAGTTCGTGGAAACCGGACCCTTCCTCGAAAGGGCGTCGGCGATGGTGTTCATGGAGCCCGGGATGTGTCGGGCCAGAAGACTGACATCCTGGGATTCCGCCCACTCCAAGATTCTTCGAGTCAAGGCGCTTAGCTCCCTTGATCGTGTCCCCCCCTTGATTCTTGATATAGCCGACGACCGTCGTGTTGTCGGTCATGGCCAGTACCGTGGACCCGGCAACCGTCTGATGAAAATGGCGCAGGCCCAACCAGACAGCCCTGAGCTCCAGCCAATTGATGTGATGCCGGAGATCGGCCGCCGACCAGAGACCGGAGACTTGACTTTCGCCGAGGTGAGCACCCCAACCGAGGCGAGACGCGTCGGAGAACAGGAGAAAGTCGGGCTCCAACTCGTGAATCGGATGACCCCGTAGCAGGTTGACCGGATCGGACCACCAGAGGAGATCTGGCTGGAGAGCGGAAACCACCGGAACCAGAGTTGACAAGTCCTGCTCGGAAGACCAGTGGTCCTTCAAGTGGAACTGGATCGACCGCATGCGCAACCGTGCACCAGGGACGATCTTCTCTAGCGACACCATGTGACCTAGGAGCCTCAGGAACACCACCGCCGCGACGGGAACCCCGATGGAGAAAAACCGTAGAACGCCGTTCAAACGTTGAATACGATCTGCCGTCGGACGTGTCAGGAAGGACTGCGTGTCGATGTCCATCCCGAGGTAGGTGACACGCTGGGAAGGAACCAAGTCGGACTTCTTGAAATTGATGAAGAGACCGACCCGCTGACAAAGCTGAACGACCAGGTCCGTGTGAGAGGCCACCGTCTGCCGATCCGCGGCTGCAATTAGCCAATCGTCCAGGTACCTCGTGAGACGAATGACCCTGCAGTGAGCCCACGCCGACACCGACTGAAAACCCCTGGTGAACAGGAACGGGGCGGTGGAGAGGCTGAAACACAGAGCGCGGAACCACGTTGCCCCACTGGAAACGAGGGTAGGGCCGCGACGAGGGATGAATCGGGACGTGAAAAGGCACATCCTTCAGATCTAAGGAAGTCACCCAGTCCCCGCTGCGGAGAAACAGGAGGACGGTCCGCGAGCACTCCATGGAGAAGCTCCCCTTGGAGACGAACTTGTCTAAAGGACTGAGGTCGATAATCGGTCACCAGCCATGTGCGAGCATGGGGATGACAAACAGCCGACTGAAGAAGCCCGGAGAACTCTGAGTCACTTGCTCCGTGGCTTGCAGCCAGGACGAACCCAGCGCCGACCACTCGAGTTGGAAAGAACCAGATGCACACTGGCTTGGAGGTAGAAGCCGTAACAGAGGTATCCGCCGACCTGGCTGGACTGGAGACCCGGGGCTTCTAGACCGGAAGTTCATCCGACTCCTGGTCCACAAAGGGAGGAAGCAGGACTGGAGGCTCCGGGAAAAAGACGGGGGTAGTCACGCAGAAAAGATGCCCCTGTTCCATCTAGAGGCAGGGAACATGTGGATGCCCGCCCACGGTTGAAGCCCACGTGCGAGACCTGGTCCCTGCGGCCGCCACGCAAATCCCTAAAGAAGTAGTCCCCGTGGCCGGCATGGTCCCCAAGTGAAAATCATGACGCTGATCAAAAACCCAACCTCGGAAACGATCCGCACGTCTGGCGGACGGACGGTCCCAATCCTCAGAACGGAGTAGGTCCGCAGGCCGAACTGGATGGTGACAGTGGTCAGGCGAGGCTGGCGGTCCACCACCAGTGGAACACCAGCAGCCGTGGCTGCAGAACCGCGGAGAAAACCAGAGCTGGGGACAGACGAACGGTCCACAGACTGACGGACGGCCGGAGACTGGCCGCAGGAAAAACCACTGGGCCGGGAGATCCACGAGCTAGGCACCGCTGGCTATAGTTGACGGTCACAGTCAGGTGAAAAACCGCGAAGCACTGCCGCCGCTGGAAAAAGCGGTAGCCTGGGCTGGAGAGGCGCCACGATGCTGAACACGGCCCGGGCTGACATCGAGCCGGAGGCTGGACGCGGGGTAGAACACCGGCCTGAGAGGACGGGCGGCTCACCGCCGGTAGAACACTAGCCGCCGTGGCAGATGCCCCATGGTGAGAACCCGCAGACGAACCACGGTCCGCAGACTGACGGTCGGCCGGTGGCTGGACGCAGGGTAGAACACCGGCCTGAGAGGACGGGCGGCTCACCGCCGGGAGAACACTAGCCGCCGTGGTAGATGACCCGCGGTGAGAACTCGAGCTGGAAGCCGATGAAGTACCGCCCGCAGACTGACGGTCGGCCGGTGGCTGATCGCGGGGTGGAACACTGGGCTGAGAGACCCGCGAGCTTGCCACCGCTGGCTGCTGATCACTTTCACGGTCGGTTGAACACCTGCGAGAGGCAGCAGCGGCCGGAGAAGAAACCTGGGCCGTGGAGTCGTCACGGTGCTGAACACGGCCCGGGTCTTGGAGACTTGTCCACAATAAGTACATCAACAGCGCCGTCGGGGAGCTGCACGGTGGAGTAGTCGGGGGCCAGACTTAGCGCGACCAACGGGGCCCCTGCCTTCCACAGACTGTTAGCCCAAGACCGACCCGCCGGTCCCGGCAGCCCGAGAACGGGAATCCACCGCTGAAACACACCTCTGGTTCAGGAGGAAGAACGTGTAGCAAACACCCAGCCCACGGTAGCAATCACATGGCAGCACCACAGGCAGGAACGGCGTGAGCGAGAGGCCATCCAACACGGTGCACATCCATCGAGGAAACCCATAAGCACTGGAAACAGTAGCTCCCAGCGGCTGGTAACACCAGCAGACGAACGATGGACGGACGGACAGAAGACACCCTGCAGCAGCGCTGGTGGGGGGTCATGGAGCCGACGAAGACGCGCGTACGGACGGACGGCCGACAGCCGGTCAGTAGAAAACCCCTGGACTGTAGCTGCGCTGGTAAGACACGGTGCATATAGCGGCCGGCAAATCAGATAAACAGTGCAGTAGCTCCCAGCAGCTAGCAACGCCGACGGACGAACAGAAGAACCCCTGCAGCAGCGCTGGTGGGGGGGGTCACAGTGCCGGCGATCACCCACGGACGGACCCACGGACGGCCGGTAGTAGAAAACCCGCGAGGCTGCAACAGGACTGTAGAGACACAGAGCAGAACACGGCTGGCAAAAGCAGACAGATGGTAGACAGCCGCACGGTCGTAGAAAACCTCCTAGGCTGCCACGGCTTAACGACGTCATGGACTGGTGAGCAGCTAGCCTGTAGGAGTCGCAGGGAGAAGCCACCGGCAACTCCCCATGCAGATCAGACCGGGCGGTAGAGTCACGGACAAACGGCTGTGCCGAGGCTGCCGCGGCTGTAGTTAACTGCCTCATTAACCATGTAGAAATCCACTGGCCGTACGGTAGCTGAACGGTTGCGTGAACACGACGGTCCAGTCTAAGAACGAACCACGGGGCTCCTGCCTTCCGCAGGCCGTGCGTCCGGGCCCGTTGGACGGGCCCAGCAGCCTGGGAACGGAAATCCACCGTGGAAGCGTCCGTCGACAAAACGAATCACTCTGGAGACGAACGGGACAGGCATCTCAGCGCGCGTAGGGAAGACGGAGCCGCACTTCGCCCCCCTAACTAAAGATGACAGCATAGCAGACATCGCGGCAATGGAGGCCTGCAAATTCCCGACGTAATTCCCAGTGAATCCAACGAGAAGAAGACAGCCAATCCACGGAATGCTTGCTTCTCCCTCCTGTCTAACGACGCTTGTCCGGAAGACAGACAAACTCCTCAGTCCAAGATTCACAAAATCCGCGGCGCCGAGGAGACGAACAGACAGAGCGCTTGCAAGAAAACGATTCGTGCAGCAGAAACTCTTGTCCAATTCCAAACAGAAAACTCCTCCATCACAGCGAAGAAACTTCCAAAGATCCAACTTGAAACTTCAGAAACAAAAACGCGAGCGACGGCAGAGTAGGTGTTGACAGGAGCTCGCCAAAAACAAAAGTGAACTGGGAGGCAGTGGACCGGCACGATTATGCTACCACACGGAGGGTGAACTGCTCAGGTAACTACCATTACTAACGCAGGGTCTAAACGGACCGGCTAACTTTCGTTTAGCTTTTTCACCCATATTTCATGTGTGGTTGGCGAATGAGGGCTCGCCAATTACACGACCCCAGAGTCAGAGGTAAGTATCGCTTAGCATAACAAACACAACTTGCTTGTGTTGAATACCTTGACATAACTTTATTAGGAAGGGCTATGTCTGTACCCTGTACACATGAGTTTTGCCATGTATAAAGTAAACCATAAGCTTGATCACACCTCACCTTCGAGGCAGCTTGGCAGGTGGGCCGTTGTCGTGGTTACTGCTGTCACTGTCACTGCTGTTGACCGCTGCTCCTTGAGGTTTCCGACTGTGCTGTGCTGATGATACTGTGCTTCTCGTTGTGATCAGCTCTGATTCAAAGTGAACAAAATGGTCTGAGAATATTGTGTACAGTGGCCCCCCTCAGATAAGACCCCCCTCAAGAAAGACTTCCCCCTCTGTAAAGACTTTTTCTTGTGGCACTAGAATGACTTTAACATGTAAATGAACCCCTCTAATAAGACATCCTTTTAGATAAGACCTAATTTTTGTGGCAGAAGGGTAGGTCTTATCTGAGGGGGACCACTGTATATATACCTGTGGACTGTAAACGATTTGAGAAGTTACAATATTTTCAGGCAACAATCCATGAACTACTGACCCTGTTGTTGACTGGTGTTACTCGTTTTGTTGTGGTCATCTCCAGCCCCGTCGCTAGGCTCATGGTTGCCATGGTTACACCCATGTAACACACACTCAAGCTTTTCTCCAGCGTTTGCCGAACAACTTGGGCCCTGTGTCTCAGACTGGTGATTTTTGGCATGTTCCTCAGGGTTTGCAGTACAGCATGTACAACTTGGACGCTGTATCTCAGACTGGCGACTTTTGGTATGTGCTGCAGGGTTTGCAGAAGTACTTGGGCCCTGGTCATCCTTGACATGTTGCTCTTGTACCTGGCTAATGTCAGTCACAGATTTTGATAGTTGCTCACCAGCAGTCCCCACAGTATCCCCAATTTCCTTGGAATCTGGACAATGTGTATCACTATTCTCACAGTCCACACACTGGGCTTGAGAATCCATGTTGTCTGTTTGACCCAGGATGATTCCACTCTGCTTGATCAGACAATCAGTCATAACTGTGCAGTCCTGTTCTGTCGTTCTGTTCTGTTCCTTGTTCCCACAAGGTTCATATAGTTCCTCCTCTCCTGGCGTTTTAGCCTCGGCTGCACTGTCCTGTAGTTTAGCCTGCTCCCTATCTTGTTTGTGTGTTTGAAGCCTGTCCTCTGTCATGATACCTCCTGGAGGTTCACTCTCCCTGAAGGAGTCGTCACTGAATCCATTAATGGCCCAGAGTTGGAACTGCTGGTGATAGAACCAGAACGTCTCCTGTTGGTGTTCGGTCCACAATGTCTCCCACTGGCCCTTGTCGTTGTCAGCCGGTATGTCCGAGGTCTCGTGTGGCTGGAAACTTTCCTTCTTGTCAGCCGGTCGTGCTGAGGAGTGAGCGTTCACCCTGGCAGGAGCTGTCCTGTCAGGGTCCATCAGTTTTTCGATGCCTTGCTCAGGACTTGCTGCAGCGTAGTCATGTAAAGAGTGGCTGAGGGACGCCATGTTGTACAGTGCAGAAGTAGAAGTGGGCTTGTCAGTGGAGGGTATGTCGGCGGAGGTAGGCGTATCAGCCTGCGTGTCCGCGGAGCTGCAAGGATTGACTTCCAAGTCCTTTAACTGCTGCACGGTAAGCGAGATCCGATCCTGCCACTCTGTGCTGCAGGCAGAACCATCACAATTCATGGCAGGGATGACAGGGTTGCACTCATCCGCCAGAATCTTTGCTTGATCAAAGTCCTCTGACTTAGTGTACAAGACTTTTTTGGCGGTCTCTGATGTCACTGTGTCCTGGCTAGGCTGTGTCTCTGCTGTTGATGTTTCGAATGCTTGGCTGACTTCAGCCTGGACACTGTCTTGTGTCTCCGTCCCGCCCTCCACAGCAACCTCATCACTAGCCATTACCTCCTCCTCCCAGATGGCCGGTACGGCAACCGTCTCCATCAGTTCGGACCCCAGGTAGTCCGGAAACTTCTCTGTCCAGCGCTGCCACACAAGGTACTCGCCGTACATTCCCCAGTACTCCTCCCAGGTGTGTGGCCTCTCCGTGTCCTGCGTCCAGCTCTCTGTGTACTCCTCATCCTCACACTCACCCCACTCCTTGTCACATATTCTCTGACTACGGTGCTTCGGGGCTCTCTTTTTTCTGGACTTTTTCCGCTTCGAGGTATATGGCTGCAACTGACATTTGGGAAACACGTGCAGTTACTTTCGGGGTTCTCTTAAAGTTATTTTTCACTTGTAAATACTGGGATATGTTGCGAAATAATTGATATAGAAGACTGACCTGTTGTTTTTGAGAACCTAGAGACAGCGGGAGACCCATGGATGCCATGAGCTTGGCATCTTCAGCGTATTCTCCCTCAAATGACAGATTTTCAGTGCCTTGCAGAGCTGTGTCCCGTGCTTGGTCTGATTCGTCTTCTGTGCAATCAGATGTCCCTGAGCTGGTGTCATCCTGTCCACCATCCTCACTCTCCATGCCACATGAGTATAACTCCCGGTCACTGAGAAGACAAGAAATATTCCAACATTGCTGTAGTGTTAACCTTCCACTTACAAACTTGGGATTTAGACAGTGAGTGGCCTCATGAGCATCACAAGTACTTCCAACCCGTCATGACTGTGATAGAAATGACTGTAGCACTTGATCCAAAATAAGTGCTTTTGTATTTGTACAACTTTTCCATGTTTTCAGGAAAAATGCATATTTATTTCCTTTCATACTTTTAAGAAACTAGATGCTTCCAGTCGCCTACGACCGCTTGGGTGTATCCCCCGTAGCCCTATCATCCCTGTTGCCCCAAATATATCACTGATGTACATTGTGAGTGTGAAACCTTTCAAGCTTATTGAAGGTCGAATTCAAGATCACCACTAAAATCACTGTATACGAATTTCCATTTCGACATGTTCGATAAAATAACGAAATTACAGCCAGATAAAAGTTTTCACCTAAAGTTATACTTCAACTCAGAATATTTGACAAACTTGGTTCCAAGTTGAATTTCAAGCAAAAGTTGACAAAAACTGCATTTCAAGATTACTAAATTGGAGCCAGATCGAACTTTTCACCATAAGTTATATTTCAACTCATACTATATGCCAAACTTGGTTCCAAGTTGAAATTCAAAGTAAAAGTTGACCAAAACTACATTTCAAGATGACGAAATAGGAGCAAGATCAAACTTTTCACCATAATTTAAATTTTAATTCATAATAATTATGTGCCAAAATTGGTTTCGAGCTGGAATTCAAGTAAAAGTTTACCGAAACTGCATTTCACGATGACGAAATTGGAGCCAGATCGATTTTTTCACCATAAATTATATTTAATTCATAATATGTGCCAAACTTGGTTTCAAGTTGGAATTCAAAGTAAAAATTGACTTTAATGGTAAAAATAGTGTTAACTTATCCGGTTACACCCATGAAATCTCTACTGGACAAAACTTTCAAATTGTTGAGCTCAATAATAAATGTTTCTTGTCTTAACTATTTTTCTTGAGGTCATTAATAGACTTAACTAGTAAAAATGATGTTAACTTATTCGGCTAGAGCCATGAAATCTCTACTGCACAGAAGCTTTACCTTGTTGAGCCCAATAATAAATGTTTCTTGTCTTAACTATTTTTATTGTGGTCAATAATAGACTTAACTAGTGAAAATAATGTTAACTTATTCGGTTACACCTGTGAAATCTCTACTGGACAAAACCTTTACCTTGTTGAGCTAAATAATAAATGTTTCTCATCTGAACTATTTTTATTGTGGTCAATAATAGACTTAACTAGTAAAACCAATGTTAACTTATTTAGTAATATTGTTCTGTTTTCACCAAAAACATCAGTTCTGTATTCTGAACAAGAATCCAGTGCAATTTGCTTTCATAGTACAGGTTATTGGAGTGATCACACATGTCAAAGTAGGCATTTTAGTTCTTGTAATAAGTTAACCTCTCAAACTTATTAATATTTATTCGATCATTTTGAAAAACAATAGGTTTCGTGTGATGGTCTTTCTCATTGAGCCTGTGCGATTTCATCATCATTCATCGAAAACTCCCACCCGTAGAGCGTTCACAACCCATGTGTGTTAAACAGGCTAATTTGAGCACAAAATGTTACGCCAATCGGCTATTTTGGTTGCTATGGCAACCAAAATCGATAGGTGTTGAGATCTCACCACAAGTCATGTCCATGTAAAATATTATCAAAATCGGTTCAGATTTGTAAGCTGTAGCGCGTTCACAAGAAAGTGTCTGCGGACGCGGCGGCGGCGGCGCGACGATCGTAAATCCATAGTATCCGCCGAACTTTGTTCGGGGGATACAATTACAACTGAATGAAATCTTAAAAGTGATTCCCAAAATATTATAATCATTGTTTGTTGATTTTTGTGAACAGAATTTGTGAACTTTCTATAGACAGAAATTCTACGAATAATTCCAATTAATAGTTAGGTTTGGATTAGAGAAAATCCAGACTTGAGCCGGTTAAAGCAGGAACAAAGTGACAAGACACTGACTTCATGAATGCTCTGGAGCAAATACAGCTGATGAAACTGCTGCGTGGTTCACCCTGCAGAAACATCTTCACTTCTGCCAGACGATTCCAGTGAACAGCAGACATCTGAAACACAATGTTCATCAAAACTGGGCAGTCTTGGTCTTGATTCAACGACTCAATGTTCAAGTTACACATACAACATCAGGTACTGGAAACACCTGGATCATTAAACTCATCCACTGAGATAACTCGTCGCCCAATTGTCATGATCTGTGTACTGGTGACTAGTTATCTCGTCTGGGGGGAATCACCACATGGAAAATCAAGGTTTCAATTTCGTTCATTGAATAGTTCCTTTGATAGGTAGCGCATCTATGATTGAGCTGATGAACCAGCAGGTCCTATGATGCCTCTGGCAGTGTAAATTAGAGCATTATTATGCTGTAATTTAGAGCGTTATTTTTGCTGTATTAGAGCATTATAACGCTGTAATTTACGCTGTAATAGCGTAATTAGGCTTCAATTTACAGTTTAATTACGCTCTAATTACAGCGGTATTACGCAGTATTAGAGCATTATATCGCTGTAATTTACAGCAAAATTATGCTCTAATTTACAGCGTTTTTATGCTCTAATACAGCGCAATAACGCTCTAAATTCCATCGTAATAATGCTCTAATTTACACTGCCAGAGCACCTGCTGGTTCATCAGCTCAATCATATGTAGGGAAATCTCAATATTACTCTGTTCTAGATATGTTTATTACAAATCACAACAATGGAAAGATGACAGAGGTTGAGCGGTTTAATTTAGAGCGTTATAATGCTGTATTACAGCGTTATGCGCTGTAAAAGAAATTTTGTATGCCTCAATCTGGCGAATATAAGCCACCGTATCTTTCGGACGTGAGGTCCTCAGCAGGTATTCCCGAAAAGTCTTACTATGATTGCTATGAGCCGCCTCTGACCAAGAATGTGAGGGTAACAGGACGGTTCACCGACGGGTCGATTCACCGACGCTTTTCTCGAGACGATTCACCGACAGTTTATAGCCCCGATTCAGTGATTCACCGACGGCTGGCTGGGTGGGCCAGACTCGCTGTGGGCTTAGCTAGAGAAGTGTTGGGAAGTACTAATACATATTGTACCTATACAAGTTACATGACTTTGTCGTCGTAGCATGATAGGCCGGGCCTAGCACTAGAATGTTGCAGTTGAGCATAATATAAGCCTATAATATCGGAACACTTGCAAATCGTGTAGAACTAGTAATATCTTCATGTTATCTAGTAAAATTATATCGTAAAATCTACACACTATTATTTTTGTCTAAAATGTGTCATTGCATTGATATCTTTGCAGGTCCGCTTCTTGACAATCCAGTCCATCCAATCTCAGTTACTATAGGCATCACCAATAATGTTCAATGGAATTATTTTGCATGCACGTAATATTAATAGTTAAAGTCTAACTAGAGTGTATCATTTTTATGTTCTTATACCGTGGAGATGGTTCCCCTGATCATTTTGGTTTTTACAGAACTTGAAAATCTCAATCACAACCTGAGATATTTCTATTTTCGTGAATTACTTTTTTCCAATCTATCAGCAATTTGCAGGACCTCATTAATTATTATAATTAGATATTCATTACGTCATATGAGTCAAGTACTATAATGAGCTATCTAAACCTCATTTATGCAAGGGTTATAATGTAGATAAAGGTTCCTATAGAGACTGATATGTTTTGCGGTAATGCATAGTCAGTCTTTTGTTATGCCAGCATGTTGTCAAGGCTACACAATCAGAGCTAGCGCTCCTTAGCAACCAGTTGTTGGGTGGGTTGCTATGGACAATTGACCTGTTAGGACATGTGAAAGTGCTACTTTCCTTTAACATTTTCACAAAGGATCATAATGTAACAAAAGTTGAGGTCCTAATAATGTGGAATCATCAGTGGTTAGCAACAAAATCTCCATAGCAACATGGTTGCTATGGGCCATATTCCGGCTCTGGTTGCCATGACACCAACAAAATTTATTCAAAATTTGAATATTTTCTGTATGAAGTCATTATGTGGAACAAAAATTATTTTCATGCTCTTTAATATTATGCAGTACTGGTTTTCAATGAGCTCATTATCTCTCAGTGACTCATATGACGTCATCATTGCTCATTTGCATATTTGCATATGACATCGAAAGGTCAATAGGAGATGTCATAAACAAACCTCTGTAAAATAGTGACTATTCAAGATATTTCGTTTCTGTAAAAACAGAAATGATCCCCAGACGTCCGTCTTTGATATTGACACTAAACTAAAAAAAGTTATTTTTTCACTCTAGTTAGGCTTTAATAAAATATGTCGTGGAGTGACATGCAGTCAATATCATTGAATATATAGGACTGTTTTTAATCCATACATGTATGAAAAAGAAAATTGTGAAAATATCAGTTCGTGTTGTGTTTATTGTTACATTTACAAAACAAAAATGTCACTTCTGGCATATCTATACACAAACTTATGAAATGAACAATCAATGATTTTTTTAAATGAATTTTTTATCATTGAATTGACCTCAACTTGAAATTTTTTATTTTCTGTGATCAGCGTGTGACACGAGTTGAACATTTCTCATCATTGCATAACTGACACGATCTGAACAACCACAAGCTTTGATCATTGAATTGGCATCCTAAAAATATATATATGTGACAACAGTTGAACACTTCTCAACGTTGCTCAGTAAATTGGATTGCAATTAACCACATTAAAGTAGCACACTAACTAGACGCTTCCGGTCGCCTACGACCGCTTGGGTGTATCCCCCGTAGCCCTATCATCTCTGTTGCCCCAAATATATCACTGTCAAGTGTGAAAAACTAGAGCAAGGGCTAAAAAAGATTACCAGAGAAATGTTAAATCCCAAGTCACAACTGTTTTCTTTTCCCCACCAAAACTGCTGCACTGATTTTCCGAGGTTATTGAAGGTCGAATTCAAAATCACCACTGAAATCTCTTTATATGAATTTCCATTCGACATGTTTGATAAAATAACGAAAATACAGATAGATCAATCTTTTCACCTATTTATATTTCAACTCAGAATATTTTACAAACTTGGTTCCAAGTTGAAATTCAGAGTAAAATTTGACCAAAAATGCATTTCAAGATGACGAAATTGGAGCTAGATTGAACTTCTCACCATAAGTTATTTTTCGATTCATAATACATGTATGGGCCAAACATGGTTTCAAGTTGAAATTCAAAGTAAAAGTTAATCAAAACTGCATTTCAAGATGACAAAATTGGAGCCAGATCAAACTTTTCGTCATAAGTTATATTTTAACTCATAATACCTGCCCAACTTGGTTTCAAATTGAAATTCAAACTAAAAGTTGACCAAAACTGCATTTCAAGATGGCGAAATTGGAGCCAGATCGAACTTTTCACCATAAGTTATATTTCGACTCATAATATGTGCCAAATATGCTTTCAAGTTGAAATTCAAAGTAAAAGTTGACCAAAACTGCATTTCAAGATGACGAAATTGGACCCAGATCAAACTTTTCGCCATGAGTTATATTTCAACTCATAATATGTGCCAAACTTGGTATTAAGTTGAAATTCAATGTAAAAGTTGACCAAAACTGCATTTCAAGATGACGAAATTGGAGCCAGATCGAATTTTTCACCATAAGTTATATTTTAACTCATAATTTGTGCCAAACATGGTCTCAAGTTGAAATTCAAAGTAAAAGTTGATCAATGTTTTCATAAAAAGCTATTGTGATCAATAATAGACTTAACTAGCAAAAAAATAATGTTAACTTATTTGGTCACAAACATAAAATCTCTACTGGACAAAGCCTTCACCTTGTTGAGCCCAATAATAAATATTTCTTGTCTTAACTATTTTCATTGTGGTCAATAATAGACTTAACATGTAAAAATAAAGTTAACTTATTCAGTTACACCCAGAAATTTCTACCAGACAAAACCTTAACCTTGTTGAGCTCAATAATAATTGTTTCTCATCTTAACTATTTTTATTGAGGTCAATAATAGACTTAACTAGCAAAAAAAATGTTAACTTATTTGGTTACAGACATAAAATGTCTACTAGACAGAATCTTTACCTTGTTGAGCCCAATAATAAATATTTCTTGTCTTAACTATTTTTATTGTGGTCAATAATAGACTAAACTAGTAAAAATAATGTTAACTTATTCAGTACACCCACGAAATCTGTACTGGACATACTTTCACCTTGTTGAGCTTAATAATAAATATTTCTCATCTTAACTATTTTTATTGTGGTCAATAATAGACTTAACTATTTTTATTGTGGTCAATAATAGACTTAACTAGTGAAAATAATGTTAACTTATTCGGTTACACCAATGAAATTTGTACTGGACAAATCTTTAACCTTGTTGAGCTCAATAATAATTGTTTCTCATCTTAACTATTTTTATTGAGGTCAATAATAGACTTAACTAGCAAAAAAATGTTAACTTATTTGGTTACAGACATAAAATGTCTACTGGACAGAATCTTTACCTTGTTGAGCCCAATAATAAATATTTCTTGTCTTAACTATTTTTATTGTGGTCAATAATAGACTAAACTAGTAAAAATAATGTTAACTTATTCAGTACACCCATGAAATCTGTACTGGACATACTTTCACCTTGTTGAGCTTAATAATAAATATTTCTCATCTTAACTATTTTTATTGTGGTCAATAATAGACTTAACTATTTTTATTGTGGTCAATAATAGACTTAACTAGTGAAAATAATGTTAACTTATTCGGTTACACCAATGAAATTTGTACTGGACAAAACATTTACCTTGTTGAGGTTAATAATAAATATTTCTTGTCTTAACTATTTTTATTGTGGTCAATAATAGACTTAACTATTAAAAATAATGTTAACTTATTCAGTTACACCCATGAAATTTGTACTGGACAAAACCTTTACCTTGTTGAGCTTAATAATAAACGTTTCTCGTCTTAACTATTTTTATTGTGGACAATAATAGACTTAACTAATAAAACTAATGTTAACTTATTCAGTAATATTGTCCTGTTTTCACTGAAAACTTCAGTTCTCCATTCTGAACAAGAAACCAGTGTCATTACCTTCCACTGTACAGGCTATTGGAATGATCGTACAATCGTACATGTCAAAATGGATATTTCAAAATTCTGTAATAAGTTAGGCTGTTAACATATTAATATTTATATGATCATTCTAAAAAACGATTGGTTTCGTGTGACAGCCCTTCCCAACAACACTTCCAAATATTATCGAGATTCGTCAAAAATTGCGGCCTGTAGCGCGTTCACAAGCCATGTGTCTCAAACAGGCTGTTTTCAATGCAAAATGTGTCCCCAAACGACCAATTCAGTTGCCACGGCAACCAAAATCGATTGGTGTCGGGATCTTACCATAATATATGTGCCTGCAAAAAATAATGGTGATCGGGTGAGAATTGCGGCCTGTAGCGCGTTCACAAGCCATGTGTCTCAAACAGGCTGTTTTCAATGCAAAATGTGTCCCCAAACGACCAATTCAGTTGCCACGGCAACCAAAATCGATTGGTGTCGGGATCTTACCATTATATATGTGCCTGCAAAAAATAATGGTGATCGGGTGAGAATTGCGGCCTGTAGCGCGTTCACAAGAAAATCTCTGCGGACGCGGACGCGGACGACGAAGCCAAATCCATAGTATCCGCCGAACTTTGTTCGGGGGATACAATAATTACATGCATATACCGTTTGATGCAAGATTCGTGGTGACAAAAAAAATTGGATTGCAATTAATTAAAATAACTTTGACGATCAAGTGATAGCAGCTGATTCATATTCCAATACTTTAGCTGATTCTGGTCTCATGCAGTGGCTGTTGAGAGGCGACATTTTTCGATATCAGAGGAAAGCTTACAAGAAGACCTAAGCAAAAGGTCATCAACTGATGGAAGGAACTGAGAAACGGCAACATCTCCGCGAAGGATCTCCTCAAGAATTGTTTAACTGTCAACGGACCCTCCATTGCTGTGTCATCTTGAAATGCAGTTTTGGTCACCTTTTACTTTGAATTTCAACTTTAAAGAACTTTTACTGTGAATTTCAACTTGAAACCAAGTTTGGCATATATTATGAGTTAATAAAAAAATCAGCCCAAGGGCTAAGAAAGGTTACCAGACAATATATATTTAGATATTAGTATTTTGTTCCGTGACCTTGAAAATAAGGTCATTGGTCAATTCAAGGACACGATAATATTCGGCATGTCATTTCAAGTACCGGTATGTCCACAACTGATTCTTAAGCTGTAAAGTCAAAAATAAGCGAGACATTAGCCAATATGTCCTGTGACCTTGAAAATGAGGTCAAAGGTCAAATTCGAGGTCATCAGAATATTCGGCATATATCATTTCCTATATGTCCACAATTGATTCCCAAGCTGTAAAGTCGATAATGAGCGAGATATTACACATTTTGTGCTCTGACCTTGAAACCGAGGTCAGAGGTCAAATTCAAGGTCACGAGAGTATTCAGCATATATCATTTCCGATATGTCCACAATTAATTCCTAGTCTCTAATCTCAATATTTAGTGAGATATTAGGCTTAATGTGTCCCATTATAAAGCATAGGAGAATTTAACATGGGAAAGTCCCATTTGGGCTGTGTTTGGGCCAAATATAGCCCACTTCGAGCGATTCAAGGGCAACAAAATGTCTACATGTCACAGGGGTACATATGAGGAGTGTTAGGCATCAATAAGAAAAAAAAATTACTGAACAGGTTTGGAGAAAACGACCGTCAAAGTCCAAAATTGGCCATTTTTCGACTAAAATGGCCGCTCTGACCTTGAAACATAGGTCAGAGGTCAAATTCAAGGTCACGAGAATATTCAACATATATCATTTCCTATATGTCCACAATTGATTCCTACTCTCTAATCTCAATATTAAGAGAGATATTGGGCTTAATGTGTCCCATTATAAAGCATAGGAGAATTTAACATGGAAAAGTCCCATTTGGGCCGAGTTTGGGCCCAAAATGGCCCACTTCGAGCGATTCAGTGGCAACGAAATTTATACATGTCACAGGGGTACATATGAGGAGTGTTATGCATCAATAGGAAAAAAAGTTACTGAACAGATTTTTAGTAAACGACCGTCAAAGCCCAAAATTGGCCATTTTTTGACGAAAACGGTCGCCATTTTGAAAAAAATGCAAAAATAAAAAAACTAAAGAATACCTCCCTCTGGAAATATTTTTAGGCATTTTTGTGAAAAATTTCTGAAAAATTCAACCGTAAACTTTAAAGATAAAATTGTTTACGGACGACGGACGGACGGACGGACGACGGACGCAACGCCATGCCAATAGGTTATCGGACCAAGGGTCCGGTAACCTAATATAACTTTGGCGAAAAGTTTGATCTGGTTTCAATTTCGTCATCTTGAAATGCAGTTTTGGTGAACTTTTTACTGTGAATTTCAACTTGAAACCAAGTTTGGCACATATTATGAGTTGAAACATTACTGTGAATTTCAACTTGAAACCAAGTTTGTCAAATATTCTGAGTTGAAATATAACTTCTGGTGAAAAGTTTGACTTGGCTGTAATTTCGTTATTTTGTCGATCATGCCGAAATGGAAATTCTGATGCAGTGTTTTCAGTGGTTATCTTGAATTTGACCTTCGATCAAAGTAACAAATGCCAGTCATGAGACATTGTGTCCATCGGATCGTTCATGGGCTTTGGGGCCCATGCAGGCTAGACTGTACAATACAGTAAATGTAGGCCGTCGGCTTCACTGTTGGTGTTTGCCCGACCATCTAGGTGTTATAACTCCTCAAGCCGATCGCCACTCGTCGGTGAACCTGTGAAATAACTGTCGGTGAATCGTCTCAAAAAACCGTCGGTGAATCGTCCTGTCGGTGAAACGTCTAGCATTCAAAGTGAGTACCATTCCTGATTTTTCGACTTTTTTTTGTCGGAAATTCAGCAGAATTTTTACACGGGAGGCATTTCGTCTTCGGGGCTTTGGCCCTCAGAGGAGACGGTATTGTGGCATGACAACACCAATGATATTGCGTCATATCTGTTACAGTCAGAGAATTCCCTATTTTGAGAACGGGGGATGCCCTCGTTCCCCCGCAGAATGGTGGCGGATATTTTGCTATGGCTGGTTGTTGACCCGAGCTGGTTGGCATTGCACACGAACAGTTTCAAGACCACAGCACGCACAGAACGGCTTGGACGACGAACGATATATATGGGTTGTCAGGCATGAAAATCAGTCGTTTTAAGGGGGTACCCTCAGAATTCGAGCTGTAGCGAAAAATCCAATTTATCAACATATATTTTCCTTACTATAGTGAGATGAGGAAATGAATTGGCTAGCTTTGTATATAAGCTGCTAAGGTTCATCTTGTTCTGGGACGGAGCTATGGAGACTTGAATTTGGGCTTTTTATCATTGTTTTGTATGGCCGAAGGAATTAGTGAAATCTGTCCTGAAGGAAATACATGTATTCTATAATTTCTACTCTAGATTGAAGTTACCGTTAATGTTGTGTGGCGATTTTGCCCTAAGCACGCGGCAGGTGATTGTAAACATAAATGCCATTTATGTGGCCTTTTCGTACTTGGCCTTGTTTTGACATGCTCCGTTCGAGCGTGCGTTGCCACGGCGACGTATTGTAATTTACGTTCCAGTAAACTATAACAATGGATCGATTTAACCTCGCGTGCGCCCTACAGTTTCTGGTGTATTATATATACACTGGAAGCGACTCGTTCGAGGAGATTGTCCAAGATCGAGAGACAGGACGCACACGAGGCTCGGCCATGAGCTTTGTGTTCCCTGTTTGCGAGTAGTGGGCTCCTAGAGCCCTGGGGACGATTTCCGTGGGGAGGCCCGGGCTGGGAGAGACGAGTTGCTGACTCGGGGGCCTTCGGCCCTGTGGATCGCCAGCTCTCTCCCTTCCCGGGACATGTGACAGAGGCTCTGGCCAGCATGTCGGACTGTACGGGGTTCCGTCCCCGAGGCAGACCGCGGATCGCCAGGCCCCGCCAGTTAACACCGTAGGGATGAACTAGTTTCTGAACGGTGTCCGTAGGCCTGGGAGTGTCGGGTGGGCTGTTACCTGGTTACCGTTAATGATGAAGTAGTTACCGTGTCCGCCGCGACCTCCGGTGAGGATCCGGAATAGCGGATGCGCGTCCGCAAGGACTCGGATGAGAGAGGACTATCCTCGAGGATCCCGAAGAGCGGACGGTAGTCAATAACGTTACATTGGTGCCGTGACCAGGATCAGTCCGACAGTGTTCCATCGCAGCCTACCGTCACAGCGTTGTAGCCTCCTTAGTCCCTGGGGATCGCCCGCTCCTCAAGGACATCTCAAAGGATGACAAAGGAAAGAGACAAAGCCAGAGATAAGGCTAATGAACCCAAGGGGGGGGAAACGGGAGGTAATGTCGCGGATCACACCCGGTCGCGCGACAGCCGCCGTGAGACATCTTCGGGTGACTCCGGCGGCCGGAGGGAATGTGCGGAGCCCTCCGCGGACAGAACCCAGTCTGCGGAGTCGACTCCGGCGTCCCTGACTCCGTCTCCGGACGTAGAGTCTAGCCCCGCGGGGTCGCAACAGGAGTTGTCATCAAGGCCGGGCCTTGATGTGTTAGGCGCGGTAGGCGGAGCCGGCAACGGCTCTACGCCGCGCCCGCCCAGGCCCAGAATGAGTCCGTGGCAAGCGGCACTCTTCCGTGGGACGTCTCCGGACGTCCGGAATCGAGCGCCAACTACTGCGGGCACTTCTGGACAGGCGGACCAGCAGTACCAGATGCCACTCCTGGCCGGGTGGGCTCCTTCGCGAGCCTCCGGCATGGGCTCTGGTCGGTCCGCACCGGGTGATGTGGTAGACCAGCTCGCCGATGCGCTTGGTGAGCTGGCCCCCAAAGGGCGCTATGACCGCGCCCGGTCGCCCCATCAGGGACGATCAGACCGGCGGAACCGTTCCCCCTCTCCGCTGTCACAAGGCAACTCGGGGCCTTTGACGGAGAGGGAGAGGTGGCTGATATCCGAGGCGCTTGTACTGTTCAAGCGGAATCAGCCGCCTTCGAGCGTTAACCCGTCGGCCATCTCAAGTCCGGGGATGTCTGGGCCAGTAGCCCCTCCCCAAGTCCTGCCGAGTCCGCAGGCGCCAGTGGCCCCCGCAATGGGACCCGCGCCTGCCCCGCGGCTCGGAGGCACCACGTTGGCGACCGCGTCGACCGTTCCGACGGTTGGAGCGCAAGCCGCGTGGCCGACTTACCCTGGCACGTACAGTGTGTCGGACGGGCAGTGGCAACAGGCGGCTACGGCCCCAAGCTTTGCCGCCCCTTCTGGAGCCTACCCAGTAGGTTCGATGGGAGCCCCGCCCGCACCTAGCCAGAGTGGGTTTTTAGCGGGAATGACCCCGGCGGCAAACGTGAGCTTCCCTGCTCCTCCGTCCGCGGCGTCGATGTTTGCTCCGGCAGACTCCGCCGCAGGCGCAGGAAGCGCACGGAACTTGCCGCTGTACACGGACGACCCCGGAGCCGGGACCGCACGTCGGGCGCGTAGCAAACGCGATGACGGGCCCGACCACTCTTCGTGGTGGAAACGGTTCAACGGGGATAACGCCGACTTGGAGGACTACTTGCTCCAGGTATGGCGTACCGCCGTGTACGAAGGATGGTCCCAGCATGAAGCTGGACACGTCCTCGCGGGGAGCCTGGAAGGGAAAGCTCTCCGCGTGATGCCGTGTCTGCCGGTGGGAACAGTGACGTTCGGCGAGGTTGCTCGTCAACTTCGCCTGCTGTTCCCGCCGACGACCAATCGGCGGCAGTCTGAACGAGAGTTCAAGGCGCGTATCCGCCAGCCGACTGAGTCCGTGACAGACTATGCGTACAGCTTACGCATACTCGGCCGGAGAGCTTTTCCGGACATGGACTCCAGACGGTTTGAGACGATGCTGATCGATCAGTTCATCGATGGCCAGCCTTACCACCTAGCATACGGGCTGGCCACCCATGAAAAGCGATCGATGGAGGAGGCAATAGACTCCGCGCTTGCGCTTGAGATGGCTGTCCGCCCTAGACAGTTGCCTCCAGCCCCGGCTCCGGCCTCGGCTGTACCCGCGCAGGCGGCGACTCCTCCTCCGGTCAAGGCATCGCAGGTAACCCCGTGGCAGGACCCGGTCGTCCGGGAACCCGCCAGGGAACCTACCCAGCAGTGGGTTAGTGCGCCGGCACCCTCTACAGGGGCGCCCGCACAGGCGGCACCGGTTGCCGCGCCGTCCTCATCTCCGGATGAGTACGACTATGACGAGTATGATTTCAGCGCTGCGCAGATGATTGCGTACTGCGCTGGGATCGACACTCCGGGGCCCGCTGAATGCTGTGCGTTCACATCCGGACCAGCTCAGAACCGCCCCTGTTATTTCTGCGGAAAACAGGGACACTTTTGGCTGAAGTGTCCGGAGTTGTTGGAACGCTTGCGGGTACGCGGATACCAGGGGGTCCTCCCCAGTCCGCGCCGGAGTAACTACTCCCGGCCTGGTCCCGCGGGACAACAGGGCCGTCCCTCACGGCAGGGAAACTGAACTCGGACGTGGTGGCGACCAACACTACGTCCGAGGACAGTTGTTCCGTGGCAACGGATGCCGCCCCACCTACGGATGAACTGGACGAACCTCAAGTAGATATAACTTCTCCGGAAGTGGTCCTTGAGGACCAGTCTGGCTCGTCCGCGGCTGAGGCGGATCACGAGGACTCCGAGAATGGGCCCAGTGCGTGCGAAAGATACTGTTCAAGAAACGCACTGGTCAAGGACACTTGCTGGTACCTGCCCCTGCCACTCGGGCGGGAGCCGGTCCGGTTCCTTGTAGACTCAGGCTCGGAGGTCACCCTCATAGCCATAGGAACGTTCCGGAAGGAACCCGTGCTCCGCAACCTTGAGTTGCGGGATCCCGGTCCTTACCAGCTCTACGGGGCCGGTAACAACCGCATCCGTGTCTACGGTATCGTCGAGTTGCCTGTTACACTTGGGGACAAGGTGTATCCGACAGAGGCAATCGTCGCAGACATCGGAGCGGCCGGGATTATTGGAATGAATTTTCTCCGGGCCCACCGGGTCACCGCTAACTTCAGTGCGGGTGAATTCCGGATGGGAGAGGATACTCACTACCTCTTTCGCATGGGTCCAGTGCATTCGTTCCAAATGCGGGTGGCGCGCACCACGGTGGTGCCGCCTATGAGCGAGATGATCATCGAGGCGCGGCCGCGTCGTCCCCGCATGCCCCTCGAAGGTCGTCCGTGTATAGTGCAGCCGGTGAGCAGTTTCGCCAAGGGAACTGGGCTCGTGCTGGGCGGGACTCTGGTCAAGTCCGACGCCCGCATGATGCCCCTTCTCGTGGTGAATCCCACGGACTCACCCGTTGTGCTGCGGCGCGGGTACCTAGCAGCTACAGCTGTGCCCGCGTCGTCTAGTCGTGTCATCCCCGACGATCCGGTCTGCCGCGCTGCGTGCGCGGCGGCGGCCGCCGGAGATGATCCGTTCACCCTGCCGGACCATCTGGAATCTCTGGTTCCGAAGGACCGGCTGGGTGGAGAGCAGCGCCAGGCGCTCCGCAGACTGTTGCGGCAGTATGCGGATGTGTTTATGGGTCCGGATGGTGCGGTCGGCAAGACAGACGTTGCCAAACACCGCATCGACCTCCTAGACGAGCGTCCGATCAAACAACGTCTACGGCGAGCAGCGATAGTGCACCAAGAGGTCATTGACCAGGAGGTGCAGAAGATGCTCGAGCTAGACATCATCGAACCCAGTGACAGCCCTTGGGCGAGTCCTGTGGTTATGGTGAAGAAGAAGGACGGCTCGTGGAGGTTCTGCGTTGATTACCGTAAGCTTAACGATGTCACGCGGAAGGACTCATATCCTCTCCCGCACATCGAAGACACCTTCGATTCCCTGGCCGGATCGCACTACTTCTGTGCTCTGGATCTGGCCTCCGGGTATTGGCAGGTCGAGATGGAGGAGAGTGATAGGGCGAAAACTGCCTTCGTTACTAAGAACGGGCTCTACCAATTTAAGGTAATGCCGTTCGGGCTCTGTAACGCTCCAGCGACGTTCGAGCGCCTCATGGAGATGGTACTTAAAGGGTTCCTCTGGAAGCGATGTATGGTCTACATCGACGATGTCGTCGTGTATGGCCGGTCGTTCGAGGAAACCCTCACCAACCTCCAGATGGTACTCCATCGCATCCGCGGAGCAGGGCTCAAGTTGAAGCCAAGTAAATGCGAACTTTTCGCGCAGGAGATCCTGTACTTGGGCTTCATGGTAACGGGCACCGGAGTTAGGCCAGATCCTAAAAAGCTAGAGGCCGTCAAGAACTGGCCTCGGCCTTGCAACGTGGCGGACGTGAGGTCCTTTTTGGGCTTCGCGAGTTACCACCGCCGGTTCGTGCGAGGCTTTGCGGAGGTTGCGCGCCCCCTTACTATCCTTACGGAAAAGGGCGCCGACTTCATCTGGTCTGAAGAGCAGGTAACTGCCTTCGCGGAACTCCGGAGGGCTTTGGCAGATGCGCCGGTGCTGCGGCACCCTCGTCCGGATTGCGAGTTCATCCTGGACACTGACGCGAGTAACTTTGCACTCGGCGGTGTCCTCTCGCAAATCGTGGACGGGCAGGAGCGGGTAGTAGCTTATGCGAGTGTGGCTCTCAGCCGCTCTCAAATGAACTACTGTACCACGCACCGCGAGTTGCTCGCGGTTGTTACTATGACCAAGCGCTTCCGGCACTATTTGTTGGGACGCCATTTCCGCTTGCGGACCGACCACGGTTCGCTGAGATGGCTCCTCAACTATAGTGAGGCCGACGGCTTGGTGGCCCGGTGGCTCGTCAAACTCCAAGAGTATGACATGAAAATTGAGCACTGCGCCGGTAAGTTGCACGGCAACGCGGACGGCTTGTCCCGTTGTCATAAGTGCAAGAATCCTGGCTGTGCAGGGATGGCTCCATTCCAGCACGCCGCGGATTCTTCCTCAGACTCGGAAGTGGACCTTCCGGGGAGACCGCAGGCCGCCGCCCCCTCTAACAACACGGCGGCCGGAGCAGCAGGAGTTCACTCCCGCGCGAGGACCCGCCGTTACCGGCGTTGGCGCCCCGCGTTTGAAGCGGAGGTGCGGCTCAGCTCCAGCGAGTCTTCCTCAAGTCCGGCGGTGTACTCCTCGTGGGTACCCTCGTCCACGGACGAGTCTGAGTATGAGCGGTCCTTACCCCCTGTGGTGATGGCCGCTGCGGCGCAGTCGGACGCGTCGGATGAGGAGCCTAATTACCTAGGTGGCTACTCTCCGGCGCAGCTGGCTGCGAAGCAGAGAGCTGACAGTGCTCTGGCACCGGTAATCCAAGCCCTCGAGGCCGGCCAGAAACCCTCTAAGGATGAGCGGAAAACCTACAGGGAGGAGACCCAGTCTCTCATCTCCCAGTGGGAAAGGCTATCCTTGAGGGATGGCCTCTTGTACCGGCGCTATGAGCCTCCGACTCCACTGCCTCCTATATGGCAGTTGGTGCTTCCGGCGGAGCTGCGGAAAGAAGTACTCCACCAGTTGCATGACCTCCGGGTGACCGGTCACTTGGGAATCCGGAGGACCGTCCATAGGCTACAACAGCGCTTTCATTGGCCTGGTAGCAGTTTGGACGTGCAACGGTGGTGCGCAGCCTGCCCACGGTGTCAAGCTCGGAAAGGAGTTCCGGCTCCTGGCCGCCACCCCTTAACCACGGTTAAGGCTGGCGCGCCGTTTGATCGGATAGCTTTGGATATACTGGATACCCACCGGGTTACCCCGCGTGGTTTCCGGTACATCCTAGTGATTTCCGACTATTTTACCAAGTATACCGACGCCTACCCACTGCGCCGCCAGACTGCGGACGAGGTAGCTCGGTTATTGGTGAATAGATGGGTGGTGTACCATGGGGTACCTAAACAGGTACATTCGGATCAGGGCACGCAATTTGAAAGCAACCTGTTCCGGGGCCTAGCACAGATGCTGGGCAGTACCAAGGTCCGGACCACCCCTTACAGGCCCCAGTCTGATGGCCAGGTCGAACGCTTCAATCGATCGGTCCTCAATATGCTGGCGGCCTTTGTGAATGACCGTGCGAATGATTGGGATGACAACCTCCCGTACGTCTTAATGGCGTACCGGTCGTCGGTCCACTCCTCGACCGGAGTTACGCCGCACGCGATGTTGTACGGCCGGGAGCTAAATCTGCCCGTGGATATCATGTATCCAACTGCGGCAGAGACCGGCGCGGTACCTCAGTGCGGTCCGGAGTACGTGGAGTGGGTTCGCCGTGCCCTGGCGAACGCTCATGATTTCGCGCGGGCGCGCCTTGACAAGTCCGCTATCCGGCAGAAGCGAGGCTATGATGCCCATGCTAAGGGTAGGCCAGCTTTTGCGGAAAGCGACAAGGTGCGCTACTATTATCCGCCGCTTAAGCAAGGCAATAAATTTGCTAAGCCGTGGATAGGCCCGTTTACCGTACTGAAACAGGTGACAGATGTGGACTACCGGATCCGGAGGGATTCCGATCCGGACAGGGTTCTGGTGGTTCACATAGATAACCTGAAGAAGTACGAAGGCCCGCTTGTCATGGATCCGCTAATTCAAGATGCGGAACCGGATGATGCTCCCGTATGGGATCCGTCCGGTCAGCATCCGCGGACTCCGGACGAGCGTGTACGCCGTATGGTGGGTCTTCTGGACCTCTCTGACCCGTCGGATGACGGTCCGCACGACTTTGAACCAGATCTCGGCGATCCGCAGGTACCTCCGCTCCCTCCACCACCTGCGGATGACGGGCGGCCACGCCGTAAACCTCGTGCGCCGTCCCGGTATGGGTGGGATTAACGTTCCGCCCATGCGGATGCGTCTGCGGTATCCATCTATCACACCAGGGATGGATTTTAGGTCGTTCCGTGAGGATCCGCACGACTTTCCTCCGTGAGCGGTCACTTTGTGGCTATCTCCGGAGTTGAGGGTCCGCGGATATCTTTGCGTCGTAACGCCTCCGCTCCGCATCCGCCCTCCTGTAGTTTCCAGCGCCAGGGACGTGCGGATGGCCTGTCCGCACATTGTGGACGGCTGTCCGGCGTAATCCGCCACACGGTTACGCTGGCCGGACGAATTTTGTGATTCGGCCGGACGCCCCTGGTCCCGGAACAACCTCTTATGTGGCCAGACTGAGGTTGGGATTTACGTCCGCTACGGGAGAAGCGCCTTCCCACGGATTTGGGAACTGGCTACTGGACGCGGGGATAGCATCCGGATGTGAGGACTGATGTCTGCGGTTCGTCCGCGTGACTCGTCCGGCGTCCGCGGCGCTTTAAGATGACGCACTTCGGTGTAGTTATCCCCCGTGAGCCACTACTGTAATTGCGGTTATAGTAGTTTAAGGTTTCTACGGCAGGAAACCGTTTACCATTATTTATAATGGACCGGCTGTTAAGTCCGCGCGTGCGGACCAGCCGCGGCAGTGGGGGACGCTCATTTTCGTCCGGATCGCACCTTATAATACGCGGTCCGGCCGGGATGACCGGATCCCCGGCCCCTTTCTAAGAAGGGGGTCGTATTGTACATGCGCAGCATGCTTTGTGGCTTTTAATCCCTATCATTGTCATTGGATAAGGTCAATATGCCAAATTTATGGTGGGCGTTCGTTCTGGACTCCGTCCGCGGGCAGTTCCGGACGTCCGCCGGCTATTGATTTCATCATGTTAGGGATCCTCTAGATTGGGCGCCGGCATGACGGGCACGTTCCCCCTAGCCATAGGGGCTACGGACCATGCCGGCTCCGCGTCTAATCTATTGGTTCCGCGCTCCGGTAGTCGTTTGGATTGGCTCTGGGTTGGACCGGACACCGCTCCGCGGTCGGGCTGTACGTTGGGATTGCTAGTGGGCGGGTCGCTACCGCCCATAGGGCGCCCAATTGTCTGTCCGGACGTCATGGGTATGTCCGATCGCCCTGTAAGCGTACCAGCGGCTATGGGGAGTGATTTTGTTTATTTTCCATCTCACCTTATTATTTAGTGAGTGGATTATATAAGCCACAAGTGTGCGGCATGTCTCTGGAGAATTCTGTTCTTGCTCGATTAATGACACAATTGAGACAAGTATGTGAAATTTCCTTTCCGGTGCAATAGAGAGTAAGAAATCGGGAGATTTCCGCTCTCGAAAGAGGGGTGTAAGGAATTGCGTTAATTTTGACAGTGACGGATTGATGTGCATATCCGAAAAGACTGGAGAATGACAATTTATTGTTGTTTTCGTCTGACATAATCGTAACAACCACAAGTTAGTGGTTACTGTCAATTTTAAGCCCAATTTCCACCTTGCTGTGTGATTAATTTTGCGTCATTGACCGCCGGTGCGGACGCTAAAGCGAATGACTAATCTTAATTACAATATATATTTGCGAGGTCCCCCGGGATAGAAATACATTTTCTACCCGTATACATGGAGTGTGAGGAGTCACCGGAGGGAAATGATTGTTTCCGCATGAGTTTATAGTGTTTGAATTTTGGTTCGAGCAATGTGTCATTTTGACCGGGGACAGAAGTTTTCAGTGACTCCGCGTGCGCTGCTGCGCGTGTAGAATAGCTGTCAACATTTGCTGCATGTATATTTATACAACAATGTCGAACCCGGATTATTTATTTAATCTCCAGATGTGTAGCGCATTTGTTTTGTGCCATCCGCATTTCGTCCGCCGATGCGGCGCTGAATTCCGCGGGATCCGCGTGTCCGGTGTTCGAGATGCGGGTGATTTTGTCAGTTGTACCCACCGGGTTACCCCGCGTGGTTTCCGGTACATCCTAGTGATTTCCGACTATTTTACCAAGTATACCGACGCCTACCCACTGCGCCGCCAGACTGCGGACGAGGTAGCTCGGTTATTGGTGAATAGATGGGTGGTGTACCATGGGGTACCTAAACAGGTACATTCGGATCAGGGCACGCAATTTGAAAGCAACCTGTTCCGGGGCCTAGCACAGATGCTGGGCAGTACCAAGGTCCGGACCACCCCTTACAGGCCCCAGTCTGATGGCCAGGTCGAACGCTTCAATCGATCGGTCCTCAATATGCTGGCGGCCTTTGTGAATGACCGTGCGAATGATTGGGATGACAACCTCCCGTACGTCTTAATGGCGTACCGGTCGTCGGTCCACTCCTCGACCGGAGTTACGCCGCACGCGATGTTGTACGGCCGGGAGCTAAATCTGCCCGTGGATATCATGTATCCAACTGCGGCAGAGACCGGCGCGGTACCTCAGTGCGGTCCGGAGTACGTGGAGTGGGTTCGCCGTGCCCTGGCGAACGCTCATGATTTCGCGCGGGCGCGCCTTGACAAGTCCGCTATCCGGCAGAAGCGAGGCTATGATGCCCATGCTAAGGGTAGGCCAGCTTTTGCGGAAAGCGACAAGGTGCGCTACTATTATCCGCCGCTTAAGCAAGGCAATAAATTTGCTAAGCCGTGGATAGGCCCGTTTACCGTACTGAAACAGGTGACAGATGTGGACTACCGGATCCGGAGGGATTCCGATCCGGACAGGGTTCTGGTGGTTCACATAGATAACCTGAAGAAGTACGAAGGCCCGCTTGTCATGGATCCGCTAATTCAAGATGCGGAACCGGATGATGCTCCCGTATGGGATCCGTCCGGTCAGCATCCGCGGACTCCGGACGAGCGTGTACGCCGTATGGTGGGTCTTCTGGACCTCTCTGACCCGTCGGATGACGGTCCGCACGACTTTGAACCAGATCTCGGCGATCCGCAGGTACCTCCGCTCCCTCCACCACCTGCGGATGACGGGCGGCCACGCCGTAAACCTCGTGCGCCGTCCCGGTATGGGTGGGATTAACGTTCCGCCCATGCGGATGCGTCTGCGGTATCCATCTATCACACCAGGGATGGATTTTAGGTCGTTCCGTGAGGATCCGCACGACTTTCCTCCGTGAGCGGTCACTTTGTGGCTATCTCCGGAGTTGAGGGTCCGCGGATATCTTTGCGTCGTAACGCCTCCGCTCCGCATCCGCCCTCCTGTAGTTTCCAGCGCCAGGGACGTGCGGATGGCCTGTCCGCACATTGTGGACGGCTGTCCGGCGTAATCCGCCACACGGTTACGCTGGCCGGACGAATTTTGTGATTCGGCCGGACGCCCCTGGTCCCGGAACAACCTCTTATGTGGCCAGACTGAGGTTGGGATTTACGTCCGCTACGGGAGAAGCGCCTTCCCACGGATTTGGGAACTGGCTACTGGACGCGGGGATAGCATCCGGATGTGAGGACTGATGTCTGCGGTTCGTCCGCGTGACTCGTCCGGCGTCCGCGGCGCTTTAAGATGACGCACTTCGGTGTAGTTATCCCCCGTGAGCCACTACTGTAATTGCGGTTATAGTAGTTTAAGGTTTCTACGGCAGGAAACCGTTTACCATTATTTATAATGGACCGGCTGTTAAGTCCGCGCGTGCGGACCAGCCGCGGCAGTGGGGGACGCTCATTTTCGTCCGGATCGCACCTTATAATACGCGGTCCGGCCGGGATGACCGGATCCCCGGCCCCTTTCTAAGAAGGGGGTCGTATTGTACATGCGCAGCATGCTTTGTGGCTTTTAATCCCTATCATTGTCATTGGATAAGGTCAATATGCCAAATTTATGGTGGGCGTTCGTTCTGGACTCCGTCCGCGGGCAGTTCCGGACGTCCGCCGGCTATTGATTTCATCATGTTAGGGATCCTCTAGATTGGGCGCCGGCATGACGGGCACGTTCCCCCTAGCCATAGGGGCTACGGACCATGCCGGCTCCGCGTCTAATCTATTGGTTCCGCGCTCCGGTAGTCGTTTGGATTGGCTCTGGGTTGGACCGGACACCGCTCCGCGGTCGGGCTGTACGTTGGGATTGCTAGTGGGCGGGTCGCTACCGCCCATAGGGCGCCCAATTGTCTGTCCGGACGTCATGGGTATGTCCGATCGCCCTGTAAGCGTACCAGCGGCTATGGGGAGTGATTTTGTTTATTTTCCATCTCACCTTATTATTTAGTGAGTGGATTATATAAGCCACAAGTGTGCGGCATGTCTCTGGAGAATTCTGTTCTTGCTCGATTAATGACACAATTGAGACAAGTATGTGAAATTTCCTTTCCGGTGCAATAGAGAGTAAGAAATCGGGAGATTTCCGCTCTCGAAAGAGGGGTGTAAGGAATTGCGTTAATTTTGACAGTGACGGATTGATGTGCATATCCGAAAAGACTGGAGAATGACAATTTATTGTTGTTTTCGTCTGACATAATCGTAACAACCACAAGTTAGTGGTTACTGTCAATTTTAAGCCCAATTTCCACCTTGCTGTGTGATTAATTTTGCGTCATTGACCGCCGGTGCGGACGCTAAAGCGAATGACTAATCTTAATTACAATATATATTTGCGAGGTCCCCCGGGATAGAAATACATTTTCTACCCGTATACATGGAGTGTGAGGAGTCACCGGAGGGAAATGATTGTTTCCGCATGAGTTTATAGTGTTTGAATTTTGGTTCGAGCAATGTGTCATTTTGACCGGGGACAGAAGTTTTCAGTGACTCCGCGTGCGCTGCTGCGCGTGTAGAATAGCTGTCAACATTTGCTGCATGTATATTTATACAACAATGTCGAACCCGGATTATTTATTTAATCTCCAGATGTGTAGCGCATTTGTTTTGTGCCATCCGCATTTCGTCCGCCGATGCGGCGCTGAATTCCGCGGGATCCGCGTGTCCGGTGTTCGAGATGCGGGTGATTTTGTCAGTTGTAAACTCCCCATGCGGGCCGTGCTGAAGATGTGCGGGCGGGCGGGCGGCTGCATGAAAGTGCAGACGTCCGTCCATCTGCGTGTCTGTACACAGGCCTGTGCGGGTTGCAGTATACAGATACTGGCAGTCGATGCGGCTTGCCGCGTTGGCTTTGATAGCTGTCTGCGACAGCTGTCCGCAGGTGTATGTGTGTCTGCTAGATGTACATATGTCATGCGGGCGTGCCGGAGTCGCTCACGCGGCTCCGCCCTGCCTCAGACCCGTTCTGCGGATCTGAGGAGCCGGCCGGCAGGGCGGTCGGCAACATTTTTAGAGGTACTATCACTTTTGATCACTCGGTGTGTCGTTTTACAAAATTTCTAAATTTAAAGTCTAACCTTAAAGATATTCCAAAGACTCGACACACCGTCCTTTTATAATGGATGACCTTTCAAGGTCATCACACGGTTTTGGACCACCTCGGTCAAAATTTTAGCTTGTTTATGAGGATTTATTCAAAATTGCAAAGCGCGTTATAGTTTACTCCGTAAGTCCGGGGGTAGTTCCCCATTCTTCCAAAAGGGACTCTTAAAGTCCTAGTGTTTGCGCCGTGACTTCCGGGTGTTGCCATCTTGCCTTCTTCCGGACCCCGCCATGCGAAGCCTTCGTCGGGTTTTGGCTGTTTTGGGCGCGGGCGGAACATGTTGGGGACCAACATTGTAAGAAGGGGGTAATGTGGCGATTTTGCCCTAAGCACGCGGCAGGTGATTGTAAACATAAATGCCATTTATGTGGCCTTTTCGTACTTGGCCTTGTTTTGACATGCTCCGTTCGAGCGTGCGTTGCCACGGCGACGTATTGTAATTTACGTTCCAGTAAACTATAACAATGGATCGATTTAACCTCGCGTGCGCCCTACAGTTTCTGGTGTATTATATATACACTGGAAGCGACTCGTTCGAGGAGATTGTCCAAGATCGAGAGACAGGACGCACACGAGGCTCGGCCATGAGCTTTGTGTTCCCTGTTTGCGAGTAGTGGGCTCCTACAGCCCTGGGGACGATTTCCGTGGGGAGGCCCGGGCTGGGAGAGACGAGTTGCTGACTCGGGGGCCTTCGGCCCTGTGGATCGCCAGCTCTCTCCCTTCCCGGGACATGTGACAGAGGCTCTGGCCAGCATGTCGGACTGTACGGGGTTCCGTCCCCGAGGCAGACCGCGGCTCGCCAGGCCCCGCCAGTTAACACCGTAGGGATGAACTAGTTTCTGAACGGTGTCCGTAGGCCTGGGAGTGTCGGGTGGGCTGTTACCTGGTTACCGTTAATGATGAAGTAGTTACCGTGTCCGCCGCGACCTCCGGTGAGCGGCCCTGCCGCGAGGATCCGGAATAGCGGATGCGCGTCCGCAAGGACTCGGATGAGAGAGGACTATCCTCGAGGATCCCGAAGAGCGGACGGTAGTCAATAACGTTACAGTTGTATGCCCTTATCATGATTTGGGTGCAAAAAGATTAAAATTGGCCTTTCCTCTGTGTTTTTGATGTATTTTTCACATAAACCGTGAATTTGTGAAAATGCGTGAATTTGCAAAACAAAGAGGGGCCTCCCAAGAAATCGCTTCCCATGGCATTCATATATATGGCTTATTTGTGTGTAAGAGATGCTGTCTCCAATGTGCAAAACAAGGAAAGCTCTCAGAATATATGTGTTATTGATATAAACACCGTTTTTGAGAAAAAAATGCATATTTGAGTTTTCGGCCGAACTAAAAGAATTCCAGTTTAGCAGCTCAACTCCCTATGTTATGTTAATAAATCCCATAAAAATGAATTATATATCTTATTTTTGAAGATTTGATACCAAATTGACGATGATTTGTTTATTTTTGCTTGTGTAGCTGACCCTTTTATTTCGTTTCGGTCCAATTTTTGTGATATAATTAATATTTATAATTCCACGGGGCGCATATAATTTGTGGTTCTTTAAAACAAAACTGCATCCTGATTCTTAAGTACCTCACCCACTGTAGTATGTGATAACGTCAGCACCTGACACCAAAATTTGTAGCATACAATGAAATAATGCATTGGTGGGCCGATTCTTTTTTTACGATTTTAAAATGGAATGAAGTCAGTTATTGGCCCATAAATCCAAAGTGATATAACTTGCACCCCTGAAACTTTGTACACATGTTATCTAGATCATAATTCATCACAATTTATTATCAGATGATAGTGACATCAGGATCCCCTACTATTCAGGCATGACAACACCAATGAAATTTCGTCATATCCGTTACAGTCAGAGAATTCCCTATTTTGAGAACGGGGGATGCCCTCGATCCCCCGCAGAATGGTGGCGGATATTTTGCTATGGCTGGTTGTTGACCCGAGCTGGTTGGCATTGCACACGAACAGTTTCAAGACCACAGCACGCACAGAACGGCTCGGACGACGAACGATATATATGGGTTGTCAGGCATGAAAATCAGTCGTTTTAAGGGGGTACCCTCAGAATTCGAGCTGTAGCGAAAAATCCAATTTATCAACATATATTTTCCTTACTATAGACTAGTGAGATGAGGAAATGAATTGGCTAGCTTTGTATATAAGTAGCGTGTCCAGTGTTTCCTACATAATCGGATTTGTATCTGTCACCATGTTAAATGGCCATTTTTAGAAATTTATCAAAAATCACGAGTTCAGGATATTTCTCTTTGAAGACATGTATCGGGTACCTTTATATATATTCTTCAAAATGTATATCTTGAAATTTTGATATAAGGTGAGATAAAAATATAAAAATTGCTAGACTGTGGGTGGGGTCTCAAAATTTTCGTGTTTCTGGTTCCCGCGCTTGGCGCCAAAACCGCGTGGGGGTGGTCATTTAAATCTGTTTATTTACATCGAACGCTCGGGGTTAATGGAAATGTGTTGATGCCATGTGAAAGAGTGAAAACAGACGAATCACGTGATATAATTGTTTCGTTGTAATTCGGGAAATTCCGTAGAGTTTTCGACAGTTGAAAAATGGACAAATTTCGTGGTAATTTTTCATGCTGTTGCACTCGATGGAAGTGTCTGGAAGTCACACAATGACTTCAATAGGATATTAAAATCACCAGGTAGTTATCTGTTTGTAAATAAACTGCAGCGCCGAGGAGCGCAAGTGATTATAGTGGAGGCACCCCACACGGCTTTTGGGAGAAAAATCCGCCCGGCGCCAAAATGGGCGATAATGGGGGAATTTGGGGTATTGCTGCCGTGATCACTGGCGATAACTACCAGTACCAACCGTACGTCGTGTTGTATTTCAGCAGCTAACAAGTATACTACCTGTATAATTATTATGTATGTTGTTATTTCTTAGTGACAAAGCTCAAGATATTTGGATATAAACATAGAAATATATTTTTGATTTTTATGATCTATAGGCCTATCTGGACAGAGCCTAGTTATAATGTAATGATGTAGGTCTATGTACTGTGTACAACAAAGAAAAAATTGTGTGACATTCCATATGTAATGGAATATCAGAAATGATGAATTAATTCAAAAGATATTGCATTCTGGCCAGAACCGAATAAAATCTAATATGAACTGGGGTGGGGTACATGCAGCTCTCGCTCAAAATGTTCACTGCAATGTGATTGTTTAGCAATTTTTTGCAATAATTTTTCAACATTGTGTCCCACAAACAAAGTTCGGCTGATACTATGGATTTGCGATTGTCGGTCTGCGTCGGCGTCTGCCACAGATACTTTCTTGTGAACAGGCTACAGGCTGTAAATCTGAACGATAATTTCTCAGAGAGACATGACGTACATGGTAAGATTGCGACACTGATCGATTTTGGTTGCCATAGCAACCAAATTGGCTAATTGGCGACACATTTTGTGCTCAATTTGTCCAGGTTAGCACACATGGTTTGTGAAGGCTCTATGGGTGAGAGTTTTCGATGAATGATGATGAAATCGCACGGGCTTGATTAAAAATACAGTCTCACGAAACCTATCGTTTTTCGGAATGACCAAATAAATATTAATTAGTTAACAGGTTAACGTAATACGACCATTAACATACCCACTTGGACATGTGTGATCACTCCAATAACCTGTACTATGAAAGCAAATAACACTGAATTCTTGTTGAGAATAGAGAACTGATGTTTTTGGGAAAACAGAACAATAATACCAAATAAGTTAACACTAATTTTACTAGTTAAGTCTATTATTGACCACAATAAAAATAGGTAAAACAAGAAAACATTTATTATTGGGCTCTACAAGGTATAGGTTTGGTCCAGTAGAGATTTCATGGCTGTAACTGAATAAGTTAACATTAGTTTTACTACCTTATCATAATAAAAATTGTAAAGACGAGAAACATTTATTATTGGGCTCAACAAGGTATAGGTTTAGTTCAGTGGAGATTTCATGACTGTAACCGAATAAGTTAACATTACTTTTACTAGTTAAGGTCCAGAACTTTTATTACTGATATCGATAAAACACAACTGGCCTGGCAGTGATGATATTTTGTCTGAATTTACATATTTTGGCAACAGAGATTATAGAGCCCAGGGGTATACACCCACGCGGTCGTTGGCTACCGAATCATCTAGTTTTCTCTCAAATCGAGCCCCAGCTCTAGAATTGTATTGTCAACAATACATACTAGTAATTCAGTACTTATATGTGGAAACCAATCAAGATATTGCAGCAAAAGGTACATGTACATGTAAAAATACCCATGCGCAATTTGGGTGACAGACAAGATTTTCAAAAGCTGAACTTTCAAATTGCTCTCAAATCGTCAATTTTTGGGCTACGGAGGTCATTCAAGGACCAATGTGTTCATAAAAACACACTTTAAATTAAACAACATCACCTGCAATTTAGAAAATAAAAATTCAAAAAACCTCCGGACACGCTAATATTAGCTGCTATGGTTCATCTTGTTCTGGGACGGAGCTATGGAGACTTGAATTTTGGCTTTTTATCATTGTTTTGTATGGCCGAAGGAATTAGTGAAATCTGTCCTTGTCTCTCTAACTACGACTTCACTTATTATCGCCCATGCGGCGCATGTCACTCTGGACGGTACGCACACAACACCAATGAATCATGACAACATTAAAGTGGCTTATAACTAGTTCGACTCATCAGCTCGTCGTTTCATCATGCGAAAATGAACTCACCCTGAAAATGTTGAGCATGCAGGGCAAAAATCCTCACAACTTCGTGAAACCGAAAGTTTCCAAGTGTGACGACTAAACGTAACAAATTACGCGGAGTCGGACCAACCTTGGAGAAGTCGTGCTCATTTTTGGGCATTTTGGGGGCAAGCTCAGTTTGCCCAAAACTACGGCAGCCTATTGGGGCCATACGACTTCTTTTTTTAAAACTTGAATATTCAAGATGACAAGTTAAATATTCAACATGATGTAACTTGAATATTCAAGATAATAAGTTGAATATTCAAGATAATAATTTGAATATTCAAGATAGCAAGTTGAATATTCAAGATATATTAACAAGTTGAATATTCAAGAAAACAACTTGAATATTCAAGATGTTGTAACTGGAATGTTCAGGATGACTTTTTTTTTATTTGATTTGATTTATTTGATTAAACATGTAAAAATGTACAAAGGTACAATAATACATAAAAATCAGGATAACACAAAAAAGTGCAAGCACTTATTTCCATTGTGGTCCTTAGACAATCACAGACAAACATGGAGAGCTGACTATAAACAAAACAAATAAGGGGTGTATAGAATAATAATAATAATAATAATAATAATAATAATAATAATAATATTCATGATAAAAATAATAATAATAATAACAGTAATAATATAAATTATAGTAATAGTTGTAAAATAAACAATATTGATTGTAGAGAAAAGTATACATAGGTTTTAACAACTTAATATTAGGTAGAGATATACAAAACAATTATAATACAAAACATGAAGACTAGGATTGACTAGGTTGACTAGGAAATTATATTAATAGAAAATAAAAGTGTTAGATTCCTGATTCTGAACACACTCAGATAAAAATCTTCTGAGTAAAACTTTGAATTGGGACTTGCTCTGAATACTTTGAATATTGCTTGGTAGCTGATTCCATAATTTGATAGAAGTATAATAAAAGGAAGCTTTACCAAAACTTTTAACTTGAGGAACATGGACAGAGTGACTACTTGATCTTGTGTTAATATTGTGAACCTGATTTACATTTCTGAATGATTCCTGGAGATAATTGGGGGCATTGTTGTTGATGATGCTATGTACCATGTTTAATTTCAATTGTTGGACCCGAAACTCAACCGGCAACATCCGAACCCTCATAAATTCTTGAGCTCCAATATGTGTTCTGACCGGTGCGTTCAAAAGATAACGAATGATTTTGTTTTGGGTACACTGAAGGCGGTTTTTCAACTTTTTCAAGATGAAAAGTTGAATATTCAAGATGAAAAAATCATGATGTCAAACTGGAAGTCAATGACACAGGACCAATGGTCCTGCAGCTACCAGCGATTACTCGATACATTTTAGCAATTGTACACATACAAACATGTGTATGAGTACAATTACATACATAGTTGTATTCTTATGCCTTTATCGAAGTAGCACTTATAAATGTGTGTCACAAGTCCTAACTAAATTGATACTATAATAGCATGTATCTTGTTACAAGAATTATCACATTGTCATATAGTTATCTAGAGTTCGATCAATCAAGGTCACCAGAAAATGCACCAGATTAATGACTCTCATTTGTTTATAACACATCTTAGTTCTATCTTCAAGAGTTTTAGCACTCAAGGTCATTGTGAGTCACCAAAAAATGAATCATATTTATATATATATACGGTATGGAAGTAAGTATCAATCTATTACTACCAACACAGTATAATAATAATAATAATAATAATAATAATAATAATAATAATAATAATAATAATATAACCCAGTGTCTGGTCAGTGTGTAAGAGTATTATATTTGATATGTTTTGTGAGTGATATTATTGGCTCGTTGTATTTTGGTAATAAAATCTGTGTCTCTTGAGTTTACGATTCAACACGTTTCTCATTTTGGAGAAATACTACAGAATTGCGGATGCCTCTCCAATAATTGTCAGGAAAGATAAACACAATGTGACCATACACAAATAATGGCTACATCATCTTGATCTAGGCTTATGCCATGTAGTAACGCCTTATCTCATGAGAACAAGTTCTGTATTCCATGTTGCTATCGATCAGATAGTTTACCACGTGACCTGTCGCAAGACGCGGGAGCGTGCGACAGCCGGCGGCAAAGCGGGAGCGATCGACCTTCTGACTCACAGACTCCGTGACACAGCTGAATCTGCATCTGTTCAGGGGCTACGACATGCACCCCACCCTCCTGCTCTCCACCACTAGACAAGGTGATAGAGCATGAGTTTGTAAACACGCTCTGTGCGGGGTATATCCGCTCAAAAGCCAATACTCCAGTGTCTTCCCAAGCATGGCTGAGGGCACGGCCGAGACTGGTTTGACAAGCGCGCATTAGGCACTGAATGTGAGACACTATTTTTTGCATATTTTATTAAGGGTACATGTCCTCAACCGAAATATGCATGTAGCCGTATGTATGGAAGGGCTACTTTAACAGGCGACAGTTATCTGAACATCAGCGATGCTGGCCGGGGGCGAGGATTTGACGCCAAGTGGAATTAATTCTGTAGCTCACAATGGCATTGATTTTCTTTCCTGCGTTTAATATAATGTTTAGTCGCTGCAGCATTTGTGGTGGTTTTGTGTAGAATGTAGGCCATCATTTCGAACAGAATAGGCATTGAAATTGTATGAAAACGTGTGCAATAAAGTGGAATAGATGACTGGAGTTCAGCCTTGAAGGGAAACACGGGCAATAAAGCAAGGCCAACATGCATTTAGAGGGGTGTGAAGTGTCAGTCATTGAGACTGAGGCCTCGGAGCCTGCATTGAAGTTACCACTGAGGGAGTTCCTTGAGTGCTCCTCAGCCTCACACTCAGTCAAGATTGTCAAAGGCTCAAACCCAGACTTTGATCTGCAGCAGGCGTTTGATATCCCATGTGATACATCACTTGTGTTCCACAGACGGGTCAGTTCCGAGGTGTATTTGGAGTACCTGGAGACCTTGACGGAGGCCACAGACTGCACCTGGTCCAAAATCTCGCTCCCTGTGGACTGCGTGGCAAGGTTCCGGCTGCTGCCCTATGATCCCAAGTCTGGAGAAACTTCTGTAGACCACATCTATCACACGGTGCACGACCTTGTACAAGCTTTCCCTGTCTACACTCAGGCTAATGCTACACATGGTGACAAGTTCACTGACCCCAAGTCCTCATTCAACTGTGGTGATAGGTTAAAGCTGATAAGGCTGGTGGTCAGGAACAGTGTCAAGTTTGTTGAATGTAAATTGCTGGGTGAACCACAATTATTACAGCTTCCGATGACATGTGTTGGTGACTTTACAGCGCTGCCTGATGATACCGCATACCTCGTTGGTGACATTGTGAGCTTGCCACCTCGCAGAAGACGTGTTTGTCTGACTGACAGCAGTCAGAAAGTCTCGCAGATATCCGGGCTACCAGAGAACTACCAAGGTGATCTGTACATTACAGCGCCCGTCTCAGAGATAGAAGCCTCGCCCGTAGACAATCACTCACTGATCATAGGGCTACCCGCTGACCTGGACATGATGGTTGCTCTGGACAAACCTGCAGCCATGGAAGGAGAGATGCTCTCGACCTTTGCCACCAACAACCGGAGCATCCTGCCAGCATTAGCATGTGTGTCTGACTGGGAGGAGGAGACTACGATCCTGGAGAACCACTACATCAAACCCGGGGTTGAGATCGTTGTTCATGGCTGGACACGGCAGTCTAAGGTCCTGGCGATCTCTGGTGACTCACACTACGCCATACCACTCACATACACAGGCAAGTTCCGCATCAAGCCCAAGCAGTACCTCGGTGTATCAGAGCTAGAACGAGCATATCCCGGCAACAAGCTCCGTGTGACGAAGGTGGACAAAAATGACAACTCCTTTCCTCTTCTGCTCGGAGACATCATTCGCATCAAGCGCGAAGACACTCTGAAACGACGGACATTTGCAGAGGTTGAGATCCGCTGTGAACGCTATGAGGCAGGTGGGAGGCTGCGAGAGTTCAAGTTGCCTCTGACGTCCATGGCTGTGTTTGAGGAGCATTTGGAGGACGCTGGTCACAGTTACACGATCAAGGAGCTGGTGTCTATAGTCTCAGACCAGGAGGTGATGGTTGAGGTGGCGGAGACGAGCCACGACTACAAAAGTCTGGGCAGTACACTTCCCTCAGGCCAAGGGATCCTGCTCTGTGACTTTGTGATTGAGCCGGCAGTATACGTGAGCGTGGAATCCCCCGAGGCTCCAGCCTTTCACATACCTCTGCGGACCCGCCTCCGAGTCCAGCTCTTGTATCAACTGGATCGAACAGCCAGTCCCCTGCTGACCAGAAACAACCCGCGACTGTCGACGCTCGACCGCTGTGTGGAGGTCCTCTCCTCTCACATCTTCCAGTCACTCCGGCCTCAGCGAGCCCTTGGGGCTGGGACTCTTCCTGACAGGACACAGGCGCCACCGCGAAGGGCAGCTGGTCCATCACCCACCCACGCAGTCAACAATAGGTAATCTCTTGGGATTTTGTGTGTGTGCTAAAGATTTTCTTCAATTAGAGCAAGGCTTTTTTCATTGCCAGATATAATGGTACATGCATGTATAGTACATGTATACACAAAGATATTTCCATCAAGTTGAAGTGTGTTATATCATTTGCCTCATACACAGGGCAGGGAGCAGGGTGTCCAATGGTTGGTCCTCCTCGATAATTGGAGACCGAGATATTCTGAGTGGGAAATTCCATGTCAGAAAGTCCCACAAACCACCTTCTGTGGCTGGCTGTGAGTTCACTGTAACTACCAATCAGTTTCGAATCTTTACATTAATGATGGTGAAATAAGATATTCACAGTTCAGGATGTTTTTGCTGTTCCAGCTGACATTGCTGGTGGCACCAGTACCAAAACAAACGGTGTTAAGGTAAAAAGCAAGTTCCGACGACACAAATCTCAGGAGAACCTCGTAGCCGGTGGATCTCACAACTCATCCACAGGTTGGTGTGAGTGTGTCTTCGCAACTCTATACTGGAGAACAATGTAAATGTACTGATAGTCTCCCCTACTTCCAACTCGCAGGAGCGGTCGCACTCTCGCTGCCATCTCAGGACATAGAGTACACGCAGAGTGTCACAAACGGTCAGTACCTTTAGAACATTGAGTTGTCCATATTATCTTTCATAAAGTCATTCTGTCAAGTTTCACACTCACTGCAGCAATCAACATAAGGTTTGATTTTGTTCCAGCCAATGTGATTCTGGCAGAGCGAGGCGTATCAACTCTTCACACTCCACAGAACATCTCTACCGGTCAGTCACCATGGTTACCAACACCTGTAGTGTACTCATCATCTGGGTTTGTACTGTTTCTGTACGCTTGGCTACTTTCAGACTCACAGCAGCTGACAGCAGGTGTTCCAGTTCACACGGTCAACATTGTGTCTGAGAGGCCACTGTCTCCGGAGACGAGAGCCGAGTCAGGGAGTGTCCAGACCACGGCCTCAGCTAACAGAGACCATCAGAGCGCAGCAAAGTCCCAGCATCAAAGGTCATTGCAAGGTGACCCCAAGGACAAAGTCAAACAGCCAGTTGTCATCAACACAGAACGGCAAACAGTGAAAAGCAAACAGTCTAACCCCAATAAACTTGAAGATTCACAAAGGAATCCCAAACAAGCCTCGAATAATAACAATGTTCACACAATGCATGTAACCACGGGAGAATCAGAACTGACCTCAACCAGCAGTGGCATTGAATCTAAGTCGCAGAACAGCCCCGTTAGAGCCAGGGACCCAGCGATGGTAGGCTTAGGTGGAGAGGCACAGGCAGGCTCCAGAACCAAGGGTCATTCCCCAGCCACTGCAGCAAGCCCAACACCAGGCCGTCAGAATGGACACCCTCCACACCTCAACGGTGTAGCACCTCACACAAACCATACAGGTAACACAACAGGAATGGTCAGTCATAGTGTTATTTTGTGCTCATCTCTAACAAATCATTCACATATTTATCTGATGGTTGCTACAGGAGCAAATGGTCCAACAGCCAACAATGTCCTGGATATACCCCCAGGATATGCCCTTGTTGCCATGCCAACAACTGGTCAACCTGCGGAAGGTATTTGTTTCTGGTTATTCAATTAATTAAACCTAACTTATTAACATGAATATCTCAGTGTGATGTTGGCAATAAATGATGTTTGTTTTGCCTGGGTCTGTGCCCGTTTGCAGTGACTGCGGGCTACATGCTGGTTCCTGTGACCTCTCCGGGACATCACACATCAGACGGTCAGTGTCTCCTGAGCCCCCCTCCCCCCCCCCAGCGGCTTGTGTGACTGGTTAGGAGGGCTACATGTTCTTTCACACACTCATTATATATACGGTCATTCTATGAATAAAGTCAAAAGCTCTGCCATTCAATATTTATTTCTGAGTAGTCAGCCATTGTCGATTCTTAGTTGTGTGTGTGTGTGGAGGGGGGGGGGGGGGGGTGTTGTGGGTGGAGGACCCGTGTCCTCAGACTCAGGGATCATATGTCAAGGAGTTTACTGGCCTGACTTAATCTAAGAAAACACATGCAGCACAGGTAACGTAAATGTGATGTCAGTAAAGTGAGTGATTGCCAAACTGCCGGTATATCGAGGTTACCTACTGTTAATGTCATAATGTGCTTGATACATGTAGCTGATATCCTTTCTGTTGTCTTGGTTACAGTGCCCAGTGAAGCAGGAGACGGTGGTTTCCATGGAGAACCAGGGATTCTTGATATGAGCTTCAGTAAAACCAAATGTGAGTGAATTGTGCAGAATGTATTTTAAGAAAAGATTTTTGAAAAAAAAAAACACCCCCAAAAATGAATAGTTCAGTGAATACAACTTTGGGAATTGGCGTTTCACAGTAATATCACACAAGTACATGGTGTTATGTCTCGAGACGTGGCAGTTATCAATGAAGACACACAACAGGAAACACACATAAAAGCTGTCTGCACGGAGCATTCTGTTGCATGATATGAGGCAATATTTGTTTGATTACATCCTGAGAAACATACTTCATGCCACAAATTAGCATTTTTTCACATATGACAAATACCACAAAACACATGGACCATGACTTTGTGAAAATGACAAAGGGTTACCGACCATATCAGGGGCAGGGTTTCCTGATGTAAGTTTTCAAACCTTTAGGACCACCAAGTGTATGTGCTGTGGTAAACTGACATATGACATTTGTACATGTAGCTACCTCCTGAATACTGAGAGGCAATCAATGCATGTCAAGTCAGGCAATTATATATTATACAATTCAAATACATATTCATGCTTAGGCTTTCAGGTAATATAGCCTTATTTTCACACTTTCATTCAATTGAGAAAGCATTTAGGTGGATGTTTTTTGATGCAGGGCACAATGTTAGAACAATCATGCTGTGCCCAGAGGCTAGTCAGGTCCATATGCCATATACCATGTGATTATTTCCACTTCAAGTGTCGGCCTTCCTGACTACAATAAAACAATCTGAGTCATGGGTACTCAATTATCTGGTAAACAAAACTGTAGAATTGTGAAAAAAGGGATAATTTCCTCCATACATATAAAGTATTTCTGTTTGCAGGTCCTGTCACTCTTCCACCGGATGGCAATCTCTACCGTTTCTCTGTCAAAAAGTTTGGAGAGTTTTTAGGTTTGTTGAGACTTGATGAAGCAGTTATTCAATACTGCGTCAAACAGAAAATTGATGGCAAGAAATTCTCACGTCTTGGCAACTCAGACTTGCAAAAACTTGGCATTCTTCACCCAGTTGTTCTGTACTTCAGAAGGTTGACAGGCAAAACAAAAAACAAGTTCATGTTATAACGTTTGACAAAGACTGATGTTAGTCAACAAACTTCATATTGTTGCTGATGTAATGCATATTATTTCCTGACATTTTGTTGTATTTCAGGGTTGCAATCAATTATTTTCAACAATACATGTATAATACCTCAGCAGCCAGGACCATTGAGGCAACTTTAATTCTCCTGATTTGTCCTGAGATAAACACACCATGTGGCAATACTAAATGTAAATTAATACTAATGATACTAATGTAATGGAATTCTGCATCGATATTGTGCAATAAACTGAACAGCAGTATAAAACTGCATTCAGTTTCCTATCGTATGACTGTATGAACTTTCTGAGGTTTGGCTGTGGGGTACAAGCTTAGTCTGTGGTTGTCTGTAATGGGTGACAGATTTACAAACTTTCTCTTGAATTTTACTGCAGATGATATTTACTGTATGAACTTTATGATAACCATGGTAACTTTGTGAATAAACATTACTAAATTACATCAAAGTGTTTTTTCAATTGTGTCGCACCATATACAATGTATTACCATACAGTTCCCACTATCTGATAGGCGAGTATCCCACCCCCCCCCCCCAACCCCTTCGAGGGAGAGCACACAAACATATACTTCTTAGTTCTATTGCTTAGTAGAATAAGTAAATAAACAAAATTTGTGAACATTGACTACTAGATTATATTGCAGAGCAAACAACATGTCAGGTCCCCTGGATCATGTCAGATCCTCTGGATCATGTCAGGTCCTCTGGATCATGTCCGGTCCTCTGGGTCATGTCAGGTCCTCTGGATCATGTCAGGTCGTCTGGATCATGTCAGGTCGTCTGGATCATGTCAGGTCCTCTGGATCATGTCAGGTCGTCTGGATCATGTCAGGTCGCCTGGATCATGTCAGGTCCTCTGGATCATGTCAGGTCGTCTGGATCATGTCAGGTCGTCTGGATCATGTCAGGTCGTCTGGATCATGTCAGGTCGTCTGGATCATGTCAGGTCCTCTGGATCATGTCAGGTCCTCTGGATCATGTCAGGTCCTCTGGATCGTGTCAGGTCCTCTGGATCATGTCAGGTCCTCTGGATCATGTCAGGTCCTCTGGATCATGTCCGGTCCTCTGGATCATGTCAGGTCCTCTGGATGATGTCAGGTCCTCTGGATGATGTTAGATCCTCTGGATCATGTCAGGTCCCCTGGATTATGTCAGGTCCTCTGGATCATGTCAGGTCCTCTGGATCGTGTCAGGTCCTCTGGATCATGTCGGGTCCTCTGGATCATGTCAGGTCCCCTGGATCATGTCAGGTCCTCTGGATCATGTCAGGTCCTCTGGATCATGTCAGGTCCCCTGGATCGTGTCAGATCCTCTGGATCATGTCAGGTCCCCTGGATCGTGTCAGATCCTCTGGATCATGTCAGGTCCCCTGGATCGTGTCAGGTCCTCTGGATCATGTCAGGTCCCCTGGATCGTGTCAGATCCTCTGGATCATGTCAGGTCCCCTGGATCGTGTCAGGTCCTCTGGATCGTGTCAGGTATTCTGGATCATGTCGGGTCCTCTGGATCATGTCAGGTCCCCTGGATCATGTCAGGTCCTCTGGATCATGTCAGGTCCTCTGTATCATGTCCGGTCCTCTGTATCATGTCCGATCCTCTGGATGATGTCAGGTCCTCTGGATCATGTCCGGTCCTCTGTATCATGTCCGGTCCTCTGGATGATGTCAGGTCTTCTGGATCATGTCCGGTCCTCTGGATCATGTCTGGTCATCTGGATCGTGTCAGGTCCTCTGGGTCGTGTCGGGTCCTCTGGATCATGTCCGGTCCTCTGGATCATGTCAGGTCCTCTGGATCATGTCCGGTCCTCTGGATCATGAATCCTATCAGTGCTGGTTTTACTAGTGTGTGAGAGTGAGAACACACACTGTACGCTGTCAGGCAGATCTAGCCGCCGGCAGAGCTGCCTTGTTCACTATCAGCCTGGCTCCAGTCACTCAAATCTCAAAACAGCAAATCACCCAGTTTCAAATCTCTGTCTTTAAGTTTATATTAATAACGTTACGTTGTTATAATCATGGGTCCCTGCAAGCTGTTCCCTCAGAGTTGCGTGCAACAGTTATTCCCAAATCAATATATTATGATTATTCCTCATATAAGCATCATATCTGAAATATCGGGCCTGCAAGCCAAAGTAACTTTTATCACAACGAAGTGATGATCCACAGTATATTTTCACACAATGAAATCTGTGTCCACAAGTATGTTTATTTAGTCATCATTCAACTCACAGATAATGTAACAATGTATAGATCTATATCATAATTTCTATGCAAAAATATGAAAATTCGGTTTTGTGAGTTCACATCTGGCTCATTAACTGTACTACTTATTATTTAAATATGCTAGTGAAATAGATGATCCATCACTAAATTAACTGTTTTTCCAATTTTTTTTGTTCCGATATCATCTTAAATGCACCCTTCAGACATTTATACATAGAAGTCATGTGTGTAGACTACTTGGATGTAATGGATATATATCACTTCCCTACGTCAACCCTACACATAACACCATACATGTGGCATTCACACATTGATTAGCTCTGGCCTCTGCTATCTCTTGCCCTTTTTCTTGCGCTTGCCCTTGGCCCCAGGGGCGGGTTGCGGGTCGGGTGGGGGGCCCTCTACCCTCAGGGCGTGGCCGGTCTCCTTGACATGCTGGAAGAGCTTGTTCCTGGATGGGAACGTCGCTCCACACTTGTTACACTTCTCGTGGGTCATACTCGGCTGGGGATAAGTATCGCAGTCACGTAAACACCAGGATGTAGTTACCATGGTTACGGATTAACCTACTTCTGCATGTAAATAATGAAACTAGTGCAGCTTGCATCAGAATTTCACTTACTTTATTCTCTGACTTTTTCGTATTCTGTTTCTGCTCTGTCTGTTCTTCATTGCTATTTCTGAACACGAGGAATGAGAACAGGACAAATCAAAGACTATACTGAGTAAGTGACATAGAGCTTCATGCCTCTTGTTGCTATCATAATGTGTCGCTTCCAAGGCTCACAGTAGAGCACTTACAATGTTGTATCTGTGGCCTCATCACACTGGTTCTCCAGCCGAGCACCAGGGGGCTCTGTTGTCAGTGTCACTGCTGGGAGATCTGTGGAGTCGGCTACCACTTCAGACTGCGACAAATACACAAGCATTCAATGGCTGAGGAATCAAGAATCAGGACTAGAATGATACATTCAACTAGTTTTTGATAATTACCTCTTTAGATTCCAATAAATCTGTTGTTTCAGTATCCATAATATCACCATTGATTGCTTCTGTTTCACTGGGGAAAAGGAATAAACATATTTAAATTAATATTAAATACATTACAAGATTCCACTTATTCCACTACCAGCTACTGTGATCATGACGAGAGAAAAACTGAGGTAAAATTGAGTAAATTTAATCAAACACAAGACCTAATTGGCACAGAACCAGAATCTCACAAACATCCACAGACCTGGGTGAGATGTGGACTCGCGCTAGTCTGTCTGACACAGAGTCCTCCTCTATTTCCGTCATGTCTCGCCCCTCTACATCCTGTGTCCTGGAGTCCTGTGTCCCCGACTCTTGTGTCCCTGACTCTTTTGACAAATTATTTAGCTTCTGCTGTTGCTTTCTTTTCTTCTTCTGTTTTTTTGACAATCTGGAATGTCAAGTTGAATACAAGTTCATTTACAAGTCAATGTCATTTGTGTCATGGATATCAGTTTATATATATCAATATTTGTAAAATAGTATGTTCAATTATTTTATTTCGACTTGCATTGTATAGGTTTCATCAAAAGCATGAGCCCTGACTTATTTTTGCTAGGACAAGAAGTTCAGCTTTGGAGTGGAGTGCTTCTATTAGGACCAATAAAGTTGTTTTGAAAGCTTCACACTGCATCTTACTTGGTTTTGCCTATGCCAGATTCTTCATCCCCCTGTGCTGTTCCAGCTGCAGATATTCCCCCCTCTGCAGCTGTTCCATCCTCCTGCCTCCCCTCCGACGAGTCGAATCCCTCCTCCTCAGCAGCCATCTGAGCCTTAAGGAAGGCGACATTCTCTCTGTGCTTCTTTGATTTCTCATGGTTCTCAAACCTGGTAATAGATGGGCACATCAAAGACGCATGCAAACTTATATAAGCCAGTTTGGAAATGACTCTAGGTCAGGTCAAGTGGTATAAACAAATCGTTTGTACGCACAACGAGAGTTACGACTCACGCAATAAACCATGTAAACTGGAAGTGAACAAATCTGCTTAGTATCTTACAGGCGGAATCGAGTCTAGTGTCAGTGACAATGACTCAACAATGTACATGAATACCGTGGTACACATGATATAGATTCTTGTTCCATGTTTTGGATTCTTATTTTGGTTACATCTACCAAACCACTGTATCGAATTCACTTGTATGAAGAATACATGGTACATGCTTGTGGCGGTGACATGGTCTGGACTTACGCTCGATCAGACTTGAAATCTTTGTTACATGCGACACAGAACAATTCGTCAAAGAATTCTTCTTCTACTCCTTCCTCTTCTGCATCTTCTTCTGAAAACATGAACCAAAAGCTCTCTGCACACAAAGTCAGACAACAACACTGGTCCGTGGCTGTAAACAGTTGTCATTCACCCATAAAACAAACCGCGATATCCCGGCCTTGTATAACAAACCATGACATCCTTGCCTCGTATAACAAACCACAACATCCCTGCCTCGTATAACAAACCACAACATTCCATGACCTCGAATAACAAACCACTACATATCCCTACCTCATATAACAAACCACTATATCTCTGCCTTGTACAACAAACCACAACATCCCTGCCTTGTATAACAAACCAGAACATCCCTGCCTCTTAAAACAAACCACTACATCCCTGCCTCATATAACAAACCACTACATCCCTGCGTCGTATAACAAACCACAACATTCCATAACCTCGTATAACAAACCACTACATCCCTGCCTCGTATAACAAACCACAACATTCCATGACCTCGTATAACAAACCACTACATCCCTGCCTCGTATAACAAACCACAATATTCCATGACCTCATATAACAAACCACTACATCCCTGCGTCGTATAACAAACCAAAACATTCCATAACCTCGTATAACAAACCACTACATCCCTGCCTCGTATAACAAACCATAACATTCCATGACCTCGTATAACAAATCTTAACATTCCATGATCTCGTACAACAAACCACTACACCCCTGCCTCGTATAACAAACCACAACATCCCTGCCTCGTAAAACAAATCACTACATCCCATGACCTAGTATAACAAACCACTACATCCCTGCCTCATATAACAAACCATAACATTCCATGACCTCGTATAACAAACCACTACATCCCTGCCTCTTAAAAAAATTAGCCCAAAGGCTAAGACAGGTTACCGGACAATTTTGGTTTGGCCATGGCAGCATTGGCAGGTAACAGACCTTGAGATTTACCATCAAGGTTCGCAGTGTGAACAAATGACCTTGAGATTTACCAATCAAGGTCATCCGTGTGAACTTCGATGTCACCATTACATGTTCATAATACAAAGATATATCTGGGTGGAATCGTTTAGGCCGCTCAGGTCAATTTACACATTACGAGTCAGACATTTGGCACTCAAGGTCATCTGATGTCAAGATCAAGGTCATCATTAGTTGTGCCATATATGTCTTGCTATATGTTCATAATGCAAACATGAGTTCTATATGCAAGCATTTCATCTATAGAGGCAAATCTGGGCATTTTTGACCCCAAAATGGCTGTTCTGACCTTTCAAGGTCATCGAAGGTCAAATTCAAGGTCACCACACAAATCGCCATATATGACTTCCCATTTGAAAGTACCAATTTCTAAGCTGTATCTTCAAGTGTTCTATGAGAACAGTCCTGACAGCTCCCATTATGAAGGAAAAAAGTGCCGAAAATTTTCTAAGTCCAAAATTTTTTTCAAAGGGTGAAAAACATGGCAGCATTGGCAGGTAACAGACCTTGAGATTAACCAATCAAGGTTCGCAGTGTAAACATATGACCTTGGGATTTACCAATCAAGGTCATCCGTATGAACTTCGATGTTACCATTACATGTATGTGTGCGGCATTTGATATTCTATATTTTGTGTGGAATCGTTTAGGCCGCTCAGGTCAATTTACACATTCCAAGTCAGACATTTGGCACTCAAGGTCATCTGACGTCAAGTTCAAGGTCATCATTAGTTGTGCCATATATGTCTTCCTATATGTTCATAATGCAAACATGAGCTCTATCTGCAAGCATTTCATCTACAGAGGCAAATCTGGGCATTTTTTGACCCCAAAATGGCTGTTTTGACCTTTCAAGGTCATCACGGTCAAATTCAAGGTCACCACACAAGTCGCCATATATGACTTCCCATTTGAAAGTGCCAATTTCTAAGCTCTATCTTCAAGTGTTCTATCAGTACAGTCCGGACAGCTCCCTTTTTGAAGGAAAAAAGTGCCGAAAATTTTCTAAGTCCAAAATTTTTTTCAAAGGGTGAAAATTTTTTTTTGCCTAGAAATGGCCCAAAATGGATAGTAATGCGATCTGGGGCGAAAAATTTTTTTTTCGCCAACTCGTCAAAAATTCAAAATGGCCGCCACACGGAAACCGGCGAATTTAGGGCAACCAAACTTATACATATCACAGAGGTATATGAGGGGAATCTTTTGAAACCAAAAACTCAAAACTGATCAGACAGTTTTTGAGAAAATGGCCGTCAAAGTCCAGAATTGAGCATTTTTCGATAAAAACGGCCGCCATTTTGAAAAAAATGCGAAAATCAAAAAACAAAAAAATACCTCCTTCTCAAAATTTTTTTAGGCATTTTTGTGCAAAATTTCAGAAAGATTCTATCATTAACTTTAAAGATAAAAATGTTAACGACGGACGGACGGACGGACGGACGGACGGACGGAACGCCATGCCAATAGGTTATCGGACCAAAGGTCCGGTAACATAACAAACCACTACATCCCTGCCTCGTATGACAAACCACAATATTCCATGACCTCATATAACAAACCACTACATGCCTGCCTCGTATAACAAACCACAACATTCCATGACCTTGTATAACAAACCACTACATCCCTGCCTCGTATAACAAACCACAACATCCCTGCCTTGTATAACAAACCACAACATCCCTGCCTCGTATAACAAACAACTACATCCCTGCCTCGTGTAACAAACCAAAACATCCCTGCCTTGTATAACAAACCACAACATCCCTGCCTCGTATAACAAACAACTACATCCCTGCCTCGTATAACAAACCACTACATCCCTGCCTCGTGTAACAAACCAAAACATCCCTGCCTCGTATAACAAACCACAACGTTCTATGGCCTCGTGTAACAAACCACTACATCCCTGCCTCGTATAACAAACCACAACATTCCATGACCTCGTGTAACAAACCACAACATCCCTGCCTCATGTAACAAACCAAAACATCCCTGCCTCATATAACAAACCACAACATTCCATGAACTCGTATAACAAACCACAACATCCCTGCCTCGTATAACAAACAACTACATCCCTGCCTCGTATAACAAACCACATTCCATGACCTCGTGCAGTCTGACAGACAGTTGGCGAACATACCACTGACATTTTGCGCATCGTCTCCAAACTGCTGAGCGTAGTTAGCCTCCAATTGTTCGAGATCTTTTTCCAATGCACCCATTGCTGACCACTCAGTCTCCTTGTAGCCTGCCATCGTCCTAGTAACACATAGCAACAGTCAAACTTAAACTGGGAAAATATAACAATAGTAAAACTTAAACCGGCAACACATAGCAACAGAAAAGTGTGTTATCAGCAGAGTTGATACAGTTTTTGTGACCTACTTGAGTCGCTGGGCACGATCTTTTTTCTTGCGTTCGTCTGCACGTTTGGCAATCTCTGCAGCCCGTTCTTCCAGTAGTTTCTGTGGTGTCATAATCACAGTACAGGATCAAAGCATGACTCGACCACCATGACCCCATGATATATTTACTCACCTCAGATTTCATATCGAGATGACAGGATCATAACAGCAGCATGAACAAACAGTATTACAATGCATGGTTCACTGTGTGTATATTCTACCTTCTGTGCCTGGACTCTTCTGTCTCGCTTCCTGACGAATGCTACCAGTGCCTGCAAGGAGAGAAATTCTTCATTAAAAAGATTTCAATCTGACTTGCCTTTTACACAGTTGTTTGAGATATAACCTAAGAGATATTTCCACCAATATAAAATCTGGAATGGCTCCTGGTGACCTACCCGGACCTCCTCGTTTCTCTCCTTCTTGGCTTTGTCCCGGAGCTTCTTGTTGTCCTGCTCCATAAGACGGCGGATCTGTCTATTTGGAGCCTCTCGTGTGTCGTATTTCTCAGCCCAGACATATGACTTTGCTGTACAGTAACTCTCCCAGAATGCATAAAATGGTCCAACCACCTACAGGGCGACCAGCATTATCTACTAGTATTTAACATTTACTGAAATCATAACTCTGTATGTACGGAGAGTGCAAGAAACGATCATATAGCTGTGCTAAGATCAAATTAGAACTCCCATCAAATGAGGTTCCTGTTTGCCACCAGGATCGCCACCATGTAATTCGGGTATAGATAAACCATAGAAACGGTCTACTGTGCCATATGATACAAAAACGTCATAATGTTGCATTAAAATTTTGTCATGTTTGTTTTTGCATAATGCAGACAATGGACATGACGTTTTTTGTACTTTTTAGGCAAAATAGACTGTTTCAGAGCCCCAAAAGCACATGGCATCAGCAGGTACCCCATTAGACGTCGAATGCGTGACATTACGTCATAGGCAGAACCACGTTTCAGTGTGGTAGGAATTGGCCAATACCTAGCTGTACTTGTATTGCTCCATTGTCTAGATACACTAAGCACCAAAAGTTTAGGTTCAACATGCGAGCGACATCCGGACTCAAAAGTGGTCCGCTCAACATGCTCAAAGTCCAGATCTGAACCCCATCTAAATTCTATTACACCTAGGTCAGCTGTTGCACAAATGCATCCAGACATCCTGGCAGCACTTGAAGAAAGTCTGCATGAAAAATGGACAAGAATCACCCAGGATACTTGTCTGGATCTTGTCAGGTGCTTATCTTGCAGAGTCTGGGCTTTGTGAGAAGCCGAGGACGACAGACATGTTATTGTTGGAATAAATGTGCGTAATTCTAGGGTTCATTTATTATTAACATGTGTGTAGTCCTCAGGCTTCTCTCACCGCCCAGACTCTGCACCACAAGTTCCTGACAAGATCCAGAAATGTGTCCTTGATAATTCTTGCCTAGTTTTCACGCAGACATGTTTCAATATCTGCCAGGGTGTTTGAAAGCCTTTGTGACACCACCCGAGCAAGGCGTTACATAGAAATTAGATGGAGTTCATATCTGCATGGACTTTAAGCTGACCACTCAACAGTCCAGATGTCTCTTACATTTTAAACCTAAACTTTCGGTGCTAATTGTCATGATTGTAGTCCGACGGAATAAACCAGAGAGCAGTGCTGTTTTCCTTGTCACATATATTTAATGGGAGTCGCATATCTGTGATTAGCTACAGGATCGTTGGTGGAAACCCGTGATCTTGAGGTCTACTGACCTTGTCGTATGAGCTGGTGGAGTCTCCAAACTCTGGGTATTCTACATCACTGTCCTCGTCAGCGTCCATAAACTCCAGGTCCTCCTTGGCTATTGTCTGGAAAACCTCCTGGTACACTTGATAGAACCCCTGCAACATGTGCAACAGGAAAGACTCAACACTTAGAACAACCCATAGTAGCAGCTCCAGCATAAACGCTACTGATGCAGTCTGTATATATACTGGAATTCTCAAAGAACTGCAGTACGAGTATCATACAATTTACTTTGTCTGGTGAAATGAATCAGTGACTGACCCCTTCATCGTTGCCATATCCTGAGAAACATGCAGTGTTGAAGTACTGGTAAACATCTAAACTTGTGTCCTCGTACTCTCCTCCTTTCCCTAAACCTGGCAACAAACGAATTGCGCTCTCAATACAACATGGCAAAGTGCAAATATTTAAAAGTATCATCTCTGCTTCATGCACATTGATGTACAGTCTGTTGGTTCAGCCCGAGGCTGTACATACCCCCGCGAAGGATGGCCTCACGATGTTTGTCGTACCAGGCTCGTTCCTGGGGATCTATCAGAACTTCATAGGCCTGCTGAATTGTGTGAAACACTCGGGTACATTCCTCAATATTCTCTGGGTTCTTGTCTGAAAATCAAAAGTAGCATTACTGGTAAAAATTTCTTGGCCAAATGGGCTAACTTGTTTGTTTAACAATGTCCCTGTAAGCATAGACTACGGTAGTATCCAATGAGCCTATAGCCTTCCTACGGTGGCTCATATTCGCCAGATGGAGGAATGCACATTTTTCTTTACAGCGTTATAACGCTGTAATAGAGCGTTATAACGCTGTAATTTAAGCGTAATTAAGCTGTATTAGAGCGTTATAACACTCTAATTTACAGCGTAATTACGCTCCAATACAGCGTTATTACGCTGTATTAGAGCGTTATAACGCTGTAATTTAAGTGTAATTACGCTGTATTAGAGCGTTATAACGCTGTAATTTACAGCGTAATTACGCTCTAATTCACAGCGTTATAACGCTCTAATACAGTGTAATAATGCTCTAAATTACAGCGTAATAACGCTCTAAATTACACTGCCAGAGACATCATCGGACCTGCTGGTTCATCAGCTCAATCATATGTAGGGAAATCTCAAAATTACTCTGATCTAGATATGTTTATTATAAATCACGACATTGGAAATATGATGGGAAGGTGAACGGTTTAATTTAGAGCGTAATAACGCTCTAAATTAGAGCGTTATAACGCTGTAAATTAGAGCGTTATAACGCTCTAAAAAAAAATTTGCGTTCCTCTATGTGGCGAATATGAGCTTCCGTACCTTCCTCCCAATGCAGCAGTTGGGAGTTCTAGGTATTCGCATTGTGTCATTGGTGATTTGGCCGACAGATAAATCCCTGTATACCGCACATTTATGTTATCATCTGAACATATTTATATTATCGTGATTATGGGGAGAATACATCATTTACATCACTCATCTTCGAAATAGCTCTCAAAACAATGTCATGTTCACTACATACAGGTAAATGTTTCTAATTCCTAACAGCTCATTGTGTGGCAAAAACAGCACAGACATGATTCAGGCAGACTTGCTATTGTGAATCATGGTGAAGCAAAATAGGATGTATGAGTAAAACACTGGAACTGGTTAACTGGGTTAGCTATACAACGGTAGATGTGGCTAAAGAAGAAAATGTCCAATTAACCGGTCTCTTATTGAGGCTTATTGTATGCTGAACAGCATGCTTTGAAATCAGGGGCCATACTCAGATACTAGATCTATCTAGATCATCTTGTCGCTGATTGGTTTCCTGTAAAGATGGATCATATAGTTCATGACAGTGATAAATCAGTAAAAATATCTCATATGTTTGTATTTAATTGTGCTATTCATGAATGATCAAACATTAACAAACCCGTTCCTAAATTTTACTGCCCCGAAGAAGATGATGAACTTGTTTGATTTGACCTGAAATCCGGCCGTATCGTGATATAGGTCGCATTATGATTTTTAGTGTAATAATGATATTAAACTCGGCATCTACAGAACAGTAGCAATAAGACAAAATATTCTGATGCTTTTAAAATCTGAAATCATAAAGTGCGAAAATCATAAAATCAATCTTCAGAGATAATGGATCTCCTTCACTGTCCACCGTCCCCCACCAAAACCTTACAGGATTTTGCAAGATATTGAAGTTGACTGCAAACATTAAAATGCTGTTATTATTTTAAATGAATAAACCTCGTCATAATGTATCGGGAACTATTTTACATGATTGCCTGAAATTCATCCAGATGGCATTTGGGGTTCCAATAGTTCACCTTTTGCCAAATTTCCACCACAAGATGGTTCTGTTCAATGGGGGCAGAGTATTGTCCTGCTATTGACCCAGGTAGGCTACTCTATGATCTGATGTACTCCCATGCTTGACCAAAAAATTGTAAAAAAAGGGGTCATTTTCACCCTTGAAGAAAGGGAAAAAGGATAACAAATTAACAAAATATGGGGGGGGGGGGGGGGGGGGTGAACTTGTAAAATTAATTTTTTTTTTAAAACTTGAAAATTACAATATAGTGTACCGTGTGTGTGTTGGTGACTTCATCGCTGTAATTTTCAAGCAAAATTTTATCTCCGATATGAACATGATGAAAACTCTCGAGAATACTGAGTACTAACAAGTGCCATCATGTTCAGCTGAATGTGGTGGCAATGAAGGTTACAAAACATATAGGGTAAACACGTGTGTGTGTGTTGGCAGGATCACTTGATCACTTCGTGATATCATTAACTCTTTAACTACCGAGACCGCCATATGGCACTCCAATTTTGGTGCCTGATATCCCCATCAAGTGCCATATGGCAGTCTAAATCACCTATACTCCCCCTTGGTAAAAATGTTGTCATTTCAAAATGAAATGTTTCTGAGAAATCTGATACTGCTAAATACAATCTCCTGCTATTATTTAAGCTAAATTTATGTGACGCGACCCGCCCGCCTGTTCATATATCATAGCACGCGCAGCAGCAGTGTGATCACCTATAATGTAACTATAATGTAAAATATTATTAGATATCTATAAGGCGATTCGATGGATGAAAAAATGTTGGGTCGCAGGGAGGAATAAAAATAAAAATAAAACTGATTCAAATGTAGTGTCGGGGAAAATAAAATCTTTGAAAAGTATAAATTATGCTTAAAGACATAAATCAGGAACAATGAACAGTTTTTTTTATTATAAATGCACAAAAACAAAAAATGTTCTTTTGTTTCAAAACAAAAGTAACACCTCGTGAATATGCCTGATGCAAAATTGAAGAGATTTACCTCAATTTTATTTTTATTGTCAAAACAGAAAATTTAGAGTCGGAGGGTTTGTAAACCAAGAAATAAAAAATAAATCGCCTAATGAAGGAAATATTCTCATTGAACTTGACTTTGTAATGTTTTGAATCTCATATCAATCCACTCGCAAACCTAAGTATATAATACTATAAGTAAATAATTCAACAAATGTATAAAAATAAATGTTGTGGTCAATTAGATTACTGGTGATCAAGGCCCACAGGGTTGGGGTCGACTACACGAGTATGAATACAAGTACTTGTGAATTTCATGAGTACAAGTACGATTACACAATTTGCAAAAGGAATCGAGTACGAGTACAAGTACTTTTGACAGTACTTGAGTACGGAGGGAATGCGGATCGCGATCCCTCGTAATCCGGATCTCGTTCCCTTGCGATCTTATTGCGTTCCCTCGCATTCCGGATCGCGTTCCCTGGCGATCTTACTGCATTCTCTCACATTCCGGATCATGTTCCCTCGCGATTTTGTAGAAAAACCTTCTCAGAAGTCATTCGCATCATCACAATGAAGGCTATTGCGAGGGAACTCGATCCAGAATGTGAGGGAATGCAATAATATCACGAGGGAATGCGATCCGGAATGCGAGGGAATGCAATAAGATCACGAGGGAACGCAATCCGGAATGCAAGGGAACGCAATAATATTGCGAGGGAACGCGAGGGAACACAGTATTATTGCGAGGGAACGCAATAATGATAGATCTACGCTCGTATGTCAAAAAATATCGCTTCCATGTCCTTTCAGGGGCTTGGTTACAGTCCGTACTCATTACAAGCCATCCGTCATAAATTCGCCGCACCCCAAAATTCGCCAACTCAATATTATCAGAGCTCAGAAACTCGTTTATGGAGAACAAACTGCTGGTACAAAGATTGAATATCAGAGTCTCGATTGATGATAAGACTGGTTGGTTTCATTTGCACTACAAGGTCTGAAAACCCTGTTGGCGAATTTGGGAATGCGTCGAATTTAGGACGGACGGCTCGAAGGTTTCACTGTCCGGGCGGGATCAAACAAGCTCGTACAGTGACAGTCAGGTCAACAGTCGTGTGTTACCTGGATGGTGTTTCAAAGCCAATTTTCGATAAGACTTCTTGATGTCATCATCTTGAGCATCCTTGGCGATACCCAACACTTCGTAATGGCACTTCATTCCCATACAGTAGATCTATACTCGTTAGATTTATATGAAAATTACCACAGAATGGAAACACATGTTAGATTGTAAAGTTGTTTACAAAGTATTACGAAATACATGACATTCGCATGGTGGCGCTTTTCACATCCTAAACGCGCCATCTAGCGAATGAAGGTCTCAGACCATAACTATATCATTAGTCGTATAAAAATGCGAGTTACATTTGGCCCTATATCGGAATTCGCTTTTTTGATCGATTGATTTATTTAGATAAAATCCATACATGTACACAATGTTGACACAATAGTGTACATATATAAACAAAAACAGAGGAAAACCAAGAAAGCATTATACTTATTTCCGTTGTCGTCCTCGTGTAGGGCTAAATTCAAGATGAGTTGACAAAATTAATTATGATCTAATTAAAGTTCACGCGCACTAGCGTTAGGGCGGTAAGATTAATGTTTTCAAGTACATGAAGAATTATAAAAGACAGCAATTTGAGCTACAAAAACTATTGTTAAATCACTGGCCCTGGCTTAAAATTGGGGGAGAATACATGTCAAATGAAATTTAACTCCATATATAGGCCCATGGGCTTATATTTGTGGAATAATTATTTTACGACCTTTATTTTTTACAGTTTATTTTACAATGGGTTACACAGAAAATGAATTGAATATGTGTCATAACACCATAACCGTGGTGTCACGCACAGCACGTCATAATGCTACAGTGCTTCACTCTTTTGAAGATCTCGTCCCCGAGGTCAGCTATATTCCACTGCCCAGGCACATCACAGCCCTGAAGTTCTAGGGTTGCCGCAACGTACCTGATATGTACACATACTTGGCTGCGATGTGAATCACAGTGAGGGGCCGACCCGGGAGCGACGCTGAGAAACACGCAGTGGTCCGAAAGGTCAGGCTGAGCCGCTCCAGTGTAAAGTTCGGCGACCCCATGATAAAGAGGTATACCCCATTACTAGAGTGCCACCAAATGTCTTATAAACCTGGCCACACTGCAGCCCCATAACAGTGGTGTCACTACTCTTGCACACCACATTATAAAGCTACATAAGTTTTCCCCAATTATAGGCCCAGTTCTGATGCGATGCAAAATTTTATTCTGTTTATAAGTCAATGGGCCTATACAAGAGTAATACTTTCCTTGCATTAGCCCATGGGCTTATCCATAGGGGGCTTAAATATGGGGATTCCCGGTATATTGTCCTTTGGTTCGGAGAGGACATTACGGTGAGGATAACGGTGACTCCACAAGGTGATGGGGAAGTAAATAGATGTACCCTGATCTGCTTCAGGCCGCTAGAGTAAATGTTGACAATGCACTAGGCCTACATCACACAAAAACAGGCCCCATTAGAAATAAGCGCGTGCAATTTTGTGGGTTATTTATGAGGGCTCACTCCCTGGATAAATTCATTCATCTATACTTGGTAGTCCCAATGTAACACACTACAAGCAAAAATATTACTGTGTAATATTTTTTTGCTACAATGCCACCAGCGGAGAGCTAGAACTTTTTTTTTTTTTTCAAATTTCTATTGTCAAGCATTCAAGTCTTATAGGCCTACGGAAGAGTCTGTTATATTTGTCTCGTGTATAAAATACATTGCATGTCCTTGCAACACCTTGCGTTACATTCTACTGATGAAACAGAACTATAACTTAGACAGAAAAATGCAGCAATTGACTGCATATTTGTACATGGAGACGGTTACTTCAACATTTGATATTAGTGTACTTGACCCTTCCAGTAATCTCTATGACACACAAGTAGTGAAAACAAAATAACAATGCAAACGTTTTGGTTGCATAAATTTATGCACAAATATCAGGTTATCTGCACCATAAGGCAATACAACGTCAAAACCTTTCTGAATATACAACAAAACATAGAAAGAACAATACATTAAAGCGATGCATTTCACAAGGTCTATTAAATGTAACATATGCAGTGACAGGGGAAAAGAGAGGAGTATTTTTTTTATATTGTATTGTGCCAGACCCCTGTAACAGTATAATGATCACAGTAGGCCCTACATACAAATAGTATTAGATCTGATATCATTATAAAATCGGCACCACACAACTGGACCTGTTTTTTTTCATGAATGAATATATATGAAACCATTTTTCATATATCTACTTCATCATTACCCATATTTCCGAGTAACTAATCTAAGCCTATACTAACCCTATAGCTTATCAAAATGTCTCATTCACTCAAAGTTTGCATCAAGTTTGATGCTTGATTGGGTGCGTTATGACGGCTTCAGAACTCGATTTACAGAACTCCCGTTTGATCTACGGTGTTCCCAACACCGATTTCGAAACTCGAACATGGAAACTTCTGCAAAACATGACAAAAAGTGTGAATGCACTGAGTCAAATAATACATCAAATACAGAATTGTCACACACGAGTGACTCTGATGCAAAGACAGACAAAAATAAATGCAATATTAGTATTACTCAAGACGATAAGACAAGAAACAGTGTCAGTGAACCGAACGGTGACCCGCGGCCGGCCGCCTCACTGCCCTCAGACTCCGAGACAGTCTCGCTCTCAGGGCCGGAGCAGCCAGCAAGTTCATCAACCGAACGAACTGCTGCAAATGGGAATGAGGCAGAATCCTTCCAATTGCAATTCTGTCGAGACGAATACAATAAAAACAGAAAAGTCATCATCAGAAATATCCCTCCAGCCACCTATAATGTACGCATCAATAATGATCTAATGAAATGTCTTGAAAATACCTTCAAGAAGAAGAGAGTTCAGTTTTGGGAACACATGTAGAATACAATGGGCAATTTTTGATCACCATTTTATAAACATCAATCATGAACATCAAGACATAAAATGATATTATCATAATGTACTAGATCTAGTACACAATGATGCACACCATATTATAACACAAGTCAACAAAAATTGACCATTTTATTCTTCATGTAGGCAAAGATTTTCTATACCAAGATAGTCCACTCAGGCCAAAACGGAAGCGAACAATCCCCCTGGCGGTGAGACTGAGGAATTACTACATTTTAGTTTTTATGAATGAATATTTGTGACCAAAACGTCATTTTTTTTTATGAATGAAAACCGCCGTCACTATTGGAAATAAGTCCAACTTTCAGTCTCACCGCCAGGATCGACACTGTTCAAATGATCGCTTCCGTTTTGGCCTGAGTGGGCTATCTTGGTATAGAAAATCTTTGATGTAAGTCCAGTTTTGTCACAATTTTAATAGCTGTGTACACATTGAGTGCGTAGGCTTACCGCAGAAAGTATAAACACAGTCATGGTTCAATCGAGCATCAATTTCAAATGCAAGTCCGGGAAACCCACCTTGATTGAAGGGGCACTATGGGATTTGGTTTTCCGAGATTTGCCGATGCTTCAGGACTGTTCTATTTATAGAACAAAACATCAGATTATGTTTTTGACCCATGATCCATGACCCTGTTGAGCCGACCTGGCAGATCTGACCAGTGGCTCAGCAGAGATCATGGGTCAAGAACATAATCTGACGTTCTGATGTTTAGAACAGTCCTGAAGCGTCGGCCGACAAATCTTGGAAAACTGAATCCCATATAGTGCCCCCTTAATTGTGACAAGCCTCCTTGTGGTGGGACCATAACTAACATGATATACTAATATACTTCAATCTATTGCCTCTGTGATTTATGTATATCGGAATTATCACAATTTTATTTTATTGACCTTTGGTACTTAAAGTGAATTCATGATACAATTTTTGCAGGACGTGAAGCATTTTGTGGGTGACCACAACGTAAGCAATATTCTACTGAGTCGCAAAAACAATCATGGTCAGTGTTTGTTACATTGCTTTATCATTCCCATTATAACATGTAATTTTTTAATGACTAGCTAGTTTGATCTTCCAGTGTCTTGTGATGTTGAAATGCATGGGGCCTACCTATGTTAATGTACTGAATCGACTGAATGTCCGTTGCTTTATCTATAGCTGTTGTGTGGTTGGGAGACGGCTCCAAGGCTGAAGAGATTGTGGCAGACCGCAACAAGAAGTTCCTTCTCGGTGTCAGTGTGGATGTCAGTCTGTACCGGAACGAGAACTTCCTCTGTGTCGCACATCTTCCACTCAACATAGACGACCAGGACTTCAGGAGCTTCGTCACGGAGCTCGGGCAGACTGAACGATGCTTCTTGATGAGAGATAAACAAGGTTTGTGTGCACAGTATCTCTGTGGTGTTGTGCCAAGCGCTTGTGCAGTGTCTGCAATTGACCTATCGCCAAAGCCCCTAAAAGTTGTCCGAGTTGCACATTTTACGTCGGCAAACTTCTCTTTGGCCAATAATGACGTTTTGCAGAATGCGTCGATAATGACGTAAAAAGACTCGGACAAACTCATTCGGCGATAGGTTAATTGAGCAGTAAGTGAATCTTGTGTAGCCGTATGTGATTTGGAACAGAGACACAGACGTGACATAAATTCAAAGTGCCGTATTGGACAGGTGCCGAACGGAAATTGATGAAATAAATGTGAAATAGTGATCAGTGATAACCACTTAGGTTATAATACAATGGCGACATACAGTTTACAAACAATGTAAACGAGATTTTACAATTTGAGGTATGTCATGACATACATGTAGCTGAATTGGAGACATGTAAATCAACATGATCAAATTGTACTGTATATTTGTTACAGGAAGGAACAAAGGTTATGGGTTTGTGGAATATTTACACAATTATGAGAAGACGAAGCAGGCGTGTCGTATGTTGGATGGTCGGCGGATGGGGTCGTGTACGCTGCACTGTCAGTTCCTCAGTGAAGACATCCTTACTTTCGAGCAGCTGAACTCACGATGTCTGTTTGTGGATCATCTTGCTCCTGGCTACAACGACAATGAGGAGTTCACTAGGGCCTTCTCTGCTAAAAATCAACCGACCTTCTGCAAGGTGAACAAGAGCAACATATTCAATGGCATGCTGATACATGCTGATACACGCTGATACATGCTGATACATGCTGATACATGCTCAGTAACCTTTGTATACTTGTTATACTATATACTGGTGACCAGATCTCTTGTACCATGTGAACATGGAAATCTGTATATGTTTGTCTGCTTGTAGCTGGGGGTGTCCGTGGACGGGCCTTTGGGGTTTGGTGTCGTGGTTGATCTGTATTTGTTTGTCTGCTTGTAGCTGGGGGTGTCCGTGGACGGGCCTTTGGGGTTTGGTGTCATGGTTGATCTGTATTTGTTTGTCTGCTTGTAGCTTGGGGTGTCCGTGGACGGGCCTTTGGGGTTTGGTGTCATGGTTGATCTGTATTTGTTTGTCTGCTTGTAGCTGGGGGTGTCTGTGGATGGCCTTTGGGGTTTGGTGTCATGGTTGATCTGTATTTGTTTGTCTGCTTGTAGCTGGGGGTGTCCGTGGACGGGCCTTTGGGGTTTGATGTCATGGTTGATCTGTATTTGTTTGTTTGCTTGTAGCTGGGGGTGTCTGTGGACAGGCCTTTGGGGTTTGATGTCATGGTTGATCTGTATTTGTTTGCTTGTAGCTGGGGGTGTCCGTGGACGGGCCTTTGGGGTTTGGTGTCATGGTTGATCTGTATTTGTTTATCTGCTTGTAGCTGGGGGTGTCTGTGGACGGGCCTTTGGGGTTTGATGTCATGGTTGATCTGTATTTGTTTGTCTGCTTGTAGCTTGGGGTGTCCGTAGACGGGCCTTTGGGGTTTGGTGTCATGGTTGATCTGTATTTGTTTGTCTGCTTGTAGCTGGGGGTGTCCGTGGACGTGCCTTTGGGGTTTGGTGTCATGGTTGATCTGTATTTGTTTGTCTGCTTGTAGCTGGGGGTGTCTGTGGACGGGCCTTCGGGGTTTGATGTCATGGTTGATCTGTATTTGTTTGTCTGCTTGTAGCTGGGGGTGTCCGTGGACGGGCCTTTGGGGTTTGGTGTCATGGTTGATCTGTATTTGTATCCCCCGAACAAAGTTCGGCGGATACTATGGATTTGGCTTCGTCGTCCGCGTCCGCGTCCGCGTCCGCGCCCGCGTCCGCGTCCGCGTCCGCAGAGATTTTCTTGTGAACGCGCTACAGGCCGCAATTCTCACCCGATCACCATTATTTTTTGCAGGCACATATATAATGGTAAGATCCCGACACCAATCGATTTTGGTTGCCGTGGCAACTGAATTGGTCGTTTGGGGACACATTTTGCATTGAAAACAGCCTGTTTGAGACACATGGCTTGTGAACGCGCTACAGGCCGCAATTCTCACCCGATCACCATTATTTTTTGCAGGCACATATATTATGGTAAGATCCCGACACCAATCGATTTTGGTTGCCGTGGCAACTGAATTGGTCGTTTGGGGACACATTTTGCATTGAAAACAGCCTGTTTGAGACACATGGCTTGTGAACGCTCTACAGATGGCAATTTTTGACGAATCTCGATAATATTTGGAAGTGTTGTTGGGAAGGGCTGTCACACGAAACCAATCGTTTTTTAGAATGATCATATAAATATTAATATGTTAACAGCCTAACTTATTACAGAATTTTGAAATATCCATTTTGACATGTACGATCATTCCAATAGCCTGTACAGTGGAAGGTAATGACACTGGTTTCTTGTTCAGAATGGAGAACTGAAGTTTTCAGTGAAAACAGGACAATATTACTGAATAAGTTAACATTAGTTTTATTAGTTAAGTCTATTATTGTCCACAGTAAAAAGTGTTAAGACGAGAAACGTTTTTTATTAAGCTCAACAAGGTAAAGGTTTTGTCCAGTACAAATTTCATGGGTGTAACTGAATAAGTTAACATTATTTTTAATAGTTAAGTCTATTATTGACCACAATAAAAATAGTTAAGTCTATTATTGACCACAATAAAAATAGTTAAGATGAGAAATATTTATTATTAAGCTCAACAAGGTGAAAGTATGTCCAGTACAGATTTCATGGGTGTACTGAATAAGTTAACATTATTTTTACTAGTTTAGTCTATTATTGACCACAATAAAAGTAGTTAAGACAAGAAATATTTATTATTGGGCTCAACAAGGTAAAGATTCTGTCCAGTAGATATTTTATGTCTGTAACCAAATAAGTTAACATTTTTTTTGCTAGTTAAGTCTATTATTGACCTCAATAAAAATAGTTAAGATGAGAAACAATTATTATTGAGCTCAACAAGGTTAAAGATTTGTCCAGTACAAATTTCATTGGTGTAACCGAATAAGTTAACATTATTTTCACTAGTTAAGTCTATTATTGACCACAATAAAAATAGTTAAGTCTATTATTGACCACAATAAAAATAGTTAAGATGAGAAATATTTATTATTAAGCTCAACAAGGTGAAAGTATGTCCAGTACAGATTTCGTGGGTGTACTGAATAAGTTAACATTATTTTTACTAGTTTAGTCTATTATTGACCACAATAAAAATAGTTAAGACAAGAAATATTTATTATTGGGCTCAACAAGGTAAAGATTCTGTCTAGTAGACATTTTATGTCTGTAACCAAATAAGTTAACATTTTTTTTGCTAGTTAAGTCTATTATTGACCTCAATAAAAATAGTTAAGATGAGAAACAATTATTATTGAGCTCAACAAGGTTAAGGTTTTGTCTGGTAGAAATTTCTGGGTGTAACCGAATAAGTTAACTTTATTTTTACATGTTAAGTCTATTATTGACCACAATGAAAATAGTTAAGACAAGAAATATTTATTATTGGGCTCAACAAGGTGAAGGCTTTGTCCAGTAGAGATTTTATGTTTGTGACCAAATAAGTTAACATTATTTTTTTGCTAGTTAAGTCTATTATTGATCACAATAGCTTTTTATGAAAACATTGATCAACTTTTACTTTGAATTTCAACTTGAGACCATGTTTGGCACAAATTATGAGTTATAATATAACTTATGGTGAAATATTCGATCTGGCTCCAATTTCGTCATCTTGAAATGCAGTTTTGGTCAACTTTTACTTTGAATTTCAACTTGAAAGCATGTTTGGCACATATTATAAGTCGAAATATAACTTATGGCGAAAAGTTCTATCTGGCTCCAATTTCGTCATCTTGAATTGCAGTTTTGGTCAACTTTTACATTGAATTTCAACTTAATACCAAGTTTGGCACATATTATGAGTTGAAATATAACTCATGGCGAAACGTTTGATCTGGGTCCAATTTCGTCATCTTGAAATGCAGTTTTGGTCAACTTTTACTTTGAATTTCAACTTGAAAGCATATTTGGCACATATTATGAGTCGAAATATAACTTATGGTGAAAAGTTCGATATGGCTCCAATTTCGCCATCTTGAAATGCAGTTTTGGTCAACTTTTAGTTTGAATTTCAATTTGAAACCAAGTTGGGCAGGTATTATGAGTTAAAATATAACTTATGACGAAAAGTTTGATCTGGCTCCAATTTTGTCATCTTGAAATGCAGTTTTGATTAACTTTTACTTTGAATTTCAACTTGAAACCATGTTTAGCCCATACATGTATTATGAATCGAAATATAACTTATGGTGAGAAGTTCAATCTAGCTCCAATTTCGTCATCTTGAAATGCATTTTTGGTCAAATTTTACTTTGAATTTCAACTTGGAACCAAGTTTGTAAAATATTCTGAGTTGAAATATAAATAGGTGAAAAGATTGATCTATCTGTATTTTCGTTATTTTATCAAACATGTCGAATGGAAATTCATATAAAGAGATTTCAGTGGTGATTTTGAATTCGACCTTCAATAGCCTCGGAAAATCAGTGCAGCAGTTTTGGTGGGGAAAAGAAAACAGTTGTGACTTGGGATTTAACATTTCTCTGGTAATCTTTTTTAGCCCTTGCTCTAGTTTTTCGCACTTGACAGTGATATATTTGGGGCAACAGAGATGATAGGGCTACGGGGGATACACCCAAGCGGTCGTAGGCGACCGGAAGTGTCTAGTTGTTTGTCTGCTTGTAGCTGGGGGTGTCTGTGGACGGGCCTTTGGGGTTTGATGTCATGGTTGATCTGTATTTGTTTGTCTGCTTGTAGCTGGGGGTGTCTGTGGACAGGCCTTTGGGGTTTGATGTCATGGTTGATCTGTATTTGTTTGTCTGTTTGTAGCTGGGGGTGTCTGTGGACGGGCCTTTGGGGTTTGATGTCATGGTTGATCTGTATTTGTTTGTCTGCTTGTAGCTGGGGGTGTCCGTGGACGCGCCTTTGGGGTTTGATGTCATGGTTGATCTGTATTTGTTTGTCTGCTTGTAGCTGGGGGTGTCTGTGGACGGGCATTTGGGGTTTGGTGTCATGGTTGATCTGTATTTGTTTGTCTGCTTGTAGCTGGGGGTGTCTGTGGATGGCCTTTGGGGTTTGGTGTCATGGTTGATCTGTATTTGTTTGTCTGCTTGTAGCTGGGGGTGTCTGGATGGCCTTTGGGGTTTGGTGTTATGGTTGATCTGTATTTGTTTGTCTGCTTGTGGCTGGGGGTGTCTGTGAACGGCATTTGGGGGTTGGTGTCATGGTTGATCTGTATTTGTTTGTTTGCCTGTAGCTGGGGGTGTCCGTAGAAGGGCCTTTGGGGTTTGATGTCATGGTTGATCTGTATTTGTTTGTCTGCTTGTAGCTGGGGGTGTCTGTGGACAGGCCTTTGGGGTTTGATGTCATGGTTGATCTGTATTTGTTTGTCTGCTTGCAGCTGGGGGTGTCTGTGGACGGGCCTTTGGGGTTTGGTGTCATGGTTGATCTGTATTTGTTTGTCTGCTTGTAGCTGGGGGTGTCTGTGGACAGGCCTTTGGGGTTTGATGTCATGGTTGATCTGTATTTGTTTGTCTGCTTGTAGCTGGGGGTGTCTGTGGACAGGCCTTTGGGGTTTGGTGTCATGGTTGATCTGTATTTGTTTGTCTGCGTGTAGCTGGGGGTGTGTGTGGACGGGCCTTTGGGGTTTGGTGTCATGGTTGATCTGTATTTGTTTGTCTGCTTGTAGCTGGGGGTGTCTGTGGACAGGCCTTTGGGGTTTGGTGTCATGGTTGATCTGTATTTGTTTGTCTGCTTGTAGCTTGGGGTGTCCGTGGACGGGCCTAAGGGGTTTGGTGTCATGGTTGATCTGTATTTGTTTGTCTGCTTGTAGCTTGTAGCTTGTAGCTGGAGGTGTCTGTGGACGGGCCTTTGGGGTTTGATGTCATGGTTGATCTGTATTTGTTTGTCTGCTTGTAGCTGGGGGTGTCTGTGGACGGGCCTTTGGGGTTTGATGTCATGGTTGATCTGTATTTGTTTGTCTGCTTGTAGCTGGGGGGTGTCTGTGGACAGCCCTTTGGGGTTTGATGTCGTAGTTGATCTGTATTTGTTTGTCTGCTTGTAGCTGGGGGTGTCTGTGGATGGCCTTTGGGGTTTGATGTCATGGTTGGTTTGTATTTGTTTGTCTGCTTGTAGCTGGGGGTGTCTGTGGACGGGCCTTTGGGGTTTGGTGTCATGGAAATCTGTATTTGTTTGTCTGCTTGTAGCTGGGGGTGTCCGTAGACGGGCCTTTGGGGTTTGGTGTCGTGGAAATCTGTATTTGTTTGTCTGCTTGTAGCTGGGGGTGTCTGTAGACGGCCTTTGGGGTTTGGTGTCGTGGAAATCTGTATTTGTTTGTCTGCTTGTAGCTGGGGGTGTCAGTGGACGGGCCTTTGGGGTTTGGTGTCATGGCTGATCTGTATTTGTTTGTCTGCTTGTAGCTGGGGGTGTCAGTGGACGGGCCTTTGGGGTTTGGTGTCATGGTTGATCTGTATTTGTTTGTCTGCTTGTAGCTTGGGGTGTCCGTGGACGGGCCTTTGGGGTTTGGTGTCATGGTTGATCTGTATTTGTTTGTCTGCTTGTAGCTTGTAGCTTGTAGCTGGAGGTGTCTGTGGACGGGCCTTTGGGGTTTGATGTCATGGTTGATCTGTATTTGTTTGTCTGCTTGTAGCTGGGGGTGTCTGTGGACGGGCCTTTGGGGTTTGATGTCGTGGTTGATCTGTATTTGTTTGTCTGCTTGTAGCTGGGGGTGTCCGTGGACGGCATTTGGGGTTTGATGTCATGGTTGATCTGTATTTGTTTGTCTGCTTGTAGCTGGGGGTGTCAGTGGACGGGCCTTTGGGGTTTGGTGTCATGGCTGATCTGTATTTGTTTGTCTGCTTGTAGCTGGGGGTGTCTGTGGACGGCCTTTGGGGTTTGGTGTCGTGGTTGATCTGTATTTGTTTATCTGCTTGTAGCTGGGGGTGTCTGTGGATGGGCCTTTGGGGTTTGGTGTCATGGTTGATCTGTATTTGTTTGTCTGCTTGTAGCTGGGGGTGTCTGTGGACGGGCCTTTGGGGTTTGGTGTCATGGTTGATCTGTATTTGTCTGCTTGTAGCTGGGGGTGTCCGTGGACGGGCCTTTGGGGTTTGATGTCATGGTTGATCTGTATTTGTTTGTCTGCTTGTAGCTGGGGGTGTCTGTGGACGGGCCTCTGGGGTTTGGTGTCATGGTTGATCTGTATTTGTTTGTCTGCTTGTAGCTGGGGGTGTCCGTAGACAGGCCTTTGGGGTTTGGTGTCGTGGAGTATGCTGATTATACCGCAGCGGAGGAGGCGCTACGCAGACTTCATGGACAGACTCTCAAACACTACACGATCCGCGTCACTTACTGCATCCCTGGACTTGGGGCTCAGGAAGTATACAACGCTCGTGTCAAGGTTCGAAATGAATAATCTTCGTGGATTTCAAAAGAAAAATTATTGCATCTTTGTACTTTTACCACTGCGTGATAAAGTTTTGTCCACATCTCGCTTGTTGTCCAGGTGATGACGGCTCAACGAGGCTCAAGTCTGCTACCGCGACCTGTCGGTGGCCAAGTAGTTAAGACGCCACTGCTGGACATCCCAGTGGACGAACTTGCCAGCCCTGAGCTCAGGGGCCTGCTCACTCACAGGCCTAAAGGTAACACTCTGTCTTGGGGTATCTGCACAATTGAACTACAATGTATATGAAACTGACATTCTCCATTTGTAGTGTATGAAATGTTTGTGGCTTGACTGTGGTTATTCATGTTCCAGTTCTCGATAACTTCAAGATGTTACTGGCTGACATCCACAGGATGAGGGGAGAGACTGGTCAGTGTCCTGTGTGATTAAGAACTCTCTTCTGCAGATCTGACTCCAGGCACGCCTAACAATGTGGGACACTTTGATGTTACCTGCTCTGATTTATTTCAGGAGGTGGGGCAGATGACGAATTTTCTCTGCTGAACTCAAACATGCAAGTGGCCCTGCTGTCTTGTCTCCTAGCAACTCAGCTGCACGAGGTATCCCAAACTATTTGAAACGTATCTAATTCTGTTGGTATCAATGTTCTGCCGATACCATTTATGTCACTGCATGCTGACTGAAGGTATGATCCTGTTACAGAATCAGCCAGAGCTGTTCGACAACCCGATAGTTCAGCAGTTCTTGAAGAATTCTTCTAGTTATGGAGGGGAGCGGAACGTATGTACCTGTCTGAACTGTTCTGGTATGTTTATGTGCCACATACAGAGTGCAGTGATCAATGTTATGTAAATCTGCCATCTGTTGTCGGCAGGAGGCTGAGAAGCTGACATTGCTGGGAAACCCGGTGCTGGCACAGGCCTGTAGCCTGTTGGAACAAGTGGCTCGGTGTCCACCGCCATCACCCTTAGCTGAAGGTCGAGGCCAGCCACAGACAATGCCAAGGGTCGGCCTTCTGGGGAGTGGTCCTCGATCCGGACGTCGAGAAGGACTCTTGGGGCGAGGTCCACCCTTCCCGGACAGAGGTATGCAGTCTGCCGTCGGAGACGGAAAGATCTCGGATCTGTACTCCAAACTTCAGGCCGGGATCAACCCACTGCTGGCGCTGATCATCGAGGCCCAAGTCAAACAGCAGCTACAAGGCGAGCAAGGCTTCAGCTTCTTGCAGTCAATACACAGTCTCAGCTCCCAGCACTGGTCTGGGGCGGGTAGTGGTGGTGAGCCATCGTCTCGGAAACGCAAGGGCCTGATGGGTGATGCGCCCCCAGGGGAGATAAGCAGTGACACCTGGGGCTCGGCTCAGGTAGGTGTCGTAGCCTTCCCTGACACTACACAACACCACTTCCCCGAACTCGGTTACCTGTATGAGGTTGGTGTACCTATTGTGATTTTTGACCTTTTCGTTACAGAAACAAGCTCGCAACCAAGGACCTGGACAGGTAATCATGACCAGTTATTTGGAAACTGTCAACATCATAGTTATACCAGCTATGTTAATTCCATAGAAATCATGATGCTAGAAGATACAAGGTTTCAACTTGAGTTTGAATACCCTGAATGAATTTGTGGGTAGCATTGTAACTATATCTTTGTCAATGATAGTTTATGTTTCTCAAAATTTTGAGTTTGTATGCTGTTTTGATGAAAGTTGTCCTGTTTTTGAAAACCAGGCAACCCAGGCTCAGACCCCAGAGATGTGGGCGAAGTGGAGTCGGGAGCACCCAGAGGCCGAGGTATGTTGTTACATCTCTTTGTTGCCAAAGTATGTTGTAACGTCTCTTTGTTGCCGAGGTGTGTTGTTATGTCTCATTGTTGCCGAAGTAGGTTGTTATGTCTCTTTGTAGCCGAGGTGTGTTGTTATGTCTCATTGTTGCCGAGGTAGGTTGTTATGTCTCTTTGTTGCCGAGGTAGGTTGTTATGTCTCTTTGTTGCTTAGCTATGTTGTTACATTTCTTTGTAGCCGAGGTATGTTGTTACGTCTCTTTGTTGCCAAGGTAGTTTGTTATGTCTCTTTGTTGCCGAGGTAGGTTGTTATGTCTCTTTGTTGCCGGGGTAGTTTGTTATGTCTCTTCGTAGCCGAGGTATGTTGTTACGCCTCTTTGTTGCCGAGGTAGATTTTTGTTTTATATCTTTGTAGCCAAGGCATAACTTTCTGTCTCTTTGTTGCTGAGGTATGTCGTTTTGTCTCTTTGTTGCCAAGGTATGTTGTTATGTCTTTGTTGCTGAGGTATCTTGTTTTGTCTCTTTGTTGCTGAGGTAGGTTGTTATGTCTCTGTTGCTGAGGTATGTTGTTCTGTCTCTTTGTTGCCGAGGTATGTTGTTCTGTCTCTTTGTTGCTGAGGTATGTTGTTACGTCTCTCTGTTGCCGAGGTGTGTCGTTCTGTCTTTTTGTTGGCAAGGTATGTCGTTCTGTGTCTTTGTAGCCAAGGTATGTCGTTCTGTCTCTTCGTTGCCGAGGTGTTGTTCTGTCTCTTTGTTGCTGAGGTATGTCATTCTGTCTCTTTGTGGCCGAGGTATGTCATTCTGTCTTTTTGTTGCCGAGGTATGTCATTCTGTCTCTTTGTTGCTGAGGTATGTCATTCTGTCTTTGTTGCTGAGGTATGTCATTCTGTCTCTTTGTTGCCGAGGTATGTCATTCTTTCTCTTTGTTGCTGAGGTATGTCATTCTTTCTCTTTGTTGCCGAGGTATGTCATTCTGTCTTTTTGTTGCTGAGGTATGTCATTCTGTCTCTTTGTTGCTGAGGTATGTCATTCTGTCTTTTTGTTGCTGAGGTATGTCATTCTGTCTCTTTGTTGCCGAGGTATGTCATTCTTTCTCTTTGTTGCTGAGGTATGTCATTCTTTCTCTTTGTTGCCGAGGTATGTCATTCTTTCTCTTTGTTGCCGAGGTATGTCATTCTGTCTTTTTGTTGCTGAGGTATGTCATTCTGTCTCTTTGTTGCCGAGGTATGTCATTCTGTCTCTTTGTTGCTGAGGTATGTCATTCTTTCTCTTTGTTGCCGAGGTATGTCATTCTGTCTCTTTGTTGCCGAGGTATGTCATTCTGTCTCTTCGTTGCCGAGGTGTTGTTCTGTCTCTTTGTTGCTGAGGTATGTCATTCTGTCTCTTTGTTGCCGAGGTATGTCATTCTGTCTTTTTGTTGCCGAGGTATGTCATTCTGTCTCTTTGCCGAGGTATGTCATTCTGTCTCTTTGTTGCAGAGGTATGTCATTCTGTCTCTTTGTTGCCGAGGTATGTCATTCTGTCTCTTTGTTGCCGAGGTATGTCATTCTGTCTCTTCGTTGCCGAGGTATTTCTCAATGTCTCTTTGTGGCCGAGATATGTTGTTATATCTCTTTTGTTGCTGAGGTATGTTGTTATGTCTTTTCGTTGCCAAGATATTTCTCAATGTGTATTTGTGGCCAAGGTATGTTGTTATATCTCTTAGTGGCTGAGGTATGTTGTTCTGTCTCTTTGTTGCCGAGGTATGTTGTTCTGTCTCTTTGTTGCCGAGGTATGTTGTTCTGTCTCTTTGTTGCTGAGGTATGTTGTTACGTCTCTCTGTTGCCGAGGTGTGTCGTTCTGTCTTTTTGTTGGCAAGGTATGTCGTTCTGTGTCTTTGTAGCCAAGGTATGTCGTTCTGTCTTTTTGTTGCCGAGGTATGTCATTCTGTCTCTTTGTTGCTGAGGTATGTCATTCTGTCTTTTTGTTGCTGAGGTATGTCATTCTGTCTCTTTGTTGTCGAGGTATGTCATTCTTTGTCTTTGTTGCTGAGGTATGTCATTCTGTCTCTTTGTGGCCGAGGTATGTCATTCTGTCTTTTTGTTGCTGAGGTATGTCATTCTGTCTCTTTGTTGCTGAGGTATGTCATTCTGTCTTTTTGTTGCTGAGGTATGTCATTCTGTCTCTTTGTTGCCGAGGTATGTCATTCTTTCTCTTTGTTGCTGAGGTATGTCATTCTTTCTCTTTGTTGCCGAGGTATGTCATTCTTTCTCTTTGTTGCCGAGGTATGTCATTAGGCATCCCGATTGAAAATCGGGAGGCCTTATGTTTTTGTCTGTTTTTTTTTTTTTTTTTTTTTTTCTTCCGCCGTTTGGTTTCCGGATCATAACTCTTGAACGCCTTGATCTATCTTTCCGAAATTTTCACAGCTCATCCGAAATACTTTGCTCCTAACCCCTATTGTTTTTCGTCGAGATCCGAAATCCAAGATGGCCACCAGCGGCCATTTTGGAAAAAAAAATCGGGCGATTCCTGTCAATGTCATAATTTGATTCAGGCAATTTCCAGGAGAAAAAAATTTTTGGGGTGTATTTTTTTTTTTTTTGGACTTGGAATTTTTCCCTTGCCTGCCCCCATGCAGATGTAATACTGTAACTGAGCCATGCTACTATATTCACTGACTGCAGCCTGCATGTCCAGCATGAGGCTAGGCTCTGCCCTCTCAGCTAGTGCAGTATATGAGAGCCCTGCTCAGTAATGCCTTACAAGATCAGCCACTCTGTCCAGCACAGCGATAGGCTCCGCCCCTCTCAGCCAGCCCTGCTCAGTTAGCCTTACAAGATCAGCCAGTCTGTCCAGCACAGCAATATAGGCTCCGCCCTCTTAGCCAGCCCTGCTCAGTCATGCCTGACAAGTGATACAGCTAGCATGTCCAACTTGACCCCAGGCTCATATCCATGCATAATCCCTCACTCCCCCCTCTTAGCCAGCCCTGCTCAGTCATGCCTGACAAGTGATACAGCTAGCAGGTCCAACTTGACCCCAGGCTCATATCCATGCATAATCCCTCACTCCCCCCTCCAAAGCCTGGTTTACTAGTGTGTGTACATGGTAAAAGAATGAAGTTCCACCTCACAGAATACAATAGTTGGTTAATAAGCCACACACATGACACAACATGCTTGGGGGATGATTTGCCCTGTCTGCATTTATATTGTACAAACATGTATTGTTTGAATGTTTTGTTATCCAACTCTATTTCACATGCAATGACCAAATCATCATTGTTTTAGTTAGCTGGGAAATGTTTGGCTTTGGTTATAATGTGAATGCGAAAATTCCGCTGTATTGTACAAGTTTTGAACTCACAAAATTGGCCAAGATGACACGTACAGCATTCTTTAAGTCACGTATCATTTTACATTTGACAGGAGCACCTGAAAATATCACGAACATCCTGATTAAATATACTAGTATTCTGAATATTGGCTGGGTAGTACTCTGAATATTGGCTGGGTAATTGTCCATTCATTTTGGGTGGCAAATGTCTGGTGGGCCAAGTTGTCAAGATGATAGAAAGCAGTTCTGGTAAGAAACTGTCTGATGAGCTCTCACTCTTACCCACATACAATGGCCTATGTATCCTTTTTTCTCAGTCCAGTATGACCATTTGAAATAATAACAAATTGGGGGATGCCACAAAGCCTATAGGCTTTTATGTCTAGTTCTGTCTTTTTGTTGCTGAGGTATGTCATTCTGTCTCTTTGTTGCCGAGGTATGTCATTCTTTCTCTTTGTTGCTGAGGTATGTCATTCTTTCTCTTTGTTGCCGAGGTATGTCATTCTGTCTCTTCGTTGCCGAGGTGTTGTTCTGTCTCTTTGTTGCTGAGGTATGTCATTCTGTCTCTTTGTTGCCGAGGTATGTCATTCTGTCTTTTTGTTGCCGAGGTATGTCATTCTGTCTCTTTGTTGCCGAGGTATGTCATTCTGTCTCTTTGTTGCGGAGGTATGTCATTCTGTCTCTTTGTTGCCGAGGTATGTCATTCTGTCTCTTTGTTGCCGAGGTATGTCATTCTGTCTCTTCGTTGCCGAGGTATTTCTCAATGTCTCTTTGTGGCCGAGATATGTTGTTATATCTCTTTTGTTGCTGAGGTATGTTGTTATGTCTCTTCGTTGCCAAGATATTTCTCAATGTGTATTTGTGGCCAAGGTATGTTGTTATATCTCTTAGTGGCTGAGGTATGTTGTTCTGTCTTTTTGTTGCCGAGGTATGTTGTTACGTCTCATTGTTGCCGAGGTATGTTGTTCTGTCTCTTTGTTGCCGAGGAATGTCATTACGTCTCTTTGTTACCGAGGTATTTTTCAATGTGTCTTCAGTGCCGAGGTATGTTGTTTTAGTAAGGTATTTCTCAATGTCTCCTTGTTGCCGAGGTATTTCTCAATGTCCCTTTGTTACTGAGGTATGTTGTTTTAGTAAGGTATTTCTCAATGTCTCCTTGTTGCCGAGGTATTTCTCAATGTCCCTTTGTTACTGAGGTATGTTGTTTTAGTAAGGTATTTCTCAATGTCTCCTTGTTGCCGAGGTATTTCTCAATGTCCCTTTGTTACTGAGGTATGTTGTTTTAGTAAGGTATTTCTCAATGTCTCCTTGTTGCCGAGGTATTTCTCAATGTCCCTTTGTTACTGAGGTATGTTGTTTTAGTAAGGTATTTCTCAATGTCTCCTAGTTCTGGTTCTCAATGTCTCCTTATTTCTCAATGTCTCCTTGTTGCCGAGGTATTTCTCAATGTCCCTTTGTTACTGAGGTATGTTGTTTTAGTAAGGTATTTCTCAATGTCTCCTTGTTGCCGAGGTATTTCTCAATGTCCCTTTGTTACTGAGGTATGTTGTTTTAGTAAGGTATTTCTCAATGTCTCCTTGTTGCCGAGGTATTTCTCAATGTCCCTTTGTTACTGAGGTATGTTGTTATATCTCTTAGTGGCTGAGGTATGTTGTTCTGTCTCTTTGTTGCCGAGGTATGTTGTTACGTCTCATTGTTGCCGAGGTATGTTGTTCTGTCTCTTTGTTGCCGAGGAATGTCATTACGTCTCTTTGTTACCGAGGTATTTTTCAATGTGTCTTCAGTGCCGAGGTATGTTGTTTTAGTAAGGTATTTCTCAATGTCTCCTTGTTGCCGAGGTATTTCTCAATGTCCCTTTGTTACTGAGGTATGTTGTTTTAGTAAGGTATTTCTCAATGTCTCCTTGTTGCCGAGGTATTTCTCAATGTCCCTTTGTTACTGAGGTATGTTGTTTTAGTAAGGTATTTCTCAATGTCTCCTTGTTGCCGAGGTATTTCTCAATGTCCCTTTGTTACTGAGGTATGTTGTTTTAGTAAGGTATTTCTCAATGTCTCCTTGTTGCCGAGGTATTTCTCAATGTCCCTTTGTTACTGAGGTATGTTGTTTTAGTAAGGTATTTCTCAATGTCTCCTTGTTGCCGAGGTATTTCTCAATGTCCCTTTGTTACTGAGGTATGTTGTTTTAGTAAGGTATTTCTCAATGTCTCCTTGTTGCCGAGGTATTTCTCAATGTCCCTTTGTTACTGAGGTATGTTGTTTTAGTAAGGTATTTCTCAATGTCTCCTTGTTGCCGAGGTATTTCTCAATGTCCCTTTGTTACTGAGGTATATGCAGGTTACACAGTATGACTGATATTATATGCATGTATATTCGGTTATAAATTATATGTGTGGATCTATCATCCCATGATATCAAGGAGGCTTTTTGCATAATGCAGTTACCGTATATGCCCTAATAGACGCGCCGGTCCTAATAAACGCGCCCCGCCCTTTTTCTGACAAAAATACACTATAAACAAAGACAATATTTGACCACAACGATCGAAAGGCGATCGTTGCAAAGGCTTCGAGTCGGCAAATATATCATAATGCACACAAATGTCGATCGTTACAAAGGCTTCGAGTCTGCACATATATACGGTATCATCCCTACACCATTCTTGTACACAACGCCTATCCAATTTAAGCTCTTTTGCTGTTTTTGCTATGCGTTTTTGCATAGTTAACCATTATTAGTTTGAAAGAAAAATCGTAAGATATTTTGGGTTTTTCCATGATCAGGAGATTTCCGGCACGCGCATGCGCACTACGCAGCGCTAAATATATCTACTGGCATCATAATGTACCAGTGCATCGCCCGGCAGAACGCCAACGGGAAGCATTTTGCAGTGCATGTTTGCACTATGATGTCAGTAGATGATTTTGGTCACATGGCCGACGTATGAATATCAGGTATATCGTAACATAATAGACGCATCCCCTTCGCTTTTGCAACGCGCCCGGCGCGTCTATTAGGGCATATACGGTAAGTAAACAGCTTGTGATTTTATCCCCCCACCCTTCGGCTGACCATATGCAAATGTATTGTGTCATAATGTAACTCTTTATCATAATGCATACAATAGTGAACACATTTGAACCAGTAAAAGCAGGAGATATGATCATCCGAGTTGATCCACAAGACAAGGATGATGCTAAATAGTCAAACACAAACTTCACGTGGATTTCAGATTTAAGAAATAGGATTTTCATTCTGGTGTATTGGGTAAATCAACATGTGGGGGTTTGTTTAAACTCATTCACAATAAAAACTATATGAGTATGTCCCATGTTAAGTGAGAAAATTTGAGCTTCCATTACTAGTACTAGTAGTGTCAGCAGTGCGTGTTACTTGTGTGGTGTCTGTGTGAAATTGTGTGTACTGTCTACTTGAGAGACGAGTGTTACTGAGGACTTGCGCGAGTCGGCAGCCAGCGTGTCTCTGACAATCTGTCACTAGTGACACCGCTGTTGTCTGTCAGCCCTTCTGACTCTTGACAGGTATCCTGGCAAACACTCTAATGCTTATTTACTTCAAAACACCCAAAATATCCTCTATTACATCAAAGTAGATTTTTATTTCCACAAAAGTTAGGGTTTTGAACCTCATTTAACTGTTTCTGTCGATGACCTGATTTTTTTATTGTCAAATTTTGTTGCTGTCTCAAGGCCAAAGTCACAAAACTGTCCAGCGGAGGGGGAGGGGATGTGTGTGTGTGTGGGGGGGGGGGGGGGGGGAAGAGGGGTGGAGGACGGGTAGCACGAGTTAGAGATGTGGGGTTAGGGATGAGTAGGGGTGAGGGGGGTAGGTGTAGTTCTCTCCACCAATGTGAGTCGTGTTCAGTATTGACTAGGGTGACTGACCCACAAACTTTGAGCTGTCATAAAACATGTGCAAGCCATGTGACTGAATGATTTCATGTAACTTCCTTATAAAGCAATGTTCAGAGAGCTCTAAAATGTTCATACAATTACTTTATTCTCTCGTGATATTTGTTTTCATGTACATGATTGGGAGATTGGCTTCAGAATATTTTCCCACATCAAGTGTGACGTGTGGAAAATTCTGTTGAAGATCATTGTTTCTGAGTTTAGAAGTACAATGTACCTGTAGTGTTGAAGAGTTTCCCATACTGCTGAGTTCCCAAGTTGGGAGATTCAACAAACTTTGAATACAATAACAGATCCTTTCAGTTTACTGGGTTTCAATCGGTCAACTTGACATCTTGTTGTTAATCAAGTCTTGTCCCATCAAGTCCCTTCAAGATGCTGATTAGCTGGAATCTGGTACACCGCGTTGATTATTCATTCAAGCTATGTGTCTCCAAATTTTTTTAATGCACATTCGGGTGGCCTGATGTATTTATAAAACAACTTCCATTCATGATTGAGATAAACAATTTTTATTGTGTTGTATGTCCTTGTTTCTGTCCTGTGTGAGTTTTTGATGCACTGAGCAAACTCTGCGTGTGAGGTTGTACGACAAAGACGTCACCGACCACATGATTTACCACACCAAACTGCGCCACACAAGCAGATTTCTATATTCTGAAAGCCAAAACTTTACGATGAGAAAAGATGTCAGCTAATTATGGGCTGTCGGGTCGTGGGGTCATGGGGGGTCAACAGCGGAATAATTTTGCATATCAAGGAAGGATGAGACGTTTCTTCGTGACCCCAGCGTGGGATGGAGATCTCGGCGTAAACCGGTGCAATTTTTCTATGGCACAATAATCAAGGTTACAGTACACAGGGTATGAGGCAGTGTGCTGTGCACTGAAGTCTCTCAAAACCAGAACACTGGGTCACACATCGCCAAAAATATCCAAGCATCAAAGCCACGCGCAATCAACTGGGGCACCTCTTGCTAACACGGCCCGCCCTCCTGCCTGCTCATTGGCTGAAACCAAGGCATATTGACCCAGTAACTTTTTACCAGTACACTTGCCTGCTTGTGTGTGTGGTTAAGTTGTGGCAAGTGTTTTTGCGGAGTATTTTGCTGTTGTTTGGGGGGTGTACAGTTATTGGGGCCTGAGAGCAGTGAGAGATGTCAAGTCATACTGGAGCCAGTCAGTTTGTGAACGTGTGTACATTGATGACAAGGTCCTGTGGTGTTCACATCTCAAAATTTTTCCCACTGTCCAAGATATGGAATGTATGTTCCTTGACCACACCAGTTCTGAGACAAGTAAATTTATTTCCGTGGCAATGTGTAAATTACGGAAGAGGGTTAGGGCCACGCAACTAAAATTTTTTCTATTTGTTGACTTACGTATGTCAATGAATCTACTTATGTAACACGATAAATCAACTTACATAACCCGATAAATCGACTTTCGTATCTTGATAAATAGACTTAAGCCTCGGGCATTTAGAGTACAAGTAGAATGGAAATATGTAGCCACATACCATTTTGTTGGTTATCTTGATAACAGCAGGGGAAACAGAAGAAAATAATTATTCATATTGAAAACTATATTTAGTATATAAATTACCATTATATCAAACTTTAAATATTGATTGTAATAAATAGTTACAAACCAAATTACCAAAATAAGAACTATACTTAGTATTAAAATCACTATATCAATAGTTGCAACATGTTTTTGAATGGAGTTAATATTTCAGTATTTTTAAAAACACACTTAGCTAATAAACATGCGATTGAGGTATATTCATTACGTCATCTGGGACGGCTGATTGTTATTGATATATTTCTATGGTATTCAATAAAAAGTAATCAGTTTCTTTCGTTGGCCAATTATTGTCAAGAAAACAAATGGAATGCTGTGGCTCGCTTATATTGTGGCTCAAATTATAGATCTATTTTCATTTTTTTAATTCGTACTAGATGAATATTGAACATCTTCCTTTCAATAGTCTTTATTTCAAAGGATGACTGCTACCTGCAATGCATCAATATACACCACATCAATGACATAGCATGATTAGTATCTGTTTATCTCTTCCCCCAGGGGCAAGTTTTTACAGTAATGTAGAAAACTGAAACACAACACAGTGAACACATAGAATGTAAAGGAAACCAAACAAAGGTCCATATTTCTCCATCCCACAGTTCTACAGTCCATCCCTGTCTGGGGGTGGTGTAGACTCACGGCGATGTCCTCGTCGACGTGGCTGGAGGAGTTCCGTGCTCCCAGGCTGATTGTGTGGCTTGAGTCGAGCTAGAGCACGAGGTGTCCTCGTCCTGGCAACTGGTGTCTGAGGCCGAGGCAGTGACTGGACAGGCAAAGCCTCTCTTGGCAGGCAGGGCTCCGCGGACACTGGCGAAGGAACATTATCCTCAGAGATGGGTGAGGGACGGACTGGGCTCCGATCTATCCATGATTCAGGTGAAGATGAACGTGGTGACGTCACAGGGAGCACAGAGGTCTCCTGGGCAGAGGGCTTCGGACTGTAGCAGGTGGAAGGCTGCTGCACCAAAGGTGGTGGGGGCAACAGAGGCTTGCTCTCAGGACCAGCCTTCGTCCCAGTGCCTCCAGTGTGGGAGGCATTGAAAGGCGTGAACTTCCGAAGGTGCTGTCGATTTCTTATGGTCACCCTGCCAGAGCCATCGACACGGATAGCATACTGATGGAACTGACGGACTTCTACCACTCTCCCAGTGCGTTCCCACCTCCGAGGGTGGTTGCCCACCAAGTTCTGCAGATAGACATGGTCACCGACCTGTAGAGGTGGGAGTCTCTGTGTGTGCTCATTCCACTTCTCATGTTCACGAGAGTGACGACGGGCAAGGGCAAACTCACGGTGGGACATCAACTGTGTCCAAGTTTCATGAGGGGAGTACCTACCCAATGGGATGGGTATGGCATCACGGATTGGCCTGCCGAACAGGATCAGAGCTGGTGAGGCTCTAGTCTCAGGGTCAATGGAGTTTCTGTACATCAGCAATGCTCGCTGAAACTTGTCAACATCGAGTGAGCCTGAAGGGCTGATGTTATCCATCAACATCCGCTTCACGGTCTTGACACCAAGCTCTGCCCTGCAGTTGGCATGCGGGTTTGCTACTGAAGTGATCCTGTGCTTGACACCCCAGTTCTTCAGGAAGTGTTGGGTTGCGGCTGCAGAGAACTGGGGTCCGCCATCAGATGTCAACTCTTCTGGTATACCAAAGGTAACAAAAGTCTCACGCAATCTCTTGATCAGGCCAGCTGCTCCAGATTCAGACCTGAAGACCATGGGCCAGTTAGAGTAACGGTCCACAACAACCACATAGTCATTGTTCTTGTAAGTGAAGTAATCACTGCACACCATCTGGAAGGGATAGTCTGGGGGCTTGACATCCGATGGAGGCTGCATAGGGTTAGATTTCGCAATCTGGTGGCAATGAGAGCAGCGATCCCTCACACGAACAATGTCGATGGTAATGTCAGGCCAATAAACAGAGTCCATAGCCCGCGCCTGCATGGCACCAACACCTTGATGAGCTGCATGTAGGGCCTCCAGGATAGCTGGTCGAAGTGGGGATGGAATGACAATTCTGTGGCCCAGCAGAACAACACCGTCGATAACACACAGACCTGAGGCATGTCTATGGAATGGACGCAGCTCATACGGGAGAGCCTTGGCCTCAGCTGGGAAACCCACCTCCACTTGGTGAATAAGGCTGAGGAATGTTTCATCTGATGCTGTAGCCTCACGAACCATGTCCCATGTGACAACTTTAGATATGGAGTCCAAAGTGCTACTCGCACCCGCAAGCGTGGAGATGTCGTTGGCAATGTCCATGTCCCTGTCGTGCTGGCTGAGGCTAGCAAGAGTGTCATGGCACATCAGGGTAGTATGTTCCGGCTCAGATATCTCTAGGGGCTCTCCGGGCAGTTGGAGACGTTCTGGCTGGCCGACGGGATTCCGAGATGCAGCATCAGGGCCCAGATTCTTACGTCCTGGCACATGGATGATGGTGAATCTGTACGGCAAGGTCTTTTCCTTGAGATTGAGCAGGCGCCTGTTGTGTATGTCAGTGAGCGATCGGCTATTTAGAACTTGTACGAGTGGCTTGTGGTCAGTGGCAATAATCAAGTCTGTGCAGCCCAGTACATAGTAGCGTGTTTGATGGAGTGCATAGGCAACAGCCAAAGCTTCACCTTCGACTGGAGCATACCGACTCTCTGCGGGGTGGGTAAACCTGCTGCCAACCAGACATAGTTTCCATCCATTCCGACAGCAGACAGGGGTATGGGTCTTGCATTGGCAGTACTTCTGCATCATGAAGAACCCAATGCCATCAACAGACCAGTCTGTGGCCAAGCAGGTGACTCTGGTGGGATCAAATAGGCGAACACCCTCCTTCATTTCATTGACAATGATCTGTTTGGACTGGTGGAACAACCGATCAAGCTCCTCAGTCCAGATGAACCTGGTTGACGGCTTGAGTAAGGATCGGAATGGCTTCATCTGCTGAGTCATGGCGAAGGCATATGCTCCCTGGTTGATTAGTCCGAACCAGGCCCTGGCACCGGTGATATCTGTTGGTGTGGGGAAGTTCATGATGGCATCCAAGAACTTTGTGCTGGGTCGGATGTTTGTTGGAGTAATACACATCCCTGCAAACTCAACAGTGTTCTGAGCGAACTGGAATTTCTTGGGATTCAGAGTGATCCCGTTCCGTGCACACAAATCAAGCCACATACATGCCTGAAGGAAAGCCCCCTCGATGGACTCTGACCACATGCAAGTGTCATCCACACACTTGACCTTGTTCGGGAAGTTGGCGATTATGGCATCGAAACGCTGGTTGTAAGCATCACCACTGGCCAAGAAGCCCTGCGGAGCCACCTTGTACCTGTACCGTCCCCACGGTGTGATGAACGTAGTGACGTGCCGGTCCTCCTCCCGAATGGGCACTGAGTGGTAGCCATTCCAGGCATCCGTGACTGTCTTCCTCATGCCCTGAGGAACACGATCGGCGAGGTGGAACGGGCTTGGAACATGATGAGTCTGGCGGACTGAATGCCGATTCTGTGGTTGCAGGTCCACCGTGCGTCTTGGGGAGCCATCAGCCTTGCTTGTCACGACCATACGTGAACACCAGGTCGTGGGTGTGTTGGGACTGACACGCTCCAGAACCCCAATGCGCACATCCCTCTCAAGGTCAGCATAGACTTTGTCCTGCCAGTGAATGGGGACCAGTGCGGGTTTGTGGACGGCTATGGGAATGGCGCTTGGGTCGACATGGAGATGTAGAGGGTCACCCTTCATCAATGGAAGGGGTTGGTGCTCACATACATTGAAAGTGGTTGAGCTATAATAGTCAAGCAGCCACTCCTTGAGGGACGAAACATTTTCCTCTGTGCCTTCAAGTCCAAGGGGTAATTTTGTGGGCATGGGAGGTGGCTCCTTGCTGCGTCTGGGGCAGGAACAGATGCTCTCTTCATTCTCCAAAGAAGCAATACTTGTCTGGTTTGTCCGAGGCATAGTGACTGGGAAGCCTGGAGTGATGATCCCAAGATCGGTGAGGGCTTCTCTACATAGGAAGGCTCTCTCCATCCTATCAGACACATAGCAGAGCAGTTTTGTTGATCTTGTGTGGACGGAAGCATCACTGATGGTCACATTGACAGCGACACCGCCAATGACTCCAAGGTCCTCCCTGATTGCTCCGTGCATGACCAGTTTCACCGGGATTAGGTCCTGTTTCCTGATCCCCATCATGCAAGCAGATTTCAACGGTATGATGGAGCTTTGGCACCCTGTGTCTGCCACCATCGGCAGCGTGACTGATGCTAGCTGGCTGGTGTTCTCTATGGGATGGCCGAATGAGGCATGATCATGTGGTTGCAGTGTCATGGTGACTGTGACGACAGGGTGTGGTTTAGAGGGCCTTGCTACCCATTCTCCATCAAAAATATGGTGCTCAATGCCTGTTGACTTGTTGGATCTGTCCTCTGCAGATGTGCACAACTGATCAAAGACGACACTGTTCTGGACTGATGGGGCTTCTTGGGTTACACTCACCGAGGCATTTGACTTTGCAGTGTTCTTGTGAGAGCTGTTTTGGGTGCACACACGGGAGGTCTTGTCACGATGACCCCATTCACCGCAAGCACCACACTTGCTGCATGATGTGGTGAAATGACCTCTAACAGCACATTTAGCACACTTGAATGTCCAGGCCTCGCAGTGCTTGGATCGTGCCCTCCGGTCATTCCTCTGCCCATGAGACGGGCCACCACATGCCCAGCACTTTGCTCCAGAGGAAGGCACTGGTTTTGAAGCATTACTTGTGGCACTAGCAGAGATTCCGACGGCACCTTGTGTCATCTTGCCCTGTTCCTTCTGGGCGATGAAGGAGACAGTCTCCTCCAGTGTCCGATCAGTTTTGGGATCACCCAACAAGTCGGACAAGATCTCTGGATCAGCGATTCCTCTCACCAAGTTGTCCTTGATTATCTCATTACTGAAGTCAAACTCATGTGTGCACCCTGGTTCCTGACACTTTTGTACATATTGACAAAGGGAAGCCTGACCTCGGAGACTGGCCAGGAAAGTGCGAATGCTTGTTCCAGGTGACTGGGTCATTCTATTCAGTTTCATGCGATGGACAAGGGTGCTTTCGTCTTTTACAGCCAGCCTTTTGATGGCACCCAGAAGCTCAGCCTCAGTCATGTTAGCGACATCTCCACGGATGTCTCTCATGACATCTGTACGAAGATCTGTGTCGCAGCAGTAAAACAGGGCAGTTGGGAGCATGGTATTATTGATGCCCATGCCGACTTTGTACATGTTCCATTGTCTCTTGAAAGCTGACCACTGCTCTGGATCACAGCCTGACGCGACTGTTGGGGGATCCAATTTGAGCTTCTGTGGCGTGGGTTGAGCAGGGGTTGGATGGGCAGTGCGGTCATGCATCTGGAGGGCTGCAGTTAAGGCTGCTGCGAATGCGGCATCCAGATCCTGGGACTGCCATTGACACCCTGTCACTGGACACTGTAACTGTGGCATCGTACTTGGTTAGTCTGTAATTTTCTAGTTGGGGACTTGGGACTTGTTTTTTATTGTAGCAGTCATAGATGAATATTGAACATCTTCCTTTCAATAGTCTTTATTTCAAAGGATGACTGCTACCTGCAATGCATCAATATACACCACATCAATGACATAGCATGATTAGTATCTGTTTACGTACTTTATATACCCAAGTCGTGAGTCAATTTGTCGAGATATTATCTCGATTTATCGAGGTAGTAAGTCGCTATATTGAAATAGTAAGTCGATATATCTTGTTATGTAAGTCGATTTATCGAGATAATAAGTCGATTTATCGAGATACTAAGTCGATTTATTGAGATACGTAAATCGGCAAATAGAAACAAAGAACTTTTAGTTGTGTGGCCTCTGATCGTCTTCCGTGGTGAATATGTATTTGGAGAAATTGCAGCTCTTCATTGTGAACCATTGAATAGCAAAGTGCCTGATTGAGGGTTTTATCCTGGATGAGGCAGTTCCTGAGGTTGTGTGTCTGGCAAGCAATGCCCAAATACCTAGGATCAAACAGGATTATAATATGTTTGTGTCGGGACAAATGAACAATTTGGAAAACAAATCACACTGTACAAATCTGCCTGCTCCTAACTTACCTATTGCATTGGCCTGACTCTCAATAGAGTAGAGCATTTACAGCTTTTACCGGGTTTGAGCTCCATTTCACATGTTTCAAGGAATACATTCTGCTCAGATTTGGTATCAGTTTCATAATATATGAAGTCATATTCAACAAAGAAAATTAGGAAATCTCCTGCTGGTGACAGAATTTTTTTGGCACATAGTGTATGTAAAATACCCGTGAAAGGAAGTTTTGTTGATATTCTTCTTCAGATCACCTGGTAGATGTGTTACAGTCGAAAGTTTAATACCAGTTTGTTCAATGTATACAAAATGTGCCATGTTTTGTATAATTCTGGTTTCTTATCCAGTAAATTCGAACCATATTATTACCATGGTATTCATCAATCAAATACTTAACCATGGTCAGAGTGCGTTCAGCGTATATAATACATAGTCCTTTCCTTCATGAATAAAGTGGAGAGTGATACTAATTAGTGGGGATTGGCTGTGTACCTGTACATGATCTATATGGCTTTATATCAGGTCATATTTGCTGTTGATTCTCTTCACTGTCACTTTTTTTTCATCATTGTATATTTAGCCCAGAAATGATAAGTGGTATTTATAAATGGATCATTGTGAGAGTAATATCACGGTTTGTAGAGTTGCCAACAAAATCTGCTACCATCAGGCACTCAGCAACATGCTTAACATGCTTAAGCCACACATGTAATTGATGGTATATAACAAACATCATGTACCTGTGACTATAGACACAGTTGAGACACAGTTGCAAGGCAGTATTTGTGGGACCTGGGCAACACCCGATTCACAGTTCACGAAAAACATAAGAGAGATCTGTGTAGCTGTCTGTTGCAGTCTGAGTCTAAACCCCATGGAGTTCAATCTGCTGATACCATGGATACACATAGACAGTGGTACTATACAGGGCCATACACAATATCATCAACTAAAACAGTGAATGATTTTCTTGTTTTAACAGTATCCACATCACTTGCTTAACAACATCCAGCTTACTTGCTCAGTACTCATTCTACTTATAAGGGCTCAAGTTACTTGTAAGTGTTCAAATTAGGGTTGTAATGGAATTTCTCGTATACAAGAACTACTACCTCACTCCAGTGTACAAAAATAGCTAAAACAATTCCTTGTACTTAAGGTGGACTTGTTGATAAGTAATATGTTTTTGTATGTAAGACTATAGGATGTCAATCAATGCATGATGTATTCAATTACTCATATACGGGTAAATATGCACGTAAATGTTTGGTGGTTTTCATTGTGTATTTTCATTCCTTGCATGTACACAATTCTTCAGTTATCTGGTTATATCTTTTCTATCCTCTGATTTATGATTTATACTCTGTTTTGACTTTTTAGCTTACCGGCCCATAAGGGCCGATAAGCTATTATCAGGGTTTTTCATCCGTCATCGTCGGCGGCGTCCGCATCTTCTGTGAACATTTTTTATCTTTTTTTCCGGCTTATGAATTTGCCCATAAATTTGTGTGAATATGTGTTGGGTCAATACCCCCAGATTTTTTTTTTCATTTTTTTTATTGAATCGTTTATGCAGTTTTGGCAGCCATTTTTGTGCCGAAAATGGCTGTTTTGGCTTGTTTTTCAACTTTAAAATTTATTTCCTCAAAAACTGTCTGATCAGTTTTGGGATTTTAGTTTCAAAATGTTCCCTTCATGTATAATTATAATATGTATAAATTTCGATGCTCTTGAATCTCAGGTCTGTGTGTGGCGGCCATTTTGATGTTTTCTACTGGGCCCAAATCAGACTTTCCCATGTTAAATTCTCCTGTGATTTATAATGGGTCACATTGTTCCTGGTATCTCAGTTAATATTGAGATTAGAGACTTGGAATCAATTGTGGACATATAGGAAATGATATATGCTGAATATTCTCGTGACCTTGAATTTGACTTCTGACCCCATTTCCAAGGTCAGAGTACAAAATGGCTAATATCTAGCCTATTATTTACTTTACAGTTTGGGAATCAATTGTGGACATTTTAGAAATGATATACATGTATACTGACTGTTCTCAAGGCCTTGAATATGACCTTTGACCTCATTTTCAAGATCAGAGCACAAAATGGCGCAGATCTCACTTATTGTCAACTTTATAGCTTAGAAATCAATTGTGGACATATAGGAAATGATACATGCTGAATATTTTTGTGACCTTGAAGTTACCGGACCATCGGTCAGATCACCTATTGGCTAGCCGGTAAGCTACAGGTCCCTTGGGCCTATGTTTCTGTTTCCACCGTTACTAGAGACAATTTTGTATTATGCTTTTCTGCCCCGTTAGTCAATCTAATAAATATTGTTTATAAAATAAGAAGAACTGAAACCTGCCAGACAAATCTCACTAGATGATACAGATACAAGGTGATAGAATAAGATGTCCCAATCTTGATCACCAGCTCTTTGGTGTGAGACCCACACACAGTAACCATGGTAATATGAACTCACAGAAACCATGGTAACATGAACTCACAGAAACCATGGTAACATGAACACACAGGAACCATGGTAATATGAACTCACAGAAACCACGGTAACATGAACACACAGGAACCATGGTAATATGAACTCACAGAAACCACGGTAACATGAACACACAGGAACCATGGTAACATGAACACACAGTAACCATGGTGACATGAACACACAGGAACCATGGTAATATGAACTCACAGAAACCACGGTAGCATGAACACACAGGAACCATGGTAACATGAACACACAGAAACTGTGGTAACATGAACTCACAGAAACCATGGTTACATGAACACACAGAAACCATGGTAACATAAACAAACAGAAACCATGGTAACCTGAATACACAGAAACCATGGTAACATGAGCACACAGAAACCATGGTAACATGAACACACTGAAACCATGGTAACATGAATACACAGAAACCATGGTAACATGAACACACTGAAACAATGGTTACATGAACACACAGAAACCATGGTAACATGAACATACAGAAACCATGGTAACATGAACACAGAGAAACCATGGTTACATGAACACACAGAAATCATGGTAACATGAACACACAGGAACCATGGTAACATGAACACACAGAAACCATGGTTACATGAAGAGAGAAACCATGGTAACATAAACAAACAGAAACCATGGTAACATGAACACGCTGAAACCATGGTTACATGAACACACAGAAACCATGGTAACATGAATACACAGAAACCGTGGTTACATGAACATACCATGGTAACATTAACACAGATAAACCATTGTAACATGAACACACAGACACCATGATAACATGAACATGTGCCAACACCTGACCAGTATGAAATCTGTCAAAAACCACCTGTCAAAACGTCAATGCCCAGATGAGTATATGTGTTGATAATGGTTAACCCACTTTTGTTATATTCCTGTTTCAAATGTCTGTGTTGACCTGCGGACTTCAAGTATGTGTTGTGATCTGTACCATGTACACTGTAGGGTCACTCATTCTGTTCCACAGAAGTCTGCTCCTTACCAAAGTGAGATGGGAGAAGCTTACCAACAGTATCTGGAACAGTGCTCACAAAAGGTTGGTGCTACACGCCACCTGACAAACAAACCTGATCATCAGTACATGTATGAGTAAATACCTGTATTTGTGAATCTCTCTTGTGTTTTCAGAGTGTCAGCGATGAGTCTCATTCGTCCAACATGCCAGCATATTGTTCCCTGATCACGAGGCAGTCTACCATCAGTGTGCCAATCTTCAGTCGAGATCCACCAAGCTTCAATGCCCCGAGTCAGACCCAGAACCTCAGCTGTCGCCCCACCTCCCACCGTGGAGGGGAGAGGCCTCGCAGACAGCCTCTTCTCCCAGAACCCGGGCAACAGTCAGGGTCCATCTACACTCCCCCAACACAGCCAGGCCGCAGCCTCATGGGACCTGAACCCCCAACACATCCAGGCCGCAGCCTCATGGGAACCGAACCCCCAACACAACCAGGCCGCAGCCTCATGGGAACTGAACCCCCAACACAACCAGGCCGCAGCCTCATGGGAACCGAACCCCCAACACAACCAGGCCGCAGCCTCATGGGAACCGAACTGCCAACACAGCCAGGCCGCAGCCTCAGGGGGACCGAACCGCCAACACATCCAGGCCGCAGCCTCAGGGGGACCGAACCTCCAACACAACCAGGCCGCAGCCTCATGGGAACCGAACCGCCAACACATCCAGGCCGCAGCCTCAGGGGGACCGAACCTCCAACACAACCAGGCCGCAGCCTCATGGGAACCGAACTGCCAACACAGCCGGGCCGCAGCCTCATGGGAACCGAACCGCCAACACAACCAGGCCGCAGCCTCATGGGACCTGAACCCCCAACACAACCAGGCCGCAGCCTCATGGGACCTGAACCCCCAACACATCCAGGCCGCAGCCTCATGGGACCTGAACCCCCAACACATCCAGGCCGCAGCCTCATGGGAACCGAACCCCCAACACAACCAGGCCGCAGCCTCATGGGAACCGAACCCCCAACACAACCAGGCCGCAGCCTCATGGGAACCGAACCCCCAACACAGCCAGGCCGCAGCCTCATGGGAACCGAACCCCCAACACAACCAGGCCGCAGCCTCATGGGAACCGAACCCCCAACACAACCAGGCCACAGCCTCATGGGACCTGAACCCCCAACACATCCAGGCCGCAGCCTCATGGAAACCGAACCCCCAACACAACCAGGCCGCAGCCTCATGGGAACCGAACCCCCAACACAACCAGGCCGCAGCCTCATGGGAACCGAACCATCAAAGACCCAATTCATTGACAATAGACTTCTTGGCACAAAACCCGCGACTCACACAGATGGCTTACCTGTGAAACAGCCGAGTCATGGGCTTCTAGGTGACAGACCAGCTTTGTATACTGACAGCGCTCCAGTAACAAACCAATCCAGGGATCTTGGCCTCCTTGGGGCCCAACCGACAACGAATACCTATAGCACAATAACTACAACAGACCAGCCCTGGAACAGGGGCCCACAGACTGCGGGGGATGGCCAGATGCAGGAGAACCATCAACAGGACTGGGACAGCACTCAGTGGTCACACACGAATAATCAAGGCAAACCTGCTGACTCAAGCTTCCAGCCTCTGCCAATATCACAGGCTAATTTTAATCCCTCATTATCAGGACAAACTAGTTTCACTTCCTCACATCCAGAGTCTGGGACTCCTGACCTTTCATACTATAGGTCAAAGATGGCACAAGCTGAATCACGTCAGTACGCTCAGGATTATAGCACTCCTCTGTCCCCGTCAAGCTCCAGCAGGTCGCAGTCTCTCCTCCCACTGCCCGTGTACAAGCGACCTGCCTCCTCACACCGCAATAGAGAACACCTAGAACCCCTCGACCCCTCGACTAAACGTCACAACCCAGCTGACTCCAGAAACAGGCTCGAGGCTCCTCGAGATCTGATGTCTCGATCTGTGAGTGATTGGGAGACGAGAGATGAAAGATCCAGGTCTAATGTGACTTACAGTCCCAGACGAAATGCTGCTGGTCCGAGTGAAACAAGGTCACACGCAGTATCTCTGTCCAACCCTGTGCTATCTCATTCAGTTCAGAGCGCATATGATGAGAGAAATGAATACTTCGGGCCCACTGCCATGCATTCTGTGCAGACATCAATGTACGGAACTGATAGTAAACAGCACCAGATAACTGAAACACTGGATGGAAGGGACATAAGATCAACATCAGATACAAGCTTTTCAACCGATGGCATGTCAAATGGACCTTCTGCTGGAAATATGCTGTTAGGATACAGCGCAAGGCAAGGATCATCACGAGTTCAAGATAACAGGTCTGGATCCAGTAGTGTGCCTTCTGTGATGGATTCAAGACCTGGTGAGACAGATATGCAGGGAGTACAGGTGTCCAGATATCACGGACAGCAGAACAAGACAGATAAGCCAGGATCAGCATCCAGCAGTCTCAGCACTCAGTGGGAGAGCAGATCTGGATCCAATGCTTCAAGACTGATGCTGGACACAAGGCAGCCTGCCCCAGGGACCTCAGGGACGGACTCCAACTCAGCCTTGCAGCTCTCGGACTCCGGCCTTGGCACCAGCTACAACTCCAGAACGCTTTCCCGATCCGGTCGGGATTCTCTACTGCCACTGTCAGGATCCGAACCCAACCGATCCAGACAGCTCTCTTCTACAACTGACTCTGTGTTTGGTGATCAGCACAGATCTACTTTATCTAACTCAGCAAGTTCTTACAGCTCGTCAGACCTCCAGCTAGCAGCCACATATGACTATGGACATTCCAATCAGCCCAGGATGCAATCCAAGGACTTACAACCAGACCACAGGTTTTCCCAGATCGAGCACATGACCCCAGCATCTGGATCCAATCCAGGGTCTGAGAGGTCCCTTAAATGTGTGGATCTGCCTGCCTACAGTGCCAAGGCCACGTCCCACCTCCTTCCTACACCTGATTCATCTGGGCCTCTAACACCCCCATATTACCAGGAGTCACCTCGTCGGACCCGGCAACCATCTTCTCCCTCCCGCCATGACAGCACCAACTCTTTCACACCATCTGTACGTTACTGATGACTTTTTAAAATACCTTGTAACATTGTGTTAAAAGTCAGTGTCATGTTGTTGTGTGCTAATTATTGATCACTGAGTGATTGTCTTGTGGCTGTGTTGCAGGATTTCTCGACGCCTACGGCAGGACGCGGAATGAAGCGTGCTCACTGTCTGCTGCCCTCTCCTGAGCCGAGTCCAGAAGGATGGTACATCGGTCAGCATTCCCAGGGTCTCGGGGGCCACTACCCAGAGTCGTACCACAAAAAACGCAGGCTTTGAGGGTCATACTTTTAAACACACTAGTGAATTGTTGCAAACTATAGTTATTAGTTTGGGAGAAGATCATGGCTTCTGGTATTTAGGGTTAAGTCCCTCACTCTAGTATTGAACAATATATTGTTGCTCTTTGTGTGTTTTATGTATGAGGTCTGAATGCATTTCATATTTTATTGTGTGTGTGTAGACGCCACCTTGAGTGGGAGAAATGAACCAAGTTTGATTCAGAATGCAATGTTGTTGTTGCTTTCTCGTTGACTGCAGATCAGAACTACATGATTGGCTTATCAATATTGTTAATGACGACGGACTTTGTGATAAATATTATCTGAAAGTTACCCAATAGTGTCAGTTTGTGAAGGTGCATACAGGATAACATCGGTGTGAGAGTGTTGAGGCAATGAGTGTGACAACATGGCAAAAACCACCGCATACCTGACACCTGATCATTGATGATACTTGTCCATCTTGGAGGCCAGCAACAGATCTGTCCACCTCACATACCTACACACAGATGTCTATGTTAGACTATGCTCTGGCTAAATCATGTGAATCTGTTGTGTATTTGATCTATAAGTTTGATGGGCTGACTGTGTCATGTTTATATGGTGGTATGATGTTTAATGGTATGATTGTGTATGTGTGATGGTATGATGGTGTAATCATGATAATGGTGTGTTTCTCTGTAGTGGTATGATTGTATAATGGTGTGTTTCTGTGCAGTGGTATGAATGTATGTATCAACCTATTACCGCTGTAAACCAAATTTTGATGATGCCAATAAAAACCTAATATCAAAAACTTTCAGAATAGAAACAAAGCTCGACCAAACATTCATATCCGAAGCCACACTGGCGTCATCAGGGGCAGACAGTGTGCAATTATAGTTGTTTCTACTGTACACCAGATGGAATTAGTGTACAACTGTCCAACAACTTATATTGTGTAATGGTGTGTTTATGTGTAGTGGTATGATTGTGTAATGGTGTGTTTCTGTTGTGGTATGATTGTGTAATGGTGTATTTCTGTGCAGTGGTATGATTGTGTAATGGTGTGTTTTTGTGTAGTGGTATGATTGTGTAATGGTGTGTTTCTGTTGTGGTATGATTGTGTAATGGTGTATTTCTGTGCAGTGGTATGATTGTGTAATGGTGTGTTTTTGTGTAGTGGTATGATTGTGTAATGGTGTGTTTCTGTGCAGTGGTATGATTGTGTATTGGTGTATTTCTGTGTGGTGGTATGATTGTGTAATGGTGTATTTCTGTGTAGTGGTAAGATTGTGTAATGGTGTGTTTCTGTGTAGTGGTATGATTGTGTAATGGTGTGTTTCTGTGTAGCGGTATGATTGTGTAATGGGGTGCCTCTGTGTAGTGGTATGATTGTGTAATGTTGTGATTCTGTGTGGTGGTAAAATTGTGTAATAGTGTGCTTCTGTGTAGTGGTATGATTGTGTAATGGTGTGTTTCTGTGTAGTGGTATGATTGTGTAATGGGGTGCCTCTGTGTAGTGGTATGATTGTGTAATGGTGTGCCTCTGTGTAGTGGTATGATTGTGTAATGGTGTGCTTCTGTATAGTGGTATGATTGTTTAATGACGTGTTTCTGTGTAATGGTGTGTTTTTGTGTGCTGTGATGGTGTGGAATGTTGTGATTGCCTACACACATGTGTGGTTGGGTAATAGTGGGAGTGTGTATTGCTCTGACTGTGTAATCCTTCAGTTAGGTCATGATGTGATTGAGAGAAGTGAATTTTGTTGTGATTGTGGGTTGATTGCATATCGTATTTAAGCGCATACAAGACCATGGCATCGTATTTAAGCGCATACAAGACCATGGCATGTGTGTGGCAATATATCCGAATATAAGGGGGGTGAGGGGCACACAACTCCCTTATGAGACCAAATAAAGCCCATCTAGATACGATGGAGAACAAGTCAGTCACCCTAAACACAAATTTAATGGGAAAGCAATCGGCTGGCTTTCCATTGTATCATACTAGTACAGAGCAAATAGCATATATTTATCATAATATGAAATATATTATATGCCATTTTAGTTTCATAAAGAAATTCGAGATTAACAGTGGTGTTAATGTGTATATCGAGGATGGCCATATATTCAGAAAAGACCATGGCTTTATAAGTGGGATTGTTTTCACTTTCGGGGAAAAACACATAAATCTGCATGTAATCATGGCCTTATATGTGCGTTACATGTATTAGGTAATAGTGTATTTGTGTTGTGATTTTGGATGGATGTGTTTGTAGTTTTTTGTTGTTGAATACAGGGGTAATGCCGACTTGTATTCTTGTTCATGATAGATACATTCATATTAATCATAGTGATCGTATTGTTCAGAATAACGATATTTAGTGCAACATAATTACATTGTCAATACATGTGAAATCCAATCATCTATTTACTATAAGTCGAAAATTTCGCCTGGAATTTATTTGCCGATTTGCCGAGTCGGCAGAAAAACGGCAAAAACTTCCTCCAGACTTACAACCGTATTCTACACACAATGAAGATTGAACGATGGACTTTCGAAATTACTTCTCGCAAATTAGTCGTGGAAACACGAAGTTAACTTCTCGCAATATGTTCTACTTCTAAACTGTTTGAATGCAATCTACTGCCTATCGCGGCCTTTTTGTTCATGGACAGTGCAGAAATACTCTGGCTCATGTTGATGTTTTTTAAAACTGTTTTGAATTTGTGGTAATATTAAGTAGGAACTTTTCTTAAATATAAACTATCACCAGTATTGTGCATGGTCCATGGATCCAACCTTGCTCGTTTGCATACACCAACATGTATCACTTTTTTTGTGCGTTATGTGATGATCTGAGTGTGGAAGACATTCACCTAACCGACTTGTTGTGAAAATAAATTGATCCAACTACAAACACCGATCTCTCAAGCAATGTACATTTTAACGAGATGACATCGTCGACGCACTTGTCGGAATTCTTAAGGTCAAATATGAATCTCAAAGTCACATGCTACGAAACAAAAGTAGTCCCATGTCTCTACGATAATTAAGGCATTTCGGAAGAATTTTTTTTTTCGCCGAATTTTTCATTATTTTTTTTTCCTGCCGTTTTGGTTTCCGACCGATAACTTTAGTTTGCCTCGATGTATCTTCGCCAACTTTTCAGCATTGGTCAGACATACATGTATTGACAATGTGGAAGAACCCTATTTTTCAGCCGGATCCGAGATCCATGAGGTCTGTGAGGATGAAATCAATGTTTTTTTTTTGGACTTTGTTTCCGCACGATAACTCTGTAACTCTGATAACTCCTAACTATGTAGGTAATGGCTGCAGAACTTTGCATGGAGGTTCATATATCAACAGGGAAGAACCCTATTGATTTTGGGATCAATCCGTCAAATGACCTTTGACCTGGAGCTCGGAAGAGTTTTTGCCAGTCATCCTTGAGGTTTCCTGCATATCTTGGAAGCGGTGCGTCATAGAGGGAAACGGATCGCCCTAGACAATCATGTTTAAAGGGTATTGAGGATGACTTTTGACCTTGACCTTGAATTTTTCTGCCGAGTCGGCATTTTTCGTTTTCGTCGATATCGGAAACGGTGCGTCGTAGAGCGAAACGGACGATATTTTCGGACTCGTGGCACTAGACAAACATGTCAGAGGGGTATTATGGATGAACTTTGACCTTGTCCTGAAATGTTTTCGCCGTGTCGGCATTTTTAGGTTACCGGACCTATGGTCCGATAACCTATTGGCATGGCGTTGCGTCCGTCGTCCGTCGTCCGTCGTCGTCGTCGTCGTCGTCCACATTTTTATCTTTTTTGTTTACAGGCGAATTCTTCTGAAATTTTGCACAAAAATACTTAAAAATAATTCAAGAAGGAGGTATTTTTTAGTTTTTTGATTTTCGCATTTTTTTCAAAATGGCGGCCGTTTTCGACGAAAAATGCCTGATTTTGGACTTTGGTGGCCATTTTCTCAAAATCTGTTCAGTAACTTTTTTTCTTTTTGATACATAACACTCCTCATATGCAGGCTTGGGGTTGATTACATGTAACTGTAATCGATTATAATTACAATTACAATTGATTTCCATGATTACAATTACAACTACAATTACATTCATTTTGAATGTAATTGATTACAATTACAATTACTTTGCAAAGTAATCAATTACAATTACAATTACTTTATGAAAGGGCACTTCCCAAAGCTATATTTTACGTTGCAACATGATATTCGGCTCAAAATGTAGCACAAATGATTCACATTACAGTACACATATTACCAATTCATGCAATCACAAATCATTAATCACCACCAAAAAATTTATACATTTCTTTTTTTTTTTATTTCTTATTTCTGTTGAAAACATTGTATGGCTGTATGCACGAAACTCTGATTAGCTACATCTTGTTTGACTTCATAGGTATATCTGGATCCTGTATTTTGTTTTGACCTTGTGATAACATTAATCAGATCAGGCCCAGCAGGAGTGATTGCACAATCACACCTTGGAGTGACCAAAGACAATAGGATTTTGTGTGTTTTAGCCACTAGTAGTCTAGTATCCAGTAGTATTGCCAGTCTGATTTTATTGTTGGTAGTCATTGATATTTCACATCAAGTCAATTCGGCCGGTTTTATGGCTTTTAGCATGCTGAGCGATGAAAATTAAATAAATCATGGAAGACAAATGGCTATTGTATTGATTTTGATAATGTTCATCATGTGGCAGTGAAAGTTTAGGGCTCCGCATACATGTTAATATTTTCATGTGAGTTATGGTTTGTGTCCATGTATTAGTAAACAAAATGTAATTGAAATGTAATCAAATATTTGATTACTTTATGAAAGTAATTGATTACAATTACTTTCTATTTTGATTACATGATTACTGATTACATACAATTACTTTCAAATGTGTAATCGATTACAATGATTACAATTACTCAATGTAATCGACCCCAAGTCTGCTCATATGTACTCCTATGATGTCTATAAATTTTGTTGCGCTTGAATCGCTCGAAGTGGGCCATTTTGGCCCAAACTCGGCCCAAATGCAACTTTCCCATGTTAAATTCTCCTATGCTTTATAATGGGACACATTATGCCTAATATCTCACTTAATATTGAGATTAGAGACTAGGAATGAATTGTGGACATATAGGAAATGATATATGCTGAATATTCTCGTGACCTTGAATTTGACCTCTGACCTCAATTTCAAGGTCAGAGCACAAAATGGCTGATATCTCGCTTATTATCGACTCTACAGCTTAGGAATCAATTGTGGACATATAGGAAATGATAAATGCTGAATATTCTGATGACCCTGAATTTGACCTTTGACCCCATTTTCAAGGTCATAAGACAAAATGGCTAATATCTCGCTTGTTATCGACTTTACAGCTTAGGAATCAGTTATGAACATATAGGAAATGATATATGCAGATTATTGTCATGACCTTGTATTTGACCTTTGACCTCATTTTCAAGGTCACAGGACAAAATGGCTAATATCTCACTTATTATCGACTCTACAGCTTAGGAATCAATTGTGGACATATAGGAAATGATATATGCTGAATATTCTGATGACCTTGAATTTGACCTTTGACGACATTTTCAAGGTCATAGGACAAAATGGCTAATATCTCGCTTGTTATCGACTTTACAGCTTAGGAATCAGTTATGAACATTGGGAAATGATATATGCAGATTATTGTCATGACCTTGAATTTCACCTTTGACCTCATTTTCAAGGTCACAGGACAAAATGGCTAATATCTCACTTATTATCGATTTTACAGCTTAGGAATCAATTGTGGACATGTAGGAAATGATATATGCTGAATATTCTCGGACCTTGCATTCGACCTCTGCTCCTCTATTGACTGTATGGCTTGGGAATCAATTGTGGACATGATATAGAAAATGGTATACACTTAGTATTTTGATGACCTTGAATTCGACCTTTGCCCCTTCATTTAAGGCCACAGCACAAAATTGCTGATATCTCGCTGATTATTGAATTTACAGCTTAGCAATCAACTGTGGACATGATATATGCTTGATGTTATATATGCTGAATATTCTCTTGACCTTGAATTTAGGGTTTAATATATTCCCGGTTTTCCTGGAACCGGGAACCGGGAATAAAAAATGCTCAGAACCGGGTACCCGGGAATGGAACCGGGAATAAACGCGTAGCTTCAAAACAATAGTACACATAAATTGGTTCGTTAGTTATCACTCCAGACACTATCTGTCAACGAGTTTTCATTAAAAACCACCATGCAACCATGCTTACAGCTATTTATGAAGCATGCAAATGTAAACATGGGTGAAATCAGAAATTCAGAATCCTAATTTACGTTGGAGGTATGATGTAACAGGAGAGGGCTCACAAGTTCACAACCCTCCCCTGTCTTTGTTCATTTTTAATATGGACACAAATATTGTGAAGGGACGAATCGCTGTGTGGTCCCAATGTTACATTATGTCTTGTTTTAGATTTTTAAAAAAATACCCAAGGTGTCTTTTTGCATGCACTAGACAAAAATGTCACCGACTTTCCATGACAACGACAAATGGAAGCATACAGTAAGGACAGTTAGTACTTAATATTCTTTATTTTTACCTTATTTTGGCAATATATTGTCCTGCTATACCACAGAGTGTTGTAGGAAATGTACAGGAACGAAAGATACCGTTGTTTTCTTCTGTTAATATGTAGTTTTTTCTTGGGGGAGGGGGAGATATATTCCCGGTTCCTGGCCACCTTATTCCCGGGAAACGGGAACTCTGATATCTTGATAATTCCCGGGAATTCCCGGGAACTCCGTTCCCGGGATTAAACCCTACTTGAATTCAACCAGTGACCTGGCTAACATCTAAAATATTAAACATTGTCCGGTAACCTATCTTTGGCCCTTGGCCTAATTTTCGTTTTCATCGATAGATCGGAAACGGTGTGTCGTAGAGCGAAACAGACGTTGTGTTCGGACTCATTGCCCTAGACAAACATGTCAGAGGGGTATTATGGATGAACTTTGACCTTGTCCTGAATTTTTTTCGCGGAGTCGGCATTTTTCGTTTTCGTCGATATCTCGGAAACAGTGCATCTTAGATTGGTATTGGTTTATTTTGGTATAAAAGTACATTTCATGCAACATACAGTCGTACATGAAGTATATGAATATATGAGAATGAAAATGAGAACAAATATACCAAGGATCGCACCCTAAAGCATTTCTGCTTGTTTCCAGGGTGGTCCATAAAAAAACATACATACATGATGACAAGAGGCAAGATACATACAATAAAATGAACTTATAAAAGACTAGACTAAAAAATGATAGATTGTTCAGTTGGTTGGCGGTGACAAGGACACGACTGAACTAATAGTATACAAAATTTGATGCTTCCCTCTCCATTGCACAGCTTTTTAGATACGCTTTAACACCAGATTTGAAGTTACTTTTCGTTGAGGTGTTTTTAACTGCAACTGGAAGATCATTCCAGAGGACGACACCATAATAGGAGAAGTTTGAGCGAGACATACCTTGAACACTGGGTACTACGAAATTATGATTTGAGCCCCTAGTGGCATACCCATGATGAGATTGGATTTTAGTGAAGACCTGTGACATACAAGCTACAGAATAGTAGGAATGGAAAGTGTTAAGAATATGACCGATATGGGAGCGTGAGTCTAAGTTCAAAATAGATCTAACCATTTAGGTTTGGGCAACCTGTAATTTGTGTTTACATTGGTTGGTGGTTGCCATGTACCAAGCTGACACACCATAATCAAAATGACTCTGGATGAGTGCTGTTGCTAACAATTTGCGAGATTTTTTAGTAAGAACCGTTTTGTGTATGTACATAAATTTTAAGCGAGAAATACATTTGTTGACTACAGAATTTAACAATATTTGTACCAGATAGTGTGTTATCAAGGGCTAACCCGAGATACTTTACTTCAGATTTTGCTTTAATGACATGACCATTACATGATAGAGAGAAACCTTTAGTTTGGTGTAACTTGCGCTTAGAACAGAATACAATGGCTTCTGTTTTGCCCATATGCATAGACAACCGATTATTTGTGAGCCAGTGGAAACATCGAGATAGTTCGTGGCTTAAAGTTTGGGATACCTTGTCAAGGTTACAATGACTGACAAGAAGTACAGTATCATCAGCATACATGACCATTTTAAATGAAGTACATGCTGACATATCATTGGAATATATTAGGTAACACCATGGACCCAGTATACTGCCCTGGGGCACACCTGATTTAATAACATGCTCAGATGAGGAGTTGTTGTTAACTGATACACACTGTTTACGGTTGGACAGATAAGATTTGAACCATTCCGGATCAATGCCTGCAAGGTGGATTTTTTCACAAAGCATTGTGTGATCGACACTGTCGAACGCCTTTTGAACATCGAGAAGGGCCATGCCCACAAATTTACCTAAACTGACTTCACTACGAATGTGATCGTGTAGGTGGATCAAACATGTATCAGTGGAGTAATGACCTCTGAACCCTGACTGAAATGGATAGATAACACTATGAGTTTTACAGAGTTCTACCTGATGATGAACAGATTTTTCCAAAATCTTAGACATTGATGTGAGAATGCTAACCGGTCTATAGTTTCCTACGTCCAGTTTGCTATTTTTCTTAAACAGAGGTGTGACTACCGCCTTTTTAGTACAGTCTGGTACGACACGATTTTTAATTGACAGGTTGATAAGGTGAGTTACAAATGGGCAAAGCCTTTCTACACCATCACTGAGGAATTTAGGGCCAATGTTGTCAATGCCTGTACTTTTAGTAACTTTAAGAGATTTAAGTTCATTCATAATAAAGTCAGCAGAGACACATTTGAGCTGATACATGCCAGGTTGTATACCAAGGTTTCTATAAAAGTTGATACAATACTCAGAGAAAGCGCTGTATATGTCGTCTAAGACAGGTACTGTAGTTTGTCTACCAGGTTTTGAGCTACTGTTACAAAAAAGTTGTTTATATAGTCAGCAACTGTTATTGGATCATAGCAAATTTCACCATTTACGTTCAGTACAACTGACTCCTTAGCTTTCCTCTCATTGTTATAACCAAGTGGGCCCAAGTGTCATATCCTGCGCCTTCCTCTGTATTCAATAAGGATTAAAAAGGTGCGAGACGGATTAAATGGTATGTTTTCAGTGGACGAGTAGTATTAAGGAGCAGTGTACGGTACTTGGGCCACCAAGTGATTTCAGTGATTTCCACAGTCCTTTGCTGTTGTTTTTATTCAGTTCTACTTGCTCAGAGATATAATCAGCTTTGGCTGATTTTACCAACCGTTGAACTTTGTTTCGAAGTGAACAGAATTTCCGGTGAGTTGTTACATCCTCAGTTTGGCCCAAGTATCATACACTGCGGCTTAATACTTCTCGTCCACTGACAACATACCATTTAATCCGTCTCGAACCTTATTGAATATAGAGGAAGGCGCAGGATATGATACTTGGGCCCTTAGTTTTATGGAAGAGTTTGAGGAATTTGTCACGTTCATTAATGGTGTCTAGGATTTCAGACGATACCCATGGCTCTGTTTGAGTTCTTACTTTTCGTTGCCTTTTCGGGGCTACACTTTCAATAATTGTACTGAGGATTGTCTGGAAGTTTAACCATGCGGTGTTTGTATCATTACAGCTGGTGACAGTTTCCCAGTTAGCTTCTCTAACGTCCGTTAGAGCCAAACGGACGTTATTTTCGGACTCGTCGCCCTAGACAAACATGTCTAAAGGGTATTAAGGATGACCTTTGACCTTGACCTTGAATTTTTCTGCCGAGTCGGCATTTTTCGTTTTCATCGATATCTCGGAAACGGTGCGTCGTAGAGCGAAACAGACATTATTTTCGGCTTGTTGCCATAGACAAACATGTCAGTAAACACCACTTAATTAGTGAATAACTTATTTAGTGAATTTAGTGAATAACTGCCTATTGTGAACACTGTTATATGGTTGTGTACTGTTATATTTCAATTTGTGACTCTTTAGTCAGTGAACATCTTCAGGGCAGAGAATTCTGACTTCTAGGTAACAACAAAGAGATACTATCTCAAACGTATGACTTATTATCTCATACGTATGACTTAGTATCTCATACATATGACTTAGTATCTCATACGTATGACTTAGTATCTCGTACGTATGATTTATCATCTCATACGTATGACTTAGTATCTCAAACGTATTTTTATCTCATACGTCTGACTTTTTATTTCATATGTATGACTTAGTAACTCATACGTATGAGATACTATCTCATACGTATGAGTTAGAAAAAAAATAAATTCTCTTTTTTTGTGGCACGAACGGAGCGCCATATTCACCTATCTTTGATTGTGTTTGTATGTAAGCATTAAAATTAGCCCGGAGGTATCTTGATTCTTACTCCTGAAAATGTGTCTCAATGCTATGATAACTAGCAGATTCTAGCATCAAATCTGCAATAAATATACCTATGTGCATCTGACACCCTAAAGTCCCAAATACCAATTAAAATCACGTTTGACGTTATTGGGTCATGAAAATAACGTCAGATCTGGAAACCACTTGCGGAGACCTTTCAAACGAGCTACTACTCAATATATTCGCAAAAGATCCAGGTCAAGGTAATTTTTTTAGGTCAACTTAGCCTTTGGGCGCTTGGAGAGGTTACAGATCACAGGCCTTAGGTCTAAACAAGAGGTGCTAGGCTTTATGAGTGTTATTGTATCCCCCGAACAAAGTTCGGCGGATACTATGGATTTGCGATCGTCGTCCGCGTCCGCGTCCGCAGAGATTTTCTTGTGAACGCGCTACAGGCCGCAATTTCCACCCGATCACCATTATTGTTTTGCAGGCACATATATAATGGTAAGATCCCGACACCAATCGATTTTGGTTGCCGTGGCAACTAAATTGGTCGTTTGGGAAGACATTTTGCATTGAAAACAGCCTGTTTGAGACACACGGCTTGTGAACGCTCTACAGATGGCAGTTTTAGACGAATCTCAATAATATTTGGATGTGTTGTTGGGAAGGGCTGTCCCACGAAACCAATCGTTTTTTAGAATGATCATATGAATATTAATATGTTAACAGCCTAACTTATTACAGAATTGTGAATTATCCATTTTGACATGTATGATCATTCCAATAGCCTGTATTATGGAAGGTAATGACACTGGTTTCTTGTTCAGAATGGAGAACTGATGTTTTTCAGTGAAAACAGGACAATATTACTGAATAAGTTAACATTAGTTTTACTAGTTAAGTCTATTATTGACCACAATAAAAATAGTTAAGATGAGAAACGTTTATTATTAAGCTCAACAAGGTGAAGGTTTTGTCCAGTACAGATTTCATGGGTGTAACCGAATAAGTTAACATTATTTTCAATAGTTAAGTCTATTATTGACCACAATAGAAATAGTTGAGACAAGAAATATTTATTATTGAGCTCAACAAGGTGAAGGTTTTGTCCAGTACAAATTTCATGGGTGTAACCAAATAAGTTAATATTATTTTTTGCTACTCAAGTCTATCATTAACCACAATGGCTTTTTATGAAAACATTGATATGACTCCAATGTTGTCATCTTGAAGTGGAGTTTTAGTTAACTTTTACTTTGATTTTCAACTTGAAACCATGTTTGACACATATATTATGAGTTAAAATAGAACTTGTGCCATAAAGTTCGATCTGGCTCCAATTTCGTCGTCTTGAAACACACTTTTGGTCAACTGTTTTTTGAATTTCAACTTGAAACCGTGTTTGGCACATATTATGAGTCGAAATATAACTTATGGTGAAAAGTTCGATCTGACTCCAATTTCGTCATCTTAAAATGCAGTTTTGGTCAACTTTTACTTTGGATTTCAACTTGGAACCAAGTTTGTAAAATATTCTGAGTTGAAATATAAATAGGTGAAAATATTGATCTATCTGTATTTTCATTATTTTATCAACATGTCGAAATGGAAATGCAGTGATTTCAGTGGTGATTTTGAATTCGACCTTCAATAACCTCGGAAGATCAGTGCAGCAATTTTGGTGGAGAAAAAAAACAGTTGTGGCTTGAGATTTAACATTTCTCTGGTAAACTTGTTTGGCCCTTGCTCTAGTTTTTTACACTTAACAGTAATATATTTGGGACAACAGGGATGATAGGGCTACGGGGGATACACCCAAGCGGTCGTAGGCGACTGGATGCATCTAGTATTCTAGTTTTATTTCGTGTTTCCACCATCATTTGTTCCAGAGATATAGTGACCCACTCGATTTTTACTTAAAGGTCAATGTTGACCTTGAATTTTGTCCTGGAAATCTTATGAACCGAAAGCATCTGACCTTGCTTATCATATGATGCACTGTCAGATTTTTGCACTCATTATTTACACTATTTTGTCTGACCACAGTCGAGATCCATTGATGGATCTCAATAAAAATGTTTAGCAATTATATTAAATTAAATAAACCCAAAAATATAATTTATTTACATTAAATTAATTGAGTTAATTTAATTAAGCAATTAACAGTAACAAAAAATAAATTAACCCATGCCTGGTTGATTCCTAAGCTGTAGTGTCTACTGACAGTATCAGTTTGAGCACTCTTCAGCAACACTACACGGAAAAATTCTCAAAAAATGGAAGCCCGCATCCGTCCGTTCGGTCAGCAGAGGACGTGACGCGGGATCGGTACGCAGACTGCAGAAACGACATCTACAAGGAATTTACGATCGATGAAGAAACACTACGGCAGTGTATCAGTAAGCTGAGGTCTGGATGTGCGGCCGGGATCGACGGCATAACAGCAGAACACTTAAAATTGGCGACTCATTTGAACATCGTGCCCTATCTGGGTAAGATGCTGACGGTCTGCTTGCGATATGGTGTTGTTCCCGAGACATTTACGAAGGGGCTTATGGTGCCACTACTGAAAAAGCCGAATATCGACCCATCGGTTGCTAAGAACTACAGGCCTGTGGTAATATCGACGACATACTCGAAGCTTCTTGAAGTTCAGATGTTACAGGACTGTGGTGAGCACGAATTTCATGATCTGCAGTTCGGCTTCGTAGAGAGTAGAGGGACATCAATGGCCACAGCACTAGCTCACGATGTCATGGACTATTGTGTTAGTAACGGATCGCCGGTGTACGTCTGCTCTCTGGATGCGGAAGGGGCATTCGACTCGATACCGCACAGCACACTTTTTGAGAAGGCTTTACCTGTACTTCCAATAATGTATTGGAGACTTCTGGTACATTGGTACGGGCGACTGGTCGTACAGATCAAGTGGGGCACACAGTTAAGTGACAGAATCACTATATGGAAGGGTACACGCCAGGGCGGCCTGTCCTCTCCATTTTTGTTTAACCTGCTGTATCAGAAGATGATGACCGATCTCTCCAGCAAGGCGAGCGGCATAGCTATAAACGGCACGACTTATAACGCATTCTGTTATGCCGATGACGTATTGTTGTGCAGCCTTACTATTAGTGGCCTGCAGGAGTAAGGCTGAATATCCGGCTAAATATCCGACATGAAGTGTGTAAATTATAGCCACTGAGGCTTAAACACTTGCACATACAGGTTAGGATTGTGTATAAGATTGCAAGAAGTCATGTATTTATGGCATATCTTGTATTTGTGTGTAAGTCATGTATTTGTGACCATGAATTAGACCTTGATTGACCTTGAAGGCAAATCTCAAAATCTTGCCTGACCGGACATGTGTAAATTGGCCTCTACAGACAAAATACTTGTTGATAGAGCTTATATGTTTGTATTCTGAACATATATAAAGTTATATGCAGCATACCTATTGGTGACATTGCAGTTCACAAATATGACCTTGATTGGTAAATCTCAAGGTCATCTGTCACCTGCAATGCTTAAAACCAAAATTGTCTAGTTTGTGTATAAATATTGAATGCCTGGAATCGCTCGAGAGATCCAAAATGTAGGCCCAAAATCTAGTACCAAAAGGCCAAAAATCCACTTGTTGAAAATTCAGTAACTTTCTCGATAATTTCACACATGGATGACATTCCAGAGTGTATGTCTGCATTGTGAGCATATAGGAAATTATATAGCAAATCTTTTGCTAACCTTGAGCTTGGCTCAAGATGATCTTGAGTGGTGATCTCAAGCTCACGCCCAAACTGAAATGTATCAATTGGATTCTGCAAACCAACTGCTGTAGATAAAGCTTAGGTTTTTAGCATAATGGGAATTCATATGACTTTGTGGCTCATGTTTTGGGTGATATGAACTTGAACTCACATGATGATGAAGATTAAATCTCAAGATCACGTCCAAACTGAAATGTATCAATTGGAATTCTGCACACCAACTGCTGTAGATAAAGCTTAGGTTTTTATTATGAGCATAATGGGAATTCATATAGATGGATAGATAGATTATACTGACGTAACCCTGTAAGGGAACTTGCCTTACCACCATCCGACCAACTTTGGTCCGCGATATATTGGTGGCGCGTCGCCGCAGTGCAGCGCCTGGCATATTTTTGGTTCCCGTGTATGAATGTAGTGTATGGACGGGATTTTCTGGTGTATTGCATTGATGGGTATTTGTAGCGCGGTTCATGACAGATCCGGGTACGCCTAGTGATCTAGGTTTCTGCCCCTTCACCACCGCCGATACACCGAGTGCAACAGTCTACAATGTATCACCAGGGGCTCGTTTCTCGAACAGTTCGTAAGTAGGTTTCGTACTCGATGGTTTAAGAAACAACTTAAGTTATGCGCAAGCAATTTCGTAAGTCTGTTTCTCAAACCTGACTTACGCATTTCTCAACTGTGTGTTCGTAAGTAATGACAAGCGAGTTCGTAAGTAATGGCCGGTGGTAGTTTCTATGGTAACGCGTGCATGAGTGATGTTGCTCGAGCAGTGACAGACGAGTGAGTGTTTACACTTATACGTACTGCTGAACTCTACAAGAGGTTTGCTCTTCCATTAATCTGACTAAATTTTCAATAATCTCAGACGATAATGGCTGAATCAAAAAGGGAAATGAATCAACACATCAAGATAGAGCCTGAGTGTACTGGCTCACAACTGGCACATTCAAATGGGAAATCATATATTGCGGAGTGGTGACCTTGAATTTGACCTTCAAGGTCAAAACGATTTTTTTGTCGAAAAAAACCCCGATGATTTTTGTCTTTGATGGCCATTTTCTCAAAATCTCTTCAGACAGTACTGTTTCCTCAAAATCACGCATACGATTTTCCTTATGTAAAGTCAAACTAAAGTCAGGATACTTATTTTTGACTGATGATAGACTGAATCTCATGAATTATTATAGTTTTTACAGCATGTCAATAGCTCAATTATTTGTGAAGATATGACAGTTTTAGTGGAAATTTTGGGCTGACTTTATTGTACCTAATTAATTAATCAATGAGTATTCATGCGTCACAAGTGTAAAACAAGGTAATTAACACGATTAAGGTGATGGAACGTCTATTTTCAAACACATACGATGAAATGTGAGCTTTATTTGCCATGTATGTACTTTGTTTGGCATGAGATATAATCAGTATTCAGTTTCCAGAATTGGTTGCCAAGGTAACGATTCTCGAGATATGACCCATAGCAACCATGGTTACTAGGGACCCAACGCCCTGAATATTGAAATAGTTACCATGAAACCGGTGATGTTAACAAGAGCCTCTTCTGAAATCCATTGAATAATTTTAAACGACGTTTTGCATACCAGTCCCGAGTTAAGCCCCCTATCAACCACGTCCCCATGGGCCGTATGTTAACGTAGTACGCTACAAACAGGGAGGTAATGATTTGTCAAAATTTAAAAGTTATATCTTGAATATTATCTCTTCAAAATAAAATATTTTATAGAGTATCTGATCAGCATTCTAATACTGAATTTTTTTTTACTGAAATGACTTAATTTATGGTATTTTTACAAATGTTTTTGCCCATATTCACATCTTGCATCTCGTTTTCCATGAGAACGGATATCGTGACCCCTTATTTCCTTTTCAGTTTTAGGATGCTGATCAGTTTCTTTAAAAAATATGTCATTTTGAAGCTCTAGATTTTGTTAATACGGTCATTTATTTTGAAAAACTCTTTGACACCCTCTCCTCACTGTTTGGAGCGAACTACCTTAAGTACGGTTGGCATGGTCCGATGATCAGCATGCGCAGACACACTGGTGAGGAAGATGTCACAAGGAATGCTCTACAATCTGGGATCGCAGCGCGGAAGGCTTTAGTTTGAGACATTTTTGCTTAATATGGAGTTTCTATTATATATAAGTTTATTCTGCAAATTGTGTACATAATTATGTTGGCGCAGTTTAGTTCTGCAGTTTAGTTATGCTATTCTTGCACCGCATCCGGAGGTTCAAGATTTCTTTTTCACGAACAATTTTTTTTTCTTTTGATAAATATACAAATAAATGCATATAACCTGTGAAATTGCTATTTATCGTCGCTCGAATACAAAGATCCTGTATTCTGGTTAACCCTTTTCAATGTGCCGAGAACACACATGCTATATCGATTCGCGTTAGTGAAAATATACGACGTTCATAAAATGTTTTTACATCATTGTGTTATTCGTGTATTCCAAAGACACATCAGCAGACGTATGTCTTTTAAGTTTGCATTAACCTGAACTTCATATAAAAATAAATAAGAAGTTATCATTAAAAGTGAACTCTCAAGAATATAGCCATGACAGGATCACATTATTTGATGAAAGGCAGACAATACCAATGACCTAGTCCTATCATTTCATCATACTACACATCAGTGTTGAATATAATAACAATATTATTGGATAATAATGAACGTTAGGTAGAGTCAATTTGATATGAAATATGAACTTCATACAGAGGAAACACTGAAAGTATACATGCGCAATTACTTACGACACCTTCAGAGGTGACGTAAATGTTACGCAATGTGTTTAATCTAAGAACGTTTCGAGAAACAGGGTGCATTACTTCCGCAGTGCGTAAGATACGCCTTTGGCGTAAGTACTGTGCGAGAAACGAGCCCCTGGTCATCATATTAGTGTCCGCTCCAGGCCGACGGACTGAGAAGTGAGGGTAGCCCTTGATCCGCTGAGTGAATTTTGATAGCCGAGAGCGGGGCTGGAACCCGCCAACGACGAACATTGAATTCCCTTCAGCAGCGGGCGAACGACTTAGTGCGTTGCGCCACGGCCACTTCCTGGCCGTGACTTTGTGGCTCATGTTTTGGGTGATATGAACTTGAACTCACATGATGATGAAGATTAAAACTCAAGGTGACGTTCAAACTGAAATATGTAGATTTACCTTTGAGTAAAAAACGAGTGCAGATGAAATTTTTTTTGAAAAATTGTTTCTTGATTTACCGGTTTTTAGGTTACCGGACCTTTGGTCCGATAACCTATTGGCATGGCGTTGCGTCCGTCGTCCGTCCGTCCGTCCGTCCGTCCGTCTGGCGTTAACATTTTTATCTTTAAAGTTAACGATCAAATCTTTCTGAAATTTTGCACAAAAATGCCTAAAAATATTTTGAGAAGGAGGTATTTTTTTGTTTTTTGATTTTCGCATTTTTTTCAAAATGGCGGCCGTTTTTGTCGAAAAACGCTCAATTTTGGACTTTGACGGCCATTTTCTCAAAAACTGTCTGATCAGTTTTGAGTTTTTGGTTTCAAAAGATTCCCCTCATATACCTCTGTGATATGTATAAGTTTGGTTGCCCTAAATCTGCCGGTTTTCGTGTGGCGGCCATTTTGAATTTTTGGCGGGTCGGCGAAAAAAATTTTTTTCGACCCAGATCGCATTACTATCCATTTTGGGCCATTTCTAGAGCAAAAAAAAATTTTCACCCTTTGAAAAAAATTTTGGACTTAGAAAATTTTCGGCACTTTTTCCCTTCATAATGGGAGCTGTCCGGACTGTACTCATAGAACGCTTGAAGATAGAGCTTAGAAATTGGCACTTTCAAATGGGAAGTCATATATGGCGACTTGTGTGGTGACCTTGAATTTGACCTTGGATGACCTTGAAAGGTCAAAACAGCTATTTTTGGGTCGAAAAACGCTCAAATTTGCACCTGGTCTGTATTTTCTCAAAAACTGTCTGATCAGTTTTGAGATTTTTGCTTAAAAAGATTCCTCTTATATACCTCTGCGACGTGTATAAGTTTTGTTGCCCTTGAATCGCCGATCTCAGTGGGGCGGCCATTTTGAATTTTTGACGAGTCGGCGAAAAAAATTTTTTTCGCCCCAAATAACATTACTATCCATTTTGGGCCATTTCTAGGCAAAAAAAATTTTTCACCCTTTGAAAAAAATTTTGGACTTAGAAAATTTTCGGCACTTTTTCCTTCATAATGGGAGCTGTCAGGACTGTACTCATAGAACGCTTGAAGATAGAGCTTAGAAATTGGCACTTTCAAATCGAAAGTCATATATGGCGACTTGTGTGGTGACCTTGAATTTGACCTTGGATGACCTTGAAAGGTCAAAACAGCCATTTTGGGGTCAAAAAATGCCCAGATTTGCCTTTGTAGATGAAATGCTTGCAGATAGAGCTCCTGTTTGCATTATGAACATATAGGAAGACATATATGGCACAACTAATGATAACCTTGAACGTGACGTCAGATGACCTTGAGTGCCAAATGTCTGACTTGGAATGTGTAAATTGACCTGAGCGGCCTAAACGATTCCACCCAACATATAGAATATCAAATGCCGCACACATACATGTAATGGTTACATCGAAGTTCATACGGATGACCTTGATTGGTAAATCCCAAGGTCATATGTTTACACTGCGAACCTTGATTGGTAAATCTCAAGGTCTGTTACCTGCCAATGCTGCCATGGCCAAACCAAAATTGTCCGGTAACCTATCTTAGCCTTTGGGCTAATTTTTCAATTTTTATCATTGTTGCTTAGAAAAAAGGTATTTTTTGACAAGGCGTCCTCAAAATCACACCATATCGTCACGTGACTGTCCAGTCCTTTGTGTATGTTTGTGTATTATTGCAAACGTTTTTCAATTATGACGATAGGAATCTGAGTTGGTAGAAAATTGCCGTCGATTCCCAGGTGAAGTATGTCAAGTCATAACACGACACCATTTAGCACTGCAAGAATATAATTTAAAAAAAAACGAGTGAAAGAGTTTTAACAATCGTGAGTATAGTATTAACAATAACAACAAGTGTCGAGACATGTCACAGTGCCCTAGTCTAAATACCAGCCCCCAGTGCCTGGTATAAACACCAGCCCACCGATGACTTCTCAGCACTGATCTGTTTGATCACTTCTCTAAAACCCGAGGTTTATTCCACGTAGCAAAGCTTAAAGCACTTGAGTGGAGCTAAGTTTAGACTTGGTTTTGAGCTGTGGAGTTATGATGTCGATGACCTCTGTGGTCGGCGGTTACTGTTCGTATTGTAACAAGTGGATAAGGAAGGGCTCCGACCCTTAAACAGCTGTTGAGTGGGGAGAGGGCATGGGTACAGAGACTTTTTCGGGTCCCATGTAACGGTCTTGTGGTACATAATGGGGTCATGCCCGGGACCAGAGGATGTCCGTTTGACAGGTCAAGCCCCGAACTCCCTTGCTGTTTGTTTGTCCGTGTTTTCGCGAACAACAAGCGTCGTTCAAGTACGGGCCGAGGATTCTCGGCGGCTTGAGGAGTATCTTTTGTGCTGTTGTATTGCCCCGAGGTCTACTGTTAGTGTAAGGAGCGAGTACGCTCAACCTACTACAGACCCCGCGGCGACCCTCCACAAGCTCTTGGTGGAGCGGCTACAAAGCCCCGGCCGATTGAGTCCGACGCCTTTAGCCCTCGAGAGCTCTGTTGTTTGTGTGCCTCTCAAGACCGTTCCGTGACCGCCGAGTGCCCCAGAAGAACGGCCCGTCTTTCACTGACGTGGCACTTTATTATCTCAAACACTGTTTATGGATTCAACGAGCTATAAGCTTTCGTTACATATAAATAAACGTGGCTTTCATTGGGGCCATCCATGAATGCTTTGTCCGTGTCTTTTACGCATCCATTAAACATGGCTTTGTGGGAACTTCGCTGAATAGCACACCTCGATCTGGACCAATGAAACTACAGCAATAGCGAAAACGAATCAATAAAGAGTGACTTCACTGTCCGGGACAGGGTTCAAACGCTCGCTTTGACCTCAAAACTGATCGCGGGCTCCTCAACATCGGCTACTGATGTACTGATTAAAAACCGATCTTCAATTCCATGTCCGGTGAATACCAGTAGCCAACCCAGTATGTTACGACAGACAAAGATATGTCTTTATTGCTTTGATGTAATGGTTGCCTGGTGTGTGTGGTGTTTGTGTTTACGATCTCTGGTCCTCAAGTGGTATTGTTAGTGTGTGGGTGTTGGCTGGTGATGGATTATCCACTTATATGTCTAGATACCGGCACTGATTTCATCATGAATTTTGTCCGGACGTGGAAAATAGATCAAGGCCAGATATTGGCTGGTCGAGTACAGCTCAACCTGGACAGTCTTCGACATTAACAATGCACATGTATTTGTGCTTCGGCTGTGTCATACATCACTCCAGTATGTTTGTGCTGGTCTTCGCATTTCTTATTTCTATTTTGATAGGATTAGATCTACATGAGTCTACCATGATTTTCCTGTACTTTTCAAGTTTGATTCAAATCTTGTGTTTATTGTATCATGTACTAGGCCTACTATGCTAGCAATATAGGTAGATTCTGACAAGATATTTATATAGCACCCACATGTCCATAATTGTACATGCTAACGACACCATTCGAATAGTTCTTCTTGAATTAGTTTTAAACTTAATTGGAATGCGGATCAGTGTTTGATTGAGTTGGTTGGTGTTGTGTTGTTGTTGGCTCAGCCCTATACCCCCCCCCCCTCCCCCCCGCATATGGTCTGTCCCCGATTTGGGCCTCACTCTGTCACCCGGTCATTGGACAGCAAAAAAATACACCATACATTTTGGAGAATAAAAATATCGATGTGAACCATAATTATGATTCGACCTGGTTCTGTGTCAGAATTCTGCTCCGTTACATGAAGAGGAAGAGTGATGGTGGTAACTAGTCCTGACTGTCGCTAGGCAACTACTGAGGGGGCAGGACAGGCAAGGGTCCTCTAGTGCTCTCGGGACTGTCAGCAAGGTAACGAATAACACCAAGCAAACACGGCTCTAAACTTAGAGGACAAACAACGAATCTTTCTTTTCCCCTCTTAAAGCCAGTCTTTCATCTGTTGTCTTCCGTGTAACGCTTTCTACAATTTTATTGGATGATTTATCGTTGATAGCTCGTGACCATGCCCCTTTGGGTAGTTTTGATGAAGAATTACCAACTTTCAACTGATTTGCCGATGGTTACACAATATGCTGTTTATATAAGAGGTATGTACGAAGCTGGATCGCCTTGTCAATGGATCAGAAATATAGGCCGAAAATGGCTCTCTGACACAACACTGAAGTAATGACCGGAGCAATGGAAACGAGCCCTGCGGGCGTTGCGTCCATCGTCCGTTCATCCATCGTCCATCCACATTTTGAGAAGGTCCGATAACCTATTGTCGTGGCGCTGCGTCCGTCATCCGCCCGTCGTCCGTCCACATTTTCCTCTTTAAATTTACGGGCGAATATTTCTGAAATATGCCCCTTTTTTTACACAAACAGGTCTAAAAATATTTCAAGATGAAATTTTCGTCAATCGTCCGTCCGTCCGTCCGTCGTCCTTCCGGCGTATAACTTTTGCCTTGATGAATTTTTCTGAAAATTTACTTGAAAATCGGAACAACATTGCTTGGGCTAATACCCCCCTTTTTTTCTTTAGCTTACCGGCCCTTTGGGCCGATAAGCTATTGTCATGGTTTTTCGTCCGTCGTCCGTCCGGGTCTGTAACTTTTTTTTGACATGATGAATTTCCCCATAAATTTGTCAGAACATACCTTGGGCCAGTATCTAAAGACGTTTTTAAAATTTTTTTATTGAATTGTTTTTGCCGATTTGGCGGCCATTTTTGACGAAAAAATACCAATTTTGGACTTTGGTGGCCATTTTCTCAAAAACTGTCAGATCAGTTTTGAGATTTTTATTTCAAAACATTCCTCTCATGTACCTCTACGACGTGTATAAGTTTCGTTGCCCTTGAATCGCCGGTTTGCGTGTGGCGGCCATTTTAATTTTTTTAAGGGTCGGCGAAAAAAAAATTCTTTGTCCCAAATCGAGTCACTCACTATTCGTTTTGAGCCATTTCCAGCCAAAAAAAAAAAATGTTTTTTTGCCATTGAAAATTTTTTGGACTTAGAAAATTTCACACAATTTTTCCTCCATAATGGGAGCTGTGCAGAGTAAATTCATAGAACACTTAAAGATAGAGCCTAAGTATTGACACATTCAAATGGGAAATCATATATTGCGGTTTGAGTGGTGAACTTGAATTTGATCTTCAATGACCTTGAAAGGTCAAAACGACCTTTTTTGTCGAAAAAAAACGATGAATTTTGTCTTTGGTGGCCCTTTTCTCAAAATCTATTCAGACAGTTTTCCTCAAAATCATGTTTAAGATTCTCTTTATGTACCTTTGTGAAGTATGTAAGTTTTGTTGCTTTTGAAATGACGGTCTGCGTGTGGCGGCCATTTTGTGTTTTGACGGGTAGGCGAAAAAAAAAATCTTGTCCCAAATCGAGTCACTCTTCGTTTTGAGCCATTTCCAGCAAAAAAAAAAAAATTGTTTTGGCCATTGAATTTTTTTTGGAATTTTTCTGAGTATACTCATAGAACACTTCAAGATAGAGCCTAAGTATTGGCACATTCAAATGAGAAATCATATATTGCAGTTTGAGTGGTGACCTTGAGTTTGACCTTCAATGACCTTCGAAGGTCAAAAAACGACCTTTTTTTGTCGAAAAAACGATGAATTTTGTCTTTGGTGGCCCTTTTCTCAAAATCTATTCAGACATTTTTTCTCAAAATGCATAAGATTCTCCCTATGTACCTTTGTGATGTGTAATAGTTTTGTTGCCTTTGAATTGACGGTCTGTGAATATATGTCATTAATGAAAAAAAAAACCTTTCAAGATGTAATTTGATTTCGTTTTATATTCCATACAGAAAATGTGTTTTCGGCAACATTTACGAACATGTTTTGACAATAGAGTTCAAGATCAGTGTAACAATTTATATTTTGGAAAATCATTACTCTGTGCAATTCTCATGATCTGTCGGTAAGCTACAGCACCCTTGGTGATATGGCTTTCTTTATATTATGAGTGTATAGGAAGTCGTAGTATGTGGAAGTAGAACATATTTGGGTGACCTGTAACTTGACCTCAGATGACCTTGGGTGCTAAATCTTAATGTCACGTCTGGCACGACGAGGCTACGCACTTGTATAAGCTTAGGATTGCATTACAATCATATAAGAAGTCATATATAGTGCATCTTTTGGTGACCTTTAGGTTGACCTCAGACGACCTTGAAGGCTGAATCTCAAGGCCATGCCGGACCTGAAATGTATAAATTGCCCTTGCGCAAGGAGTGTATCACAATGCGTCTCGGTTCATTCAGTCGTATAAGTGAATACCCGATTGACAATTACCACAATTAATTAGGCATCCCGATTGAAATTTGGAAGGCCTTATGTTTTTGTCTGCTATTTTTTTCTTCCGCCATTTGGTTTCCGGATCATTGAACTCTAGAACGCCACCATCTGTCTAACCGAAACTTTCAGAGCTCATCCAAAATACCTGGCCCAAGCACATTCTGATATCCTTGAAATATACCTGGAGGTAGTTATTGAATTATTAATCTATACTATTATTACATTATACAATATTATTAATTGAGAGGAAAACATATATGGTGAATCTTTGTAGTACCCTGAATTTGAGATAAGATTCTGGACACTTGGCGATGATATTTGATTAGAACAACATCTTCTGTTTGTGATATTCCAATGAAAACAGATATACATTTTGAAACGAGGACGAAGACGTCTTCAGCCGCACTGGAAGTTCGTTTGCACGTATTTTCGTGTGGATACAAAGCAAGAGATATAATATGTGAGTGCCTTTGTAGCATGTTGATAATTTGACTGGCTAGTGATGTATTTAAAGAATTGAACAACTTAGAGCAGGCCACTCTGGACGTTTGTGAATGAACCACGCTGTACTTTAGGCTACATACATCGTTACACATCAAGTTGATGGCCCGTTTTTCTGAGGCGCGCTCGTGATCATTGATAAAGTTTCCGAGTCTGCGAGCTCGGTAGAGTGAATGTGTCACAATAGACGTGCATTCACAGAAAACCTTACTACAGGCTTCTCTCGGCGCTATCTCGGCCAGATTACTGAATAATTGACAGTGAGAAAACTGACAAAGACACAAACCTAACATAGTTTATAGGGGAAAAATATTTTTGTGTCACAGGAATTTTCTTGTTTTGGTGAATGTACATAGACCATCTTAGAATGCGACACTCTCATCAGTGGCTTGAGTGGCTCACTCGTGGGACACACTGACAACAGAGAGGATAAGTGTTTGATGCAATATTCAAGGCCGCCTGTTGGACAATTTGTATTTTTGGATAGTCGGGTTGCGAATCTGTGACACGCAATCAGCGTGTCATCCCAGCAAGCTAACATTGAATGCGCGTGTTCACCTTGGAGTATTACTGGGCCCATAGAAAAATGATCAGGGTTGAAATGAGGACAATTTTTTAGTCTTGCACCCGTGTCCGAAATATCAGAGAAAAAATCATGTCAAATGAAATGTGCAAACTGGTTTTCCTGGAGTTGGCAGCTGTTTGTACCGAGTTTAGTGAGGTGTCCGTTTGCCAGAGCAAGGCTACAGTGGAAGCTGATTGGCCGATCAGGCTCTTCTTCTACTCATACATTACCGTTTTACCACCTAGATGTTGGACAGGGCTTATAATTGTGAGTTTTTTTATCACCAGAAGCCCCGGGTTAGGGGCCTGCACCACCCAGAAGCTTAGTGTTATGGAGACTTCAACGCTCCTTTCTCGGCCTCCGACCCTCATCTGTCTGATTGGTCACGTGGTCACAGCAGCGTCACCCTCATTTACATATTTTCTCAGAAAATCACTATAAAAACCGCCGGTTCCATCGCGTGGGCATTCAGGAACCATCGCGATTCTAAACCAGCAGCAAAAACATATATGTCGTGTATACTTGAGAAGTGACTTTATCATGCAAAGGGAATAAAACACTCAGCCCATAATAAATAATTCAGCGCAGCAAGACATATTTTATCGACGGAAGACAATTCGATTATCAGGTTATATAACAAGCGAGGATGCGTGCTGCAATGTTGTACCCTAGCGTCTGGTCCCTGCTGGCTTTGGTGCTGAGTGGCGTGTCTGACGCCGGTAGGGTCTTAATCTACCCGTACGGCCACTGCCTCAACTCGCACCTGCTGAACGCAGAGAAGCTGTCGCGGATCCTGCTTGAGGGAGGCCACGAGGTCGACATGCTGGTCAGCACGGCGTACCAGGCATACACACATCGTCAGGCCGCCCCGTCAAGCCCCGACCCGGTGCCAGAGCCACGGCTGCTGCAGTTTCCGTCTCCAGACAACTACACGCCCGTATGTGAGTACGACACGATGGACTTCATGCTTTACACACCGATCCGGCAGCGCTTCGACGCCTTCATCCACACCTCCGTACTGTACTGTGATTCCCTGCTCTCCACTGCGCCACTGATGACCCGCCTGAAGCAGGCCCGTTACGACCTGTTCATCCTCGAGGCACTGGACCCCTGCAGCCGGGTCCTGGCCGATTACCTGGACGTGCCGTTCGCACCCCTGATCACGGCTGGACTGGGACACTGGGATGGTAACCCCCGCCCGCCCTCATACCTGCCCGCCACCATCGCACCCTACACCCCCGACATGTCCTTCATCCAGCGCTCGGCAAACCTCCTCATGAAGGCCGCGTATGAACTGATCCCAGTCGTTCTCGGCTTCGACGTTCACTTCGAGGCCCTGAAGGTCAAACACGGCCTGAACCTCAGCCTGTCTCTGGGGGAAACCTTCCAGCGTGCCGCCGTCAAATTCGTCAACTCAGATTTCGCCATCGACTATCCGGCGCCTGTGGAGCCGGACACGGTGCTGGTTGGGGGTTTCGCGGTGGAGCGGGACCCACCGACACTGGACCCCGACCTCGAGGAGTTCATGGCGTCCAGCGGCGAACACGGAGTCATCGTCATGAGCTTTGGCACGTTGACAAAGCGTTTCGATCAGGCGTGGACCAAGGTGTTCGTGGAGGCGTTCTCCAGACTGCCACAGAAGGTGATCTGGCGGTACTACCCGGGGGATGAGGAGTTCAGTCCGCTAGACGTCCTGAACGTGACCGTCGGGGACCGCATTAAGGCCATGACATGGCTGCCCCAGGCATCTTTACTAAAACACCCCAAGACAAGGCTGTTTGTCACCCACTGCGGCCTCAATGGCATGTTCGAGACGACCCATTACGGCGTGCCGATCGTCGCAGTACCGCTCTCTGGTGACCAATTTCAACACGCCGTCAAACTGACGGAACACCTGCGGATGGGGGTGACGGTGGACGCCTCCAGCCTGACGGCGAACTCTCTGTACTTGGCCCTACAGACCGTACTCAACTCGCCCGAGTACGCCCTGAACGCCCGACTGGTGTCCGCCCGTCTGAAGGACCAGCCGATGACGCCGGCTAGCCGCCTGGCATACTGGGCCGATTACTTAATCCGGCACGGCGGGGCCCCACACCTCAAGTCCCGCGCCCACACGTTGACCTGGGTCCAGTACTACTGTCTGGACACCATCTCCTGCCTGGCTGTCGGGATCCTAGGACTGTTTCTGGTACTCGGGCTGCTAGTCAGGCGGGCCACACGGGTAATCTGGAACTGGATCGTCACAACGGCCTCGCGATCTATGCATCTCAGGGTCAAACTAGACTGACCGCGCCCACTGCTAACAGCTTCTTGTTCACTGAACAGCTATATATACAACACAGACTCATATTATTTCAAGCAATTATTTTATTCGGTGAAATTCACTCAGGAATTTTTTTTTGTGTCAGCGGTAATTTTATTATTATTATTATTATTTGAATTCAAATAGCCTATCCGAAAACTGCCTCAAGCTTTTTACAGTGCGGGTTTCTATCAATTGTGTAATTTGAAAAAGAAATCCCGATGTTTAGAGTGTATATATTTGTATTAAAATTGGCGAATCCCGTACTGCCAGGGTTATATCTACCTCGTCCTACAATGAAAGGTAATTGAGTGTTACGATGCTGCCGGGTTCCGGGGATCTGTTACCGCCCACAGTCTGCCCTGGTTAAGTAGCAACTGGGGACCATGAGGCTTGGCTTGTCAGAGACTGATGTGTGTTTTTGTAATGTTTTGGGTGGGAGATTACTTATGTTGTCAGACGAATCCGCAGCAAATGCCTTCTAAATACCTCACGGAAAGCCAGAATATTTCGTATCGTCCTCACGCTTGAACATGTTACCTTATCAATATTATATATTGTTATTGAATTATTTAGCATATTATTCTATGGTATTTTTTGATAAATTTGAGCTTGTACTAATATTTTTTATATATGCCGATGTATTTTTATTTGCTATTGCGAGCTGCGAATAAATTTTTTATAACTATCTCTTGATGCTTGTTGATCCCCAAACACGCGCAATCCGATCTACTGTGGTATCGTCATTTGTACAAAGGTTGTTTTTTGAAAGACTTGTGAACCTTTTCAAATAAAAAGACCATTTTCAATAGTTAAGAACCCTATTATACAGCTATATGAGAATGAACTCTTGAGAATACCTCAGAATACAAACCCTGAAAGGGACACGTGATGCCTTGTGTCACGTGACTCTACTGGCCAATCACAGCGCGTCTCAGCAAACTGAATCAACTCCTCAATTCTTCAGTTCGGTATCTCATGGATTGTAAACCAGGCCACATTTTAGTAATAGAGCATCGATCCCAATTCTGCACAGAAAACTTGAAAACAAAACTTGCCCTCGTGTACCTATTGCGGAGTATGTTTGTGGCCAAATGTTATTGACACTTGACAACATAAACCTTTGGCTTGCTATTTTTAGACCCATGATATTGATTTCACACTGGGCTGTATGTTTTCATCGCGCTTGAGAGTTTTTCAGTTTTTACAAACACGGGTTATAAATATAAAACAGGCCTGGTTTTGCTGCCCCCAGTGTTTAAGGCGGACGTGAGAAAACAAAATTACATATATACACTTGGAGTTAATGTTAGCTTTTGTGAAGGAACACTTTTTTCCAGCTTTAATAGCAGTCAGTGTGTAGTGCTCTCAGAAGAATCCTTAACTTTTGTATTGTGAATGATATTATTCTTTCCAACCGAGTGTATTCAGGTTTATTAATCCTCTGACATAATAGTTACGCGAGAGGCCCGTATATATAACTAAAACCGTCCGTGACGGGAGGGCGTTAACTAGATGGATGAAGAGAGCGGATGGCGGGTGGCGGGGGGTTTCGTTGGGCGTTCAAGAAGGATGAGGGGTGAGAAACTTGTTACTCATCTGTTCATTCTATGATGGAGCACGGGTTGTCCTCAGCATCTGTCGACCCTGTTAAAAACTTTAAACTTTATTTATTTTACAATAATTGATGAACAAGCATCAGAAGTTGTTGGCTCGGATCTTGACCATTAGCGGTCAGGGTGGCCATCAGTGTGGGAGGAAACCAGAGAACCTGGTGAAACCCCACTTGGCCGGTTTGGGCGACCACATACCACCTCACATACTGCCGAGGCCGGGGATCGAACCCGTGCCTAAACCGACTGCATTGGTGAGAAGTCAGCTCACATACGAACTGAGCTAACCGGTCGATCATGTTATTAGTGTGTCCAGCTCCTGGATTGTAGTAGCATTGTACTGTTACTCACCCGTACAGTTTGGCTAATTCCATCTCATCTTGACCTAGATCCACGTGCGATAGAGCAAGAAGTGATTCAATTCTAAACACGCGACACATGTCTGACTAACATACAATGTAGTCAGAAGCAAATTTTTGAGCCCTGTATTACCCAACACCTACCAACTAATTAATTGATATCGTTTGTTTAAATCTGATATACATGTCCTGAAGGTCTTTAAAAGATCATTAAAAACTTTTTTCCTGTACTACAATTATCACATTCAAGTCCAACGCATTTATTTTTATATACAATGTACAGAATAATGCGCACATTCATATACTAAATTGTTTCATAATTGTTTCATAAAAAAATATGAGAACCATCTATTTACTATACTGAATTAAAACAGTATTTATTACACTGAACCGTACTCGTGTAAACGAAAACGAAAAAAATACGAAAATTATCCCGACGATTTGAAAGGTTACCGGACATGCTTTGGCCAAAAAGCGTAAGTGGGAAGCCACAATATATAGAAATACATGTATAGTCAAGGTGTGTATGTATTTTCCAGGAGTTCAATCTGTACAACTCCTATTATAAAGGAAAATCTGGGTATTTTTTTCTATGAAGAAGAACATTTTATTTTGTGGAAATGGCTCATGACAAATATTGACATGAGAAGGTCCGACCCCGTCTCCTGGGCACGCCTATGGTTATATATATATAAATCATTGCCAGGCAATGTTAACAGTTTTTAAATAAAGGCTCACACTCAGCAGTGTGTTGCAATTACCCGAACATCCGACTTGACACACCTTCAAATTCGGATCCTGTTAGCTGCAAGATTTAAGAGACGATATCAGTTTGATCCATTTGTATTTGCTTTTGTTCTAGTTTCATCCATTCACTTTACGATTTGTGTTTCAGATCCCACTTGACGACTTAACACTGTTTACTTTATGCGTTGGAACTTTAAATTACGTTTTGTGACTTCACTTTCCGATTTGCATCATCAGTTTACGATTTGCTTCACTTTACGTCTTACGTCTTGCGAGTATTTGACACTTTGGGTATACACGTTGGTTACTTGAGAACATATCATGCTACTTGTCAAATGTAACTTAAGAATTTCACTGTACCATTATTTCCCCATTGTATAGTCTTGATCTGGAAATGCATGTGATTTAGAAGGAAATGCTCACTCTTTCCGGAACACCTGATTTCACCTCCTAATGGCCATTTTTGGGGGTTCATGAGTTTCCCTGTCATTTTTGTTTTCTCTCACTTCGTATGCTGATATGACTTTCTGCCCCCGGACTATGAGATTGGATAACGGACCCTGTTTTGTTTGCTTGGAATACTTAATACTGGGTATTGATTCCACGTCTATTGAATATTTTTGAGTTATCTAAAAATGTAGTAAATGCTCATTCTCCATTTGATTTCTGCAGAATGCTATCATCATGGTAAAATCATGAGCTTTCCGTAATTCGCTCAATCATAACGGGCCAAGAGTTTGCCAATCTCTGGTTTTACCGACACGTTGGATGTCAGATATCTTGTTGTAGACCAAGTATCGTAGGTTAATGACTGTGGCAACGACACAAAGCATTAGTCAATACATCATTTATTGACAAACAAAACAAAAATAAACAATTACACCAGAAGAGTACGTATTGTTATTGATAGATTTTTTAAAAAGTTATCAGGTGTTGTGTTATTAATGTAACATAAGTTTACAACGTGTACCGACACATTTCCACAGCAAATGTTCAGCAAATATCAGAAGAATAAAACTGACCTCGAGTTTACAATTTCTTAACACAAAGTTTAATCCGGAATTATTAAACACTTCTAAGCGGGAGAATCAGTCTTGAAACTTTGATGGCAATCATTTTGACAATTTCATGGCCATCTCTTCACATGCCGAGAGTATCTGACTTTTTGAAAACCCGTTTACGTAGCTTTCTGATGATGCTAGATGTATTGTGTTATACACTTGTATGCTTCTCAGTGGAATCAAACGGCAATTTTCTGCCGATGAAACTGGGAAAATTCGCAATAATGCATTTGAATCGCTGATTCTTGTCGTCAGCGTGTCAACCCGATCCCCGACTGTGTCCACTGAGTCGTTGACAAGGGAGTATATATGTCAGCGCTCCATAAAACATTAAAATCATTGATTAAATAGGAATTTTGACTTTCAGAAATTCGAAGAGCGATCAGCAACCAAGGATTGTTTAAACTGATTGCCGTTTATATTCGGTTGGAAGTTACTTGATTGAGCCACAAATAAAAACCTTTGTGAAGCAAGGCCCGTCGCAAGGCCCGTCCATCTGATTCTCGCCTGAATGAATTCTCTACGAACTGCAAGACCGCAAACAGCCTGCGAGTGAGACGTGCGATTGGAGTGGCATGATGTGAAAGTGACGGACACACTTTTGGCTTCGCTTCATAAGTTGTGAATGTCTGCACGTACAGGCTACACGTGTTTCTGTCCTCTCATGACTTCCCCACCCTTTATGAGCCCATGGAGCCAAAACTCACAGCGAAATACAGCCCCAAAATTCTTGCGTCCAATTAGGACCAAGTCTTTAACGAGATTTTGAAAAATCAAAACATCATACACGCCTACACAATGGGACAATACTGGGAGTATCATACACGCCTACACAATGGGACAATACTGGGAGTATCATACACGCCTACACAATGGGACAATACTGGGAGTATCATACACGCCTAAACAATGGGACAATGCTGGGAGTATCATACACGCCTAAACAATGGGACAATAATGGGAGTATCATACACGCCTAAACAATTGGACAATAATGGGAGTATCATACACACCTAAACAATGGGACAACAATGGGAGTATCATATACGCCTAAACAATGGGACAATAATGAGAGTATCATACACGCCTAAACAGTTGGACAATAATTGGTTTTGACGATTGCCAATCTGTAGACGTTGTTCAGTACCCCCACTGGAAGTTTTTATCCTGGAGGAGATTCATGAGGTCTTGGTTGTAGGGCCGGTAGAAGTTCTTCAGCAGTCGCTCCGTGTCGTGCCTCATCCTTGTCCGTCCGGCCGTCGTCCCCGCGTTCACGACGGCTACCTCCTCCAGGTTTTGCAGGTCATCGTCTCCCATCTCTGTAACAATACAAGACAATACGTCACACAACTTACTGTAATGCAGTATATTGATATACATATACACTATTCTCTTGTCCTGACCCCGATGATTCACTCACCGACTCCCAGAAACTCGACGGTCTCTCTGATGGCGTTGGCACGCTTCTCGAAATAATCCTCGCTCTTGATGAAGAGAAACTGTTCCCTCGGGAACACCTTGAACCACTCTCTGATGTGTGTCGAGTACAGGCCCACGGTCACTGACGTGTGCACCGACTTGGGCACCAACTGTCGAAAATACACATACATTTACAGGTCAATTAATGAGAGTATGTCGTGAATCACAGTCACAGTCTGTCAGCATCACCCAACAGTTAAATTGCGTATGTTCGCTGGTTGCGGACTGACCCCCCCCCCCTCCCCCTCCCCCTCCCGAGGAACTCACGGTTCGGTCGTGGATACACTGGCGTGTCGTTTTGTGAAGAGTACACTCCTCCATTAGTGTGATGGTCTTCTTAACGTTGTAATGGAAATCTTCCAGGTCGGACTGAATGTTTTTCTTCTGTCCTTGGAAGAACCGGAAATGTGAGAAGGCCCTGAAACAGACACAATCTCCTAAATGCACAAACTTGAGGCTGTTGAAGTCACTTACAAGTAACAGGACCGTACCAATTGTTACTGCATAAAGATTATCCTGTTGTATCGATAGATCTAATCAGATATGTTTATCAGAGTCAGGGTTAACCACCCAGCCAGTGTGGATTGTGGTTCCGGAGACAGACCTCTCGACCGGGTCCCGGAGCAGTACGATAAACTTAGTGCGGGGGTAGAGGCTGTGTAGGTGGTGCGGTGTCTTGTAGTTAGGCTGGTCCCTGTCATCGTTACCCGCCATCTTATCCCAGCCGAACAGCTGCCAGACCGTCTGGGGATCGCAGTCACCTGTGGACATACCCTGGATCCATGTACAATCGGTACACAGGCCTGAACAATGTCACTTGGTCATCATCTGGTCAGCAGGGCTTCATCGTCCATTCTCGCAACTATACACTCTACTGCAAGACTAGTGTACAGTATATATAGAAGACATTCTCACCCACAATCCCGCTGTGGTAGGACTCGCTGTGAGAGATTTCCGACTGGTGCCTGATTCCCTCGGCCGCCGCGTCATACAGATCCAGGTAGTCCGCCAGTGTCGGCCGCACGGACCGCCGCTCTTGTAGTGGTACATAGTTAGCATGGTAGTTAGCATGGTATAGTCAGCCTGCTTCTTACAGAATGATAGCGAGTGTTGACGACTGATGCTTACCGCCAGGGAACTGAGTAGGAGCGCTGCGGATCTTGTTCCAGTACTGCGGCTCCTTCTTGATGCCGGAGAAGACGTTGGGGAAGAGATGCAGGATGCGGCAGTAGTCCGTGGTGCCGGCCTTGGTGAAGCCCAGCACGAAGTAGTAAGGGTAGCACCTGAGCCGCCAGCCGCGGCCGTCCCTGCTCTGGCGCTTACGGAACTGTATCCTGTTCTCCATGTTGCGGAATGTGTTCTCCCAGTCCCCGTGAGGCAGCAGACCCATCTCCGCCTTGTAGTACTTGTAGAAGAAGGACGAGTTGTATGTGAAGTCTCTGGGAACCTCCTCGTACCAACAAGGGTTCTTGTAGTTCTCTAGCAAAGTCGGTAGCCTCTATAACACAAACACGACATCAACATGAGCGTCATGAGGGAATGTGCTCAACGGAACATTGCCAGGCCTGAAGTAGTCAAGTCTGATATTTATTTATTATTTGACTCGTACTTCAGTGCGGATTACCGCGGACCTCCATTAGGACTAAGCAAATTTTTTTCATTTTCATAGAAATGTACGTGGACCTGATTCACAATCGCGATCTTTATCTTTTTAAATCTTGACTTGATTTAACGTTACATGGAGGTATAATATGGATCGTAATCGATTCTGGATGTTATCGTCCTATGGTGATTGACTTGGAATTGCAATGTATTTGGGACGTTGTGGCATCTTTACGTATTTAACCTCACCCCTTCTTCCCCACACATGTGCCACAATATACTCGGTATGTTCGGTCGATGCAGGGTGGCGTGAATCAGATAGACATTATTGGACCGGTCAATAAGCTTTATAGCCTGATTTGTATCGCTCGACTGGACACTCACGAGTAATTGTCCTCGTTCTGCTGTCACAGTATATTATCAGACAGAGGGAGAGTGATCGATTGCTGTAAGGTCCCGCACGTGGCGCGGGCAAACGAGGTCATTCTCTCTCCGGAGTAAGAGTTCGGGGGGGGGGGGGGGGGGGATAGAAGGCTCATGTGCCATCAGACTGTACCAGAGGGTCTGATTACAGATCTCATTCATCGCAGCACTGGAACCAGTTTAAAATTCAACCAATTTCAGCATTGTTGTTTGTCATACATACTCGAAAGTACATCTTGAGAATTTGATCAATATAAGAAAGTATACACAATTTGATGACAGTTGAATAACGACGTCAGATAAATGTTTCTTATCTTATATTATTTGATTTTATCTTATGTTTCCAGAATAAGCCCATTGATCTTTCTTATAGGGAATGTTGGAGACCTGTATTGCATGGAAAATGACATATGAATTAAACTGAACTCTATCTAAAATGCTGATATATATATTCAACAATAGACACATTTTTGTGCTAACCTTTCACCGATACACAACAGTTAGCCAATGATCGATTTTATTGATTTACCTGTACCAGTGCTTAATATGTTCTATATTTGATGACAATTCAATGAAGTCATCAGTAAATACGATCACTTAGTCACGAATTGGTTGTCGAGTTTATTGTATTCCGTATCGCTGAGGAACTCTCCTTGGTGCATTCTTAACGACGACACTAATACTAGGACTGCGGGATGATGTCTTACCTGCGGGTTGGTGTCTTACCTGCGGGATGGTGTATTACCTGCGGGATGGTGTATTACCTGCGGGATGGTGTATTACCTGCGGGATGGTGTCTTGCCTGCGGGATGGTGTCTTACCTGCGGGATGGTGTCTTACCTGCGGGATGGTGTCTTACCTGCGGGATGGTGTATTACCTGCGGGATGGTGTATTACCTGCGGGATGGTGTCTTACCTGCGGGATGGTGTATTACCTGCGGGATGGTGTCTTACCTGCGGGATGGTGTCTTACCTGCGGGATGGTGTCTTACCTGCGGGATGGTGTATTACCTGCGGGTTGGTGTCAATACCAGAAATACATGGGGCCTATATATTTCTGGTATTATACCGGATACCTAAATACTCAATAAAGTAAGCGTTAGATCGCACATGTACACATTCATCCAAACTAAGGGGAGGCATAATGAGAACATTATGAGAATGGAGAAGCCTCGACCACGTTATCACGTCCGCCACACCGATCTAACAATACAACTTGCTGATAGAGGCCCTGAAGCCTCGACCACGTTATCACGTCCGCCACACCGATCTAACAATACAACTTGCTGATAGAGGCCCTGAAGCCTCGACCACGTTATCACGTCCGCCACACCGATCTAACAATACAACTTGCTGATAGAGGCCCTGAAGCCTCGACCACGTTATCACGTCCGCCACACCGATCTAACAATACAACTTGCTGATAGAGGCCCTGAAGCCTCGACCACGTTATCACGTCCGCCACACCGATCTAACAATACAACTTGCTGATAGAGGCCCTGAAGCCTCGACCACGTTATCACGTCCGCCACACCGATCTAACAATACAACTTGCTGATAGAGGCCCTGAAGCCTCGACCACGTTATCACGTCCGCCACACCGATCTAACAATACAACTTGCTGATAGAGGCCCTGAAGCCTCGACCACGTTATCACGTCCGCCACACCGATCTAACAATACAACTTGCTGATAGAGGCCCTGAAGCCTCGACCACGTTATCACGTCCGCCACACCGATCTAACAATACAACTTGCTGATAGAGGCCCTGAAGCCTCGACCACGTTATCACGTCCGCCACACCGATCTAACAATACAACTTGCTGATAGAGGCCCTGAACTGCCGTCATAAAACTTGACGATATTGTGAGCTAGTGCTATAGGCGTGCAATACTTTATTGCAAGACGTGCAATATAGTCCAAGCCTGTATGTATTACCAACATGAATGCCCGAGATCGTTTGCATTACCAAGATCCATACGATGTATTCCTGGGATCAATATATAAGACCGAATGTATTCCCAAGAGCAATATATAAGACCGAATGTATGACCAAGATCAATATATAATACTAGATGTATTACCGAGAATAGTCCGAGATCAAAATATAAGAACGACTGTAAACTAAGATCAATATATTTTAAAGACTAAATGTATTACCAAGATCAATATAATACATTATAAGATTAAGTGTATTACCAAGATCAATATAGTATTGGTAGAATTACCAGATTTACCAGATAAGATCAATATCTGGGACTGGTGGTTCAAATGCAAGAATCAAGAGCTAAAGTTTTCATGAGTCAGGAGTGATAACCAACGTAATAGACTTTTTTCGTGTCGGGGTTATTTCGAGGGTGTTTCGGGGTGAAGTACCGCAATAATCCCCTCTTCTCGTCACCCAGGGGTTTATTCAGTGATGCGTGCAGCTTAAAGCAAACTAATCCCACAAGAGCGATTTCCAGTCGACACTCCACAGAGATTGAGGCCAAACAAAATTATAAACCATTTTATAGTGTCTAACTAATTTACCACTATTACTGTTCATTGTATTACAATCTCCGTGTGTGACTTATGCAAGGATTTTTGTTTCATCGGGTCTCAGTAACTCAATGGTCCAGTGTTCACCTCACACATGTTTTTAGCAAGAACGTGTAGTGTGTCACCGTCGAGATTTGAGTCGTTTGTTATAATTCGGATTCAAATTAGAAGAATTTGATATGCGAAAGCATGTTTATATTTATATATGAAACGAATCATGTTCTATACACGTCGGGAGGAGTAGTCTGTTTTATATTCACATAATGTTTCATTGGAAGTACAGACAGCTATATGCTATTCCTACGATAAATGTTGTATATCAGAGCAGTAAATGTCATTCGAATTAAAAAGCGCCGGTCAGCGTGTTTTTGATCCTTTTTTAGGGGGGCGGGGACTTTTGGGGATCACTGATTTCTTTGGTCTCACGTTACATATGTATAGGCCTACTGACGAATGGATATCGATATAGACAAATCCATATTTTAGGAGTGATTCATGAATGATACTTACAAAATCAGTGTCATGAACGGTCAAATTCGATGAGTGATAAACCTATAGGCCTAATGATAGCCCTGTTAAAACCACAGACACATAACTTTAATGACCGCAGTGTCATTGATTTTGCTCCAGGTTACACTTTTCACACACAAATCATGAAACTGGCCGATTGCTTACTAGCCAAACACTGACGATATTACCTAAGGAGGATGCCTGTGGCATTTTGTTACAATTCACCCATTATAACAGAACCCAGCTATACAATGGATCCGAAAGTCTAAGACTGAGAAACACGAGAGTCGTACAATCATGAAAATAGAAATGTCGTAAGAAATGTGTTTATTACGGGCGGTCTATAATAGTGAATCCCCTGTCTTTACTTTATAGACAAGTATCTCAAAATCACACCAGAAGGTTTATTCTGGTGAAATCGACAAATTATACCAACAAACTTAAATACATATGTCACCAACTCGTGTTACATTGGTGAAACACATGAAAGTAACTGGTTGCAATGGAACTGATGTTGACCAATATACAATCACCAACCATATTTCACCATTGTCATGTTAATTTTCGCACTCCATTATTTTTCCCCTGCAAATTAATTTAGCGTGTTTCGCCCAATATTAATAAAGTATTCTGATGTTGCACGATTTCTGAATGTCTGATGTTATTTGTGCATACAAAGATGAGAGTGACTGAAAGAGCAAATAACAGATACCTTAGGTGAAATATATCATATTTTAGCAATAAAATTTACAAAAGGTGATATGTTCAGGGTTGTCTTAGCCTGTAGGGCCCAATCTGTTAATACTACTCACCCATTTGATGTATACCATATTTAATCAATCTGGCACATTTTTAATTTTCATTGAATTTAGAAGAAAAAGTAAGCTGCGCTACATGCGCCCAAGTATCAAATCCTGCGCCTTCCTCTATATTCAATAAGGATTGGAAAGGTGCGAGACGGATTAAATGGTATGTTTTCATTGGACGAGTAGTATTAAGGAATAACGTACGGTATTTGGGCCGACTTTAGTATGCTTCCCATGAACACTGCGCGACAACGGGAAACATCTCATTTAATCCGTCTGACACCCTTCTAATCCTGATTAGAGATAAAAGAAAATTCAGTATAGCATACCTCTGCTAGAGTTCGGTTCTATTTTGTGTGGCCTAACAGGCGCAGATTAATGAATCTGAGTTATATTCGCCACGCTTCAATGCGCAAAAACCCCTACTCACTTGACCGCGTTACTTCACCCCGAAGTACCCCCGAAACACCCTCGAAATAACCCCGACACGAAAAAAGTCTAATAGGTGTATGGAATAGGTGTCTCAGTGTTGTTGGCTTACACCAGGATAATAAAACCAACGATGCTCTATATGCCACGAGTGGGTCTATATGTGTTATGAAGAACGCTACCCAGGACGAGCACGATTATCGGTATTAGCCGTACCGTGTCCATGTCCTCGATCCTGTTCTCATCCATCAGCTGTGAGAACAGTCGGTCGTTGTCAGGGTGGAACTGGGGCCGCTCCAACAGCGCCGTGTAGTTGCCAGGAGTGACGGGTGTGTCCGGGGTGGAGGTGCACTGGCAGTCCCAGGGGTTGGTCTTGTACGCGGCCCAGTGTGCAGAGCTGGTGGAGTACAGCGTTAGGGACAGAGTGACACCAGTCACCAGGCTCAGGTACAAGAGGCGATACCGGCTGGGGGCCAGAGCTGGTAGGATCATCCTTGTCATGCGGGGGGGGGGGGGGGGGAGGGGGTGTAGTTCGTGCTGAGCTGTACTGTGATGTGGTCTGAGAGTATCTCGTGCTGAGCTGTACTGTGCTGTGGTCTGAGAGTATCTCGTGCTGAGCTGTACTGTGCTGTGGTCTGAGAGTATCTCGTGCTGAGCTGTACTGTGCTGTGGTCTGAGAGTATCTCGTGCTGAGCTGTACTGTGCTGTGGTCTGAGAGTATCTCGTGCTGAGCTGTACTGTGCTGTGGTCTGAGAGTATCTCGTGCTGAGCTATACTGTGCTGTGGTCTGAGAGTATCTCGTGCTGAGCTGTACTGTGCTGTGGTCTGAGAGTATCTCGTGCTGAGCTGTACTGTGCTGTGGTCTGAGAGTATCTCGTGCTGAGCTGTACTGTGCTATGGTCTGAGAGTATCTCGTACTCAGCTGTACTGTGCTTTGTTATCAAATAGTCCAGAATTTTAGGTAGACGACAATTCAGCCTCAACTAGCATCCTTAAACACGTTTTGTCATTTGTCCAAGGTGATCAGAGAACAGTCAGTTCAGGATTCTCTGCATACATCACGGCGTGTTTTTCTGGCTCTTGTAGACTGAACAAATCGCTGAGATGGAATGATCCTGTGTCAGAGCCACGTTTGTGAGAACAGTCGATATTGTCAACACGTGACGGTGAGTTAAACACAAGTTAACGGTGACAGTCTGAGATCGGTTGACCATCAGTTGATACAGACGTGATGTAGTGATGATGGGTTTACATTCTCGTTATAGACGTTTTATTTACTTCGAAGCACGCAGGAGGTCATATTAAAGTTTAATACGTACGTTTGACGAGGATGTAAGCGTTCTCCCTCCATATAAAAGTATAGTTAAGTATAGTTAGATAGTACATCCTAACCAAGGTGTGTAGAACATAACGTGTCATCAAAATGACAATTATGTTGTAATCCACAGATTGCGAGACACGTCATTGTATCATCCGACTGTTGATACAATCAGGAATAATCTAGCATGTCGGAAGCTCTGTTGAAGTCTCGAACACGTTTCCGACTGCGTGGCTCGCTCTATGTTCAGACAGCTTTTTATTTAAACGTTGCAGTCAAATACTAGACGATGGATAGTATATTCCAAACAATGGTCTCATTGAAAACTTTTTTTGTAAATTATTGGTAGTATTTGCATGTATGAGCGTGTACGTAATTTAATATTGACATATATTGCATATTTCGATGGTGCATTTTCCGCTCTCGAGCTGTTTCCCATAACAATATTTATTGATAGATCAAACAATAAATGTTATTGAATGTTCGGAGCCGTGTGTCCGTTTATCCGAGAACGATCTCTGCGAATGTATTCCACCATTCAGGTGTGGGTAAATTACAACGAAAAGTCCTAGATTATTGTTCCTGCTCAAACCATCCGAATTTAAATTGCTTGTGTATTTAAGTTTCGTTCTATGGCAGGGATGTCTTTCTGATCGAGCTTTCTAACAATACCCCCACATGTGCGCGCTAGGTGAAATATAAGATCAGACATTTAAACGGTATTCAACTGAAAACGTGATAAAACCAATTGCAATTCCTTGCCTACAAACGAGAATCGTCGATATATATATATTTTTTCTTTCTCTGGTATTTCGCCTCGTGAAATAACACCCCACCATCCCCCATTGCCACAGAAAACGAAGGTGTGCAAACAAACTCAAAAAAGTTTAAATACTAACGTTTAGATCGCTAGTCTACGGAGCCGCTGAAAGGACATGGAAGAAATATTTTTTGACATACGGTTATTGCGTTCCCTCGCAATAATATTGCGTTCCCTCGCAATATTATCGCGTTCCCTCGCAATCCGGATCGCGTTCCCTCGCGATCTTATTGCGTTCCCTCGCAATCCAGATCGCGTTCCCTCGCGATATTATCGCGTTCCCTCGCGATAATATCGCGTTCCCTCGCATTCCGGATCGCGTTCCCTCGCGATCTTGTAGAATAACCTTCTCAGAAGTCATTGGCGTCAGCACAATGCGAGGGAACGCGATCCAGAATGCGAGGGAACGCAATAAGATCGCGAAGGAACGCGATAATATCGCGAGGGAACGCGATAATATCGCGAGGGAACGCGATCTGGATTGCGAGGGAACGCGATCCGGATTGCGAGGGAACGCAATAAGATCGCGAGGGAACGCGATCCGGAATGCGAGGGAACGCGATAATATTGCGAGGGAACGCAATATTATTGCGAGGGAACGCGATATTATTGCGAGGGAACGCAATAACAATGTGCTGAAAATATTTCTTCCATGTCCTCTCAGAGGCTCCGTACTAGTCTATATGTGCTTTCGTAACGAAAGCAATGACGACTAATTAAGGTCAAAATGGTTTACATTTTTACTTTCTTCAACGTAATTATTTATTATTCATTACATACAACCCCCCAACAACCACTGTCAGATCAAAGGGATGTTTATCGAGGTAACTTTTCCATTATTTATAATCCATCTGATAAATCATGAGCCATGTTATGTTTAATTGAAAGAGTTTCTTTTTGTGGTGTCATAATTGCTCATGGTAATATGTATTTTGTTCTAGAATTTGGTCAAAATTATATTTAAAAAAAACCAAACAATCACCATGATTTTGGAAGGCATTCATATTAATACTATTTCTATCGATATTCAAGACAGTAGCAAAATCAGGTCGTCAGAATGCGTACTTGCTTGCGATATGCCTTTTCCTGGGAAATCGATCATAGAAATCGAAGCAGAGATATCCGCATGTTTTGTTCGAAAACATCGGTCAGGAACGGTCAACTCCGAGGCAGATCGGGAGATTGTGTGGACACTTGACTAACTCACAAACAGTTCACGTCACCTCACCCGGGAGTCTAGGATACTCCTTCATGTTATTTCTGGGTCCGAACAGAATGATGTGCATTTTCTTGAATTTGAGTCGTGTCATCTCTTGATATCAGTATATCAGACTTACATGTGGAAAATATACATCTAAATATAGCTTCTGGTTCAAAATTACAACAATATTGTTTTTCCTCGTATAATTATGATCGAATCCCTGTCGGAATTTGTGTGAAATTTCAGATATTCCATTTTGAACTGATATTTAACATTGGGGCAGATTGCCAAATTTTCCACTTTTCAAAATAGATAATTGCTGGTTGACTCCCAGGTGATGCATGTCAAGGAATATTCCTCTGATGGGTGTCAAGGAATATTCCTCTGATGTGTGTCAAGGAATATTCCTCTGATGTGTGTCAAGGAATATTCCTCTGATGGGTGTCAAGGAATATTCCTCTGATGTGTGTCAAGGAATATTCCTCTTAGTTTCAAGGTTATAAAAGATCGATCGACTATCACTTAGCATGTATAGGCATTCCCCATTGCCAATCGAAATAATTTAGACCCATTTTGTCATGAGTCACCCTGGTTTTAGGCCATAACTTATAACACATATCTTTCAGTAATGAATGAAAGGAAAGCGAAGTGTTGATTTCTGCAAAAATGGCTTTGTCAAACCGATGGCCGTCGACAAATTGTGTCTTGGTTACGAACGTATCAAAGTATCCACATTACATGAGGTCTCGTTATTATGGACATATCCATCACACAGATATTATTGATGGATGTGAGTATTTCGTCGTGGTTCTAGGAACATCATTTTTGCTAAATGCCAGGGGCGGATCCGGGGGGGGGGGATGGGGGGGTTGTTTCTGGGGCTCGCCCTCCCATACCCCTGAGTAAAAGATTTGGTAGTCTAATTAATAAAATTATTGCTCCATTATGAACTCCGAAGGACCCTTGAAATACACACCAGAAGTGCTATATAAACTATAAACGTTTTTTTTCCCAGGGGAGCTGCACCCGGACCCCAAGACCGGATTGCTCTCTCGCTTCGCTCGATCGCTATAGTCAGTATTGCCATATCCCCCAGATCAGGTCTTCCCGGATCCGTCCTGCTACATGCTCATTAACATATCCCCATGGAGAGTCTGACACGCTACCCCGCATGTATGAGTCCCCGTGGACATGCTGCATCAATTATGTTATCATTAAACTGAAACTCATTGACTAATCACGGTACTAGGAAGGCTTGAAAATATATATTCTATGATTTGAATTGTTTGCCAGCGTGTAGCAAGGAACAAATCCTATAACTCTCAATACTAACCTATTTTGTACTTTGTCTAATGTATGATACATTCGCGTCCGGAAATTTTCATAGAGCGGCTCTTGAAAAGCTATCGATTATTTATTATTGAAAGAGTTTCTTTTTGTGGTGTCATAATTGCTCATGGTAATATGTATTTTTTTTTCTAGAATTTGGTCAAAATTATATTTTAAAAAAAACCAACAATCACCATGATTTGGAAGGCATTCATATTAATACTATTTCTATCGATATTCAAGACAGTAGCAAAATCAGGTGGTCAGAATGCGTACTTGCTTGCGATATGCCTTTTCCTGGGAAATCGATCATAGAAATCGAAGCAGAGATATCCGCATGTTTTGTTCGAAAACATCGGTCAGGAACGGTCAACTCCGATTTTGTAGAACAGTAGTATAGAATATAAACACTTTGTTAGTTTTACCTAGTATCAATCATACAGTATATTAATAAAATAATTCGACACTTAAAGTTGCAGATTTGTCTGATTTTTGTTCATTATTTTTTTGCCCTGAGTCAGTTAGGAATTTATGCAATAATGAGTGTGGCAATTTGTGTGTCTTTTTTCAATGGCACGCAAGAACTCGTACTTCCCCACTTCCCGCTAGTGCATATCATTTGCACAACGTGATTGGAACGCAGCATATGTATAGTAAGTGGACAACCCGGAAGTTTGAATCTATACATGTGTATTATATACATGATGAGTGTAGATCCTTGCGACAGCTGTCTATATTCAGACGGGAACCGTGGAACTTCAGACTAGTGACGACCAAGCTACGTTCTCTAAATGACCACCCAAATTAGTTGACTATTGTGTATACCACTATCTATCCATATGATCCCCAGTATCAGACATTCACACACGAGCTGTACGCACTCACCGTGTCCATCTGCTCGATGCGCTGCTCATCCATCCCGAAGGAGAAGAGCCGGTCGTGTCCACTCGGGAAGTATGGTCTGTTGACGCTATCCACCCAGTTGTCGCTGTGGTGCGGCGCGATCCGCGTGTTGTGGCTGCTCACGAAGTGCATTCCATCTTGCTGCTCCTGTGTGCCATAGAAAGCGCTGTCCAGAGGCGGAGGGACGCCTGGGACGTAGTGTGGGGCGTGGGCTGGGGCGTGATCCGGGGCGCCTGGAGCGTGGGCTGGAGTGTGGGCTGGGGCGCCTGGAGCGTGGGCTGGGGCGTGAGCTGGGGCGCCTGGAGCGTGGGCTGGGGGCTGCCGTGGGGCGTACTGCTGGCTGTACGTGTACACGGGACCTCGCGGGGGAGGCGGAGACAGGTGTGTGGAGGCGTAGTGCACAGACACGATCACGAACAGCAGGATAGTCAACCCGAACCTCTGGATCCAGGAGCTGACGGCCCTGGGCGGCGCGCGACATCTACACATCCTGAGTCTCTGGGATAGTCGGCTCCACGGGCTCTCACCCCCGGCGGATCTGCTATCACTGAGTACTGGCCGCTTATCACTGAGTACTGGTTTGTTATCCTTTTTTAGCGCGCGTCTGGTATCGCTCAATTCACTGCTCTCTATGGCGCTGACAGCACGAGACATTGATATCACTCACTATACAGGGGCTATCATACAGCTATACATCATTTTCAAATGATTACTTTCTGTTTATTTCCATTCATAGGCAATATCTGTTTTATGCCTATGTGTCATACCTTCGGTCCGCCCCGCACACGGACTGACGGATGGTGCACTGCAGTTTGATCAGAAATCAATTTAAAACCAATAGGGCCGATATATCCATTGCTGTATAACTAGAGTATGATGAGTCGATATTAGAATGAAGGACGTCATTGGTGCACGCTGTGAAAACACAGCCAACTGTCGCCATTCCGTCAGAACTAATACACGACACCGTGACAGATGCAGTCTGAGAGGGAGAGAGAGAACTGTGGATGTGTCTAATCTTCCACTATTAGACTCCACCAGGACACGCCGAGAGCTTTTGACAACGTCACCCGAACCCATCGCATCACGTGACCTGGTCAGCATTCCTAAAGATACGCTGATCGGATTGGTGTATGGTGGTCAATAGAATATGAATTGAAAGCAATAAGTACATTTCATCCGGTTGAGTACAAAATAATATAATACATGATAAAGTCTATAATCATGGTAACCCCCATATTTTCCCATGTCAAAAACATACACACGCGTTCATTGATGACTGATATCGCATTGATACGGAAGCCCGTTGAGGCTAGATAATGATAGGTGTGAGAATATATTTATCTGGCGGCCGCCACATAATTATCTGGTTATTTTCACACCTGGCACTAACGGTCTTCCGTACATTGATGACTGTTTGAAAGCCTAAAAATAATTAGCTTACTCGGCCAGATGCCCGATAATCTCACATGTACAGGGTGTCCCATAAAGAAGGGTCACGTAGAAAAGTGGGTATCTTGACCACTTCATGCCCATTGACTTGATGTGTTTTTTTAACACTTTGGGAGGAAAATGTGTGGAAAATGCTAAAACGGGCATACTTATGTCCAAACAGGACCAGTTTGGTGTAAACTGTTACCATAGCAACTCAGTCTATCGAATAGCATGGATCCACAACTATATTAATTTTATTAAAGTGATATTGGCAGGAAAACTATTTTTTCCAAATCAATTACATATATGCCTATGTTCTCAGAAAACTAGGTTACATTACAAACTTTGCTTGATCAGATGGATAAATCAAGCATATGACAGTACTAGCAGCCGCTTTTCTTTTGTTTTGTGTCACTCAGAGTTACCTCTGACTTAACCTAGTTCACGCTCGATTGGCTCGAACATACACGAGTAAGCTGGATCACTGCGTCACGGGATACAAAGCACCGAGAATGGAGTTTAAACAAACTCAAAATATCTCCACCAAAAACTCGCAACGAAATCTAATAGAAAGGGGCGTCTGTTAGGGCATACAAGTGCAGAAATATAACTGTTATGTTTTCTTCGTTCGATCAGAAAGATATGGAAAAATCCATATCTTACTGCCAACATCACTTTAAAATATCCCTCACGTCTGGGTGGATCCTGGGCAAAACAGAGACTGTGTAAATATTCCTCAAACATACTCTGAGAAGCAGTAAAGTTAAGAGCCAATGTAACAGCTTATTGACTCATATCACTGGGTATATTCAAAACCATCGTAATTATCTGGGTCATGGTTGAGCAGATTGGAATTGTCTTACCTAAAAACGGTCATATTGTTATTTCTGCCAAAATCCCTTTATGTGCGATTTTACAATTTAAAATACAATTTTCAAAAGCAATTTCACTTTTATTGGCATTAGTAAAGCATATGCTATTCAAATCGATTGCAAGCATGAGAAAAATCTTGATAGTTTTGAAAATAATGTCAACAAGCTACGTGACCTTTGTTTGGGACACCCTGTATGTATGTCGTCAGTTGGCGTCCGGCCGTCGTCCGTCTGTGAGAGCAAAATGTCGAAATCTTTCTGAGGAATTTCTCCGAAATTTTGTGTAAATGTTCTTTATGAAAATGTATCGAAACGACTTTATTTTGATTTTTTTTTACTGAATGGCTTATTTCAAAATGACGGCTGTATTTGACCAAAAACGCCCAATTTCGGATTTTGGTGGCCATTTTCTCAAAATCTGTTCAGTAACTTGATTTCTCATAAGACTTGAATGAGTTACGTTACCCTTGAATAGCTCGTCGGCCATTTTGATTTTCTGATGGGTCGGCGAAACTTGCCTTTTTGTCCCAAATCAAGTCACTATAATTCCAGTCACAAGTCACATTGAAAAGCTTTTGGACTTAAAAATTTTCATCCAATTTTTCCTTCATAATGGGCGCTGTACATACTGAGCACCTAGAACACTTCATGATAGAGCCTAAGTATTGGCACATTCAAATGGGGAATCATATATTATGGTTTCAGTGGTGACCTTGAATTTGATTTTGAATGACCTTGAAAGGTCTAAACGGCCTTTTTTGTCGGAATGCGAGGCGGTCATTTGCAGTCATTTGATTTCCCGACGGGTCGGCGAAAAGTTTAGTCCGGAATTAAGTTAAATATTGTAAAATAGTTTGAAATTTCATCCATTTTTAGGTTACCGGACCTATGGTCCGATAACCTATTGGCATGGCGTTGCGTCCGTCGTCCGTCCGTTCACATTTTTATCTTTAAAGTATATGACCGAATCTTTCTGAAATTTTGCACAAAAATACCTAAAAATATTTCCAGGAAAGGGTTTTTTTAGTTTTCTGATTTCCGCAATTTTTTCAAAATGGCGGCCATTTTTGACGAAAAATGCCTGATTTTGGACTTTGGCGGCCATTCTCTCCAAATTTGTTCAATAACTTTTTTTCTTACTGATGCATAACACTCTTCATATGTACCCCTACGACGTGTATAAGTTTCGTTGCCCTTGAATTGCTCGAAGTGGGCCATTTTGGGCCCAAATGGGACTTTTCCATGTTAAATTCTCCTATGCTTTATAATGGGACACATTGAGCCTAATATCTCACTTAATATTGGGATTAGAGACTAGGAATTAATTTTGGACATATAGGAAATGATATATGCTGAATATTGCTATGACCTGGAATCGACCTCTGACCTCGGTTTCAAAGTCAGAGCGGAAATTTTAGTCGAAAAATGGCCAATTTTGGACTTTGACGGTCGTTTCCTCAAAATCTGTTCAGTAACTTTTTTTTTTATTGATGCATAACACTCCTCATATGTACCCCTGTGACATGTATAAATTTCGTTGCCCTTGAATCGCCCAAAGTGGGCCATTTTGGGCCCAAACACGGTCCAAATGGGACTTTCCCATGTTAAATTCTTCTATGCTTTATAATGGGACAGATTAAGCCTAATATCTCACTTAATATTGAGATTAGAGACTAGGAATCAATTGTGGACATATAGGAAATGATATATGCCGAATATTCTTGTGACCTTTAGGTTGACCTCTGACCTCGGTTTCAAGGTCAGAGCACAAAATGGCTAATATCTCGCTTATTATCGACTTTACAGCTTAGGAATCAATTGTGGACATATAGGAAATGATATATGCCGAATATTCCGATGACCTTGAATTTAACCTTTGACCTCATTTTCAAGGTCACAGGACAAAAAGGCTAATATCTCACTTATTATCGATTTTACAGCTTAGGGATCAATTGTGGACATAAAGGAAATGATATATGCTGACTATTCTCGTGACCTTGAATTTGACCTCTGACCTTGGGTTCAAGGTCAGAGCACAAAATGTCTAATATCTCGCTTATTATCGACTTTACAGCTTGAGAATCAATTGTGGACATATGGGAAATGATATATGCCGAATTTTCTGATGACCTTGAATTTGACCTTTGACCTCATTCCCAAGGTCACAGGACAAAATTGCTAATATCTCACTTATTATTGACTTTGCATCTTAGGAATCAATTGTGGACATATAGGAAATGATATATGCCGACTATTCTGATGACCTTGAATTTGACCTTTGACCTCATTTTCAAGGTCACAGAACAAAATGGCTAATATCTCACTTATTATCGACTTTAAAGCTTAGGAATCAATTATGAACATATAGGAAATGATATATGCTGAATATTGCTATGACCTTGAGTTCGACCTTTGACCACATTTTCAAGGTCACAGGACATGGCTAATATCTCGCTTATTATTGACTTTACAGCTTAGCAATCAATTGTGGACATACTAGAAATGACATATGCCGAATAATATCGTGTCCTTAATTGACCAATGACCTTATTCTCAAGGTCACGGGACAAAATACTAATATCTAAAATATATATTGTCCGGTAACCTCTCTTAGCCCTTGGGCTAATTTTCTCTTCATAATGGACAGAGTAAACTCCTAGAACATTTCAGGATAGACCTTGGATATTGGCACATTCACATGAGAAGTCATATGGCAATTTGGATAATGATATTGAAATCGACCTCCAATCACCTTGGAAGGTCAAACTTTCATTGCAAAATAACCAGGTGCTGCCCTCCTATCTAGATATGTCCATTTGCCAACAAAAAATTCTAGGCTAAATAAAGTATCACTGTATATATTTTCTGTACGGTTCAAAACCGTTCAGAATCACCCACCAACCGTTCGAAATCATCTGCCAACCATTCGAAATCATTCACCAACCATTCGGAATCTTCCACCAACCATTCGAAATGATCTGCCAACTTTTTAAAATCATCCACCAACCGTTCGAAATCATCTGCCAACCGTTCAAAATCATCTGCCAACCAATCGAAATCATTCACCAACCGTTCGGAATCATTCACCAACCATTCGGAATCATCCACCAACCATTTGAAATCATCTGCCAACCGTTAAAAATCATCCACCAATCGTTCGAAATCATCCACCAATCATTTAAAAATCATCCACCAACCATTCGAAATCATTCACAAACCATTCGAAATCGTCCACCAACCATTCAAAATCATTAACCAACCGTTCGACATAATCCACCAACCATTTAAAAATCATCCACCAACCATTCGAAATCACACACGAACCATTCGAAATCATCCACCAACCATTTGAAAATCATCCACCAACCATTCGAAATCATCCACGAACCGTTCAGAATCATTCACCAACCGTTCGAAATAATTCACCAACCGTTCAAAATCATCCACCTAAGACCGTTCCGATTGTATACAGAGACATTGTTGTGGTCTGTCTGTCGTCCTTTAAAGTTTACGGTCCAATCTTTCTGAAAATTTGGGAAAAGATACCTTAAAATAATTCAACAAGGAGGTATTTTTTTTGTCTTTTTAATTTTTCTCAAAATGGCGGGCGTTATCGTCGAAATTCCTCTTATGTAACTCTGTGACGTTTCGTTGCCATTGAATCGCCGGTCTTCGTGTGGCGGCCTTTTGGAATTTTTCGTGTGGCGGCCTTTTGGAATTTTTCAGCGTCGGTGAAAAACGCTTTTTTCCACTTTTGGCCATTTCTAGGGGGTGGGGGAGAGAGAGAGAGGGGGGGGGGGGGGGTATCCTTTGCATAAAAATCGCCAACTTTTTTCCTTCATAATGGGAAATGTCATTACTGTATTCATAGAACTCCTGAAGATAGAGCTAGGATATTGACACTTTCAAATGGGATTTTATATATAGCGGTTTGTGCGGTTTTCTTTGACGTTCTTTGACGAATTTGACGTTCGATGATCTTGAAAGGTCAAAACGGCCATTTTGGGGTTTAAAAATGCCAAATTTGCAATTTGTCTTGATTAAAAACTATCTGAACGATCAAACTTTGTCTGATCAGTTTCCAGGTTTTTCCAGACGGGAATTGGGAATTGCCAATTGGGATATTTGATGCTGCATTAATTGAAGGGTGGAGCGCCTTGAATTCCTCATAAGGCCGGATATGAGAAATCAAATGATGCTCTTCGTTGAGTTTCTCTGACTATTTATTGATTGCCTCAGAATTCAAGCTGGCTGCCATGAAAACCTACGAAATTCCATCATTATTCATAGCTTGACATATTTGTGTGGAGACGCAAGAAATGCCATCGTTATTCATGGCTTGACATATTTGTGTGGAAACGCAAGAAATGTCTTCGTTATTCATGGCTTGACATATTTGTGTGGAAACGCAAGAAATGCCATCGTTATTCATGGCTTGACAAATTTGTGTGGAAACGCAAGAAATGCCATCGTTATTCATGGCTTGACAAATTTGTGTGGAAACGCAAGAAATGCCATCGTTATTCATGGCTTGACAAATTTGTGTGGAAACGCAAGAAATGCCATCGTTATTCATGGCTTGACAAATTTGTGTGGAAACGCAAGAAATGCCATCGTTATTCATGGCTTGACAAATTTGTGTGGAAACGCAAGAAATGCCATCGTTATTCATGGCTTGACAAATTTGTGTGGAAACGCAAGAAATGCCATCGTTATTCATGGCTTGACATATTTGTGTGGAAACCATGGGAAAATATGAGGTTTCACAATTTGTACTTCACTTGGCCTCTCCTAACAAGAAAAAAAATAAGAAAAAAAGCCTCCATCAGCAAATTCTTGTGTGACATCATTTTCAAAATGGCCGTCCAAAATTGGGAAATCTTATATAATTCAGTTTCTACAGCAAATAGAGACAAGATTTCAGTGTCTACACCTATGTTTTCGGTGACAGTGAGTCGAGTGAAGATATTATTGAGTCCCTGGGACTGTTGTTTGACTCATAGTCCAAGATGACTGCCATCAGATTCTGCAAATATTCACATTTTCTCATGGCGAAACAGACTTATGTGAAAATCATGGGGAACTGTGAGTGTTGTGCTCAATCACTCCATTCAGCACTTCACTTGGACCTTTCCAACGAGAAACTACCCGGGAGGATTACCCGTGTGACGTCATTCCCAAAATGGCCGTCAAAATTCCTGAAATCTTGTGGTGACCTTGAACTTAACCTGGTATGACCTTGAGTGTTTAAACACCATGTCATATCTAGATGGAGATGAATAACTTGGCCACTGGACACTAAATGCTAGAGCTTAGGTTTGTATTACGAGTGTTTTAGACCGTCATACATGGCACACTGATGTAAGTTGGTCTATGTATACTGCATGCCCAAATATACAGCCTCAATTTGTATTATGAGCATATAGGAAGTCATATTTGTTGCAACCAATGGTGATCTTGAACTTTAGTGTTCACATTCGATATGATAATCACATTGAGATGTGTAAATTGGTCTTTGGTGACTTCACACATGAAATATATGAGCATATAGGAAATAATGTATGGTTCATCTTATTGTGGACTTCACGTGAACTGAGGTGACCTTGTAAGTTGAAGCCTACACGAGGTTGTATAAATTAGTCATGGAGACAGAACATTTGACTTAAATTTTGTATTGTGAACATGAAGAAGTCTTCTATTCTGCATTTTTTGCCACACATCTTAGGATCATAGTGATCCTTTAAATTACGAAAATAAACAAACGGTAATTTAAACAAACTGCCAGGAGCTACAGCACCGTCGGTGTTATATTTTCTTCAGTATTACTGAGTAGTTCGAGAATCCTGATCAAATATGAAAACGAAATACCCCTTCAAATACATATATGTTTACACAATGTTGTATAAAAGTAATGATTATGAAAATTTCCCCGACAATGTATGTTGTGCTAGCATACAGAGACAGATCGACAGCGAGCACGGGAATAGCGTGATCACATCATATACCACCACACGTCGATAATTCGGACGTCGAGGCTCGGACAAGCCGCGGAAGGTCCCGGAAGTACAGATCATATTCGATCATTTGGGCAGAAGTCTCTGTGATCAAAGTGCCAGTGGAACTATTCTCCCGCTAGAGAAAGACTCCCTTGCACACTGGACGGTTTATATCACACGTACATTTGATTCCTCTAAATGGTGGCTAGTACCCGGTGGTGTCGTATAGACGCCATGAATCACGTGCGGGAATGTGCGGGGGGAGGAGATGGGTGGGGGGGGGGGGGTGAGTTCGTGTCCTGGTTCATCGTCTCCAAAGTGCTACTTGCTCTACACAGAGAGGACTCTGATCAGTCATGTTGATGTTGGGGGTATGGGGGGAAGACGCTCACCGTGCTAGCCTGAAAACGGCCGCATGACGCTGTCCCGTGTCGTGTGATGGCCCGGAGATATCATTTCTCCACATAGTAGCTTTGGCCGCAATTTCCCACTTACTTCCGGACAAGATATACATTAAACTTTGACGCTTCAGTCAACTGCGGCACTTTTAACCATGACCCCGGGGGACTCACAAGCCCCTGTTGCTCCCAGCAGCGGTCGGGTCTAGGCGATGGATAATGCATGGAAGCAGGGTGTCCCTGGCGCTGTACAAGGGACATGAGAGCGATAGGACACAGTGCAGTGTGAAATCTTCGCCTGCTTCTTTGTGGCTTGTGCACCAGTCATGTAGAGCCGATATTGCACACACAGCGACAGCTAACAATAGCAGCTATTGATCTGGATAACTGGCTGGCTTGAAATCTCATGTCCAGGTCACCAATGGTTGGAGCAAGGAGCGGGTCAAGTCCATTGTGCCAGACACTCGGGCTCAGAAGTCGGCTCTGTCCGGACGAGCCGTCAGAAGCAAATCACTGTCTCATCTCAGGATCACCGCAGTTTCTCGTCTCTGGATCAACTCGATAACTGGCCTCAGGAGCTCCTCTGCCTTTACTATTACGGTGAGTTTGTCAAAGCAGTATGCAAGTGATCCAAACTAAATGATATAACGCGTGTGTAACACGTGTAAATGTTTGCACATATCTACTAATGCCAACTAACATGGTCCAACTTACTAATGTTTCCAGAATAATGATTTTATTATTGACCTAATCGTTTTATCCAGGGGACTTGGGTCAATTGGCATAGCTGATTAATGGGTTTTGTTAGCATTATTGACAAGAGGACAATGCTTGTAGATCTAGGCCTACATCATACACACAGATGAGGGTCCACCAGGCAGTAATAACGACTATCCGCAGCTGCCACTAAGTTTTCCAATATCTGATACAGGCCAATATTTCAGTTGATGGTCAGTCGATGGCTTAATTAATGCGTTCGTTCTTTACCGGCCCTATAGCACAATGACGTAAAGGACACACCAACACAGCAATTACACAATGTCCCCACCCCACCAGCGCTTACCAACCACCTCTCCAACCTTGGTAACTGGGATGACGGACAGACGGGAATCAGTTACCAAGACAACGGCTTCCTCTGTCACTATGGTTACGGTGCTTGGCAACCTGACGTCGGATTCCACCACAGTGCCAACTAACTGCAAGTATACGGGATGCCTGACGTCATAACCTACAAGATTTACGGCTTTAAATACAGGCAGCTCGATTGATTGAATGAATGAAGCTGCAAAGAGTGTAGGACTACTACAATTGGAATCATTATCAAGTAAAAATGTATTTAATTTGTGTCGCAGTTATGCTGGAGTCCGGTTTCTGGGTTTGGTATGTGGCCTTCTTCATCCCAATTCTCATCTTCATCGGTATAATGACAACAGCAATCTATCTTCCCAGAAAGTGAGTATATGTAGATCGACAACCGTCACTAGGCGTATAGCACGAGAACATTCAATATGCTCACGGTATGTGCCCGCGTGCTGATGTATAACTGTCTGATTTCAGAAAGGAGCTAACCAAGTCTGTATCCATGGAGTTGTTGACTCGCCGAGGTGGTGAGGTGAGCAGGGCTGGGGCGCCGCCGGCGCTCTACGTTAGTGGGCCTGATGGGGTCCGGCCACAGGACGACTACTGTCCTCCAGACCCACAGAAACAAACCTATCACCCAACCCCCCGCTCTCCGACCAGCGACACGGACGAACACAACCGATACTGGATCGCCACCACCTAACGTATCTCAGGCGTGCCGATTGATCAGCTGTATCCGACACAATGCTTGGCTGTGGCCGACTGACTCTTTGGTCGTGATTGGCTGTGGCCGACTGACACGTTTGTCGTGATTGGCTGGGCCGACGGACTACTTGGTCGTGATTGGCTGGGATCGACTGATTCCTTGGTCGTGATTGGCTGTGACCGACTGACTCCTTTGTCGTGATTGGTTGGGACCGAACTCTCACTGGCGAGTGCCTGTGATCATCTCTCGTGTGGCGTGATTGGAGCAGAACTTATTGCACAACGTCATCTGATTGGTGCTAGAGAAAATACTGATATTGCATCCGATCTATGGGCGGATCGTTACCTCGTGTTATGCTCAAATATATGCACCTATTACCTATACTGTACATTTTATTCCATTTTTCTTCAAATTTCTTCTTTAAGAAAGTAGTCTTGTGCATAAATCTTTGATTCGCATACCAAGGGTCAAGTAGTGGGTGTATACGTGTAGTTTGTGGTGCAGCATGCTCCGTGTATTGCTGGGTAGTAATGGGGTTTATACCGCATTTTCGAATACACTGAATCATAAAATTATTATTGAACTTTCCTTGAAGTATTCTATCTTCTACATTACACAATTCCGATCATGGTCTCACACACACAAACACACACACACACCAGGCGGGGTCAAGAACTTGTTGATATATATTTATATAGGTGGCTGTTTGATGATCACAGTTTATGGTACATCATAACGTGATTTTCCAGGTACGGTACTGTTCATCGATAATCTAAGATACCTAAACCCACACGCTGTGCAGGAGTGAGCTAATTCTCGAGAATAAGGAACCCAAGAACGACCACCTAACTTTTTTTAGGCTACCTATGGGAGTGACGTTGCGTTCGTCCTCCGTCTGCATTTTATCTTTAAAATTCACGGGCGAATTTTTCTGAAATTTGCATAAAAATGCCTAAAAATATTTGAAGAGGAGCTATTTCTTGGTGTTCAATGCTCAATTTTGGACTTTCTCAAAAACTGTCTGATCGAAATTTGAGATTTTTGTTTCAAGATTCCCCCCATGTACCTCTGTGACATGAATAAGTTTCGTTACCCTTCAATCGCCGTCTGCATGTGGTGGTCAATTTGATTTTTCTCGACGGGTCCCTAATGGGACTTTCCCATGTTAAATTTTATTCTTTATAATGGGACTCAATTTTTCATAATGTCTGACTTAATTTTGAGATTAGACATAAGGAATCAATTGTGGACATATAGGAAATGATATATGCTGAATATTCGTGTGACCTTGAAAGTTACTTTTGACCTGATTTTTAAGATCACAAAATGATCTAATGGCTGATATATCGCAAAATAGCTAATATATCTCCCAAAATGGCTAATATCTCGCTTCTTATCGACTTTATAGCTTTGGAATCACTTCAGGAAATGATATACACCGAATATTCTGATGACCTGGAATTTAACACTTGACGTCATTCTCAAGGTCACAGGACAAAATGGCTAATGTCTCGTTCATTATCGACTTCACAACTTGAGAATCAGTTGTGGACATACTGGAAATGATATATGCCGATATATTCTGATGATCTTTAATTTGACCTTTGATTTCCTTTTCAATGTCACAGGACAAAATTGCTAATATATCTCTTATTACTGAATTTACACCTTAGCAAACATTTGTGAACGTATAGGAAATGATATATGCTGAATATCCCCGTGACTTTGAATTTGAATTTTTCAAGGTCACGGGACAAAATGGCTAGTATCTATAATATAGAACATATTGTCTGCTAACCTTTCTTAGCCTTTGGGCAAATTGATTAGAGTTGTTTCTTTTGTATGGTTGGTTTTCTTAAATTAAATCATACATAGTTTTCGGCCCCTGTAGCGCAGTGGTTAAGTCGGGAGGTCGTGAGTTCGAATCTCATCGGTGACCGAGAGATTTATCATGGCCCATCACCACCCTGGATGGGTGTGCTCAGAGCTCAATGGAAAGGCTGACTACTCAGCCGTGAGTTACTCACCTACGAGTACGATATTGGGGGACTTCCTGGTGGTATGACTCAGGAATGGGGATGATTACACAATAGGGTCCGCAAGTGCTATGTTCACCGGGCCTGGTTGACACCAGGATAGCTTCATGGTCTGGTAGGGACACGGTATGATAGGAAGCGTGTGGCATAGCCTTGTCATACAGTCCCAAACCGGGATGGAACTCCACAGTTGTATGTATATCACACCACATAATCAAGTTGCACAGCATCTGCCATCTACTCAAAAATGGGTTCTCCTAGCGAAAATATTGTAACGGTTTTGGGGCGTACCCAAAGGTTTCCCCTAGGTAATTCTGTTAGTGTTTTGTGATATTATGGTTAAATAACCGTTTATTAGGGTGTATATGTGTTTAAAGGTTCATACGGTTCTGTATTGTTAATGTTTTAAAGGTTTTCCGTCTCGGAACTTGGTATATTTGTGATGTTGGTAAACCCGGAGACGGAGCCGGAACCGGAGACGGAACCGGAGACGGAGCCGGAACAATGGAGTACAAAAACGTAATGACGTTATTTCCGGGAGGTCATGTGATCAGCCTCGTTTTCGGTTTAAAAGGTGACGTGTCAGCCACTGATTGGTTCTAGAGTGTTTTTAGAAATCCGGAAAATATCAGTGTTTTGGAGGACTATGACGTCACAATAGGTTGGTCACGTGACGTGGGTCTCAGGTCTATAAAAGCCCCCGCTTCACAGCGGACGGCGGAGTTGGTGTCCTGACGTCGACCTGTGCAGACCCCTTCTCCCATAGCAGAGTACTCCCTTGTTCCGGATAGAGTCATCCAGATGATAGCAGTTAAGTCTTCCGACTGTGCACTTGGAAAATAAACATGAAAACTTCAACCGAGTTGTTTTTCCGTGTTCGTTAGGGAACTGGAATTTATAATAAAGTTAGTTCACCGGAAAAGAAAGTAATACGGAGTAAAGGGAGATAAGACCACAGTCGGTTAAGACCAAGTTGTAACGACGTCTTAGGGTGATCTAAGAACCCAGATCACCGAGGAAGGAGACGGAGACGGAGACGGAGGTGGAATTCAACGGAGCAACTACGGAGGCGGTATCGGACGGAGCAGTTGCAGAGACGGGAACGACGAAGCAGTTGCAGAGGCGGTACCGGACGACGGAGTTGCAGAGGCAGTACCTGACGGAGCGGTTGCGGAAACCGGAAGTGGGAACACTTCCGAGATACTCCATTTCAGGTGCAGTCGCAGGTTGCGGTGAGGCGGAGCCAACCGGAGCAGATTGCAGTGCAGCGGAACCTGGCCGAGCGGTTGCAGTATTCGGAAACAGCAACGTTCCCGGATTCTTTATTCCAGGCGCAGTCGCAGTTTGCAGTAAGACGGAAAACGACGGAGCTGTTGCAGTAAAGCGGTATCCCGACGGAGCAGTTGCAGTACCCGGAGACGGAAACGCCTCCGGATCCTTACTTTACAGGTGCAGTTGCAGATTAGCAGTCGGACAACGGTTAAGAGTTCCATTCCAGACCACGCTACCAACCTTAGAGACTTCTAGCCGGAGTTCAACCGTACAGCAGTAGCAGTTTCCCGGAGTTTTATCGTTTCAGCTCCGGTTAAATAACAACTCACCCACCTCCTAAGAAAACCGGTTCTTCAAGACGTCACAGAAGGGTGCAAACCCGTTACAACTTTTTGGTGGCAGCGGTGGGATCATCTGCAGTATGACTACTAGACGGGGCAAATTGGCGGAACAGCAGCTGAAGACAGCCGTGTCGGACACGGAGCAGCCTGTAGGAGCAGTAGGAGCTGAGCCGTTGCGGATGCCGGTTGCGGAAAAGGAAGCAGTTCGTCCTGCCGAGCGAAAGCTGTTGCAGCCGGAAATGCAGAAAGCAGTTGCAGAAGAGCCCCTTCGGGTTCCTCAAGGAGTACAGCCTGCAGAGCAGTTAGCAGAGTCGGAAATTAACTTTCCGGACCAGGCTGGCGATCGGGAGCCAGATGCGGAACCGGAAGGCGGAGAGAATTTAGTCGACAACCTGACCAGATTATTGGCGACCCAAATGGAGGTGTTTCAGCAGCACCTGGCAGTAACCGGAAAGCAGCAGCAGGCAGAAGCAGTACAACAACCAGCACCAAGGGCAGGAGTAGCCAGATTAATGACGTACGACGGAACTGATCCGTGGCCGGAGTATGAGGCTCACCTCCTTGAATACGCTCGGTACTACCGTTGGACAGCAGAGGAAAAGGCGCTGAACTTATGTGTCAGTCTGAGGGGTAACGCTCGCAGCATACTACTGGATCTGTCCGCGGAGCAGAGACGCAGCTTTGATACGGTTGTGGCGGCATTAAAACAGCAGCTTTGTCCGGGAGAGAAAACATTTGTTTTCCAGGCGGAATTGCAGACACGGAAATTGCAGCCGGAGGAGGAGCTGTCCGAGCTGGCCAGAGACATACGGAGCAAGACGCGGTTAGCTTACCCAAAAGCAGATCCGGCAACAACAGAAGTGCTCATGAAGATGCATTTCTGCAACAGTCTGACTAACCGAGATATGCGGTTGTCGGTATTGAAAAGCCACCCGGAAATGCTGTCGCAGGCCCTGGCTTTCGCTACCGAGTATGAGAGTATTATGAAGACGGATAACAGCAGACCAGCGGAGCGACACCGGACGAGGCAGTTGAACACGGAGCCGGAGTGGAGCCAGCAGGTGAACGAATTGCGGAAGCAAGCCGAGCAGACTCAGCAGCAGTTGGCGGATCTGATGACTCAGGTCAAGGAAGCGGTTAGCCGGCAGCAGCAGCAGCGCAGTTCCCGAGCGGATTTAGAATGCTTCAACTGTGGCCGGAAAGGGCATTTTGCCCGAGACTGTAGGCAGCCGAAGCAGCAGCAGCAGCGGCGTCAACCACAACAGCAGCAGTCGCCGCGACAACAGCAGCAGCAGCAGCCGCAGCAGCAGCAGCAGCAACAACTGCAGCAGCCACGACAGCAGCAGCAGCAGCCGGAAAACTAGAGCGGGTCGCGGAAAAGGGGAAATCCGGGACCCGGAAGAGAGGACACCCCCATAACCGGCAGGTGGTTCACGGACCCGGTCCCAGGGGCGAGGTGGGCATGTGTGTGACAGCCAGAGTATGCGGAGAGCCAGTAACGCTGATAATCGACACCGGCAGCACTGTCACAATGCTCAACCTACAAACCTGGGAACGGATCCGGAAACCCGGAATGAAGCTGAAGTGGTCGCCGATTCGTCTTTCGATGGTCGACGGAAGTAACATACGGACGCATGGCCGGAAAGAACTCCCACTCAACATCGCAGGAGTAGCTGAGACTGTGACGTTCGAGATTGCAGACTGTGAAGACGAAGGAATACTGGGAATGGATTTCATCCGTTCCCGGATATCCGGCATAAATTTCGACCGAATGACCATGCAGATGGGCAGCCAGGAGGTGTTCCTCACCATGTTCGAGCAGACCAGGGAGCCGTTTCCGATCAACGCTGTAGCAGATTACCAAATTCCGCCGGAAACGGAACAGCTGATTATAGGACAAGCAGAGAGTGTCCGTGAAGCAGAAGGAGTACTAGAAATGCCGCAGGAGCCTACTGAGAAAAGACCTTGGCTGATCGGGAGAACTTTATCCCGGATAAAGCAAGGAACAGTCCCGGTTCGAGTGATCAATGTGATGGCGGAGCCGGTAATCATCAAGAAAGGAGCGCAGTTGGCGACGATGACCACCTTAGCAGCCGGTTGCAGTGTTGTGCCGTTGGCGGAGCGGAGCAGGAAGGTGCAGATTTCCACGGAGTCGGAGGCCGGGCGGAATTGGAGCGGGTACGAGAAGCTGCGGCAGTTAGCAGAGCAGACCCAGGATGCAGTGCCGAGTCATTTCCGCGAGAGAGTAACCAACCTCCTATTTCGGAATAAGCCGACCTTCAGTAATGATACCGGAGAACTGGGGCAGACCAACGAGGTACAACATCAAATAAACACGGGCAGTCACCGGCCGATTAAGCATCCAACCAGACGAATTCCGCCAGACAAGAGAGAGCTGGTGAGCAGTCTGATTCAGGAGATGAAAGACAAGAACGTCATTGAAGAAAGTAGCAGTCCGTGGGCTTCCCCGATTGTCCTCGTGAAGAAAAAGGATGGGACCACCCGGTTCTGTGTCGATTACCGGCGGTTAAATGCAGTCACGGAGAAAGATGCTTATCCGTTGCCGAGAATAGACGACACCATAGCAGCCTGTGCAGACGCCAAATGGTTCTCCACTCTCGACCTGACCAGTGGCTACTGGCAGGTCGGGATGGATGAAGACGCCCGGAAAAAGTCAGCCTTCTGTGTTCCTGGCGGCCTTTACCAGTTCAAAGTAATGCGTTTCGGCTTGTGCAATGCTCCGGGTACATTCGAGCGGTTGATGGAGAAGGTGCTAGGCGGATTGTCCTGGAAGACCTGCCTCATATATCTGGACGACATCATAGTCTACAGCAAGACCCTGGAGGATCACATCCGTGATCTTCAGGAGGTGTTCAGCAAGCTGAGAGAGGCAGACCTAAAAGTCAAACCGTCAAAATGCAAGTTCTTCCAGCCGGAGGTGTCTTTCCTGGGTCACATAGTCGGCAGAGACGGTATCCGCACCGACCCGGCAAAAACGGAGGCAGTACGGAAGTGGCGGACACCCACCAACCTGACGGAGCTGCGCAGTTTTCTGGGACTTTGCTCCTATTACCGGAAGTTCGTGCCGAAGTTCTCCGAGATTGCAGCGCCGCTGAATCACTTGACAGAAAAAGGGGTGCCGTTCCGGTGGCAGACGGAGCAAGAGCAGGCATTTGCAGAGCTGAAGAACCGCCTAGTTTCGGCACCGATACTCGGGTACCCAAGGGAGCAAGGCCGATATATCCTGGACACGGACGCCAGTGACACCAGGCTGGGAGCAGTACTGTCACAGAAGCAGGGCAACCAGGAGCGGGTGATAACCTACTTGAGCCGCAGCCTAACCAAAGAAGAACGGAGATACTGTGTCACCCGGAAGGAGCTCCTGGCGGTTGTGTTTGCGGTACAGAAGAATAAGCAGTACTTGCTGGGACGACACCTTCTTCGCACGGATCATGGCAGTCTTACCTGGCTTATGAATTTCAAGGAGCCCTAGGGGCAGGTAGCCCAGTGGATTGAGCTCCTGAGTGAGTTTCATTTCGACATCGAACATCGTCCGGGGCGAATCCATAATAATGCGGATGCCTTGTCCAGATCCCCATGCAGCCAATGCGGAAAAATCGACTGGAAACAAGCCAAAATAGACGCCTGGAACTACGGAGAAAGGATCCGGCAGACACGAAGTGAAGAAACTCCTCAGCCCAAGCCAAGGAAGGGGGGACGCCGGAAGCGATCACGGAGATCGGGCGGAGAAGCAGAACTAGCGGAGGAAGCAGCGTCCCGGAAGCCGGTTGCGGTTGCAGTGACGGAGGAAGCAGCGTCCCGGAAGCCGGTTGCGGTTGCGGTGACGGAGGAAGCAGCGTCCTGGAAGCCGGTTGCGGTTGCGGTAGCGGAGAAAGCAGCGTCCCGGAAGCCGGTTGCGGTTGCGGTGACGGAGGAAGCAGCGTCCCGGAAGCCGGTTGCGGTTGCGGTGACGTAGGAAGCAGCGTCCCGGAAGCCGGTTGCGGTTGCGGTAGCGGAGAAAGCAGCGTCCCGGAAGCCGGTTGCGGTTGCGGTGACGGAGGAAGCAGCGTCCCGGAAGCCGGTTGCGGTTGCGGTAGCGGAGAAAGCAGCGTCCCGGAAGCCGGTTGCGGTTGCGGTGACGGAGAAAGCAGCGTCCCGGAAGCCGGTTGCGGTTGCGGTGGCGGAGAAAGCTGTTCCCGGAAGGCCGGTGGCGGTTGCAGGGAAGGCGGATGCGGAGAAAGCTGTTTCCCGGAAGCCGGTTGCGGTGGCAGAGAAAGCTGTTCCCGGAAGGCCGGTGGCGGTTGCGGTGACGGAGAAAGCAGCGTCCCGGAAGCTGGTTGCGGTTGCGGTGACAGAGAAAGCAGCGTCCCGGAAGCCGGTTGCGGTTGCGGTGACGGAGAAAGCAGTGTCCCGGAAGCCGGTTGCGGTTGCGGTGACGGAGAAGGCAGTTCCAGGAAAAGCGGATGCGGTTGCAGAGCAGATTAGGCTGGCGGAAAATGCGGACCAGGATACTGTGCTGGGGCAGAAATATCGACCAGATGATTTGCGGAGAATGCAGCAAGCAGAACCTTGGTACCCACTGGTGACGTCGCTGATCGACGGGAGCGGTACAGCTGGCAGTGCAGACTTTTCCAGCATGAGCAGCGAGGAGAAAGTGCTGTACGGGATGCGGAAGACCTTGCTGAAAGTCGACGGAGTAGTCTACCGGAAATGGAAAATGGCGGAAGGAACCAGCCGAATGCAGTTAATAACCCCGAAGGAGCTGAGACAGGAGATTTTCCATCTGGCCCATCAGAGCCGGACGGGAGGACACCTCGGAAGCAGAAGGATGGCGGCTAGCATTCGGAGGCGGTATTTCTGGCCGGCTATGATGCGGGACATAAAGCAGTGGGTGCTGAGCTGTGACGAATGTGCGTCAAGAAGTATGCAGAACTTGAAACGATCTCCGATGCAGAAATACCGGGTTGGAGCGCCCATGGAGAGGGTGGCAATGGACGTGATGGGTCCGTTACCTAAATCCACCCGGGGGAACCGGTACATCTTAGTAATCGGCGATTACTTCACCAAGTGGGTAGAGGCTTACCCGATGCCGAATCAGGAAGCGGTGACGGTTGCGGACATATTCGTCAACCAGTTTGCAGCGCGGTACGGCATCCCGATGGAGATCCACACCGACCAAGGCAGAAATTTCGAGTCCGACTTGCTGAGAAATGTTTGCAGAATCCTGGGGATTCACAAGACACGGACAACCGCTTTCCGACCTCAGTCGGACGGTTTCATTGAGCGATTCAACCGGACGCTGCAGCAGATCCTGAGCCTGTACGTAAGCGAGCGGCAGACCAACTGGGATCAGCTAGTACCGTTGGCGATGGCAGCTTACCGGAGTACCCCGCAGGAGACAACCGGGCAGAGTCCCAACTTGCTGATGCTGGGCAGAGAAGTCAACACTCCGGTAGAGTTACTGATTGGCAGACCGCCGGGAGAATCAACAGCAGAAGTAACAGAGTATGGCAGTCAGCTCCGGGAGCGACTAGAAGCGGTATACAAGGCAGTTCGAGCGAAATCTGGCAGAGAAATGGAACGGCAGAAGAAGCTGTACGACCGGAGGAAGGTCGACAATCAGTTCCAGCCAGGAGACCGAGTGTGGATGACGGTCAAAACACGGAAGAAGGGCAAAGCTCCCAAGTTGCAGAGGAAGTGGAGCGGCCCAAAGCTAGTGCTGAGCAGATTTACCGACGTGACCTACGAGATTGCAGACAGTGAAACTCGACAGAAGGTGGTTCACTTCGATTTGCTGAAACCGTATAATGGTGTCAAGCATCCGAGATGGATGAAGCGGAGAATGGCGGATTCCTGGAGGCAGACGGAGCCGCCGAAGCAGAGTAGTGTTCCGGAGACGGAACAGACGGTCTCTGAGTCGGATACGGACTCGGAGTAAAGCCGCAGAGGACGAAGAAATATGAGAAGACGGAGTGAGCTGTAGAGCAGGAGAAGGAGATAGCTGAGACCCTGGTAAAACGTTGAGTTCCGGCAGAGAGCGACCGCAAGAAGTCGGAGCAGTGAGCAAGTGCTGGTTCTGGAAACAGGGCGGGGAAAGGAAGCAGAGCGGAAAGCAGTGCAGAGACCGGATAGAGACATCCTAGAGGTTCTGACTGGGTTGAGTGCATAGTCAACCAGTCCAGGGTAGCGGCCAGGGGTCCGGAAGAACCTGGGTTAGCGGTCTAGTATCTCCAGAGAAGCAGCTACACGTCTTCCGTATACGGAGAATTAAGACGGAAAAGTTTTCCGGCTGTAGACATCCGACCGGAGTTTCCACTTAGCAGAGACAGTAAACCGACTGCAGATTGACAGAAACGGAGAAACATCACCCCAGATAGGAAGGCGCCTCCTTCTGGACAGAATGTATGCAGTTTCCAGTGTCGACAAGCAGTAATACCAGTGAGCAGATATGCAGTTGACGAAGCAGTACAGATGGCGGAAACGCCCAACTTGCAGTCTAGATGTTCGTCTGAGAGGCAGATTCAACTGGCTGAGACTCTATTCAACCCTCCTGATGGCAGAGTTACTTCAAAATTGCAGATACTTCGCTCGGAGAAGCAGTTGAAAGGGAGCCGGAAAAACCCGGAGAAGCCGGTTGAGCCGGAGACGGACACCTCTCGGTTAACGGTTGAGTTTTTGCATAATTGTGACGTCACTCCTGAGGCAGCCAATCAGCGTGGAGCTTTTCAAGTCACGTGAGCAGAAAGGGTATAAAAGGGCCTTGAAATCGGGCTCTGACAGCAGTTGAAGAGCAGACCTCGAGCTGTGCACATCGCTGTTAAAGTTTGGCGGAATCGAATCAAGTCCAGCATTTTCCGGCAGCGGCAGATTTTGCAGTGAAAAACGACTAAGTGTTTCCCGGAAGACCACCAGTCCGGAGAAGCGGTGCAGAAGCGGTGCAGAAGCGGTGCAGTAAAAGCGGTGCAGTAGATCGACAATTTCAGTTTCCCGGCCTTCCGGAATGGCCTACTCGGCGTTCCTTGAAAGACAAGATCGCGGCCGGAGCAGAGATTGGGCAAGCCCTGAGCCACTGGATTATAGCCGGCTGTGTAAACGGTGTGACCGGATGTTCGAGAGTGCGACGGACAGGAGACGGCATGTGTGCCCAGCCCAGAGATATCATTGCTGTTTGTGTGCCTTCTACGGCAACCGGGCGAACGACCTTAGGCGGCATCTCCGGGAGATGCACGGCTGGAAGTACCCTTCCGGGAACCGTCTTCCTCAGGACGAGGCAACCCTCAACCATGTAGGAACCTTTGATTCGGCCTGGCGGGGAACGGCTACGCAGTCCCGGCGAAGGCGGTTCCGGAGATTCTGCACACAGTCACCTAGGGAGAATCCAGTTCCGGAAACTTATGCGGACCAGCTTCCGTTTGGACCTGACTGGGATGCCGGAGCAGCCGCTCCCATCGAACAACCGGAACCGATCGATCCTCCGGTTTGGGTTCCGGATCCGCAGGGCTGTCTTAGGGCAGCGGAAGACTCACCTCCGGAAGATTGGGAGCCGGAGCTGGTGATATCGACGGAACCAGAAGAGGAAGTTCAGCCGGCGGAAGACTGGGAGGCAGAGATCCGGGTGTGGGAGTATACACCACCTTCTCCCACCCCGGACTCGGAATCGAAAACTTCCGAGTACCACACCGCGGATGAGGAGGAACCCTGAGGCGGATGGCAGAGTAGCAGTTGACGGAGGCGGATGGCAGAGTAGCAGTAGACGGAGGCGGTTGGCAGTTTGGCGGAGACGGAGAAGAAGCTGTGGCAGTTAGCAGCAACAACACGGAAAAAAAAAAAAGAAAAAAAAAGCTGTACGAAGAAGAAGCTGTACGACCGGAGGAAGGTCGACAATCAGTTCCAGCCAGGAGACCGAGTGTGGATGACGGTCAAAACACAGAAGAAGGGCAAAGCTCCCAAGTTGCAGAGGAAGTGGAGCGGCCCAAAGCTAGTGCTGAGCAGATTTACCGACGTGACCTACGAGATTTCAGAGAGTGAAACTCGACAGAAGGTGGTTCACTTCGATTTGCTGAAACCGTATAATGGTGTCAAGCATCCGAGATGGATGAAGCGGAGAATGGCGGATTCCTGGAGGCAGACGGAGCCGCCGAAGCAGAGTAGTGTTCCGGAGACGGAACAGACGGTCTCTGAGTCGGATACGGACTCGGAGTAAAGCCGCAGAGGACGAAGAAATATGAGAAGACGGAGTGAGCTGTAGAGCAAGAGAAGGAGATAGCTGAGACCCTGGTAAAACGTTGAGTTCCGGCAGAGAGCGACCGCAAGAAGTCGGAGCAGTGAGCAAGTGCTGGTTCTGGAAACAGGGCGGGGAAAGGAAGCAGAGCGGAAAGCAGTGCAGAGACCGGATAGAGACATCCTAGAGGTTCTGACTGGGTTGAGTGCATAGTCAACCAGTCCAGGGTAGCGGCCAGGGGTCCGGAAGAACCTGGGTTAGCGGTCTAGTATCTCCAGAGAAGCAGCTACACGTCTTCCGTATACGGAGAATTAAGACGGAAAAGTTTTCCGGCTGTAGACATCCGACCGGAGTTTCCACTTAGCAGAGACAGTAAACCGACTGCAGATTGACAGAAACGGAGAAACATCACCCCAGATAGGAAGGCGCCTCCTTCTGGACAGAATGTATGCAGTTTCCAGTGTCGACAAGCAGTAATACCAGTGAGCAGATATGCAGTTGACGAAGCAGTACAGATGGCGGAAACGCCCAACTTGCAGTCTAGATGTTCGTCTGAGAGGCAGATTCAACTGGCTGAGACTCTATTCAACCCTCCTGATGGCAGAGTTACTTCAAAATTGCAGATACTTCGCTCGGAGAAGCAGTTGAAAGGGAGCCGGAAAAACCCGGAGAAGCCGGTTGAGCCGGAGACGGACACCTCTCGGTTAACGGTTGAGTTTTTGCATAATTGTGACGTCACTCCTGAGGCAGCCAATCAGCGTGGAGCTTTTCAAGTCACGTGAGCAGAAAGGGTATAAAAGGGCCTTGAAATCGGGCTCTGACAGCAGTTGAAGAGCAGACCTCGAGCTGTGCACATCGCTGTTAAAGTTTGGCGGAATCGAATCAAGTCCAGCATTTTCCGGCAGCGGCAGATTTTGCAGTGAAAAACGACTAAGTGTTTCCCGGAAGACCACCAGTCCGGAGAAGCGGTGCAGAAGCGGTGCAGAAGCGGTGCAGTAAAAGCGGTGCAGTAGATCGACAATTTCAGTTTCCCGGCCTTCCGGAATGGCCTACTCGGCGTTCCTTGAAAGACAAGATCGCGGCCGGAGCAGAGATTGGGCAAGCCCTGAGCCACTGGATTATAGCCGGCTGTGTAAACGGTGTGACCGGATGTTCGAGAGTGCGACGGACAGGAGACGGCATGTGTGCCCAGCCCAGAGATATCATTGCTGTTTGTGTGCCTTCTACGGCAACCGGGCGAACGACCTTAGGCGGCATCTCCGGGAGATGCACGGCTGGAAGTACCCTTCCGGGAACCGTCCTCCTCAGGACGAGGCAACCCTCAACCATGTAGGAACCTTTGATTCGGCCTGGCGGGGAACGGCTACGCAGTCCCGGCGAAGGCGGTTCCGGAGATTCTGCACACAGTCACCTAGGGAGAATCCAGTTCCGGAAACTTATGCGGACCAGCTTCCGTTTGGACCTGACTGGGATACCGGAGCAGCCGCTCCCATCGAACAACCGGAACCGATCGATCCTCCGGTTTGGGTTCCGGATCCGCAGGGCTGTCATAGGGCAGCGGAAGACTCACCTCCGGAAGATTGGGAGCCGGAGCTGGTGATATCGACGGAACCAGAAGAGGAAGTTCAGCCGGCGGAAGACTGGGAGGCAGAGATCCGGGTGTGGGAGTATACACCACCTTCTCCCACCCCGGACTCGGAATCGGAAACTTCCGAGTACCACACCGCGGATGAGGAGGAACCCTGAGGCGGATGGCAGAGTAGCAGTTGACGGAGGCGGATGGCAGAGTAGCAGTAGACGGAGGCGGTTGGCAGTTTGGCGGAGACGGAGAAGAAGCTGTGGCAGTTAGCAGCAACAACACGGAAAAAAAAAAAAAAAAAAAAAGCTGTACGAAGAAGAAGCTGTACGACCGGAGGAAGGTCGACAATCAGTTCCAGCCAGGAGACCGAGTGTGGATGACGGTCAAAACACGGAAGAAGGGCAAAGCTCCCAAGTTGCAGAGGAAGTGGAGCGGCCCAAAGCTAGTGCTGAGCAGATTTACCGACGTGACCTACGAGATTTCAGAGAGTGAAACTCGACAGAAGGTGGTTCACTTCGATTTGCTGAAACCGTATAATGGTGTCAAGCATCCGAGATGGATGAAGCGGAGAATGGCGGATTCCTGGAGGCAGACGGAGCCGCCGAAGCAGAGTAGTGTTCTGGAGACGGAACAGACGGTCTCTGAGTCGGATACGGACTCGGAGTAAAGCCGCAGAGGACGAAGAAATATGAGAAGACGGAGTGAGCTGTAGAGCAGGAGAAGGAGATAGCTGAGACCCTGGTAAAACGTTGAGTTCCGGCAGAGAGCGACCGCAAGAAGTCGGAGCAGTGAGCAAGTGCTGGTTCCGGAAACAGGGCGGGGAAAGGAAGCAGAGCGGAAAGCGGTGCAGAGACCGGATAGAGACATCCTAGAGGTTCTGACTGGGTTGAGTGCATAGTCAACCAGTCCAGGGTAGCGGCCAGGGGTCCGGAAGAACCTGGGTTAGCGGTCTAGTATCTCCAGAGAAGCAGCTACACGTCTTCCGTATACGGAGAATTAAGACGGAAAAGTTTTCCGGCTGTAGACATCCGACCGGAGTTTCCACTTAGCAGAGACAGTAAACCGACTGCAGATTGACAGAAACGGAGAAACATCACCCCAGATAGGAAGGCGCCTCCTTCTGGACACAATGTATGCAGTTTCCAGTGTCGACAAGCAGTAATACCAGTGAGCAGATATGCAGTTGACGAAGCAGTACAGATGGCGGAAACGCCCAACTTGCAGTCTAGATGTTCGTCTGAGAGGCAGATTCAACTGGCTGAGACTCTATTCAACCCTCCTGATGGCAGAGATACTTCAAAATTGCAGATACTTCGCTCGGAGAAGCAGTTGAAAGGGAGCCGGAAAAACCCGGAGAAGCCGGTTGAGCCGGAGACGGACACCTCTCGGTTAACGGTTGAGTTTTTGCATAATTGTGACGTCACTCCTGAGGCAGCCAATCAGCGTGGAGCTTTTCAAGTCACGTGAGCAGAAAGGGTATAAAAGGGCCTTGAAATCGGGCTCTGACAGCAGTTGAAGAGCAGACCTCGAGCTGTGCACATCGCTGTTAAAGTTTGGCGGAATCGAATCAAGTCCAGCATTTTCCGGCAGCGGCAGATTTTGCAGTGAAAAACGACTAAGTGTTTCCCGGAAGACCACCAGTCCGGAGAAGCGGTGCAGAAGCGGTGCAGAAGCGGTGCAGTAAAAGCGGTGCAGTAGATCGACAATTTCAGTTTCCCGGCCTTCCGGAATGGCCTACTCGGCGTTCCTTGAAAGACAAGATCGCGGCCGGAGCAGAGATTGGGCAAGCCCTGAGCCACTGGATTATAGCCGGCTGTGTAAACGGTGTGACCGGATGTTCGAGAGTGCGACGGACAGGAGACGGCATGTGTGCCCAGCCCAGAGATATCATTGCTGTTTGTGTGCCTTCTACGGCAACCGGGCGAACGACCTTAGGCGGCATCTCCGGGAGATGCACGGCTGGAAGTACCCTTCCGGGAACCGTCCTCCTCAGGACGAGGCAACCCTCAACCATGTAGGAACCTTTGATTCGGCCTGGCGGGGAACGGCTACGCAGTCCCGGCGAAGGCGGTTCCGGAGATTCTGCACACAGTCACCTAGGGAGAATCCAGTTCCGGAAACTTATGCGGACCAGCTTCCGTTTGGACCTGACTGGGATGCCGGAGCAGCCGCTCCCATCGAACAACCGGAACCGATCGATCCTCCGGTTTGGGTTCCGGATCCGCAGGGCTGTCTTAGGGCAGCGGAAGACTCACCTCCGGAAGATTGGGAGCCGGAGCTGGTGATATCGACGGAACCAGAAGAGGAAGTTCAGCCGGCGGAAGACTGGGAGGCAGAGATCCGGGTGTGGGAGTATACACCACCTTCTCCCACCCCGGACTCGGAATCGGAAACTTCCGAGTACCACACCGCGGATGAGGAGGAACCCTGAGGCGGATGGCAGAGTAGCAGTTGACGGAGGCGGATGGCAGAGTAGCAGTAGACGGAGGCGGTTGGCAGTTTGGCGGAGACGGAGAAGAAGCTGTGGCAGTTAGCAGCAACAACACGGAAAAAAAAAAAAAAAAAAAAAGCTGTACGAAGAAGAAGCTGTACGACCGGAGGAAGGTCGACAATCAGTTCCAGCCAGGAGACCGAGTGTGGATGACGGTCAAAACACGGAAGAAGGGCAAAGCTCCCAAGTTGCAGAGGAAGTGGAGCGGCCCAAAGCTAGTGCTGAGCAGATTTACCGACGTGACCTACGAGATTTCAGAGAGTGAAACTCGACAGAAGGTGGTTCACTTCGATTTGCTGAAACCGTATAATGGTGTCAAGCATCCGAGATGGATGAAGCGGAGAATGGCGGATTCCTGGAGGCAGACGGAGCCGCCGAAGCAGAGTAGTGTTCCGGAGACGGAACAGACGGTCTCTGAGTCGGATACGGACTCGGAGTAAAGCCGCAGAGGACGAAGAAATATGAGAAGACGGAGTGAGCTGTAGAGCAGGAGAAGGAGATAGCTGAGACCCTGGTAAAACGTTGAGTTCCGGCAGAGAGCGACCGCAAGAAGTCGGAGCAGTGAGCAAGTGCTGGTTCCGGAAACAGGGCGGGGAAAGGAAGCAGAGCGGAAAGCGGTGCAGAGACCGGATAGAGACATCCTAGAGGTTCTGACTGGGTTGAGTGCATAGTCAACCAGTCCAGGGTAGCGGCCAGGGGTCCGGAAGAACCTGGGTTAGCGGTCTAGTATCTCCAGAGAAGCAGCTACACGTCTTCCGTATACGGAGAATTAAGACGGAAAAGTTTTCCGGCTGTAGACATCCGACCGGAGTTTCCACTTAGCAGAGACAGTAAACCGACTGCAGATTGACAGAAACGGAGAAACATCACCCCAGATAGGAAGGCGCCTCCTTCTGGACACAATGTATGCAGTTTCCAGTGTCGACAAGCAGTAATACCAGTGAGCAGATATGCAGTTGACGAAGCAGTACAGATGGCGGAAACGCCCAACTTGCAGTCTAGATGTTCGTCTGAGAGGCAGATTCAACTGGCTGAGACTCTATTCAACCCTCCTGATGGCAGAGATACTTCAAAATTGCAGATACTTCGCTCGGAGAAGCAGTTGAAAGGGAGCCGGAAAAACCCGGAGAAGCCGGTTGAGCCGGAGACGGACACCTCTCGGTTAACGGTTGAGTTTTTGCATAATTGTGACGTCACTCCTGAGGCAGCCAATCAGCGTGGAGCTTTTCAAGTCACGTGAGCAGAAAGGGTATAAAAGGGCCTTGAAATCGGGCTCTGACAGCAGTTGAAGAGCAGACCTCGAGCTGTGCACATCGCTGTTAAAGTTTGGCGGAATCGAATCAAGTCCAGCATTTTCCGGCAGCGGCAGATTTTGCAGTGAAAAACGACTAAGTGTTTCCCGGAAGACCACCAGTCCGGAGAAGCGGTGCAGAAGCGGTGCAGAAGCGGTGCAGTAAAAGCGGTGCAGTAGATCGACAATTTCAGTTTCCCGGCCTTCCGGAATGGCCTACTCGGCGTTCCTTGAAAGACAAGATCGCGGCCGGAGCAGAGATTGGGCAAGCCCTGAGCCACTGGATTATAGCCGGCTGTGTAAACGGTGTGACCGGATGTTCGAGAGTGCGACGGACAGGAGACGGCATGTGTGCCCAGCCCAGAGATATCATTGCTGTTTGTGTGCCTTCTACGGCAACCGGGCGAACGACCTTAGGCGGCATCTCCGGGAGATGCACGGCTGGAAGTACCCTTCCGGGAACCGTCCTCCTCAGGACGAGGCAACCCTCAACCATGTAGGAACCTTTGATTCGGCCTGGCGGGGAACGGCTACGCAGTCCCGGCGAAGGCGGTTCCGGAGATTCTGCACACAGTCACCTAGGGAGAATCCAGTTCCGGAAACTTATGCGGACCAGCTTCCGTTTGGACCTGACTGGGATGCCGGAGCAGCCGCTCCCATCGAACAACCGGAACCGATCGATCCTCCGGTTTGGGTTCCGGATCCGCAGGGCTGTCTTAGGGCAGCGGAAGACTCACCTCCGGAAGATTGGGAGCCGGAGCTGGTGATATCGACGGAACCAGAAGAGGAAGTTCAGCCGGCGGAAGACTGGGAGGCAGAGATCCGGGTGTGGGAGTATACACCACCTTCTCCCACCCCGGACTCGGAATCGGAAACTTCCGAGTACCACACCGCGGATGAGGAGGAACCCTGAGGCGGATGGCAGAGTAGCAGTTGACGGAGGCGGATGGCAGAGTAGCAGTAGATGGAGGCGGTTGGCAGTTTGGCGGAGACGGAGAAGAAGCGGTGGCAGTTAGCAGCAACAACACGGAAAAAAAAAAAAAAAAAAAAAAAAATATTATTTATCCAAGAAGACCACCAGGAGAAGTTGCAGTTTGCTGAGCAGCCAATAACCAAACAGATAAGCCAGTCACGTGACTTCCAGAGACTATAAAAGGGGGCAGATAGCTGTTACCGGATGCAGAAGGCAGTTTGCTGTAGCTGAGTCAACATCGTCTCAAAGCAGAGAATCAGAATGCCGAAAGTAAAGACAACACCCCGCAAGCCCCGCCCTCACCGGTGTGGAGACTGCAACCTAGAGTTCAAGAGCAAACACACGTTGCTCCGGCATGTCACGGAGCAGCACACGAGCGAAGTCACCGTCTTCGCCTGTCCGCAGTGTGACCATTGGAGCAGACGGAAAGAGGGGACACAGAAGCATCTGCAGTCCCGACACGCAATGGACGCGAACCCGATTCGACTAAGGGTGGGCAGAGAGCAGTTTGAGGAGAAAAGCCTCCGGTCCACGATGACCCCACGGAAAAGCAAGAAGCCGGTAACACGGCATGACCAGTTGTCGGATACGGAGTCGGAGTCGGGAGGTTCGGTTTCGTCCCGGACCCGGTACCGTTCCGGTACCCAGTCGGTGGCCACACTAGCAGCCGACGTTTCGTCCACGGAGGCGGAGAGCAGTTCGGAAGAGGAAGCGGAGCTGAAAATCATGGCAAGTGAAGACGAGTTGCAAGAACCAGGAGACCCGAAGCCGGTTAAGCCGCCTGTGACCCGGAGTTCTTCCTGGAACACCTCCCGGAAAAACAGCCCAGACCCATCTCGAGGTACCGGAGCCGATCGAGACCGCGGAAAGAAGCGGAGTCGAAGCCGTTCGCCGGATAAATCCGGACGCCATCAACGACGGGAATATAGGAAGGAGAGCCCGGAGCGAGCCAAGGACCGAGGCGGAGAACGTGGCCGAGAGGAGAAACGACACACCCCACCCAAGTCTTCAGGAGGCAGCGTCAAGGGAAAAGGCAAGGGGGTGTATGACTACAAGTTCCGGCTGTTGGAGGAAGGTTCCAGCGGAGCAACGGCAGAAGTTGGAGTGGCGGACATTGCGGAAATGCAGAGCAGAGACGATGAGGAAGACCTTTTCCGGAGCCCACCTCCGAGAACGACTAGCAGTGGCAGAGTAGTGAGCAGCGTGATTGTCCGGCCCGGAGGCGGAGCAGAAAGCAGATCCAGCGGCCGAGCCGATAGCAGAGCAGATAGCCGAGCCGATAGCAGAGCAGATAGCAAAGCAGATAGCCGAGTGGACAGCAGATCCATTGGCAGATCAGGAGGCAGACCAGAGACCAAAACGGAAGGCGGAACCCGGAGCAGAGCTGGCAGTGAGACGGAGACCCGAGGATCCAAGGAGAGAACTTTGCCGGCAACCATTCAAGCAGTAGCCGGAAGCAGAACCAGTTCCGCGGCTAGAGATGACGGAATGGAGTCTTCCGCGTCTGACCGAAGCCATGCGGACGTGCAGAGAGCCCGGAGGAGTATCCTGGTAGACCAAGCCAGAGCTACACCCGGAATCCTGTCTCCGGTGGAAACCCGACCTCGACAGTCTTCCAGTGATCGGTCCGGAAGGAGCCAAGTCCGAGCACCAACCCAGAGTCCACCCTACACATTCTACCCGTTTGGCGGTCCTTCAACTCAACCGTGTCCGTCCCATTGTTTCCCGGTGAATATTGGGGGACGGAGCGCTTCCGTCTTTGCGCCTGCAGTCCCGGAGCACGCCAGATACTATGCAGTACGTTGGGGACCGGAGCAGTGGGGGCCAGCCGAGATGAGAGACTCCGGCGTCTACGTGGAGATCATGGAGCAGAGAGAGTCACCGTTTGGTCTCGTCCCGACCCGTCAGATCGTCCGGATACCAGATTGGTCCATCCGGGACGAACGCCTCAGGAATGGGTTCTACGTCCCGCCCCAGTGGAGCCTCCATGATCCCGATCTTCTCCCGGTTGATGCCAGAGGAACAAGCTTCGGACGACCGTTGGTACCACAGACCATTCCACCTCGTCCGCCGTCGGGGAGCAGTTCGCGCCGTGATACTGGTGGGCAGTAGTCGTCGCAAGTCGTCGCAAGTCGTCGCAAGTCAAGTCGGCGCAAGGAGAAGAAAGAAGAACCGTTTCCCGGATTCTAGTATAATTAAGAGTTAAAAGTGGGAAACGGAACAAGCAAGATATCCGGGTACAGTGACGGTAAATTAGTTAAGAGATACCAGTACCCGGATCACGGAAACAGTTGTGTTTTATTTTACGGACAGTTTAACGGTTGACAATTTGTATATTTGTGATATGTGATATTGATCTGTTCGGGACGAACAGAGTCTAAGGAAGGGGGAGTGTAACGGTTTTGGGGCGTACCCAAAGGTTTCCCCTAGGTAATTCTGTTAGTGTTTTGTGATATTATGGTTAAATAACCGTTTATTAGGGTGTATATGTGTTTAAAGGTTCATACGGTTCCGTATTGTTAATGTTTTAAAGGTTTTCCGTCTCGGAACTTGGTATATTTGTGATGTTGGTAAACCCGGAGACGGAGCCGGAACCGGAGACGGAACCGGAGACGGAGCCGGAACAATGGAGTACAAAAACGTAATGACGTTATTTCCGGGAGGTCATGTGATCAGCCTCGTTTTCGGTTTAAAAGGTGACGTGTCAGCCACTGATTGGTTCTAGAGTGTTTTTAGAAATCCGGAAAATATCAGTGTTTTGGAGGACTATGACGTCACAATAGGTTGGTCACGTGACGTGGGTCTCAGGTCTATAAAAGCCCCCGCTTCACAGCGGACGGCGGAGTTGGTGTCCTGACGTCGACCTGTGCAGACCCCTTCTCCCATAGCAGAGTACTCCCTTGTTCCGGATAGAGTCATCCAGATGATAGCAGTTAAGTCTTCCGACTGTGCACTTGGAAAATAAACATGAAAACTTCAACCGAGTTGTTTTTCCGTGTTCGTTAGGGAACTGGAATTTATAATAAAGTTAGTTCACCGGAAAAGAAAGTAATACGGAGTAAAGGGAGATAAGACCACAGTCGGTTAAGACCAAGTTGTAACGACGTCTTAGGGTGATCTAAGAACCCAGATCACCGAGGAAGGAGACGGAGACGGAGACGGAGGTGGAATTCAACGGAGCAACTACGGAGGCGGTATCGGACGGAGCAGTTGCAGAGACGGGAACGACGAAGCAGTTGCAGAGGCGGTACCGGACGACGGAGTTGCAGAGGCAGTACCTGACGGAGCGGTTGCGGTAACCGGAAGTGGGAACACTTCCGAGATACTCCATTTCAGGTGCAGTCGCAGGTTGCGGTGAGGCGGAGCCAACCGGAGCAGATTGCAGTGCGGCGGAACCTGGCCGAGCGGTTGCAGTATTCGGAAACAGCAACGTTCCCGGATTCTTTATTCCAGGCGCAGTCGCAGTTTGCAGTAAGACGGAAAACGACGGAGCTGTTGCAGTAAAGCGGTATCCCGACGGAGCAGTTGCAGTACCCGGAGACGGAAACGCCTCCGGATCCTTACTTTACAGGTGCAGTTGCAGATTAGCAGTCGGACAACGGTTAAGAGTTCCATTCCAGACCACGCTACCAACCTTAGAGACTTCTAGCCGGAGTTCAACCGTACAGCAGTAGCAGTTTCCCGGAGTTTTACCGTTTCAGCTCCGGTTAAATAACAACTCACCCACCTCCTAAGAAAACCGGTTCTTCAAGACGTCACAGAAGGGTGCAAACCCGTTACAATATGCTGTATGTTGGTTAAACCACAACCGGTCACGGCTGGGTTCTTTTCTGTATGGATTAAAACAGAGAAACCGTAACAGGGAGTTATTAAAACAAGCCTCAGACTGCCGCCCTCGATTCACGACCCTGTTCTTCTGGGTTTTCCATGTCATCTTGAGAAATATTTACTAAATGCTGACAAATATTTTCAATTTTTCGATTTTGTTGACATCACGTCTTCAGTTTACCGGACCTTTGGTCCGATAACCTATAGGCTATAGGCGTTGCGTCCGTTGTCCGTCCGTCATCCACATTTTTCGGTATTTTTTTTTCAGATTTTTTCGGGCATTATTTCCCAAATGGCGGTCATTTTCGTCGAAAAGCGCCCCATTTTAGACTTTGCAATATTTAGACGTCTTCTTCTTCGAGATCATATATTTGAATCTTTCGAAACGTTGTTTGTTGATTCTATGCGATAATTGCCACAAAGTAAAGTGGTCTTTTCAAAATTTTGAGTTTATCCTTTAACTTTTTTCAACGATTTTTGAAAACTTTGAAGAAAAAAAAGCCAATTATCGATTGAAAAATATTGTATTGTATCTTTAAAGTTTACCGTCGAATCTTTCTGAAAATTACAACAAAAATGCAAGAGAAAATTGAAAAAAAAAAGTTTTTGCTCGAGCTTGGCCCAAATGTGACTTTCCCATGTTAAATTTTCCTATGCTTTATATTGGTACACATTATGCCTAATATTTCACTTAGTATTGAGATTGAAGAATAGGAATCAATTGTGGACATATAGGAAATGATATATGCTGAATATTGTCGTGATACTTAATTTGACCTTTGACCTTATTTTCAAGGTCAGAGCACAAAATTGCGAATATCTCACTTATTATCGACTTTACAGCTTATGAATCAACTAGGCACATATAGGAAATTATATATGCTGAATATTGTCATGACTTTGAAATTGATCTCTGACACCATTTTCAAGGTCAGACAATTTTGGGTATATAGGAAATGATAAATACCCTTGTGACCTTGCATTCGACCTCTGACCTCATTTTCAAGGCCAGAGCACAGAATGGCTAATATCTCACATATGATCGACTTTACAGGTCAGGAATCCGTTGTGGACATATTGAAAATGATATATGCTGAATACTCTTGTGACCTCAAATTTGACCTTTGACTTCGTTTTCATGGTCATGGTACGAAATGGCTAACATGTAAGATGCAAAACATATTGTCCGGTAACCTGTCTTAGATCTTGGGCTAATTTCTCGTTTCAACGCTTTTTGATCAAAATTATTTTTCATCGAATTAACATGTTTCATCGTAATATAATGAATATTGGGAAAATTCATTTATACTCGCGACCAAAAAAGAACCCAATTATGTTTTTTGAGGACCTTGGAACTGATCTGAATAAACACACAAGTAGTCGTGAGTTGTAGAGATTTGACGGTTGATTGGAGTTTTCTGTACCAATTGAACTCAAAACTGTCAATAAACCTCTCGAAAATAATTCTACACCAAGAAATGTCAAACTCGGCACTGGCTAAATCGGAGACAAGCAGTCAGATATTTGTTCGCCTTTGTTCATCAGGCCTCTGACCTTGCTAAAGTACCAGCAGCTCGGCTTGGGGAAAGTTTGTGCTGGCTTGTCTGTAATCAGTCATACAGATACATGCTGGTGTCAGTAATGTCCCGGTAACACCGTGTGACTGGAGGCAGTGAACAGACAGTTCCACCGGCCAGTCTGTCCAACAGAGAACTGGAGGCAGTGAACAGACAGTTCCACCGGCCAGTCTGTCCAACAGAGAACTGGAGGCAGTGAACAGACAGTTCCACCGGCCAGTCTGTCCAACAGAGAACTGGAGGCAGTGAACAGACAGTTCCACCGGCCAGTCTGTCCAACAGAGAACTGTGTTGGGAGGTCGGTAAGAACGATGTTAGAGTCCGGACTCTCCACCAGGCGAGAGGAACGATGTTAGAGTCCAGACTCTCCACCAGGCGAGAGGAACGATGTTAGAGTCTAGACTCTCCACCAGGCGAGAGGAACGATGTTAGAGTCTGGACTCTCCACCAGGCGAGAGGAACGATGTTAGAGTCCGGACTCTCCACCAGGCGAGAGGAACGATGTTAGAGTCCAGACTCTCCACCAGGCGAGAGGAACGATGTTAGAGTCTAGACTCTCCACCAGGCGAGAGGAACGATGTTAGAGTCCGGACTCTCCACCAGGCGAGAGGTGAGCAACACACCGAGACCTCGGCGTCTGATCGACCTCATTCAAGATTCCGATATCCAGTGTAGTGGCCAGGGGACTACTTCCCAGAGAATCCAAATTTACTCTGACCAACTAAGTTTAAGATTAAGCCCAATAATTACTATGGTAAATGACAATCTTAGTTGTTTGAAGAAGCTTTATATTATTTGTGATATAGGCCCCAAGGCCACCGGGTTGGCTGGAGGTGACCAGGCTTATAGGCTGTGTGAAGAATAGGTTTAAATAACTACATTTCCTTTTACTACAAAAATCAGATGTGAACTACAGTGTTTTCGTTACAATGGGCCTGTATTTTCATGTGGTTTGCTTGGTTTTCTTCCTTGAGAACGTACTTAGTTATACCGACATTAAACAATAGTAATGTTATTTTATGCTTCCTATTTGGGGAATCCTATTAGCAATAAGATGTACCAGGATGTATGCCCATCTTTCCTAACATTGTATTTAATGTACCACCATAAAGCGACTGGCTTGCACTGAACAGTGAAGATACGGGCCGTGATGTAATGTTGACGTTCAGCTGTGCGCGGTTATGATGAACTGTCGGGCTGATTGGCAGAAAATCTCTTCTTTATTGGGCTGCAATGCTTCATGGCAACGTTGTTGAGAATTGGTGCCAAGTTGCCAATGTTATATCTGTGCTGGCGGTGTTATGTGAGCAGCGAGGATGAACCAATAATAGGCAGGACACAATAGCGGTCTAGAGTGGTTTTCTATCCTTCTCTCGTATCGATCATCCAACAGCAGCCCGAATCCCACCCATCCCAAATCCACACTGACACCCGGAACTCACACCCGCTAACCCCCGGGACTAGGTCTCTTGTGGCCACTCCAGAAGACCGCTGACTGTCAAAAAGTTTGCCGAGATGACGTCGACTGTCAGTCAGTGGAGGTTCTGACAACACTGGCTACACCGGGCAGCCTTCTACACGGGATAACCACTCGGCCGACAGAACATCACTGCGGATAGCTTGATATATGATGCTTTATTTGATTCAGGTCAATACGAGATTTGACAAAAGTCTGGATATTTCTGTGCTAACATGACAGAGACGGTCGGTGACATCCAATGTTCTTCTTGTTTCAAGACAACATCACGGAAACACTGACTGCATGGATAAATCTGGATAATACAAGACCAACTGAGACTTCTCGGTAATCCTTCACCATGGAATCCGACTTAGTAACCAACTCATCCGTTACCATAGTTACCGCCGTCTTCCATATATCGACAAACAGTACAAATGGTAGGCCCTAAGTACTGGTACTAACTTTGTGTCAAATGTCTATAACATCATACTGATTACTGTTTGGAGTTGTTTAGGGGTAGGCCCTACTGGAGCTTGCCATCAGCTGTTTTACCCTTGTACAGCCAGTTTTCACCCCTTACAGTGATGGGGGAGACGGGGTTCTGGGCGTGGTATATCGCCTATTTCGTGCCTGTCCTCGTGTGTCTTCTGATCGTTGCCATGGCAGTGGGTTTGTCCGACAGGTCAGTCAGGTTCGTTTTTGGCATACCGTCTCTAACTTCACGGATTTATTCACGTAGACTTTAAAACGAGTCATTCCAGAAGATTTCATGTACCAGTAGCTTATACTTCTGGTGATATGACCTATTAATATAACCTACTCCACTAATTGCCACTTGCTATAGTTTCATCACTTGTAGGTATACTGCATAACATTGCTATGTATTCTCCGTCTACATTACTTCACAAAGAATGTATAATATATATTATATATATATAACTATAATATATGTAAACACGGATATTCTACAAATCCGAGTACCTATTGTGTGCAGTTACAGAGGCGCACACAGCTGCCACAGTTTCACTAACAAGCAACACGTGTTATCTCGTCCACTGTTCGGACGAATACAAACATTTACAAGGTTACGGAGGCTAGAAGCGCGTTGTACGCGGCAATCCCAGAAACAACAGCGGTAGATAACAGCGACTCACGAGCCACTTAATTCCCTGGTCTCAGTCCGATTCTCGGGATAATAAACAATAGCCGGCACTTGAATACGTGCCGATAAGATAAATACATGTGTACTTTACAGAAACACGCAAGACCAACGAGTCTTATCTTAGGTATTTCGGATGTATTTCGCGATCTTGAAAACCTTCTCACAAAACATGAGCCCCTGAAGGGACAGATACGGTGTCCTCTTAGGGGCTCCGTAGGACACAAAGTCAGAGTCAAGTCAAATTTATGTTCCAAACTATACAGCGTCACCAGTGTCTGTCACCAGTGTCTGTCCCCACAGCATGTAGGCCTACTACGGAGCCCCTAAGGGGGCTGTGACCATCTTTTCGCGTTCCCTCCCGATAACATAATGCGATCTTGTAGCAAAACCTCCTCAGAAGTCATGGGCGTCAGCACCAAGGCTATCACGAGGGAACACAATGTTTTTGCGAGGGAAATCACGTCTCGCGAAGTAACGCGAATACCGTCGCACACGGAGCCCCTAAGAGGATACACCTGTGACTTAAATTTTTTTTTCATCTTCCCTCACGAAATTTTCACGTTCGAACGCGATACTTTCGAGTTCGAATGTGATCTCTTCTCATTCCTTCGCGAAATGTTCCCTCACGAACTTTAGCATTCGAATGTGATCTATTCATATTCGAACGTGATTTTCTCGCGTGCCCTCACGATAGCCGTGCTGACGCCCATAACTTCTGAGAAGGTTTTGCTACAAGATCGCGAGGGAATGCGAAAAGATCACATTCGAACGCGATTTTTCTTTAAACTCTCGGTTGTGACCCCTTAGGGGCTCCGTGGTGTCCACTCCAAAAAAGAAAGAAAGAATCAGTTCATGTTTTCAATCGACATCATCGCACGCTCGTGTGTTGGCGGTGATGGATAGATAGAAGGTCATTGTCAAGGTCAAAGGACAAAATGGCTAATATCTTGCTTCCCTATTGACTTTATAGCTTGGGAACCAATTGTGGACATATAGAAAATGATATGGACTGAATATTTTGATGACTTTGAATTTGACCTTAATCTCATTTTCAAGGTCAGAGCACAAAATGGCTAGTATTTCACTTATTATCATCTTTACAGCTAAGGAATCCATAGTGAACATATAGGAAATGATATATGCTGAATATTTTGGTGACCTTGAGTTCGACTTTGACCTAATATTATTATTATCGACTTTACAGCTTAGGAATCAACTGCGAACAGGAAATGATATATGCTGAATGTTCTCATGACCTTGAACTTGATTTTTGACCTCATTTTCAAGGTCAGATCACAAATGACTAATATCTCACTTATTATCAACTTTACAGTTTAGGAATCAATTGTGTTTAAACTGCAAATGATATATGCTGAATATTCTTGTGACCTCGACTTGACCAATGGCCTTATTTTTAAGTTTCCTGATTTTCAAGGAGACAGGACAAAATGGCTAATATCTCGCTTTAATATTGACTTCATAGTGTGGGAATCAATGATGGACATATAGGAAATGTTATAACCGAATATCCCGATGACCTTGAATTTGAACTATACCTTCATTTTCAAGGCCACGGGACAAAATTTGCTAATATCTCTCTGATTATTGAATTTGCAGCTCAGCAATCAAATGTGGACATGGTATATGCTTAATATTATACATGCTGAATATTCTCTTGACCTTGAATTTAACCATTGACCTGGCTAACATCTAAAATATTAAACATATATTGTCCGGTAACCTATCTTTGGTACCTAATTTTTAAAATACTCTTGTTTTCTGGTTAATATCATTGATTAGGCCATACTATTAATTAATGCATGTCTGTGATGAGAAAATATGAAGTTGAAGATAAAGAATATAGAGTTGAAGCAGTTTAATACCTAATTTTTAAAATACTCTTGTTTTCTGGTTAATATCATTGATTAGGCCATACTATTAATTAATGCATGTCTGTGATGAGAAAATATGAAGTTGAAGATAAAGAATATAGAGTTGAAGCAGTTTAATATTTCCTATTAGAATATATATGTCTATTCAGGTTGTAATATTGTTATTGTCACATTTGTGATATCATGGACAGATCGAAGGCGCAGTCGGACGCTGAGGCGAAAATTTTAAGTCACCCCGGGGACCGTCCACACGCATACGGGACCACTGAGGTTACCCCACCCCTAGCGACCAACAACCACCCCGCCCCGTACGGGACCACTGAGACTATCCCACCCCTAGCGACCAACCACCTCACCCCGTACGGGACCACTGAGACTACCCCACCCCTGGAGACCAACAGCCATCCCGCCCCACGGTACACAGACTCATCCATAGCAACCACGTGCGCCAAGCCACACATAGACACGTCACATCCGGACACAAACAAGACTCTGGCCGAGCATGCGCAGACGCTGGTAAAGACCAAGTCCAGCTTCAGTGATGAACACAATCTTTACTGGACACTCTTACCACAGCACTGATGTCACCGTAGAGCAATTGCTGAAAGTCTCCGGGTCTAAAGGCAGGTTATCACAGTGCAAACTGCCAGCATCTTGCTCAATTAATTTGATTAATGTTGTTAATTTGTTAATTAATTAATTTGAACATTTCACAATTAGTCCTATATGTATACTGTGAACTTTTGTAATGTAATTGACATGGTGTGTTTGGTGTCAATACTATTCAATCAATACATGTATATGTATTTCAATGTTGCGAGACTTTCAATTATGTTGTAGATTTAAACGAATAACTTAGACTTCTAACTTTCCAATCCGGGGTAGATGTAAATAAAAAGTATGTCCCATATAGGCCCGCCCAGACATTTATTCCTAAAGAAAATAGTCCACTTGGACATAATTACCCGGAAAATAAGCCCCGATCAGACATACATGCTGATTTTTATCCATATGGGAATGTTTTATCGGGAAAATTAGCTCCAACCGTCTTATATTAATGAGGATAATTGTCCGTATGGACTGAATTCCTCAGGAATATTTGTCATTATCTTTTAAGGTAGTTCGCTCCAAACAGTGAGGGGAGGGGGTCAAAGAGTTTTTCAAAATAAATGACTGTATTAACAAAATCTAGAGCTTCAAAATGACATATTTTATAGACTGATCAGCATCCTAAAACTGAAAAGAAAATAGGGGGTCACCGTATCCGTTCTCTTGGAAAACAAGATGAAAGATGTGAATATGAGCAAAAAAATGTGTAAAAATACCATAAATTAAGTCATTTTAGTAAATGTTTGTGATTTTTGATCGTATATATCGAAGAAACCAGCACGGTGACCCCCTATTTTCTTTTCAGTATTAGAATGCTGATCAGTTACTCTATAAATTATGTTATTTTGAAGAGATAATATTCCAGATATAACTTTTAAATTATGACTTTTCATTACCCTTATGTTTGTAGCGGACTACGTTAAACCTGTAATAGTCGATTATGTGAAGAAACGTGGGATTGTCATAACTTTGATTTATAAGCGTTGACGTATAATAAATTTAGTACACTATGAGTGTGTCATTTCTATCATAATGCCCCCGTGTTACTCCTGTGTAGCATACGGTTTCAGTGTTTGCACCATAATTCATTATATACTATCGATATAGGTGATCAGTAAGGAAGCTTATTGGGGACATTCGTTTTTTTATGAATTAAAATATTAAATGATTTACTCCCTGGGAAACTCGGAAATATAAAACCCGGAATTAAATAATAAAACGTGGAATTAAGTATAAAAATCTGGAATTGAATGTCCGGTAATGGTAATCATACTCCTATTTTGGCCCATAGCAACCAGGTTGCTATTGGTAATAGCTATCCCATGGGTTAAAATATATGGATTGTTACCTGGTATATTTGACGTAGGAATTGTCACAATAAAGAATCATACGAACCATACCTCAATGTTTTCATTATAGGTAAGATATTGACCATAGCAACCTGTTTGCTATGGGCCAAAATAGGAGTATGGTTACCATGACAACGAAAATTTTGACAGATTCGTAGGTTATTTGCATTATTAATAAAAATTAATAATAATTACTAATAATGTGCTCACAATTAGAGTAATAAAAATCTAATTAAATGAAACCCAATCGATGACGTCTAACATAACTAATGAGCTGCCTCGAGGACTCCCAGAAGAGCACACCAAAGGCGGGCATAAATTTGGAACAAATCGGGATATTTTGGTTCTGTAAAAACCATCGGATTTCTTGATAAAAGATCTTCCATGCTATCAAGTAAGTTTTTTTTGCTTCGCACACCCTTCAATAAAATACCATATATACTATTGCTATCTTTACGCAGTCATAAGTATACAATTTAAGACTATGTTTTTTGTTCTACATTTGAACACTTTAAGTATATTTTATTTAGGTGTTGGTTTATTGATGAGAATTTACATAACAATAACATACGGTCAGCTAAGATTTATATGTTAAAAATAATTATATATAATCATATATATTGTTGTATTCGATATCATACACAATATTTGGTGAACCTCCATTGGTTTTCAATTTCATGAAAATAAGAGCAAGTCACGATAATTTTCATATTTAGATATACAAATCGAAAATTTGGCTTTAGTACTTTTATTAAATCGAAAATTTGGCTTTAATACTTTTATTATTTCATTCCCGGTTTGAATATGTATTTCCAGGTTCGAGTATTCAATTCCTGGTTTGAATATTTATTTCCAGGTTTGAATATATATTTCCAGGTTTTAATATTTATTTCCAGTTTTTAATATTCAACTCCCAGTTTTAATATTTGCGGAGCCCCTGAGGTGACATACCAAAAATATTTATTAATCCGTGGGAACGATTTAACAATTCGTTCGCACGAATTAACAATTTGTGCGCACAAATTACTAATTCGTGGGAACGAAATACTAATTCGTGGCCACGAAATACTAATTCGTGGGCACGAAATAGCAATTTGTTGGCACGGAATAGCAATTCGTTCTCACATATTAACAATTTGTGCTCACGAATTAACAATTCGTGCACATAAAATGCTAATCCGTGGGCACGAATTATTATTTGGTGCCCACGAATTGCTATTTCGTGGCCTAGAATTGCTATTTCGTGGCCACAAATTGGTATAACTAATCCGTGTGCACGATTGACCAATTTGTGGGCACGAATTGCTATTCCGTGTCCACGAATTAGTATTTCGTGCCCATGAATTTGTAAATCGTGCGCACGGTTTGTTAATTCGTGCGCACGGATTAAAAAAACAGTTATGTCACCTCAGGGGCTCCGTATATAAGCTTCTTCATTAATAGCATATATTAATTCCACTGCATTGCGAGTATTTTTCGTGTCTTTGGTACGATGGCTTATAACCGCCCTCAGTTTGTCAAATAGTTACTGACAAGATTTGTTAGTTTCCGCCAGGATATTTAATTCGCGTTTTTTTGGTATTCATCAAATTTTTTTTTTGTTTCTAACAAGTTTATTTTGGTTTCCACTATGATATTTTAGTTTGCGCCGAGATTTTCAAGTTTCTAAGAAGATTTTTTTTAGTTTACGCCACGATTTTTTTTCACAATCACAGAGATATAATAATAATAACATGAACCATGAATATAATCACAATCATAAACATAATCATAAATCATAATCATAAATCGAAATCACAAACATAAGCATAAATTATAATCATGAATCATGATTTTGATTCTTGATTGTGGTAATGGTAATGCTTTATTCTCATGTCGCCCCTGGTTAGGGGCATTGGAGAAGTACAAACTTTACAGGTGATGAGAAACAACAACAACAACAACGAAATACAACAACAATGGCAGACATTTCATGATAGACCAAGCAGTCAATACACCATGGAGCACAGTAGTAGTTACCTTATAGCAGTAAATGTATCAGTGAGATAATCGCAAAGCGAGTTACGAATGATAACTAAACAATTACCTCAAAGAACTATACATCCAAAAGATCATTAATCTTAGAGATAAACCTAGCCAATTTTCTTAATACTACACGATTCCTGCTTGATAATAATTCATTCATTTTGACAGTGTTAGGGTGACGTCGATAATAAACAGACAAATACAATTTGCTTGATTCTCGAAAGGCAGGGCATTTAAAGAGATAATGAAATTCATCACCTGTTTCTTCTAAGTTACATAAATGGCAGATATTAGAGAATTGGGTATCATATGTTTTCTTTACAACTGGTAAATTGGAGTTCCGACAACGAAATCTGGTCAATAAAAAGGCTTCTTTCGGATCAAGTATAGACAAATAAGGTTCTAGGATAAGCTCGTTCTTAAATATTCTGTAATTATTACAACTATTGTGGTTCCACACACTACCGATCCAGTTTTGTAGGAATATGTCAGTTCCACGGAGTTTAATACTTTTTTTAAACCATGCATTTGAAAAAATGATATCTAGGTCAGACGACCACAAGTTACCAAAACCACGAGAATCAAGCAAAAATTTAACATGAAGCAACCATTTAGATTCATAACTACCAACAAGTTGTATACATTTTAAGAGTCTATACATAACATAGGACAATTTATTGTGGTTCCCTGTGATCATTCTACTCCAATAAGTCAACATTCTATTTTCAACATAAAATGATAAAGGCTGTTGCCCAAGTTCTCCATAAACCATACAAGTGGGAGTGTTTTTTTTCACATGTAGGATACTTTTGAGAGATTTACGAAAAAATACTTCGAGTTGGTCAATGTTTCCATAACCCCATACTTCACAACCATACAGTAATATTGGCATGACAAGGTGGTGAAATAATTTCATCTGAAGGTCAATTGGTAGATGCAACTGCTTACATTTAACAATAAGACTGTTCAGCGCTCTGTTGGCTTGAGCCACTTGCTTAGACATAGTCTTCTTGAAGGAGTTGTTATAATTAAATGTAGTGCCCAAATATGTGTAATCAGAGACAACCTCAATCGGGTCAGACCCAAATGTAAATACTGGAAATTTGCGAACTTTCCCTCTGGAAAAAATTACAATCTTGGTCTTCTTGGTATTAACTGTGAGGTGCCACTGATCACAATAAATATGTACAGCATTCAGAGCGTTCTGTAGTTCAGACTCAGATTCGGCCATTACAATTGTATCATCAGCATACAGTAATACATACAGTTTCAGAAATATCTCAATATCACCATTACTCAGTAAACTATTTATATCGCAAGACAAATTAGCCAGACCACTATAACAGTCCTGTAAACACAGCTGGAAATCATTCAGACAAAGAGCGAACAGTAGTGGAGAAAGGTTTTCACCCTGTCGTACAACTACATCACATACAAAATAATCAGAAAGTTTTCCGTTAGCTCCTTTAATACAGGTCTTAGCATTCAGATACAAGTTCTGAATCACAGTTAATATTTTACCATTGATCCCAGAAGACAAGAGTTTCAACCACAGAGATGTTCGATCGATTAAGTCAAAGGCTTTTTTATAATCAATGAATGCACAATACACACGTTTATGTTTATGCAGATAAATGGACACAATACAGTGCAACAGAAATATGTGATCAGTTGTAGAGAACCCATGCCTAAATCCAGCTTGTTCATTTCCCAAGATATTATAAGCTTCAACATATGAGGTTAATCTGTGATTAAGAACAGCAGTGAACACTTTACCCATACAGCTCAGAATAGTGATGCCCCTGTAGTTGTCAGGATTATTAACATCCCCTTTCCCTTTATATATAGGCTTAATGGATCCAAGACTCCAACACTCTGGTATTATCCCGGTCTCCAGTATTATATTAAATAATCTAGTGATAATAATTATCATGTTATCAGGACAGTATTTCAGGAATTCATTAATAATCATATCCACACCACATGCTTTCCCATTTCTCAATTTACGGGTTACATGTAACACTTCCTCAACAATAAACGGTCTGTTGATATATTCATTTGTAGAATCTTCAAACTCAAGTGGGGCTGTTAACAAGTTATTGTGAGGCTGATTCTCGACATCATTATCAGTATCACATTGGTTTAATTGTTTGAAATGTTCATAAAATATATTCAGGTCAACGTTATCCTCAGCAGATGCTTTTTTACTGCCACACTGATTCAAGATCGTCCAAAACTTCTTAGGATCTACATTTTGGAGGTTACGGAGATAAACTTTTTGTGAGTTGAAATACTTTTTGGCAGAACGTTTAACACATGTTTTATATTCTTTACATACTCTCTTGAATTCGGGGGCCAATGATATATCATTTCTCATTTTCCTTTTAATTTTAAAGTATTCGGAACGCTTCTTCCGACAGTTGTTATCAAACCATGGCTTGTTCTTTTTCAACATGTGATCACGAGTAATTTTACATCTAGATTGCTTAACAAGGCCTACATTATTTGCCACCTTAAGGAAAGAGTTATTAAGAGTTACACATAAGTTGTCTATGACAGCTTGATTTACAACAGAGGGTGTAAGTATTGCTCGCTCCAATTCCAATAACATTTGATCATCAAACCCACTTCTAAATTCATTTTCTAACCTCTGGTCCCATTTAACATATGTCTTATTGACATTACCTTCAGTTTGAACATGTTGATTAATACTCTTGGCATCACAATCATCAGTGAGAGAAGTAACAAAGGACATGGAAATACATATTGGACAATGAACATCAGACAGACAAGAATCAAATGTATCAACATAGAAATTTGTAATACATGGGAACAATGTTGGACAAGCAACTGCATAATCAATGGTGCTGCTACCTCGGGCAGTAGAACAAGTGTACTTCCCAATTTCACTATCATCACCAATTCTACCATTGACAATTTTCATATTGTGAGATTTACAAATATTGATCAAGTTATTACCATTATTGTTAACAATCTTATCCATATTGGTACGCCCATTATAGCAAAAAATGGAATCATTCAAATACTGGTCATCAATGTCAACACCACAAGCAGTAGCCATATTGTAATCGTAATCGACAAGATCTTCCATTACCCCAGTGCGAGAATTAAAAATTATGATTCCTGATTGTGAAACTTTCCATAGATTACAACAGACATAGACATTTGCACATCAATTTATATTGGCCCACGATTCTGGTGATTACATACAGAATATGTTTTTCAATTTTCATGAAAATATGCGATATAAACTATCATGAAACATGGTATCAATCCGTTTAAATTACAAGAATGTTACCCGATAAGCAATAAAGGAGGTATTCATCTTGAAAATATGGCAATATTTCCCAAAAGCTTCAAACAATTGATCATTTATATAATAATGAGATAAGTTCTTCGAATACGTCACACTTCTACAAAATTGTGTTAGTATTGTGTTGTCGAGGAACGCCAAACACGAGATATAAATGATGGCTTCCAACGATTGCTAACAGAAATCACGTAAAATCAACACGTTGTCAAACAAATCAGTACGGTATAGCTAAGTGTGTATTTGTTTTATACGGACTGAAGTGTCCTCGACACACACACACGACACGCTAACGACGTGTAAACCGAACCAAAACAGCCGCGACACTCCATATTTATTATATGGCAGTCATATAAATGTAATAGATGACGGCGTAGCTACCGGGCGAGGATCTGTTGTGTGTTTAGAGTGGCTTTTTTTGCTCCAGATTCCGTCCTTCATGACAAGGTGTTCTCTGGCCATCAAAGAAAACCTCGCACGAACAACCATGTCTCTACCAAATCGCTATGAACGCACATGTATTTTAATCATCTTGCTTTGTGGATATTAACATCAGAGTTCTAAAATGGATTTGTTACGTGTTCTACCAACCATGATATGAATAAAGTCAATTATAGACTGGAAGAGGTTGCTTTACCTGTATGTATTCTCGAGATGTGAGAAGATACCAGAGATGTGAGTATAATTCGGTTCTCAGTTTTATCCGTTCGACAGATTATTCAAATGTTCGTGCATTCGCTATATAGTAAAATACCATATATACTATTGCTATCTTTACGCAGTCATAAGTATACAATTTAAGACTATGTTTCTTGTTCTACATTTGAACACTTTAAGTATATTTTATTTAGGTGTTGGTTTATTGATGAGAATTTACATAACAATAACATACGGTCAGCTAAGATTTATATGTTAAAAATAATTATATATAATCATATATATTGTTGTATTCGATATCATACACAATATTTGTTGAACCTCCATTGGTTTTCAATTTCATGAAAATAAGAGCAAGTCACGATAATTTTCATATTTAGATATACAAATCGAAAATTTGGCTTTAGTACTTTTATTAAATCGAAAATTTGGCTTTAATACTTTTATTATTTCATTCTCGGTTTGAATATGTATTTCCAGGTTCGAGTATTCAATTCCTGGTTTGAATATTTATTTCCAGGTTTGAATATATATTTCCAGGTTTTAATATTTATTTCCAGTTTTTAATATTCAACTCCCGGTTTTAATGTTTGCGGAGCCCCTGAGGTGACATACCAAAAATATTTATTAATCCGTGGGAACGATTTAACAATTCGTTCGCACGAATTAACAATTTGTGCGCACAAATTACTAATTCGTGGGAACGAAATACTAATTCGAGGCCACGAAATACTAATTCGTGGCCACGAAATAGCAATTTGTTGGCACGGAATAGCAATTCGTTCTCACATATTAACAATTTGTGCTCACGAATTAACAATTCGTGCACATAAAATGCTAATCCGTGGGCACGAATTATTATTTGGTGCCCACGAATTGCTATTTCGTGGCCTAGAATTGCTATTTCGTGGCCACAAATTGGTATAACTAATCCGTGTGCATGATTGACCAATTTGTGGGCACGAATTGCTATTCCGTGTCCACGAATTAGTATTTCGTGCCCACGAATTTGTAAATCGTGCGCCTGGTTTGTTAATTCGTGCGCACGGATTAAAAAAAACAGTTATGTCACCTCAGGTGCTCCGTATATAAGCTTCTTCATTAATAGCATATATTAATTCCACTGCATTGCGAGTATTTTTCGTGTCTTTGGTACGGTGGCTTATAACCGCCCTCAGTTTGTCAAATAGTTACTGACAAGATTTGTTAGTTTCCGCCAGGATATTTAATTCGCGTTTTTTGGTATTCATCAAAATTTTTTTTTGTTTCTAACAAGTTTATTTTGGTTTCCACTATGATATTTTAGTTTGCGCCGAGATTTTCAAGTTTCTAAGAAGATTTTTTTTAGTTTACGCCACGATTTTTTTTCACAATCACAGAGATATAATAATAATAACATGAACCATGAATATAATCACAATCATAAACATAATCATAAATCATAATCATAAATCAAAATCACAAACATAAGCATAAATTATAATCATGAATCATGATTTTGATTCTTGATTATGGTAATGGTAATGCTTTATTCTCATGTCGCCCCTGGTTAGGGGCATTGGAGAAGTACAAACTTTACAGGTGATGAGAAACAACAACAACAACAACGAAATACAGCAACAATGGCAGACATTTCCTGATAGACCAAGCAGTCAATACACCATGGAGCACAGTAGTAGTTACCTTATAGCAGTAAATGTATCAGTGAGATAATCGCAAAGCGAGTTACGAATGATAACTAAACAATTACCTCAAAGAACTATACATCCAAAAGATCATTAATCTTAGAGATAAACCTAGCCAATTTTCTTAATACTACACGATTCCTGCTTGATAATAATTCATTCATTTTGACAGTGTTAGGGTGACGTCGATAATAAACAGACAAATACAATTTGCTTGATTCTCGAAAGGCAGGGCATTTAGAGATAATGAAATTCATCACCTGTTTCTTCTAAGTTACATAAATGGCAGATATTAGAGAATTGGGTATCATATGTTTTCTTTACAACTGGTAAATTGGAGTTCCGACAAAGAAATCTGGTCAATAAAAAGGCTTCTTTCGGATCAAGTATAGACAAATAAGGTTCTAGGATAAGCTCGTTCTTAAATATTCTGTAATTATTACAACTATTGTGGTTCCACACACTACTGATCCAGTTTTGTAGGAATATGTCAGTTCCACGGAGTTTAATACTTTTTTTAAACCATGCATTTGAAAAAATGATATCTAGGTCAGACGACCACAAGTTACCAAAACCACGAGAATCAAGCAAAAATTTAACATGAAGCAACCATTTAGATTCATAACTACCAACAAGTTGCATACATTTTAAGAGTCTATACATAACATAGGACAATTTATTGTGGTTCCCTGTGATCATTCTACTCCAATAAGTCAACATTCTATTTTCAACATAAAATGATAAAGGCTGTTGCCCAAGTTCTCCATAAACCATACAAGTGGGAGTGTTTTTTTTCACATGTAGGATACTTTTGAGAGATTTACGAAAAAATACTTCGAGTTGGTCAATGTTTCCATAACCCCATACTTCACAACCATACAGTAATATTGGCATGACAAGGTGGTGAAATAATTTCATCTGAAGGTCAATTGGTAGATGCAACTGCTTACATTTAACAATAAGACTGTTCAGCGCTCTGTTGGCTTGAGCCACTTGCTTAGACATAGTCTTCTTGAAGGAGTTGTTATAATTAAATGTAGTGCCCAAATATGTGTAATCAGAGACAACCTCAATCGGGTCAGACCCAAATGTAAATACTGGAAATTTGCGAACTTTCCCTCTGGAAAAAATTACAATCTTGGTCTTCTTGGTATTAACTGTGAGGTGCCACTGATCACAATAAATATGTACAGCATTCAGAGCGTTCTGTAGTTCAGACTCAGATTCGGCCATTACAATTGTATCATCAGCATACAGTAATACATACAGTTTCAGAAATATCTCAATATCACCATTACTCAGTAAACTATTTATATCGCTAGACAAATTAGCCAGACCACTATAACAGTCCTGTAAACACAGCTGGAAATCATTCAGACAAAGAGCGAACAGTAGTGGAGAAAGGTTTTCACCCTGTCGTACACCTACATTACATACAAAATAATCAGAAAGTTTTCCGTTAGCTCCTTTAATACAGGTCTTAGCATTCAGATACAAGTTCTGAATCACAGTTAATATTTTACCATTGATCCCAGAAGACAAGAGTTTCAACCACAGAGATGTTCGATCGATTAAGTCAAAGGCTTTTTTATAATCAATGAATGCACAATACACACGTTTATGTTTATGCAGATAAATGGACACAATACAGTGCAACAGAAATATGTGATCAGTTGTAGAGAACCCATGCCTAAATCCAGCTTGTTCATTTCCCAAGATATTATAAGCTTCAACATATGAGGTTAATCTGTGATTAAGAACAGCAGTGAACAGTTTACCCATACAGCTCAGAATAGTGATGCCCCTGTAGTTGTCAGGATTATTAACATCCCCTTTCCCTTTATATATAGGCTTAATGGATCCAAGACTCCAACACTCTGGTATTATCCCGGTCTCCAGTATTATATTAAATAATCTAGTGATAATAATTATCATGATATCAGGACAGTATTTCAGGAATTCATTAATAATCATATCCACACCACATGCTTTCCCATTTCTCAATTTACGGGTTACATGTAACACTTCCTCAACAATAAAAGGTCTGTTGATATATGCATTTGTAGAATCGTCAAACTCAAGTGGGGCTGTTAACAAGTTATTGTGAGGCTGATTCTCGACATCATTATCAGTATCACATTGGTTTAATTGTTTGAAATGTTCATAAAATATATTCAGGTCAACGTTATCCTCAGCAGATGCTTTTTTACTGCCACACTGATTCAAGATCGTCCAAAACTTCTTAGGATCTACATTTTGGAGGTTACGGAGATAAACTTTTTGTGAGTTGAAATACTTTTTGGCAGAACGTTTAACACATGTTTTATATTCTTTACATACTCTCTTGAATTCGGGGGCCAATGATATATCATTTCTCATTTTCCTTTTAATTTTAAAGTATTCGGAACGCTTCTTCCGACAGTTGTTATCAAACCATGGCTTGTTCTTTTTCAACATGTGATCACCAGTAATTTTACATCTAGATTGCTTAACAAGGCCTACAATATTTGCCACCTTAAGGAAAGAGTTATTGAGAGTTACACATAAGTTGTCTATGACAGCTTGATTTACAACAGAGGGTGTAAGTATTGCTCGCTCCAATTCCAATATCATTTGATCATCAAACCCACTTCTAAATTCATTTTCTAACCTCTGGTCCCATTTAACATATGTCTTATTGACATTACCTTCAGTTTGAACATGTTGATTAATACTCTTGGCATCACAATCATCAGTGAGAGAAGTAACAAAGGACATGGAAATACATATTGGACAATGAACATCAGACAGACAAGAATCAAATGTATCAACATAGAAATTTGTAATACATGGGAACAATGTTGGACAAGCAACTGCATAATCAATGGTGCTGCTACCTCGGGCAGTAGAACAAGTGTACTTCCCAATTTCACTATCATCACCAATTCTACCATTGACAATTTTCATATTGTGAGATTTACAAATATTGATCAAGTTATTACCATTATTGTTAACAATCTTATCCATATTGGTACGCCCATTATAGCAAAAATTGGAATCATTCAAATACTGGTCATCAATGTCAACACCACAAGCAGTAGCCATATTGTAATCGTAATCGACAAGATCTTCCATTACCCCAGTGCGAGAATTAAAAATTATGATTCCTGATTGTGAAACTTTCCATAGATTACAACAGACATAGACATTTGCACATCAATTTATATTGGCCCACGATTCTGGTGATTACATACAGAATATGTTTTTCAATTTTCATGAAAATATGCGATATTAACTATCATGAAACATGGTATCAATCCGTTTAAATTACAAGAATGTTACCCGATAAGCAATAAAGGAGGTATTCATCTTGAAAATATGGCAATATTTCCCAAAAGCTTCAAACAATTGATCATTTATATAATAATGAGATAAGTTCTTCGAATACGTCACACTTCTACAAAATTGTGTTAGTATTGTGTTGTCGAGGAACGCCAAACACGAGATATAAATGATGGCTTCCAACGATTGCTAACAGAAATCACGTAAAATCAACACGTTGTCAAACAAATCAGTACGGTATAGCTAAGTGTGTATTTGTTTTATACGGACTGAAGTGTCCTCGACACACACACGACACGCTAACGACGTGTAAACCGAACCAAAACAGCCGCGACACTCCATATTTATTATATGGCAGTCATATAAATGTAATAGATGACGGCGTAGCTACCGGGCGAGGATCTGTTGTGTGTTTAGAGTGGCTTTTTTGCTCCAGATTCCGTCCTTCATGACAAGGTGTTCTCTGGCCATCAAAGAAAACCTCGCACGAACAACCATGTCTCTACCAAATCGCTATGAACGCGCATGTATTTTAATCATCTTGCTTTGTGGATATTAACATCAGAGTTCTAAAATGGATTTGTTACGTGTTCTACCAACCATGATATGAATAAAGTCAATTATAGACTGGAAGAGGTTGCTTCACCTGTATTCTCGAGATGTGAGAAGATACCAGAGATGTGAGTATAATTCGGTTCTCAGTTTTATCCGTTCGACAGATTATTCAAATGTTCGTGCATTCGCTATATAGCCTATGGTCCGATAACCTTTTGCCATGACATTGCATCCGTCGTCCATCCGCCTTCCGTGTACATTTTAATCTATAAAGTTCACGACCAAAAAAAAAAAAATACAAGAGGGAGGTATTTTTGTTTCTTTTTGCATTTTTTTTTTAAAATGGCGACCGTTTATGATGTATAACACTCCTCATATGTGCCCCTGTGATGTGTATAAATTTTGTTGCCTTTGAATCGCCGGTCTGCGTGTGGCGATCATTTTGATCTTTGGACGGGTCAACAAAAATACATTTTCGTTCCAAATCAAGTCAAATCAAATCACTATTAGTTTGGAGATATTTCCAGCAAAAAAAAAAAAATATTATATATTTTTTCGCCATTGAAAAACTTTCTGGACTTTTCATCCACTTTTTCATTCATAACGGGAGCAGTATGGAATAAACTCCTAGAACACTTCAAAATAGAATAACTCAAATATTATATATTGTGGTTTCAGTGGTGACCTTGAACTTGACCTTCAATGACACTATTAGGTCAAAACGGCCTTTTTGGGAAAAATAAGATGTTTTTTCGACCATTTTCTCGAAAACTGTTTGATCAGTTTTGAGATTTTTGTTCGAAAGATTCCTTTAATGTAACTTCATAATGTGTATAAGTTTTGCTGCCTTTGCGTCACCGAATCAGCGTGTGGCGGTCATTTTGATTTTTCGATGGGTCGGCGATTTTTTTTTGCCTAAATCAGGTCATTATTCGGTTTGAGCCATTTCCAGCCAAACAATTTTTTTTTCATTAAACAAATTTGTGGCCTTTTAACGAATTATTTTTTACCATTATTTAACAAATTATGTTTCCTTTATAATGGAAGTTGTATGAAGTAAACTCCTAGAACACCTCAAGCTATTGAAATATTGGTAAATGGGAAGTCATATATGGTGAATTTACAGGTGACCTTGATTTTGACCTTCAATGGCTTTGGAAGGTCAAAACGGCAATTTTGGTGAATAAAGTTGAGGTTTAACACTAAACATTTTTCCACTAACCTTTTTTTGGCACTTTCCCTATAGACTTGTATCATTTATTATGAACATAGTATAGACTGTAAATGATAAATAATTTTATTTTCATAGATGGTGTGTGTGAGTCTGAATAACCAATATAGGAAATTCATTTCTTGACAGATTGTGGCACAACATAGTTTGATTTATTATTAGTGAAGAGTATCTTCACAGATGGCGGCAGTTAACAATGACGTCACCAGACCGTATGATGACGTCAGAAGAGCTTGTGTATTAGGTCACGTGGTGGAGAAGCACAGGTCTGAACTGGTTCGATCGCTAGATGTCAGCACCCTTTTTCTGACCTATCTGGCCAAACACAGACTGATAGAACCGGCAGACATTCTGAAGTATGAGGTTAGACTAAAATCAATCTGGTATACATAGAATCAAAACACAAAATAATTGTATCCCACATACGTGGCGTAACGTGAAATTAACAGTAAATTACCACTGTCAATAAATTCGCAAGTCTATCCGCATCCCGTCGAATCCCGGCAGCACTACTCGGAGACTGAGCAGCGAGCCAGCGCGGTGCTGGACAAGGTGGTCGCCAGGGAGGGGACAACCTCGGATGGGTTCACAAAGTTCATGGATGCACTGAGGCGCTCTGATCAGCATCATCTAGCGACCAGTCTCAGCAGTATAGACAGAGACAGACAACTGGTACAGCAGTGTCAGTGTTTGTACATGTGCTACTTGAACGGTCTTTGTATTATAGTCCAGTTGCCAAATGACTATTTTCTTGTGAAGCATGTTTTGGCGTCATTATGAACTTTTTTTGTTGATTCATCATCTCTGAGCATTCCTGAGTCAGAATCAGCCGGGTGCCACCTTGGCACCCTTGGGGAATTTTTTTCAGAGCCGAAAAACAAAATGGCTGCCACTGAATACCGCTAAATTTACTTCTTCGACAATATCTCCGCTTCTAGGCCACTTAGAAGCACAAACTTGGTGTCTACTACTAGGTTTTCATGGTCAAGGAATCCAAATATAATACTGCCAAACTTGTATATATAACAGCTTATCCGGTTTTCGAGATTGACGAACCCGATTCTTTAAAAAAATTGGTTCTGGTCCAGTCATAAGCATTTTCCACTTCAATCAACAATCTTGGTGTTCACTACTGGGTTAGTGAATCTATAGTACTGACCCAACAAAAGCTGTATGATTTTAACTCCTCAACTGTTACATGTGACAACATTGTGGGTCAATTACAGATCATAACTTGATCAGTCATCATTATCGCCTTCCTGAACAGGTTCTTCTTTGTATATTCGTTGCAACAATCTTGGCTTAAAATACAGCCACGGAACTTTGAACAGCACATCTGTTGTTGAGCAGCGGATTTCCACGAAAATTGCATTCGAGCATGGTGTACATGCTGAGCAAAGGCATTTTGTGATGGGGCAATACCTTCAGTTTTGCAGCTGATGTGATCTTCGAGTTTGCCATCTTCATCTTCCGTACAAATGTCGGTAAACAGACATTTATCACGTCTCCGTTTGGAACAATAACAGGCCGCAATAAAGGCAGTCATTGTTTCCTCTGTTCCTAGTTAACCAAGTTAGTTGAGGCGATGTCCTCCCATATGTGACTTCAATGGTGAGGCATTCACAAACAGATATGAAGATACAAAATTGCACAGTATGGCTGATTCCAGCTTAATATACCGTTTGGGGGTGCTGTGAGGTTTACGTAATCTTTGATAGATACAGACCAACACAAAGCAAATGACAAAATCTTGCCAGACGGTAAAAAATGCTATAAAAAAAAAATCAGCTCAGTCTATACACATACTATTCCTGCGAAAAGTGGTTCACAGAGTAACCTACAACAAGGCTCGATTGAAGCCGTTCATCTACTTCAGTCGAATAGCCACCAGTCATGTCTTGAGGACGACCAAGGAGGGCGAGCTGATCACACTCTGGGGAAGGCCATTTCAATCAGGTGTTGTGCCGGAATAAATGACTGGTACATGTTGACAGTTGTTTGATATTGTGCGAACTGCTGATCGTTTGGTCGCATGGTCCTTGTCTGAGACAGCTCAGAAGGATGATGGTCAATCCATTGGCCATCTTATAGAAACGGGTCAGCGTCATTCTCCTTCTCCACTCCATGAGTGATATCCATCAGAGGTCATTAGGAATAGCTGTAATGCTGTCTGAATGACGATTGTCATAGGGTTCGTTTGCTAGAAATCTGGCCGCAGATCACTGAACCTTTCCAAGCTGGTTTTATAGCTTGGCCTGATGTGGGCACCGGACCACACAGCAATATTAAATGAGGTCAGATGAGAGCGAAATTTCCCCTTTGGCTTGGATGACTTGTCACATCGAATATGGTTTCTACAAGGGAAGCATAGTGCCCGAGTCGCCGTCGTTTATGGGTTATCATCCTGTACTGTCCTGTCACCTATGGAATATTGATACATGTAGGTAGCAGTAGGTTTTGTGGCCAGTGAAATTCCTACAATGTAACAGTTTTCAGTATTGAAATCCATTTGCCTTTTGTGATTTCAGGCTACCAGTCTGTCAATGTCATTATGAAGCAGAATGTGATTCTCAGTTGACGAGATTTCATGAAAGATCAAACAAATATGTGCACGCAGCCTGGTGGTTGATGTTAAATTAATCGTGATGTCATCTATGAAGAGTAGAAACAGCAGGTACTAGACACTCAGAGGCCAGATTTCCACCCACGTGGATCTTTTGGATTCTCTGATCCTTAAATGAACCAATCCATAGAAGATGTTTGTTTCTGATTCCATAATAGTCCAGTTCTGCTTTTTAGTCTGGAGTGTAGGACCCGATAATGTGTCTTGCTGAAGTCTATTATGGCCATATGTACTTGTTTGAATCTGTTTGGGGAAGTCAGGTCGTGAATCACAATGATGAGTTGGGATTCATATGGACGTTTAGCTCGGAATCTGTGTTGGCAGTCGACTAGGATATTGTGTTCGTCAAAATGGTCCATCATCGTGATCATGTTGCTCACCAGAATATGATCCATCACTTTGCAAATCACGGTAGTGCCGCTATATCTTTATCACATCCACACTGGGACCACATTAGCTTTCCTCCAGCATTCGTCAAACTGCTCGAACACACCACGGCATAGCAAAATATATGCCATGTGTACATGTCTCAATGGGGGAGGTGAGTGTATAAACAGTGTGTACTACAGTATTTGTTTGGCATTGGAAAGGCCACAGCATTGAAGACCCCCAAGAGGGGAAATCACCTAATCTGACTTGGTCAACCAGCAGCAGATGAAACAAACCTGATGCCAGAAACGACTGCTTCTTTTGCTGCATATCATGGTTTCAAACTGAGAGATGATATGTTTGTTCACCACCATCCTGTGAAGAACACATTAGCCTCGAAACTGAAGGTATTGCCCCTATCAAAAGATGACTTTGTTCAGCATCTACATCGTACTCAATTACAATTCTTATGTATAAATCCGCTGCTCAATCAGATCCTCCACACTTTGACCCGACCCGATATGGTCGGAATACAGATGGAGACGGCACAACATGCGTCCAACCCCGCTTCCAACTGGTGTATACACTGTACCTGTCGCCATTCTACAAACAGTCGAATGTGGATGCTCCACCAGCCGGCCATGCTCCACTGCGAGATGTGGCTGTGTAGTGCCACAGATGTCTTGTTCAAAGTTCTGTGCCTGTTATTCTGGACCAGATTGTTGCAATGAACATACCAAGAAAGAACCTGTTCAGGAAGATGATGATGATGTCGGTTCAAGTTACGAAGAATTGCCAGTGACTCGTAATGTTGCCACATGTAACACCTAATTTAATAGTGAAATCATATTGTCACATTTATTGTCATTGATTTATTGAGCCAGAATACATAGTAGTGGACAGCAATAAATGTTGTACTGAGTGGCAATTGCATGAGCAATTAATCACTTGACCAAAACCAGATTTTTCAAATATCTGGGTGGTTAATCTCGGAAATCTGATGAGCTGTTATATATACAAGTTTGGCATTATTATAAATGGATTCCTTGACCATGAAAACCCAGTAGTAGACACCAAGTTTGTTCTTCTAAGTGGCCTAGAAGCGAAGATATTGTCAAAGAAGTGAATTTAGCGGTATTCAGTGGCAGCCATTTTGTTTTTCGGCTCTGAAAAAAATTCCCCAAGGGTGCCAAGGTGGCACCCGGCTGATTCTGACTCAGGAATGCTCAGAGATGATGAATCAGCAAAAAAAGTTCATAATGACGCCAAAACATGCTTTTCTGCAGTTCTGCTGGACTATTATAAGGCAGTTCATGATGAACTGAGGTTGTTAAAATACCCGATGTAGTAGATATTTTTTTCACGACAGTAACATAGTTCACTTTTTACCCTGCAGACCAAAACGTTCTGCAGCAGAATCTCAAGGATATCGATGGTTACCTAGAAACAGAGTCGAGACGCACACAGGTCCGAAACAGGCCCTTGTTAGGTGACATAGTATCGGAGGGTAAGCCTGGCACAGCAGCCACGAGCCCTCGCCCGGAGTCACGGGGCCGGCACACCGAGCCATGGACACGTACACCTGATGTGGGGGGTTCTGCGGGTCAACGAGCAGTTGAGAGGTATCAGATGTCAGATCATGACCGAGTTGAACCCATGACGTGGGAAAGTGGTCGGAATTTGTCTGGATCAGAGTCGGTCCACCATAGTCATCTGCCCCAGGACATATTGAATGCCGACTTGAACAAGGAAGACATGGCAGAGTTTCTTTACAAAGTCCATCAGAGCACCAAGTCAACAATTCTTCACTTCGACAGGTGCCGAGAAATCATCGACAAACTGCATTCTGATTGCGAACGTGTTGCCAAAAAGAATGGTGACATGCTTGAACAGTTACGGGAGTGTGCTGAATACGTGCAGAAAATATTGCCAGTCACTCACGCAGACGATGTAGCAGCTGCAGCAGATGAAGTTGAGGATACGCGAGACACCTCTTTTTCCGGTACTGGAAACTTTGTAGCGAAATCCAGAGACACTGAGGTGAAAGATTTGGTCCAGTCAGTCAAAACAGGAGTGGAAGCTGTACTGAGAACTCGGAAACTCCAACAGACAAGGAATATAGCACGACTCGACACAATGCGTAAGATGCTGGATGATATACAGAAACGACAGGCAGTTCTCAGTCGTAACACAGAGCCGCTACCGAGGCATCAGATTAACAAGTACGTGGCTGAGATGAGTAAAACCGAGGAGGAGGTGGAGCCAGGTCTTGTGGCGCTAGCTGAGGCTCTCCTGTCCTATATCCACCAGGAGAGTCAGGTCACCCACAGACACGCCCTGGAGGCATTGAGAACAGGCCATGGATGTAGTCCAAGACAGACCGGCTTCTCGTCTCAGACATACGGACTACCCCACAGGAACTTTGACCAGATTGAACACGACTTGCTGCACCTGTCAAAGGAAATCAGGCGCCAGGACATGGAGCAGTCGGCCGTCTTGCTCCGTCAGATCAGCGAGAGCACCAAGTCAGAGCGAGAGGAGTGTCTGCGACTGGTGGAAGACGTCAGACGGAGGCTGAGGGTTGCCCGTGCCAAGGCTCTCAGAGAGTCAGCTCCAGCAACCTCCAGACCCCGGCACAACCCACGGCGCAGGGCCCGCAGAGCTCTGGACACAAACTTCGGCAAAAAGTTGGCAGAGCTCGGCTCAGAACTGGAAGCCTTTGTAGATCTACTGGGTGCTCAAGTAGAGAAGTACAAGTCTGAGGCAACAAAACAGAAACTCCAGTCAGATAAGGAAATGCAAATGCGCGTGAAGGAAATTCGTGATCTTGAATGTAGACTTCAAAAAACTGAAAACGAGCGGGACAAATTCCAGAAACTGTATTACGACAAAGAAGCCATGCATGAGGCAAACATGCTCTTAAAGCCCACGATCCCCAAGCGAGTACCACGGAGTCGAGGTGACGTTACGGTTCAGGTACAAAGCCTGCCGCCAATACACCCCAGGTCTACCGACAGACTCTCAGCACTCCATACCAGCGAGGGACATTCCAGTCTTACACGTGGCCCACGACCTGGGCTCCGCCAGGCGCCGTTACCAGGGAGACGGCCACTCAGGCCCGGACATATATCTGGGAGAGGGCCCCCACTGCCCCGCCCCCTGGACGTCAAACCCAAGCTGACCCCTCGGGCCAAGCATCTGACCAGACTGAAGGCCACGGCCAGGGAAAGGCAGAGGATTAGAATACAGAACCAGCAAAATCTTGACTAAACATTGACCAACTTTGTTAGCTCTCTCGCACAACAATTAAGAATATGTGTAGAGAATATGTATAGTGTTCACCGGTGGGAATCAGGAAAGTACGAGTTGACAGCGGTTTTTAGGCTACCGGACCTATGGTCCGATAATCTATTGCCGTCGCCTTGCGTCCGTCGTCCGTCTGTCGTCCGTCGTCCGTCCACATTTTTATCTTTAAAGTTTACAGGCGGATTTTTCTGAAATTTTGCACAAAAATGCCTAAAAATATTTCAAGAGGGGGTTATTTTTTAGTTTTTTGATTTTCGCATTTTTACCAAAATGGCGGCCATTTTTGACGCAAAATGGCCAATTTTGGACTTTGGCGGCCATTTTCTCAAAAACTGTCTGATCAGTTTTGAGATTTTTGTTTCAAAGGATTCCCCTTATGTACCTTTATGATATGTATAAGTTTTGTTGCCCTTGAATCGCCGGTCTCCGAAAAACTCGAAAAAGTTTTTTTTGCCCCAAATCGCGTTACTATCCATTCAAAATGGCCAATTTCGGACTTTGGCGGCCATTTTCTCAAAAACTGTCTGATCAGTTTTGAGATTTTTGTCTCAGAAGTTTCCCCTTATGTACCTTTTTGATGTGTATAAGTTTTGTTGCCCTTGAATCGGCGGTCACCGCATGGCGGCCATTTTGAATTTTGACGGGTGGCCGAAAATTTTTTTTCGCGTTACTATCCATTCAAAATGGCCAATTTTGGACTTTGGCGGCCATTTTCTCAAAAACTGTCTGATCAGTTTTGAGATTTTTGTCTCAAAAGTATCCCCTCATGTACCTTTATGATGTGTATAAGTTTTGTTGCCCTTGAATCGGCGGTCACCGCATGGCGGCCATTTTGAATTTTGACGGGTGGCCGAAAATTTTTTTTTCGCCCCAAATCGCATAACTATCCATTTTCGGTCATTTCTAGGCAAAAACAAATTGTTCACACTTTGAAAAAATTTCTTGTCTTAGACATTTTTCGGCACTTTTTTCCTTCATAATGGGAGCTGTCAGGACTGTACTCATAGAACTCTTGAAGATAGAACTTAGAAATTGGCAATTTCAAATGGGAAGTCATATATGGCGACTTGTGTGGTGACCTTGGATGACCTTGGAAGGTCAAAACAGCCATTTTTTTGGGTTGAACAATGCTCAAATTTGCACCTGGTCTGTATTTTCTCGAAAACTGTCTAATCAGTTTTGAGATTTTTGTTTAAAAAGATTCTCTGTGACGTGTATAAGTTTTGGTGCCCTTGAATCGCCGATCTCCGTGTGGCGGCCATTTTAAGTTTTTGACGAGTCGACAAAAAACATTTTTTCGCCCCAAATCGCATTACTATCCATTTTGGGCAATTTTTAGGCGAAAAAAATTTTCACCCTTTGAAAAGAATTTTGCACGTTTTTCCTTCATAATGGGAGCTGTCAGGGCTGTACTCATAGAACACTTGAAGATACAGCTTAGAAATTGGCATTTTATAATGGGAAGTCATATATGGTGATTTGTGTGGTGACCTTGAATTTGACCTTCCATGACCTTGAAAGGTCAAAACAGCCATTTTGGGGTCAAAAAATGCCCAGATTTGACTCTATAGATGAAATGCTTGCAGATAGAGCTTATGTTTGCATTATGAACATATAGGAAGACATATATGGCACAACTAATGATGACCTTGAACTTGACGTCAGATGACCTTAGGTGCCAAATGTCTGACTCGGAGTGTGTAAATTGACCTGAGCGGCCTAAACGCTTCCACCCAGATATATCTTTGTATTATGAACATATAGAATATCAAATGCCGCACACATACACACATGTAATGGTGACATCGAAGTTCACACGGATGACCTTGATTGGTAAATCTCATGGTCATATGTTCACACTGATAACCTTGATTGGTAATTCTCGAGGCCTGTTACCTGCCATGGCCAAAACAAAATTGTCCGGTAACTTATCTTAGCCTTTGGGCTAATTTTTGTCAAGACACACACAAACCAGTGTTTGGTAATTATAAACCAAACGTACGCATGGTGGTGTAAATACCAGTAGATGTGACATTTACGCTATTATAACACAAGTTAATAATGCAGGCCAAGGAGAATAAAAAACGAAGAATGTGTTTTTCGTTTACTTATGGAAACCATAAAATCTTCACTTACTAGTCGATCTATTTACGAAAAAGATTAATAATTCTCTTTCTTACATTATCATTTCATTTCTGAGGTATTAGGTATAAGGCCTAAAAAAAATTTCTGTTTCTCGTCCCCGCCCGCCTCAGTTCAGAATCAGCCTCCCGGATTTTTTATTTGCGATTCTCAAATAAAAAATAAAAAGTGTTCCCGCCCCTATGTTGAGGATAGTGATTGATCGAGTAACCGAATCACATCATGCAACTTAGGCATATATTTAACTTACCTCCTTGTTTTCACTCTCCGCCAAATGCGACAAAACGCTACCAGTTTTCAAATGTGGTTACGTGTATGTAATAATACATATAAAATTATGATCAAGAATTGATTTACTATATTCCTCACGTATACTTCATTGGACATATTAACTGATAGAACGGTTCTCAACAATTACTCATCATTGAAATATAGTATCAACTGACGTTTTTTGATACTACTACTACTACTACTACTCTACTACTACTACACAGAATCATCCTGTTTGTGCTGACTGCTAGGATGATGGCACACCAGTAGTGCCAATGTGCCCGGCCAAGAGGTTTCAAGCCCAAATAAATCAAGCCTCGAGAAATGAAATAATTAAAGTCATGTGTTACACATGATTTCAATTCTGAAAGCTTGATTTATTGGGGTTTGAATGCGTCAGTGCGCAAGTGTTTTTTCAATCAATAAATAAATCAAATTTATTTTCATATGTGTGAAATGTCGTCCCACCAAAAATAAAAAACAAAAAGTGCCTCCCTACCCAATTTTCTCTTGAGCTGAAGACGGTATTTTTTGCAAAATAAAAAATGAAAAATAAAAAATAAAAAGCCCCTCCCTACCCAGTTTTGAAAATATAGGAGGACGAGAAACAGAAACTTATTTTTTTTAGGCCTAAGGTAAAAAATTAGCCCAAAGGCTAAGATAGGTTACCGGACAATTTTGGTTTGGCCATGGCAGCATTGGCAGGTAACAGACCTTTTACCAATCAAGGTTCGCAGTTTAAACATATGACCTTGGGATTTACCAATCAAGGTCATCCGTATGAACTTCGATGTTACCATTACATGTAAGTGTGCGGCATTTGATATTCTATATGTTGGGTGGAATCGTTTAGGTCGCTCAGGTCAATTTACACATTCCAAGTCAGACATTTGGCACTCAAGGTCATCTGACGTCAAGTTCAAGGTCATCATTAGTTGTGCCATATATGTCTTCCTATATGTTCATAATGCACACATGAGCTCTATCTGCAAGCATTTCATCTATAGAGGCAAATCTGGGCATTTTTTGACCCCAAAATGGCTGTTTTGACCTTTCAAGGTCATCGAAGGTCGAATTCAAGGTCACCACACAAGTCGCCATAGATGACTTCCCATTTGAAAATGCCAGTTTCTAAGCTCTATCTTCAAGCGTTCTATGAGTACAGTCCTGACAGCTCCCATTATGAAGGAAAAAAGTGCCGAAAATTTTCCAAGTCCAAAATTTTTTTCAAAGGGTGAAAAAAATTTTTTGCCTAGAAATGGCCCAAAATGGATAGTAATGCGATTTGGGGCGAAACAAATTGTTTTTCGCCGACTCGTCAAAAATTCAAAATGGCCGCCACACGGAGATCGGCGATTCAATGGCAACAAAACTTATACACGTCACAGAGGTATATAAGAGGAATCTTTTTAAGCAAAAATCTCAAAACTGATCAGACAGTTTTTGAGAAAATACAGACCAGGTGCAAATTTGAGCATTTTTCGACCCAAAAATGGCTGTTTTGACCTTTCAAGGTCATCCAAGGTCAAATTTAAGGTCACCACACAAGTCGCCATATATGACTCCCCATTTGAAAGTGCCAATTTCTAAGCTCTATCTTCAAGCGTTCTATGAGTACAGTCCGGACAGCTCCCATTATGAAGGAAAAAAGTGCCGAAAATTTTCCAAGTCCAAAATTTTTTTCAAAGGGTGAAAATTTTTTTTTGCCATAGAAATGGTCCAAAATGGATAGTAATGCGATTTGGGGCGAAAAAAACAATTTTCGCCGACTTGTCAAAAATTCAAAATGGCCGCCACACTGAGATCGGCGATTCAAGGGCAACAAAACTTATACACGTCACAGAGGTATATAAGAGGAATCTTTTTAAGCAAAAATCTCAAAACTGATCAGACAGTTTTTGAGAAAATACAGACCAGGTGCAAATTTGAGCATTTTTCGACCCAAAAATGGCTGTTTTGACCTTTCAAGGTCATCCAAGGTCAAATTCAAGGTCACCACACAAGTCGCCATATATGACTTCCCATTTGAAAGTGCCAATTTCTAAGCTCTATCTTCAAGCGTTCTATGAGTACAGTCCGGACAGCTCCCATTATGAAGGAAAAAGTGCCAAAAATTTTCCAAGTCCAAAATTTTTTTCAAAGGGTGAAAATCTTTTTTTGCCCTAGAAATGGCCCTAAATGGATGGTAATGCGATTTGGGGCGAAAAAATTTTTTTTCGCCGACCCGCCAAAAATTCAAAATGGCCGCCACACGGAAACCGGCGAATTTAGGGAAACCAAACTTATACATATCACAGAGGTATATGAGAGGAATCTTTTGAAACCAAAAACTCAAAACTGATCAGACAGTTTTTGAGAAAATGGCCGTCAAAGTCCAAAATTGAGCGTTTTTCGACAAAAACGGCCGCCATTTTGAAAAAAATACGAAAATCAAAAAACAAAAAAATACCTCCTTCTCAAAATATTTTTAGGCATTTTTGTGCAAAATTTCAGAAAGATTCGATCGTTAACTTTAAAGATAAAAATGTTAACGGACGGACGCAACGCCATGCCAATAGGTTATCGGACCAAAGGTCCGGTAACCTAAAAACTAACAACTACGATTTGTGCAACTGGAAATTTCCCAGTCATGACGTGAATGGACCGTTTTCTAGGGTGTACGACGGCGGCCATTTTTGGATCGCGTGTTTTCGCCTTAAAAAGTAGGGTAAGAACGCGAAAACACGAAGCAAAAACGCGAAAACTCGAGGCGAAAAGACGAAACTACGAAGCGAAACCATGAAGCGAAAACTCGAAACTGAATCTCGTCTTTTCGCTTCGTGTTTTCGTCTTCGCGCCTATTTTTATAGGCGAAAACCCCGAGATCACAAAATGGCCGCCGTCGTGTGCACATAATGCTGCATATCTGACCTGACGAGTCGGCAATGATTATCCGCCAGATATGCTGACTGATAATGAACAAATGTCTTCATTGAATGAAATGATACTATTAATAATAGCAAAATTTGTTTTGTGCCTTTGAGAGAGACTGAACTGATTGATATTATTTATATTATGCATGATTTTATATTATACATTACATTTTAGTGTCCCTCCATCGATGATAATATGTTTGACGCCCTATAAAGTCATGTATAATAGACTCTAATCTAATTTTAACCCGTCTATCAGTACCCCTGCAACACCCCTCACGAAGTGAAAAATTAGCCCAAGGGCTAAGAAAGGTTACCGGACAATATATATTTTAGATATTAGTATTTTGTCCCGTGACCTTGAAAATAAGGTCATTGGTTAATTCAAGGACATGATAATATTCGGCATATGTCATTTCTAGTATGTCCACAATTGATTCCTAAGCTGTAAAGTCAATAATAAGCGAGATATTAGATATCATGTCCTGTCACCTTGAAAATGAGGTCAAAGGTCGAATTCAAGGTCATAGCAATATTCAGCTTATATCATTTCCTATATGTTCATAATTGATTCCTAAACTGATCCTGAAAATGAGGTCAAAGGTCAAATTCAATGTCAAGGCAATAATCTGCATATATCATTTCCTATATGTTCATAATTGATTCTCAAGCTGTAAAGTCGATAAGAAGCGAGATATTAGCCACTTTTCCTGTGACCTTGAAAATGAGGTCAAAGGTCAAATTCAAGGTCATTAGAATATTCGGCATATATCATTTCCTATATGTCAACAATTGATTCCTAAGCTGTAAAGTCAATAATAGGCGAGATATTAGCCATTTTGTGCTCTGACCTTGAAACTGAAGTCAGAGGTCAAATTCAAGGTCACGGGAATATTCAGCATATATCATTTCCTTTATGTCCACAATTGATCCCTAAGCTGTAAAATCGATAATAATTGAGATATTAGCCATTTTGTTCTGAAACCTTGAAAATGAGGTCAAACGTCAAATTCAAGGTCATCAGATTATTCGGCATGTATCATTTCCCATATGTCAACAATTGATTTCTAGGCTGTAAAGTTGATAATAAGCGAGGTATTAGACATTTTGTGCTCTGACCTTGAAACCGAGGTCAGAGGTCAAATTCAAGGTCACAAGAATATTCAGCATATATCATTTCCTATATGTCCACAATTGATCCCTAAGCTGTAAAATCGATAATAAGTGAGATATTAGCCATTTTGTCCTGTGACCTTGAGAATGAGGTCAAACGTCAAATTCAAGGTCATCAGATTATTCGGCATGTATCATTTCCTATATGTCCACAATTGATTCCTGGGCTGTAAAGTTGATAATAAGCAAGATATTAGACATTTTGTGCTCTGACCTTGAAACCGAGGTCAGAGGTCAAATTCAAGGTCACGAGAATATTCAGCATATATCATTTCCTATATGTCCACAATTGATCCCTAAGCTGTAAAATCGATAATAAGTGAGATATTAGCCATTTTGTTCTGTGACCTTGAAAATGAGGTCAAACGTCAAATTCAAGGGCATCAGATTATTCGGCATGTATCATTTCCTATATGTCCACAATTAATTCCTAGGCTGTAAAGTTGATAATAAGCGAGATATTATACATTTTGTGCTCTGACCTTGAAACCGAGGTCAGAGGTCAAATTCAAGGTCACGAGAATATTCAGCATATATCATTTCCTATATGTCCACAATTGATCCCTAAGCTGTAAAATCGATAATAAGTGAGATATTAGCCATTTTGTTCTGTGACCTTGAAAATGAGGTCAAACGTCAAATTCAAGGTCATCAGATTATTCGGCATGTATCATTTCCTATATGTCCACAATTGATTCCTAGGCTGTAAAGTTGATAATAAGCAAGATATTAGACATTTTGTGCTCTGACCTTGAAACCGAGGTCAGAGGTCAAATTCAAGGTCACAAGAATATTCAGCATATATCATTTCCTATATGTCCACAATTGATTCCTAGTCTCTAATCTCAATATTACATGAGATATTAAGCTTAATGTGTCCCATTATAAAGCATAGGAGAATTTAACATGGGAAAGTCCCATTTGGGTGGAGTTTGGGCCCAAAGTAGCCCACTTCGAGCGATTCAAGGGCAACGAAATTTATACATGTCACAGGGGTACATATGAGGAGTGTTATGCATCAACAAGAACAAAAGTTACTGAACAGATTTTGAGTAAACGACCGTCAAAATCCAAAATTGGTCATTTTTTAAAGAAAACGGCCGCTCTGACCTTGAGACTGAGGTCAGAGGTCGAATTCAAGATCACGAGAATATTCAGCATATATCATTTCCTATATGTCCACAATTGATTCCTAGTCTCTAATCTCAATATTAAGTGAGATATTAGGCATAATGTGTCCCATTATAAAGCATAGGAGAATTTAACATGGGAAAGTCCCATTTGGGCCGAGTTTGGGCCAAAATGGCCCACTTCGAGCGATTCAAGCGCAACGAAATTTATAGACATCATAGAAGTACATATGAGGAGTGTTATGTATCAAAAAGAAAAAAAGTTACTGAACAGATTTTGAGAGAATGGCCGCCAAAGTCCAAAATCAGGCATTTTTCGTCGAAAATGGCCGCCATTTTGAAAAAAATGCAGAAATCAAAAAACTAAAAAAAACCTTTCCTGGAAATATTTTTAGGTATTTTTGTGCGAAATTTCAGAAAGATTTGACCGTATACTTTAAAGATAAAAATGTGAACGGACGGACGACGGACGGACGGACGACGGACGCCGGACGACGGACGCAACGCCATGCCAATAGGTTATCGGACCATAGGTCCGGTAACCTAAAAACGGAATCACGAAGCGAAAAGACGAAAACACGAAAAGACGTGTTTTCGGGTTTTCGCTTCGTACTTTCGCGTTCTCGCTCTACTTTTTAAGGCGAAAAAATGGCTGCGGTCGTACACCATAGTTTTCCAATACTGGGAAGCACCATAAGCACGATATGAATGGGACGCATCATCAAACTGTGGCAGTGTGGACGGCGGGCTCGATCATAACGCTCTCGTAAAAGTGTCGTTCACATGGGTCGATACAAAAATAGCAGATCTCTCAGATCGTGTATTTCTGATCATAAAGGAAACTCGAAAACAACACTGATTCTTGTACTGTGCCTAATCCGTGCTAATTGGAGGTAGTTGGCAATCTACACCTATTTCAAATTCAGACCAAAAACGGTATCTCAGGAATCTGGGCAAATATGTTGTAATTTTGGACCAGAAGACACATTGAGGTGTATTCTGTTCTCTACTATTATGCCAAAAAGACCAACTACTATTGATCAATTATGCCAAATTATACAAGATAGCTACGGTAGCAGAGCCTATATTCCGATAGGATAAATTTATATGTTTATATTAACGGTGACATCACGATCACCATGTTGCTTCTGCTGGTACTTGTGCTCAAAAGCACGTTACTTCTGCTTGTACTTGTGCTCAGAGGCATGTTATTTCTGCTGCTATTTCTGCTCAAAGGCTCGTTACTTCTGCTGGTAATTCTGCTCAAAGGCACATTACTTCTGCTTGTACTTGTGCTCAGAGGCATGTTATTTCTGCAGCTATTTCTGCTCAAAGGCTCGCTACTTCTGCTGGTAATTCTGCTCAAAGGCACGTTACTTCTGCTGGTACTTGTGCTCAGAGGCATGTTATTTCTGCTGCTATTTCTGCTCAAAGGCTCGTTACTTCTGCTGGTAATTCTGCTCAAAGGCACGTTACTTCTGCTTGTACTTGTGCTCAGAGGCATGTTATTTCTGCTGCTATTTCTGCTCAAAGGCTCGCTACTTCTGCTGGTAATTCTGCTCAAAGGCACGTTACTTCTGCTGGTACTTGTGCTCAGAGGCATGTTATTTCTGCTGCTATTTCTGCTCAAAAGCACGTTACTTCTGCTGGTATTGTGCTCAGAGGCATGTTATTTCTGCTGCTATTTCTGCTCAAAGGCTCGTTACTTCTGCTGATAATTCTGCTCAAAGGCATGTTATTTCTGCTGCTATTTCTGCTCAAAGGCTCGTTACTTCTGCTGGTAATTCTGCTCAAAGGCACGTTACTTCTGCTGGTACCTGTGCTCAGAGGCATGTTATTTCTGCTGCTATTTCTGCTCAAAGGCTCGTTACTTCTGCTGGTAAATCTGCTCAAAGGCACGTTACTTCTGCTGGTACCTGTGCTCAGAGGCATGTTATTTCTGCTGCTATTTCTGCTCAAAGGCTCGTTACTTCTGCTGGTAAATCTGCTCAAAGGCACGTTACTTCTGCTGGTACCTGTGCTCAGAGGCATGTTATTTCTGCTGCTATTTCTGCTCAAAGGCTCGTTACTTCTGCTGGTAAATCTGCTCAAAGGCACGTTACTTCTGCTGGTACCTGTGCTCAGAGGCATGTTATTTCTGCTGCTATTTCTGCTCAAAGGCTCGTTACTTCTGCTGGTAAATCTGCTCAAAGGCACGTTACTTCTGCTGGTACCTGTGCTCAGAGGCATGTTATTTCTGCTGCTATTTCTGCTCAAAGGCTCGTTACTTCTGCTGGTAAATCTGCTCAAAGGCACGTTACTTCTGCTGGTACCTGTGCTCAGAGGCATGTTATTTCTGCTGCTATTTCTGCTCAAAGGCTCGTTACTTCTGCTGCTATTTCTGCTCAAAGGCACGTTACTTCTGCTGGTAATTCTGCTCAAAGGCATGTTATTTCTGCTGGTAATCCTACTCAAAGGCATGTTATTTCTGCTGGTAATCCTACTCAAAGGCATGTTATTTCTGCTGGTACTTCTACTCAAAGGCGTGTCTGAAATTTCTGAGAGTCCGTACAATGTGAAGGCATGAAACTTCCCAAACTATTTCCATTTGCCATGGAGAAGATTTTTTTATTGATATAATTTGATAGAGATAAATATTCATGTTGCCAAAATAATGTGAAATAACTCCTTTTTTGTGCTGCCCCGCAACATAGGTTGCATGCATACTACTGAACGAATGTCGAAAATAATAAAGCATTCTGGTGTTTTGAAGATACTAAGGAACTCCAATATGTGACCGTAAAGGGGAGGGGGGGGGGGGAGGGAGGGGGATTAAATCAAGTGCTTCGAAAACAGTGAAAATTTGCTGGACCACATGTGATACCCCTTGAGAGTTTTTAAAATAGGAATACAAACAAGTCGTTATATATTCGCATGCTGCTAAATATAGAATCTATGCGTTCAATTTATCAGATCAGAGAACATTCAGCTATCAATTCTTTGGATTAGAACTCCACTTATAGCGTTGTTAGGAATTATTTGGCCCACATTGAAAGATCTCGATCTGGAAACAGTACCTCCACTGACGAGCACTCTCGATGGTGCTCTTGACGAAGATGATTTATATATACATATTACATACTGAAATTTACGGTGGCTGATATATGCCATAGATTTTTTTTTTTTTCCGGAAGGACATTCTGAAGAATGTAAAATAACCAAATGCATGTATTTATTGTTCAATACGTGTACTTGAAATTAAAATAATAAATAAATATGCGTACTTAATATTGAATACACGTATTTAATATTAAATATGTGTACCTAATGTTAAATAAGCAAAAATATATGTGGCTAAGTTGCTGTGCATGTCTCGTGAGCACAAGATATATATCAAGCGACACGGCGCTGCAAGAAAGTAAAGAAAATCTGACTGTCTGGTATTCAATATTATATACACGTATTTAACATTAAGTACACGAATTTAATATTAAGTATGCGTATTTAATATTAAGTACGTGTATTTGACATTAAGTGCACGTATTTAATATCAGTACGCATATTTAAAATTATAATATATGCGTATTTAATTTTAAGTATGTATATATAATAAAAAAATATGTGTATTTAATATTAAGTACGTGTATTTAATAATAAGTATTCATATTTATTATTAAGTACGCGTATTTAAACATCAAGTACGCATATTACATCCGTTTGGAAAAAAAAAGAAAAAAAAAGAAAGAATGAAAATAAAGAATAAAACTATGGCATATATCAGCCACCGTAGAAATTGTAATATATAACAATTAAATTGTTGAGAATTGCTTGGCATGTAGTATTTGTTTCATTCTTTTGTAGATGTCTGGTGTCTATATGCTTGACATTTGTGACACGTTGTGCCCATAAAACGACGCGATTTTTCTAGTATAGCTAATTTATTAATACCCTAGTGTAGTGTGTGAACCGCTGGGCCTGTGTCTAAAAACACTCGTTAACAAGTAGATACTTCCAAACAAACTAACAAACAAACATATAGTCAGTCCACTCCACACTCGGTACAAACAGCACTGTCTTTTTCTATCTGATCGTAATGATATCAACAACAAACAACTTGAGAAGGTTATCTCAAACATCAATTTCGTATTGTTGTTATGATTTTAAATCAATTTCAAACTTCTAACTAGACGCTTTCCGGTCGCCGACGACCGCGTGGGTGTATTCCTATCATCCCGGTTACCAATAATATGTCAGTCAGGCAAAATATCAGTACTACTAGGCTAGTGTTTTTTATCAATGTTAGTAATGAAAGTTTCAAGCCTTAACTATATTATTCCATGCGGTAATATTCTTAACAACTAATTATTCGTTAACTTATTTCTTACCAAATTTTCACTTATATTTTGTCTCAAGATTAGCATATGAATACCAATCCCAACAATACGAGTGATTTCTATATCTACATTTGCTGGTATTGTTTTATTGTTGTAATACATTAGCAATATCAACTAATTAAGATTAATGCAGTGTAAAATCTGTAATAAAAAACTTGCTCTTGTTTAGTCCAATGATAAATGTTTATCGTCTTAACTATTTTCATTGTGTTTGTGAGCAAACCAGTGAAATTCATATTAACTTATTCAGTGATAATAATCTATTTTGCACAAAACCATCACCTCAATACTTGTACACACATTCAGTGGATTTGTTTCCAAATTGCAACCAAAAGGAATGATCACAGACCTCAAACTGGATATTTCACATTAAAGAGTTAACGTATTGATATTCATTTAATCTTTCCGAAGTCACGTGCGTCGAAACAGTTGACTTCGTCACAAAATGTGTCACCAATCGGCCATCTTGGTCGCTATATGGCAACCAAAATCGATAGGTATCGGGATGATACCATAAGACATGTCCATATAAAATATCAAAATCGGGTCAGATTTGCAACCTGCACCACAAGGAAGTCTGTGGAAGCGGCGGCGCGACGATCGCAAGTCCATAGTATCCGTCGAACTTCGTTCGGGGGATACAATTACGATTGATATCTTGCTCACTGAATTCACTGCAGCTTTATACCTTACATTACACAACAAGGTATGATGTCATCGAGTATGAGCCGATTCTCCGTGCACAGGATTTCATTCACACAGCCGATCAATGTCTTCAAACAAGTTCTCTCACCTTTTAGCTAAATGTTAGCTATATTCATTCAGTGCAGTGAGCTACAAGACTGCACATAAGTACCAATAACTTCACAAAAGTGGCCTAACGATTGTGTATAACAATACAACAGATCAGACATCATTTCCTTAACGTGAATCTACAGTCCATTATAATATAACGGCTCTACTTTGAAGACATATCGACGTGAGTTCAAACAAATTATCAACAACATGAACAAACATGAACAGGACAAGGAACGATGCTTTGAACATAAACACGTCATATCATAACCTACATATAGCCACTATACTTTGTAACAATTGTATTAAGATGCCTTCTCTCTGACTGGATTTGATGAACATAATCATCAAGAATATCACTATAGAGGTGTCAAAGCATTGATCAGCCTTACTGACTCAAGCTTGTATCCTGATTGACGCTTAAACATTGACAGTATTGACAGAACATCACAGTCTAAAAACAATTCAACATTCGCACACTACAAACAATATAATGAAATTGTTGGATTCCTTTCTGTTGCTACCTCTGTTTTCTATTTGCCCACCCACGTGGAACATAGCGCCACCTAGTGAATACCTCAGCGCCCTCTAGTGAACTTGGAGCAGGTCTGGCTTGACACGGAGACTGTACATTTTGTTATAGTAGAACGTGTTTTCCTCGATAGCCTGCAGTACGTGTTTGGGCAGGTTGGGCATGACGTTGGGACTTTTGGGTTTGGTGGCTGAGGGCTGGAAGGTTTTGGAGGTCAGTACGCCCTCGAACCACGGCATCCACTCCTGGAACATCTGCAAGTCTTTGGGGGTCTCGTCCCAGTTCAGCATCTGGTCGTCAAAGCGGATCCCGACCTTCCGGCAAAACGTCTTCAGTGTCGGCTCTGTAACGACAGGGACAGATGCGATAGAGAACAGGAAGATACATCCAAAAGTGTAGATTAGTGCATTCGGAGTTCATGTGAGCAACATTGTAGGACGTTTCGGCTGCATCACACAGCCTTGGTCACTGCTGTGCTGTTGTTGATGTTACGTCACAAGACCAGTAGTGACCATGATGTTGCTCACAAGGTTCTGTGAAGAATACTTTGAAAGGAAACGACATGATACAAAACAGGAAAAGATACGACATAAAACAGGAAAAAAAAACATAGCATAAAGAACAGGAAAATATAAGATACAGAACAGCAAAGATCCGATGCAGGATACAAAAGATAAAATACACAACAGGAAAAGAAACGGTACAAACCAAGAACAGTTATGATGCAAAACAGGAAAAAATACGATACAAAACAGTAAAAGGTGCGACTCAGAATAATTACGAAAATTCCCACAGAAGAGTTCTTCCCCACACATGTGAGCTTTCTCTGAACCATTGTTCCTAGTCGCACTCGACACAACGACCACAATTCACGAAATACAGAACACCATTCAAGTTGAAGGATACAACTGAAGACAGACATGTCAGGACGTCAAATTACCGTCCTAATTTCAGACTGATTATATACCGGTATGTATTATACTAGTCTTTACGTGAGATTTGCTGCACATCCATTTGTGAGGGAAGGAGTGAAAGCAAGAGGCTCACGTTCAGATTGAGTTTGACAGAGAAGCCCCCTGGAGATTGGTTCGGGTCGCGGTATTGGAGAGCTCTCTGGAGAATTATTGGTCACCAGGAGTCTGTAATCTGGCCCAGTAGCACATGAGAGGGATCAGTTATTGAACATGACATGGAAGCGACATTCGAGTGAAGGATTATGGGAACTCGTGACCGTGGTGAGATAATGAGACCTCCTGTGTGGTCCGCGAGCCATTACGACAGTTGTAGTGGCACCGACAAGGCTAAAGACCGTTAGATGATTGTTTCGCCAGGTCAAATTAATGAAATGATGGCTAATGCCTCGATATGAATACAACAGGCAACTTGGAGCTTTGCATGGGGTTTTTTTCTCGGTGGTTGTGATTTGGAAACAGTGCAAATGTTCGACGCACAACTTTAAAATGCCAGCATTTAGTTGTGTGTTTCATTCCTGTTATATCATATTTCACACAGATATGTGTATGACAAGTTGACATATTGATATTTTACACAGGTATGTATGTGACAAGGTTACATGTTGATATTTCACATAAGTATGTGTGTGACAAGGTTACATGTTGATATTTCACACAAGTATGTGTGCAAGAAGGTTACATGTTGATATTTCACACAGGTATGTATGTGACAAGGTTACATGTTGATATTTCACATAAGTATGTGTGTGACAAGGTTACATGTTGATATTTCACACAAGTATGTGTGCAAGAAGGTTACATGTTGATATTTCACACAGGTATGTATGTGACAAGGTTACATGTTGATATTTCACATAAGTATGTGTGTGACAAGGTTACATGTTGATATTTCACACAAGTATGTGTGCAAGAAGGTTACATGTTGATATTTCACACAGGTATGTATGTGACAAGGTTACATGTTGATATTTCACATAAGTATGTGTGTGACAAGGTTACATGTTGATATTTCACACAAGTATGTGTGTGACAAGGTTACATGTTGATATTTCACACAGGTATGTGTGTGACAAGGTTACATGTTGATATTTCACACATGAGTGTGTGTGTGTGACAAGGTCACATGTTGATATTTCACACAGGTATGTGTACATATTGATATTTCACACATGAGTGTGTGTGTGTGACAAGGTTACATGTTGATATTTCACACAGGTATGTGTGTGACAAGGTTACATGTTGATATTTCACACAGGTATGTGTGTAACAAGGTTACATGTTGATATTTCACACAGTTATGTGTTTGACAAGGTTACATGTGGATATTTTACACAGGTATGTGTGTGACAAGGTTACATGTTGATGTTTTACACAGGTATGTGTGTGACAAGGTTACATGTTGATATTTCACACAGGTATGTGTGTGACAAGGTTACATGTTGACATTCCACACAGGTATGTGTGTAACAAGGTTACATGTTGATATTTTACACAGGTATGTGTGTGACAAGGTTACATGTTGACATTCCACACAGTTATGTGTTTGACAAGGTTACATGTGGATATTTTACACAGGTATGTGTGTGACAAGGTTACATGTTGATGTTTTACACAGGTGTGTGTGACAAGGTTACATGTTGATATTTCACACAGGTATGTGTGTGACAAGGTTACATGTTGATATTTCACACAGGTATGTGTGTGAAAAGGTTACATGTTGATATTTTACACAGGTATGTGTGTGACAAGGTTACATGTTGACATTCCACACAGGTATGTGTGTGACAAGGTTACATGTTGACATTCCACACAGGTGTGTGTGTGACAAGGTTATAAGTTGATATTTTACACAGTTATGTGGGTAAGAAGGTTACATGTTGATAGTTTACACAGGTATGTGTGTGACAAGGTTACATGTTGATAGTTTACACAGGTATGTGTGTGACAAGGTTACATGTTGATAGTTTACACAGGTATGTGTGTGACAAGGTTACATGTTGATATTTTACACAGGTATGTGTGTGACAAGGTTACATGTTGATATTTACACAGGTAAGTGTGTGACAAGGTTACATGTTGATAGTTTACACAGGTATGTGTGTGACAAGGTTACATGTTGATAGTTTACACAGGTATGTGTGTGACAAGGTTACATGTTGATAGTTTACACAGGTATGTGTGTGACAAGGTTACATGTTGATATTTTACACAGGTATGTGTGTGACAAGGTTACATGTTGATATTTACACAGGTAAGTGTGTGACAAGGTTACATATTGATAGTTTACACAGGTATGTGTGTGACAAGGTTACATGTTGATATTTACACAGGTATGTGTGTGACAAGGTTACATGTTGATAGTTTACACAGGTATGTGTGTGACAAGGTTACATGTTGATATTTCACACAGGTATGTGTGTGACAAGGTTACATGTTGATATTTCACACAGGTATGTGTGTGACAAGGTTACATGTTGATATTTTACACAGGTATGTGGGTAAGAAGGTTACATGTTGATATTTCACACAGGTATGTGTGTGACAAGGTTACATGTTGATATTTTACACAGGTATGTGTGTGACAAGGTTACATGTTGATATTTCACACATGAGTGTGTGTGTGTGACAAGGTTACATGTTGATATTTCACACAGGTATGTGAGTGACAAGGTTACATGTTGATATTTCACACATGAGTGTGTGTGTGTGTGACAAGGTTACATGTCGATATTCCACACAGGTATGTGTGTGAAAAGGTTACATGTTGATATTTTACACAGGAATGTGTGCGACAAGGTTACATGTTGATATTTCACACAGGTATGTGTGTGACAAGGTTCCATGTTGATATTTTACACAGGTATGTGTGTGACAAGGTTACATGTTGATATTTCACACAGGTATGTGTGTAACAAGGTTACATGTTGATATTTCACACAGTTATGTGTTTGACAAGGTTACATGTGGATATTTTACACAGGTATGTGTGTGACAAGGTTACATGTTGATGTTTTACACAGGTATGTGTGTGACAAGGTTACATGTTGATATTTCACACAGGTATGTGTGTGACAAGGTTACATGTTGACATTCCACACAGGTATGTGTGTAACAAGGTTACATGTTGATATTTTACACAGGTATGTGTGTGACAAGGTTACATGTTGACATTCCACACAGTTATGTGTTTGACAAGGTTACATGTGGATATTTTACACAGGTATGTGTGTGACAAGGTTACATGTTGATGTTTTACACAGGTGTGTGTGACAAGGTTACATGTTGATATTTCACACAGGTATGTGTGTGACAAGGTTACATGTTGATATTTCACACAGGTATGTGTGTGACAAGGTTACATGTTGATATTTTACACAGGTATGTGTGTGACAAGGTTACATGTTGACATTCCACACAGGTATGTGTGTGACAAGGTTACATGTTGACATTCCACACAGGTGTGTGTGTGACAAGGTTATAAGTTGATATTTTACACAGTTATGTGGGTAAGAAGGTTACATGTTGATAGTTTACACAGGTATGTGTGTGACAAGGTTACATGTTGATAGTTTACACAGGTATGTGTGTGACAAGGTTACATGTTGATATTTTACACAGGTATGTGTGTGACAAGGTTACATGTTGATATTTACACAGGTAAGTGTGTGACAAGGTTACATGTTGATATTTTACACAGGTATGTGTGTGACAAGGTTACATGTTGATAGTTTACACAGGTATGTGTGTGACAAGGTTACATGTTGATAGTTTACACAGGTATGTGTGTGACAAGGTTACATGTTGATAGTTTACACAGGTATGTGTGTGACAAGGTTACATGTTGATATTTTACACAGGTATGTGTGTGACAAGGTTACATGTTGATAGTTTACACAGGTATGTGTGTGACAAGGTTACATGTTGATGTTTTACACAGGTATGTGTGTGACAAGGTTACATGTTGATATTTTACACAGGTATGTGTGTGACAAGGTTACATGTTGATAGTTTACACAGGTATGTGTGTGACAAGGTTACATGTTGATGTTTTACACAGGTATGTGTGTGACAAGGTTACATGTTGATATTTTACACAGGTATGTGTGTGACAAGGTTACATGTTGATAGTTTACACAGGTATGTGTGTGACAAGGTTACATGTTGATATTTACACAGGTAAGTGTGTGACAAGGTTACATGTTGATAGTTTACACAGGTATGTGTGTGACAAGGTTACATGTTGATAGTTTACACAGGTATGTGTGTGACAAGGTTACATGTTGATAGTTTACACAGGTATGTGTGTGACAAGGTTACATGTTGATAGTTTACACAGGTATGTGTGTGACAAGGTTACATGTTGACATTCCACACAGTTATGTGTTTGACAAGGTTACATGTGGATATTTTACACAGGTATGTGTGTGACAAGGTTACATGTTGATAGTTTACACAGGTATGTGTGTGACAAGGTTACATGTTGATATTTACACAGGTAAGTGTGTGACAAGGTTACATGTTGATAGTTTACACAGGTATGTGTGTGACAAGGTTACATGTTGATAGTTTACACAGGTATGTGTGTGACAAGGTTACATGTTGATAGTTTACACAGGTATGTGTGTGACAAGGTTACATGTTGATAGTTTACACAGGTATGTGTGTGACAAGGTTACATGTTGATATTTTACACAGGTATGTGTGTGACAAGGTTACATGTTGATATTTTACACAGGTATGTGTGTGACAAGGTTACATGTTGATAGTTTACACAGGTAAGTGTGTGACAAGGTTACATGTTGATAGTTTACACAGGTATGTGTGTGACAAGGTTACATGTTGATAGTTTACACAGGTATGTGTGTGACAAGGTTACATGTTGATAGTTTACACAGGTATGTGTGTGACAAGGTTACATGTTGATATTTTACACAGGTATGTGTGTGACAAGGTTACATGTTGATGTTTTACACAGGTATGTGTGTGACAAGGTTACATGTTGATATTTTACACAGGTATGTGTGTGACAAGGTTACATGTTGATATTTACACAGGTAAGTGTGTGACAAGGTTACATGTTGATAGTTTACACAGGTATGTGTGTGACAAGGTTACATGTTGATATTTACACAGGTATGTGTGTGACAAGGTTACATGTTGATAGTTTACACAGGTATGTGTGTGACAAGGTTACATGTTGATATTTACACAGGTATGTGTGTGACAAGGTTACATGTTGATATTTACACAGGTATGTGTGTGACAAGGTTACATGTTGATAGTTTACACAGGTATGTGTGTGACAAGGTTACATGTTGATATTTTACACAGGTATGTGTATGACAAGGTTACATGTTGATATTAAACAGGTATGTATGTGTCAAGGTTACATGTTGATATTTTACACAGGTATGTGTGTGACAAGGTCACATGTTGATATTTCACACAGGTATGTGTCTGACAAGGTTACATGTTGATGTTTTACACAGGTATGTGTGTGACAAGGTTACATGTTGATATTTTATTCAGGTATGTGTGTGACAAGGTTACATGTTGATATTTTACACAGGTGTGTGTGTGACAAGGTTACATGTTGATATTTTACACAGGTATGTGTATGCCAAGGTTACATGTTGATATTTTACACAGGTATGTGTGTGACAAGGTTACATGTTGATATTTTACACAGGTATGTGTGTGACAAGGTTCCATGTTGATATTTTACACAGGTATGTGTGTGACATGGTTACATGTTGATATTTTACACAGGTATGTGTGTGACAAGGTATAAAAAGGTTATGTGTTGAGACTGTGCCGTGTCTACGTCCTGATCAAAGAAAACCTCTGAAATCACTCGACTTCTCTCGAGGAGCTTTCTCCTTCTCCTGGGTGATAACAGCACTAGACGTTTTCTTTTGTGTGCAATTATACAAAGCCGGCCTTAGCCGGGCAACACCAGTTTCGAAATAAACGAAACCAATTACTCCAGTAATAGTTGGATGTGTTGGACATTTATCTTGTATGGATATAACTCGTTATTTCTCCTGGGCCGCCCTGAGACGACACCAGTCTGCCTCCTACACCGCCTTGCTCCTCAGCCTAACAATACATCGTCTCGATTATCTAGACGCTGTTTAAGTGGGGAAATGAGTTTTAAATCCTGCGGATTTCTTGTAGTTATTGTCGTTTAATCAGTGTCCTGATGTGCCGAGATCCGTCCATTACACTACTAGCCAATGTATGGTCAGTCTGAGGACAGTGACGTAGAGGGTCCTTACAGCAAGACGGTCGCCATTTTAATTGCCTCAATCACTGTTTGGGTTAGTGGCCTGGTGGACTGAGCGAGAACTGGTAACCGTCGTGTACCGAGATCCTGCAAATATTGGTTCTGGTTTCACGGTTTGCCAAACATGACCGCCAGAGGCATTTGTCATTTTGGTCTGAAGCACACAGCGGAATAACGGCTTCCCTTCGGCTCGGTTTGTGGGTGCGTTCATCTGTGACAACGGTTCCTGGGTATTTGCACAGAATAGAAATATGACGTCATTAGCGACGCTAGCTCCACCAAATGCGACCACCGAAGCTTTAATGCGACGGACAACTATGCAGACAAATAATTGTGCAATGGACTAGGAACCACATTAGATAGAATGCTCCGTACCACATTATGAAGAGACAATATAGGCCTAAGTGTCCAACTACAGCTATCGAAGCTGTGAAATGCAGTATGATGCAAACTCTTATGAAAGTGCTCATGCACCCAGGTGGGTAAGAATGGTCATATCAACATCCCTCTCCATTGAATCAAACGTTACAGCCATTTATTAAAGATGCCATTTCGTTATCAAATTACAGAACCCATTTGGGTTCCACGCATGAAGGAATTAGTGAACCTTACGATAATAAAATATTGACTAGCAACACCCACCCCCTGCTGACGAGTGTACAGGTTTTCACCGACCCCCCCCCCCCCCCTCCTTTGGGCAAGCCCCTGTATTCGGTACCATCAAACCTACATAACAGGCATCAAGACCAAGTTATATACCAAGACATCGTAATTAGGTCACACGCGGTAAAACAAAAGTTGTAAATAATTATAAATAACCAGAAATTAGTGTGTCCCGCATGGTTACGGCGGGGTTACGTCATGCCAATATCGGTAGATAATGTATAGTATGTCTGTGAATGGTTGTTGTGGAAGCTCAGTGTTGGAGATATGTTCGCACAGCGTTTGGGGAAAAAATGCCCTGTGATAACTGGCACACGGGGTAGTGGTCGACCATTATATTATATAATCCAAAAAAATGAATATGAAAATATTAAATTTTTTGGATATAGAATCCCAAAAATTAATATGTCAATCCCATGAAATGAACATTTTTGTTAGGTTCATTGGTGGGACATTTTTTTTTATCACTATCGCTACAAGTCCTGGCTACCACAGGGAAAGCTGTACAGTATTAAACGTAAGGTAGTGTTCAATGGTGTAGTACCATCAGTCCTACTGAACAGGAAAGTTAAGGTTATTTAGTACCGCCCGACCGCTTACCCGGATGTTTGAGAAGATCGTCTGCGTCCACTATGATGGCGTCCTGTCCGAGTTGTTCCGTGACCAGTTGGTACATCTGATAGAGTTCCTTGAAGCCAACCTCAGCAGCAGAGAAGTGATCCCATCCTGCAACACAACATATGTTTTGTGCACCCATATATATGCGTTCTGTTTCTGATTCTTTATGTATGTAAACTCCTTAGTAAATGTAAATTTAACTCAAAATGTTGTTGATCCTTAGATCAACCATTGGGCACAAAAATTTCACCAGATTTCAGACACCAATTAATAAAACTGAACAAGATGGCAATCTTCCCCAACATCAGTTTCACCTCAAGCATGAAATTTGCGAGTCTGAAAACATTTCGGGAAATTAATTGATGTTCCATTGACACTGTGCTTTGGAAATATGATATTCGTTTAAAATAAACATACACATACACTATCAGGAACTTGACTTCCCATTTGACATCTTTTAAAGCGACAATCACATCGATTTTGTGCACCAACAATTTCTTTAACTGGTTTATAAACATACACATTTATTGTTTGGAATTGTTCTGGGTATCAGGCTGTCTGAGTGTCTTTGTGGCTAGGTGTCTGAGTGTCTTTGTGGCTAGGTGTCTGGGTGTCAAACTGTCTGAGTGTCTTTGTGGCTAGGTGTCAAGGTGTCTGAGTGTCTTTGTGGCTAAGTGTCTGGGTGTCAAAGTGTCTGAGTGTCTTTGTGGCTAGGTGTCTGTGTGTCTGAATGTCTTTGTGGCTAGGTGTCTGAATGGCTAGGTGTCAAGGTGTCTGAGTATCTTTGTGGCTAGGTGTCAAGGTGTCTGAGTGTCTTCGTGGCTAGGTGTCTGGGTGTCTTTGTGTCTGGGTGTCAAGGTGTCTGAGTACCTTTGTGGCTAGGTGTCTGAGTGTCTTTGTGGCTAGGTGTCAAGGTGTCTGAGTGTCTTTGTGGCTAGGTATCTGAGTGTCTGTGTGGCTAGGTGTCAAGGTGTCTGAGTGTCTTTGTGGCTAGGTGTCTGGGTGTCAAAGTGTCTGAGTGTCTTTGTGGCTAGGTGTCAAGGTGTCTGAGTGTCTTTGTGGCTAGGTGTATGGATGTCTGGATGATGTCGAGTCTGGCTAACTTCCACCACTACAATCGAAAGTTGAAACATGTGTATGGGGTTAAGAATGTTATGTGTGTTTAACTTTTACTAGCATATCTAACTTTATTTTTATTGCAATTGCTGCCTCGTGTAGTTCGGAATTTACCGTCCGTATTGTGCAACAAGTAACCAAGAAGAATTCGTGTGCTTTGGTAGAAGTCTAGAGATCCTGTGTATAAACTGTATGGCGATCTGAGCTAATATTACTCGCGTTCAAGCACCAATGTGCCTATGGTTTGCTCGTCGGTTCATCGACTCATGTTCATAAAAACCTTCTGGGAAGATTTCAAAAGATCTAGAGATAAATCAGGCTTTATGCCGTTAACATTTCGCGAAGAGGTTAATGCAGCAGTCAGCAAGGACATGTAGAACACAATAGCCAGACTGGATGAACTTTGCAGCACTAATTCAGCGATTATACCACAGCCACGCCCAAATCTCCCTGCCAAGTCACGTCGTCACGTGATGTGCTGGCGTTATCTGGCGGAGACGTGGGTTATAATCCGGCGACAGTCGCTTGCTGGCCTCAAACAACGCAGGATCACAGCATGATAGCTAGTTGACACAGGATCGGTTAATTAATTATTTTAGCGCGTACGATGTGGCTTTAATGTTTAGACCGCTTCCAGCAGCTTCCTTTCTCGTTAATTACCAGTCTATTTTGGTACCGAATCCATGGAGCTTCGTCTCGCATGGAAAGAGATATTGAAAACAAGTCAATTGTGCATATATGTAATATGAATCAGTCAGTTAATCCTAAGTCCCGACCCATTGTCTGGAGATGGTAATACAAGCGAGAGTTAGCTAAGTGACGTCTATAGTCACCCACAGTAACCTCATCAATCGAAGTCAGATTGACATCAGCTTTGAGAACTGATCAGAGAGAATTACAAGACTGCGCAATCAATCTTGAGCGTTCATTGTGAAACATTTCCAGACTTAAGACGAGATGTTGAAAGACACGTGTCAAACAGAGAGCGATATCGCGACATGTATCACGTGACTGCCACACGTCTCGTACGAGTGCAGCCTGGTCATTCATCAAATCGTCTGTTACTGGCAATCAAAATTTAGATTAGCAAAGGACTGGTCGCGATATTTGTGAATAATGATATTGATGACGCCAAATAGACTGAGAAAGCAGTGCCTTGAATGAATGTACGTCCCCTACGACTTGCTTGGGACTGAGTGAAAACCTCATAGTCAAGATTTGTTACTGGATGACGCAGAAGTTTACAAATAACAGCAGAAGGCCCTGTAGGTCTACTCAATTTGACATCCTGAGAACACATATTATCCATGGAAATACAAGTGGAAATACAAGTAGGCTATGATATAATATCGAACCAGTGCGAAAATTGGGTATTGAACAATCGCGAAAAGTGCAATTTACTCTATATTTACTCTATATAATATATCAGAAACCCATAAGAGAGGGTTTCTGAATATATGTAAATGTCGGTCAAATTAAACCCCATCAACTACATTTTCTAACACGTGACTCGTATCACCAGCTCCCCCCCCTCCTCCTCCCCCCCTCCCCTCCTCCCCCCCTCCCCTATCTCCCAGTGCCCCCACAAGAGCCGAGACAATGCCACCGCTAGAGGAGGATAGCACACGAAGGCGCCATAAAGTAGCAGCTTGACCGCCGTGAGCCCCGTCAGACGTGTGCTCCCGTCCACACGCCTCGCTAGATCCCCGGATGATGACTGTGACGTCACGGGGCAATCCTGATGGATAGGCCGGGGTCAGACCAGATAAACCCGTCTGTCGGCAGCCAGTGGCGGGAGACTCCCATGCTCACGGTACTGTGCGACCCCGGGGTCAGAAACTGGCTTCCACGAGAGCGGGTCTATAATAACCCACCGAGTTACCAAGCTTCCAGTGGGTCTACCTCCGTAATTTCAGTAGGTTGCCTCGGTAAGGTTTTCATTGCAGTATCTGTGCGCCAGAGGTCGCTGGACGTAGTTCCGTTATATCACGCCAGAGGGCAATGCATTGAGGCCTCTGGTACACTACAAAGGCATGTGTAAATTTTAATTACAACATCATTAGAGAGCCGAGGACCGCTCCGTTCGCTCGTACGCCCTCTCAAAGCTCTCCAGACTCCCAATTTATTTCCAGCTTACAGGCAATTTACCCAGACTGTCACGGACCCCGGGTCTTGGTAGATGCTGGCGAGAATGGCTGCAAGAAAAGCGCCTTCCTCTTGTCAAATGAATAGTCTATTGATTAGCGGAGGGATAAAGCACTGGCTATTTAGCTGGGAGGTGAACAAACAGACACTGGACGTGATGCCGGCAGGGATTTGTCGGACACGGTCCCGTCTTTACCCCGGACGTGTCTCTAACAAAGCCCGGGGGTTCCGTGAGCCCGGGGTAGTCTGAGAGCCCACACGGCCGAGTTTTGTCCTAGCACCTTCACCCATACCCCCAGACACACCGGTCATTCCGTCACATCCTCGCATACAGCTGGCAAACTGACCGTGCCAAATTTAATTGGAAATGTCACCAGCGCTTAGCTCCTGAGCCAGGGATGTTTGCTAGTTTGCCCAAAGTTCTTAGGGTTGTTTCAGCCGACCCGAAGTCACGGCAAATATGTCAGGGGATTTGGAGAAGTGCTGAGTTCGTCACCTAAAACATGTACACGTACTTATAACCATTCAAGGACTTCTACTCTGCATTACCTGAGCCAAGGAAATTTGTTGCTGAAAAACAGGTTTTCCATGACATCTGATACCCGGAGAGGATAAAGCAAAATGTTGTATTGATTATTGTCATTTTCCAGTATTTCGCACTGGCACCAAAGCTGGTGGGTTATTTTGCGTGCTAGTTTATTTTGAGCAGGCGCACGAGGCGATGGTAGACTGGCTCTGAAGGAGTCTCTGATGTCTAAAAGCGACACGATCCACGCGTCTGTCTGACTGCTAACAGGTCCGAGTCGTAACGGAATCCGCCACTTAGCGCAATTAAAGAGACCCTATTGATTGACGTAATACAGAAGTCATCCAATCAAGTTTTGCTTTCAGCGCGCTCGAGTGGCTCCTCTCCCTGAGGCATCGATGGCAAATATATTAACTCGATCAATTGTGTCGCACTCAGATACCAGGTAATCAATTACTCAACGATATGTCGAAAAAAATGTAAAATCAAACATTATCGACACTCAACACTCGACTTTTTTTTCTCTTGATTGGCAAGTATTTTACTAAGTGTTTCGAGCAATATCATCATTGCCAGAGTCCAACCATTCCAACAAAAAGTGATTGATTCCGCCACACTACTTCGTATAATGTATATACGTGTTTGTACAGGTCTGTGTTGAGGGACATCTTGTAGAGCGAATACACGGCTAGCTCTGTACTCACCAGTCAGGTCTTTGTTGAGGGACATCTTGTAGAGCGAATACACGGCTAGCTCTGTACTCACCAGTCAGGTCTTTGTTGAGGGACATCTTGTAGAGCGAATACACGGATTTCTTTGGGTCCCTGAGCAGGAAGGTGTGGACGTAACCTTCGGGAACGTACTGTATCGTATCCAGGCGTCCGTTCAAGTAGTAAGCCATATCCTTGACAAACACAGTCTCGTAACCTGCCATATAGGACTGTCTGTGTTACAGGGGCGTGTTCTGAGCTCGTATATAGTCTTTATCATCAATATTAACAGAATAGCAACCTGGTAGTAACAGCAATGTTTAACCCCCGAAACAATTTATCACCCGTGTATGTCTGATCTCTAGGTTCATGGACAGAGGTATTTGTTTACCTGGGAAGTCTTGTTCACACTCTCGCTTGATGTCCATGAAGGTCCCGCCGTCCTGGACCGGTTCGCTCTGATACCGACTGCTGACGCGCTCAGAACCGAAATAGTAGGCCCGGGCGAACGGCTCCAACAATACCTGATTGGACGATAGTTTTATGTGATATCATGATACTGACGAGACGACCTCTGGAGTGCATGTTTGATTCCCAGTGCACGTTTGTTACATCTTTATCCGGCTCTCTCTCTCTCTCTCTCTCTCTCTCTCTCTCTCTCTCTCTCTGTCGTCATATCGTCGTTTGTAGGTGCGAGTATGTTTTTTCATGTGTGGGAAGTCAAGAAGCCTACCTTCGTATTCGGTTTGTTCATCATCGCTCTGAAGAAAGCTGTGGAAATACTTCGAGGTACCGCCCACAGAAAGACCTTGGTCTGAGATTCCGCCATCCTGCAACACAATATTGTTACATTTAATACGGTACTGAAATCTCTCATATCGCGTTTGTCTCTCATAATGTAGCTAAAATATACAGTATCTATAATCTATGCTATCAAGTCATTCTACCCTAGACCATATGTACAATCCCTGAAAACCCGCGCAAAGTCCCAAGAAAATAATTCATTCGGCAAAGTGGCACGCCTGTTCCAGCACGTTCAGGCTGCGGTTCGAGCTTGTAATATAGGCCTACTCTTGTTACGTAACAACCATATCGGTAAGTCAGCCACGCGATGTATCACTCGTAAGAGGAGAAGCAAACATGAAACCGAAACCGGAACTTCCCTGGCTCTCATCAGAGGTGTAATTAAGATCTGACGGGAGGAAGTTGTATAAGTAACGAGGCCATCTCCCGTTACAACGACAGGGAGTTTTGTCTGATGGGATTTGGTGACTACGTACATGAGACACGATCATGCAACATTACATCAGCAAGCTTCAACTCCCGGGGAAGGCATTCCATCCTTCAATCATGTCTGAAGTCCTACATACGCTCACACGAACAATGGCTCTCACACGACAGACAACACGAAACAATAGCTCTATAATCATGTAGAATTAGGAGGCAGCCGTATAACCTGTCAGTCCATTACATCGGTATAGAGTTCGCCAGGCGACAGTATCTCCGACATCGCTGCGTGTACCCGGGGGAACATGTGGTGGAGAACCTCAAATGTACGCAACAACCAGGCGACAGTATCTCCGAGTTCACTGCGTGTACCCGGGGGAACATGTGGTGGAGAACCTCAAATGTACGCAACAACCAGGCGACAATATCTCCGAGTTCACTGCGTGTACCCGGGGGAACATGTGGTGTAGAACCTCAAATGTCTGCAACAACCAGGCGACAGTATCTCCGAGTTCACTGCGTGTACCCGGGGGAACATGTGGTGTAGAACCTCAAATGTCTGCAACAACCAGGCGACAATATCTCCGAGTTCACTGCGTGTACCCGGGGGAACATGTGGTGTAGAACCTCAAATGTCTGCAACAACCAGGCGACAGTATCTCCGAGTTCACTGCGTGTACCCGGGGGAACATGTGGTGGAGAACCTCAAATGTACGCAACAACCAGGCGACAATATCTCCGAGTTCACTGCGTGTACCCGGGGGAACATGTGGTGTAGAACCTCAAATGTACGCGCTACCTACTAGTAACGTCTCGCAGTGGGAAGTTCATTATGCACCATAAGTAACGATTCATAGATACATGCTTGTGCAAGATAAATGAATTTTCAATGCAAGATATACTAGAGCTATAGGTGTATTCTTTATGGAAGATAAGTAATATTGTTGGAAGCCAGTATAATAAATACTTAAAAATTGTGCCGGTTAATTGATTTCATGTGAGCAAGCACTACGGAAAGAGTTTGTGTCAATAAAACTGATATCACCCCAGAGGCGGAATCCTTGCCCCCCCCCCACCCCATCTTCCTCATCACGAGGGTGACACAATCTCCGCAGCCCACTCGAATCATATCATATTACCAAAACAAAACTATTTTCAGTCTGACATCGAACTCGGCAGACGTTGGATCGTTGATAAGTAGTACCGGCTAACATTGACTGTGACAGTCGCGCTCGTCTTAATTCTTCTACAAATACAAATTAGTTCCACAAAAGACGAAATGTAAACTGTCCCGTAAGTCGAAAAGCAAAATGGAAAATTATCGATGAAAGTACTGATTCACCAGAGGTCTTTTCTTTTCAAACAGGGAGAATTTTGGCAGCAACGCGTAGTGAGAGATGACGTCGTCTGACGGTGAGTAAGACGTGGAGATAGAAATACTGCAACACGTAATTGCTGGTCGTAATAGCAAGAATGGGTCGTATTCTTGTAAGAAACTCTAGCTGGCTGACAATCAGCTGAGGGATTGTGACACGGAACACGCACGATTGTCGTTACTTCTCCTGTAGCTGGAGGCTGTCAGACGCCGGGAGACGGGCCCTGTCATTACAGTTGTCTTGGTTACGCGGACTCCACCCATGGAAGTTTGTCATTCTCCGTGGGGCTCGTCTGTGATCGGGACTGGTCTAACGAGGCCCGGGTCTGAGCTCCTCTAGGGGGTAAAGCCGTCATAGACCCGGGTACCTACCCCGAGTCTACCTCCACCCCGGCCAGATCCGACCTCTGGGGTCTCTGTTCCCTCTTCCCAAAACAGTCAGGGTCTCTAATGGAGGTGGAGGGACAACATTCCAATTAAAGACATGTAGCGGACTTTGATCGAATACCTTTTGTTTCTTGTCGGAACTGAGTCGCTCAGAGGGACAAGGACAAGTTAGCCTCGTCAGGTTTCCATCGGGACAATATCCCAGCCTCCCCCTCCCCTTCCTTCCCTCATCCCCACCCACATACTTTGCCTGTCCCGCCCGTAGACCTACAAGCTGCCTACCTTCAAAATTTTCCGAGGCTGAATGTTCTCTGGAAAGTATAATGGAGCAGAAAGTTTCACGAGAGTGGGGGGGGGGGGGGGGGGGACAGACGCGGGGACGTTTGTAAGGAGATATATTGGACGGATGTATTAGGATGAAGGTAGCATCGAGTCTTGGAATTGGACAGTCTTTGGGCTGACAGGGAAAATAATGGATTGTTATGGAATACTAGATGTAAAAACGGTTCTAGTCTCGTAATGGATCATGACCAAATTAAGCAATTTGGCAGTCTGTGAATGAACTCGACTGTAAAAGACAACTAACAAACAAGGCAGGACCCATGTCTGCTTTTTAACAACGATCTGCATTTGCTCTTATTTGGTCCGCGAAAAAGAGCAGTAATATTTTCCCCTACATTTTTAATGTCCAAGTTATGTTGATCCACATTATACTTGTTTCAATTATAATGCCTTAATAATTTACAGACATGGAACAATATCATCTAGATGATTTCGGTGGATCATTGCGACATGAAGTTTCTGGACGATTTGTATTGAAGCGTGAAGAACGACCATCTGGAGCAGCGGGACTCACTATCTCTCTTCCACTTCTTGGCATAATCGTCAGTCGCCTAATCCGTGCGGATTTACCGCTGTCGTTATTTTCAATAATGCGAGAGAGGGCGGCTATCTGTGCTGCTGACTGACTGCTCGAGTGACTGGCTGCTCGCTTGTCGCCGACTGCAGGCTGCTGATGACCAAACAATGGGGCCTCGGGGTCCGTAAACCTGTCCCCGTCACCCTCCGTGCTTCGTCTCCATGGCAATGCAATGCTACCCTCCGTATCATCGGTAAGACTCGCCTGTCTTGAAGCGGGACGATTTGGTGGCTACCAGCTTGTGTTCTGGGAAGTCGGACTAGGAGGTGCCATCAATCACTGGGTCCGGGGGGGGGGGGGGGAGTTGAAAGTGGGTGTGATCATCTACAGCAGTTGCCTCGCCCCACCACCCACACCTATCAATTCTCCCGCTCCTCTGCACATCGTCCCCGAACATCTCCCAGTCAATCGCATTGACTCCCTTTTGATTATCAGTTTGTAAAATGTGCCATCCTCGGTTTTGAAAAACCGTTCGGTACCAAAACGCGCGGGAAAAATTGCCGCGAGAAGTTGCTGTATGTCATCTGCATTTATTTCCCGCCGAATGATCACTGGGCTGCTATCGCGCATTGGCAGTGCCTCCATGCATCCCCTCCCCGGACGACAGGTCGACAAGCCACTAAACAGGTTAGCAGTATTAACTAAAGACACGGATCATCCTGTGTCTACACACCTAATTCAATTTCCTTGATGAAATCTCGTGGCTCATCCCACCCCCAGGGACTGTCACGTGGTCCGTGTCACGTGATACGTGGCATATTGTCGTCACAAGATCTCTGATCTCTGGATTGTTTCTGTGCTATAAATATTCCACAATCCTAGAGTCTGATAATGACAGTTGGCTATACGTCATGCATGGAGTAATGCTTGAAATTGATAGCTTACCGAAATTGCAAATGTGATTCGGTTTCACATAAAATATTACTCGTTTCTGGTCATGAACACGTCTATAACATCAGCAACAACAACAGCAGCAACAAAATAAAAGAATTCCAGAGTTTATATCTAAATTTAGTTTGGTTTTACGGGCTGTCGCAACACTTCGATGCGTCAGAAGCAGCGGACACGGGCACTCAGAAGTCGAACACCCCAAGGGTCAAACATACGGCCCTCGGGCCGTTCATCCTCCGTCTGATAGACTTATCTCCACTCAGCAGTGGTCCGGGTCCTGTCCCAGCCGCGCCAAATTTTAGTTTATGGCCCATTCACGTCAAAGGTCGCGTAAACGTCACGTGACTTGTGACGGATCGTGAGAAGATGGTTCTACACTTCGATCATCCTGACGCTGTAGGCTACAGTATAATATATATATTGCCCATTCAACTCAATGTTGAATTATCTTACTTTGACGGTCCATAACACCTTCCTAAAAAAAATCCCAGCCTAACAACTATGCTAGTTTTATCACTCGACGCATTGGGCATCGCGTGGTAAGCATGAATATATTTGACGACACATGGGATTTTTCGCTATTCTGCCTTGAATGGACCCGGGGTGAAAATACCCAAAATTGAGGGTACTGATGCCCATGCAAAACCCCTTTGATTCCCCAGCTCCTGAGAAGAACGCCAACAAGATACTGCCTTGAAAACCGGGTCATTATTTCCCAGCAGTGCGTTCTTTCAGGTGAATATACACTTGTACAGAAGTCTGGCCTAAAAAAAATATATGAGGCGATGTTTAACAACAGTTTCCCTTTAAATTGCCTAAGTGAGGTGAACGCGCTCGTTGATTGGCTGAGAGATTTACTGTAATATGCCCTGTAGCCTTATACAAGTATATAGGCCTACGTCACTTTTAATATTAGACTCATATGTTCATTTTTACAGTAGGCCTACTATGCCTAAGTAAACATAAACATATTGTTTTAATAGGCCCTCTACATGTTTACAAGCGATTAATTGTTGACATTGATCATTCGTCGAAAACTGCATGTATTATGTAGCCCTTATTGATGGGTGTCTAGGCTTAACGTTACTGTAATGGTGCTCCTATTGGAAGGGAATCTATAGAGAGCGATAGACCGCTCGGTCGCTGTGGTGTTAGGGTACTGCACGGCTCACTCTGCGCACATGGAGCATGACAGAAAATGGCTCATCAGCATGATGTTGTTGTCTCCAGTTTTGTCTCCAGTCTCCGACACTGTTCATCGTCATAACTTGGATAAGTAGGATATGCTGCGCATTCTTCTATTTCCAATTATGATTAAAAAGGTGACAGATAGATTAAATGGCATACATTCTTTGGTCGAGTAGTATTAGGGCGCAGCGTACGCTACTTGGGCCCATTAGTTTATATTTGAGTAGGCCTAAAATAGCATTTCCTGTGATGAAGAATTAGCTTAGTTCAAGAAAGCGTGAAATCCGGTAAATGGATCGAAATAATTACTTAGGCCAGGGATTCCTGAATCCCAAACACCGGGAATGCTTACATATACAGTGTTATACATGATCAACAATTGTTACAACAACTCAACACAAAGCCGATTTGTCAGTATAATGTCTCTCCTTACACGTCACCGACCACAACAATGATAATTCCGTGGTTCTAAGTCCGTAAATGGTCTGATAAATCAAGCTAAGAGCTTTTGCGTTTGGCTGGTATCAGTAAGTCATTACACCCATCCACTGGCTTTATGTAATGGTCGCTGGGGGACGAGCTATATTTGCCCAGGTTGATTGGTAGAAGATGATAGGAACAGTGGCCGTGATGGCTCGTGTATGGCAAGCCGTGTGGCTCATTTATGCCATCCTCGAGACTCATCAACACCGCTATCAATTACACCATCTATAAATCGGAATCAGGCAGCGATCTTTCGATCTCTGCACTCTGGAGGGAAGTCCCCGACCAAAGCGACTGATGAATCACGAAATTCTATCATTTAAACAAAGACAATGGTCTTTATTTGCGTCCCGAGTGCCCAGTTTCTATGTGCGGGAGACATTTGGCGGTCATCAGATCTTGCGGTGTCAATGGATCAGAAGAGTGCTGCATTCATTACGTTATCGCTGCTCTGACGGACAATTTCCGGAAGAAGTATTTACTTTCCAGATGAGCACTGGGTCGACGTAACTGTTATTTGATGCGATTCCGTTACCCTGCACGCCCTACCCCGCCGTTACCAGGGTTACTGAGGGACCTATCCGGGGTGACCCTCGGGATTCTCCACCACAAGTCGTCATGTGACTGTAGACCGTGCCCACAGCAACAGCTCGCGTTATTGTCAAACTGACTTCTCGCTCCAACGTTAACGGGAGAGAATCTGACAGATCCCGTAGGCCTATCACCATTGCTAAAGTTCCATTGCCCCATGTCTTATCCCAGTGTTAACCACCAACGATACAACGCCACAAACTGCATCAAAACAACGGAAACAGACACTCAAAACACTGGGCAAACCTGCTTCTTATTTCTTACATGTCTAGAATGAATGAAAACTGTTTTCTTGTAAACATGATATTCGGAAGACACAGATGTGGATCTACCGGTGAGTCAGGATTGTTATGATTAGCCTATTGTATAACGAGTATATTTCGTTCACTTACAGAATTGGATAACTTGAATTTTAAAAAAACATATTGACGAAACTTACAGATATATGCTATTCCTACAACCGATGGTCATTGGTGGAAACGGCACCGATATTGCCGTGTAACTGTTCCGATCGCAAATTATCAAGAATTATCTGGACATTTGATTGTAAAAAAATAGATCTACCCTATCGACGTGTACCAGATAGGAGACAAGGTTATTTCCCTGTAAGAAGCATTTTGAGCATTTAAGTATACCACATGTCGTGTGTCCGTCTCTAATGCTAGTCACTGCCCCGGAATGCAATGGGACTGTGTGGTCGTTACCTTCTTTTGATTGATTCATGGGACAGTACTAACTAACTAGCGTCATGATGAGGAGTGATGACGGTTTCGGACGCTGTATCCGGGACGTGGGTTGAACTGTTTCCTGGTAATGACCAAGTTTTCTGTTGTGTGTGTTGTTTTATGTTGTAGCTCTGACTCGTGGTTTGAGTTACTAGTACTGGTTACAGGTGACGTTCGGTTGGATGTCGGACGGTAGTTGGTCCCGGACTAGTAATGACTGAGAGCCGACGGACGAACGGACGTCCAATTATGACCCAACTGACGTGCACATGGTCCGTTTATTGCTCCTGTATGGCTTCTTGCTTTCCTTCAACGGGAAATATTCCCTCATACATCAGAGATATGCCAGCAGCTTTTCCCGCACGATCCCTGCTGCTAATTGAGACATGTGTGGAGCTTTGACTCGTCTCCGGGCTCTCAGACACCGGCTGGGTGGGGGAGGGTGTATACAGCTACCTATACATATAGGGAGTATATGGTCGCAGTCAGAATGCATGTATTTCACGTGAACAATGTTAGTACTATTACAGCAAATAACAATTCAGAGCGATGTAAGGAAGAATACAGTAGCCTGTTCTTTTCTGGACATTGGATCACGGCAGATGTAGCACTCATGTCTCCGGAAGGTCCATTAAAAGACTCCGCCAGACAACACTTGATGAAGATCAAACCTCAGACACATCAGCAGCACACAGCTCCACTCGAGCGAACTGTTGACCTTTTTGACAGTGCTTGAACTATAGCGCTTCATTCATCATCACCTACATACTGCTCCGTTCAGAGGTGACCGGCTATATAACAAGTATTCTGTTACTGTTGATTATGTTAGCATTGGTACAGTGTATGGTAGCATGCTGCTCCTGTAACGATCAGCGTCATCAGAACCAAAACGCTCAGAACCCAAACGATTGGTGCAATCTGACAGTCGATAAGGTGAGAACCAGTTTCTGATTTACCAAACTGCGTTCGATTGGGTGGTGATTATCCGGCTCTGCTTGATAATAGTGGATGTCTACGGATGTGCAATATTGGCTGACAGATCTTCATCAATCATAGCCCTTAACTGATTAACAGTACCATGGCGTTAATCAGCTATTAATGATTACGGTAGCCGGTATTGGAATTAAGCCAATCTTGGATGAGGGGTCGCACTCACACATGCGATCTGGCGCGGACTCGATACAGTGGCGGCCACATACAAACTCGTCAGCACAGCAGTCGGGCACTAATTGTCTACTCATCGTCACCACGCGCACTGACCCTCACTGATTGCTATTGTCCGACTCCTCTTCGTTATCCTCTCGTATTATACAATTATAATTACAATAGACTGATATGTTGTCAGATCGACCGATATCTGATCTTGTGTCCAGCTTTCTAAAGGTAGCAACATAAAGTATTTATGTCATTCTTACTCTTGTGATTGATTTTTGTCGCAGTGCTTATCTACAACCTGTAGATGTAAGGATGCCTTTTCTGTCTCGTGAGCTTCATGAAGATGGCATCATTTGAAAAGGTCCGATCCGCCACCCCAAAAACGAAACTAAAAAAAAAATCGAACACGATGGCTCAGAGGCGGATCCAGAATTTGGAAGAAGGCTATGTTCAGTCTATCTGGGTACTTGAACTCTCTAAAAAAGTTATGATTCTGGAGAGTATCTTGTGTGAATGGGGTACCTTCGCCAATTTCAAATTCATTGAAGTCATTCGGTAAAGTCGACCCACCTTGCATTTCATGCCTTCTTCTGGGAAAATCGTCCATGCCTAGCGAATTCAGTATTATGGACAAATTTTAGTCGCCTTACTGATCAGCACCGACCATGTCCTACGAATTATTAGAATATCGATGAATTTTAGTCATACATGATTGAACTGTGAAAAGTGGAATATCTTTATGTGGCAAGGTGGGTCTATATACAGTAAGACCCAAACAATTTGTACCTTTCGATAATGTACCCCATTGAGTAACACTGCATGTCCGAGTATTCAGACGAGTCTCATCCTAATGGGACTATATATGGACCCCTGTAACCCCCCTCGACCCCCCCCCCCCCCACCCACTGCCCTCTGACACGGGATCCGCCTATGTGACTGAGCGCAATAAAATCATAGAACATTTATGTGCCACGTCCAGCACAGTTGGACCTGTGACTGGAATCTTTCATGTCATGAACAATAAAAATACAGAACATTATCGCCCGCAATTAGGGTTCACTCTCTCATACCTTTCCATTGAGATTGACATGTGTATGTTCTGTGTTGGTCAGCATGGACATTGACGCTAATCAGATCCATGTTTACATGTTCCGTACATACATGTAGAACTATATAAACTACATGACTCAACCGGGACTACATGTACGCTACTCGTCTGCAGACATGCGCTATAGCGTTATTCCATACCGTACAGATTATTACGGTACCACTGACGAACAGGCGACATACCGACCACGATAGAAGAGGTTGCAGAGATACGAAACTCGCTAGCTAAATAGTACAATCATAATTTCCTCATTTACTGTAGTGTATCCTAGATAGTACAAAATGTCTTAATGTGAACTTACGTCACTTCCTCACAGGGTCTATAGCCATGTGTGGGTACTGTTGGATTCAATTTTTTTTCCGCAAATAACCTACCTTAAATGGATAGAGAGAATTAATCACGATATAGAGAAAAAAATCCACTGATCAGCATGATGCACACAGGTACATACAGCATGAAAATTCGCTTATTGATTCAATTAGGGAGTCAATCACCTCAGACTTAATCCCTGACTCCTCCTACCCCCCTCCATCTCCCATCTCAAACCTTCTCTGTTCCCGACAGACTCCGCGAGAAGAGCGAGCGAGCGAGCGAGCGAGGCGGTGACGCGGTCTCTGTAACAGTAGTGGCGCGGGTCGAGCGAGTGTCTCCCGGATTGCCCACCAAATGTGACAAGTTCCCTACCTGTACACTGGATGGCTAAACTACTGAGTACTGACCTGATGTTGTCCTTGACTCCGTGTCCTGTAGGTCGGTGAATGTGTATGTCCGTGCGGAGTTCACATACAAGCTGAGGCGTCTTTACCCGTTCTTGCCGCTACAACCCCTCGCCTCTTCCTATTGGCTGACGCCTCGAGCCGATATACAGCCAATACCTACAGCTTATGTGAGTGGTCCGAGGCAATACAGAAGGATGCTACCCGCCACTTGCTAAAGTTTCTGCACGGAGCGCTGCAGGGCGCACTACTTTCTCCTGTAAATCGCTGATTAGTTGTGTTCTTGCCGTGAGTCCAGTGTCACCTAAAAATGGCTTAACTCGACTCCAGAATTAGGCTTGAGTTGGATACACGTTGTGGATATCCTCGGATACGCCCGGATACGATTGTGGGTGCGCTTGGCGCTGTCTCGGGTGTTTGCGGGATTAATTTATGCGGCGGTGTTGGCGGAACTCCGGCTGGCGTAGGTGTGTTGAGAGGACAAGGTGGTGAGTCGGCTCTCGCGGCCGCCGTCCGGCCAATCGGCTCCGGGTCACGGTCTGACGTCCGCCTGCCGACAATCTGCGTACAACACAAGGAACCTCCACGAAAGGTAGGCCCATTTAATAACGGCAAAATTAATTATGGGTCATTCAAAATGCTTTTTTCCCACTCTTAGACATTCTCTTTCTCTTAAAGCCTCTCGATATATCCACGATCAAGTGAGAATCACTACCGTTTGTAATCGTGAGAACTCATGTCGGACATGTCGGTGATTATTCTGGGCTATATCTACCGAGTATCCCATGTAATGGCGGAATCTTAACCGCCAGCTAGAGCTCAACAGGACGCGAGTCTGGACGCTGTGTAGCGGAACTATCAAACAGACCCAGGCGGCCATCGACACGATCTCAGCCTGTCCCCACACCTCCCCGTCACCCCATCAATTCTCCCCTTCGCCCCTTACCCTAAGCCTCCACCCCCCCCCCCCACCCCTCCCGGGGCCCGGGGTGTCATCTCACAATTCTATCAATCTGGTGTTATCCCAGCAATGCATACATACAAATGTATACTTGCTTATAATTATAAGCGTAAAGACACGCTTTTAATTTGAGTTATTGAGTATGAAACCAACCACAAACGTATTTTCTATATTCATTAGTTCGATATGTTCCTACATATATTTATAGTAGGCCTACATATAATTTCAAATGTGAAACACGTGAATTTGAAATAACTGCTTGTTGAAAAAATGCAGCGTCAATTTAAGGCTTATTGGAACAATGGCTTTTGGGACCGATGCGAAACACCGAAATTGAGAAAACTAGTAATATAAAGGCTTCAACATATTGTTTTCTGATTCATTGTTCTTTGAAGGGATCGATCACACTGGAAAAGTTTAAAGACCTCAGAAATCAAACCCTTTAAATCACCTTGAGTCCACAGTACAAAGGCAAGCAAAAAATCGCTATATACTAACAATTTATAAAGTATGTAGGCTAAGGATAACATATCCAAATCGTTTTATGTCCAATAACCGACTATAGATGACCTTGAGTTTTGGGACACTCACACATTTTTGCCATCACACCCGTGGACACTGTCTGTCCTAGCATGCACTGTCCCGGCAATTCCTAATCCTTGTCCATCATACACATAGGAAGTCCTCGATTTTTATGGTCCATTTCGATCTTCTGTACCAACAATTATATGGTCATATCCAGTCGATCTATTAATGGCTGTTAATTCACAAACGGTATTATAATATCTGAATAATTTACAAAACAATGAAACAATATGAGAACTTTGTAGCATTTGAGATTATCATATAAGCTCTATTCTATATTTTCCGAGCCTTCTTTGTATGGAACTTTTTCCTTGGAACATGGAAGGTTCTTTGTAAAGAATATTTGGGATTATGAGATAGCGTTCTTGTAAAGGTTCAAACCGGGTTCTTTCACAACCAGTTAATTGAACCTTTTGAGGATACTTGTCTTCGAGGAACCATCAAATAACTTTCAGGTTGTTTGACCTGAAGAACACTTCCTGGTTCATATATGGAACCATCCAGAAAAATAATCAGTTCAATACTGAACCATTTTAGGTTTTAACTTTTGCAGATTCGGTATAGAGCCTGCAAATGGTGCAATATTGGTTCATTCTAAAAAAATACTTAAGGTTCTAAATAGAACATTGCAAATTTTTCGGAGAACTTTTCAAATTTTATTCAAGGTTCTTAAAATAATATCCTATGGTTTAAGTTCTTTGAAACACGTTAATTTTATTCCATATTGAAACTTGAAGAGTTCCACAGAGAACTTTGACATTATTATTATTATGATTCTTTGAATAACCTTCGAATGTTCGAAAATAGGTGTACGCAGAAAAATTATAAAAAAATACCTCTTCATCAAAAGTCGCGGATATGTTTGCTGTATGATATATGTGACCTCGCTCCTACTAGCTTGGCTAGTGGGATATCCCTTTAGCTCACTTGGTAGAGCGTCGGTCTCAAAACGCAGAGATCGTGGGTTCAATCCCCGATCTGGGCAACGAATTTTCGGTTGTCACATATATAATATGTGCTGTTAGTAAGTAAGGAATTTATTTCAATTTCCCCATGACACTGAACACACTCTTTAAAGAGAACTAATGGGTACATATTGAAGGAAATTGAGGACCAGGACATTACCCTGGCCAATGATACCTGTAGTAACCACACAGGCTTTTAGGTGAACGGATATACTTGAGAATTTGTTGACTCTGTGGTCAATCATCAAAAGCGTAATTCATATACATACAAGTCTCCGACATACAGGACAGGCTCCTGTGGTGCTATTCGACTAGACTATGGCGTTCTACAAAGTGTCATCGTCACGGCTTCTAGCATTTCCGTGCTACCGAGAGGATACAGCCGGAGATGTGTGTTGACTCCGGATTATCCCTGTTGATGACAGAACCAGCCGAGTGTGAGGCCGGCGCACAGTACACACACAGCACGCAGTGGTCGGTGGGCATCAGTCAGGAGCGGGTGTGGACACTGCTCATTCGCGCGAGGGCTGGTGGTCAGACTCTTGGACACTTGATTTCCCTAGGCGTCATTTCAAACTGGAGTTTTATAGAATTAGATTAACAAATGGCGATTCTTAGGCAAATGCAGATTCAGATCCTGGTGAAGTTACTTGCTGCTGGGTCAAAAATAGAGCATGGTCCGCTATAGTGCGAATAAACCCGTTTCAAGACAACAGTTATGTGTCTTCTGTCCCGAGTACACTTTGGAATATCAGTTTCATACAACTGTTTCAAGTAAGTCAGTTCAAATCGCGTGACAGACAACGAATTCACGCCCAAGAAAGAGACTGTGACTTTGTGCTGGAGAAGACAGACTCAGCAGCACGCCATGAACAACAGCCCGAGGCCGGGCCACTGTCAGCACTGCGGGGATGCAGGGACTTGAACAGGAGACAATGCCACCGGCGGAAGGTTTTAATCACCGGTTGTTGGGGAGGGAGGGTGATGAGGAAGATCTTAGCCCGTCTGTTCTGGAATCGAGTGCGTGACTCCATGAATAGATCCCTAATTCTGCCTGTTATACTGTGGTCGGGAAACACCCAAAGTAAGAAAATAACTCCACGGCGGTCTTTAGCAGTTTGTCGGTAAATCAAAGATCGTGTTTTTTTTTCAATAGAAAGACGGGCTCCTGATGCAGCTTTCTAGAGTCACGAACCTGTTTCTCACGATTCAGACTACATTTGTCCTAGTTATAACATGGTACGCCTCAGTCTATTTGCTACATTTGTGTGTGTAATTTGATGACAGCTTGCACGCAGTTCACACAAACCTAACCATTGATGGTTCATATATGTATCAAAACATGACTCGTGAGTAATTGATTAGTCGAAGGTAAATAATATGTATGTACACTTCAACATCAGAAGATACGTTTCCGCCCGAGCAGCTTTGCAAGGGTAGGCTGAGTGCGAAAGGATCTCCTCATTGCAGTATTAACCTTGTCCTGGAGAAAGCAGTGGGTGAGAGGAGGTACTGAAGACCGAGTCGGCGACCCAGATGTATCACAGGTGAAAACTGTCACCCTGCGAGTAGAGTTTGCTGCTGCACCCATATAACACAGGCACTGAGGCATGACGGAGTCGCTATGATCGACTTTATTCAGGCGCTCACCGAGCGGAGCTGTGCCTTTGATCGGACTGGAGTTGTGTGGCCCCTCTCACTGCTGGGTGTGTGCGGTGTCGGGACGGCTGGAGCAGCCAGGTGCATGGACGGGGCGAATTGATCGCCCACCGTGCAGGAAGAACGGTAATCTGTCACGACTTCGCTTGTCCTGGAATCTATCGTGCACACTTCACGATTAAACTCGCTGATATTGTCCCATGGAAAAACATTGATAATAAAAAAAAATATGTTCGGAAACAATAGATCTATTGTGTAGTAATTACAAAAATGTATCATCTTTCGATAAAAAAAAAATTGAAGAGACAATTTTCTACAAATTTAAAAAGCCGCTACGAGTGCTCAGTGAGTGAATATTGTCAACTCTACGGTCTGCACTTCCATGAGAATTTCCTTTTTTCTCAAAGCTGCTGCGTGGTAGGGGAGATCAGGGCAAAATGGGTCAAGAATTGTTGGAGACTCCATGCTAACTTCGATAAAGCAAATGAATGCAATGCGCGTAAATACTAAATGGGGTTACATGTGTTACAGGGTTCGGAAAAGTCCACTTGCCCGAGAGGGGATTCGAACCCAGGACCCGACGAACAGTAGTCCAACACTCTACCAAGTGAGCTAAAGGGATATCCCACTAGCCGAGCTAGTAGGAATGCTGACTACCAAATTGGGCGAACCCCGAATGGGCCCTGGCACATACTCCCCCCTCATCGGAAATCTCGTCCCTGAGATTTGGGCGAGCCCCACATTGGGCGCCAATGTTACAGGGTTCGGAAAAGTCCACTTGCCCGAGAGGGGATTCGAACCCAGGACCCGACGAACAGTAGTCCAACACTCTACCAAGTGAGCTAAAGGGATATCCCACTAGCCGAGCTAGTAGGAATGCTGACTACCAAATTGGGCGAACCCCGAATGGGCCCTGGCACACATGTATAATAATAAACCTCAATGTATAGTGATGATATTCTATCATTGTTTTCTCTGTATAGGTCTAAACACAAGTCAATTCCAATGGATTGTAAATAGTGGTATATTCAATGACAACAATCTGCCTGAAATGATCTGCCTGAAATATAAACAAATTGATAAAGCGATCAAGGAAGCTATATTATTCTGGACTCATTTTCCTAATAATTGGTTGAATAGGCCTGCCAACCAAGGACATTACTAGCTTCGGCACTCGTAAAATATCCAATCTACATCTGACTACCAGTAGTAAACATGTATTGTAAAAAGAGAAGATGTACATGTATGGTAGGCGGTGTACCTCTACTGTTGGTCCAGACCTGTCTTACCCTACACGTATCGCCTCTAACAATCCAGTCTCGCCTGACGGCTAGGTACATGTACGTGCAAACTGTCATCAAAACTGAACTGTGAACAGGTAGTTTAGGACTGACACCACGAGCAACCCAACAATTGCGGTGAGATGATATGACGTGAAGGACCATTAGTGAGTTCGGAGGAGAGAGTTATTTGTGCGAAGGACAGGTTCGGCCGGGAGGTTGTCACTTTTACGATGTCGAGCGGCACACGTCCCCAAGGAATCGACTGTCCATGGCCGGGTCTGGGCCGTCCCGATAAGGAGAGAGCAGTGTGGCGCGCGGTCCCAGACACAGACCCAGGCTCGGAGACAAGTGCCGCTCTCAGACACAAGCTCCTTTCTCCGACACAAGTCCCGCTCTCAGACCGTCCTCGCGTCCCGGTAAAACAGACCCGCCTAATATCCTGACTAATGGCTCCCATCAGGCTTCTGGACAGAGCCCCAGACTTATTCTCCTCTGCTTACTTAATTTATAACATGTTGTATTCTTCTAATTAAAGGGAGAGGCAGCTAGTTATCCGTCATTTACCGGGCCTGATGGGGCATCATTGCTGCAGAGCGCGCTGTGATCAGAGCGACCGGCGCCCGAACGTGCTTTCGAATACCTAACGACTGCTCTCCGGCCGCGCGCTGACTGCTGGGATAGAATCCGCGCGCGGAATGCTGGGATAGAATCCCGCCCGGGCGGTAATTGTGCTGTCACCTCGACAAGAGCGCGAGGAATTATCGAAAATAACAATGCACAGTACGATAACATTATTGAATTTCTATTATTTCTTGCAACTCTGGTCCATAATCCAGACTACAAGGTGTAATAACCGTCCTTTAGATCTGGTTGTGGAATCCGTAGCCAACCTGAACGTGTGCTGATACAAGGACATTCTCGATATTTGCTCATTTGTCATAATTACCGCCATTCGTGTACTTTTAATGGGTTCAATTCCGGTCTCACCTCGTAAAAGAACGAATAAATAAATTCGAGATCGAATGATTTCCATTTTGCGGGTGATTGAGGTTGAAGTCCTACAAGAAGGCTAACAGATAGTCCCTGAGTTAGGTTGCAAGTTGCAGCTGTAGAAACTCTAAACCGTCAATCGAGCTCAGTTTTCAAGACTCAGGTCGAATTCAATTCCACATTGTTTATACTGTATATAAACTCTGATTTTTCTAACTCGTTTACGATAACGATACGATACGATACGTTTTTCGCGGATATTCTCGCGATGCTAAATGCTATCGTTCTATAACTTGGCATACTTCACCTGGGAGTCAAACGGCGATTATTCACCGAATTTCATACTTCTATCACGAAAATTGAAAAAGTTGGCAATCTACACCAATGTTAAATTTAGCCCCGTCATTTAATTTCTGGGTCCGCACACAATTTTGTGCATTTACTCGGTTTTGTAGTGGTTAAATCTTTTGAAATCAACATGTTTGTGTAGAATACACCCCCAATGTGTCTTCTGGTCTAAAAGTACAACAATACATCGATTCCTGATGGATGTAAACAGGATCAAATCCTCGAATATGCTCAGATTCTCGAGATCCCGCTTTTGGCTGAAATTTAACATTGGGGTGGATTGCCAACTTCTACAATTATTGCGATAGAAGTCTGAAATTCTGTAGAAAATTGCCGTTTGACTCCCAGGTGAGGTATGCTAAGTTATAGAACGATACGATTTAGCACGGCAAAGATATCGTCAAAAACCGGTGTAAACAAGTTAGAAAAATCAGGGTATAGGCCTAAATGGGCATTGAAAACAAAATACTGAAGAGCAAAGTATTGTATGTGTTAAAATGTACTAATATAGGCCTATTCAGTACACTTTAACACCCAGTTTTCGTCATGATAAATCATAAATAATTCTTGTTGAGTCTAATTCATACAAATTAGGTGAGTTGTCAGTTGATTTACAAGCGAAAGAATTGTTTCAGATACACGATGGTGAGATAGTGACTGACATCACACTCAGCTAGACCCCGCAAGACAACAACAACACCAGGACCCACCCCTCCCGAGCCCCCCGTCCCAGCAGTCCGTAACCATGGGCACCCTGGACGCGATCAAGGCCCTGTGGACACGCTTCATGAACTGGTGGTACCGACTGGGCATCATTCTCCGGGAGGACCGGAAGGGATGGATCATCTGCGCATGCGTACTCGTCATCACCGTCATCCGGAGCGGGATCACGTACAGTTTCGGGATCTTTGTTGTACAACTGGAGAAAACCTACAAAACACCCCTAGCAGAACAAAGTAAGCTTTGCTACACATATTTACTGTGACATAATGCATGTGAACACTCTGTAAGCTTATATCAAGTAGCCTAATTTGTTGGTTTTAACCTGATCAAATGAATGAAACTGGTTAAGTAGCCTAATAATTTTAAAACAAATAACAAACAGTTTTATGAGACACAAGCCTGAATTTGCTCAATTTTCAGTCCGTTTCTTCCTAATTACATTATAGGCTACATACTTATTGGCACTCCTGTGATGTACTTATTAAAAACTGCAGTAGGCCTGCAATATTGTGATTATATTTGATATTTCTACACATAGTAGCTTTCAAAACGGATGACATATTGTAGAAATGGCATGACAATTTACTGAAAAAACATGACGTGCGTCACGAGCAGAATAGAAATCCATGTCCAAACCAATGTACTGTAGTGTGCTTTCACAGGATGACAATTGGGAGTACAGCAGTACCATACCAACGTGTACTCTGATGTATATTAATTAAGCATTGTTTCACGGGTGCTCCTCTACCATTGCCCCTGTTAGACTGCATTGCTTTCAATCAGCCTAATCCCGTCAGATAATCGGCTCTCTCCATGTCATACTGGCAGTATTTGTGTCACACAGAGATCAATGTACCATTCATCACGCTCTCTGATAACGCCACAAGACTTGACGCGATTCATCAAAATGCGCGGCACCGATAACAGACCAACCGGCCGACTGCCATTACCGCCAGCTTGTAATTGAATACAACACATTGCTCGAAAAGCTGTAGAGCAAACGAAATATCGAATAATCGCTCCCTACTTGACTGTAAAAAGTCATTATATTTATGGAATCTTGTCTCAAGAAATGTGCCTGGGGCGGGAAGGGGGAGGGGAGGAGAGGGCGGGGCGTGGTAATACACGAGGCAGCCAACAACAAACAGGCGGACTCGGACGTGATAGTAGTCTCTGCCCAAACAGTATAGACATATCCTCGAAAGTCAGAAAATAAACACCACCAATCCACATGCGGTAAGCTTATGAAACTGTAATAGAAGTCACCACGAAAATTCACTGTGCTTGATTTGTGTTTCATTGCATTTCACCAACATTGCATATTACAATCAGACACTAGATGGTCCGTTCATTCCATTACATGCTCGGATCGTGGAAAAAAATCTGAATTCTTTCACTAGGGTGAATAGTTGCAAATAGAAACAATACTCCTTTTTATTCCATGATATACGATAGCATATTTGTTGATACTGCCTAGTAAATTACTTTTACATTCGAGTTTCCTTCGATAACACTGAGGCTAAGTTATTTTAGCCGGTCAGTAAACAAATGATAACACATTCTTACTTCCTGTAAATAATTTGATATGGGCCAAAAACAATAATTGCCGCACGATGATGATTAAAACGATCGATGATGATTTGCCGAGAGTAAAGAGAGGGGAGAGCGAGTCTTGTGCACAACGCCTGGGGGTCTGGGAGGTGAGAGGTGTGTGGAGTCACACCGACAGCATGGGATTAATTTCACGGGCCAGGAATGTTGCCATGGATACCTGTCGCCAGTTACCATGGAGATGACCCTACGAGACATTGGTTCTATTGGCGGTGTCCTCTGTAACGGTGACAAACATAACAGTTACCTTGTTATTCACAAACCTGGAATACAGATCTCAAGGTTGTATGCAATGGTACAGTTTAGTCCGAAGTTACTAGCTTCATCATTGAACATAGCAAGGTTATTGCAACTTTGGTCAGTGTTTCTACCATTGACGCTTGAACATTACCATAGTGCGATATCACTCCGTTCGTCCTTGAGTGTTTGAGATGTTGAAGGACAAATGGAGCTACTCCGGACTAACGTTAGCCAATGTGAATCAAACTAAAATCATAAGGTTTAGATGACTCTTGTTGTATGTTGATTGCACGATATTTCACTGCTCGTAAACAGAGGGTCAAGATAAGAAATCATAGGAATAATTGGGTGCCAGTGACAAACAGTACGGCTTAAGGATCAATTTTTGGTCTTTTCTTGTTTAATGTTTTCATGAATGATCTTCTATTAATGTTGCAAAACAAATGTAATATATATAATTATGCAGACGATACTACCATCAGTTGCTCTGGCAATCAATTATGTTATGGAACAGTTAGAAACAAACTGTAGTTTGCTGATTGAGTGGTTTATGACAAATCACCGGAAAATTTATAAAATTTATAATAAGCGAGATATAAGCCAATCTGTGCTCTGACCTTGAAAATGAGGTCAAAGGTCAAATTAAAGGTCATGACAATATTCAGCATATATCATTTCCTAGATGTCCACAATCAATTCCTAAGCTGTGAAGTCGATAATAAGCGAGATAATAGCCATTTTGTTCTTTGACCTTGAAAATGAGGTCAAAGGTCAAATCCAAGGTCATCAGAATATTCGGACTATATCATTTCATATATGTCCTCAATCAATTCCTAAGATGTGAAGTCGATAATAAGCGAGATATTAACGATTGTGTTCTTGGACATGAAAATGAGGTCAAAGGTCAAATTCAAGGTCACCACAATATTCAACATATATCATTTCCTATATGTTCACTATGGATTCCTGGGCTCTAAAGTCGATAATACGCAAGATATTAGCCATTTTGTGCCCTGACCTTGAAAATGAGGTCAAAGGTCAAATTCAAGGTCATCAAAATATTCGGCATACATCATTTTCTATATGTCCACAATTGATTCCTAATCTCCTGATCTTAATAATCTCAATATTAAGTGAGATATTACACATAATCTGTCCCATTATAAAGCAAAGGGGAATTTAACATAGGAAACTCCCATTTGGCACCCATCAAGATAACCAAAATGGCCGCCACGCGCAGATCGTCGACTCAAGGGCAACGAAACTTATACACATCACAGAGGTATATGAGGGGAATCTTTTGAAACAAAAATCTCAAAACTGTCTGAACAGTTTTTGAGAAAATGGCCGCCAAAGTCTAAAATTGGACGTTTTTCGTCGAAAATGGAAGCCATTTTGAAAAAAAAAAATGCGAAAATAAAAAAACTAAAAAATACCTCCCTTTCGAAATATTTTTAGGCATTTTTGGGCAAAATTTCAGAAAATACAATTGTAATCTTTAAAGATAAAAATGTGGATGACGGACGACAACAGACGACGGACGCAACGCCACGGCAATAGGTTTTCGGACCAAAGGGCCGGTAACCTAAAAATAGAAGACCATGGAATGTTTTAGAAAAAAAATTGATTCCCATCTGTTCGAATCACATTATTTCAAACAACCTTTAAAGATAAAAATGTGGATGACGGACGACAACAGACGACGGACGCAACGCCACGGCAATAGGTTTTCGGACCAAAGGGTCGGTAACCTAAGAATAGAAGACCATGGAATGTTCTAGAAAAAAATTGATTCCCATCTGTTCAAATCACATTATTTCAAACAACAAGTTTGGCCAGTACACCCCTTTGTAAAAAACATTTAGTGAGTCTGGTGAATCCGAACAAATCATCTGAGATTTACACATTGATGCTACTGAACAAAGCTGATCTAGAAGAAACTCTTTTCACCGAATAAAAAATTATTTCCCAGTATGTTCTCTGAAGTAAAAGTAACTTAGTTGTAGCAGATTGTATCAAGATCAGCTGAAATAGTTCGATTGTCAGAACTAGGAATCACTGAGGCGTCTATTGTGTATGTTCAGTGGAATCAGTAGGTACTGTCAAGACGGTTTAAGACTCCTGGCTCAAGGACCACGCCCGCCAGTTTTTGGTGGACGGTGTTTTGTAGATGACGAGGCGTTCTGCCAGCCTCGATCTGAATATGCCTGACTGCGTCCATCCGGGTACTTGACATCACAAAATGGAATCCTTGTCCCCGTGGGAACGTCGTCCCAGCATGCATCGCTTCCCGATCCAACCGCCCGGAAAATCTCCAATTACAGACAAGAGGCGGCGGTCTTTTTCCAGTCAGTGTCTGCGCCGCTCACGGAATGAATTATGCCGAGAGGGAGCAGCGGACTGGAAAGTCTCGGGACTGAGCGCACTGTATTCTGGGCACGTAGGGGCTGACTTGGACGATAAAACTGTCATGATCACTGAGTCAATCCGGAGAGAGGAAGCCTTGGCTTTCTGGCGGACACACCCTCCCACTGCATACTTGTATATCTACAGAGACACTTGAACACAGCCCTGAGACCGCAAGATTAAAGGCCCACTCCACAAATGTGTCTTTGAACAACTGGTGGTATCGTGAGCTCACAGAGAACTGCGCAACAATTAAAGACTTACAAGAAAGCGTATTAGTCACCAATTATATCCCAGAAGCAGTACATCGTCTTGATGTTTATGGAACATGCCACAATCAGATACCACCAGCAGTGGTTCTTCCAACCAACCATACTATGGTATAACATTTTTGTAATACGTCCATTTTGATTCCACGAATATAATTTTATGACACTATTGAATTTATTGTCTGACTCTATATTATATATTAATGGTACATACCTCATGTTATTCATTAATACAAGACGAACATCCGAATGTCTGCGAGCAATATAGGGCGATTGCAATAGACTTTCTCGGTATCTCTCATGTTCTATTTCGAGTGTCGGCTCGTGCTAAGACGTCACTTCGTACAAGCAGGATCATACGACAAAGATGAGACAGAAATCTCTGTCATGTAACTGCGCGAACTCATAACACGTGAAAACTGACACGTTCTACCATATGAACTTTACGAACTGAGCTCAGTCATGATAGTATTCAAACCATACATGTCACATGGTATAGTTCAGAGCACAAAGTGGTCAGTTGTCTGTTGACGATGTTGATATCTTCTTTCTGAATACTACTGAAAACTACTCACAAACATAGAGTATAGAGCACACCGAGGGATGAAGTTTAGTTACAATGATGTATATTTATGTGAAACTAGAAGACGAGCCGGTGTGTGCTTTGCCTCTCCCCCAATTCCTCGATCTGCCCCTGTATATATAGCACACCAAAAGGATGTGCCATAGTTAAAAAATAATATATTATAGAGCACACAAAGAGCTGCCATGTAAACAGAATGATGTATAACTACATACGTGATACTGTATACACACCAAAGGCACCGCAGTAGTTAAAATTATGTATACCTATATATATACGTGCACCTAGGAACCCCCGGTCGAAACGATTACCGTAACGCGCGTTGCGGTAATCAAAAACATGGCCAGTCGCTTCGTTTCGTCCATGTCCATTACCAAAGAAATCAAAATTTGTTTTTTTACACTTGCAGCATCCATATGGGAGGCATTGTTTAATATTCAGCGAGTTGGACGTTGCTGCAGTTTGAATGATGTTTACGTATGTGAAACTCGATTGGAGTACACAGCACATCAAAGGCTGCGATGTGGTTAGAATGTTGTACACCTATGTGAAGCTGAAATAATACTGGAGCACACCAAAGGCCATAGGCCTACTGTGAACAAAATTATGTATGTATACCTACGTACGTGAAACTACAATACATTACTAGTATAGAGCACACCAAAGGCGGCTCTGTATTTAGATAAAATACAATATATATCACACCAAGGGCAGTCCTGTAATAACTTATAGTAGACGTGAAACTGAGTAGAAAATGTGTAACACACCGAAGGCGGCATTGTAGTTAGAATGATGCATACCTTTGTGAAACTAGAATATAAGTTAGACCACACAAAATGCGGCGCAGTATAGATGAGTAAGAGAGCACAACAGAGGCTTCGCTGCGGGTACAGATGTATACCTATGTGAAATTAAAATCAGATATACCAAGGACAGTGCTGCTAATAAAATTGTGCATACCTACGTACGTAAAATGGAGTAGAATATACAGCACACCAAAAGCGGTGTAGGCCTACACCTAAGTAAAACCAACACATAATGCGAAGCACATCAATAACAGTCCTGTGATTAAAATGATGTATACATATGTGAAACTAGAATATAATTTAGAGCACACAAATGTTAGTGTAGTAGGCAGATTTATGTATGCTTCAGTAAAACCGAAACAAAATATAAACCACACTGAAAGCGGCACAGTAGCTAGAATGATGTATATGATGATGAAACTATAGGCCTAATTGAATTTAGAGCACACAGAAGGCAGTGCAGTAGTCAGAATGATGTGTGCCTAAATAAAACCAAAACAGAGTATAAAACACACAAGAAGCGGCACTCTTAGAACAATGTATACCTGTGTGAAACTATAATAGGATTTAGAGCACACAAGAGGCAGTGCAGTAGTCATAATGATGTGTGCCTAAATAAAACCAAAACAGAGTATAAAACACACAAGAAGCGGCACTGTTAAAAAGATGTATACCTGTGTGAAACTATAATAGGATTTAGAGCACACAAAAGGCAGTGCAGTAGTTAGAATGATGTATGCCTAAGTAATACCAAAACAGAGTATCAAGCACACCAAAAGCGGCACTGTTAGAATGATGTATACCTGTGTGAAACTAGAACAGAATTTAGAGCACACAAACGGCAGTGCAGTAGCCAGAACGATGTATGCCTAAGTAAAACCAAAACAGAGTATAAAGCACACCAAAAGCGGCACTGTTAGAACAGTGTATACCTCTATGAAACTAGAATAGAATTCAGAGCACACAAAAGGCAGTGCAGTTGTCAGAATGATGTATGCCTAAGTAAAACCCAAAACAGAGTTTAAAACACACCAAAAGCGGCACTGTTAGAATGATGTATACCTGTGTGAAACTATCATAGAATTTGGAGCACACAAAAGGCAATGCAGTAGTTAGAATGATGTATGCCTAAGTAATACCAAAACAGAGTATCAAGCACACCAAAAGTGGCACTGTTAGAATGATGTATACCTGTGTGAAACTAGAACAGAATTTAGAGCACACAAACGGCAGTGCAGTAGCCAGAACGATGTATGCCTAAGTAAATCCAAAACAGAGTATAAAGCACACCAAAAGCGGCACTGTTAGAACAATGTATACCTGTATGAAACTAGAATATAATTTAGAGCACACAAAAGGCAGTGCAGTAGTCAGAATGATGTATGCCTAAGTAAAACCAAAGCAGAGTATAGAGCCCACCAAAAGCGGCACTGTTAGAATGATGTATACCTGTGTGAAACTAGAACAGAATTTAGAGCACACAAAAGGCAGTGCAGTAGCCAGAACGATGTATGCCTAAGTAAATCCAAAACAGAGTATAAAGCACACCAAAAGCGGCACTGTTAGAACAATGTATACCTGTATGAAACTAGAATAGAATTTAGAGCACACAAAAGGCAGTGCAGTAGTCAGAATGATGTATGCCTAAGTAAAACCAAAACAGAGTATCAAGCACACCAAAAACGGCACTGATAGAACAATGTATACCTGTGTGAAACTATAATAGAATTTAGAGCACACAAAAGGCAGTGCAGTAGTCAGAATGATGTGTGCCTAAGCAAAACCAAAACAGAGTATCAAGCACACCAAAAGCGGCACTGTTAGAATGATCTATACCTGTGTGAAACTATAATAGAATTTAGTCGCACACAAAAGGCAGTGCAGTTGTCAGAATGATGTATGCCTAAGTAAAACCAAACAGAGTATCAAACACACCAAAAGCGGCACTGTTAGAACAATGTATACCTGTGTGAAACTATAATAGAATTTAGAGCATACAAAAGGCAGTGCAGTAGTCAGAATGATGTGTGCCTAAGTAAAACCAAAACAGAGTAACAAGCACATCGAAAGCGGCACTGTTAGAACAATGTATACCTGTGTGAAACTATAATAGAATTTAGAGCACACAAAAGGCAGTGCAGTAGTCAGAATGATGTGTCCCTAAGTAAAACCAAAACACACTATCAAGCACACCAAAAGCGGCACTATTAGAACAATGTATACCTGTGTGAAACTGGAATAGAATTTCGAGCACACAAAATGTAGTGCGGCAATCAGAAAGATGTATGCCTTTAGTAAAACACTACCTGTGTGAAACTAGAATATAAGTTAGAGCACACAAAAGGCAGTGCAGTAGTCAGAATGATGTGTGCCTAAGTAAAACCAAAACAGAGTATAAAGCCCACCGAAAGCGGCACTGTTAGAATGATGTATACCTGTGTGAAACTAGAATAGAATTTAGAGCACACAAAAGGCAGTTCAGCTGTTAGAATGATGTATGCCTAAGTAAAACCAAAACAGAGTATAAAGCCCACCGAAAGCGGCACTGTTAGAATGATGTATACCTGTGTGAAACTAGAATAGAATTTAGAGCACACAAAAGGCAGTGCAGCTGTCAGAATGATGTATGCCTAAGTAAAACCAAAAACAGAGCATAAAGCACACCAAAGCCGAGCTGTTAGAATGATGTATACCTGTGTGAAACTAGAATATAATTTAGAGCACACAAAAGGGCAGTGCAGTAGTTAGAATGATGTATGCCTAAGTAAAACCAAAACAGAATATAAAACACACCAAAGTGAGGCTGTTAGAACAATGTATACCTGTGTGAAACTAGAATATAATTTAGAGCACACAAAGGGCAGTGCAGTAGTTAGAATGATGTATGTCTAAGTAATACCAAAACAAAGTATAAAGCACACAAAAGCGGCACTGTTAGAACAATGTATACCTGTGTGAAACTAGAACAGAATTTAGAGCACACCAAAAGCAGTGCAGTAGTCAGAATGATGTATGCCTTAGTAAACCAAAACATACTATCAAGCACACCAAAAGCGGCACTGTTAGAATGGTGTATATCTGTGTGAATCTAGAATAGAATTTGGAGTACACAAAAGACAGTGCAGTATAATAAAGCACACCAAAGCGGCGCTGTTAGAATGATGTATACCTGTGTGAAACTAGAATATAACGTAGAGCACACAAAGGGCAGTGCATTAGTTAGAATGATGTATGCCTAAGTAAAACCAAAACAGAATAAAAAACACACCAAAGTGTATGGAGCAGAATTGGGGCCAAAATTCATGACATGTCATATTTTGCTATATTCACTTTTTATCTCGAGATTATAGAAAGCTAAACTATCAATTGTAGACATGTGAACTTCAGATTGTAGAAAGCACGAACTACAATAGGTACATTATTTGTTCAAAACTCTAATATTTAAACTTTTTCGTCAAAATCAACAAACCATATGTGTGAAGAAATAAAAATAAAATTTATATTTTAATAGTCTATGATTCAGTAAAATACAATATAAAAACAACACTTTATATAAGTGGTTTTCTCCTTACGTAGTTCTATAGTTTATATGTTTCTGATTCACGTTCTGTCATTCATCAATTGACAATTCGGCATTCAGAAATCTATCTTCTGCATTTTGACATTTTGAAGTTCGTGTTGGAAAGTCTACAAAAGACTCTCGCATGTGGAACAGAGGGCGCGTGAAGCGATATGAGTTTTGTTAATGTGAAACCAAATACTCCCTCACGCCATGCCACCCACACACCCGTGCAAGACGGTTCACTCGCGGGGAAAAACTTGAATGCCTATCGGTATGCATCATGCTGATGATAGTGTTTGTGAATGGGAATAACTAGGCCTATATTTCCTACATCCAAAACATTATATTTAAAAATTAATATATCATTGTAAGTTATGCAAGTTACGTGTGCGCTTCTTCCTATTTTGTCATGTCCATTCATGTCATGTTAATTCCTTTATTCATTGCATTTTTGCAATACTATTTGGAAGAAAAAGTTTTGGAGACATCTAATTTAGTGTATATCAACAACAACAACAACAACCGCAAGTTCACGACGAGTTGTTTTTGTTAGTTTCGCGGAAATATATTTATTCTGGATTCTATGCACATAATGGTGATAAGATGGCATATAAATATGGTCACTCATTGGGATTGGTTCATTTTTTTTAAAATCATAATTCAGGGAAAAATATCATGTGCAAGAACATACTAAAAGTTTTGTGATGAGATAGAATCACCAAAAATTGTGTGTTTACCACAATATTTATGACAAAGAACCCTTGCGATGGACCGTGGAAAGATGTTTATTCCACAGTTAGACTCAACAATACGAGCAATAATATCAGTACATTATAAAAATAGAATATATTTTCAAAATTCAGTCACACCTCAATATTATCAATTAACAAGCTAACTCCTACACAAATGAATCATACAAGGGAAGTTTCAGACAACTGAGGCCAGCAGAACTGAAGTACAGTAAATAGCTGAACACGAATGAAATTAGGTCCATCCTACAAATACTAGTACATGTATAAATGCCTTGTCCACATATTCGTAAAAAAAACTGTTTATCAGAAAATGATAAATTACTGTGCTTATGTTATTAACTGAACCAAACTACATGTAAATTTCACAGACCATGCAGGACTGACACAAATACATGTCTAAGCACGCTGCTAACACAGCTTGGAAATTCATGAAGTCCAAAATGGCTATTTAAATGTGCTTCTGCACTGAATACATTGTCTGTAATAGATATATTGTTTGAATCAGGTATATTATCTCTACGATAGCATTCCAACATATTACTGCATATATCACAAACATATTAATCTGTTATGAATGTGATCAATGTATATACATGTTCTTGGAAAATTTCAACTTTAAAACTTTGTGAAACCATCATTGAGCATCAAATCCTATACTACATATGGAATGCTTCTGAACATGAACAAAACATACTTCATCATACCAAGTACATACCGGGTATGCATTTACATTTTTACTACCAAACTCATCATTTATCACACTATCAGCTCAAAGTTCAAGATGTTGAAGACAACATCTTGAGTGTCACCCCCTTTCAGTCAGCCTTCGATCAGGAGCCATGCCTCCTTCAGTTCGCCTGTGATCTTGAGTCTTGATGCTGATTTCAGTCAGTCGATTATCTTGACTTCAGGCCATAACATCAGTCATCACCTAACAAAAATTTGAAAGAAACATTTTGAATTCCAATACACATGTATGCAACTATCAGGTCATAACTTGATCATTTTATTATATTTATATAACAAAAATGCAGAATATCTTGGATGATAAACTTTAACAATTTGTAATTCACCTGTCAAAAATCATCAATTGCAGAGTTAAACCGTCCAATGGCGCCCCCACTTGCACCTGAAAGGTGGAAAAAAAAATATCCAGTAGAAATGTATATTTATAGGCTATTACTATGTGGCGATTTCACCCAAAGATCACGGCAGGAGATTCTTTGTAAACACTACTCTTGTTTTGACCGCTTCGTATTCGAAGCATGTGCGCTACATAGCAACGCCCTCTAATCCTCTCGCTCCATTGTACTGTAACAATGGTCTCACATCATCCCTCATGTTTCGTTTCTTTAGGGGTTATAAATACTCTGACGCCGTCTTGTTCAGTGGAGTTGTCTCAGTGTTGGCAAGGCGAGAGGACGACGGAGGGCTCGGGTAGGGCTCGGGTATGAGCTAAGGCCCGCGGGGGCCCTTGGGACTATTCCCATAGGAGGCCCAGGAGGGAGACCGTGATGATTCGGGACCCTGTGATCACCGGTCTCTCGCCCTGGGATGGTGTGACACAGGCTCTGGCAGACCGTCGGGCTGTCCAGGGTTCCACCCCTGTGGCAGTGCCGTCGGCGAGGCCGGCCAGCAACATGCCCACGTGTGCGAGTTCTGTGGTGCCGCTCCCATGGCATCTCAGGCTCTGCATTCGGCAACATTACCACAACTAATGTATATGTTGTATGTGATGATGTTGATAATGATGTGTTATGATGTGATGTAGATCTATGATCGGCCGGACTCGTCTGGACGGACTGTTACCTGGTTGTAGTTCTAGTAATTACGACGCCCGCCGCTAGCCCCATTGGTGACCCTGTACACAACTATTTTATATCTGATGTTTATGTTGTTGTGTGCACAACATAAACATCAGATATAAAATAGTTGTGTACAGGGTCACCACTGGGGCTACCCGCCGCGTGCACCCTGTGTGCTGTGGGCGTCAAACGTTACAACTAGTACATGGATAAACAAATAGTAGTATTTTATTTTCAAAATCTACAGAATGGATCTAAACATAATGGGCACAAGATCATGGTGGCTAGGCGTTACGCGTTATTCAGGGAGTGCCGTGTAAAATCGCGAGTATTACGCGTTATTCGTGAGGAAATTGCACAGGAAACGACATAGGTCCCCATTTCAAATGAGGTGAGTTCGTGAAAAAGTTCATTTACTTCCTAAAATTCTGTATCCACGGAACATCCCAATGAGCAAACATCACGTATGATACTATGAATTACTTGCATACATCGTTATATCTACGAAAATGGACACACAGTTCGTGACATCACCCGCATGCTTGCGACTTGTTTGTGAAATATCATCGGCTGTCAATTGAAACCAACAAAGTGCATGTTGGTAAATCATAGAATGCTCGCAGAAATCTTTCTTTATTGTTACATCATGCAACCAGTTGTTTTTATCGAGTATTTTATGAAATGAGAAGCTTTTTATGGTTTACGCGTATCAGCCTGAGGGCGGAAATCTACACACGCATTACAGCATGAGGAAACATGTGAGTGTTGTCGGGGATGGTCGAGGTGGCAATGCATACACAAATATTTTTAAGTATGATTTGAGGCTGTACATGTTCCAATGATGATACTTCTCACTTATCGTTATCCTCCATATGTTCTTTCCAATCTTCATAAATCTGAAATTGACAATACTAAGAGCTTTTCGTGTCTTTTACACAAAAGCTCACCAAGTGAAAACAATATCCCTTGAACTTGAATTTATCCCATCAATTGAGCAGTAAAAACTGGAGAAAAATTCGCATTAAAAAAGAAATATCCCAACCTCAACAAAATATTTACTCATGCACATACGCGTAATGCCCTCACACAAATCGCGTGAAGTATAGCAAATAAACAATTGACACATTCAACCTAGATTAGTGGCGCTTGCGAACATTGTGAAACATTTTCAAGACAGGCACATGTGAAGCCCATAATATCAATATTATAGAACTCTCATTCTTTTCACAATAATGCCGATATATAACATTTTTCAACCCCAAAACCGAGGAGAGCGGCTGTCGAAGCAACATTGACAGATATTGTGCAGCCGAAGGTATCGCTACACTGGCTCATTTATTTAATTTAAACTCTCAACAACAATCATGAATAATATTCCGTGCAAAACCAAATCCGACATTTCAAAACAGTAAAATTAGAGAAATTGTATGTATTTCCTGCTAGAAGTTAACCAGAGGCTGCCATTTCCTCATAATAACGCGTAATGCTCATGATTTTACGCGGCACTCACCGAATAACGCGTAACGCCTAGCCACCGTGAAAATGGACGTTCGCTTCGTTTTCGCCTTCGCCGATTACAAGCCTATAAGCCCTAATTATCGCCCAGACACCACATTTCGGAGATTAAATTCAACAAAATAAATTGATTGAGTACTTCGAAAACGTGAAAAGGAGAACTCACCGTCAATTTTCTCTTCATTAAATATCTTTTGGCGGAGTAAAAACGGCTGGTAGATGGGTACAACATAAAAGTTTTGTCGAAGTCGGCTGTGCAGACACTATTGACAATCCATCGCCAGCCAGGAGCTTTTGCGCTGGCAGGGAGGCAGCATCAGGGAGCATTTAGTTTCACACTCCTCTAACATACTTCGCGACATACTTCATGACATACTTCGTGACATACTTCAAGACTTCCAAATACGAACTTTCAAACATGAACTTTCAAACACGAACTTTGGAAATACAAAAGATAGATTTGTGAATGCGGAATTAGCAATAGGTAAATGACAAAACCTGAATTATATACATGCAAGGTGTTGAAATACGGAAGAAGAAAACAAGTTATATAAAGTTTTCTTTGTATTTTACTGAATTGAACAATGAAATATGTAACGGTAGTTTCTTTGCCGTGTTCGCCAAAGAGCCGTGAATTAAATTATTGCGGGTGTTCTCTCCTGCTCAGTGTGTGACACACAAGATGACTCAGTCGTTATGATCAATAACGTTTATTCAATATGTAAATCACAACACGGGCCAGCAGATTCCGTCTGGATCTGAAGAGACAGAAAACCAAATACAGAGTGAGTGAACCGAGATCGATATGACGATGGTCAGAATTCACTTGGCAACTGCCTTACAAATGATACAAGATATATGGCTATTTACAATTAAAATACGAGAAGTAGTAGAATACATCATTCATGTATTCTGATTTACCACCATGATAAATACAGTTACGGCCATTATACTTGTAGCCATGAATTGTGAGACAAATACTTGATATTCAATCAATAAATCTACTATAAAACTACATACTAAACATTTATCTGAATAGTGGTCCAGATATGTGTTCGGTAGTACGATGACAGTGGCAGCGACTGAACATGTCAGGCCGACATGAGCGATACTAGAGTGGCCACTGGCAACGCACTAGAATAAACTGTCAAATGTCAATTGTGATACTGGGACAATTTAACTTGGGAAGTATGATGCTTTGGTCAATGATACTAGATATACGTAGGAACTCACCTGAAGAGACAGAAAACCAAATACAGAGTGAGTGAACCGAGATCGATATGACGATGGTCAGAATTCACTTGGCAACTGCGTCAAATATTCCCGCCGTTTGTTTATATACCTGACGCTTGCCGTAAACACTCGTATTGGTAATCTGCGAACTGCGAAATTCGGGCGGTCCTCTAAGCACATCATAATGTATCCATGAAATGTATGATACTTACCGGAGCACTTACCGTTATTGCCAGATGATGGTACAATACGACCCGTTACATATACCCCCTGGGAGGGAAATGTCGTCCCTTGACATTTAAACTTTACACACAAACAACTCTCACACAACACTCACACAACTGTTGCACACCATTCACACGAATAAAATAGATGATACTATATACAAGGATGAACATATGAAGAATGACTCAGGTGACATACTTTCCAGACCGGAACCAAGAGGGAGGACGACGATGTCTGGACGAACGTCGCAGTGGTTGCACAGGGGGAGACGTCGGTCTCGCCGGCTCCTGTTCATCTGATGAAACAGAATGCGCGTCTTCCATGTTGTTGAGTGGTTCTGGTTCATCGCTGTCTGATTCAGGTTGTGCTGTTGGTTCATGGTCGACAAGCTCCGGCTCCACGTCAGCTGTTTGGTCACTTTGATCAAAAGCAGTGTCCTCTATGATGTCCGTTTGATCATCAGGGACAGGTTCTTCAAGGTCAACAGCCACTTCTCCTGGAACAAACACTTCAAAAGTAGAGTCTGACGAATCAGTATCTGATGAGGTGTCTGTTACTTCCTTCCTTGTTGCTCTTGTTGAAGGCACACGGGGTGTGGACGGACGACGGGGATCCATCACGTCGTCTTCTTCCAACAAATATCCCACGGGAAGGAGAAGATTCCGATGAAGGGTTTTACTGGGCCCTCTTTTCCCTTCCGGAAGAACGGTGAAGACAGGTAATGTCTCGTCCGGCTGTTTGGACACAATGTAAACATCACGACTCCAGATATCCTCTAACTTGTGAGGTCCCTTGAAGCCTGTGAGACGGATAAGGACTCTGTCACCGACAGAAATCGCTGCACCACGAGTCCTTCCATCATAGCGTTTCTTGTGTCTTCCTTGAAGTTTCGACGAAGCTGATGAAGCGAGCTTGTACACGAAGTCGAGTCGATGCCTTAGTGAAGAGACGTAGTTGTCATATTCCTCCATGTCTGGCTTGAGGTCTTCAGCCACACCGAGCAGAAGATCGACTGGTAGACGAGGCTGTCGGCCGAACATCAGATAGTGAGGACTATAGCCAGTCGATTCGCTTCTGGTGCAGTTGTATGCGTGGACCAGTGGAGCAACATGAGCCTTCCAGTTGAGTTTCGCTTCAGGTGGTAAAGTTCCCAACATGTTGAGGAGCGTGCGGTTGAACCTCTCACACTGGCCATTGCCCATCGCATGGTAGGGGGTGGTACGACTCTTCTGTACATTTCCGAGCTTACAAAGTTGAGCGATGATCTTGGACTCGAAATTGCGTCCTTGATCCGAATGAATCCGTTGAGGAAAGCCATAATGAAGAATGAAATGATTGAATAAAACGTCTGCAGTGGTGCGTGCTGTCTGGTTCTTGGTAGGTATCGCGACGGCGTATCTGGTAAAGTGATCTGTAATGACCAGTATGTCCTTCACTCCACCTTTTGATGCTTCCAGGCTGAGATAGTCTATACAGACAAGTTCCAAAGGTTGGGAGGTCATGATGGACACCAGACTGGCTCTCGGAATATCACTCTTCCGACGAACACAGCGACCACATCTTTTGATCCAGTCCTGGACATCGATTCGCATCGTCGGCCAGTAGCAGCGGTCTCTCAGAAGGTCCAAGGAGCGCTGAACTCCAGGGTGTCCCATGTCCTGGTGAACACATCGGAGAGCTACTTGGTGGAACTTTACTGGGAGAACAATCTGTGGAAGATCGATGCCGTCTACTTGACGATGACGATACAAAACATCATTCTGAAAGAAGAGTTTGGGTCTTTGTCGTAGGAAAGGCTTCAGCAGAACGCCATCTTTCTCGGAGATAGGTGCTTTGTCAGCATCTTTCATGCATTGCCGCAGAAGTCCAATGACCGGATCCTTCTGTTGCTCCTCAGCCCAATCTGCTGTGGTCATCAAGGCAACATCTGAATGTGGCAGGACAGGTACTGCAGCAGGATCGGTGGTCAACGTCTCTGCAAATGATGTACAGTCCTGGGCAGTACAGATGGCTGAAACGATGGATGCATCCACATGATTGGTGAGACGTGAAAGAGCGTCAGCGTCCACATTCTTCTTCCCGGCACGATAGAATATGTCGAAGTCGAAGCAGGCCAACTCAGCCAACCAGCGGTGACCGGTTGCATCTAGCTTTGCCTTGGACTGGACATAGGTAAGCGGGTTGTTGTCTGTGTGGACTGAGAACTTCGCGCCGTACAGGTAGTCCCGGAACTTGTGGGTCACCGCCCACTTAAGAGCTAAGAACTCCAGTTTGTGGGCTGGGTAGTTGCGTTCCGAAGGGGAGAGTCCTCTACTGGCGTACGCAATGACTCTCTGTTTTCCGTCTTGGACCTGATACAAGATTGCTCCTAACCCATCCCCACTCGCATCAGTGTGGACGATGAATGGCTGCAGGTAGTCGGCATACGCCAAGACAGGTGAAGATGTCAGGGCATCCACAAGATGACGGAACGCTGCTTCTTGAGGTTCACCCCAGACAAACTTTCCGGATCCCACTTTGTGCTTCCTGGTTCCTTTGGGTCTATCCGACGAGATGTCATCTGCAGTGGCCAGGAGATCATATAGCGGTCTTGCTATGCGGGCATAATTCTGCACAAAACGCCGGTAGAAGCCTGAGAAACCAAGAAATCGGCGCAGCTCCTTGAGGTTGCTGGGAACCTTCCAGTTCTTGACAGCTTCCAGTTTGGCAGGATCCGTCTTGATGCCGTCCTTTGACACAACATGTCCTAGGTACTTTACTTCCCTTCTGAAGAATGCACACTTGGATGGCTTGAGTTTGAGACCATGTTGTTGGAGCCGCTCGAAGACTCTCTCAAGACGAGACAGGTGTTCCTGGAAAGTTTGGGAGAATACAACGATATCATCGAGATACACCAGGCACTGTGACAAATTCATACCGGAGAGGCAGACTGACATCAAACGCTGGAAGGACGCCGGGGCATTAACAAGACCGAAGGGCATACGATTGAATTCAAAGAATCCCAGAGGTCCTGCTGTGAATGCTGTCTTCGGTTTGTCCTCTTCCGCGACTTCCACTTGCCAATATCCCGCCTTGAGATCAAGTGCAGAGAACCACCGGGATCCGGAGAGAAGATCCAAGGCTTCTTCAATGCGTGGAATGGCGTGGGCATCCTTCACGGTTCTGGCGTTGAGCTTCCGGTAGTCGATGCAAAAACGCAGACTGCCATCAGTTTTCCGGACTAGAACCACAGGAGAGGCGAAGGGGCTCTGGCTCATCCGGATGACTCCACAGTCCAACATCTCCTGGATGTGCTGCTTCACTTCGTCATAGAGATGTGGAGGAATACGACGATAGCGCTCCTTGAATGGAGTTTCATCCGTGAGCTTGATCCTGTGTACCACGGTCTTGGTGTTTCCTAGCTGACAATCCTCCGAGGCGAAGATTGATCTCCATTTGATGAGCAGATCCTCGAGTTGTTGTTGCTGGTGAGCAGCAAGCTCACAATCCTGAAGCTTGAATGCCGACAGGAAACTCGAATGATCTGCGGATGTTTCCTCTGTCATTTGTTGATTACAGATGAGAGATGATGAGGCGAGTTGATGAGCGTGAACAGTAGAAACTGGGACTAAGTTGCAGAGTTGTGTCTTCGCTGGAATGGTAATAGGTGTGTCCGTCACGTTGTGGAGCTCGATCCTACAACGGATAGCCGTTTTGGAATAACTGGTGATGTACTGGACACTGGGGATGAGCGCTAGGCCGATCGGTAGAGTTCCGTAGTCACCCTCCTCAACAGTCACTAAGACCTTTCCAACTGCACCAGGACGAGCCATACCACTGACGTGCAACTGTGAGTTGGCGGGGACCACCACCTGTTTACAACAGAAAGCTGAACACAAATCAGGACGAGATACAATGGTTTGTTTACAATGAAGAAATGATAACGCCTTGGACCACGGTGATGCAAGTTGCGGCAGATGACCATCACACATTTGCAGGACATTGGTTCCTATGATGACTGGTACACGAGCGTTGTACAGTGTATCATCCACGACGACGGTTGGTGTCGGAATCGTGCCGATCTTGTCTCCATTTAACGTGATGATCCCTATGTCGAGAGGGAGTACACCATGATATCCAATCGAGGCTCCAGAGGCTCCCTTGATTTGGATGAACTCGTCAATGGGCTGGATTTCAGCTTGAGGGAAATGACGCTGTACAAATGAGTGCGCGATTGTGGTGAGTTGAGAACCAGTGTCGATGAGGCCGAGACACATGATGCCGTTGATGGTGATCTGAACCTCATTCGCGAGTCCAACCATGGGGGTTATATTTCTCGTCAATTGGGGCATTCCTTCTCATCATTGCTGGTCATCCGCCCCTGATGGCCAGACGCATCTAGTTTAAAGAACTTCCATTCTTGTGTTTCTTGGCATGGCACTGGCTAACATCATGGTTGAAGCGTCCACAGCGACTACAAGTGACCTTTGGTTTCTGCTTGCTTGGCTGTTTCTCTGGACGATTGGATGTAGACTTTTCCAGTGCCTCGACTTTCCTTTGTAACTCTTGAACTGTGTTGTCAGTGTTTGAGACCTTCTGCAAAACCTCAGTCAGCTGTTTTGAGAGCACATCAAGTTGATTCGGCTGTTGTTGGAGATGCTGATTCACTTTCCGGTCGCCACCATACTCTTGCTCCAACGTCCTGATTGATCTGAACAGATCCTCGTATGTCGCCCCACTATCAAATTTGTGACGAGTAGCGTTCTTCAGTTTCTCATCCTTCAGACCCATCCAGAACTTGGTTCGGAGCATGTCTTTTGATGCAGAAGCAGTGATGGCATGGATTTCTTGAAGCTGGCTAAGATTCTCCTCCAAGCGACAACCCCAGACAGTGGTACTCTCACTGGACTTCTGAGTCGCAGCATAAAATGTGGCGAGAAGCTGTTCCGAGCTCAAGACATTTCCAAAAGTGATGTCAAATTTCTCCAGAACTTGAGGGATGCTTACATTCTCTCCGATGAATCGCAGGACCTCCGATGCCGTCCCTCGTAGCGATCTACGGATGGCCAGGAGAATCGCCGAGCTGGGTTTTCCGGCATTCTGGAGACACTTGACCTCATACTTCCACTGTGCATATGAGACCTCGCCCTTTCCACCTTCCCCAGAGAATGATGGAATCTTGACGGTGTGGTATGGATCGTCAGTCGACACTGGACCTGGAGCAGGCCTTGCTGCATTAGCCTGAGAGGTTGACTGTGGATTTGGTGATGTGGTTGATGTGTCCTGAACTCGACTGAAGATTTGCTGAACTGCTGACAGTGACATCAGGTTCAATTGTCGAATCAGGCTAGCAGTCGCCGGATCCTCGGGGGTGCTCACTGCCGACGCTGAAGGCTTGATATCCCACAAGCTCAGCACAGTCTTCTCATGGATTTCAGAAGCAGACCGGACCTGGATCTTATGATCCTCGAATGGTTCTGTTCCATCGAGTGCTTGTACAGCCTTGGAGACAGACGATGTGTCCTTGAACAAGACGAATGCTGCTCCTGTTGGCTCCTGTGTGAAAGCATCCTGGAGAATGATGTATGCTTCCAGTTCTCCATGCGGCTGGCACAGATCTCGAAGATCAGCATTTTGGATGCTTGACGGAAGACCACTGATGTACACAGTCCGTGGATGAAGTTCCATGATCAGTTGAAGTGACAAAGTTCAAACAAAATATAACAAAAATGCTGAAAATGAATTAAAAGATTTCACGCACACAAATCAATCACACTGGGGAATACACTTACCAATGCTAAGTGAGAACCAGATGTCCACCGTTGTAGTCCGACTACAATATGTTACCTGATACTGCCGAATGTCCAGTAATGCACAAAGTCCAACCAGTACTGACAAATTATCAAATTTTGAAAATATTTGTGAAAAATAATCTAAGTCCAAAAGGTAAACAAGATTAAACTACTAGTCAAAGACCAAAGATCAATCCGGGAATTCTAATAAAGAAGCTAAGAACACATTTAGGATACTGACTGTTTTAAACCGAACACTATGTGAAACCTGTAATCAGATAAATAACTTACTAGTACACCTAACCTATAATATATTAATATTTTAGTAGCGGAGTTTTAAGTTAATATATATTAAACTACAATTAAATTAAACAGACTATGAATATACCTATACAACTATAACTACAACTGACTAAGTTAAATAATGTACAAACTTAACTAAGTGAAGTACTTAATTACAGATATAGAAAACCTAAGAACTATACAAGTAATAACATTAACTAAGTTTACCAAGAATAAATCTTAAACACAAAGAATTTATATCATGCAGAAAACCTAAATAGAATACTACAAGTAATACAGGATTTCTAAGATTAGTACACTAACTCTAAAAGAATATGACCTTGACCTAGCTAAATTAATAAGAACACCTTAACAAGTGACAGTTGAAAGTATGTTACCACAACAATATATACAAGTACTACTGGCCCATGTATGATAATACCAAATTTTTAATGATATATATATAAATATATGTATATATTTTTTAATGATAAGTTCTATATATATTTTCAATAATATATATTCTTTAATAATTTGTATATATTTTTTTAATAATATATATGAGTATTTTTTTTTTTAATAATATTAAGTATCTGAACAAGTTACTTTGAAACCAACTTGAACAAATTATACAATACCAGACTAATAATTTACGAATACACAATTAACAGGAATAACCAATATATATATATATGTGTATTTTACCAAAATATGTGTTTTTTTTTAATCACAATGAAACACCTAAATATTTTTTTAATTTAAGGACTGAAACACTAGTGGTGTTTTAATTTTAGTACACTTAAATAATATCTAAATAATTTTAATCAACTTAATTTAACCAAACTATATAATTTTTAAATAATAGGTAGTACTGATATGTAGACAAATTAACTATAGACAACAGACAGTACACAATATGGTGACGCAACAGACAATTATAGCAGACTTAGCAACAAGCTGGAGACAATAGCTACCATGCAGGTAGGGCTTATCTACAGTTCAAGCAGAAGCAGGCACATGCACATGCAGCATGAACAGTAAGTCAGTAACTATAGCAACTCACAGCTCCGTAGACTTCTGGATCGTCTGCTGACCATTGCAGAACGACTTGATCTCTGTTGCTCGGCAGGTAGTCGTCTGAGTTGACCCAGGCTTGTGTGGAGACTCCGTGGGGGTCGACGGAACGTACCAGGACTCCTCGAGGGCCGATCACGCAGCTGGACACCTGGAGCGGCCGAGCGAGCGAAGTCACCACCAGTGGCTGATCGCGTGGGCGCAGATCGGTCAGGTAGCGGGACGAGGAGCGCAGATCCCTCGACGGTCGGCCATGAAGCGCAGACACGGCGGGAGGTAGATCTATCGTGGTACACTCCTCCAGCAGCCACTCAAGGCCAGCTGTGCAGACACCTCGAGTGGTCGAAGCAGCTGTGCGGGTACCTCAGGAGGTTGAACCAGCTGTGCAGGCACCTCAGGGGTCGAAGCAGCTGTGCAGGCACCTCAGGGGGTCGACGCGGCTGTGCGGGCTCCTCCACTACTGCAGTGTGATGACTCAGATCTCCACGGGTTGCATGGAGACTAACAGAGGCTGTGATGAGTAACTCACATGAACAGCAGTACAGTTCGTGTTGCCGGATGTCAGACGTAAAGTCGATAACCACGCGGCCGAAGCATTCAGTCAATGCACATTTGTCGGTAGTCGATCTTCTTCAGATGACACTCATGGACGTTGTTGAGAGAGGTCCCATCTGAGACGCCATTGTAACGGTAGTTTCTTTGCCGTGTTCGCCAAAGAGCCGTGAATTAAATTATTGCGGGTGTTCTCTCCTGCTCAGTGTGTGACACACAAGATGACTCAGTCGTTATGATCAATAACGTTTATTCAATATGTAAATCACAACACGGGCCAGCAGATTCCGTCTGGATCTGAAGAGACAGAAAACCAAATACAGAGTGAGTGAACCGAGATCGATATGACGATGGTCAGAATTCACTTGGCAACTGCCTTACAAATGATACAAGATATATGGCTATTTACAATTAAAATACGAGAAGTAGTAGAATACATCATTCATGTATTCTGATTTACCACCATGATAAATACAGTTACGGCCATTATACTTGTAGCCATGAATTGTGAGACAAATACTTGATATTCAATCAATAAATCTACTATAAAACTACATACTAAACATTTATCTGAATAGTGGTCCAGATATGTGTTCGGTAGTACGATGACAGTGGCAGCGACTGAACATGTCAGGCCGACATGAGCGATACTAGAGTGGCCACTGGCAACGCACTAGAATAAACTGTCAAATGTCAATTGTGATACTGGGACAATTTAACTTGGGAAGTATGATGCTTTGGTCAATGATACTAGATATACGTAGGAACTCACCTGAAGAGACAGAAAACCAAATACAGAGTGAGTGAACCGAGATCGATATGACGATGGTCAGAATTCACTTGGCAACTGCGTCAAATATTCCCGCCGTTTGTTTATATGGCATGACAACACCAATGATATTGCGTCATATCCGTTACAGTCAGAGAATTCCCTATTTTGAAAACGGGGGATGCCCTTGATCCCCCGCAGAATGGTGGGGGATATTTTGCTATGGCTGGTTGTTGACCCGAGCTGGTTGGCATTGCACACGAAGAGTTTCAAGACCACAGCACGCACAGAACGGCTCTGATGGCGAACGATATATATGGGTTGTCAGGCATGAAAATCAGTCGTTTTAAGGGGGTACCCTCAGAATTCGAGCTGTAGCGAAAAATCCAATTTATCAACATATATTTTCCTTACTATAGTGAGATGAGGAAATGAATTGACTAGCTTTGTATATAAGCTGCTAAGGTTGATCTTGTTCTGGGACGGAGCTATGGAGACTTGAATTTGGGCTTTTTATCATTGTTTTGTATGACCGAAGGAATTAGTGAAATCTGTCCTGAAGGAAATACATGTATTCTACAATTTCTACTCTAGATTGAAGTTAACGTTAATTTTGTATTCCCTTATTATGATTTTGGTGCAAAAAGATTAAAATTGGCCTTTCCTCTGTGTTTTTGATGTATTTTTTACATAAACTGTGAATTTGGTGAAAATGCGTGATTTTGCAAAACAAAGAGGGTCCTCCCAAGAAATCGCTTCCCATGGCATGCATTTATATGGCTTATTTGTGTTTGAGAGATGCTGTTTCCAATGTGCAAAACAAGAAAAGCTCTCAGAATATATGTGTTATTGATATAAACACCGTTTTTGAGGAAAAAATGCATATTTGAGTTTTCGGCCGAACTAAAAGAATTCCAGTTTAGCAGCTCAACTCCCGATGTTATGTTAATAAATCCCATCAAAATGAATTATATATCTTATTTTTGAAGATTTGATACCAAATTGACGATGATTTGTTTATTTTTGCTTGTGTAGCTGACCCTTTTATGTCATTTCGGGCCAATATTTGTGATATAATTAATATTTATAATTCCATGGGGCGCACATAATTTGTGGTTCTTTACAACAAAACTGCATCCTGATTCTTAAGTACCTCAACCACTATAGTATGTGATAACTTTAGCCCCTGACACCAAAATTTGTAGCATCCACAATGAAATAACGCATTGATGGGCCGATTCCTTTTTTACGATTTTACAATGGGATGAAGTCCGTTATTGGCCTATAAATCCAAAGTGATATAACTTGCACCCCTGAAACTTTGTACACATGTTATCTAGATCCTAATTCATCACAATTTATTGTCAGATGGTAGTAACATCAGGATCGCCTACTATTCAGGCATGACAACACCAATGATATTGCGTCATATCCGTTACAGTCAGAGAATTCCCTATTTTGAAAACGGGGGATGCCCTTGATCCCCCGCAGAATGGTGGGGGATATTTTGCTATGGCTGGTTGTTGACCCGAGCTGGTTGGCATTGCACACGAAGAGTTTCAAGACCACAGCACGCACAGAACGGCTCTGATGGCGAACGATATATATGGGTTGTCAGGCATGAAAATCAGTCGTTTTAAGGGGGTACCCTCAGAATTCGAGCTGTAGCGAAAAATCCAATTTATCAACATATATTTTCCTTACTATAGTGAGATGAGGAAATGAATTGACTAGCTTTGTATATAAGCTGCTAAGGTTGATCTTGTTCTGGGACGGAGCTATGGAGACTTGAATTTGGGCTTTTTATCATTGTTTTGTATGACCGAAGGAATTAGTGAAATCTGTCCATATACCTGACGCTTGCCGTAAACACTCGTATTGGTAATCTGCGAACTGCGAAATTCGGGCGGTCCTCTAAGCACATCATAATGTATCCATGAAATGTATGATACTTACCGGAGCACTTACCGTTATTGCCAGATGATGGTACAATACGACCCGTTACAAATATAAATTTTATTTTCCTTTCTTCACACATATGGGTTGTTCATTTTTGAAATGTTTAAACATTAAAGTTTAAATGATAAAGTTTCAAACAGAGAATGTGCCTATTGTTGTATGTGTTTTCTACAATCTGAAGTTTACATGTCTTTAATTGATAGTTTAGCATTCTATAATCTCAAGGTAAAATTGAATATAGCAAAATATAACATGTCATTAATTTTGGCCCCAATTCTGCTCCATAAAAGTGGCGCTGTTAGAATGATGTATACTTGTGTGAAACTAGAATAGAATTTAGGGCTCATAAAAGGCAGTGCAGTAGTCAGAATGATGTATGTCTAAGTAAAAATAAAGAAGAGTATAAAACCCACCAAAAGCGGCACTGTTAGAATGATGTATGGGGCCTACCTGTGTGAAACTATAATATAATTTAGAGCACACAAAAGGCAGTGCAGTAGTTAGAATGATGTATACCTGTGTGAAACTAGAATATAATTTAGAGCACACAAAGGGCAGTGCAGTAGTTAGAATGATGCATGCCCAAGTAAAACCAAAACAGAGTGTAGAGCCCACCAAAAGTGGCACTGTTAGAACGAAGTATACCTGTCTGAATAAAATAGAATTTAGAGCACACAAAAGGCAGTGCAGTTGTCAGAATGATGTATGTCTACGTAAAACCAAAACAGAGTATAAAGCACACCAAAGCGGCGCTGTTAGAATGGTGTATACCTGTGTGAAACTAGAATATAATTTAGAGCACACAAAGGGCAGTGCAGTAGTTAGAATGATGCATGCCTAAGTAAAACCAAAACAGAATATAAAACACACCAAAGTGGCGCTGTTAGAATGATGTATATCTGTGTGAAACTATAATATAATTTAGAGCACACAAAAGGCTATGCAGTAGTTAAAATGATGTATGTCTAAGTAAAACCAAAAAAAATCAAAGGCCTCCTTCATAAGTTAAAATGTCATGATGCATAGCTATGTGAAACTATAGCCTATATTATATATTATATATACTGTGGTCAGAATGATGTGTAGCCTACATATGTGACACTAGAATAAAGTATAGACATGTTACCCTATGATTAGAATGTAGGCCTATATCTATGTGAAGCTATGATAAATTATAGAGCACAAGAGAGACTGTGAATGATGTATACCTATATGAAATTAGAATAGAGTTTAGAGCACAACGAAAGCTATACTGTAGTTAGAATGATGTATACAGGTATGTGAAACTAGCCAAGAAACTGTTGTTGCCGGATATGTACTGATTAATTGCGTCGTTTCCAGATACTGTCACTCACTAAATTTGGCCCCTGTATTATGTGTTTCAGACTGGATAGGCACCCTGTCGTTCTGTATCTCCCTCTCCTGCGCGCCTCTGACGGTTGCTTTCATTCGCTCGCTGAAGCACCGCGGCTATCGTTGGGGCGGCGTTATCGGCACCTTAGTACTAAGCCTCAGCTGTCTGGGGTCATCCTTCATCTCCAAGGTCGAGTGGCTGTTCCTGACCCACAGTCTTATGTACGGTATGGGTTCCAGTCTGCTCTACATGGCCAGCTCACTCGTCATTGGAGAGTACTTCGACAAGGAGCACAAGTACCATGTCTTAGCCACCAGCATCCTACTCTGTGGATACCCAATCGGTCAGTATATGGTCACATGTATATAATAGACCTACACTGAGTGAGTGTAAGAGTTTGATTTGGATCCATATATTCAGCCGGCTCGTCTATTCCACCTAAACCACCAGTTTTAATTTTCGCCTCACAGGCAGCCTGATCTTCAACCCGATTAACGCGTCGCTGGTGGCGCGGTTCGGGTGGCGGGTGGCGTTCCGAGTGTCGAGTGGCCTGATCATCATGTGCGGGCTGGTGTGCTCGTGGCAGTTCTCCTCCAAGGCGGACGTGCGCATGGAGCGCCTGGAGGAGGAGAGTGACGCCGAGACTGCTTCCCAGCCCGGAGCTGACCCGTACGTGGACGAGGCCGTGGAGGAGAGCAGCTCGCACATCCCGCACCGCTGCTGCACCCTGCAGGACGTGAAGGAACGCCCAGAGATCGTGCTCTGGTACCTCGGCAACTGTATCAGCTACCTGGGCTTCTACATGCCATTCATCAACCTCGTATGTTGTTTATCAAGTCAGGTCCAACACAAAACCTTGCCAATTTTTTCACTCTTAAAGATAGAAGTCTGAAAGTCTGGAAGATATGGTTTTATGTCAAATGGATACAGATATAATATTGATCCGACTTTCCAGAACAAAGTTATGGGCGAAAAACAATCGAGATTTTGTGCTGAACTTGACATTAGTCATGGGACGATCACACATAGGCCCACCACCATTTTACACTGCCTCATGGTTCTATGTCCAAACGCCAGATGAAATCCCCCATATTAAATGTATGCCTATAGAACTGTTGCCCTGTTTCTGTCCAGGCGTTTTACATGGACCGTAAGCACATCGCACCCGTGAAGAGTTCGTACGCTCTGACGCTGCTCAGTCTGGCCGAGTGTATCACATACATCATGGCGTCCTTCCTCGGGGACTACCTCAAGGGCCGCCTGGTCTACATCAATATCTTGGCCTCGTCCGCCCTGGCACTCATCTGTCTCTTCTGGCCAGTCTTGGACGTCAGCTACTCCGTCATCCTCGTCATCGCCATCGGTCAGTAACCATGGCAACGTGCCGTAAGCCACCAACCCACCGATAATTGTGCCAACTGTTACAGTGTTATCATGCCACCGTAGCGTCGTTAAGTATAGTGACAGTGGCACGCCTGATAGACATAGACCCTCCTTGTATATGTATTCCCTCACACTGTGTCACTGGAACATTGTTGTAGCTATGGGCGGGTTTCTTGGACTGACGATCGTGTACACGTACGCCGCCTCCGGAGAGGTTACGGACCAGCCCATAGACATCGCCTGGTCCTGCACCAACCTCTGGTCCGGTATCGGTATCCTGGCCGGACCCTTTTTCTCCGGTACGTACAGGGAAACTCTCAGGGCTGGGAGAATGGTGTGCCTTGAAGTTGACGAGTTTCATGATTTGTTGCATGTATTCGGGTTGTTTTGAGGCTATGTACCAATCAGGTTAGGCCAGACTCTGCGATTGACAATATAGCCTATATGTATGTGTTACTCCAGGTTTTATCTACGACATGCGGAAGTCCTATGATGACGTATTTTATGTGGTGGGAGTCCTATACATCATCGACGCTTTCGTGTTCGCGGCGATCGTATTCCTCAAACACCGGCGCGAGAGCAGAGAAAAGTCCGGACTCAACGAGTTCACGGGGATAATCAACAACAAACAGACTTTCCACATCAGCACGAAGCGGTCCGTGTCCAAGTCTAGTCTGGCTAACGATGACACCGAGGTCGTCAAGGAGTACGGCTCCACCGCCATCAACACGAGCCTGAACAACAGCGCCAAGACACCACCTGGCGGGTCAAACTACTCGGACAATAACATGGCGCTGTATAACCACCGCCAAGCCGTCAAAACCTGGCAGTGAAACCTCAAACAACCCATCAGAGCCTGAGAGCCGATGCTCATTCAGATCACTGAGTTTGATATAGACCGGCGTAATGTCGAGGTCCAGTATTTAGGACAAATAATTAACGTCTGTTGGCTTGAACAGACGTACCAATTGGTGTATACCAACAAAAGGTGATCTCGTACACTATTATAAGTACTAGCTTTTGCTCATTTGTTACAGGAAACATCTTTGACATCACCAATATAAGTGAGAATCATTCCGCACCTCACAACTTCCACGTGTGAATGTGTGTCTACATTCTTATGAAGCTGCATTACATGGACAGATGTTAAGCCTAAGGGCCGAGTGCGGAACCATCTAAAATATCACTAGGCCAAAGTATCACTTTAGCAATGATCATAAATACATAAGGAAAGTGCCACTTTAGCCTATAGTATGAATTCCGCACTCGGTGAGTGACATTTGCAGTCACTAGTCACACAAGAATCCAGACTACTGGACACAATGTAAATCAATCGCCACAGGCTTAGAACGACAAACCTAAAGGCGGAAGTAACAAACTTGTGATATTCTATGTAAATATAGAAGTTTTGTTTCAATTGTTGATTTGTTGTGAAGCACAATCACGGAACATTAACAAACTTGGCCTGGTCGCAACCTGAGTTACTACTAATTGAATACTTGTTTGTGTTTTATACACTGTTAAAGACGACGGACAGTAAAAAAATTTTCTTGCACAAATATACTGCTTATGTTCATATGATATGCTACGAAATAAATAAATGTACGAATTCCATCGATATAATGCGCGTCTGGCACGATCAAAATGCTGTTCACAGTGCCCCAGCCATGCCGTGTGTTTCAGGTAAAAGAATCGTGACGTCACGATAGGTCATTACGTTTTCCATACCGCTGTATAGATACCTGTACGTTTTCCGCGGCTGCTGTGATCACCGCGGTGAGGTCAAAGAATTTTCATGCGATGAGATGGCGTTCATTAAATATTTGCGACACACCCATTTTTGGGCAGAAGGATATGAAAATTTGCCACCATGTTCAGGAGAGTATATAGATGACACTGTTATGGTGAAATATATTGTTAACCTGGAAAATATGCACAGTCCATGCCCTAACATGGTCTCTAATCGGAAAATATTTCAAGAGGGGTGATGCGTTATAACCCACAGGTAAATATGTGCTCATCAGAATTTTCTCAAAATTTGTCTGATCATCAAGTGATATGTGTAGATTGAAATCGTTGAATAAAAATTGGGGGTCACCGCGTTGGATTTGTTGCAAAACACTTTCGAAAGAGTTTAGCTATCCTTCGAAATTCGTTATATTATTAAATTCAAATTGAATTAACAGCCCCAGAAAGAAATCCATACCGTAAAAACTTATAAAATTTAGTATACATGTCCAGTGGATCGTACACATGTAAAAAATGAAAAAAAAATTCGGGGTCACTGCGGCAGAATTTTCGCAATCTGCATTTGAATGTTGTATGTCGGACTAGGATCGTGCGCCCGTGTGCCACCAAAACGTCAGAGGTTTACCTATCGTGACGTCACATCATTCGCTGGAAGCTTCTTGAAGGGAGTCTCCACTACAGAGCGCCCACAGGGCAACAGGATGCATATTCATTGAAAATATTGTTGCTATCATTTATAACTCATACGACTCTATCATATAAGGGGAAAATCCTGAATATTATTTTTTCACCGTCCGTCGCCTTTAATATATTTACACAGCCAAATGAATGATATAGCGTCTTATCATATAATTATAATGCGTGCGTGTTCGTGAATATCTAGTCATACTTCTCTAGTCAGTGTCAGTAAGGCGTTAGGAGTAACTTTATATATACTGTATCGGGTGAATTTATTACGGACTTTATATGTTGTGCCCGCCTGTCAAGTGAAGTGTATCGATGTAGTCAAGAAGGCAGGATATTTCACATTTCTTTGAGTGAAGTGACCGAGTGTCCGTATTGTACTGGCCGTGACTTTTACGAGTTCATCTCTATCTATGTATACAATGTTGTGGCATACAATTTCACATTTTGTTATTGTTATCTTATATCAAAGAGATCAGTTGAAGTGTGTGTACATTTGGTCGACCATTTCACGTCCCCAGCAATACGCGTCTGGTGGCTGCTGTCCCGGGGTAGCTGTGTATACAGCACAAGAGCTCTTCGCTTCTGCTTGAATGTGTTTATCAGAATCTTGTATTGTTTTGTTGCCAACGTTTTCTTGAATAATAATGATAATTGTTAGGTATTCGAAGAGAGAACATTGTCAACAAATCATCAATGTAGAATACCAGTACTCACAAACATTAATGTGGCACAAATCATAATAAATGTGTAAAAACAAAATTATGATGATTGACACCATTGGTTTTATATGCCTTTTTTTCAAGGTGCCGATGTTAATGAAAATAGTAGGTGCCGATGTTAATGAAAATAGTATGTTCTGTAGAGATGTTATTGTATTTTAGTAATAGGCAATAAAATGGTCAAAACCACGCTAATGGCCATACAATAAATGTAGTCCAAAGCAGATATGTGTGCGTCTATAAGAAATAAACTGGAGGCCCGTTCGTTCAGTCGAGCATTATACCGAATATTTTACTGTGGGAGCAGAAAGCCCTGGCTCCCGCCGCTTTCCTGAGAATGATATTTTGTACTAACTCGATCATGCACGACTTAAAGTAAGCTTTCTGGGAGTGTGGATACGAAATTATTAATAAAATGATAGTATTTAAATGATACTATATGTGAAGTATAGCTGTGAAGTTAGTGAAAGAACGGGTATCCCGAAAGTGTAATGTTTGGGGCAATGCTACCGAGCAGCTAGACCGGGCTAACGGAACGGAGTTGGGGACCTGGGAAAAGCTGAAAACGGCCCCTAACCATGGTTTAGGCCAAAAGTTAGAGTTTAGGGGCCAGTTTAGCAATTTTAGGGGCCAGTCGAGATAGGAAATTTAACATGGGAAAGGCCCGTAAGTCCGTTCCGTATGCCCGTCCGAGCAATCTTTTCCAGCGCATTTCGAACATCCAGACACAAAACGCGAGAGTAAACAAAGTACACAGTCGTGAGAATTCATGAATACGACGGGGTCAGCTGACGAGGGTTTGTAATCATGAGTGAGCATTTCCGACCCAAACATCCAAGGAAGTACATTTTGATTAACTGTAAAGTAGTGACGCGTCATGTCACAAAAAATATTGTTGGAAGCGAAAACCCAAGGGCTATGAAAGTTTACCGGACAATATATGTTTTATATTTTATATATTAGCCATTTTGAAAATGAAGTCAAAGGTCAAATTAAACAAAATCAGAATATTCGACATAGAGTTCTATATCGGCTAATATCTCGCTTATTTCACAGTTTAGAAATCAACTTTACAGCTTAGGAATCCACAGTGAACATATAGGAAATGATATACGCCGAATATTCTGATGACCTTGAATTTCACTGTTGACCTTATTTTCAAGGTCATAACACAAAATGACTAATATCTCGCTTATTATCAACTTTACATCCTAGGGATCAATTGAGGACATACTGGAAATGATATATACTGGATATTCTCATTACTTTGAACTTGACCTTTGACCTCATTTTCAAGATCAGAGCACAAAATGGCTAATATCTCGCTTATTATCGACTTTGCAGCTTAGGAATCCACTATGAACATATATAGGAAATGATATATGCTGAATATTCTGGTGACCTTGAATTTGACCTTTGACCTCATTTTCAAGATCAGAGAACAAAATGGCTAATATCTCGCTTATTGTCGACTTAACAGCTCAGGAATCCATAGTGAACATATAGGACTTGGTATATGTTGAATAATCTGGTGACCTTGAATTTGACCTTTGACCTCATTTTCAAAGTCAGAGAACAAAATGGCCAATATCTCGCTTATTATCGACTTTACAGCTCAGGGATTCATAGTGAACATATAGGAAATGATATATGTTGAAAATTCTGGTGACCTTGAATTGGCTTCTGACCTCATTTTCAAGATCAGAGAACAAAATGGCTAATATCTCGCTTATTAACTTCTTAAGAGATGGGTTTCTGCTGAAAGTAGTCAAAGGTCAAGTTCAAAGTCACCAATAGTTCAGCCATATATGGTTCCCTATATGCCCATAAATCAACCATAACATCTGTCATCATTTTGTCTGCAGAGTCCTGTTTAAACATTTCAGGTCAGATGTCGCCTTCGGATTTACTACTCAATGTCGTCTGAGGTCAATCTGGAGGTCACTAAAAGATGCAACATATATGACTTCATACATGTGTATATTCATAATGCAATCCTGAACGCTATGTGCAAGTGTTTCAGCCCCAGAGGCCAACTTACAACATTTCGTATCAGATGTGACATTAAGACTTAGCACACGAGGTCATTTGAGGTCAAGTTCAAAGTCACGAAAAGATACGCTATATACGACTTCCTATATTCTCATATTCCTATATTCTCATAATATAAACATACACATGTAAGCTCCATCTTCAATCATTTTGTCTGTAGAAGCCAATTTACACCTTCCAGATCCCCGTGACCTTAAGATTAAACCTTTAAGGTCATCTGAGGTCAACGTCAAGCTCACTAAAAGATGCACCATATATGACTTTCAATATTCTACTAGTATATGCAAACCTAAGCTCTATGTACAAGCGTTTTCGCTTTATAAGGTAATGTGTGCATATCAGGCCTTTCTGGGCATTTTGGACCCCCATATCAGGCCTTTTTGGGCATTTTGGATCCACATATCGGGTCTTTTAGGTGATTCATAGCACTCAATCTTTATACACAATGTCAAGGACCCCCACTAGCATGTTTTGAAACAAAACTCTCATAACTGATAAGATAGTTTTCGAGAAAATAGCCAAAAACATAATTTTGGCCCATTTTGAGTCTATATTTTGGGCCTTTCAAGCGATTCACTCCATCTTCATACAAAACGTCAATGACCCCCGTTGGCATCTTTTAAAACAAAAATTTCGAAAGTGATCAGACAGTTTTTGAGAAAATGACCACCAAAGTCCAAAATTGGCTATTTTGCGGCAGAAATGGCAAAAAAAAAATTAACCCAAGGGCCAAGGAAGGTTACCGGATAAATGTTTAGTTTTAAAAAACAACTCTTTCCATCGGAGTTGCCGCTTTTACCTTTCAAGGTCATAAAGGTAAATTTTAAGGTCACCATTGAAACTGCGAGATATCCTATTTGATACTTCCAATATTTAAGCTATATTGAAGTGTTCTAGGAGTTTACTCCATACAGCTAAGGAAATTTGAAGTCAAAGGTAAAGATCAAGGCCATCAAAATATTCAGCGACATATGCGAAATATTAGCCATTTTGTGCTCTGACCTAGGAAATGAGATCAAATGCCAAGTTCAAGGCCCTGAGAAAATTCAGCGTATATAATTTCTCATGTGTTCACAATTGATTCCTGAGCTGTACAGTCGATAATATCCGAGATATTATTCATTGTGCTGTGACCTTTGAAATTAGATCAAAGGTCTAATTCAAGGTCATCAAAATATTCGGCATACATCATTTCTTATGTCCACAATCTACTCATAAGTTGTAAAGTCGATAATAAGCGAGACGTTAGACAGTTTTTGTTATGACCTTGAAAATAAGATCGAAGGTCAAGATCAAAGCCATGAGAACATACATTCAGCATTTATCCTTTCCTAAACGTTCACAATTGATTCCTCTGCTGTAAAGTCGATAAGCGAAATATTAGCCATTTTGTGCTTTGACCTTGAAAATGAAGCCAAATGTCAAGTTCATGAGAATATTCAGCATATGTCATATCCTATAAAAAGTAAAGTGCTTTTTATTATAGTGTCACCCCTATTGAAAGGGCCAGCCTCAATCCGGCTTATGAGACACTTCATTCTCTTGTACAGCTTTACCCCGATTCCTATCCTATATGCCAGGCGCCCGGCAGGGAGGCAATCGGTAACCATTCTTTAACTAGCTGGCGGCTCACCAACCGGCCACATCAGAACAAGCCCCTGGCAAGGCTCGAACCTTCGACCTCCCGCACCAGTGGCGTGCGCCTTACCCCATGACCACTGGTTTGGTCCTATACGTCCACAATTGATTCATAATCTGTAAAGTCGATAATAAGCGAGATATTACCCATTTTGTGCTGTGACCTTGAAAATGAGGTCGAAGACCAAATTCAATGTCATTAAAATATTCACATATATCATTTCCTACTCGTTCATTTGATTCCTAAGCTGTAGATAAGTAGATAAAATTAGCCCAAGGGCCAAGAAAGTTTACCGGACAATAAATATTTCGGACATTAGCCTTTTGTCCATGACCTCAAAAATAGGGTCATTGGTCAATTCAAGGTCACAAGAATATCCTGCATATATCATTTATAGTATATCCACAATTGACCCCTAAGCTTTAAAGTTGGTAATAAGCTAGATATTAGCCATTTTGTGATCTGACTTAGAAAATAGGTTCAAATGTCAAATTCAAGATCATCAGTATATTCAGCCTATATCATTCCCTATATGTTCACTATGGATTACTAAGCTGTAAAGTCAATAATAAGCCGGATATTAGCCATTTGTTGACCTTGAAAATGAGGTCAAATGTCAAATTCAAGATCATCAGAATATTCAGCATATATCATTCCCTATATGTTCAATATGGATTACTAAGCTGTAAAGTCGATAATAAGCCAGATATTAGCCATTTTGTTCTCTGACCTTGAAAATGAGGTCAAATGTCAAATTCAAGATCATCAGAATATTCAGCATATATCATTCCATACTATGGATTACTAGGCTGTAAAGTCGATTATATGCCAGCTATTAGCCATTTTGTTCTCTGACCTTGAAAATGAGGTCAAAGGTCAAATTCAAGGTCACCAGAATATTCAGCATATATAATTTCCTATATGTTCACTATTGATTCCTAGGCTGTAAAGTCGATAATAAGCGAGATATTAGCCATTTTGTCATGCGATCTTTAAAATAGGTCAAAGGTCGAATTCAAAGTCACGACAATATTCAGAATATATAATTTCCTATATGTGTACGATTGATTCCTAAGTTGTAAAGTCCATAATAAAAGAGCTATTAGCCGTTTTGTCATGTGACCTTGAAAATGAGGTCAAATGTCGAATTCAAGGTCATCAGAATATTCGGACTATATCATTTTCTATATGTGAACAATTGATTCCTAAGCTGTAAAGTCGTTAATAAGCGAGATATTAGCCATTTTGTGCTCTGACCTTGAAAATCAGGACCTTGAAATATTCAGCATATATAATTTCCTATATGTACACAATTGATTCCTAATCTCTAATCTCAATATTAAGTGAGATATTTGGAAAATGTGCCCCATTTTAAAGCATAAAAGAATTTTACATGGGAAAGTCCCATTTGGGTCGAGTCTGTAAACTTTAAAGATAAAATTGTTGACGAACAACGGACGCAACGCCACGACAATAGGTTATCGGACCAAAGGTTCACCTAATAAGTGAAATATTAGCCATATTCCTTGGGAATAAGATCAAAGGTCAAGATCATGAGAATATTCGGCATAGGCCCCTATATCATGTTCACAATTAATTCCTAATCTCTAATCTCAATCGTGACCTGGCTGTGGTTTCCATGGTGACACTACCATGCTCTCTGGCTTTTTCTTCGATGGCGGACCATTCTAATGTCACTGTGGTCGATAAAATGAGATATTAGGATTAATGTGTCCCATTATAAAGCACAGGAGAATTTAACATGGAAATAATGTCATTTGGGACCCGTCAACCTAACTGAATTAAAGGATCCCTCCTGCCCCGCCACTCCCCAATCTTATTTTAATTCGTGAATTCTAAAAGCACCATGGATGTAGAACATTGATAATTCATGTAGATCAATACTACGATTAGCATATGAACATGCAACTGTTGTAATCTGGATCTTAGGTTATCTCTATTCACTGAGTCTATTGCCACTGTTGCATTGGAACTATGATATACCGCTCAATCGTGTTCATGTCTATGGCTGCTCTCCAGGTTAAACTCAAACTTGGATTCGGACTGAAATTAGGGAATGCTGACAGTGACCCCTGGCGAATACTTTGTGAACTACGTCCACCAGAGTGAGCCACGTCGGAAATCTGACCCAGTTTTACGTCCTGTTTTGACATCAGTTTGACATTAGTGATGTTTCACAAGACGAGGTAATTTTCTGCAATAATCGCATGCCTACAACCAATCAGATGGGAATTACAGACAAATCGCACAATTCGTACGATTTCGCGATCGTCAACAGCGAAATCAAGTGAGTGACCATGGCTAAATTTCACCTGCAATGCAAAAGCAGTGCAGTCAAGATTAGCCAGAATCATGCAGGCCCAGGACTGTCTGTAGTACAGTCAAGATATGAAGATAACTGTATCAGTGTATGTATACCGTATTGGTCCTAATAGTAGTACGGCGAGCCAAACTAAAGCAAGACCTCCTGCAGCAGCGCGCGTAAACATGACTTCAAACTTAGGGTCAAAATTAGGAAAATCACTGAATAATACACCTATAGCCTTCAATCCCCTTTATTATGATTCAAATAGCATGATTATGTGGATTAGAACACTTCAAGATCTTATTAGAAAGATATTAGGTCAGTTACAAGGTTACAAAAATCGAATATATTTGGGGAAAAGAGGGGGGCGCTCTACTATTAGGGCGCGTACCACTATTAGGACCAATACGGTAGATCTATAATTCTGATATTTTTTAGTGGTCCCACGATTAGAGAAAACTGTAATCGATTAATCGTTGCCTTCTAACCGAACCGTAACCGATTAATCGTTACTGATGCCAGTTTTTTTTTTAAAAGCCAGATACTGACTGATTGATGAAATCTAAACTGACAGGTTGACCAGCTACGATTGATTAACACCGAAGATAAGTTTAAGGCATCGTGTTCTGCACAAGTCAAGGCAAGACACACCATATTAGTATGAACTTCCAGCTAGATTTGGCGGCCTTACAGGATATAAGATGGAATATAATGAATTATTATGCTGAATAAATTTACAATCAAGTAATCGATTTCAAGTAATCGATTACAGATTTTGTAACCGATTAATAGCATTAAAGTACTAGGAACATGAAAATATGATGTAAGCTCAGATTCAAGCACCATGTGAGCTGATCAGAACAGCTTTTACAGCATGTGGATATCTCAATTCCTTCAAAAGTTACAGTGCTTCAAAGTTAAAATTGCCCACTATACAATTTGGGAAATCATGTAGCTCATTAATATGCAAATTTGTATGCATGACGTCACGGGGGGAACATTTTTTAATTAGCTGGTTTTACTGGCACATTAAAGTCTTTAGAAATTGAAATTATTCAACAAAGCTTATTCCACATGCTCTCCATGATTGATAGTCAATGAATTTCACATCCGGATAGTTGCCAAGGTCACCAGTGTTGGTATAAAGCCCCTAGCAACCAGGTTGCTATGGCCCAAATCCACAATCCTATCGATAAACAAACGAAATCAAAGGTGAAAACGGATTGACTTTACAATCCTTATTAATATACAATAACCAAAATCTGCCAAAACCCCTGTTTCTGGTAGTTAGGGCCCATAGCAACCAGTGGTTGCTAGGGACTCCAGCAGGTGAATAGTCACCATGGCAACAATAAAATTTGGAACAACACTGATTATTGACCATTCCTATCAATGTGTAAAATTGAGGTTTGCAATAATTCTGACCAGAACAATTATATTAAGACTCAAAGTTGCCTAATTAAAAATATTCCCCCTTCTACGTCACGAATACCTCATTTGCATACTAATTAGCTTCTCCAAAAACCCAGAAGTGTTCAATACAGCATATGTTATATCCTGCCAAAATGTGACATTCAAATCGCCATAACTTTTTAACCAATAGAGATATTGGGATGCGGTAAAAAACATTTTACTCAGCAAAACTAGATCTCTCATCTGAGTTCAATTCATATTTTCATGTTCCTAGTACTTTAACCTAACCGCAGACGGTTAATCGTCTACTCATGGGACCACTAATATTTTGAACTCGTTTGCACCGTTTTTTGCCTTCAGTTCGGTCAAGTTACTTTGAGCGAACTATTCAACAGAATATTGCATATCTGTGATACAAACGGCAATTAATTTGCGGCAATTGACCTGTGGGGCAGTCCCGAATCCTAATCCCTCGCCTCTCTGCAAATTATCGGAACAGAATCGCCCATCACGTGCCAAAGGAAAACAATATTTGTTGACATGCAAACGACAGGATTTCAGGGAAAATTTATCATTGCAGTAGATTGCTAACTCTCACAGTTCTATGAGCAGAAGTCTGAAAGTTTGCAGAAAAATGCCGTTTGATCTCCAGGTGAAGTTTGCTAAGTTACAATATGATACCATTACATTCATCATGTATTCATCGCAAAGATATCGGCAAAAAACGGTGTAAACGAGTTAGAAGTATCAGAGTATATGTCTATTATGATCCATCCAAATCAAGCGAGCGGAGCTTGTTTGATCCAGCTGGGACAGTGAACAGGTGAAAGAGCCGAGCTCGCGTCGCTTGGACTGTGATCTATCCAGAAGTTCACTAAATCAATGATGGGTTGAGACTGAGCGCTTAACAGTGCTCAAGTCAAGCCAAGTCCAGCTGTTTTGAATCATCCCATTCTCTGCCAGTTGATCTATCTTGTAAAATTAAGGGTTGCATGAAGATACTAGAAGACAACATTATGCTACTAGAAGTTTTAGTTGGTGCCCATTGTCTTTTAGACTTTTAACTAGTGTCAATGCTTTTGACAGATTTTGTATTGACCTGTAACTGTTCACGAGTAGACCTATTCTGAACTTCAGTCGGATTGAAGACATACTGGAAAGCAGAAAAGCTGACTCCAATATGGCAATCGACACAAGTGAAGTGACATCTAATAAGAAACCCAAGAAATCTCGACTGTACAAATGTTATTTGGACCGCACTGTGAGAGCAGCTAAGAAGGGTATACGACAAGCTCGCAGAACTGAGAACAGTAAGTGTTTAGCTGAAGGTTCCCAAGACCTGAATCGGATGGTTTTGATCGAGTCATTCCATAGAACAATGTGTTAAACTGTTTTTGTTAGAAATGATATTGTCATAGAGAGAATTAATGATTGTCTCATAGCCAAGTTCCTGTTGTCGATGTCGGAGGCAGACGAGCCTGAGGATGATATCTTCTCGGCAGACCTCATCGACCACGGACTGACGCCCTTCGCCACACTCTTCGTGGAACAGGAGAAAATGAAGGTACCATCTCCAGTCTGTGTCTGCCAACACCTCCCCTATCATCTCTACTCTGTCTCTGCCAACACCTCCCCTATCATCTCCAGTCTGTGTCCGCCAACACCTCCCCTACCATCTCCAGTCTGTGTCCGCCAACACCTCCCCTACCATCTCCAGTCTGTGTCTGCCAACACTTCCCCTACCATGTCCAGTCTGTGTCCGCCAACACCTCCCCTATCATGTCCAGTCTGTGTCCGCCAACACCTCCCCTACCATCTCCAGTCTGTGTCTGCCAACACCTCCCCTATCATGTCCAGTCTGTGTTCGCCAACACCTCCCCTACCATCTCCAGTCTGTGTCTGCCAACACCTCCCCTACCATGTCCAGTCTGTGTCCGCCAACACCTCCCCTACCATCTCCAGTCTGTGTCCGCCAACACCTCCCCTACCATCTCCAGTCTGTGTCTGCCAACACCTCCCCTACCATGTCCAGTCTGTGTCTGCCAACACCTCCCCTACCATCTCCAGTCTGTGTCTGCCAACACCTCCCCTACCATGTCCAGTCTGTGTCCGCCAACACCTCCCCTATCATCTCCAGTCTGTGTCCGCCAACACCTCCCCTATCATCTCCAGTCTGTGTCCGCCAACACCTCCCCTACCATGTCCAGTCTGTGTCCGCCAACACCTCCCCTACCATGTCCAGTCTGTGTCCGCCAACACCTCACCTGCCATCTCCAGTCTGTGTCCGCCAACACCTCCCCTACCATGTCCAGTCTGTGTCCGCCAACACCTCCCATACCATCTCCAGTCTGTGTCTGCCAACACCTCCCCTATCATCTCTAGTCTGTCTGCCAACACCTCCCCTATCATCTCCAGTCTGTGTCCGCCAACACCTCCCCTATCATCTCCAGTCTGTGTCCGCCAACACCTCCCCTATCATCTCCAGTCTGTGTCCGCCAACACCTCCCCTACCATCTCCAGTCTGTGTCCGCCAACACCTCCCCTACCATGTCCAGTCTGTGTCCGCCAACACCTCCCCTACCATCTCCAGTCTGTCTGCCAACACCTCCCCTACCATCTCCAGTCTGTGTCCGCCAACACCTCCCCTATCATGTCCAGTCTGTGTCCGCCAACACCTCCCCTATCATCTCCAGTCTGTGTCCGCCAACACCTCCCCTATCATCTCCAGTCTGTGTCCGCCAACACCTCCCCTACCATCTCCAGTCTGTGTCTGCCAACATCTCCCCTACCATCTCCAGTCTGTGTCCGCCAACACCTCCCCTATCATCTCCAGTCTGTGTCTGCCAACACCTCCCCTACCATGTCCAGTCTGTGTCCGCCAACACCTCCCCTATCATCTCCAGTCTGTGTCCACCAACACCTCCCCTACCGTCTCCAGTCTGTGTCTGCCAACACCTCCCCTCTTCTTTGAGGGTTTCTTTGATTAATTCCATGGAATCTCTACCCCTTCCAGTAATAATCCACTTGTTCATTCGATTAGGGGGGTAAAGCCCCTTCCGGAATTTGTAGTTCTATCGGCTTTGAGGCTGGTCGAGCTTGACCTGAATACAGATTCTAACGTGGAGGTCGCTCCATAATCAATATGCATTTAAAAATTTGGAAATTAAATAAAGTAGAGGAATGAAAGCGTTGAATGGTATAGATCTAGTGATTATATAAAATTATATTGAGTGAATGAGTGGTCGGTTTACTTAGTAGTAGCATTAATTTTGACAGGTTTTCAGACTTGTCTGTTCCTGTTCATAATTCTGACACCATTCTGTGTCATTTGATTGGTCAAATTAATGGTCACTCTCTAGTCTACTAGTACACCAAACTCCACTGTACTCCACTGCCTCCTCTATACCTATTCCAGTATATCGCCAATAGGAGAGGCCCTAAATATCAGGTCAGATTTAATACCCACATGTTTATTATATGGATAGGTATGTAATACCAGTAATACTGGTTCAAAACTTCTATTGTTTCATAGACAATAATCTGACAAAATTCAGGCACGTGGTAGCGCTTTTCATTCTGAATTCTCCCTTGTCAAATTTTTATAAGGTTTTATTGACTGACACAAATTGATTGGAAATGTATTGGTTTTGTTTCAGCTCTGTCCCGGGACAAGGTTTTTTGGTTGCTCTGATGGTCACTGCCATTATCCAACCTGATCATTTACGGCATCAATACAAGTTATCTCTGGACACTTCACTATTGCCCAACAAAATTCCAATCAAACTTGTAAATTCAGACATTGATTTCATTTTGGCTGCACTCTTGGGACATTGAGACCAGAGTAACACTTGCACATGCTAAGCAATGCTTTCTAAAGTCCACCATCTGGTGGCAACAACTGATCCCATTGCTACTTCTGCCAGATCTGGAACGACTTCATCAATCAGTCTGAGGACGAGCAGCAGAGGCTGCTGGGGGAGCGCGAGTCATGTGACCCGGGGTCATGTGATCTGGAGCAGGAGACTGAGATCCAGGGCTGTGACCGCCAGGACTCGACGGGCTCATGGGAACACCTGCAGGACAACCGCTCAGGTCAGTGACAGTCGAGCCTTTACTTCTATTGAACGAAGCAAGTCGGGAAGAAAAAGCCATATCTGTACACATGAAGCTACATTTGGATGCTGATCCCTCATCAGAATCATAGATGGGTGTAAGATAGACTGTCCGTGTTGTACTCACTCAGGTATGTGAGAGTCAGATCCTCTGTAAGCATCAGTGGATGTCTGAGCGATGATTGAATTGGTGTTTTTGTTTGCAGTGCATCCTGCTTACAGCCCCAAGGATTGCTTCCAGAGAATTGAACACAAACTGCAGGCAATGCTGAGCAGGAGACATTTACCTTTTGTGAGTTTCCACCCAACTCTCACTGAACATGCATTATAAAAAAGTTGAGCTAATAATTAGCAGGTGGTGGATATTGATCATACTCTCATTGCTAGGGTACTCTGAGATAATAATGAACAGGTAGTGGATATTGATCATGCTGTCATTGCTAGGGTACTCTGAGATAATAATGAACAGGTAGTGGATATTGATCATGCTGTCATCGCTAGGGTACTCTGAGATAATAATGAACAGGTAGTGGATATTGATCATGCTGTCATTGCTAGGGTACTCTGAGATAATAATGAACAGGTAGTGGATATTGATCATGCTGTCATCGCTAGGGTACTCTGAGATAATAATGAACAGGTAGTGGATATTGATCATGCTGTCATTGCTAGGGTACTCTGAGATAATAATGAACAGGTAGTGGATATTGATCATGCTGTCATTGCTAGGGGACTCTGAGATAATAATGAACAGGTAGAGGATATTGATCATGCTGTCATTGCTAGGGTACTCTGAGATAATAATGAACAGGTAGTGGATATTGATGATGCTGTCATTGCTAGGGTACTCTGAGATAATAAAGAACAGGCAGTGGATATTGATCATGCTGTCATTGCTAGGGTACTCTGAGATAATAATGAACAGGTAGTGGATATTGATCATGCTGTCATTGCTAGGGTACTCTGAGATAATAATGAATAGGCAGTGGATATTGATCATGCTGTCATTGCTGGGGGTACTCTGAGATAATAATGAACAGGTAGTGGATATTGATCATGCTGTCATTGCTAGGGTACTCTGAGATAATAATGAACAGGTAGTGGATATTGATCATGCTGTCATTGCCAGGGTACTCTGAGATAATAATGAACAGGCAGTGGATATTGATCATGCTGTCATTGCTAGGGTACTCTGAGATAATAATGAACAGGCAGTGGATATTGATCATGCTGTCATTGCTGGGGGTACTCTGAGATAATAATGAACAGGCAGTGGATATTGATCATGCTGTCATTGCTAGGGTACTCTGAGATAATAATGAACAGGTAGTGGATATTGATCATGCTGTCATTGCTAGGGTACTCTGAGATAATAATGAACAGGTAGTGGATATTGATCATGCTGTCATTGCTGGGGTACTCTGAGATAATAATGAACAGGTAGTGGATATTGATCATGCTGTCATTGCTAGGGTACTCTGAGATAATAATTAACAGGTGGTGGATATTTATCATGCTGTCATTGCTAGGGTACTCTGAGATAATCATGAACAGGTAGTCGATATTTATCATGCTGTCATTGCTAGGGTACTCTGAGATAATAATGAACAGGTAGTGGATATCGATCATGTTGTCATTGCTAGGGTACTCTGAGATAGTAATGAACAGGTAGTGGATATTTATCATGCTGTCATTGCTGGGGGTACTCTGAGATAATAATGAACAGGTAGTGGATATTGATCATGCTGTCATTGCTAGGGTACTCTGAGATAATAATGAACAGGTAGTGGATATTGATCATGCTGTCATTGCTAGGGTGCTCTGAGATAATAATTAACAGGTGGTGGATATTGATCATGCTGTCATTGCTAGGGTACTCTGAGATAATAATGAACAGGTAGTGGATATTGATCATGCTGTCATTGCTAGGGCACTCTGAGATAATAATGAACAGGTAGTGGATATTGATCATGCTGTCATTGCTAGGGTACTCTGAGATAATAATGAACAGGTAGTGGATATTGATCATGCTGTCATTGCTAGGGTACTCTGAGATAATAATGAACAGGTAGTGGATATTGATCATGCTGTCATTGCTAGGGTACTCTGAGATAATAATGAACAGGTAGTGGATATTGATCATGCTGTCATTGCTAGGGTACTCTGCTGGCTCTGGAGGAGGATGTCATCTCATTCTTTGTTGAGTGGCCGCACTCGGTGTACGTGTCACGGCTGGAGACCAGCTTTGACAGGATGTTGCTACACGCCTTGTGCCAATATCTCGGCCTTGACTCCTCAAGTGAGTATAAGTCTGTTTTAGGCATTCACTGCGGCAAGTACAGACTCCTCACGGAGGTCTGCCAGTATACATGGTATACCAGTATGTTATCACACCCCTCTCCTGAATATCCCCAGGTTTCAATGATGACAAAGGAGTCCGCCAGACCCAGGTGGAGAACCTGCAGAATGAGTTTGTTCTTCCTGAGATGACATTGAGTAACTACATCGAGTACCGCAGTCGTGTACACTGATAGTGCGAGTACCGCAGTCGTGTACACTGATAGTGCGAGTACCGCAGTCGTGTACACTGATAATGCTGTGCGTGTCACAAGGTTTAGAGGGACTTCGATAAACTGTACTGTCAATATAGCACATGAATGAAAGTTTTATATACATTATACATGTGGGTGTATCATGGTGTTGGATGTCATCTATTTATTTATTTATGTCAACAACTCAACATTTTGATCTGTTGGTATTGCTTCATAGCAACTGTTGATATATTGTGCCATGTAGAAAAGCAGATCATTTGTGTAGAGTGATTGCCTTAGATATATTTATATGTTATGAACGATTAAATCACACTAGAACAAAATCAGGTTTGCTAAAATATCCTCTGTTGAAGATTGGAATTTGTTTTGATGAATTATGTTCCAGTATTGGAGTACATATACTGTACTGTTGTGTGTTATATTTGCCACGAAGATTTATTGTTTTGTATTCTAACTCCATTTCTATCTCAGGATAAACAGCGTAAAGCCGTGTTCTACTTGATTGTTTTGGTCAGTCCTCTGTATTTTGTACGTGGTAATCTTTCACTAAATTTCAACACATGTCCTGTTGTCAGGAAAGTTATTACTGAAAGGATTGAATTGTTTCCAAGAACATTGGAGGAACCCTGTGTCCCTGTAACCGCTACTGTACGTCTGCTGATCATGTATTCTCCCGTACAACATACTCCTTGATACAATATAATATGACTGTTGTTGGTGGTTGTACGTTGTTTAGCATAATAAGGCTGTGTAATTTTGTGCTCTTTATCATGACGCATCTTGCCCTGACCAAAGCTGAATGTACGAACAGTGCTGATCAATAAACCATTTACCTTACATGTGACTTGAAATGATTCCCAAACGTGCACATGTATCTGTGTATGCTTATATGTATCACGATATCCTAGGTTTTATAAACCTGAATACCAACATTAACTAAATTCATACATGTATGTACATGTGCAATATTCATTTATATAGATTGTTTATTACAACAACAGTAAAGTACACGATAGGGAATCAAAATAGATCAAATGTAACAAATATATTTATATGTATACAATACATGTATACCAATATAATAGATATTTCCTAATGCCTAGTAAATCATCACCTACTCGTACGATCGTTCATGGTGCACTATACATTTTACTTGAGAAACACTAAGATATTAATATGTTGGTTTTTTTTCACCCTAAGAGTAATGTTAGTGATAACAGCTACATGTAATCACTGGACACATGGAATACAAAGTTGTTTGAACGCTAAATAGCACAACATAACGACAGGAGTCGTAGCCAGTAGGATTAAGTCACAAGTTGAGTTTGTACTGGTCTATGAGCTTCCTCCACTGACCGCCGAGCCAACTGTCCAGTCTGTGAGCACAGCGCAGGCGGCTCATGTCCAGGTGGCGGTTGTATGCCGCAGTGAACAGAACGTGATCCCAGGAGGGGCGTGCAACTCCTACAATGTGTACACAGGGGTGTGAGCAAATGTAGCTGTGCAGTTTCTCCAGTTGTAGTGAGCAGTAGTAGTGATGTGATTGATGTAAATTCACCGATAGATAACGATGTAGTAATACCTGATGCCGAGCTGTTACCTGAGAGTTTGTGTCGGTCGTCGATCAGTATATCGCCAGTGATGATAGTTTTATCCCGAGTTATCACAGTCCGTGAGAGCCAGTCCCAGCCTAGGTGTTGTGTGATCCACTCAAACTGTATGTCACAACAAGCCATGTAAACAAATAAACAAGGATGTACAATAAATAAATCAATATTACAGTAGTAGAAGTCCATCTTACCTTTTCCTTGACAGAGTGCACATTACTGGTAAGTGGACTCGTGCATATAAAAACTTCCACTCTGCGGATATAAAATTATGAAACAAAACTAGTTTATCCGAATCATTTAAGCCAGAAACCCACACAATACACATATCAGAGAAAGAACAATTTTCTACTGAAATACTATAACTAGTAAGCTTTTTTCATACCAATCAACTAGTAAGCTTTTTTCATATGAATGTATCACATCAAAACATTTATTATGTACTTGAAGCTTAAAAATTCTTCTGGATAATACGTATTTAAGATACATATATTCTATAGTGTAAATTTCTTTGTCATAATAAGCCTCCGATGAAGCTGACATTATTATGTATACTGACGGTATGGATAAATACTTGACAATACACGTGACATTATAGTACAGACCTGGAATGTAGCAAAGCTCAAAAGTACATACAGTATATTGTATAGGGTTTATATTAATATTTATCTAGAACAGATATTGTCAGACTGACCCGTCCATCCCAGACATGTCTTTGATGGCCTCTATAGCACCAGGAATTGGCGGCAAATCTCGGAAAAACCCTTCAGATCCAATGATGTCATGACATTTCTCCTGAAAGAAAGTGATTGTGGCAATAAACTTGTATGTCATCCAACTTTCCTTTTCCATATTTATTTGATGCCAATTTGGATTTTGGATAAAATCAAAGATTTCGTAAGAGTACCAATTGTTAAAATGCATAAATTTTTATTACTAGAAATACCAGCAGGTTATTCCGATTGAAATTAGTCTCATGTTTTCTCAAATTTATCCCTGTCTTTTTCAGTAAGATGTATACATAGCAGGCCCGTACGCAGGGGGGGGGGGGGGGGGGTTCGACAGGTTCTACCGGACCCCCCTTTGTGGCTCACTCCCCACCCCCACCCACCACCCTGAAATCTCGCGCACACGTTAAACTCTAACAAAATTCCAAACACTGTGTCATCGATGATCAAAACACTAACTTGTTGTCACATAACTAATACGTTCACAACACACAAATGATGCACAGTTGTACAATCTACCTTTTCTAATATAATTCAAGATAGGGCATGCTTTCCCTTCATCTTGAAAAAGTTTGACAGCTAAAAAATATTCAAATGATTATGCATTACAGGGTGCATATATATATATTCCCACGAGAACTACACAAACCATATGAAATTCAATATTAATTCATGTGTTTTATTCCCCATATGGATAGCAAATATATTCCAGTTTTATCACGTGAAGATGTTTGTAACAAATGTGAGAAATTAGAAAGCTTTAAACCATAAAGTTAACATGTTCTCATTCATTCAGATCGTTTTTCTGGATTTCTAGTTCAGACTCTCGTTGGTCTTGTGGCCGCGGACACTCGTGCTGGTGGCCGTTCTCTTGCTACATTTGGTGCATGCAATATTTTATTGAAATTCAAATAATATTACTGGATAATCCAGCTGTATTCCTCGTGTCCAGGCTACACTACATATTGTAAGATTATTTACATATTTGTAAATATCTGGGATTGTGTCTGTTATCATAGCCTCTAAGACAAATTTTTAGGGGTATGTATCAAGATACTTCAGGATATTCCAACACAGGAACTCGTGATTTGTCCTCCGGGCTAATTTTATTGCTTACATACAAACACAATCAAAGATTGGTGAACGCCTTTGGGACCCAGCAAAAATGTTCATATGGAGGTGTTCACTAATCGGAAAAAGTACCATCACGATAAAAACAAATTCAAACAACATTATAACCTAATCTGCTCGAGTATTGAATGTCATAGAGATGAATATTACCCGGTAGGCCCCACAAAAATGATGCTACATGATGAGTACATGTATGTCAAGCTGATTAAATTCAGCTTGAGAAGATTCTGTCACCCAACCCCGTAGTAAATACTTGTGGCTTCATATTCTATTATCTAGGCCGTGAAACTAGAGTGTGACACCAGTTAGGAAGAATCTGAACAATATGCCATAAGATATATTTTTGTGAGACGTATTACTAGTAAACTACTTTGTTGCTACCTAGGAGTCAGAATTCTCTGCCCTATACGATTACAATGCATTTGATTATGTTCACTGAGTAAAGAGTCACAAATTGAAATATAACAGTACACAACCATATAACAGTGTTCACAATAGGGAGATTCACTAAATTCCTTAAATAAGTTATTCACTTATTCACTAATTCAGTGGTGTTTACTAATCGGAAGAGCGTGCCAATGCTAAAAGATAAGCACTCACTTGGAACCAACAAAAGGTGTTCATTAGCTGGTGGTGTTCACTGACCGGGGGTGTTCACTAATGAAAATTTGACTGTAAGCATAGTAATATCGTCCAAAAAAAATCTCGAAAAGTTGGAAAATGATCTCACTAGAGCTTCAGAATTCACCAGGAATCACGTAGAATGATTTGGCTTCTGGGGCCCTTGAGCGGGCCCCAGATCCCACGCCGAAGAGGGCTGGCTTCGCTCGCATTTGTTCTCAACCCTCAAATTCGAACCCCCCTTCCACAATTTCTAGTTACGGGCCTGCATAGGGTTTAATAACTCACATGCAGGCTTGCTCATTGCGGCTCAAATTGTTATTGATAGAATACTGTTGAAATAGTTTGATGTCTGGGATCTATACTTTAGTAGCTATGACAACCTGTTGTGCCAAGTTACCTGTAAGTCTATCCTGAGTGTTGCGTACTGGACGTCCACGTAAAAGCCGCGTCTGTCCTCTAGAGGGATATACGGGTCATCAGGGTGTCGTTCTCGGAAAACTTTCAGGAACCAGCCCTCGAAGTCACACAGCACACCGTCCATGTCCACCAACACCCTCAGGGTGCGCCGCTGTCTCCATGGTGATGGTCCGGACCGCCGGGACATCCGGCCAGTGACCCCGGCTCAAGGACAGTTACACCTGGAGCCTAGGCGTTGTGGACAGCGAGGCGTTTGCTGGAGATGGCATGGGCGTGTGATATACATTATTCATACGTGCATGTGTGTAGACCTAGTGTCGAGTACTAGTAGGTCCCAGAACTCCTGCATTTCAACGTTGGTTAGAAGACTTGTAGTTCTTACAATAACAATGGAATTTCCCAATTCAACACCCCCCCCCCCTCCCCCCCCCCCACCCGTTCTTGAACTTCACTGTTCTTGAACTTCACACCCGTTCTTGAACTTTTCATACTAGTACTTCACTGTTATAACTTTGGTAAGATATTTGTTATCATTCCATTCATCCTTGTACAGAATCCCATAGGTGATATGCGCAAAAATTGTTTGAACAAATATAGTTGTACATGCATACCTTACTACCATAATATACTCATGATGCTTTTGCCAATGCTTGTAATGTTTGTAATGAATAATCGTTGCACAGTTTATTGGTGGTGATTGGGTGCATAGCACCGAGACGCAAATATATAAATCTGTAGGACCCGTTCCCTATTATTATTTTCGTCCTTTCCAGTAGGTTAAATAAAGTAGATTCAATACCGAGAAATAGGCCTACTTGAGATTCATTCTGCCACAAATAAATTTGAATTCGATAATTTTGGCGTATGAACAACAATTATACCAGATACTAGTAATAGCTAGTGTCCTGATCATGAATATGCATCTCTTTCACTTTGGGCAAATCACACCGCTTGATAGGTACACAAGAGGCAGACTTCATTTTAGTCAGATTAATGGCAAACCTGGAGGCCTAAGAGGCGGATCCAGAAGGGGTTACAGTCCCCCCTCCCACTCGATAAAGAGCCATTGATGCACAAATGCACCAGATATATATCCCCAGGAGCCGGGGCGGGGACGGACTTGCTAAAATGTGCTTTTTGGTTAATTGTTACTTTTTTGTTATTCATTTATTTTTTATTTTTTTGCTTGTTGTGCAGATTGTTTTTACACATAGGCTACACACGAAAAATCACAGACAAACATTTTGAGAAACTTGTGGTTTCATCATCATATTGTAAACTTGTGATTACAAGTTTGAGAGAAATCATGCATCTGTGATAGCTTGAAAAATATCCTGGTGATGGTTAATGGAGAACCACTTACATATGTAGTAATAAAAGAAAAACAATAAGCGATTAGCATCGGAATAGGGCCTGAGCAATTAGCATTAGGCCTAAGGTAACTCGATCATAGGCCTACTCAATGTATTAGGCGGCGTTAGGCGGTGTAAGTACCCAAACTTCCATTTCAAGCCCCCCCCCCCCCCCCTTTTTAATTCCTGGATCCGCACCTGGGACCTTTGTCCTACTAACATGCCCGAAATGAAGATTTCAGGCAGTAAATTAAGTGATCGATGAAAGTATTTCAGCCCTGAATTAGGGCTTCAAATAACTATATTTAGTTTGCCAACTAAGAGCACTGCAAATATATGTACCGATAAGATTTATTGTGTGAGAGGTCGACCCCGCCTTCAACTTTGGGATTGGCAATGACTGAGATCGCGTGCCACAGCGGCTCCCTTTCCTTTGTTTTTGAATACACTCCGCTGGTCGTCAGCGACGTGAGCTCAATGTTATGTCAGAAATGTGAACAACAACGAACCTTAGTGATAAACATGGCACAATAACAAATCATCGTTACGAAACACAGGTGAGTGAGAGCTCATATATTGAAATAGTTTCTCTGAAAGGTCTATTTCTGAAGCTTGACTTACCCGGCGCAACCTTCTCGATACGCAAACCCGCATCAAACTGAATCATGAACTGAATGATTCACTCACGGATTATATCTTATCCTGTGAAATGTCAGAGTGTGAAAGCTCGTGTCAATAAATTTCTGGAAACAAGGACGATGTGAGCGAAACTTGTGCAACCGATCCAGTTATACGCTGCATGTAAACACCGCAATAAACAAACCAGTCTTTTAATATCTAAATGCTCCCATCCAGCTGTGAATAACGTTGCAACAACGTGAGTTCGATGTTGATCGAGTTGATGTTATGCGACCAGACGTATCTTGTTGTTAAACCATTTTTGCAATACTTTTAGGCCTAGCCTAGTCAAGTTAACAACACCATAGGCATATATACGGTGGCTCCTTACCGCCAATTATATTCCTGCATTTCTCACCCCGTTTATAATTATCACCTCACAATATTCACCGTGTTTATAATTTCCACCCCATCTATAATTATCACCTCACAATATTCACCGCGTTTATAATTTCCACCCCATCTATAATTATCACCTCAGAATTATCACCGCATTCATAATTTCCACCCCGTCTATAATTATCACCTCACAATATTCACCGAGCAGGGATGGGGTCAAATACAGATTGTCAAATACAAATACAAATACAAATACTCGTAGCCAAATTCAAATACAAATACACACTCCCAGAGCCGACCAAATACGAATACAAATACAAATACATTTCTTCAAATACAAATACAAATGCAAATATTTATTTCTTAGTCATTCGTCGATTTTTAGTCATATTTTTGATGCATTCAGTGGAAGTTTTCGTCGCTGTTCTAAATTTCCCCTTCATATCACTATCATTGGTTATCTAATATACATATACACAAGAAAATATAAGTTATGAGACAAATAAATCCCTTCTGTGGATTTGACTGTATTTGATTCCAAATACATCAAATACAGACCTCAAATACAAATTCAAATACAAATACGCCAGTATTGAAATTGTCAAATACAAATACGAATACAAATACGAGATTTAGTGTATTTCAAATACAAGTACAAATACAAATACGTATTTGACCCCATCCCTGTCACCGAGTTTAAAATATCCACCCCATCTATAATTATCACCTCAGAATTATCACCGCATTCATAATTTCCACCCCGTCTATAATTATCACCTCACAATATTCACCGAGTTTAAAATATCCACCCCATCTATAATTATCACCTCAGAATTATCACCGCGTTCATAATTTCCACCCCATCTATATTTATCACCTCACAATATTCACCGAGTTCATAATATCCACCCCATCTATAATTATCACCTCATAATTTTCACCGCGTTCATAATTTCCACCCCATCTATAATTATCACCTCACAATATTCACCGAGTTCAAAATATCCACCCCATCTATAATTATCACCTCACAATATTCACCGAGTTTATAATATCCACCCCATCTATAATTATCACCTCACAATATTCACCGAGTTTATAATATCCACCCCATCTATAATTATCACCTCACAATTTTCACCCCGTTTATAATTTCCACCCCGTCTACAATTATCACCTCATAATTATCACTGCGTTTATAATTTCCACCCCGTTTATAATTATCACCTCACTTCATGAACATCTGCAGCCCTAGGGCAACAAGATGCTTGTGGAAATGCCTCTACAGCTACCGAATTGAAGCGCATATAAGGACAGGTCCTTATATGTGGATTTGTCCATTATCACAATATATCGAAAATTCAAAACATGTTCACTTATAAGGAGACGGCCTTTTATCCAGACATAAAACACCCCGTTTATTCATATATAAGGACACTATATGCACTACTATAAACTGAAGAATTGGGGCCTAATTAAATTATTGGCGTAATTAATTTTGTCCCTTTGAGTGACGCACAATTCGCTGTAGGTCTATAACACATACATTCAACATGGATACAATTTAATTTCAAGACCACAAGAATATTCGAGATTAATATGCTGAACATGGTATACGTAGTGGTACGTGCTACATGTGTTCTAGTTGCGTCATTTTTCACAACTTATAATCATCGACATGCAAAATGTCCTCATATGTGGGTCAGATGTTTTACAGGCAGTTTCTAAAGAAAGTTCTCATATAAGGACATGTTTTTATGTCCGGATTAAAGGAAGTGCTCATATATGAGGACATGTCCTTATATGCGCGTAAGTACGGTACACAGAATACCAAGAGTGTTCATAGTAAGACTCAATGCACCAATTGAAATTCTGTACCTAGTAATAATTGTGATCAATTCATAATTATAAACTCGGTGATAATTCTGAGGTGTTAATTATAGACGTGGTGGAAATTATGAATGGGGTGAAAATTGTGAGGTGATAATTATAAACGGGGTGGAAATTATAAACGCGGTGATAATTCTGAGGTGATAATTATGAACGGGGTGTAAATTATAAACGGGGTGAATATTGCAAGGTGATAATTATAAACGGGGTGGAAATTATAAACGCGGTGGTAATTCGGAGGTGATAATTATGAACGGGGTGTAAATTATAAACGGGGTGAAAATTGTGAGGTGATAATTATAAACGGGGTGGAAATTATAAACGCGGTGATAATTCTGAGGTGATAATTATGAACGGGGTGTAAATTATAAACGGGGTGAAAATTGTGAGGTGATAATTATAAACGGGGTGGAAATTATAAACGCGGTGAATATTATGAGGTGGTAATTATAAATGGGGTGAGAAATACACGAACGTAATTGACCTATCGCCAAAGCCCCCAAAAGTTGTCCGAGTTTCACAAATTACGTCAGCAAACTTCTCTTTGGCCAATAATAACGTTTTGCAGAATGCGTCGTAAATGGCGTAAAAAGACTCGGACAAATGGGTTTGGCGATAGGTCAATTGGCGGTAATGAGCCACCGTACATATATGATTTTTGGCCAGAACTTCATTTAGGATGGTCGGATCAATTTGAAATTTTATATCGTTCCATTTGACATAAAACCACATTTTGTATGTTCTACAGCCTCAATGGGGTACCTACGCCAATTGCAATTTTATTGAAGTCTTTCAGTAAAGACCCACATTGCATTTAATGCCCTCTTTTGGGAAAACCTTCCATGCATAACAAAGTCAGTATTGTTGACAAAGTTTAAGTTGCCTTACTGGTCAGCACCGACCATGTCGTATGAATATCGATTAATTTTAGTCATATTTAAATTGTGAAAATTGGAATGCCTTTATATGGCAAGGTGGGTCTATTTACAGGAACACACAAACAATTTGTACCTTTCGATAATGTACCCCATTTTTTCCAAGTTTAGGGGCCGGTCATTATTTATCAGGTAGGGGGTGTTGGGTAAAAACTGGGGGGGGGGGGGAGGGGGGGGGTCACACTTTCATTTTCAACATTATTGGGGGGGGGGGGGGGTTCATACTTTTATTTTCGATGGGACCTGGGGGGGGTCGGAGTTTGAAATTGAGTTATTTTGGAAAAATCTGAATGGTAAAATAGTTAAATAATTAGGTGGAAACAATCCACTCAATATCAGTACATGGACTCATTGGAGTAAGCGATGGAATTTCATATTATTTCCAGTCAAAACCATAATCTCACTGAAACCGGATCCTGCAGGGGACCATCCATGAAAACTAACATCAAGAGATGCCGCAATCCGTGTGCATCAGGGCTCAAAATTTATAATTTTATCCAGGAGCCAAAGGCTCCTATTTCGCTCCCATTCAACAATTTTCAGGAGCCAATTTGCTAATAGAAGCATATTCCAATATCACTTTACAGATTTTCATCAGCCAATTGGCTCGTGAGCTCTATCGCCTTGGAGCAAATCTGAAATGTTATGAGCCTGTGGCTACCCACAAGTGGCAATTCTGAGACCTAACGGAGCAGCACTACAGCTGAACACGGTGCCAGCAAGGACGAACCCAGATCAGCATAGTCCTGTCACAAACAAACCACGGATCAACCAGTCCATACCACCCTGAGCAACATATCATCCCTTCCGATGAACCCGAACTAGCATGTCAGAACCACAGACCGGTTTTCCACTCAAAATTTTGTCAACACATGACCCCACTGAGGATATTCCCCGAAAACCTCAGGACTATCACAAACCACCATGTAAAAGACATGGACCTTTCCACACAGAATGGCAAAATAGTCCTGGATCGCCTCGGATGACCCGGATAGTGAATCTGACTCACATGATTTGGATGGTGGCAGAACATTATGAGCCCATCATAGAGCCAACACAGACCTGATTCAAGACTAGAAAAAAAAAACAGTTCTGAATGGCCTGATTCACCAATTCTTCCCTGCTCATCAATGATATGTGGAAGAGCCCTGTATTTTTTGTGAGTTCGCTATGGTGTCCAGTAAAAATCCAGTGAAAATCCGTAAGGGTTTTCATACATTTTTCCCATTCCATCAAAAATTTCGGAGTCAAGGAATCAACTGAATGATCTTTGACCTAGGTCTCGAGTGTTTCAAGTGGGCTCTGAAACGATGGGCTGTTAAGTGCCCATATATAGTATGCATACAAGTAATAATTGTTGTCATGGCATTCACACTTGAAGCGAACGAATGGTGGATACACGAAGAGCACAAATCATAATATTCACTGTCCTTATAGTATCATACATTTGCGACAAAAGTCACGATTGTTTCACTAGAAATGGGGATTGGGGGGGTCATACTTTTATTTTGAATCTTGGTGGAGGGGGGGGGGGGGGGCGGGGGGGACATAGATTGGTTTTCGATATCGGTGGGGGGGTCAAACTTTGAAAACTCATTTCTCGGAAAAACCATCCAACCCCCCCACCCAGTAAATAATGACCGGCCCCTTAGGACCTCTACCTTCAAAACTAAAAAAATTTCCAGTCTGATTTTGACATTATTTTTCTTTTTCTTCTTTTTTTGCCAGTTTACGTTTCTGCGCGATAACTTAAGAGCGAAATTGATGTTAGCCTATTTTCAGCCTCAACGCCTTAGACACACATTTCTTAGCCGTATTAGGGGTGACCGACCTGAATGTTTTTCTTTCTTTCTTTGCTGAGTCGACATTTTTACTGACGTGTCTTAGGGGTAACTTTCCGCTAGATCTAAATATTTTTCGTTGAATTAGCTTTGTTGTGAGTTATGCTTTGCACCGAAATGCCTCCAAGGCATCTTGAGACCTCGACGTCTAGTTCGAGTGATACATTGCTTTAAAATAAACATTACCTAGAATATACCCAGCCACCCAAATGTCTTCTGACTCAAAATCACCACAATCGGTTCATTTTTTGGGGGCATAAACATGATGAAATACCTCAATTTGTTGGAATTAATGTTTGTTGGAAATAACTTATGTCATTTGAGACTGCAATTTGGCATTGAAGTAGATTGGAAATTTTTTTAGTTTTGAAGTTACAAGTGCTGAAGTCTAAGACATGTTTTTAAAAAATGCGATTTGACACCCAATCAGGACATGCAAAATGTCAAGTTGATTTGTTGGTCGAAAACAAAACTACATTTAGATCTACGGCCAAAAAGTGTGTCCAATTTTTAAATGAAGTTGATTTTAGGCACTCAATAGCCTATCACATTGAAAGAGCAGCTCAAACATGAAACTTCTTAATCTGGACACAATCAGGCAGTTAATCGATGTTTGGGTTGTTAAGTGGTCTGAAATTTTACTCGGGTTGATATACACACATGTAGCCTACATTTACATCACTCGTGTCATAAGCATTGTCCCGTTAGAACCACAAGAAATTTAACTCAGGGTCGGATCCAAGAAATTTAGAAGGGAGAGGGTTAAAGTTTATACAACCGGCGATCCTGAGGGTAGTCTTTATGGCTTTGATCGACAATGAGATATATTTCATATTTATTGAAAAGGGGCATCCTGATACTAGAACTCCGCCCCCACACCACCCACCCTCTAACTTAGCCCCCACACTACCCACCCTCCAACTCCGCCCCCACACCACCCACCCTCTAACTCCGCACCCACACCACCCACCCTCTAAATCTGCCCCCACACCACCAACCCTCTAACTCCGCACCCACTCCACCCACCCTCTAAATCTGCCCCCACACCACCAACCCTCTAACTCCGCCCCCACACCACCCACCCTCTAACTCCTGCCCCCACACCACACACCCTCTAACTCCGCCCCCCACACCACACACCCTCTAACTCCCGCCCCCACACCACCCACCCTCTAACTCCCGCCCCCACACCACCCACCCTCCAACTCCGCCCCCACACCACCCACCCTCTAACTCTCGCCCCCACACCACCCACCCTCCAACTCCGCCCCCACACCACCCACCCTCTAACTCTCGCCCCCACACCACACACCCTCTAACTCCCGCCCCCACACCACCCACCCTCTAACTCTCGCCCCCACACCACACACCCTCTAACTCTCGCCCCCACACCACACACCCTCTAACTCCCGCCCCCACACCACCCACCCTCTAACTCCCGCCCCCACACCACCCACCCTCCAACTCCGCCCCCACACCACCCACCCTCTAACTCTCGCCCCCACACCACACACCCTCTAACTCCGCCCCCCACACCACACACCCTCTAACTCCCGCCCCCACACCACCCACCCTCCAACTCCGCCCCCACACCACCCACCCTCTAACTCTCGCCCCCACACCACACACCCTCTAACTCCGCCCCCCACACCACACACCCTCTAACTCCGCCCCCCACACCACCCACCCTCTAACTCCCGCCCCCACACCACCCACCCTCCAACTCCGCCCCCACACCACCCACCCTCTAACTCTCGCCCCCACACCACACACCCTCTAACTCCGCCCCCCACACCACACACCCTCTAACTCCCGCCCCCACACCACCCACCCTCTAACTCCCGCCCCCACACCACCCACCCTCCAACTCCGCCCCCACACCACCCACCCTCTAACTCTCGCCCCCACACCACACACCCTCTAACTCCGCCCCCCACACCACACACCCTCTAACTCCGCCCCCACACCACCCACCCTTCAACTCCGCCCCCACACCACCCACCCTCTAACTCCTGCCCCCACACCACCCACCCTCTAACTCCACCCCCACACCACCCACCCTCTAACTCTACCCCCACACCACCCACCCTCCAACTCCGCCCCCACACCACCCACTCTCTAACTCCCGCCCCCACACCACCCACACTCTAACTCCACCCCCACACCACCCACCCTCTAACTCCCGCCCCCACACCACCCACCCTCTAACTCCCACCCCCACACCACCCACCCTCTAACTCCGCCCCCACACCACCCACCCTCCAACTCCGCCCCCACACCACCCACTCTCTAACTCCCGCCCCCACACCACCCACCCTCTAACTCCCGCCCCCACAACCACACCACCAAGGTCATGACAATAATCTGCATATCATTTCATATATGTTCATAACTGATTCCTAAGCTGTAAAGTCGATAACAAGCGAGATATTAGCCATTTTGTCCTATGACCTTGAAAATGCCGTCAAAGGTCAAATTCAAGGTCATCAGAATATTCAGCATATATTATTTCCTATATGTCCACAATTGATTCCTAAGCTGTAGAGTCGATAATAAGTGAAATATTAGCCATTTTGTTCTGTGACCTTGAAAATGAGGTCAAAAGTCAAATTCAAGGTCATGACAATAATCTGCATATATCATTTCCTATATGTTCATAACTGATTCCTAAGCTGTAAAGTCGATAACAAGCGAGATATTAGCCATTTTGTCCTATGACCTTGAAAATGCCGTCAAAGGTCAAATTCAAGGTCATCAGAATATTCAGCACATATCATTTCCTATATGTCCACAATTGATTCCTAAGCCGATAATAAGCGAGTCGATAATAAGCGAGATATCAGCCATTTTGTGCTCTGACCTTGAAATTGAAATCAGAGGTCAAATTCAAGGTCACGAGAATATTCAGCATATATCATTTTCTATCTGTCCACAGTTGATTCCTAGTCTCTATTCTCAATATTAAGTGAGATATTAGGCATAATGTGTTCCATTATAAAGCATAGGAGAATTTAACATGGGAAAGTCCCATTTGGGCCGAGTTTGGGCCAAAATGGCCCACTTCGAGCGATTTAAGCGCAACGAAATTTATAGACATCATAGGAGTACATATGAGGAGTGTTATGTATCAAAAAGAAAAAAGGTTACTGAACAGATTTTGAGAAAATGGCCACCAAAGTCCAAAATCAGGCATTTTTCGTCGAAAACGGCCGCCATTTTGAAAAAAGTGCGAAAATCAAAAAACTAAAAAATACCTCCTTCTTGAATTATTTTTAAGTAATTTTGTGCAAAATTTCGGAAGAATTCGCCCGTAAACAAAAAAGCTAAAAATGTGGACGACGACGACGGACGACGACGGACGCAACGCCATGCCAATAGGTTATCGGACCATAGGTCTGGTAACCTTAAAATCGGAGTAAAGTGCTACATGTACAACCGACAATATCGGGGGAAATGAAAGAATACCTTCATTTTAAATCTCTCCCTCCAGCATTCCGGAGCAGATGCCAAATTCCGGATCATTCTTCAGATGCTAGGCCTATTTAATCCGGAGTCGGATTTCATATAAAATGTGATATTTATTTTAATGTGCCTCTGGCAATAAGAAAACCATGACTTGCAGACGAATATTTATTAAAGACCTAGTAGCATGCCGATGAAAGTGCTTTTCATTTAATCCATTATGAATAGTTATCTGTAAATTCGAACGAATTTTACAAATACAATCAATGGGTTTCGAGATATTGAATCAAATAGGCACTCTTTCCGTAAATTGCCGAAGATTTTGATCACGATTTTAGTATGGGTCACGTGGTTTGTGACGTCATTTGAGGCAGTACTGAAAGTACATGTAGCCAGCAAGGTAAACTGCATGTCGCATATTCATTCTCCTTGTGTATGTTTGACAATTCAAGTGAACGGGCGAGATGGTTGGAATATGGCATTTCTTGTCTTGATATTTAGAATCAGTACTATTCATTCTCCCAGAACGGAGGTTTGTTGAACTGCAAGATGTCCAGTATTTGTTGGTTTTCATGTGTTTTCTTTTGAATCTCATGCCTTTTGGAGTGGTTTTCCATCTTTGAGCTGACCGCCCAAATTACGTGTTTTACGTTTTTGGCCAGCCATCAAAGCACATTTTGCCTCAAGGCTGCACACCTGGGTTAGAAGGCCCTATATAAATCAATGTAAATTTTCCCACTTCGGACCCTCTTATCTCTATCAAAGGGGAAGAAAATAAACTTATTGTTCATTTTTTCTGACAGCTACATCACTGGGCTGTAATAAAAATGTCATTTCGTCATATGGTCACACGCTCGTTTTTTCGCTAAATCTAAATAAAAAAAATCACCAGTTTCCGCCCGATTTGCCGACGAGCATCTGACAGTCGAGGTCCCCTCGAAACATGTGTGTTCGGCGTAGGAATACCAGACATTTAATGTTTTGTCAAAACGACATGTAGTGCAATGTTCGAATCTTTTTAGCTGCAAAACACCACTAGTTATATATTCAATATCCACAAAGACTGCATACATGCCTGAAATCCAAGGTTTTTTTAGGCACTATTTGATTGGGTACACGGAAGTTCATCGGAGGAATCCCAGGTGTGATACCTCAACTGACGTCACGATTACGGAAACTGCCGAAGCTATTTTTTCATCGGCATGAGAAGGCGATTGCAATACTGGCTCAATATACTCGATTATATTTCGCTGTCATTGATTACCAATTAACGCGAACATCTTTTTTTATCATTAAATGTCCACAATGCCTTTATCTGAACAGGAAAAAAACCATATAATGGTACCTTGCTACTATGACTTTAATTAGCCGTTTAAAGTACTAGCTAATACTGGTAAAATGAGAATATGATACATGTGTGTTCATCTTAAAACACTCAGTAAGCCGATCAGAATGTCCTTCACAGATTGTCAATACCATAATTTGCTCATAAGTTGAATCAATTTGAAGCTCGAAGTGGCCAGAATCCTTTCTATCAAAAATGGTTTGCTCAGTAATTGGTATGCAAATGGGATACTCGTGACGTCATCGGTGGAAGGCTTTTCATTTACTCATTTAGGTACTTTCGATTGCGAAATACTGTATACATGTAATTTAGAGCGAATGGTCATGAAAAGCTATTGATTCTACGGGGTCCCCAGTAGGCATAAGTAATGATTATAGGATTATTATGATGTTGTCGAGGTACATGTAATTAACGAATGGATCTGTAGCAACAATGGTGTATACGTGACGGTAATGCCATTTTATTTTGTAATTCACAGCCAAAATTTCTATCGGAATCATGATTTGCCCGTTAGATGTCATAGTGACCGGTGGTCAGTAGAGCTCTATTATTGCCTCTATATAACATCCAACCATATGACGAACATTAAAACATGCAACTATAACAAGGAAAGATATATCATTAGGATGCCAATGACCTGCTGATTTTTTTTCAACATTTGCGACATCATGCAAAAATGGCAATTTCAAATGGTAATAATTTTTTAACCGATGATCAAACACAAGGTAAAAACCATATTAATCAGCCAAATGTGTGCTATCTAATAAACTTACATTATTTTCTCATGTTACTAGTACTTAAATTGATTGGTTTGGGTCAACAATACGACAACACTGAGCATTAAGCAGAGTTGACTTAATGCAAAATATGTGCATAAAATATACAGGTAGGGGTAATTGCTACAGACGTGTGTTTCAAAGTCCGTGTTCATACATAAGTTTTATACATTACACGTATTCACTGTACGGCTGATTCCTACTCGATCACGTAGGTGAGGAAGGCTTTACCTATTGCTGTTCGAGTTGATTTATACAGAACATAATAATTATGATCATTTTTAGGCAAGGAACCCAAGGTGAGCAGTGCACACATACTGTAGATCACATTTGTATACCGGTATATATTTGCTCAAATTTGGACTACAAGGTCCAAACTATGGAAAATACATATATCCTACGACAGGAGCTGTAATTTGGTGTACATGTAAAATGTAGATCCAAATCCAATACCTTATTTTTCGCTTTAATTTGCTGAAATTTTACACGTGATTCGACGCTATTAAAACCTGATCAAGTCCGGATATTTTGTCTGGGGATCTTTCACCGCGAGGACCTCTCACTCGCCCTGTCCGAGTGGAGTGGTGCTGTCACTCTGAGACACTCTTACATGAACCTATTAAAAGTTAGTGCGTGTATGATGCGTCAGTTGGCGTTATCAGTAAAACATGAACATAGTTTTGAGAGTATTTCTGGCTGTATGTAACGTAAATTGTGAAATTTGGATGAACCTTAGGTAAATGTGCAAGTCAAGCAGCTCGGTATACAGAGAGAGGAGAAGGAAGTAGATATGTTTCAAGTTTTTGGGACTTATGATCGATGTTTTTTCTGAACTAAACAAGAAAATACACGTATCAAACATATCATGGTATCTTCACTGAGGTTAGAATAGCGCGAAACAAGTTATATGCCCATAGATGTTGATCTATACGGATATATAGTGCTCAGAAACACCACCAGCAATAAGGGAGAAATGCAAGCTGATGAGTGGGAGCCTTTAGAAAACACGCCGCGGGGAGTGAAAAATGGGATGTTTGTTGCTGAAACACGAAAAGCTCGAGAGTTGTGAGCAATTTATCACAGGTTTACCTGCTATTCCTACCATACAGCAATTACATTGTATGCACATTGAACAGTATCGCTTCACACGTGCATCCTGAAAGTCAAACTTGCAAGATTCAACTCTTTTTCAACACCTTTTGTGAGGGATCCATACCAATGGTTCAGTGAATACTGAGCAGCATTATTTGTATTTCATAAAGAATATTGACGGATCACGGAATCAAACCACTACGGAAGCGTTATGCATCGTTTTATTTTTCACTACTCTGACGGGGATACACACAGCTACACGGTAAATGGCCATTTCTGCTCATAACCATCCAACCAAGTACATAATTATACTTTCTGCGATATGTCCAATATATCTTTTTTTTGCCCTAAGTCGCATTACTATCCATTTTGGGACAATTCTAGGCAAAATAAAATCACCCTTTGAAAAACAATTTGCCCCTTTTTCTTTATAATGGGAGCTGCCACCACTGTACTCATAGAACGCCTGAAGATATAGCTTAGCTATTGGCACTTTCAAATAGAAGGTCATGTATGGCGATTTGTGTGGTGACCTTGAATTTGACCTTTGATGACCTTGAAAGCCATTTTGGGGGAAAATTCTGCTTTTACAGACGAAATGCTTATAGATGGGGATTATTTTTGCACTAGCATAAAATAAGTCGTATTTGGAGTTTGACCTCGGATGACCTTGGGTGCTAAAAGTCTGACGTGGAATGTGTAAATTGGCCGCTAAGGTTTAAACGCTTGCACCTAGAGGTTAGGATTGTATTATAAGCTTATAAGAAGTCATATATATGGCACACCTTTTGGCGACTTTGAACTTGACCTTAAACGACCTTGAAGGCTAGATCTCAAAGTCTTGCCTGACCTATATGTGTAAATTGGCCTCTGCAGACAAAATACTTTGTTAATAGAGCATATATGTTTGTATTATGAACATATAGAAAGTCATATGCAGCACACAACCTAATCGTGACATTGAAGTTTACAAAGATGACCTCAATTGGCAAATCTCAAGGCCATATGTCACCTTAAAACAAAAATTGTAGTGTAATCTATCTTAGCCCTTGGGCCAATTTTTAGGTTACCGGACCTATGGTCCGATAACCTATTGGCATGGCGTTGCGTCCGTCGGCATCGGCGTCGTCGTCGTCCATCCACAATTTTATCTTTAAAGTTTACGATCGGATCTTTCTGAAATTTTGCACAAAAATACCTAAAAATATTTCAAAACGGGTTATTTTGTTTGTTTTTTCACAATTTTTTTCAAAATGGCGTCCATTCTCGCTGAAAAACGCCCAATTTCTGACTTTGGCGGCCATTGTCTCAAAAACTTTTCAGACAATTTTGCGATCTTTATTGCAAAAGATTGCTCTCAAACACCACTGTGATGTGTATAAGTTTCGTTGCCCCTGAATCGCCGGTCTGCGTGTGGCAGCCATTTTCATTTAATTTGACGAGTCCCGAATGGGAATTTCTCATGTTAAATTCTCCTATGCCTTATAATGGGACACATTATGCCTAATATCTCACTTAATATTGAGATTAGAGACTAGGAATCAATTATGAACACATGGGAAATGATATATGCTGATTATTGTCATGACCTTGAATTTGACCTTTGACCTCATTTTCTAGGTCAGAGCACAAAATGGCTCGCTTATTATCGACTATACAGCCGAGGAATCAATTGTGGACATATAGGAAATGACTTATGCGAATATTCTTATGACCTTGAATTTGACCTTTGACCTCATTTTCAAGGTCACAGGACAAAATGACTAATATCTCGCTTGTTATTGTCTTTACAGCTCAGGAATCAATTATGAACATACAGGAAATGATATATGCAGATTATTGTCATGACCTTGAATTTGACCTTTGACCTCATTTTCAAGGTCACATGATAAAATGGCTAATTTCACACTTATTATCGATTTTACAGCTTAGGAATCAATTGTGGCCATATAAGCAATGATATATGTCGAATATTCTGATGACCTTGAATTTGACCTTTGACCTAATTTCAAGATCATAGGACAAAATGGCTACTATCTTGCTTCTAATCGACTTTACAGCTTAGGAATCAATTATGAACATATAGGAAATGATATATACAGATTATTATCGTGACCCTGAATTTGACCTTTGACCTAAATTTCAAGGTCACAGGACAAAATGACTAATATCTCGTTTTTTTATCGACTTTACAGCTTAGGAATCAGTTGTGAACATATAGAAAGGAAATATATGCTGAATATTGCCATGACATTGAATTCCACCTTTGACCTCATTTTCAAGGTCAAAGGACAAAATGGCTAATATCTTGTTTCTCTATTGACTTTATAGCTTGGGAACCTATTGGGGACATACAGAAAATAAGATACACTGAACATTCAGATTATTCGCTTATTATTGACTTTACAGCTTTTGAATCAATTGTGAAGATCAGGAAATGATATATGCTGAATATTCTGGTGACCTTGAGCATGACCTTTGACCTCAATTCAAGGTCAGATCATAAAATGGCTAATATCGCACTTATTATCGACTTTACAGCTTAGGTTTCAATTGTGGACATATAGGAAATGATACAGTCCGAACATTCTGATGACCTTGAATTTGACCTTATTTTCAAAGTCATGGGACAAAAGGCTAATATCTAAAATAGATATTGTCTGGTAACCTTTCTTAGCTCTAGGGCTAATATTTAGTCATTATGTCGTGTGACCTTGAAAATGAAATCAAATGTCAAATCAAAGGTCTACAGAATATTCGGCATATATCATTTGCTGTATGTCCACAATTGTTTCCCAAGCCGTCCAGTCGATGACAAGCGAGATATTAACCATTTTGTGCTCTGACCTTGGAAATGCGGTCAAAGGTCAAATTCAAGCTCATGACAATATTCAGCATATATCATTTTCTATGTGTCCACAATTGATTCCTAAGCAGTAAAGTCGATAACAAGCGAGATATTAGTCATTTTGTGCCTGACCTTGAAAATGAGGTCAAAAGGTCAATTTCTAGGTCATCAAAATATTCGCCATACATGATTTACTATACGTCCACAATTTAATCTCAAGCTGTAATTGTATCCCTCGAACAAAGTTCGGCGGATACTATGGATTTGGCTTCGTCGTCCGCGTCCGCAGAGATTTTCTTGTGAACGCGCTACAGGCCGCAATTCTCACCCGATCACCATTATTTTTTGCAGGCACATGTATAATGGTAAGATCCTGACACCAATCGATTTTGGTTGCCGTGGCAACTGAATTGGTCGTTTGGGAACACATTTTGCATTGAAAACAGCCTGTTTGAGACACATGGCTTGTGAACGCGCTACAGGCCGCAATTCTCACCCGATCACCAGTATTTTTTGCAGGCACATATATTATGGTAAGATCCCGACACCAATCGATTTTGGTTGCCATGGCAACTGAATTTGTCGTTTGGGGACACATTTTGCATTGAAAACAGCCTGTTTGAGACACATTGCTTGTGAACGCTCTACAGATGGCAATTTTTGACAAATCTCGATAATATTTGGAAGTGTTGTTGGGAAGGGCTGTCACACGAAACCAATCGTTTTTTAGAATGATCATATAAATATTAATATGTTAACAGCCTAACTTATTACAGAATTTTGAAATATCCATTTTGACATGTACGATCATTCCAATAGCCTGTACAATGGAAGGTAATGACACTGGTTTCTTGTTCAGAATGGAGAACTGAAGTTTTCAGTGAAAACAGGACCATATTACTGAATAAGTTAACATTAGTTTTACTAGTTAAGTCTATTATTGTCCACAATAAAAATAGTTAAGACGAGAAACGTTTATTATTAAGCTCAACAAGGTAAAGGTTTTGTCCAGTACAGATTTCATGGGTGTAACTGAATAAGTTAACATTATTTTTAATAGTTAAGTCTATTATTGACCACAATAAAAATAGTTAAGACAAGAAATATTTATTATTAACCTCAACAAGATAAATGTTTTGTCCACTACAAATTTCATTGGTGTAACCGAATGAGTTAGCATTATTTTCACTAGTTAAGTCTATTATTGACCACAATAAAAATAGTTAAGTCTATTAATGACCACAATAAAAATAGTTAAGAGGAGAAATATTTATTATTAAGCTCAACAAGGTGAAAGAATGTCCAGTACAGATTTCATGGGTGTACTGTATAAGTTAACATTATTTTTACTAGTTTAGTCTATTATTGACCACAATAAAAATAGTTAAGACAAGAAATATTTATTATTGGGCTCAACAAGGTAAAGATTCTGTCCAGTAGACATTTTATGTCTGTAACCAAATAAGTTAACATTTTTTTTGCTAGTTAAGTCTATTATTGACCTCAATTAAAATAGTTAAGATGAGAAACAGTTATTATTGAGCTCAACAAGGTTAAGGTTTTGTCCGGTAGAAATTTCTGGGTGTAACCGAATAAGTTAATTTTATTTTTACATGTTAAGTCTATTATTGACCACAATGAAAATAGTTAAGACAAGAAATATTTATTATTGGGCTCAACAAGGTGAAGTCTTTGTCCAGTAGAGATTTTATGGCTGTGACCAAATAAGTTAACATTATTTTTTTGCTAGTTAAGTCTATTATTTATCACAATAGCTTTTTATGAAAACATTGATCAACTTTTACTTTGAATTTCAACTTAGACCATGTTTGGCACAAATTATGAGTTAAAATATAACTTATGGTGAAAAATTCGATCTGGCTTCAATTTCGTCATTTTGAAATGCAGTTTTGGTCAACATTTACTTTGAATTTCAACTTGAAAGCATGTTTGGCACATATTATAAGTCGAAATATAACTTATGATGAAAAGTTCGATCTGGCTCCATTTTCGTCATCTTGAAATGCAGTTTTGGTCAATTTTTAGTTTGAATTTCAACTTGAAACCAAGTTTGGCACATATTATGAGTTAAAATATAACTTATGATGACAAGTTCGATCTGGCTCCAATTTCGTCATCTTGAAATGCAGTTTTGGTCAACTTTTACATTGAATTTCAACTTAATACCAAGTTTGGCACATATCATGAGTTGAAATATAACTCATGGCGAAAAGTTTGATCTGGCTCCAATTTCGTCATCTTGAAATGCAGTTTTGGTCAACTTTTAGTTCGAATTTCAACTTGAAATCAAGTTGGGCAGGTATTATGAGTTAAAATATAACTCATGACGAAAAGTTTGATCTGGCTCCAATTTTGTCATCTTGAAATGCACTTTTGATCAACTTTTACTTTGAATTTCAACTTGAAACCATGTTTGGCACATACATGTATTATGAGTCGAAATATAACTTATGGTGAGAAGTTCAATGTGGCTCCAATTTCATCATCTTGAAATGCATTTTTGGTCAAATTTTACTTTGAATTTCAACTTGGAACTAAGTTTGTAAAATATTCTGAGTTGAAATATAAATAGGTGAAAATATTGATCTATCTGTATTTTCGTTATTTTATCAAACATGTCGAATGGAAATTCATATAAAGAGATTTCAGTGGTGATTTTGAATTCGACCTTCAATAACCTCGGAAAATCAGTGCAGCAATTTTGGTGGGGAAAAGAAAACAGTTGTGACTTGAGATTTAACATTTCTCTCGTAATCTTTTTTAGCCCTTGCTCTAGTTTTTCACACTTGACAGTGATATATTTGGGGCAACAGAGATGATAGGGCTACGGGGGATACACCCAAGCGGTCGTAGGCGACCGGAAGCGTCTAGTTTCAAGTTGATCATAAGCGAGATATTAACCATTTTGTTCCTTGACCTTGAAAATGAGGTAAAAGGTCAATTTCAAGGTCATCAGAATGTTCGGACTGTATCATTTCCTATATGTGCACAAATGGTTCCTAAGCTGTAAAGTCGATAATAAGCGAGATATTAGCCATTTTGTGCTCTGACCTTGAAAATGAGGTCAAAGGTAAAATTCAAGGTCATAACAATAATCAGCATATATCATTTCCTATGTGTCCACAATTGATGGCTAGCCTCTAATCTCAATATTAAGCGAAATATTAGGCATAATGTGTCCCATTGTAAAGCACAGGAGAGTTTAACATGGGAAAGTCACATTTGGGACCCGTCCAGAAAATGAAAATGGCCGCCACACGTAGACCGGCGATTCAGGTGCAACGAAACTTATACACATCACAGAGGTATATGAGGGTAATGTTTTGAAACAAAAATCTCAAAACTGTCTGAACAGTTTTTGAGAAAATGGCCACCAAAGTCAGAAATTGGCTGTTTTTAAAAAAAAAAAACCACGAAAATATAAAAAAAATAAAACAATATCCTCTTTTTAAATTATTTTTAGGCATTTTTTTTTGTCCATGCCAATAGGTTTTTGGGCCATATGTCCGGTAACCTGAAAACGAGAAAAAAACTAGACAATACATCGCTGTTAAAACTTTTTAGGCATTTTGTGCTAAATTTCAGAAAGATTTGACCGTAAATTTTAAAGATAGAAATGTTGACGGACGTCAACGGACGACACAACTCCATGGCAATAGACCATGGGTCGACCGTCCAATGATCTAAAATATCATCCGATGTTGCTATGAAGTTCTGGACTGCTGTTGCTGCAGGTGGTTGCCATGGCAGCCAAAAACGCCCCGATTAAGTCAGAGGCGGAGCCGGCACGCGGTAACTGGGGACACCAGGCCGAGTTCATCCTGTCTTGTATCGGCTACGCTGTGGGACTAGCCATCATCTGGCGCTTCCCCTACCTCTGCATGCGCAATGGAGGAGGTAGGACTGGTAGAAACATTACAACAGGTCCAAGACATACTAGAGCGATCAGTAGGCTACTACTAGTATATCAGAAACATACTGGTATATTTACCATATACTGGGGAAGCATGTTAAAAATATCCCCATCAGCTTTTTTCATCTTACATACGTGTAATTGTTATTGTCACACAAAACAACAGGCGCGTTCCTGATCCCATACTTCGTGTTTCTGGTACTGTGTGGTGTACCGCTGTACTTTATGGAAGTCTGTCTCGGCCAGTACTCTGGACTCAGTCCTCTTTCTCTGTGGAAACTCTGTCCGCTACTCAAAGGTACACGTACAACAGTAGATTGTGCATTGACAACACAAGTTATACGATGAAATTACTTTGTATTCAATGAGGTTCTGGTGATACGAATTTGCACAGCACAGCTAAATTGTAATTGAGTTGTGTTTAGCAATGTACAACGTTGTGTTGAATATACATGTAACATTACCAGGTATTGGTTGGGGGATGGTGGCTGTCTCTGCCGTCATTTCTATCTACTACATCACGGTGATGGCCTGGATTCTATACTTTCTTGGGATGTCTCTGAGATCAGAGGTGCCCTGGAAGACCTGTGATAACAGCTGGAACACGCCCAACTGTACGATATATGGCAGACAGGACTTACTCTTCAAGTACAACTCCAGTCAGACTGTCGTTGGTGGACTGGACAATGTGACTTCGACAGTTAACTCATCTTTAGACTACATCACATCTGGCGGAAAGACGTCAGCTGCAGAAGAGTTTTGGACGTAAGTTTAGCGTTTATAAATTCAACTACACATGAAGCCAGATACCCGTGGGCCGGTGATTATCTGTTCTTCTCCCCCAGGAACAAAGTGTTGGGGATATCGGACGGTATTGACAACATGGGAGGGATCAAGTGGGACCTGGCGCTGTGTCTGCTGGCGACCTGGGCGTTCGTCTATCTCTGCCTGTGTAAGGGAATCAAATCATCAGGGAAGGTGGTGTATGTCTCGGCTACGATCCCGTACCTGCTCCTGACAATCATCCTGATCCGCGCCCTGACACTGCCTGGTTCTCTCGAGGGCATCAAGTATTACGTCGTACCAAAGTGGAGCAGTCTACTGCAGTTCAAAGTACGTCCACACACGTTAAGGAGCACAGTATCTGGTAATAAAACTTGTCACTTCTGGAACAGTAAATGCTCACTCTTCCCATAGCTTGTAAATTTCCTCAAAGTACATTCATGTATAAATTACCAGTTTCACTTGCCTTGAAAAGCAAAATTCCATATAATATTGTTACTATGTCTGTACCCGTAAGTTGACCAGTAACCCCTGTTGGTGTTTCTCCAGGTGTGGACGGATGCCTGTCTCCAGGTGTTTTTCTCGCTGGGCCCAGCCTGGGGCGGTCTGATCACCATGGCATCCTACAACAAATTCCGCAACAATTGTCTGCGGTAAGTCAGATAACCACGTGACTAGTAAAATGTTATATTTACACCATATTACTAGAAATAAGTCACTCATTCGGAACGTTCTCTTGCAGGGACACACTGATTGTGTGCACAGCCTGTGGCGTATCCAGTTTTTATGCTGGTTTTGCCGTGTTTGCCATCCTCGGTTTTATGGCAAATACAGCGGGTGTTCCAATAGATAAAGTTGCCACCCAAGGTATGAGCCCCTGAACATATGCGTATGATTTATTGCATTCGACAAACTTCACGAAGCATGATACTTGTATGTGTATAACTTTTACGTAGGTCCAGGCCTGGCATTTGTAGCTTACCCCGAGGCGATTTCTCACCTACCAGTGTCCCCGTTCTGGGCAGTCTGCTTCTTTCTGACGCTATTAGCGCTAGGAGTGGACGGGCAGGTCAGTGTTTCTTGGCGGTCGTCACGACTGTTTACAAGTCTGCTTGACTAGTACCTATCTCAGACCACTCAACTTGGTGTGTTTGACAGTTCGGCACGCTGGAGACCGTTATCAGTGGCTTCCTGGACGAGTTTCCAAAACCTCTCCGTAAACACAAACACCTGTTCGGCGTCTTCGTCGTCCTGGTCATGTTCCTTATAGGGTTGCCCTTCGTCACCAAGGTACACATCCTGATAATCGTTACTGATATCTTCAAAATACAATAATATTGATTTGTCAGAAACAGAACCGATCTGGAGTTTTTTGTTGATGCCGCTCAGGGTGGGATGTATCTATTCCAAGTGTTTGATCTGTATGCCACGACGTTCTCGGTTATGGTAATTGGTCTGTCGGAGTGCCTGGTTGTGTCTTACATCTATGGTAAGTAGTGATTCCAAACAGGGTTTCTGCACAGTTTGCCTGACTCAGACAAGATATGGTACAACTTAAATCTAAAAACTTTATTCGAACAAACGTTATATTTCCTTATTTCATACAGGTATTGGGACGTTTTATAGGAATGTAAACCATATGTTGTCCAGTGGCTTGAGTTATCTGTGGGCTGTGTGTTGGTGCGGCATAACCCCATTTCTACTGTTCGTGAGTATGAAGCTAACAAATTGACAGCCTCACAGCTCGAACACGATAACATAATCATCGATCTACACATAACAATGATATCTTGGTTCACTCCTGCAGTCTATGCTGGTTGTCAGTGCCATGTGGCTTGTACCACCGACGTACGGCAGTTACGTCTACCCACCGTGGGCCATCTCCCTGGGCTGGGGCTTCGCAATGATCTCGATTGCTCCGATACCGTTCGTGGCTATCTACCGTCTGATACGTGCCGATGGCAACATTTATCAGGTATTTTGTGAAATACTGTAATGACGAATTGACATTGGTGAACATGCAATAGTCATTGACTTGTATGGTTGAGAGCCTGGTTGGTTACATTAGTTGAGTGCCTGGTTGGTTACATTAGTTGAGTGCCTGTTTGGTTCATTAGTTTGACCAGTAGGGCCTATCGCTGAATCTATTTTTGGCGGTCTTGGTGTTCTACATGTATGTGAAGGTATCTCAAATAGGGTGAACTCCACAGTGGAGACGTGCATCATTCTATTGCACGCTGATGAATTAAGATTTTGATGCCAATAGAAAACCTAAAATGAAACATTTTCGGAGTGGCATTTGAAACATTGTGCACACGAACATATATTTTTCCGTGAAATATCGTGCATTACTGCTTTGGTGTATGTTTTACGGGTTACGGCGCCCCCTAACTCCCGGACCGTCCGTGCTCGTTTCCCTCCCCCTCTCCATATCTCTAACATAACTTCACGATCCTCAACCGCCACCTCTACCCCCCCCCCCCCCCAACACAAGGCATGTCCACTACAATCCAAAGGAATGTAACCATCAACCTACGTATAGCATTGGCTAAAACCCACCAGTTTGTGACAACACACAAATACAATTCATCCCATCCAGATCGTCCAGTTCTACGTTTTCTAACCGTTACATGTTCTGTGATTGTGTTTGATCCCCAGCGCGTGTGTTACCTGCTGAAGCCACGTGGTGACTGGGGCCCTCAGGCTGCCACACACGACCTTCCCGCTGGGCAATCAGAACACACATGGAGGGATAGAATGTCACTGAGTCAGCGAGAAAGTTCCATCCAGCATCAGCAATACAAGGCCGAGCTTGAGTCGTTCAAACCAGAGCTACAAGAACATACCCCTTAGCGGCCTTAACCATCCGAATTCTAGTCACAGTATTGAGTCATTATGTACCACATGTTGTACATGTGCCAGTCAAAGGGGAAAATACATGTAGCTGTAATGATTACCAAATATGGCCAGACCTTTCACACGATGTCAATACTAATGTTTGTTAGGTGCTTGTACAAATTACTAAGCTGTATATTCAGTGTGCTGCAAGGTCAGAAAATGTATGTAAAAAAAAATCTCAGTCTCTTAACAATCTGCCTGAAAGAATTAACAATCTGTCATATGTGTTCAATAAGATAAATTATCGACTGTGTGGTTCTTATTTATTTCTTCCAAACATAGTCATGGACCTCATGGTGTATGAATAGTATTTATATAGCAAATAATATATTGTCATAATAAATCATTATGTGTTTCATGTCATATTTCATGTCAACTGGCAAGAGTAGAGAATATCTACCGGCATCAAATCATTATCTATACGAAAAGTTCCTACCCAATTGCCTATAACATCTCATAAGTACATAATTCAATCAACATATTCCGAATATGAGCATATCTGCATTGAGATTAACATCATTAAGGTATTTCTATATGGTTTTTAGCAGGTTTTTTCTTCTGCCATTTTGGTTTTCGGACGATAACTTCAGCTTGCCTTGATGTATCCTTGCCAAATTTTCACCACTGGTCAGAAATGATATGTGGGAGAACCCTAAAGTTCGAATTAATTAAATTTACTGATTTATCCTTGAGGCTTCCTGGATATCTCGTAAACGGTGCGTCATAGACTGAAACAGGCGTTAAACATGTCTTGGGGGGTATTTGGGATGAACTTTGACCCCGACCTCAATTTTTTTGCTGAGTCGGATTTTTTTTCTCTTCCATACCTTGGAAACGGTGCGTCGTAGAGCAAAACGGACATTATTTTCAGAATCGTTGTCCTAGACGAATCTAAGGGGTACTAGGGATTAACTTTGACCATGATCTGAAATTCTAAAGCCATGTTTTAAAACCATTATTCTGTATACCAGTCCCGAACCTCCTAGCAACCACGTTGCTATGGGCCGTATGTTAAGTATGGTTGACATGGTGATCACACACATCTTTAGGGTGTGGTATATTTTCTACTATCATGTTTATATTGGTATCGTTTCGCGATACAATGCACGGATCATTCAGAAAAAGGCTATAAAAGTACATGTAGCTTATTAAAGTAATGTACTTCAAGTACTGTACAAATATTTTTAAAATGTGATTATTAACGTTTGACGCACGCTAATTAGGGCACAAGCGCCCCACATCTGAGCATAGTCACGACGGGCATCGTAATTACTTAACTACGACCAGATAACAGTCCGCCGAACAAGTCCGGCCTCGATACATCACTCAGAAATTACGTCATCATAGTAATGTAGCCCAGTGACGAGCCCGAAAGCCATGAGAGTGGCTCCCACAACGCGCGCACGTGGGCGTGTTGCTGGCCGGCCTCGCCGACCATCCACCACGGAGATAGAACCCCAGATAGCCCGACGGTCTGCCAGAGCCTGTACGCACCATCCCAGGGCGAGAGAATACCAATCCATGGGGCGTGAGCCCCCGGATCAAAGCAGCCTCCCTTCTGGGCCCCCGATTGGAATTATCTCCGGGGTCCTCGCGGACCCTCTAGCCAGACAAAGGGGACGAAGAGCACATGGCCGTGCCCACCGTCGTCCTCCTATCGCAATCTTCGGGCAAAATCGCCACATTACCTCCTCCTTACAATGTTGGCTCTCAACATCGGCCCAAAAGCTGCCGAAACACGACCGAAACATTACATGGTGGAACCAGAAGGAAGCAATGTGAGCGGCACCCAGAAGTTGCGACGCAACAGAATCGGACCTTGAGGGTCTGTTTTGGAAGAATGGGGGTCGACCCTGGGGCTACCCCCGGACGAACTATACTGTAACACTCCTAGCATTTTGAATAAACCCTAATAAACAAGCTGAAATTTTGAACGAGGTGATCCGAGGTGAGATCATCCGCCGAAAGTGACGGTGTGCCGAGTGTTTGGAATCCAATTAACCTTCAAATTTTGTAAAACGACACACCAGTAATCTAAAATGGTAGTACCTCTAAAAGGGTCCATGGACCCACGAGGATCCGGGCAAGGCAGAGCCATGGGGAGCGACTCTGGCACCGTCACCGTGTCCGGACGGTGATGAAGCTAGTCACTAGCCTTCATCCACCTTCTCGTCATACTTTTCTTCTTGAAGACGACAGCCTCGAATCCTTCAGCATGGTCGGTGACCCCTGCGACGCCGGCCCTGGTGGGGCTGCCTGGATGGATGCGGGAAGGTCCTCCACATTGAGCTGAGCTACGGACGAACATCTCTACTGGGTCCCAGATGCACTGCTGGCCACCGGTCCGCTCGCCCCATTTCCTGACCATTGTTCTCAGCCCAAAGTCTCTGCATTTCATCTCCCACCTCGGCGGAGACGTAACTTTGCTGTGACTTGGTGGCATTAGCAGCGGCCATTCCTTCATGGAAAGCCTGCTGTTTGCAGTCAGTCGCCAGAGTCTGGTAGCTCTGAAGGCTATGCCGGGCCCTTTTCATCAGCCCCTGGTTGGGTGCAAGGGTGCACGGGACGTGAGAGGCCTCTGCTCGGTACTGGAGTAGCTTTTCCAGAGAGTGGTCCATCACTGCTACGAGGTACTCTGTGGCGTGTGTGAGCCTACCTCGCTGGGGGTGATCCCAGGGGTACTCTTCCCTCGCATGCGTCAGCGCCCCAACCCCTGCAGCCCCCAAGTCACTGATGGCCCAGTGTACTGGCAGGTTGGCCAGCTCTGGATCAGACGGCAAGCGCTCCTGACAGTCTCGTCGACGACCTAATGCCTGGCTCATGGACTCACGGAAAGTTTCATAGGCCCGAGCAGTGTCGGAGCCGCACTGTCTGTGGATTTCTTTTCCGGATTCAAAGCTCCATACCCAGGTCGGCCATACTCTGCCAGCCCGCGGGTCTGCCATCGAAAAGAGAAGACAGACGGTGACCTCGTGAGAGGTGGCGCCCATGCAGAAGTCCCTGCACTGAAAGGAGCAGCAGCAGGGACCGTAGGTCGGGTCCCACCCACTGTGCTCGCAGGTGCGGTGGTCCTGTGGGCACCATGCACGCCGCTGACATGATCAGAGATCGTGTCACTTCCTGCAGGGGTGGAAAGCTTCAGCTGAGAGTGCACCCGGCAACCGGAGGGGAGGCGCAGTCTCGGGAGCGAATCCAAAAGACTGGCTCTTCCCCAAGGTCGCAGGCTGGGTGTGCCGCTTCAGCGAAGTTGCGCAGGTCCGGGCCACAATCTGCGGCATCTCGGACACCCCTGTAAGAATCCGTTCCTGGTCTGCTCCTGGCTGGACCTCCGGAGAATGCCGGACGGCCTCGGCTGGACCGAAGTGGAACATCCAGTATTTCTTCGAGTCGGATCCTGCCATGCTCGAAGGCACCCGAGGTGGTATATATCCGTAATTAAATACGGGCCCTACCTTGTCACCCTCCGTCGCGAGGGATTCACCGCATTGTGCTTTTGCGGGGTGAGCGTTCATGGCTTCCAACCTGGAGAAATATCGCTCCCGGGGGCCTTGAGAAAGCACCGCCGACAGACGAACAATCTCATCCAGTGGTAGTGATAGGCCCCCACATGGCAATTCAGGTTATTGGTGGTGGGTTACCACCGATCTCGAATGAGAGCCAAGTGTGTGTCTTCATTCCCGTCCAGGGACCCCGGACAGAAGGGACATTTGAATGTCCATCAACTCTTAAATGCAGGGAAGATGATCGTCGCGTAGCATCTACTGGGTCCTTTCTAGGACCAAATTTCAGCAGAACTATAGTTTCACTGATAATGTGACAAAAGAATAGATTCCACATGCTGTATACTCCAATGAACCATCAGTCCATGTTGAGTGGATTGTTTTCACCTAAATCACTATTGCAACTGTAGCGTTCGGCGACCCCACGATAAAGAGGTATACCCCATTACTGGAGTGTCGCCGAATGTCATAAATCCACCCACACTGCAGCATCATAACCGTGGTGTCACTACTCGCGCACACCACGTCATAACGCTACAGTGCTTTCCCCTTTCGGAGAGACCTCGTCCCCGAGGTCAGCTATATCCTACTGTTAAGCCACATCACAGGCCACATATGCACCCACTCACACATGGCGGTGATGTCAGTCAACAGCGGGGGCCGACCCGGGAGCGACGCCGAGAGAACCCAGTGGTTCGAAAGGTACGGCACCAATGTAGGGTTCGGCGACCCCACGATAAAGAGGTATACCATTACTGGAGTGTCGCCGAATGTCTTATAAATCCGCCCACACTGCAGCATCATAACCGTGGTGTCACTACTAGCGCACACCACGTCATAACGCTACATCAACATACATATTTTATCAAATTAACTAAAATTCAAACTCCGACCCCCCAGTTCCATTGAAAACAAAAGTATGACACATATAATGTTGGAAATGAATTTACACCCCACCCCCCCCCCCCCCCGACACACACACACATACACACACACACACACACACCTACACACACACACATACACACGCTTGATGAATAATGACCGGCCCCTTGGGCCCGATTGTTGGATTGGACAAAACACGCTTCCGTATAAAAGCTGATCTCGGCCGGACATTTCCCAATGTATTTCCTTAAAAATCGGCCAATACATCGAATATCATATATAAATTGAAAAATAATGTTTATTTGAAGTTGATCAGATAGTTTCTAACAGAATGCCCGTTGTTTGTGGACCAACAACCCCTAGTTTGTGGATTCTTCAACCATTGGATTCGACACCGCACTATTCCGTGCACAAAGTTGTACGGCTATTTGTGAGCGCTCATATAGGCCCTACTAGTAACCAGTGCACATAAACAGCATGACAAGTTATGGCATGCTATATAAATAATAAGTATTCAATACATAGATCACAAACGATTGTTACACACAACACCCACCCATTCGTCAGCATTGGCCTCAATATTCAATGACACATACAGGGTAGGCTACATAGTCACTACAAAACAAATTGATTCATAAGCTGTAAAGTCGATAATAAGCGAGATATTAGCTATTTTGTGCTCTGACCTTGAAAAAGAGGTCAAAGGTCAAATTCAAAGTCATCAAAATATTTGGCATACATCATTTCCTATATATCCATAATTGATTCCTATAGCTGTAAAGTCGATAATGAGCGAGATATTAGCCGTTTTCTTCTTTGACCTTGAAAATGAGGTCAAAGGTCAAATTCAATGTCATCAGAATGTTCGGGCTATTTTCCTATATGTCCACAATTGATTCCTAAGTTGTATAGTCGATAATAAGCGAGATATTAACCATTTTGTGCTCTGACCTTCGGTTCGTTATTTTTTGTGGTGTTTGTTTTTGTCCAGGCCCCGGGCCCGGATATACTAAAAACGCACTAATTTCAGCTGGTTCCGTTTTGCGAGGTCTCCCGCAGTGACGGGCAGGCAGTGATTCCACGGTGGACATACGTTGCGCGCTATTGTGCGGGCTTCGCCCGTTTACTATGCTGTGACCTGTAGTTCACAATGTCAGATGTCAGGGATGTTTGTGTGGTACAGTGGGGGTCGCAAATATTGTCACTCTGTTTGCCCAGGCAGTGATTTTTTGCACGCGCTGATATAACGCTGATGTAATAGAATCATATTAGAATCGCACCTGGAATAGGATATGGGCATGAAGACTCGAACACTGGGGAATAATAGGCGAGATATTAATTTAATTCATAAATAAAATAAACAGCAAACATTTCCTCCGGACATTTTCTTAACACTTTCCATTCCTACTATTCTGTAGCTTGTATATTATATACCGTATGTAATTCCAACTCAATGTGTACGCAGCTGCGTAGGCCCCTACGCCTAGCTACGCGCCTGCCTGGTGCATGAAAAAACAAAGTCCTTCTTAGAAGAATTCAATCAAGATATGAGAGAAAGGTAACTCTATAAAATCTATTTAAAATCACACACAATATATTCAATCATATAAGTTGAATGTTTGGCAACGCTCCTGTAACACTCGAGCCGCCACCTGACGACCATATATGTGTAGACTCTAGCTCCGTCTGGTGAACGTCCTGGAAACAACAACAATGGCGAATCCAGCTCCGAGAAATGTCATGGCAATAATGAATGCCATTCGGAATATGTTTGGCGGGGTATACTTCCTAATTATATACATGAATTCTGCGTTTTGTATTCTGTGCAAAGAAAGCAAACTTGATAATTAGATACGTCTCACATTTGATTACTTTTAGAATAATCTTCGACCTAGTCCTATTATCGCTCACTTAAAGTCAGGTTCAACACAAAACCTCCTATAGTCAGATTTTTTTGCCTGGAAACTCGCTTTTTCGCTCTAACTCAGGGAATATGGTAATATGGCCCTGGGCGATCTTTCGGAAAATGATATCTCACCGAGTAAAAATCGAATCCGATTTATGGCCCATGGGCGATCTTTCGGAAAAAAACGTTTTTCACCAATACATCGACGAAATACTGAGTATATGAGGGCTTTATGTTTAGTTATGAAATGCATGCCTGTACCGGATAGACCTAGTAGATATAGTAGTTTTTTTTTTAGCTGGTAACCAGGTTTTTTTTAATGACGGGGGTTATGCATCTTAGGGCAAAATCGCCACACAATTTTCGCGATAGCTGTCTGAAATTTGGTGAAAAATTGCCGTTTGACTCCCAGATGAAGTATGCCAAGTTATAGAACGATAGCGTTTAGCATCACAAAAAAATTAGCGAAAAACAGTTTAAACGAGTTAGAAAAATCCGAGTATAGCCATGCACCAGTATCGACGGTAATACGATAATGTCATATGTACAGTAATGAAGGGAGGTGTTGCAATTATTTCTGTTTTCCCAAAATACAAAATGTAGCATCGCCAAGCGGTCCTGTAAACCCAATGATAACTTTCGCCTCATGATTGAAATTACACCAAAAAAATTTGTTTTTTTTTAGGTGTGGATGCTCGTGATTTGCACATTCATGAACCCAATTTGAATATTACACATCAGAATGCTTGACCATGAGAACATAGGTATAGACACACAAATCAATATGGTTGGACTAATTACTATAAAGATATAAAGAAAATTTTAAAAGTCTATAATGGCTGCCACTATTCGCTGTACATACTCGTGTGGTTACGGTAATTGTTTAGAGATGCAAGATTGGCAACAACCTGAGCATATGTCTCGTGGGTTTGTCTTTCTCATTTATGTAAACAAATACTCGTACGAACCAAAATGCAAGGCACAACCAAAAAGAAATGTTTGACCCCTGGACTAGTATATTTATGTTGCAAACCAAAACGATTACAGGTGGTGCAATTTTTGTCGTCACGAGAAATACGTCATGACGTCACCGCGCATGCTCAGTCCTCTGTTTACGTGCCGTCTGCAAGCATCTGTAAAGCATCAAAATGCCGCTTCAAACAGGCAAAATATCCTAGAATAAATCAAGATTAGTTTGTTGAAGCAATCTTTATACCAACTGTTGCCGGAATTGTTCGTGAGTAGAGAGATGTTTTGCAATTTGGCCAAATCGTTGTAGTCCCTGAGTTAGAGCGAAAAAGCGAGTTTCCAGGCAAAAAAATCTGACTATACTGTATTGGTCCTAATAGTAGCACGGCGAGCCAAAGCAAGACCCCCTGCAGCAGCGCGCGCAAAAATGAGTTCAAACTTGAGGTCAAATATAAGAAAATCACTGAATAATATACCTACAGCCTTCAATCCCCTTTATTTTGATTCAAATAAGATGAATGTTTGGATTGGAACACTCCAAGATCTTATTAGAAAGATATGAAGTGAATTATAAGGTTACAAAAATCGAACATTTTTGGGCAAAAGAGGGGGCCGCTCTACTATTAGGGCGCGTGCCACTATTAGGACCAATACGGTATGAGTTTTGGGATAGTTGGATCAATTTGAAATTTTGTTTGTTTCCATTTGGCATAAAACCATATTTTTTCACCAAATCTCAGACTTCTAGATCTGTCAACGTGAAAGTGAGAAATGCCCATTTGTCGTATACCAGGAATATCCAATCAAGTTGAGAAAGTTGACATTTTTCATTTTTGGCCATATCTCGGAAACGATGCATCGTAGTGTGAAACGAATGTTATTTTTGGACTTGTGGTACTAGACAACATGTCTTAAGGGTATGTTGGGTGAACTTGTCCCTGGGCCAAATTTTTTTCTGCTGAGTCGGCATTTTATTCGTTTTTTGTCCATATCTCGGAAACGGTGCGTTGAAGAGCGAAAAAGATGTTACGTATGAATTTCAGTCGAAATGCCCCAAGGTATCTTCAGGCCTTGACGTCTGGTTTCAAGGCCACGGGGAAAAATAGCTATTATATATTGTCCAGTAACCTATCCCAGCCCTTGGGCTAATTTTTTCAGGCTACCGGACCTATGGTCCAATAACCTATTTATCGTCGCGTTGCGTCCGTCGTCCGTCCGTCCGTTCACATTATTAGGTTACTGGACCTCCGAAAACATATAAAACTGTTCAGACAGTGTTGAGATTTTTGTTTCAAAAGATTCCCCTTATGTACCTCTGTGATGTGTATGAGTTTGGTTTCCCTTGAATCTCCGGTCTGTGTGTGGCAGCCATTTTGAATTTTCTATTGGTTGACAAAATAATTTTCGTCCCAAATCGCGTTACTATCCATTTTGGGCCGTTTTCTAGGATAACATTTTTTTTCACCATTTGAAAAATATTGTGGAAAATTTTCTCCACTTTTTTTGTTCATAATGGGAGCTGCCAAAACTGTAGAAAACTGTACAAAACTCATAGAATGCTAGATGATAGAGCCTAGATATTGGTATTTTCAACTAGTAAGTCATATACAGTACACCCTCATTCTTATTTCACTCTTTAAACCGCCAACCTCGCCTACCGCCAAAGTTTTGCCATTTCCCATTTCACCATCATATTAATTCCCTCTGTATACTCGCTGTCCACCATCCGCCAAACCATATCTGGCCTTGGTCTACTGCCACAACGGTGATCACAGAAATTTTCCAGTCCATTGATTGCCACGACAATCGCCTTTGTTATCGGTATATCAAAAGGAACGAGCATCGCATCCTCGTATACTGAGAGCAATTAGGCACATGTATGTTATCATGGTTATTGACGGCATCGAGATCAGACATGCGTGTTTGTATAATCTATTGTGATTAGCTAAAGGAGTGAGAAACTCAGCAGTTCTTCGATTGTCTTTGGTTAATCTGGCTTCATTGAGATCTATGAAACCCCTGAACTACTCATAATGAACACCAGCAACTCATGTCCGTGGGACAAACATAAAGTGGGAACATATATAAACCCTTGCATTATTGCACTGATTATGACTCAAAATGGAATCTAAAAAACATACCTATGTAAATTACATGTAAATGTACATGTATCAAAAGCTTACTGACTCACATTGGCAAACTCGCTATAACGCCACCTCAATATAAAGCCAAAATCTTACTTTCCCCAAAGATGGCATTATATCGAGGGTGTGCTGTATGGCAATTTTTGTGGTGACGTTAAATTTGACCTTCGATGACCTTGGAAGGTCAAAACAGCCGTTTTTGGGTGAAAAATGCTTGCAGATAGAGCTATGTTTGCATTATGAAGTTCACACAGATGACCTTGATTGGTAAATCTCAAGGTCTGTTACCTGCCATGGCAAAACCAAAATTGTCCGGTAACCTATCTTTTGTTAAACTATAGTTCAATAAGAAACAGCCAGTATCCCTTCAACTGAACTGAACTGATTTGGTCATAATTATGAATACAATGGGGGTGTTCTGGAATAGCTGCAAGCCTGCAATCGCCAGCTGGCAGCACTGTTTCATGGGTTCTTTCTTGTGTTATCAGTACATGTATAAGCATAATTTTACCGCCATAATTTACATCATTGGTGATTACACGCGATATCTGTAAGTGATTTGGTATCAAAACTGACCCATATTACAATGCTGCCCCCTGTCAAATGAGTGCTTGAACACCCCCTATACCATCCCAATTCATGTACAAATGATAATGCGTTTATGTAATATATCATGGAAATAGTCCCTGGGGACTATATATCGAGTAATATATCATGTATATAGACACACACAATGAAGTTGGACAAATTATGAAAAGAAATAGTAGTTGTTGTTTGTAATGAAATGTCCGTAAAGAAAATGGCGACAGGGCCGGACAGGCATGAACATTTTCAGGATTGCGAGCACGTAATCGGAGGTAATGAAAGGGGATGTCAGTGCAATGATGCCCAGGGACAAAGTTATGATCAATATAGTGTCCTATTGAGTGTGTTAAAGTGATATTGGCAGAAAAACAATTTTTTCCAAATCAATTACATATATGCCTGTGGTCTCAGAAAAATAGGTGGCCAAACATGGCCCATGTAGCGCAGCTTACTATTTCTTCTAAATTCAATGAAGATTAAAAATGTGCCAGACGGATTAAATATGGTATGCATTCAGTGGGTGAGTAGTATTAACAGAGTAAGGTGCGCTACTTGGGCCCAAAACATTTACTATGCTTGATTAGACATGATTAGATGGATAAATCAAGCGTATGACATTACTAGCAGCCAATTTTCTTTGACTTAACCTATTTCACGGTCGATTGGCTCGAACATATACGAGTAAGCTGGTATCTCACTGTATCAAGGGATACAAAGCACCGAGAATGGCGGTTATGTAAACAAACTCAAAATATCTTCACCAGAAACTCGCAACGAAATCAATTAGAAAGGGACGTCTGTTCGGGCATACAAGTGCAGATATATGACTTATGTTTGCTTCGTTCGATCAGAAAGGTATGGAAAAATCCATAACTTACTGCCAATATCACTTTAATACTTGATGGTAGGACTCAACACGCCGCTGGAAATAACCCCCAGCAGGGGCTATATCACGATATTGCCACAATATTTATTGCGCTTGAAATGTGCACACAATTTTATGACTTATTTATACACATAACATTACAGTGTCATTCTGACTGATTAGAGCCCAAGTCAGGTCGATAGAGCCAAATATAAATGTAAAGAAATCATGAAGATTTAGTTTTCGAGTTTGACACATGACATGACATTGTTTTCTTTCACGTGTTTTGCAGAGAACCATACAAAACCATTTGAGATTTGAAACAAAGTATTCACCAAGGTAAAATGAAAAACCAAAGCATTTTTCCGAATACATGTACATGTATTGAATGTAATATCAAAGTTTGGAACAGAATCCCTCCTCAAATATCAAAACAGGTATCACCAAAAATTTCAGTCTTGTACATGACAATAACCAGGACCAGATCCAGTTTAACTACCGTGATTTTTGCGGTGACTGTTTTGCAGGACACAGCCTCCCCCCTCCCTCCCACAAGGACCGTCACACAGACTGGCTGCTAACTACTACCTGACAAGAGATGGCAGACGTGAGAGCAAGCCACCCGCCACCGTGTATTCACAACAGAAAGTGCTGACACCTGGGGAGCAAACGTGAGTACTTCAGTAAACTGCACCATGTCTCTCTAACAATGTCTTGTGTCCAACTGATGGACTTGCTGTGATGTTATTGACGATAGTTTTTCATGTGTCATCAGAGTAACTCAAAGTCCTTATATTTTCTTCACATCCTCATGACATTGGAAAATTTCACATTTTCTTAACATACATGTCCTCATGACATCCACGTCCTTATGACATTCACATCCTCATGACATTCACTTCCTCATGACATTCATGTCCTCATGACATTCACTTCCTCATGACATTCACATCCTCATGACATTCATGTCCTCATGACATTCACTTCCTCATGACATTCACATCCTCATGACATTCACATCCTCATGACATTCACATCTTCATGACATTCATGTCCTCATGACATTCATTTCCTCATGACATTCACTTCCTCATGACATTCATGTCCTCATGACATCCATGTCCTCATGACATTCACTTCATCATGACATACATTTCATCATGACATACATTTCCTCATGACATTCACATCCTCATGACATTCACTTCCTCATGACATTCACATCCTCATGACATTCACATCTTCATGACATTCATGTCCTCATGACATTCACTTCCTGATGACATTCATGTCCTCATGACATTCATGTCCTCATGACATTCACTTCCTCATGACATTCACTTCCTCATGACATTCATGTCCTCATGACATTCACTTCCTCATGACATTCATGTCCTCATCACATTCACATCCTCATGACATTCACATCCTCATGACACTCACGTTTTCATGACATTCACTAGCTCATGACATTCACATCCTCATGACATTCACTTCCTCATGACATTCACCTCTTCATGACATTCACTTCCTCATGACATTGACTTACTCATGACATTCACATCCTCATGACATACATGTCCTCATGACACTCACGTCCTCATGACATTCATGTCCTCATGACATTCACTTCCTCATGACATACATATCCTCATGACATTCATGTCCTCATGAACTTCACGTCCTCATGACATTCACTTCCTCATGACATTCACTTCTTCATGACATTCATGTTTTCATGACATTCACTTCCTCATGACATTCAAATCTTCATGACATTCATGTCTTCATGACATTCACATTCTTATGACATTCACATCCTCATGACATTCACTTCCTCATGACATTCACTCCCTCATGACATTCACATTTTCATGACATTCACTTGCTCATGACATTCATGTCCTCATGACATTCACTTCCTCATAAACATTCACTTCCTCATGACATTCACTTCCTCATGACATTCACTTCCTCATGACATTCACATTTTCATGACATTCACTTGCTCATGATATTCTTGTCCTCATGACATTCACTTCCTCATAAACATTCACTTCCTCATGACATTCACGTCTTCATGACATTTACTTGCTCATGACATACGTGTCCTCATGACATTCACATTCTCATGACATTCATGTCCTCATGACATTCACATCCTCATGACATTCACTTCCTCATGACGTTCATTTATTTATATTCTCAAGACAGTCACATCCTCAAGACATTCACTTCCTCATGACATTCACATCCTCATGACATTCACGTCTTCATGACATCCACTTCCTCATGACATTCATGTCTTCATGACATTCACATCCTCATGACATTCACTTCCTCATGATATTCACTTTCTCATCATTCATTTCCTCATGACATTCACATCCTCATTACATTCACATCCTCATAACATTCACATCCTCATGAGATTCACTTCCTCATGACATTCACATCCTCATGACATTCACTTCCTCATGACATTTACATCCTCATGACATTTACATCCTCATGATATTCACGTCCTCATGACATTCACTTCCTCATAAACATTCACTTCCTCATGACCTTCACTTCCTCATGACATTCACATCCTCATGATATTCACATCCTCATGACATTCACATCCTCATGACATTCACATCCTCATGACATTCACTTCTTCATGACATTCACATCCTCATGACATTCACGTTTTCAGGAGTTCTTCATCCTAATGACATTCATATGTGATTTGGATATGATTTCAGAGCTGAGGAGAATGTAACACCACAAAAAACAGTCCCCAAGCCAGGATTCGGATACAGCTGGGAAACTGGGAAACCAATCTATTAGCTTCAATAAAAACAGTTCTAGCTGTCCACTGTGTAAATATGAATAAAACATTGTTATCTGCTTTGGTTTTGTGGATTATTGTATCCTCCGAACAAAGTTCGGCGGATACTATGGATTTACGATCGTTGCGCCGCCGCCGCCGCGTCCGCAGACACTTTCTTGTGAACGCGCTGCAGCTTGCAAATCTGAACCGATTTTGATAATATTTTATATGGACATGTCTTATGGGGAGATCACGACACCTATCGATTTTGGTTGCCATAGCAACCAAAATAGCCGATTGGCGTAACATTTTGTGCTCAAATTAGCCTGTTTAACACACATGGGTTGTGAACGCTCTACGGGTGGGAGTTTTCGATGAATGATGATGAAATCGCACAGGCTCAATGAGAAAGACCATCACACAAAACCTATTGTTTTTCAGAATGATCGAATAAATATTAATAAGTTTGAGAGGTTAACTTATTACGACAATTAAAATACCTACTTTGACATTTGTGTGATCACTCCAATAACTGTACTATGAAAGCAAATTGCACTGGATTCTTATTCACAATACAGAACTGATGTTTTTGGTGAAACAGAACAATATTACTGAATAAGTTAACATTGGTTTTACTAGTTAAGTCTATTATTGACCACAATAAAAATAGTTAAGACGAGAAACATTTATTATTGAGCTCAACAAGGTGAAGGTTTTGTTCAGTAGAGATTCCACAGGTGTAACCGAATAAGTTAACATTATTTTTACTAGTTCAGTCAGTTTTTACTTTGAATTTCAACTTGAAACCAAGTTTGGCACATATTATGAATTAAAATTTACATTATGGTGAAAAGTTTGATCTGGCTCCAATCTCGTCATCTTGAAATGTAGTTTTGGTCAACTTTTGCTTGAATTTCAACTTGGAACCAAGTTTGTCAAATATTCTGAGTTGAAATATAACTTTAGGTGAAAACTTTTATCTGGCTGTAATTTCGTTATTTTATCGAATATGTCGAAATGGAAATTTGTATGCAGTGATTTTAGTGGTGATCTTGAATTCGACCTTCAATAAGCTTGAAAGGTTTCACACTCACAATGTACATCAGTGATATATTTGGGGCAACAGGGATGATATGGCTACGGGGGATATACCCAAGCGGTCGTAGGCGACCGGAAGCGTCTAGTTACATCTTGAATTTGTCATAAAACCTGAAATAATGTTTCCATTAATCATCCCATTATATTTTGAACAATCAGTATGGTTCACATTTGTATGCATTTTGTCATTTTTGGTGTTCACTGTCTGATACTCTTATATTGCATTGTTGCATTGTATGTATCAGGTCCATCTACCGGCACATTGCTATGACTGGCAAGTATCAGGTACATCTACTGGTACATTGCTATGATTGGCAAGTATCAGGTACATCTACTGGTACATTGCTATGATTGGCAAGTATCAGGTACATCTACTGGTACATTGCTATGACTGGCAAGTATCAGGTACATCTACCGTTACATTGCTATGATTGGCAAGTATCAGGTACATCTACTGGTACATTGCTATGACTGGCAAGTATCAGGTACATCTACCGTTACATTGCTATGATTGGCAAGTATCAGGTCCATCTACCGGCACATTGCTATGACTGGCAAGTATCAGGTACATCTACTGGTACATTGCTATGATTGGCAAGTATCAGGTACATCTACTGGTACATTGCTATGATTGGCAAGTATCAGGTACATCTACCGTTACATTGCTATGATTGGCAAGTATCAGGTACATCTACTGTTACATTGCTATGATTGGCAAGTATCAGGTACATCTACTGGTACATTGCTATGATTGGCAAGTATCAGGTACATCTACCGTTACATTGCTATGATTGGCAAGTATCAGGTACATCTACTGGTACATCGTAATGATTGGCAAGTATCAGGTACATCTACTGGTACATTGCTATGATTGGCAAGTATCAGGTACATCTACTGGTACATTGCTGTGATTGGCAAGTATCAGGTACATCTACTGGTACATTGCTATGATTGGCAAGTATCAGGTACATCTACTGGTACATTGCTATGATTGGCAAATATCAGGTACATCTACTGGTACATTGCTATGATTGGCAAGTATCAGGTACATCTACTGGTACATTGCTATGATTGGCAAGTATCAGGTACATCTACTGGTACATTGCTATGATTGGCAAGTATCAGGTGCATCTACCGTTACATTGCTATGATTGGCAAGTATCAGGTCCATCTACAGGTACATTGCTATGATTGGCAAGTATCAGGTACATCCACTGGTACACTGTTGTGATTGGCAAGTATCAGGTACATCTACCGGTACATTGCTATGATTGGCAAGTATCCGGTACATCTACCGTTGCATTGCTATGATTGGCAAGTATCAGGTACATCTACTGGTACATTGCTATGATTGGCAAGTATCAGGTGCATCTACCGTTACATTGCTATGATTGGCAAGTATCAGGTCCATCTACCGGTACATTGCTATGATTGGCAAGTATCCGGTACATCTACCGTTACATTGCTATGATTGGCAAGTATCAGGTACATCTGCTGGTACATTGCTATGATTGGCAAGTATCCGGTACATCTACCGTTGCATTGCTATGATTGGCAAGTATCAGGTACATCTACTGGTACATTGCTATGATTGGCAAGTATCAGGTACATCTACTGGTACATTGCTATGATTGGCAAGTATCAGGTCCATCTACTGGTACATTGCTGTGACTGGCAAGTATCAGGTCCATCTACCGTTACATTGCTATGATTGGCAAGTATCAGTTACATCTACTGGTACATTGCTATGATTGGCAAGTATCAGGTACATCTACTGGCACATTGCTATGATTGGCAAGTATCAGGTACATCTACTGGCACATTGCTATGATTGGCAAGTATCAGGTACATCTACTGGTACATTGCTATGATTGGCAAGTATCAGGTCCATCTACTGGTACATTGCTGTGATTGGCAAGTATCAGGTCCATCTACCGTTACGTTGCTATGATTGGCAAGTATCAGGTCCATCTACTGGCACATTGCTATGATTGGCAAGTATCAGGTACATCTACTGGCACATTGCTATGATTGGCAAGTATCAGGTACATCTACAGGTACATTGCTATGATTGGCAAGTATCAGGTACATCTACCGGTATATTGCTATGATTGGCAAGTATCAGGTACATCTACTGGTACATTGCTGTGATTGGCAAGTATCAGGTCCATCTACTGGTACATTGCTGTGATTGGCAAGTATCAGGTACATCTACTGTTACATTGCTATGATTGGCAAGTATCAGGTACATCTACTGGTACATTGCTATGATTGGCAAGTATCAGGTACATCTACCGGTACATTGCTATGATTGGCAAGTATCAGGTACATCTACCGTTACATTGCTGTGATTGGCAAGTATCAGGTACATCTACTGGTACATTGCTATGATTGGCAAGTGTCAGGTACATCTACTGGTACATTGCTATGATTGGCAAGTATCAGGTACATCTACTGGCACATTGCTATGATTGGCAAGTATCAGGTACATCTACTGTTACATTGCTATGATTGGCAAGTATCAGGTACATCTAGTGGTACATTGCTATGATTGGCAAGTATCAGGTCCATCTACCGTTACATTGCTGTGATTGGCAAGTATCAGGTCCATCTACAGGTACATTGCTATGATTGGCAAGTATCAGGTACATCTACTGGTACATTGTTGTGATTGGCAAGTATCAGGTTCATCTACTGGTACATTGCTATAATTGGCAAGTATCAGGTACATCTACTGGTACATTGCTATGATTGGCAAGTATCAGGTACATCTACCGTTACATTGCTGTGATTGGCAAGTATCAGGCACATCTACCGGTACATTGCTATGATTGGCAAGTATCAGGTACATCTACTGGTACATTGCTATGATTGGCAAGTATCAGGTACATCTACTGGTACATTGCTATGATTGGCAAGTATCAGGTACATCTACTGGTACATTGCTGTGATTGGCAAGTATCAGGTACATCTACGGGTACATTGCTATGATTGGCAAGTATCAGGTACATCTACCGGTACATTGCTGTGATTGGCAAGTATCAGGTACATCTACCGTTACATTGCTGTGATTGGCAAGTATCAGGTACATCTACCGTTACATTGCTATGATTGGCAAGTATCCGGTACATCTACCATTGCATTGCTATGATTGGCAAGTATCAGGTCCATCTACCGGTACATTGCTATGATTTACAAGTATCCGGTACAGCTACCGTTGCATTGCTATGATTGGCAAGTATCAGGTACATCTACCGGTACATTGCTGTGATTGGCAAGTATCAGGTACATCTACTGGTACATTGCTGTGACTGGCAAGTATCAGGTACATCTACCGTTACATTGCTATGATTGGCAAGTATCAGGTACATCTACAGGTACATTGCTATGATTGGCAAGTATCAGGTACATCTGCTGGTACATTGCTATGATTGGCAAGTATCAGGTACATCTACCGTTACATTGCTATGATTGGCAAGTATCCGATACATCTACCGTTGCATTGCTATGATTGGCAAGTATCAGGTACATCTACTGGTACATTGCTATGATTGGCAAGTATCAGGTACATCTCCTGGTACATTGCTATGATTGGCAAGTATCAGGTACATCTACTGGTACATTGCTATGACATGGCAAGTGTCAGGTACATCTACTGTTACATTGCTATGATTGGCAAGTATCAGGTACATCTACTGTTACATTGCTCATCTACCGTTACATTGCTATGATTGGCAAGTATCAGGTACATCTACCGTTACATTGCTATGATTGGCAAGTATCAGGTACACCTACCGTTACATTGCTATGATTGGCAAGTATCAGGTACATCTACTGGTACATTGCTATGATTGGCAAGTATCAGGTACATCTACTGGTACATTGCTATGATTGGCAAGTATAAGGTCCATCTACTGGTACATTGCTGTGATTGGCAAGTATCAGGTCCATCTACGGGTACATTGCTATGATTGGGAAGTATCAGGTCCATCTACTGGTACATTGCTATGATTGGCAAGTATCAGGTCCATCTACTGGTACATTGGTATGATTGGCAAGTATCAGGTCCATCTTCTGGTACATTGCTATGATTGGCAAGTATCAGGTCCATCTACCGTTACATTGTGATGATTGGCAAGTATCAGGTCCATCTACCGTTACATTGCTATGATTGGCAAGTATCAGGTCAATCTACCGTTACATTGCTATGATTGGCAAGTATCAGGTCCATCTACCGGTACATTGCTATGATTGGCAAGTATCAGGTCCATCTACCGGTACATTGCTATGATTGGCAAGTATCAGGTACATCTACTGGTACATTGCTATGATTGGCAAGTATCAGGTCCATCTACCGGTACATTGCTATGATTGGCAAGTATCAGGTACATCTACTGGTACATTGCTATGATTGGCAAGTATCAGGTACATCTACTGTTACATTGCTGTGATTGGCAAGTATCAGGTACATCTACCGGTACATTACTATGATTGGCAAGTATCAGGTACAACTACTGGTACATTGCTATGATTGGCATGTATCAGGTACATCTACTGGTACATTGATGTGATTGGCAAGTATCAGGTACATCTACTGGTACATTGCTATGATTGGCAAGTATCAGGTACATCTACCATTGCATTGCTATGATTGGCAAGTATGAGGTCCATCTACCGGTACATTGCTATGATTGGCAAGTATCCGGTACATCTACCGTTGCATTGCTATGATTGGCAAGTATCAGGTACATCTACCGGTACATTGCTGTGATTGGCAAGTATCAGGTACATCTACTGGTACATTGCTGTGACTGGCAAGTATCAGGTACATCTACCGTTACATTGCTATGATTGGCAAGTATCAGGTACATCTACAGGTACATTGCTATGATTGGCAAGTATCAGATACATCTGCTGGTACATTACTATAATTGGCAGGTATCAGGTACATCTACCGTTACATTGCTATGATTGGCAAGTATCCGGTACATCTACCGTTGCATTGCTATGATTGGCAAGTATCAGGTACATCTACTGGTACATTGCTATGATTGGCAAGTATCAGGTACATCTACCGTTACATTGCTGTGATTGGCAAGTATCAGGTACATCTACCGTTACATTGCTATGATTGGCAATTATCAGGTACATCTACTGGTACATTGCTGTGACATGGCAAGTATCAGGTACATCTACTGGTACATTGCTATGATTGGCAAGTATCAGGCCCATCTACTGGTACATTGCTATGATTGGCAAGTATCAGGTACATCTACTGGTACATTGCTGTTATTGGCAAGTATCAGGTACATCTACTGGTACATTGCTGTTATTGGCAAGTATCAGGTACATCTACTGGTACATTGCTATGATTGGCAAGTATCAGGTACATCTACTCGTACATTGCTATGATTGGCAAGTATCAGGTCCATCTACTGGTACATTGCTATGATTGGCAAGTATCAGGTACATCTACTGGTACATTGCTATGATTGGCAAGTATCAGGTCCATCTACTGGTACATTGCTATGATTGGCAAGTATCAGGTACATCTACTGGTACATTGCTATGATTGGCAAGTATCAGGTCCATCTACTGGTACATTGCTACGATTGGCAAGTATCAGGTACAACTACTGGTACATTGCTATGATTGGCAAGTATCAGGTACATCTACTGGTACATTGCTATGATTGGCAAGTATCAGGTCCATCTACTGGTACATTTTTATGATTGGCAAGTATCAGGTACATCTACTGGTACATTGCTATGATTGACAAGTATCAGGTCCATCTACTGGTACATTGCTTTGATTGGCAAGTATCAGGTACATCTACTGGTACATTGCTATGATTGACAAGTATCAGGTCCATCTACAGGTACATTGCTTTGATTGGCAAGTATCAGGTACATCTACTGGTACATTGCTATGATTGGCAAGTATCAGGTCCATCTACTGGTACATTTTTATGATTGGCAAGTATCAGGTACATCTACTTTTACATTGCTGTGATTGGCAAATATCAGGTACATCTACCGTTACATTGTTATGATTGGCAAGTATCAGGTACATCTACTGGTACATTGCTATGATTGGCAAGTATCAGGTACATCTACTGGTACATTGCTGTGATTGGCAAGTATCAGGTACATCTACTGGTACATTGCTATGATTGGCAAGTATCAGGTACATCTACTGGTACATTGCTGTGACAAGGCAAGTATCAGGTACATATACTGGTACGTTGCTATGATTGGCAAGTATCAGGTACATCTACCGGTACATTGCTGTGACAAGGCAAGTATCAGGTACATCTACTGTTACATTGCTATGATTGGCAAGTATCAGGTACATCTACTGGTACATTGCTATAATTGGCAAGTATCAGGTACATCTACCATTACATTGCTATGATTGGCAAGTATCAGGTACATCTACCGGTACATTGCTATGATTGGCAAGTATCAGGTACATCTGCCATTACATTGCTGTGATTGGCAAGTATCAGGTACATCTACGGTACATTGCTATGATTGGCAAGTATCAGGTACATCTACTGGTACATTGCTATGATTGGCAAGTATCAGGTACATCTACTGGTACATTGCTGTGATTGGCAAGTATCAGGTACATCTACTGGTACATTGCTATGATTGGCAAGTATCAGGTACATCTACCGGTACATTGCTGTGATTGGCAAGTATCAGGTACATCTACCGTTACATTGCTATGATTGGCAAGTATCAGGTACATCTACTGGTACATGGCTGTGATTGGCAAGTATCAGGTACATCTACCGTTACATTGCTATGATTGGCAAGTATCAGGTACATCTTCCGTTACATTGTTATGATTGGCAAGTATCAGGTACATCTACTGGTACATTGCTATGATTGACAAGTATCAGGTCCATCTACTGGTACATTGCTTTGATTGGCAAGTATCAGGTACATCTACTGGTACATTGCTATGATTGACAAGCATCAGGTCCATCTACAGGTACATTGCTTTGATTGGCAAGTATCAGGTACATCTACCGGTACATTGCTATGATTGGCAAGTATCAGGTACATCTGCCATTACATTGCTGTGATTGGCAAGTATCAGGTACATCTACCGGTACATTGCTATGATTGGCAAGTATCAGGTACATCTACTGGTACATTGCTATGATTGGCAAGTATCAGGTACATCTACTGGTACATTGCTGTGATTGGCAAGTATCAGGTACATCTACTGGTACATTGCTATGATTGGCAAGTATCAGGTACATCTACCATTACATTGCTATGATTGGCAAGTATCAGGTACATCTACCGGTACATTGCTGTGATTGGCAAGTATCAGGTACATCTACCGGTACATTGCTGTGACAAGGCAAGTATCAGGTACATATACTGGTACATTGCTGTGACTGGCAAGTATCAGGTACATCTACCGTTACATTGTTATGATTGGCAAGTATCAGGTACATCTACTGGTACATTGCTATGATTGACAAGTATCAGGTCCATCTACTGGTACATTGCTTTGATTGGCAAGTATCAGGTACATCTACTGGTACATTGCTATGATTGACAAGTATCAGGTCCATCTACAGGTACATTGCTTTGATTGGCAAGTATCAGGTACATCTACTGGTACATTGCTATGATTGGCAAGTATCAGGTCCATCTACTGGTACATTTTTATGATTGGCAAGTATCAGGTACATCTACTTTTACATTGCTGTGATTGGCAAATATCAGGTACATCTACCGTTACATTGTTATGATTGGCAAGTATCAGGTACATCTACTGGTACATTGCTATGATTGGCAAGTATCAGGTACATCTACTGGTACATTGCTGTGATTGGCAAGTATCAGGTACATCTACTGGTACATTGCTATGATTGGCAAGTATCAGGTACATCTACTGGTACATTGCTGTGACAAGGCAAGTATCAGGTACATATACTGGTACATTGCTGTGACTGGCAAGTATCAGGTACATATACTGGTACATTGCTATGATTGGCAAGTATCAGGTACATCTACCATTACATTGCTATGATTGGCAAGTATCAGGTACATCTACCGGTACATTGCTGTGATTGGCAAGTATCAGGTACATCTACCGGTACATTGCTGTGACAAGGCAAGTATCAGGTACATATACTGGTACATTGCTGTGACAAGGCAAGTATCAGGTACATCTACTGTTACATTGCTACGATTGGCAAGTATCAGGTACATCTACTGGTACATTGCTATGATTGGCAAGTATCAGGTACATCTACCATTACATTGCTATGATTGGCAAGTATCAGGTACATCTACCGGTACATTGCTATGATTGGCAAGTATCAGGTACATCTGCCATTACATTGCTGTGATTGGCAAGTATCAGGTACATCTACCGGTACATTGCTGTGACAAGGCAAGTATCAGGTACATCTACTGTTACATTGCTATGATTGGCAAGTATCAGGTACATCTACTGGTACATTGCTATGATTGGCAAGTATCAGGTACATCTACCATTACATTGCTATGATTGGCAAGTATCAGGTACATCTACCGGTACATTGCTATGATTGGCAAGTATCAGGTACATCTGCCATTACATTGCTGTGATTGGCAAGTATCAGGTACATCTACCGGTACATTGCTATGATTGGCAAGTATCAGGTACATCTACTGGTACATTGCTATGATTGGCAAGTATCAGGTACATCTACTGGTACATTGCTGTGATTGGCAAGTATCAGGTACATCTACTGGTACATTGCTATGATTGGCAAGTATCAGGTACATCTACCGGTACATTGCTGTGATTGGCAAGTATCAGGTACATCTACCGTTACATTGCTATGATTGGCAAGTATCAGGTACATCTACTGGTACATTGCTGTGATTGGCAAGTATCAGGTACATCTACCGTTACATTGCTATGATTGGCAAGTATCAGGTACATCTTCCGTTACATTGTTATGATTGGCAAGTATCAGGTACATCTACCGGTACATTGCTATGATTGACAAGTATCAGGTCCATCTACTGGTACATTGCTTTGATTGGCAAGTATCAGGTACATCTACTGGTACATTGCTATGATTGACAAGTATCAGGTCCATCTACAGGTACATTGCTTTGATTGGCAAGTATCAGGTACATCTACCGGTACATTGCTATGATTGGCAAGTATCAGGTACATCTGCCATTACATTGCTGTGATTGGCAAGTATCAGGTACATCTACCGGTACATTGCTATGATTGGCAAGTATCAGGTACATCTACTGGTACATTGCTATGATTGGCAAGTATCAGGTACATCTACTGGTACATTGCTGTGATTGGCAAGTATCAGGTACATCTACTGGTACATTGCTATGATTGGCAAGTATCAGGTACATCTACCATTACATTGCTATGATTGGCAAGTATCAGGTACATCTACCGGTACATTGCTGTGATTGGCAAGTATCAGGTACATCTACCGGTACATTGCGGTGACAAGGCAAGTATCAGGTACATATACTGGTACATTGCTGTGACTGGCAAGTATCAGGTACATCTACCGTTACATTGTTATGATTGGCAAGTATCAGGTACATCTACTGGTACATTGCTATGATTGACAAGTATCAGGTCCATCTACTGGTACATTGCTTTGATTGGCAAGTATCAGGTACATCTACTGGTACATGGCTATGATTGACAAGTATCAGGTCCATCTACAGGTACATTGCTTTGATTGGCAAGTATCAGGTACATCTACTGGTACATTGCTATGATTGGCAAGTATCAGGTCCATCTACTGGTACATTTTTATGATTGGCAAGTATCAGGTACATCTACTTTTACATTGCTGTGATTGGCAAATATCAGGTACATCTACCGTTACATTGTTATGATTGGCAAGTATCAGGTACATCTACTGGTACATTGCTATGATTGGCAAGTATCAGGTACATCTACTGGTACATTGCTGTGATTGGCAAGTATCAGGTACATCTACTGGTACATTGCTATGATTGGCAAGTATCAGGTACATCTACTGGTACATTGCTGTGACAAGGCAAGTATCAGGTACATATACTGGTACATTGCTGTGACTGGCAAGTATCAGGTACATATACTGGTACATTGCTATGATTGGCAAGTATCAGGTACATCTACCATTACATTGCTATGATTGGCAAGTATCAGGTACATCTACCGGTACATTGCTGTGATTGGCAAGTATCAGGTACATCTACCGGTACATTGCTGTGACAAGGCAAGTATCAGGTACATCTACCGGTACATTGCTGTGACAAGGCAAGTATCAGGTACATCTACTGTTACATTGCTATGATTGACAAGTATCAGGTACATCTACTGGTACATTGCTATGATTGGCAAGTATCAGGTACATCTACCATTACATTGATATGATTGGCAAGTATCAGGTACATCTACCGGTACATTGCTATGATTGGCAAGTATCAGGTACATCTGCCATTACATTGCTGTGATTGGCAAGTATCAGGTACATCTACCGGTACATTGCTATGATTGGCAAGTATCAGGTACATCTACTGGTACATTGCTATGATTGGCAAGTATCAGGTACATCTACTGGTACATTGCTGTGATTGGCAAGTATCAGGTACATCTACTGGTACATTGCTATGATTGGCAAGTATCAGGTACATCTACCGGTACATTGCTGTGATTGGCAAGTATCAGGTACATCTACCGTTACATTGCTATGATTGGCAAGTATCAGGTACATCTACTGGTACATTGCTATGATTGGCAAGTATCAGGTACATCTACCGTTACATTGCTATGATTGGCAAGTATCAGGTACATCTACCGGTACATTGCTGTGATTGGCAAGTATCAGGTACATCTACCGTTACATTGCTATGATTGGCAAGTATCAGGTACATCTACTGGTACATTGCTGTGATTGGCAAGTATCAGGTACATCTACCGTTACATTGCTATGATTGGCAAGTATCAGGTACATCTTCCGTTACATTGTTATGATTGGCAAGTATCAGGCACATCTACTGGTACATTGCTATGATTGGCAAGTATCAGGTACATCTACCGTTACATTGCTATGATTGGCAAGTATCAGGTCCATCTACCGTTACATTGCTATGATTGGCAAGTATCAGGTCCATCTACTGGTACATTGCTATGATTGGCAAGTATCAGGTACATCTACTGGCACATTGCTATGATTGGCAAGTATCAGGTACATCTACTGGTACATTGCTGTGATTGGCAAGTATCAGGTACATCTGCTGGTACATTGCTATGATTGGCAAGTATCAGGTACATCTACCGTTACATTGCTATGATTGGCAAGTATCAGGTACATCTTCCGTTACATTGTTATGATTGGCAAGTATCAGGCACATCTACCGGTACATACCTATGATTGGCAAGTATCAGGTACATCTACTGGTATATTGCTATGATTGGCAAGTATCAGGTACATCTACCGGCACATTGCTATGATTGGCAAGTATCAGGTCCATCTACCGGTACATTGCTATGATTGGCAAGTATCAGGTACATCTACTGGTACATTGCTATGATTGGCAAGTATCAGGTACATCTACCGTTACATTGCTATGATTGGCAAGTATCAGGTACATCTTCCGTTACATTGTTATGATTGGCAAGTATCAGGCACATCTACCGGTACATACCTATGATTGGCAAGTATCAGGTACATCTACTGGTATATTGCTATGATTGGCAAGTATCAGGTACATCTACCGTTACATTGCTATGATTGGCAAGTATCAGGTACATCTACCGGCACATTGCTGTGATTGGCAAGTATCAGGTCCATCTACCGTTACATTGCTATGATTGGCAAGTATCAGGTCCATCTACTGGTACATTGCTATGATTGGCAAGTATCAGGTACATCTACTGGTACATTGCTATGATTGGCAAGTATCAGGTCCATCTACTGGTACATTGCTATGATTGGCAAGTATTAGGTCCATCTACCGGCACATTGCTGTGATTGGCAAGTATCAGGTCCATCTACTTGTACATTGCTATGACATGGCAAGTATCAGGTCCATCTACTTGTACATGGCTATGTTTGGCAAGTATCAGGTACATCTACTGGCACATTGCTATGATTGGCAAGTATCAGGTACATCTACTGGTACATTGCTATGATTGGCAAGTATCAGGTACATCTACCGGCACATTGCTATGATTGGCAAGTATCAGGTCCATCTACCGTTACATTGCTATGATTGGCAAGTATCAGGTACATCTACCGGTACATTGCTATGATGTTACATGTACTTTGTCGTTTACAAGAGGATTTACAGCACCTAACACGTCATGAACCTTAATCATATTACCGGTTGATATATATTTTAGTAAATTTCAGGAGGCTTGCCGTGGAGTTTTAAAGGCTGTTCATATTCAGTATCACATGATTTTCCATAGTTTGATTCATTTACACTCTCATGTGCACACAAATACCAGTGTATAGACATGCTCTTAAGGTTGTTCTCTACCTGGACACGGTCAGAGGAACTGAAAATTTGAAATTCATTTGATGCTTTTCAGACTTTTCAAGAATCATAAACATGACATTGTTCATTCGAAAACAGAAAATTAGAACAGATTACTCGACAGAATGTAAACATCACACTCTGATTTTTACACCGGTTATTATCGATATTTTCGCGATGCTAAATGATATCGTTCTCTAACTTGTCATACCGGTACTTCACCTGGGAGTCCAACGGCAATTTTCTACCAAATATCAAGATCTATCGCAAAAATTGAAGAAGTTTGCAGTCTACCCCAATGATAAATTTCAGCCCAAAACGGAATTTCGAGAACCCGAGCATGCTCAAGGATTTGGTCCTGTTTACATCCAGCAGGATTCGAATTACTAATGTAATTTTGGACCAGAAGTTATATTGGGATGTATTCTACACAAACATGTTGATTTCGAAAGAATACACCGCTACAAAACCGAGCAAATACACAAAATTGTGTGTGGACCCAGAAATTTAATGACGGGGCTAAATTCAACATTGAGGTAGATAACCAGCTTTTTAAAATTTCGCAATAGAAGTCCGAAATTTAGTAGACATTCTGAAATTCAGTAAAATTGCCGTTTGACTCTCAGGTGAAGGTATGCTAAGTTACAGAACGATACCATTTAGCAGCGCAAAAATTCATGGTCACAAATTTATCACTTTGGTATGATGGAAGAGATGCAAGTCCTCATATTAGTGCTCAAATTGCATGTATAATATGTGGGTATACTGATATATATATACAACTCGCCATCCGTGGTGTCCTCGGCTCCACTTCATGGGAGGAGTTTGTCTCCCTCGATGAGGACACTCCCACGACAGAGACCACCAATGACGAGTGGGAGCACGAGCTCCGTGCCAAGGCCCGGGGTGAGCAGCCTGCCAGTGATGATGACAGTGATCAGGACGACGGCAATAACAAGGATGACAAGCCAGAAGACAAGCCATCACTGACTTCAAAGAAGGCGTTTGGAAGCTTGTCCGAGATCATCGACTTTGTGCAGACAACCAGTGACAAGAAGTTGCATAAATTTGGACACCAGTTCTTTGAACAGTTCCGGCAGTATCGTGTCAACCAGCAATCACAAGCCCAGCAGAAGAACATCACAGACTTTTTACAAATCTAAATTTTTGTGTGTGCATGTATGTGTGTGTATTATTTGTGTCAATTTGTTTTTGTCAAACATTCTGATAAAATGACTGAAAGCTCCGCATTTTTTTTATATTGTTACAAGTATCAAATAAATGAATAAATATACTGGGTTATACTAGTATATATTTGATGAAGAAATCAATACTTGATATTGAAATATATAAATAAGTAAATGAATGAAAATATACTGAAGTAACAGTGAATACATTGTATTCAATATTGTATCGAAACGGTGATGAACAAACAACGGCGCACCTTTAATGAAAGGACACCTCCAATGTAAGGACACTTTTGCTTGGATATGTGGGTGTCCTTACATTGCAGGTTTTACTGTACAGGGTTTTTTTGTTTGGATGAAGTCGATGGAAATCTCGTACTCCCGTTGCAGTGGTGTTTTCCATTTTGCCACAATATTTAAAGTTTCACTCAGAGGTCAACAAAAGTTATTCCATAATTCCGACCATGTCGAGAATACTCATAATAGTACATGTACTAATAGTACTACATGTACATGATACATGTAACCTACAATTGTACAATTTTTTTGGTATCAGACCTATAAAGCTGGAAATTACTCTTCCTATGTGATCATGACACACTTGATATATATTCTAGCATTCTCTCACATGGATGGGGGTCTCACCTTTTACCTTCATTCATTCAAGCATTTTGCTTCCAATGGCCAGTGTATACACGTGAAAACAAACCCACGCTTTATTTTAGGCACAGAGGTCTCGAAATCTGATAATATAAAGTCCATTTCACCAAAGTCGTATGTGAAGTAAAAGGTAAAGTTAACATTTAATGGGCGCCAATTTTCTAGAATATAGTTGTAATCAAATTCGCTGTATACTTTACCCTAGTCTAGGATTAACTACAGCTGTCACAACCCGGCGCTACATTATACTATAGCATCCTATTGAATGACCGGTGCAATATGCAGCATCTTACTTCATAAGCTAGGAATCAATTTGCCTTCAAAGAAATAAATTAGCTCAAGGGCTGAGAGAGGTTACCGGAGAAATGTTCAGTTTTAAATCATAACATTTTTTATTCAAATTGTCATATTGACCTTTCATGATCGTTGAAGGTGAAATTTAAGATTACCATTGACACTGCAATATGATTTCCCATTTGATACTGCCAATATTTAAGGTCTATCTTGAAGTGTTTTACGAGATTACTCCATACAGCTCCCATACGTGAGTTTGGAAATGTTTTCAGGTTAGGTCAGTGGAATTGGGTCAGGGTCAAGTGGTATACACATAGCCAATCCATGCTGTCCCGCTACCATTGTCGAGTCACTGTCACCAACACATTAACACTCGATTTCGCTTTTACAATACTAAATACTTTACTTAGAGTTCACCGCATCACTCACGCTTGAACATGGCGCGTTCTACGTTTTGTTTATACCACTTGACCTGACCTGGAAACATTCCCGAACTGGCCGATCATGAAGGAAAAATGAGGTCAAAGGTCAAACTCAAGGTCATAACAATATTCACCATATATTAATTCATTCATGTTCACAATTGATTCCAAAGCCGTTAAGTTGATAACAAACAAAATATTAGCCATTTTGTGCTCCGACCTTGGAAATAAGGTCAAATTCAAGGTCACGAGAATATTCAGCATATACCACTTCCTATATGTCCACAATTGATTCCTAAGCTGTGAAGTTGATATTAAGTGAGATATTAGCCATTTTGTACTTTGACCTTGAAAATGAGATCAAAGGTCAAATTCAAGGTCATCAAAATATTCAGACTATATCATTTCCTATATTCGCACAATTGATTCCTAAGCTGTAAAGTCGATAATAAGCGAGATCTTAGCCATTTTGTGCTTTGACCTGGAAAAGGAGGTCAAAGGTCAAATTCAAGGTCATCAAAATATTCAGACTATATCATTTCCTATATGCGCACAATTGATTCCTGAGCTGTAAAGTCGATAATAAGCGAGATCTTAGCCATTTTGTGCTTTGACCTGGAAAAGGAGGTCAAAGGTCACAATTGATTCCTAAGCTGTAAAGTCGATAATAAGCGAGATATTAGCCATTTTGTGCTCTGACCTTGAAAATGAGGTCAAAGGTCAAATTCAAGGTCATGACAATAATCAGCATATATCATTTCCTATATGTCCACAATTGATTCCTAGTCTCTAATCTCAATATTAAGTGAGATATTAGGCATAACGTGTCCCATTATTCAGGGGCGATTCAGGGGCAACAAAACTTATACACATCACAGAGGTACGTGGGAGCAATCTTTTGAAATAAAAATCTCAAAACTGTCTGAACAGTTTTTGAGAAAATGGCCGCCAAAGTCAGAAAATGGCCGTTTTTCGGCGAAAATGGCCGCCATTCTGAAAAAAAATGCGAAAAACAAAAAAAAATAGCCCCCTCTTGAAATATTTTTAGGTATTTTTGTGCAAAATTTCAGAAAGATCCGATCGTAAACTTTAAAGATAAAAATGTGGACGGACGACGCCGATGACGCCGGACGACGGACGCAACGCCATGCCAATAGGTTATCAGACCGTGGGTACGGTAACCTAAAAATAGCCCATGGTTAAAGAAAGGTTACCGGACAATATATGTTCTGTATTTTAGATATTAGCCAATTTGTCTCGTGAGCTTGAAAATGAGGTCACTGGTCAATTCAAGCTCACGAGAATAATCAGCTTATATCATTTCCTATACATTGTATGTCCACAATTGATTGCTAAGATGTAAATTAAGAAAGATGTTAACAATTTTGTAATGTGATCTTGAAAATGAAGTCAAAGGTCATCAGAATATTCGGCATATATCATTCTACTCTATGTCAATAATTGATTCTCGAATTGTAAAGTCGACAATAAACAAGATATTAGCCATTTTGTGCTCTGACAATGAAAATAAGGTCTATGGTTATCTATGGTCTATGGCTAGCTATAAAGCTAGCAGCGCACGAGACCTAGGGTGTGACATCATGGCCAATGATATAGTATAGTGGACCCATAGTGGACCGACAAAAGACAAGGAGACGCACGAACTTCGAAAGTGAAGCAGTCAAAACAGGTATAGTGAACGGAAAAGGCCAAAACTCCTGTCGCAATCTTTGGGCAATATCCCCAGACTTAAGCTCATCAGACTATTCGGCACATATCATTTACTGTGTGTCCACAATTGATTCTCAAGTTGTGAAGTCGATAATAAACAAGATATTAGTCATTCTGACCTTGAAAATGAGGTATAAGGTCAAATTTAAGATCATCAAAATATCCAGCATATATCATTTCCTTTATGTCCGCAATTGATTCCCATGGCGTACGGTTGATAATAATGAAATATCAGCCATTTTGTGTTCTGACCTTGAAAATGAGGTCAAGGATTAACGTCAAGGTCACCAGAATATTCAGCATATATAATTTCCTATATGTCCACAATTGATTCCTAATCTCTAATCTCAATATTAAGTGAGATATTAGCAATAATTAGTCCCATTATAAAACATTTAACATGAGAAAGTCCCATTTAGGCCGAGTTTGGGTCAAAATATCCCCACTTCGAGCGATTCAAGGGCAACAAAACTTATACAATACACAGGGGTACATATGAGGTTTCTTATGCATCAATTAGAAAAAAAGTTACCGAACAGATTTTGAGAAAACGACCCTCAACGTCCAAAATACGCCGTTTTTCATCAAAAATCATGGCTGTCATTTTGAAAAAAATCGAAAATAAAAAAAAAACTAAAAAATACCTCCCTCTTGAAATATTTTTAGACATTTTTGGGCAAAATTTCGAAAAGGTTCGCTCATAAACTACAAAGATAAAAATGTATGTGGAGGACGACGACCGACAACGATGACGGACGCATTGCCATGGCAACAGGTTATCGGACCAAAAAATCGGTAACCTAGAAGTACATTTTTCTGCATTTTGTGCTGGACATAACTTCCAGTATTCGAGGTACCAGTATTCGAGTTCAAGGTCATCAAAAGATATACCTTGAATGATGTTGATAATACGTAAACACGTGGTCTTCAGGTATCTTGTCAGCAAGAAATGATCTTGGACACAACATTATAATTCAAACACGTATTTTAATTTAAAAACGTCTATATATAGGTCTATACTGGATTGTTACGATGATCTTACCTTGTAACCAACACATAAGAGATCGTTCCATACTGCATTATCAGATTATGCTAGGCCTATACAAGGTAGGTTACCAGTATGTGGCAAAGTTGGGGAGGGGGGAGGAGGGCGTATCACGCCATATAGCCGACAGATGAAAAACCAAGAAAGTAGCCTATGGGTATATAGTAATCTACATGATCATCGATTTTTAATAATTCGTAAATCAAAGCCATTTGGACATACATGTAATTGATGAGAGTTCAGCGTCATCTCCAAGTACATGTACAAAGTCATCCATTATTACGTCATGTATGCCTTCAAATATAGTCATAATGCAAATAAAACCTAGATGCTCCAACTAGTACAAGCTTTTACTGCCCACAGGCAAATTTACAATGTTAATATCCTGACTCAATAGTCAAGTTTTCAGTCAGTGTCCAGATGATGGCAAACTGGTTTGGCAGATGGCGGCCACTGAGGGCGGTATTTCAGGATGGTGTGGTGGGATTTGGCGACAATTCCTTCGTGTGAGTAACGATTTATCGTTCACGTCCTGACGTTGGGCCCTTGTCATGCTTGTGCTATTTCGCAATCGGTGGAATATCCAGGTAAGCACAGAGTGGTTGGCATTGCGAAATCGCACCGAGTGGCTGGCATTGCGAAATCGCACCCGGCCAAGCCAGGACATTGCTCAATGTCTAGCGATCGATATCGCGCGGCTTCTATAAAGGCGCGCTACGACCGCGACAGAGCAAGACCCTGGAAACAGTAGCCTATCCGCGATGTGACAGGACACGACAGAATTCAATCTCTGCATGCGGTATACTGAGTCAATTATAGAGAAGGATATCATCGTCTAAAAGTATTCCTAGAAAGTCGGGAAGATGGTGCGCTTTACCGTGGACGAGATCCGTGGCAACATGGACAAGAAGCGGAACATCCGGAACATGTCGGTGATCGCCCACGTGGACCACGGCAAGTCGACCCTGACAGACTCGCTGGTGAGCAAGGCGGGGCTGTTGGCGGGCGCTCGGGCTGGTGAGACACGCTTCACGGACAACCGCCGGGACGAACAGGAGCGCTGTATCACCATCAAGTCGACGGCCGTGACGCTGTACTACGAACTGTCAGAGCGGGACTTGGCACTGGTCGAGCAGCCTCGCGAGCCAGACGAGAATGCCTTTCTCATCAACCTGATTGACTGTCCCGGCCACGTGGACTTCTCGTCCGAAGTTACAGCCGCTCTCAGGGTCACCGATGGTGCCCTCGTCGTCGTGGACTGCGTCTCCGGTAAGCTGCATACACCAATCGCTGCATATAGTTCTTCATCATCAGTAAATGTCCAGCCCTTTCATTCGACCTTCACATGTACCGATATTTTTTCGTATCCCTCATATAAAAACCCACATGAGGGTGGGCAAAATTACAGTTCATATATTGGATTTGTTCGATTTTGTTTATATACATGTAGGAAAAACATCAAGAAATTTAGATTTGGCTAGGTCTATATTGGGAATTTTCTTATGAAATAAATTGTGAAAAATTCAATGAAAAGTTTTTCCCATATGGAAATCCATTTTCGAGAGATATCGGAAGCAAGACATAACTTTATTTTCCAAATTAAAACAATATTTCAAATGTCTTGTCCGAAACCACCTAATGATATCTTTTGAAACTTCGTATGTTGATATTGTGGGATAGTCCCCACTGATCTTTTTTAGAATTTTGAAATTCTCCTTCAAGTTTTCTTGGGGATTATATTACTTTTTTAAAAAAGCCATTTACTGAAAAAGCTTTTTACAGTCGTGTAAACAGTGTAGACTTCAGTGGTGATCTTGGGTTTGATTTCTAATTGCACTGAAAGGTCAAATTACCATTTTGATTCAACAACCATCATATTAGGTTGCCGGACCTATGGTCCAATAGCCTATAGTCGTGGCGTTGCGTCCGTCGTCCGTCCACATTTTTAGCTTACCGGCCCATAAGGGCCGATAAGCTATTGTCGTGGTTTTTCGTCCGTCGTCCGTCGTCGTCGTCGTCGTCGTCGTCCGCCACATTATCTGTTAACATTTTTTATCTTTTTTTCGGGCTGATGAATTTGTCCATAAATTTGTGTGAATATGTATTATGCACTGCTCAAAACATTATAAGGATATTTTTTATAGATTTTCCTTGGATTTAAATTGGTAGATCCTATTCATGGAATTCTGTGTTTTATTTACACAATAATCAATAAATATTCTCCTGTTGCTGTTGCTTAGCAAGAAATGTTCAAATAAAGTAATTAACATGGATGAGCACCGGGCTATGAGACGTATGGTTGAGGGAATTTTTGCTTAGAATCCTGACGCAATTAAGCCTTGTACATGATTCGAACTCGCCGCCCACTTAGTGTGCCGCAACGATGGTAAATTATTGCTTGCCTAACAGGTGAGGCTACACAGGCTGATGTTGCACGAAGCTATGGAGTGTCACAGTCTGTGATATCCCGACTCTATCAGAGATATCAGAGCACAGAGGTGGTGATTGTATCAAGGGTTTCACATACCCATTATTGACGTTTTGACGTTTTTGACATCAATTTGTCATTTATTTTCGCTAACCATGTTGTGTTCAGAAGGCCATTTCTATCACACAAATACTTTTGCATCGCACATTGTTAATCGTTATTTGCTATAATGTCCAGTACTGATAAATATACGTGTCACAACCGTAGTTGCTTGATTGTGAGTCATATAATTCGCATATCTAGGAAAATATCCTTATAATGTTTTGAGCAGTGTACTAGTACCTTTGTGATGTGTATAAGTTTTGTTGCCTTGAATCGCCGATCTCCGTGTGATGGCCATTTTGAATTTTTGACGAGTCGACAAAAAAAATGTTTGCCCCAAATCACATTACTATCCATTTTGGGTCATTTCTACGCAACAACAAAAAATTTCACCCTTGGAAAAAAAATTTTTGGGATTGCCTTGAATTGCCTAAAAGGCCGGATATGTGGGCTCGAAAGGCCCAAAAGGATTCGATATGCACAAATTGCCATATATACATGATATACATGTAAGGCGAAAATGCTTGTGCACAGCGCTTAGGTGTGTATCATAAGCATATAGGTGGTCATATATGGTGTATCTTTTGGTGACCTTGAGGTTGACCTCAGATGACCTTGAAGGCTAAATATTGGGTCACAGACACCTGAAATGTGTAAATTGTCCTCTACAGCCAAAAGTGCTTGTAGGTAGAGCTGCGATTGGAGGTCGTATATACCACGTTTTAGTGACCGTGAACTTGACCTGGGATGACCTAGAGTGCTACATCTCAGTGTCACATCCAACAAGAAATGTGTAACTTTTGTCTAAAGACAAAAATAATTGTAGATAGACCTTGTATTTGTATTTTGAACATACCGGTATACATAGTTATATGCTGCACACTTAATGGTGACATTGGAGTTCACGAAGATGACCTCGATTGGTTAATCTAAACGTCATATCTCACCTGTCATGCTTCAACAAAAATTGTCCTGTAACCCATCTTAGCCCTTGGGCTAATTTTCGTATAGAATCTAAAATGAAGCTCAGACAAATCACACACACACACAAATCAGAAGCCCTTAGATTTGGCATACAATGACATTGAAATCTCAAAACGGCCTTCATTAAGCTGAAGAATTGTTGGACTTTGTTAATTTACCATTGTCCAGTGACCTATCTAAGCCCTTAGACTGATTTTACCGTATGTGCACGTGAAAACCTGAATATGGAGTACAATAGAGTAGACGTTGAAGACCACAATCTCGTCATTGATTCCGTTCCAAATAGTTTCCCAGACATCATAGCCAGATTACAAACACCTGCTTCAGAGTAACAATACTGGGATGTGTCTGTACTCTGCAGCTGCGCATGACTCAATATTCCTGCTGTGCTCCAGGGGTGTGTGTTCAGACCGAGACAGTCCTGAGACAAGCCATCGCCGAGCGGATCAAGCCCGTCCTCTTCATGAACAAAATGGATCTGGCGCTGCTGAACCTGCAGCTCTGTCCCGAGGATCTGTACCAGACCTTCTCTCGGACCGTGGCCAGCATCAACGCGATCATAGCTACCTACTCTGACGAGGACGGCCCCATGGGCGACATCATGGTGTCCCCGGACCGAGGGACGGTCGGCTTTGGCTCGGGCCTGCACGGTTGGGCCTTCACACTCAAACAATTCGCCGATATGTACAGCAGTAAGTTCGAGATAGAAAGCAGCAAGTTGATGAAGAGACTGTGGGGCAGCCAATTTTACAATAGCAACGAGAAGCGCTGGAACACAACGAGTGGCAAAGGCTACACCCGAGGGTTCACACAGTACATTCTGGATCCCATATACAAGGTCAGTGCCAAAATTAATGGCAAAAACATTTACAAAGAATTTAAAATAAACAAGTCATTGAACAATCGACACAATTTGTACAGATATTGTCTTCACTGGGGCAGGTGTTTAGCTGCTGCATGGAGAAGAGTCGTGAGGAAGCCCTGACATTGGTTGACAAGATGGAGATCAGACTGACTGCAGATGAGAAGGACCTCAAAGACAAGGACTTTCTCAAGGTCGTCATGAGGAAGTGGCTACCAGCGGGCGATGCCATGCTGCAGATGATCACCATCCACCTGCCATCCCCTGTCACAGCCCAGCGCTATCGCACCGAGCTGCTCTACGAGGGTCCCAGCGATGATGCTGCAGCCGTAGCCATGCGGAATTGCGACCCCAAAGGACCCCTGATGATGTACGTTTCAAAGATGGTTCCCACGAATGACAAAGGGCGTTTCTATGCTTTCGGGCGTGTCTTTTCTGGAGTAGTCTCTGGAGAAACCAAAGCACGCATCATGGGACCTAACTATATTCCTGGGAAGAAAGATGACTTGTTCATGAAGAACATCCAGAGAACAGTCCTTATGATGGGCCCAACGATCAAGCGGATCGACAGCGTGCCATGTGGCAACGTATGTGGTCTCGTGGGCGTTGACCATTACATTGTCAAGACCGGGACTGTCAGCACCTACGAACATGCCCACAACATGAAGATGATGAAGTTCAGCGTGAGTCCGGTGGTACGGGTAGCCGTGCAGTGCAAGCACACTACTGACCTTCCCAAACTGGTTGAGGGGTTGAAGCGGCTCTCCAAAGCTGATCCATTGGTGCAATGTTCACAAGAGCCCTCCGGTGAACATATCGTGGCAGCAGCTGGAGAACTTCACATGGAGATCTGTCTCAAGGATTTGGAGGAGATTCATGCTGGAGTTCCGCTGACGCAGTCAGATCCTGTTGTCTCCTATAGAGAGAGTGTGGATGCCCCGTCAGACAGAGTTTGCCTCGCCAAGTCACCCAACAAACACAACAGGCTCTATATGAAGGCCCAGCCACTGCCTGAGGGCCTGGCCGAGGAGATCGAGAAGGGTGACAAACTCAGACCAGATCAAGACTTCAAGGAACGAGCGCGATATCTGGCTGACAACTATCACTTTGATGTCAGTGAAGCACGCAAGATCTGGTGTTTTGGTCCTGACGTCACTGGGCCCAACATGGTGGTGGACTGCACCAAGGGTGTACAGAACCTGAATGAGATCAAAGAGAGCGTGGTGGCCGGCTTCCAGTGGGCCTCAAAGGAGGGGGTTCTGTGTGAAGAGAGCATGCGAGGCGTGCGGTTTGACATCCATGACGTGACATTGCATTCGGATGCCATCCACCGAGGCGGGGGCCAACTGATCCCAACAGTCAGAAGATGTCTTTACGCATGCTCGCTGACGGCATCTCCTAGGCTATTGGAGCCTGTCTATATGGTTGAGATACAGTGTCCAGGCACAGCCATCAGCGGTATCCACAGCGTGCTCAACAAGAGGCGAGGCCATGTTATCGAGGAGCTTCCGGGCTCACCTATGTTCCAAATTAAGGCCTTTCTCCCAGTCAATGAGTCTTTCGGCTTCTCTGCTGACTTGAGGGGGAAGACTGGTGGTCAGGCTTTCCCACAGTGTGTCTTTGACCACTGGCAAACCCTACCTGGAGATGTGATGGAACCCACCTCCAAGGCTGGAATCGTTGTCAAGGAGACAAGGAAACGCAAGGGTCTCAGGGAGGAGATTCCTTCACTGGACAGCTATTTGGACAAACTATAATTGAATAAAATACCTCTCAATCTTCATGAACCCAGACATTCATAGACATTGAATTTATATACTTTTGATAATGAAACCATTGTCCTGCAGATTTAGGATTAGATTTTTATTATTGTCTCAATCCCAGTTCACATTAAATTTATATTGTATATTTCAAGAATAAAAAATATATACGTATTTATTAAAAATACACTGCTATTCTTGTTATCATCATCATAGCCAAGGTTGGGCATTATTCAGGTACTATAGTATAGTTAACATTCTTGAACCAATAGTCCTGAAATACATGCTTTCACAATCCCTTTGGGACTTCCATCAAATAGTCCATTTCCAATGACTTTCATAGTTTTGAATGACTTAGTTACAAATAAAAGGCACACAGGGTACAGAACCATCCCAACTATGAGCAATATTTTGTGTATAGTTTGGTGAATTTGATCTCTGGTGATATTGTAACGGTTCTGGGGTCGATTTAGGGGTAGCTCCTAGACTTCAGATTGAAGTCGGCTCCTCGGTCTTGTTCAGAAGTTAGGGTGGGATGGCTACTCAGCTTGTTCAGCTACTCAGCTTGTTCGGCTGCTCGGCTTGTTTGGCTACTCGGCTACTCGGCTTGTTCGGCTACTCGGCTTGTTTGGCTACTCAGCGACTCGGCTTGTTTGGCTACTTGGCTTGTTCAGCTGCTCGGCTACTCGGCTTGTTTGGCTACTCAGCTGCTCGGCTACTCGGCTGCTCGGCTACTTGGCTGCTCGGCTACTCGGCTTGTTCGTCTACTCGGCTTGTTCAGCTACTCGGCTTGTTCGGCTACTCGATTGTTCAGCTGCTCGGCTACTCGGCTTGTTCGGTTACTCGGCTTGTTCGGCTACTCGGCTAACTCTTTTATTCAACTTCGGTTGGCTATATAGTCCAACTTCGGTTATTTTTCATCTGTATACCTGAACACCGAGTCGGCTGGGCCTACTCAAAGATCAACTCTCGGCTACAGTTCAAAGTTTATTAACGAATCATACAGTCGGTTGAAATTACTTTAGATCCTTTAGAGGGTACTCCCCTGGTGGTTTCTTCTCTTCGGTTGCAATGGTGTTTCGGCTGAACTCGGCTCAGTTACCTGCGAAGTGATGTCCCATGCTCGAAAGGCGCCGACTCCCGTAAGTCGGCTGTATTTATACTTTTTGGGGTAGGCCTAGGTGTCACGCGACCTCTCAAACAATCAAAACTGATTCATGATTTGTAACTAATCAGGGACTGCCACGTATGCACTGTTCCAAATACGTCTTGGAACACTTTTACGTCATGATGTAGTTTGACCCTCATATCCTGAGTTCAGCCAGAGAGTGTACACACTCTGGTTCAGCCGAGGAGCAACCGAAGCCACCGAAAATACCCGAAAAATCACCGAACATATATAGGCACATGGAAATCAGTCGCAAAACCATTTTAAACGACGAATAAAATTCGGTAACCATATAGAACGTTCCATTAGACGGTTCTGTCGCTACAGGGGACAAGGTTGTAACTCCTCTCGCGCCCTATATCACCGCTAGCACACAATAAAGTCTGACATAGGTGTAATGATAACTAAGACAACGCCGTCCGGGCACCAGACATTCTCTGTCCACTGTAGGGTTTTGACATTATGAAAAGGGCACTATTACATTTGGCAATTAATGCTCCCGGATTCCTTGTATTTTTTATATAAATCTTAAATATAAGTAGGGTATCAGATGTCCAATGTCCAATGGTACCAAAACAATATGAGTTTCCAGGACGTTATGTGAGTTTGTAAGCGGGGATGGACATTCACCATGTTTACATCGAGGCAGACACTTGAATGCAGGTAATTTCGGAATTATCAAGCGCAGTTTCATATACACCAAATTGATGCAGTGTTTGCTCTAAATGACAATTGATTCAATGCTGATGCACTACGAGATCAGTTACATGTAGATTGTAGAATATATACAGTAAACTCTCTGCTCTGAGATCTGTCTGATATTCTGGACTATAAAGGATAATAATTATTTCGATGCAAAATTTTGAAGATTTCAATTTGTCGTGCCTAAATTTGAGTTAAAAAAACATTTTGTGCCAGTGATGAATCCTCATTATAATTGATATTCAAAGAAAACAAAATTGCGCTTAAGATGCAGGTGTTGTTTGTTTTTTTACATAGAACATTTAGAAAACGAAGCTAAATTTGTCTTGGTACCAAACATTACAAACGCATGATTTCTCACAATTTCTCGCAAGCACCAAACACCAAGAGATCACACCCACAAGTCACATATGTACTGAGTATAATAATTTGTGAAGCATATTCACTCACAACGACACACTTTCCATAGTGATTATGGTAATGATACATATCCATGGCGTATGTATGTGTACATGCATATCTGCACGTTAACCCTGGGCTACATCTAGCCCGCTCTGGATGTAGAGGGTGTTTAGGGGCCGGTCATTATTTATCAGGTGGGGGGGTTGGGTAAAAACTGGGGGGGTCACACTTTCATTTTCAACATTATTGGGGGGGGGGGTCATACTTTTAATTTCCATGGAACTGGGGGGGTCGGAGTTTGAAATTGAGTTATTTTGAGAAAATCTGAATGGTAAAATTGTTAAATAATTACGTGGAAACAATCCACTCAATATCAGTACATGGACTGAATGGAGTACGCGATGGAATTTCATAACATTTTCAGTCAAAACCATAATCTCAGTGAAACCGGATCCTGCAGAGGACCATCCAGGAACACCATCATCAAGATATGACGCAATCAGTGTGCATTAGGGCTCAAAAACTTCTTCCGGGAACCAAAGGACTACTATTTCGCTCCTATTCAACAATTTTTACGAGCCAATTGGCTCCTAGAAGCATATTTCAAAATTACTTTACAGATTTTCATCAGCCAATTGGCTCGTGGGCTCTATTGCCTGAGAGCAAATCTGAAATGTTATGAGCCTATGGCTACCCAAAAATGGCAATTCTGAGCCCTGATGTGCATTGATCAACGCTCATCACTCAGATTGAAACATTGTCACCAAGAATCAACTTTGGACCTAACGGAGCAGCACTACAGCTGAACACGGTGCCAGCAAGGACAAGCCCAGATCAGCAGGGTCCTGTCACAAACAAACCACGGATCAACCAGTCCATACCACCATGAGCAACATATCATCCCTTCCGATGAACCCGAACTAGCATGTCAGAACCACAGACCGGTTTTCCACTCAAACTTCTGTCAACACATGACCCCACTGAGGATATTCCCCGAAAACCTCAGGACTATCACAAACCACCATGTAAAAGACATGGACCTTTCCACACAGAATGGTTTTGCTCTCAAACACGTCATAATTAAGTGCCCATATATATGTAAAGTTATTGACTACCGTCCGCTCTTCGGGATCCTCGAGGATAGTCCTCTCTCATCCGAGTCCTTGCGGACGCGCATCCGCTATTCCGGATCCTTGCGGCAGGGCCGCTCACCGGAGGTCGCGGCGGACACGGTAACTACTTCAGCATTAACGGTAACCAGGTAACAGCCCACCCGACACTCCCAGGCCTACGGACACCGTTCAGAAACTAGTTCATCCCTACGGTGTTAACTGGCGGGGCCTGGCGAGCCGCGGTCTGCCTCGGGGACGGAACCCCGTACAGTCCGACATGCTGGCCAGAGCCTCTGTCACACGTCCCGGGAAGGGAGAGAGCTGGCGATCCACAGGGCCGAAGGCCCCCGAGTCAGCAACTTGTCCCTCCCAGCCCGGGCCTCCCCACGGAAATCGTCCCCAGGGCTCTAGGAGCCCACTACTCGCTAACAGGGAACACAAAGCTCATGGCGAGCCTCGTGTGCGTCCTGTCTCTCGATCTTGGACAATCTCCTCGAACGAGTCGCTTCCAGTGTATATATAATACACCAGAAACTGTAGGGCGCACGCGAGGTTTAATCGATCCATTGTTATAGTTTACTGGAGCGTAAATTACAATACGTCGCCGTGGCAACGCACGCTCGAACGGAGCATGTCAAAACAAGGCCAAGTACGAAAAGGCCACATAAATGGCATTTATGTTTACAATCACCTGCCGCGTGCTTAGGGCAAAATCGCCACATTACCCCCTTCTTACAATGTTGGTCCCCAACATGTTCCGCCCGCGCCCAAAACAGCCAAAACCCGACAAAGCCTTCGCATGGCGGGGTCCGGAAGAAGGCAAGATGGCAACACCCGGAAGTCACGGCGCAACACTAGGACTTTAAGAGTCCCTTTTGGAAGAATGGGGAACTACCCCCGGACTTACGGAGTAAACTATAACGCGCTTTGCAATTTTGAATAAACCCTCATAAACAAGCTAAAATTTTGACCGAGGTGGTCCAAAACCGTGTGATGACCTTGGAAGGTCATCCGTTATAAAAGGACGGTGTGTCGAGTCTTTGGAATATCTTTAAGGTTAGACTTTAAATTTAGAAATTTTGTAAAACGACACACCGAGTGATCAAAAGTGATAGTACCTCTAAAATGTTGCCGACCGCCCTGCCGGCCGGCTCCTCAGATCCGCAGAACGGGTCTGAGGCAGGGCGGAGCCGCGGGAGCGACTCCGGCACGCCGCCGCACAAGTGCAGCGACGAGGCTAGTGCCCTAGCCTTCCTCCATGGTCATCGGCTCCTCATCCGTGCCGCCTGTCTTGGGGTCTGGCGGCGGTGACGGGTCCCTACGCCGCGGAAGCAGCGGAGCCGGCATAGTGAAAGCCGGCTGCACGGGCGGATGAGGCAGGCCCGGTGGAGCTTGCATGGGCTTTTGTGGTGAGCCCTGCAATCCGGGTCCTGACGGAGCCATCACGACGGAGGCCGGTAGAGAAGTCGCGCCGAAATCTGCAATGGCGCGGAACATCTCCACCGTATCGCGGGTGCGCTGTGGACCAGCCGTCCGTTCTCCCCACACCTGGACTAGGTATGGGTAGATGGCCAGCTCCAAAGCGGCATCCGCGCGCCGGAGAGCCGCCTGGTTCAGGGCGGACGACTCGGGGTCATCAACGCCCTGGAGTAGGCGAGTCCGAGCGGCCTCGGCTTCGTCAAGACGACGCCGTAGCTGCTCATTCTCAGCCTCCAGGTGCTCCATCCGTGCGGCTACCTCTGGGGCGGGGGCGGACGCCCCGGACTGCTCGGCAAGAGCGGCGGTCCGACCCTGGTCGAACGCGCGCCGCTCAATGACGGCCGACAAAGTCCGGTAGCTCTCTAGGCTCCGCCGGGTGCCTTCCATGAGGCCCTGGTCGTATGCGAGATCGCATGCGACACGGGAGGCCTCGGCGCGGCACCGGCTGAACCGATCCAGAGAGCTGTCCATCTCCGCCACAAGGTACTCCGCCGCTCGGGTGAGTCGACCACGCTGGGGGTGATCCCAGGGGTGCTCCTCCCGAGCGCGGACCAACGCGGCTACACCTGCGGACCCCAAGTCACGAATGGCTCGGGGCACCGGCAGGTTCACCAACGCCGGGTCACCGGGGATCCGGTCCATACCATCGCGACGATGGCCGACCGCCTGGCCTACAGACTCGCGGAAAGTCTCGTAGACGCTGGCGGTCGTGGGACCGAGCCTCCGGCGTACGTCCGCCGTGGCGTCGAGGGGGTCCAAGTCCAGGGAGGCGGTGCTTTGCCACCCTGCGGACGTCCCCTCAACTACCAACGAGGACGCGGACGCCGACCTCGAGAGAGGTACCGCACGTCCGCTACTGCTCGCCACCGAGGGAGTCACGCGTGGGGTCCTTGGCGGGACCACCTACGCGGTACTCGAGGAGGCGGAGGTGTCTGCCACCACCCGTCCCTCAGACGGACCCGCGGGTACCGTCACCTCGAGCAAGCCCGGGTAGTCCTCCTGAGTCAGCGCACCCGGAGACTGCAGGGGCGTCGTCCCGGCCGGAGTCTTTCCGGCGGACGAGCTCTTCCCCTGAGTCTTCGGCTGGGGGCGCGGCTTAGGAGTAGCCACTCGTGTCTTGGCCGCGATCTGCGGCATCTCCGACACGATCATGGTCACCCGGTGCCGTTCTTCACCGGCCTGGATCACCGGCGGTTCACGGACAGCCTCTGCTGCTGTCCGGGCGGCTTCCGCCGCCTGGAACTCCGCCGGGGTCTGGCCCATTGTCGCCGTCAGGCGAGCGGTGTAGCTCGAGCCCGCGGACACAACGCCAGACTGCTTCCAGGCATCGTCCATGATGCGCTGTGCAAAGCGCCATGGACCCCAGTGATAGAATCGGTGATTCGCCGTTCCTGACGTAGTCATGAACGACGCCACCCTCGGTGGTATGTATCCAAAATTGAATACAGGCCCCACTTCATTACCAACGGTATGAAGTCCCTCACCGCGGTGTGCACCCGAGCGGTGATCATTCAGGGCCTCTAAACTGGCGAAATATCGTTGCTGAGGTGTGCTGGAGTAGCACCTCTTGCAAACGAACATTTGCATCCAGGGGTAGTGGTACCCCGCAATATGTCGACTCAAGTGGTCGTAGGTAGGATACCTACGATCCCGGTTGAGCGCACGGTGCGGGTCCTCATACCCGTCCAGGGATTTCGGACAGAGTTGGCATATTACACCCTCCTCTGTCTCGGGCGGCAACCCGACACGCTCCTCGTCCGTGAGTGGACGAGGCCGTGTGAAAGGCGTGTCGGCCGCCGCGCCGGCCGCCGCTGTGCGGCGCCCTTGCGGATCCCTGCCGTAGCGCGGGAGGAACATGTGTCCCTGACGGACTCCAGGGAGTTCGGGGCCCATTTCGGCCCGCAGCCTCTGGATAGAGGGCTGCTCCGAGGACGACCGTTTCTTCTTTTTGGCCGCCCCCGAACGATTCTCCGACCTGGTTTGTCGGGGCACACTCTTCCCGCGCGGGGGCGCGGCCCTCTGTTGCTGCACAACGAAGGACCGCCGTCCCGCTTCCAGTGCGGCGTCAGACAGGTGGACCCCGTCTTGCTCCGCGCGCTTCCGGAGGAGTTCTAAACGAAGATCTCCCTCCTTCGGCACGGGACGCCCTCTGTCCACTGGACTCGACCCCACCTCCGCAGCTCCGGTAGGTTTCTTGGTACCGGAGGAAGAAGAAGAGGAGGTTCCTTTCGGTGCCTGGATAGGCACCAGCTTACAGGAACCTCCCGCGCCTGGGCCGGATCCCGCGGAGGCGCCGCCCGCACCAGATCCCGAGGGATTAGGCGTCTTGGCGACTCCGGGTTTGGCGGAGGACCCTTTCTGGCCGCCCGGCTTAGGCGCCAGTGGCTTAGGTCCTCCGGACTTCGATCTGGCTTGAGGCGAGGGGCCGCCGGACTTCTTTTTCCGGTGCGGCCGCTTCTTCTTCTTCTTCTTCGGAGGCGAGGAGGCCGGGTCCGGGTCGGATCCGGCCTCAGATTGCCCGCGGTCAGCGGCTTCCAGCTCTTGCTGGGCTCTCCACTGCTTCTGGGCAATCTCCCGGGCTCGACGGCGAGTACGCCTAGAGATGGGCGATGTAAACCCGTCATCTCGGTTCTCGGTCTCCTTCGAGCCAGACTCCTGTCCCTGAGGCGGCGCTTGGGATGCGGCTTCCTCAGCCGCGTCAACCTGCTCCGCCCAAGTCCCAGGGGCCTTCTGGTCGTGCGGACCAGACTCCGCAGGTGCGGACACCGAGGAGTTCTCGGCAGAACCGGTGTCCGGACGGCTACGGCCATCCGGACGGGTTTCCGCACGAGTACTCTCATCCGCACCCAAAGACGCAAGCATCTCCGGGTGCGGATGCAACTCAATGTCTACATCCACGAGTCCCGCACCACCGCAGTCCATCACCTCTTCCATACGAGGAAAAGGCGACGGATTTAAGAGTTGCTCAGCGCCTGGCGTGGCCGAGTCACTCTCTGCGGGGCGGTCCTCCGCGACCTCACTCTCGGACTCGGTTCCTGTGTAAGAACCGGAGCCGGAGCTGGATTCCTCAGAACCCACATAGGCTCCCCGAGGGATGTCCTCGCGGTCATCCTCCTCGGGCCTAGTCTGGGGTCTCGAGTACGAATTACCGCGCTCAAGAGACCCCTCTTCCCTCCCTACATCACCTTCCCAACCATCGCTACTTTCAGACATATCAAGCGCTCTAAACGCCGTAAACACTGGGAGTCAGATCCGCAGATCCGTCTCCACCAGTGCCGAGCGCTTGAATGACGAGAAGGTGTCGAGTTACATCGATTATAGGCATCAAGTGTTGGCAGTTATACTGCACACGCATCGTATGACGCGTTCCCGTGGAAACGTCTATTCACTGCATCTACCCGATCGACAGACAAAAGGACGTTTTACACTCCCGCATTCCCATACACGCATCTCCCCCCGGTGACTCCTATCATGCCATGTATACGGGTGGCTTGTGTACACAAGCCATCCCGGGGGAACCCGCTAAAATACTACAGTAATTAACAGCAGTCATTAGCAATAGCTTTCGCACTGGCGATCAATGACGTGAAGTTAATCACCCTCGCAGGTTAAAGATTGTATACAATGTATCAAAAAGCCAAACTGGGTGTTACGATTACGTCACCCTATCAGCAGCGATAAATAAAAATTTAACACCGCTCAAGCAGCAATGAAAATAAATCCACCACCGCTTGCATGCTTTTCATAGATCACGGCATACAGCCTTCGATACAATGTACACAATCTCCTACACCCCTCTCGCGAAAGCAGAAATCTCCCGATTTCTTACTCTCTATTGCACCAGGGAAAAGATATATCACTAAACTTTCTCATATATGGGATAAATGAGTAAGAATAGCATTTCCACGGGAAACACGCACACACTTGTGGCTTATAATCCTCCCATAAATAATAAATGAGATGGAAAATAAACAAAATCACTCCCCATAGCCGCTGGCACGCTTACAGGGCGATCGGACATACCCATGACGTCCGGACAGACAATCGGGCGCCCTATGGGCGTTTGCAAAGCGCCCACTAGCATCCCCGACGTACTGCCCGGCCGCGGAGCGGTGCCCGGTCCAGCCCAGAGCCTCCTCAAACGACTACCGGAGCACGGAGCCAATAGATTTAGACGCGGAGCCGGCATGGTCCATAACCGCACTGGTTAGGGGGCGAACCCTTCATACCGGCGCCCAATCTAGAGACGCCCAAAGATGGTGAAAGCAATAGCCGGCGGACGTCCGGAGCTGCCCGCGGACGGAGTCCAGGCCGGACGTCTACCATTGTACGGCGTATTGCCCTTATCCAATGAAGATGAAATTGGAATTAGAAGCCACCACAAGTGTTGCGCATGTAATATACGACCCCCTTCTTAGAAGGAGGCCGGGGTTCCGGTCATTCCGGCCGGACCGCGTATTGTAAGGTACGATCCGGACGAGAACGAGCGTCACCCGCTGCCGCGGCTGGTCCGCACGCGCGGACTTAACAACCGCTCCATTATCATAATGGATAGTCGGTTTCCTGCCGTAAGAAACCTTACTTTACTATAACCGCAATTATAGTAATGGCTCACGGGGGATAACTACACCGAAGTGCGTCATCTTAAAGCGCCGCGGACGCCGGACGAGTCACGCGGACGAACCGCGGACATCAGTCCTCATCTGCGGACACTATCCCCGCGTCCAGAGCCAGTTCCCCAAATCCGTGGGAAGGCGCTTCTCCCGTAGCGGACGTAAATCCCAACCTCAGTCTGGCCATATAAGAGGTTGTCCCGGGACCAGGGGCGTCCGGCCGGACCAGTAAATTCGTCCGGCCAGCGTAACCGTTGTGCGGATTACGCCGGACAGCCGTCCACAAGGTGCGGACAGGCCATCCGCACGTCCCTGGCGCTAGAAACTACAGGAGGGCGGATGCGGAGCGGCGGCGTTACGACATGAAAGTCTCCGCAGACCTCAACTCCGAAGATAGCCACAAAGTAGCCACCCGCGGAGGTAAGTCGTGCGGACTCTCACGGAACGACCTAAAACCCATCCGTAGTATGATAGACAGGTACCGCAGACGCATCCGCATGGGCGGAAGGTTATTCCCACCCATACCGGGCTGGCGCACGTGGTTTCCGGCGTGGCCGCCCGTCATCCGCAGGTACTGGAGGTAGTGGGGGTACCTGCGGATCGCCGTCATCGGGCTGATAGCCACCCAGTCCATCATCTGACGGGTCAGAGAGGTCCGGGAGGCCCACCATACGGCGCACACGCTCGGCCGGAGTCCGCGGATGCTGACCAGACGGATCCCATACGGGAGCATCATCCGGTTCCGCATCTTGAACGAGCGGATCCATGACAAGCGGGCCCTCGTACTTCTTCAGATTATCGATATGGACAACCAGAACCCTGTCCGGATCGGAATCCCTCCGGATCCGGTAGTCCACATCTGTCACCTGTTTCAGTACCGTAAACGGGCCTATCCACGGCTTAGCAAATTTATTGCCTTGCTTAAGCGGCGGATAATAGTAGCGCACCTTGTCGCCTTCCGCAAAAGCTGGCCTACCCTTAGCATGGGCGTCATAGCCTCGCTTCTGCCGGATGGCAGACTTGTCCAGGCGCGCGCGCGCGAAATCATGGGCGTTCGCCAGGGCGCGGCGAATCCACTCCACGTATTCCGGACCGCACTGGGGTACCGCGCCGGTCTCTGCCGCAGTTGGATACATAATATCCACGGGCAAATTTAGCTCCCGGCCGTACAACATCGCGTGCGGAGTAACTCTGGTCGAAGAGTGGACCGACGACCTGTACGCCATTAAGACATACGGGAGGTTGTCATCCCAATCATTCGCACGATCATTCACAAAGGCCGCCAGCATATTGAGGACCAATCGATTAAAGCGTTCGACCTGGCCATCAGACTGGGGCCTGTAGGGGGTGGTCCGCACCTTGGTACTGCCTAGCATCTGTGCTAGATTTCGGAACAGGTTGCTCTCAAATTGCGTGCCCTGATCCGAATGTACCTGTTTAGGTACCCCATGGTACACCACCCATCTATTCACCAATAACCGAGCTACCTCGTCCGCAGTCTGGCGGCGCAGTGGGTAGGCGTCGGTATACTTGGTAAAATAGTCGGATATCACCAGGATATACCGGAAACCGCGCGGGGTGACCCGGTGGGTATCCAGTATATCCAAAGCTATCCGATCAAACGGCGCGCCCGCCTTAACCGTGGTTAAGGGGTGGCGGCCAGGAGTCGGAACTCCTTTACGAGCTTGACACCGAGGGCAGGCTGCGCACCACCGTTGCACGTCCAAGCTGCTACCAGGCCAATGAAAGCGCTGTTGTAGCCTATGGACGGTCCTCCGGATTCCCAAGTGACCGGTCACCCGGAGGTCATGCAACTGGTGGAGTACTTCTTTCCGCAGCTCCGCCGGAAGCACCAACTGCCATATTGGAGGCAGTGGGGTCGGTGGCTCATAGCGCCGGTATAAGAGGCCATCCCTCAAGGAGAGTCGTTCCCACTGAGATACTAGAGACAAGGTCTCCTCCCTGTAGGTCTTTCGCTCATCCTTCGAGGGCTTCTGGCCGGCCTCAAGGGCTGTGATTACCGGTGCCAGAGCTCTGTCAGCTCTTTGCGTCGCAGCTATCTGCGCCGGAGAGTAGCCACCCAAGTAATTAGGCTCCTCATCCGTCGCGTCCGGCTGCGCCGCAGCGGCCATCACCACAGGGGGCAAGGAGCGCTCATACTCAGACTCTCCAGAGGACGAGGGTACCCACGAGGAGTACACCGCCGGACTCGAGGAGGACTCGCTGGAGCTGAGCCGCACCTCCGCTTCGTATGCGGGACGCCCTCGCCGATAACGGCGGGTCCACGCGCGGAGGTTAGCCCTAAACGCTCCGGCCGCCGTGTTGTTAGAGGGGGCGGCGGCCTGCGGTCTCCCCGGAACGTCCAATTCCGAGTCTGAGGACGAATCCGCGGCTTGCTGGAATGGCGCCATCCCTGCACAACCCGGATTCTTGCACTTGTGACAACGGGACAGGCCGTCCGCGTTGCCGTGCAACTTACCAGCGCGATGCTCTATCTGCATGTCATACTCCTGGAGTTTGACGAGCCACCGCGCCACCAAGCCATCGGCCTCACTATAGTTGAGGAGCCATCTCAGCGAACTATGATCAGTCCGCAAGCGGAAATGGCGTCCCAACAAATAGTGCCGGAAACGCTTGGTCATCGTAACCACCGCGAGCAACTCGCGATGAGTGGTACAGTAGTTCATTTGAGAGCGGCTCAAGGCCACACTCGCATAAGCTACTACCCGCTCTTGCCCGTCCACGATCTGCGAGAGGACACCGCCGAGTGCAAAGTTGCTCGCGTCAGTGTCCAGGATGAACTCGCAGTCCGGACGAGGGTGCCGCAGCACCGGGGCCGCTACCAAGGCCTGCCGGAGTCCCGAGAAGGCGTCAGCCTGCTCGGCGGACCAAACAAAATCGGCGCCCTTTTCCGTGAGGATAGTAAGGGGATGCGCGATCTCCGCAAAGCCGCGAATAAACCTGCGGTGGTAGCTCGCGAAGCCCAAAAAGGACCTCACGTCCGCCACGTTGCAGGGCGGAGGCCATTTCTGCACGGCCGCCACCTTTGCGGGGTCTGGTCTCACTCCGGTGCCCGTTACCATGAAGCCCAAGTACAGGATCTCCTGCGCGAATAGTTCGCACTTACTTGGCTTCAGTTTAAGCCCTGCTCCGCGGATGCGATGGAGCACCATCTGGAGGTTGGTGAGGGTTTCCTCGAACGACCGGCCATACACGACGACATCGTCGATGTAGACCATACATCGCTTCCAGAGGAACCCTTTTAGTACCATCTCCATGAGGCGCTCGAACGTCGCTGGTGCGTTACAGAGCCCGAACGGCATTACCTTGAATTGGTAGAGCCCGTTCTTGGTAACGAAGGCAGTCTTCGCCCGATCACTCTCCTCCATCTCCACCTGCCAATACCCGGAGGCCAGATCCAGAGCACAGAAATAGTGCGACCCGGCCAGGGCATCGAAGGTATCTTCAATGTGCGGGAGAGGATATGAGTCCTTCCGCGTGGCATCGTTGAGTTTCCGATAGTCCACGCAGAACCTCCACGAGCCGTCCTTCTTCTTCACCATAACCACCGGACTGGCCCAAGGGCTGTCACTGGGTTCGATGATGTCCAAGTCGAGCATCTTTTGCACCTCCTGGTCTATGACCTCTTGGTGCACTATTGCTGCCCGACGAAGACGCTGCTTGAGAGGACGCTCGTCCACGAGGTCGATGCGGTGTTTGGCGACATCAGTCTTGCCAACCGCACCATCAGGACCCATGAACACATCTGCATACTGCCGCAGCAGTTTGCGGAGCGCTTGGCGCTGCTCTTCATCCAACCGGTCCTTCGAAACCCGAGATTCCAAATGGTCCGGCAGGGTGAACGGATCATCCCCGGTGGCCGCCGCCGCGCACGCAGCGCGGCAGACAGGATCGTCGGGGAGGACACGACTCGAAGACGCGGGAATAGCAGTAGCTGCTATGCATCCGCGCTTCAGTACAATCGGAGCATCCGTAGGATTCACCACGAGGATGGGCATCGCGCGGGGGTTGGACATGACCAGGGCCCCACCCAGCACGAGCCCAGTTCCTGCGGCGAAACTGCTCACGGGTTGCACTACACACGGTCGACCATCGAGGGGCATGCGGGGACGGCGCGGCCTCGTCTCGATGATCATCTCACTCATCGGTGGCACTACTACAGTGCGCGATGTCCGCATTTGGAATGAATGCATCGGGCCCGAGCGGAAGAGGAAGTGTGTGTCCTCTCCCATCCGGAACTCGCCAGCACTGAAGTTGGCAACCACCCGGTGGGCCCGTAGAAAATTCATCCCAATAATCCCGGCCGCTCCGATATCCGCCACGATCGTCTCTGTCAGATACACCTTGTCCCCAAGGGTAATAGGCAGATCGATGATGCCATGGACACGGATGCGGTTGTCTTCCGCTCCGTAGAGCTTATACGGTCCGGGATCCCGCAACTCGAGGTTGCGGAGCGCGGGCTCCTTCCTAAACGTCCCGGCGGCCACGATGGTCACCTCCGAGCCTGAGTCCACGAGGAACCGGACCGGCTCCCGTCCGAAGGACAGGGGCAGGTACCAGCAATAGTCCCTCACCAGCGCGCAGGTAGGGCGATACCCTTCGCACGCGCCGGGCTCATCTACGGAGTCCTCGCCATCCGCCTCAGCCGCGGAGGAGCTGGACTGATCTCCAAGGACTACTTCCGGAGAAGTCATATCTACTTGGGGTTCGTCCTGCTCATCAGCGGGTGGGGCGGCATCGTTTGCCACCGGACAACTATCCCCGGACGCAGTGTTGGTAGGCGTCGGTATACTTGGTAAAATAGTCGGATATCACCAGGATATACCGGAAACCGCGCGGGGTGACCCGGTGGGTATCCAGTATATCCAAAGCTATCCGATCAAACGGCGCGCCCGCCTTAACCGTGGTTAAGGGGTGGCGGCCAGGAGTCGGAACTCCTTTACGAGCTTGACACCGAGGGCAGGCTGCGCACCACCGTTGCACGTCCAAGCTGCTACCAGGCCAATGAAAGCGCTGTTGTAGCCTATGGACGGTCCTCCGGATTCCCAAGTGACCGGTCACCCGGAGGTCATGCAACTGGTGGAGTACTTCTTTCCGCAGCTCCGCCGGAAGCACCAACTGCCATATTGGAGGCAGTGGGGTCGGTGGCTCATAGCGCCGGTATAAGAGGCCATCCCTCAAGGAGAGTCGTTCCCACTGAGATACTAGAGACAAGGTCTCCTCCCTGTAGGTCTTTCGCTCATCCTTCGAGGGCTTCTGGCCGGCCTCAAGGGCTGTGATTACCGGTGCCAGAGCTCTGTCAGCTCTTTGCGTCGCAGCTATCTGCGCCGGAGAGTAGCCACCCAAGTAATTAGGCTCCTCATCCGTCGCGTCCGGCTGCGCCGCAGCGGCCATCACCACAGGGGGCAAGGACCGCTCATACTCAGACTCTCCAGAGGACGAGGGTACCCACGAGGAGTACACCGCCGGACTCGAGGAGGACTCGCTGGAGCTGAGCCGCACCTCCGCTTCGTAGGCGGGACGCCCTCGCCGATAACGGCGGGTCCGCGCGCGGAGGTTAGCCCTAAACGCTCCGGCCGCCGTGTTGTTAGAGGGGGCGGCGGCCTGCGGTCTCCCCGGAACGTCCAATTCCGAGTCTGAGGACGAATCCGCGGCTTGCTGGAATGGCGCCATCCCTGCACAACCCGGATTCTTGCACTTGTGACAACGGGACAGGCCGTCCGCGTTGCCGTGCAACTTACCAGCGCGATGCTCTATCTGCATGTCATACTCCTGGAGTTTGACGAGCCACCGCGCCACCAAGCCATCGGCCTCACTATAGTTGAGGAGCCATCTCAGCGAACTATGATCAGTCCGCAAGCGGAAATGGCGTCCCAACAAATAGTGCCGGAAACGCTTGGTCATCGTAACCACCGCGAGCAACTCGCGATGAGTGGTACAGTAGTTCATTTGAGAGCGGCTCAAGGCCACACTCGCATAAGCTACTACCCGCTCTTGCCCGTCCACGATCTGCGAGAGGACACCGCCGAGTGCAAAGTTGCTCGCGTCAGTGTCCAGGATGAACTCGCAGTCCGGACGAGGGTGCCGCAGCACCGGGGCCGCTACCAAGGCCTGCCGGAGTCCCGAGAAGGCGTCAGCCTGCTCGGCGGACCAAACAAAATCGGCGCCCTTTTCCGTGAGGATAGTAAGGGGACGCGCGATCTCCGCAAAGCCGCGAATAAACCTGCGGTGGTAGCTCGCGAAGCCCAAAAAGGACCTCACGTCCGCCACGTTGCAGGGCGGAGGCCATTTCTGCACGGCCGCCACCTTTGCGGGGTCTGGTCTCACTCCGGTGCCCGTTACCATGAAGCCCAAGTACAGGATCTCCTGCGCGAATAGTTCGCACTTACTTGGCTTCAGTTTAAGCCCTGCTCCGCGGATGCGATGGAGCACCATCTGGAGGTTGGTGAGGGTTTCCTCGAACGACCGGCCATACACGACGACATCGTCGATGTAGACCATACATCGCTTCCAGAGGAACCCTTTTAGTACCATCTCCATGAGGCGCTCGAACGTCGCTGGTGCGTTACAGAGCCCGAACGGCATTACCTTGAATTGGTAGAGCCCGTTCTTGGTAACGAAGGCAGTCTTCGCCCGATCACTCTCCTCCATCTCCACCTGCCAATACCCGGAGGCCAGATCCAGAGCACAGAAATAGTGCGACCCGGCCAGGGCATCGAAGGTATCTTCAATGTGCGGGAGAGGATATGAGTCCTTCCGCGTGGCATCGTTGAGTTTCCGATAGTCCACGCAGAACCTCCACGAGCCGTCCTTCTTCTTCACCATAACCACCGGACTGGCCCAAGGGCTGTCACTGGGTTCGATGATGTCCAAGTCGAGCATCTTTTGCACCTCCTGGTCTATGACCTCTTGGTGCACTATTGCTGCCCGACGAAGACGCTGCTTGAGAGGACGCTCGTCCACGAGGTCGATGCGGTGTTTGGCGACATCAGTCTTGCCAACCGCACCATCAGGACCCATGAACACATCTGCATACTGCCGCAGCAGTTTGCGGAGCGCTTGGCGCTGCTCTTCATCCAACCGGTCCTTCGAAACCCGAGATTCCAAATGGTCCGGCAGGGTGAACGGATCATCCCCGGTGGCCGCCGCCGCGCACGCAGCGCGGCAGACAGGATCGTCGGGGAGGACACGACTCGAAGACGCGGGAATAGCAGTAGCTGCTATGCATCCGCGCTTCAGTACAATCGGAGCATCCGTAGGATTCACCACGAGGATGGGCATCGCGCGGGGGTTGGACATGACCAGGGCCCCACCCAGCACGAGCCCAGTTCCTGCGGCGAAACTGCTCACGGGTTGCACTACACACGGTCGACCATCGAGGGGCATGCGGGGACGGCGCGGCCTCGTCTCGATGATCATCTCACTCATCGGTGGCACTACTACAGTGCGCGATGTCCGCATTTGGAATGAATGCATCGGGCCCGAGCGGAAGAGGAAGTGTGTGTCCTCTCCCATCCGGAACTCGCCAGCACTGAAGTTGGCAACCACCCGGTGGGCCCGTAGAAAATTCATCCCAATAATCCCGGCCGCTCCGATATCCGCCACGATCGTCTCTGTCAGATACACCTTGTCCCCAAGGGTAATAGGCAGATCGATGATGCCATGGACACGGATGCGGTTGTCTTCCGCTCCGTAGAGCTTATACGGTCCGGGATCCCGCAACTCGAGGTTGCGGAGCGCGGGCTCCTTCCTAAACGTCCCGGCGGCCACGATGGTCACCTCCGAGCCTGAGTCCACGAGGAACCGGACCGGCTCCCGTCCGAAGGACAGGGGCAGGTACCAGCAATAGTCCCTCACCAGCGCGCAGGTAGGGCGATACCCTTCGCACGCGCCGGGCTCATCTACGGAGTCCTCGCCATCCGCCTCAGCCGCGGAGGAGCTGGACTGATCTCCAAGGACTACTTCCGGAGAAGTCATATCTACTTGGGGTTCGTCCTGCTCATCAGCGGGTGGGGCGGCATCGTTTGCCACCGGACAACTATCCCCGGACGCAGTGTTGGTCGCCACCACGTCCGGATCTAGTTTCCCTGTCGCGGGTTCCGGTTCTGTTGTCCCGGAGGACCAGACCGGAAGGAATTCCTCCGTTGCGGGCCAGGAAGGTTTCCCTGGTATCCGCGCGACCGCAGGCGTTCCAACAACTCCGGACACTTCAGCCAAAAGTGTCCCTGCTTTCCGCAGAAGTAGCAGGGACGGTTCTGGGCCGGTCCGGAGGTGAACGCGCAACATTCTGCGGGTCCCGGAGCTTCGATCCCGGCGCAGTGCGCAATCATCTGCGCGGCGCCGAGGTCGTATTCCTCCATGTCGTACTCGTCCGAAGGCGAGCACGGCGCGGCAACCGGTGCCGCATGTGCGGGCGCCCTTGTAGAGGGTGCCGGCGCACTAACCCGTTGCGGGGTAGGTTCCCTGGCGGGCTCCCGGACGACCGGGTCCTGCCACGGGGTTACCTGCGACGCTTTAACCGGAGGAGGAGTCGCCGCCTGCGTGGGTACAGCCGAGGCCGGAGCCGAGGCTGGAGGCAACTGTCTAGGGCGGACAGCCACCTCAAGCGCAAGCGCGGAGTCTATTGCCTCCTCCATCGATCGCTTTTCATGGGTGGCCAGCCCGTACGCTAGGTGGTAAGGCTGGCCATCGATGAACTGATCGATCAGCATCGTCTCAAACCGTCTGAAGTCCATGTCCGGAAAAGCTCTCCGGCCGAGTATGCGTAAGTTGAACGCATAGTCTGTCACGGACTCAGTCGGATGGCGGATACGTGCCTTGAACTCTCGTTCAGACTGCCGCCGATTGGTCGTCGGCGTGAACAGCAGGCGAAGTTGACGAGCAACCTCGCCGAACGTCACTGTTCCCACCGGCAGACACGGCATCACGCGGAGAGCTTTTCCTTCCAAGCTCCCCGCGAGGACGTGTCCAGCTTCATGCTGGGACCATCCTTCGTACACGGCGGTACGCCATACCTGGAGCAAGTAATCCTCCAAGTCGGCGTTATCCCCGTTGAACCGTTTCCGCCACGAAGAGTGGTCGGGCCCGTCATCGCGTTTGCTACGCGCCCGACGTGCGGTCCCGGCTCCGGGGTCGTCCGTGTACAGCGGCAAGTTCCGTGCGCTTCCTGCGCCTGCGGCGGAGTCTGCCGGAGCAAACATCGACGCCGCGGACGGAGGAGCAGGGAAGCTCACGTTTGCCGCCGGGGTCATTCCCGCTAAAAACCCACTCTGGCTAGGTGCGGGCGGGGCTCCCATCGAACCTACTGGGTAGGCTCCAGAAGGGGCGGCAAAGCTTGGGGCCGAAGCCGCCTGTTGCCACTGCCCGTCCGACACACTGTACGTGCCAGGGTAAGTCGGCCACGCGGCTTGCGCTCCAACCGTCGGAACGGTCGACGCGGTCGCCAACGTGGTGCCTCCGAGCCGCCGGGCAGGCGCGGGTCCCATTGCGGGGGCCACTGGCGCCTGCGGACTCGGCAGGACTTGGGGAGGGGCTACTGGCCCAGACATCCCCGGACTTGAAATGGCCGACGGGTCAACGCTAGAAGGCGGCTGATTTCGCTTGAACAGTACGAGCGCCTCGGATATCAGCCACCTCTCCCTCTCCGTCAAAGGCCCCGAGTTGCCTTGTGACAGCGGAGAGGGGGAACGGTTCCGCCGGTCTGATCGTCCTTGAAGCGAAGGAATGGTGGATACACGAAGAGCACAAATCATATTATTCACTGACCTTATAGTATCATAAATTTGCGACAAAAGTCACAATTGTTTCAATAGAGATGTAAATAAAGCGTAAAAAGCATTCAAGTACCATTATGATACTGGTGCCTTATAATTGTCTTCAATTGTGAAGCATAGCCTCATATTCATACATGGGGATTGGGGGGGTCATACTTTTATTTTGGATCTTGGTGGGGGGGTCATAGATTGGTTTTCGATATCGGTGGGGGGTCAAACTTTGAAAACTCATTTCTCGGAAAAACCGCCCACCCAGTAAATAATGACCGGCCCCTTACGGGTACAGTTTTCTACCCGATCTACACTGAGTACACTCAAACCTCACTCTCACCCTACACCACACACTTACTGCTGACAATATCAGAGTGAAAGCATAGCCCCTGCCTATCACCTCCCTCTCTACTGATGACCTTGCTGTGAAGGTTATGTAACCCTTACATAATCAGTAACCAGAGCAAAACCAGATACCCCTACATGTACCACTGTCAGCAAAAATCTATTTATATAAGGATACAAGTACAACGTTTGGTCATTTGGGTGAATGACAATGCTTTAGATACACCTTGATGACTGTTCAGATCACTATGTACATTTTGTGTACATCAGACCTACATGTCAAGATTTCTGTTTAGCCAGGCACCCCTTCTCTCAAAAAGTCAAACATCTTTATTTCTACTAGCATTATAAACCATGGTACAAGCCTTACGAGGACACATCAGACCTTTGGTATGAAATGAACCAGACAGTTACTGATTTATTACAGATGTTCAGTAGACCGGATTCAGGGCAGCAATGTTTATATGTCAAGTGCATGATTCCAGACATCTTCATATAGTCAATCGAATTCCAGTAAATTTGAAGTCATATTACCATATTATTCATAAAATCTTTTCAAAATGTCTGACCAAAATCTGTAGGCATTGAAAACAAACCCCACTAAATCTATACAAAATTTGAGAACATTATGAGAACATTGAAGCCTTCGAGGTATTTAACCTTTTATTGTCATCCAAAGTCAAATTCAAGGTTATAATTTTGAAGGCCATATATGACTTCCTATGAGTATTCAATACTAACATAGGCCCTATCTGCAACCAATAACGCTCCACACTCATCTAAATGTTTTTTTTTACCATATTTGGTCAGAAAATCTTGAAACAAATGCCCGGTCCTCATGAAAATCTATTGACGTTGAGAACTAGCCCCAACAAGTGTCCACACGCAATTACAGAACGATTCGATCAAAATTGTGACCTGTAGCGCAAATACGATAAACCTCTAAATACGCGGACATGGACGTTGACACGGACGCAGCGTAACATGCCCAGATCCGGACGACAAGTCGGAGAGACAATATACACGTAGGCCTACTATAACTAACCGAACACAATTTTTCGGCTGAAAACCGTTGAACCCCCGCTTTCTTAGAACATGTTCGGCCCGAGCATAACCGAGGTAAACAGTCCACTAGCAGTCTTTCACTTTTGACGTATAAGCGCCAGTCGCTCGCTATGCGCTGGCGAATACTAGTAACTCAAATTGACGTAAAATGGACGACTAGAGTGAGGGGGCGTATCCACGCGTCCATGTACATACGTTGAATGAGTTTATTGGGGCATGTTCACAATATATATACATTGTGTATATGTTTTTGAAAAAAGATAAGATTTGGAATGTTTTGGGGTTTTTTCTAGATCTTTTCTTACTATTTATAACTGTATAATAGGCTAAAAGATATACATGTAACTTATTAACAATGTAGACTGTTTATATTATTGTGGTTATTAATCTGGTAAAATAGTTCATCATCATTGCTAATTATACAATACATAGTATAAATATCCGATTTTCATTTTACAGTGAGGACTAGTGGGCACTATCTACGGAACCCCTAAGAGGACACACCTGTGAGTGAAAAAAAATATTTTTTTCGCTTTCGAACGCGATCTATTCGCGTTCTCTTGCGAAGTTTTCGCGTTCGAACGCGATGTTTTCGCGTTCCCTCGCGAACCTTTCGTGTTCGAACGCGAAGTTTTCGCGTTCCCTCGCGAAGTTTTCGCGTTCGAACGCGAAAACTTGATTGTGCTGACGCCCATGATTTCTGAGAAGGTTTTGCTACAAGATCGCGTTCGAACGCGAAAAGATCGCAAGGGAACGCGAAAAGATTGCGAGGGAACGCGAAAAGATCGCATGGGAACGCGAAAAGATCGCGAGGGAACGTGAAAAGATCGCGTGGGAACGCGAAAAGATCGCGAGGGAACGCGAAAAAAAAAATTTTCTTAACTTTTGGTTGTGTCCCCTTAGGGGCTCCGTACGACAGAGATGACAAATTTTTTTTTTATAAATATATTTTAACAATATTTTGCAGTTTTATTTTGAAATCAGCATATTTTCCCGACCTATTTTTTTCACAATCTCTGAACAAAAGATATTATCCCATATATGCGTATCTCCTCATTGCTGTAGACCCGCTACAGGTATGATCAGTATGAAATTGGGAAAGGTCTGGGCGGTTCCAACAATGATTCAATAAAGAGGTTTTCAAATAACATAACATATTTTTGTCCATTTCTCAGGCGGCCTACCAACTCGCAAATGATAATATTCAAACTAAGATGACAAAGCATAAGAGGTCATGCACTTGATAATAAGCATTATATATTACATTATTGAATATATGCATATCATAATTATATATGCCCCCTCCCAAACACATCTGCCTTATGTCTTGAATAAAAATGCGCTCTAACGTTACTTTCTTTTGTTATTTTTTTTATTAATGCTCAGCTAGTGAAATAGGGTGCGGTGACACAACACTCGCCGGCCCAAGTATCATATCCTGCGCCTTCCTCTATATTCAATAAAGATTAAAAATGTGACAGGCGGATTAAATGGCATTCATTTACTGGACGAGTAGTATTCAGACGCAGTGTATGATACTCGCCTATAAATCAAAGACCATTTCGATTGAATGACCATTTCGTGTGCTATGCGTCAATTTGAGTTATTCGCCAGCGCATAAAGAGCGATTAGCGCTTATACGTGAAAGACTGCTATTTAAACTATAACACATTTTGGTACCGAGACACTGGCATCTCCTAATTAGGTTTAGAGTCACTGTCTCTTTGGCTTGAATCTTGAAATTGGGAGACCTCCCTGGTACCTCTTAATTGCTATTACAGTCACCGGGAGGCTCGGTTCCTGGCCAACTGCCTCGTATCTCTTAATTATTTTATGATCGCTGGAAGCCGGAGTCTTCATTTTGTCTTGCGATGACTGGTTACCTTCTGCTGCCAGCTGAAACAGTGCATTGCTGACGGTGCATTAGCCCCTCGAACTCGCCGAGCATTCAGGAAGTCATATGCGGAAGATCATGTGAAGGCACACAGGGACGACCATGGCTAGTACCATGGGACAGAGCATTTATGCCGAGAATATCTAGGTTGTGGAGAGCCCAATTCTGATGATACGGTGAAGGAGACGGCAAGGCACTGCACCCCAAGGTGTATCTCGTAATCTCTGTATCACTAAACTTGGATTGACTCCACTTTTCGGGTCCAAAACTGACTGATATGTACTATAGATGCTCTGAAGCTGCCGGCACTATTGCTGTGATTCAGCCTCTGCCAAGGTCAGAACATGAGCTGGCTTACATCGAGGGTCGACTGGGATCGTCAGTTGGAAGATGCGAAACTCCAGCTCTAGGGGAAAATGTTCTCATGGCCACTCGAGGTGCAGAGGGTCCTCCATATCGGTTGATCACTGTTGACTGACGGGGTCGGTCCTCCACTGGAATGGAGAAGTCAGGAATGCTGGCAACCTGGTCCTCCGAGATACGTCTTCAGCTGCTTTGAGCTTCGGCGCTGCCGAAACCTCTGGATTCGGAGTGCTGTTATATGAACTGGGCGCCACTCTGATGATGGTGTACGATCTAGGTGCAGCTAATGCCTCCGTAACCATGGTAGATGTGGAGATCTTGGGTGGGGCTCCTCCTCCGGGGACACGGCCTCCGACTTGCTCCTAGTTGCAGATGGTTTGGAGGTATTGGGACCAGTGTTGAGGGTTAGCAGCCAAAACGGTGTAATAGATCGGGCTTTAGAGTCGGTGGTCGGTGGCTCCTGGGGACTGGCTGTCTTTCCTTCAGGGGTGGGACCAATCAGCAGATGGCACAGATCTTCTAGTCGAATGACAGGAGGAGCCAATACTGTTGTCGGGTCACCAAGACTGGAATCGTCTTGGTCACACAGGCCTCCAGGGTCTCTGTCTGAATACTTTGTTTGGAAAGATTGTTTAGAATTGCAGACCATGATAGCTGACCAGATACCTGACCTGACTTCTTTCAGACATCATCATTCATTTCCACTTGCCAGTAGCCACTCGTCAGGTCCAGGGTTGAGAACCATTTAAGTCCCGAACATGTTGTTATCGTGTTGTCTATCGTCTCGTCAATGGGTAGGCGTCCTTCTCAGTCACAACGTTGAGCCAGTGGTATAGTCCACACAGAAGCGTGTAGTATTGTCCTTCTTTTGACCAGAATTATCGGGGATGCCCATCGACTGCTACTATCTTCTATAACACCCTAGTCTGTCATGTTTCGTATCATTTTGTCCACCATCTTCTGGTGAGGAGGAGGTAGTCGTCTCTTGCTGCTTGATGAAGCGGTGGTTTTCTGTGTAAATCTCATGTTGCACCACATTCGTCTTTCCCAGGCTGCCGGATTCATCACTGAACACCTCTCGGTTCTGGTACAGGAGTTCGGCTACTCTGTTTTGGTTGTTCGTCGAGATGCTCATCTCCAATTCTTTGACCAACTGCCGAAGTTTGTTATAGCTGGACCAGTCTCGGTAGCTTCCCAGCTTGGATGCTCCGGTCTTCCAAACTTTTTCAGGTAGAGGAATGATCTCACAATCTTTCCACAGGCTCGTCATGGTCGCTAGGTGAGTTCCCCTTTGAATGATCATAGGTTCTGACAACACATTGATGACCCGCACCGGTACAATGTCTTGGTTGATGTGGGACAAGCATCTGTCCACCAGCAGTGGGTTTTTTTCTGTAGTCTGTGGAGTCATTTCCATGACCCACTCTGCATCCTTGATTCCGTCGGCTCAACCCAGGATCAAACGTTTTGATTCAGCTGGAATCTCCAGATCTTCGTCTGCACAAACTTTGATGGCTTGTTCCAGGTTTTCGTACATGATTAGGGACACCTTCCAGCTGCCAATTCTCATCCGCAGTTGGTCAAAGTCAATGCTGGTGACTCATCTGCGGGTGAAATCCATCCCCAGAATAGCCTCGTCATCACAATTAGTGATCCCGATCATTAGGGTCTTCTGGGATCTGGCTATATACTCAGAGAAAGTTCCCTTCGGCCATACGACTTGTTACTGCTACCATCTACCATTGCTAGTCGGGATGTAGATTTCTTCAATCTCATAACATGCTGCCTGATACTCTCCCAGGTGCTGTGGTTGAGCATCGTGATGGTGCTACTGTATCAAATACCATATTCATCTTTGAGCCGAATATGGTACCTTCTGCACAAAGCCCAATTTCTCCTCTGAGGGCAGGTCCCTGGATCACTTGTCAGTTGTGGCGGTGTCCTCTCTTTCGGGTTTCAGCTTTCTGATTAGCTGAAACCCACTTTAGTTTGATGCCATCATCTTCTTTCCAGACACTCAGGGACGTAGTGTCCCTTTCTGCAGTGGAAACATTCCACCTCGGATCGGAGTCGCTTGGGGCCGTTCTGCCTATTCAGCACTGTCTTGACTTGGTCCATCAGTTCCTGCAGCCGTTCTGAGTAGTGTCAGCTTCTTGCCACAAGGCCTGGACTTCTTCGTCTTTTAATGGCCAAAGCTTATGTTGGCCTGTGGACTGGCTGTTGTCAATACTTTAACGCTAGCACCTGGGTCAGCGTCTCCAGATGACTCTTTAAGACGGATAGTCGCATATCTCTGTTGCTGAGACTGTTGCAGAAGTGCATCTTTATTAACACCTCTAAGGTGGTTCGGTCAGTCTGGGGGTAGGCCAACCGCATCTTGCTCCGAACATCTCTGGCCAGGTTGGATAGATGCTCATCGGGTTGGAGTCGTCTCCCCTGGAGTTCGGCTTGATACACAAAGGTGCGGCCTGGATGACAGGGTAGCTCTTTAGCTGCTTGGGCAAAAAGTCTAGCACATTTTACGCGTTCTCCCTCAGGCTGATGCACAGGTTCATGGCCATTTCTGCCTCCAGCCACCGAAAAAATTAGGCATATTCGTCCAGATGTGCCTCATATTATAGCTATGGGTAGGATCCATCATACGTCATGAGTCGGCTAACTCTCGGCTGGGGTTGAGCTGCCATTTTGGTTGCTTGCAGGTGCTGTTGGAATACTTCCATAATTTGGGTTGCTAGGACTCTGTTCAACTCATTCACGGGTCGTTATCAGCTTTGTTTTGCCTGACTGATCTTTAGGCTAACTCTTTCTAAGTTCAACTTTGGTTGACTATTCTTCTTGAAATTCTCTGAGTCCAACTTTGGCTAATATTCATCTATACCCAGCAGACTCACAGATCAACTAATGGCTACAGTTCAAAGTTCATTGATGAATCATACAATCGGTTTAAATTATTGTAGATCCCCTGGTGGTCTGCGCTCTTCGGTTGCAATGGGGTTTCCGATGAACTCAGTTTAGTTACCAGTGAATTGAACCCACTGGTGTTCAAGGCTTGAAAGGCGCTGACTCCCATGAGTCGGCTGTATTCATACTTTTCGGGGTAGGTGACACATGATCTCCCAAACAATCAAAACTGATTTTTATCGACAAAATATTCATGATTGATAACCAATCAGGGACCGCCACGTAACAATATGCACTGTTCTAAACACATCTTGGAAAACTTTAATGTTTTGACATAGTATGACCCTCAGGTCCCGAGTTCAGCCGAGGAGCAACCGAAGCCACCAAAAATACCCGAAAAATTTACCTAAAATATATACACCTGAAAATCAGTTGCAAACTCAGGGGTGGGTATAGGATTTTAGAATGGGGGGCCAAAGCAATTGATCGATATAGCGGCGAGCGAAGCGCGCCCTTGTCGGTCGGGGGTCTGGGGCCCGCTCAAGTGCCCTAGACACTGAAGAGTTATGCATCCCCTATGGTGTGTTATAGGGCTCTCCTTGGTCCAAATTCCATGACCTTGGAGAGTCTATGAATGCCTGGTCTTGGTGGATCGAGGGTTCTGAAGGAGGGCCAAGATGTGAAATGTCAAAAAGCAAGGTGGTGAAGGCCGAGGATCTGGGGCCCGCTTAAGGGCCCCAGAATTTGAAAGGGATATGCATGCCCAGTGGGTGTGTTTAGAGGTTTCCTTTGGTCCATCTCCCATTCCCCTAAAGAGTTTTTGCAAGTATGATTCGGAGCAGAAATGTTGCTGAAGCAAACCCCTGTCGGTCGGCGGTCTGGGGCCCGCTGAAGGGCCCCAGAAGCTGGCGGGCCTAATACAGCATCCCAGAGTTCTCCTGGGTCTAATGATCAAGCATTACTTTACACCCATAAATGCATGATTACTGTAATTGAAACAAAATATTGCATAAAATATTACTTGGTTTTGGACCCCATCAAAGGATAATATGCATTCGCCCATTCAATGCTCTCCATTCATTTATAGAAGGTGAAGGCCATAAAGTGCTTTCACTTAGAACAAGTGGGTTGGCTGAAGAACAAATACACTGCTCGCGACATGGGGCCCCAGAAGCCAAAGCTACTTCCTAGTGTACTTTATTTTGAAACACTTCCTCCCCTCTCTTTTCACCCTCTTTCCTTCTTTTTTTTTCTACTCTTTTTCCTTCTTTTTTTTTTTTTTTTTTGGTGGGGGGGGGGGGGGGGCAAGAAACCCGCCTTGCCCAGAAACCCTCCCCTGCCAAACCATTTTAAACGACAAATAGCATTTGTTAATAATATAGAACGTTCAATAAACATGAACTCTAACTAGCCAAACACAATTTTCCGGCTGAAAATCATTACAATTGCAGCGTTTGACGCCCGCTACCTAAGGCGCAAGCACCCAGCACCTTGCACTGTCACCCACGCACTGTCATGGCGGGCATCGTGATTACTCAACTGCAACCAGGTAACAGTCCGCCGAACGAATCCGGCTCGATACATAACATCAGATATTACATCATCAAAATCATGTAGCCCAGTGGAATAATAATATGGAATAATAACTTTTTCAATTTTCAATATAGAAGTACAAATTAAATTTGTATTACAATTGTATTAATTTTTTTCTAAATGAATATGATTTTATGCTAAATGGAAACAATAAAAATTTCAAATTCATCCAACCATCCTAAACGAAGTTATGGCCAAAAATCATATGAGGTTTTGTGTTGAACTTGACTTCAGACTCTATTTGAGTTTTCGTTGAGCGACCTAGTTCCTATTTTTGTGCGGTGTTATACGGTACCTGATTTGAGCAAAAGAGCACACTAATCGTGACCAGTGCTTGCATGGCGGATTTCACACGAATGTTTTCGTATATCTAAGTATATTTTAATGAGAATGGGTTATTTAACTCGGAAAACACATTGAAAATGGAATATTCATATTCAGGATAATGTCGCGTCATCGAAATGTCAGATCATTGAATGTCCACGATGGTATGTTTGTGTATTATTCATTGTTGTCAATGTTGACATTCTGATTTTTCGTTTCTTGAACTTGTTTACCGTAATTGTCCGTATATTTTGTCGTTCTCAGCAGAGTCTTGTGACTAATTATGTTTACTAATCACAATTGCATTAGTCTAAATTTAGCTGCACATATTTAACACTGTTTTCTATTTAAATAGAAATCTAGCCTGTTCAGTTTTTTTTCTGTAAACTGCCAGCCTTGTAAACTGCAGCTGTTGCATTATTTCCTGACTACCAGAGTATGGGGACGCCTTTGATGATGTTTACGGCCATTCTGTCGAGGATGATTACTGCATCTCTCCAGCAACAGGTGAATATTGACTGCATACTACAGGATGACAACTCTGCATTCCCAAAGAAATTAGACTTTGGAAGCTTGAATTTTGGACAACAGCTTTCTATTCTTATAGTTTAAATAATTTAAATTTGTACAGTGGAACACCTCTAATAAGGTCACCCTTGGGTCCCGGCCATTCTGGCCTTAATAGAGGAGTGGCCTTAATACAAGACTTCGCTCGATGCATGCACTCATGTCCATGTTCATTATATCAGATTTAGGTCGTCAAGATCTCGTGACATTGGTATTGTTTTGTTGATATGTATATGTATTGACATTAATTTTTTGATAAACTGTATGTAATAAAAAATGTGTTCCATCCTTATTTCATTCTTATTGGCGATGACAGCTTCCAGCAGGGGCTTACGATAGTGACGCTTGAATGTCTGGATAATGCCTTGGTCCAGTGGCTGCAATACGGAAGTTGTGTTGGCAGGGAAGAAGACAACTTTTACATTGTCTGTTTTCACATCCTTGTGGTGGCCTGAGGCATTGTCCACGAATAAAATCACATTTCGTTTCTGGCGCTTCATTTTTTTTGTTGAAATCTCAGCCACTGGCGATAGAGTTCAGAGTTCATCCAAGCTTTGTTGTTGGCCTTCCAAGTCACAGGGAGAGTGTTGACATTAATTTGGATGACACAAAGCCGAGCACGGTGAGCAGATTGAATGGTTGGGTGTCATGATAGCGCGAGGGAGATTATCTCTTTATTTAACCACCGAAGCATGCATACACACTAGTTCTATCAACAAAAGATGTGTGAAATGGCTAAACAAACTTTGATGTCTCTGTTAATTACATTATTTCCAAGCGCGATCGTCTCGAAAATTTGCCCGTGTGCCGCACTACCAATTGCTGATCATGATCGTAAGCAGCCAGTCAACGCACAGCAAAAATTTCGCGCCTTCTGATTGGCCGTTGTTCAGATCACAGACCGTGGCCGCGGACCAGATTACCTTACCATAAACCAGACTACAGGCGTGACCGTCATTGAGGCTTTTGTACACAATATATTTTAATGATAATGAGTTTGGGACCGAGATTGTTGGCCTCAATATAGGCTTTGACCGTAATTGGAGCTTGACCGTAGTGAGGCGTTCCACTGTATGTGTTTTATTGGCATTTTGTAATGTTGCATGAACTGGAATCCGTCGTCCACCTTTTTCTGGAGTGTTTTCTTTTTAAGTGTTTGAATAAATTGACCAAACAACGATAATGGGCTGTTGTGTTAATAAGTCGCTGACTTCTATGTCCAAGATAAATGTTCAATGCGTGCCATTGATTGATGAGTTTATTCGCCTGGATTTTATCTTTTTCATATGATCTTGTTTGTGAATGTTTAGAGAGGCAGTTCATGTACGACCGATCACAGAACCAGAACCTGTCAACGTTTATGAGTCGTGAGCCACAGATACCGGAGGAGGAGGAGGATTTAGCCAGCGATGAAGACTCTTTGCGGGATTCTTCCTCATCCTTCACGGCTCCAAAGCTCAGTGACCTGGATCAGGGTACGGTTGACTGATCCTTCCAGAACTTGCTGAGCTTTATATTGTACTTTACTTTACTTCTCTAAGTTTGGTTGTACAATGTTTTCTTGACAGCACGGCTGTTTTCGTGTCTGGAAGAGCTTCGCAACATTGTTGGAGAGAGCACACCAGAGCATGTTATGATGCAGGCTGTGCTGCAGTCAGACTTCGATCATGAGAAGGCTCTCAATACCATTCTCTGCCGTCAAGGTACTGCTACTTAATGTGATCCACTAGTTATTTTAATTGTCTCAATTTAGTTTGTAAGAAAATCGATGATTCCAATGGCTGTGAGAGTTTTTGATATTATATTTTTGGTAGATGAACCAAAGCCACAAAGAGAACCCCGAAACAGGAAAACTAGAGGTGAGAATAACAAAATATGCTTTATGTATCATCACCAAAATTATTTCTAATAATAATTGGCTATGGTTTGGTTTCAAGATGGTGTGTGGTCAAAATTCTAATTCAGGTATTTGATTATCACATGATGAAGCTAATTTGTTGCCATTTCTCTCCCCCCTGCTCCTATTTCTCTCTACTGCCTCCTTGCCCTCCCCCCACTACCTTGACTGTCCTTACCCACTGTTGGCCATGGTAAGGTAAGACGAGTACTCTGTAACACTTGACCAGTTTGGTTATTATGGTGATCAGAAATGTTCTCTTGGTGTGGTGGATAATTTAAGAAACCCTGGTTCAGACAAACATACAAAACCAGTCGTGATCAAACAAAGTAGCAAGTCTGGTACAAGTAAAATACACGAACCAAAAGTTCTCCACACCAACAAAGAAAACATCAAGCCCGACGTACATCGCAGCGAGTCACAGGAACTGGCATCTCTCGATAACCTGCTGGCAGCGACACAGACAGAGGCAGCATCCCACAAGACATACGAGTCCTCAACAGTCCAGCCACCTCCAGGACCAGACTGGGGATCCTCAGTCTCAGATGTACAGTCCACGGTAGCAGCAAAGACACAGGCAGCAATCTCAGGACACATCCAGGCAGCTACAAAACTCCAGCCTCGTATGGCATCAACAACAGTCAGTGAGCCACATCGGTCAGGGAACAGTTCTGCTTCCATTCCATCGTCTTCTATCTCAAGTTCTTTTGAACAACCAAAAACAGTGAATGCTAGCAAACCACCAGAAACTGTGAGCTTGGCAAGTCTGGCTCAAAACACGCCACCAAAAACTCTAGCACTCGGTAGTTCTCCCAAAACATTCAGTTTGGCCAGCTTGGCAGGAGGGACATCACTAAAACTCAACTCAAGTGTTTCATCATTTAGCCCACCTAAACCTATCAGTTTGGCAAGTATAGCATCTGGTACGCCGCCAGAGAAGTCACCAGGTCCATCTAAAACAGTCAGTCTGGCAAGCTTGGCAGCAGGAACATCACCGAAAACCATCAGTTTATCAGAATTGGCATCTAAGAACCCACCTACAGCAGCAAATTTAGCATCAGGAACCCTGCCAAAAGTAGTAAATTTAGCAAGTTTAGCATCAAATACCCCACCTAAATCAACAAATTCAGCATCTTTCACACCGCCCTCAGTCGAAACTGACGCTTCACCCAAAACAATCAGTTTGTCTAGTTTGGCAGCACAAGGCTGCTCACAATCTAAGTTTGGGATTGAACAGGAACCACAGGGGAAGAAGCCCGTGGATTTGGCTGTTTTAGCTGCAGCCGGTAGTCTGAGTCAGGATACAGCAAAAGCGTCATCTCAAACACAGACTGCTGAGATAAAGTCAGATGACATCCCCCCGGAGCCTCAGGTATCGGGAGCAGTTTCCGGCACGGTTCTGTGTTTGTCAGCCCTCGCTGCTAGCCACACTGTGATCCACCGTGTCAAGATCCAGCCAGAGACTCAAAGCTGCTTGACCACCTCTGTCGTCGTTACCACCAAGCCATCTGTGTTTGGCCGGGCATTATGTCAGGACTCCAGGACAGCCAAATCAGCCAAGTCCGAGCCTAGGTGTACAGAGAACAAGCGGTTCTGCTACCATCGTCAGATGTCTGCCCATGAGCTCAAGTCTCACTCTGTGCACAGCATCAGAATGTTTGATTTCTCCATACCATCTCCAGATGACATTGTCAAACAGAAGCAAAAAGGGGCTTTCGGAACTCATTCTTCGCTTTCTCGTAAGTTGAATGTGTTACACAGATGGTAATTGCCTCCGTCGGTGCGTGACGGTCAAGGATATTTACACATTTAGATGTTTTGGTGGTGGAAGGGGGAGATCAACAAGAATCACTTTCTGCCTGATCACAGTTGATTTTTCATGTGTCATGGGGTACCTGCTGATGCCATGTGCTTTTGGGGCTCTAAAACAGTCTATTATGCCCAAGAAGTACAAAAAATGTCATGTCCATTGTCTGTATTTTGCAAAAACAAACATGACAAAAATGTAATGTAACATTATTACGTTTTGTATGTATTTGGCACAGTAGACTGTTTCTATGGTTTATCTATATCTGAATTACATGGTGGCAGGGTTGGGTTTTTTACTGTAAAAAAGGTATTTTTCACATTACACTGTAAAATACCGTTAAAAACTGTAAAAAAACACTTATTAACATAAAAATTGTAAAAAACTGTAAAAAAATATCTAAAACCTGAATGTCATTTAAACCATTGCTCCTTAAAATATTTTCCTGAGTGTGGCCTAGTAGATCCTAGTCTGTATAGTCATGAGAACATCAAACTATGCATCTACTGAAATCAATTGCTTCTATCAGATGGTTGGACAATTTGGAAGATTATCAGTGGTGGATCAACATGTTCAGATAGTCAGCAAGGTTCCATTGTTTTGGTGTTTTAACAGCTATGCATGTTGTGATATGTTGGAATTGACCAGTCCTGTTTTGAAATCATCACAGCAATAAATCACAGGCTCACAAAACCATCACAAACTCACAAAACTGAAGCGGTTATGAATACACCAGGTGTGAATTGAGGCTGTATACATACATGCGGGGGTGGGGGGATGGGGGTACAGGATATTATGTAACATATCTGCATGGAAACTTCCAGATCAACATCACAAACAATGAAACAAATCAAGGAACAACACTGAATCTATAGAGTCTCATCATGCTTCTTGTAAATATGAAAATTATTTGAAAATTTGAGTTTTTAACAGTTTTTTACAGGCTAATGTAAAAAAGGTATTTTTCACATGACGTTATTTAACGGTGTTAATAACGCCTGTGTAAAAAACTTGCCAACCCTGCATGGTGGCGATCCTGGTGGCAAAAAGGAACCTCATTATGGTACTTCGTTTCATGAGTAAAGTGGTGTTTGTTTATGGAAGATAATAAATGAAGATTCCTAGTTGTTGCAGTTTAGGTACACTAGTCTTAAGTATCTGTCAGTACAAGTTTTCTTGTAACCTGCAGGTACCCGAGCACCCACAGAGCCAGCTATACCACCAATAGGTTCCACGGACCAGCCGGACCTCACCACTGTCCCGACGGTTGGTGTCGGTCAGGGCATGGCACGAATGACCTTCTCGGAGCCAAAAGTCACTACCAAGGGCTTTGAGAAACCACAGACCAGGTCTGAAACTGTGAGCAAGTTAGACACTACAACTGCAAGCAACAGTGATGGAGCCTGTAGTCAGGGTAGCACAGCTGGTAGTCATGGTAACGCAGAGGGTTCAGCCTTAGACGGGATCGTGACGACAAGTGACGTCAACGGCGAGACTCCTAAGAAAGTCAACCCTGCAGCTACACCAATCACTGGGGCTTTACACAAGAGTGCCTCTAAGTATGTACCTGTCATTGGTCTTATGGAATCCATACAGAGATTATGGGGCTTAGTTCATGTGGTAGTTGCTACTGCTTGTGCTTGTGTTTGATTTGCAGAGCCAAGCTGGAAAGACTAGATATCACCAAGGAGTTTGAGAAGCGTAAAGCTGGTGGCAAGGACAACATCAACTTAGTTGTCATAGGTACTGATTAACCAATGAACAGTCAGCTCGGATTTTTTGACTGATGTGACACTGTTTACTTGCTGTCCATGCCCCTGCTTTACACCCCTGTCTGACACCCTCAGGTCATGTGGACGCCGGCAAGAGCACGTTGATGGGCCACGTCCTCTACCAGCTTGGGTTCGTCAACAAGCGTGTAATGCACAAACACGAGCAAGAGGCTAAGAAGATGGGCAAGGCTTCATTTGCCTACGCCTGGGTCCTGGACGAGACTGAGGAGGAACGGTAAGTCATTGACTTAATCAACTACAAGAACTGTGCAGTTAATATCACAGCACTGTGGCATATTCCTGCAGAATCCTGACCATTAAAGAGTATGGTCAAGTGACTGATTGTTATTACTCAGTTACTAGTAGATGGGAGTAAGTAACTAACACCAGTTTTCTGAATGTCTGTGATGTGAGATTCAATACAAGGTCATACTTCCCCTTGTCCAGATCTCGTGGAGTCACAATGGATGTGGCGCAGACACGTTTCGAAACCGACACCAAAGTTGTGACCTTGCTAGATGCCCCAGGACACAAAGACTTCATCCCTAACATGATTACAGGTACTTGAGTGAGAGAGGCTTACTGGTATTCAGATAGACTGTATTATTGCTATGGCTTGATGAATGCTATGTCCTCTGTGTCACAGGTGCTGCACAGGCTGACGTTGCGATCCTGGTCGTGAACGCGACACGGGGGGAGTTTGAGACGGGATTCGAGACCGGAGGACAGACAAGAGAACATGCGATGCTCATCAGATCTCTCGGTAAGCTGGTCACAGGACTGGGGCTGTAGTGTGCCCTTGGTAGTTTGTAAGTGTTTAGTCTGGTTTTGGCTGTACGTTTGACCTTTGACCTCTTAGGGGTGTCACAGCTGTTGGTAGCTGTCAACAAGATGGACACGGTTGACTGGTCTCAGACGCGTTTCTTTGAGATCACCAAGAAGCTGGGCAGTTTTCTGAAGCAGGCTGGCTTCCGAGAGAATGACATTGAATACATACCATGTAGTGGCTTGATCGGGGAGAATTTGACGAAACCTTCAAGTGAACCAGCCCTCTGCTCCTGGTATACTGGGCCCTTCCTAGCCCAGCAAATTGGTGAGTGGAGCACTTAGTATGTCCTGTGAAACTGTAGTTTTGATTTTGTCAAAAGATTTGTTATGTTGGATTGACAAGCTCCTTAGAATGATTAGAGTTGAATATGTGTGGATTCAGTTTTCATGTGATCATTATTGGCCATGCTTAAATTGTGAAGCAGTACAATGTGATGTGTTACTAAATACTACAGACTTTTTTGTGACCTCACAGATCGGTTCAAGCCCCCGGAGCGGCCAATCGACAAGCCGTTCCGTCTGTCGGTAGCAGATATCTTCAAGGGTGTTGGGGCTGGGTTCTCGGTGTCCGGGACTGTGCAGGCAGGCAGCGTGCAGGCCGGAGACAAGGTGCTAGTCATGCCGCAGGGAGAACTTGCCACCGTCAAAGGTACAGCTACAGTACAGGAGTACTTGGCACTCAGTGTCAGTTGTCAGACTGATCGATGTTGTGTGGTTCACCAAAGCTATCATGAAACTCATGTTTCTGGGCAGTACACTGTTGCTACTACTGTCGTGTACCGATGTGTTGCAGGTATCTCGATTGACGATCTGCCGGCTCCTTTGGCCTTTGCTGGTGATAACGCAGTGTTTACGCTTGTCGGCATAGAGATGAATAATATCGGCGTCGGTCAGTGGACACAATACTCCCAATGAATTTCAATATTGACATGGTGAATGCTCTGAGTCACGTTGTTGTCGTGTGGTTGCAGGTAGCATCCTAAGCTCCCCCTCGGATCCAATCACGGCATCGACCCGCTTCCGGGCTCGTATTGTTGTCTTCAACATTGATATCCCTATCACCAAAGGTTTCCCAGTGAGTAGTTATTATCAATATCTATTGGCTGACTGTTCACATGATATAATGCTGATCTTCTGCTCTTGGTAAACTGAATTTGATTCAAACTAGAGTGATCAATAGACAGATGTAAAATGAGTGATGTGTGTTTTTGTCACCAGGTGGAGATCCACTATCAATCTCTGACAGAGCCAGCTCATGTCAAACGACTCATTAGTCAACTCCATAAAAGTAGCGGCGAAGTCTTAAAAAATAAACCCAGGTACAGAACTATTACCTCACCTTGACTAGGATAAAGCCTTTAATAATAAGTTATAGTTACAGGTTTCCACATGATAAAAACTTCATAAAAACCTTACATATCAAGAAATTATTAGTTATCACACATGCTTAGGAAAGTAACCCTATTGTTTTGGGGCCAACTCCAGATTGTAATACCACTAATCGTAGACAATGAGCTTTTAGACGAAGTGCCACAGGCATATTCAGGATGATCAATTGTAACATACATGCTGATGACCATGATGGTAAGCCTGCATTTCCAGGTGTTTGGTCAAGAACACAAGTGCGATGGTGGAGATTGAGGTGGACCGACCGATCTGTTTGGAGCTGTATAAAGACTACAAGGACCTAGGACGATTTATGTTACGCTCTGGAGGACACACAATAGCTGCTGGGCTCGTAACCGAGGTAACCACATGAAAAATAAAAACAATAGAGAAAGTCATTTGGATGTACCCCGGTAATATACTTTCTACTAGTATCAGTCACACCTATCCATGTTCAAACACAGTTCTGTGTGATTCATACATGAATGTCTGATGCTTTGTTGTTGCAGATTGTGAGGAAGAAGTAGACAGAAGATTTATCTGTGATGATGAAACCTGTGCTTTGTCAGTGACTGGGTCCCTGTAGCATCACTGTGAAATATTTTGTTTGAAGAATGTTTCTTGTTGCAACCAACTCATAATACTTGTTATCAATAACTCTGCTGGGCTTAAAATACTTAGTGTGGTATGCAACTGGTCATGGATGATGTCAGAAATGTTTCATTGTCATGGAGATTGTCGGGTGTGACTGTGTTTTCAGTTGACTGGGATATTACACTGTGGCACTGATGTGTAATGTACACAGCATTTTAATGATTTTAGCTCATTTTCTGACAGATGCAAAAAAATTGTTGCGACTTTCCCAACTCCAGTATATCGAAATAAGTCAATGGACACTTGTCGCTTGTTTTTAAATTATTAGACCACTGTATTCAAGTAGAAAGCGGCCTGCTTTTGTTTCTTGACATCATGTAACTGCTGTCAGCAGTGTCGGTTTGTTCCATGAAACAATCTCGTAACACTGAGCAAGAACATCACCAGTGCGTTGTTAATCATGCTTTGATTTTTTGCTCAAAGAGTATAAGTGATCACTCAAAATATTATTAAATTTTGCAATATTCAAGTTGTATGTCACCCATGGTGTCTCGTCTGTATAAATTCATATGCCACACATACCGTATTCCGGCGCATAAAGGCGCATGCGCCTATAAATGAAGGTGCACCATACCTCGTATATAGGCGCATGCTCTTATATACGAGGTATATTTTTTCTCCAGCAGAATATGTGGATAACACGATATCGTTTATAAGCGCACCTCTCAGAACTTGTTTTTGCGATACATTATCATTGAAATAAGTGTTGTCTAGTACATGGAAGGGTCCGACCCACCTGTAGGCTAGCACTTTATGTGATTCACTATGTAATGAAATGCCATCCACCTGGAAAGCTTTTTTTTTAAAGAAGTTGGATTCACATATAGGCGCATGCGCCATACCTCACATAAAGGCGCATGCACCTATATATGAGGCATAGATATAATTCCAAGAGTGTCCAAAAAGGCGCTGTTTCATTTATAGGCGCATGCACCTGTATGCACGGGAATACCGTAGTAATTGTGAAATAGATGGCACAAGGAAACAACCTATTAGTGTGGTTCATCGTTGGGGAGGGTAAAACAATAAACATGGTAGGAAAAAATGAATAAAATGTGTCCTTTCCTTCACTGTTGTCATTGTTTGTCATGTTAAATGTGTCAGTTGTGCAGTATTGTTGTAGGGTTACTATTTCATGGTAACTCCCACGAAACATGTCCATGCCGTCAATGTTGACACCACAGTACCAGGCTATCGATGAGATCTGACGGCTCGTCGTTGTCGCCAATTCCATCGGTTGCGGGGTCTGTGAGCGACGGGATCTGACAGCTTGTCGATGCCGCCAATAGCGCCAGTTAGGACTGTGTACCAGGCTATCGATGAGATCTGACGGCTCGTCCTTGTCGTCTGTAAGTGACGGAATCTGACGGCTCGTCGATGCCGCCAATAGCGCCAGTTAGGACTGTGTACCAGGCTATCGATGAGATCTGACGGTTCGTCGTTGTTTGCCAATTCCGTCGGTTGCGGGGGTCTGTAAGTGACGGGATCTGACGGCTCGTCGATGCCGCCAACATCGCCGGTTAGGACTGTGTACCAGGCTATCGATGAGATCTGACGGCTCTTCGTTGTCGCCAATTCCGTCGGTTGCGGGGGTCTGTGAGCGACGGGATCTGACAGCTCGTCGATGCCGCCAATAGCGCCAGTTAGGACTGTGTACCAGGCTTTCGAATAGATCTGACGGCTCGTTGTTGTCGCCAATTCCGTCGGTTGCGGGGTCTGTGAGCGACGGGATCTGACAGCTCGTCGATGCCGCCAATAGCGCCGGTTAGGACTGTCCGTCTTACCGTCGCTCAGTGATGCCACCAATAGCGCCAGTTAGATGCGTCGTTCTTACCGTCGCTCGTCGATGCCGCCAGTAGCGCCAGTTAGAACTGTCCGTCTTACCATCGCTCGTTGATGCCGCCAATAGCGCCGGTTAGAAGCGTTGTTCTTACGTTGCTCGTCGATGTCGCCAATTGCGCCAGTTAGAACTGTCCGTCTTACCATCGCTCGTTGATGCCGCCAATAGCGCCGGTTAGGACTGTCCGTCTTACCGTCGCTCAGTGATGCCACCAATAGCGCCAGTTAGAAGTGTCGTTCTTACCGTCGCCCGTCGATGCCGCCAATAGCGCCAGTTAGAAGTGTCCGTCTTACCATCGCTCGTTGATGCCGCCAGTAGCGCCGGTTAGAAGCGTTGTCTCACAATGGCTCGTCGATGTCGCCAGTAGCGCCGGTTAGAAGCGTCGTTCTTACCGTCGCTCGTCGATACCGCCAATAGCGCCAGTTAGAACTGTCCCTCTTACCATGGCTCGTTGATAGCGCCGGTTAGAAGCGTTCTTACGTTGCTCGTCGATGTCTCCAATTGCGCCAGTTAGAACTGTCCGTCTTACCATCGCTCGTTGATGCCGCCAATAGCGCCGCTTAGAATTGTTGTTCTTATCGTCGCCCGTCGATGACGCCGATAGCGCCAGTTGGAACTGTCCGTCTTACCATCGCTCGTTGATGCCGCCAATAGCGCCGGTTAGAAGCGTTGTTCTCACCATTGCTCGTCGATGTCGCCAGTAGCGCCAGTTAGAAGCGTCGTTCTTATCGTTGCCAAGAATCTTCTATAATAGGATATCCAACTCTGCCCAAGAACACCACAGTACCAGGCTATCGACAAGATCTAACGGCTCGTCGTTGTCGCCAATTCCATCGGTTGCGGGAGTATGTAAGTGACGGAATCTGACGGCTCGTCGATGCCGCCAACATCGCCGGTTAGGACTGTGTACCAGGCTATCGATGAGATTTGACGGTTCGTCGTTGTTGCCAATTCCGTTGGTTGCGGGGGTCTGTAAGCGACGGGATCTGACAGCTCTTCGATGCCGCCAATAGCGCCAGTTAGGACTGTGTACCAGGCTTTCGAAGAGATCTGACGGCTCGTCGTTGTCGCCAATTCCGTCGGTTGCAGGGGGTCTGTAAGTGACGGGATCTGACGGCTCGTCGATGCCGCCAACATCGCCGGTTAGGACTGTGTACCAGGCTATCGATGAGATCTGACGGCTCTTCGTTGTCGCCAATTCCGTCGGTTGCGGGGGTCTGTGAGCGACGGGATCTGACAGCTCGTCGATGCCGCCAATAGCGCCAGTTAGGACTGTGTACCAGGCTTTCGAATAGATCTGACGGCTCGTTGTTGTCGCCAATTCCGTCGGTTGCGGGGTCTGTGAGCGACGGGATCTGACAGCTCGTCGATGCCGCCAATAGCGCCGGTTAGGACTGTCCGTCTCACCGTCGCTCAGTGATGCCACCAATAGCGCCAGTTAGAAGCGTCGTTCTTACCGTCGCTCGTCGATGCCGCCAGTAGCGCCAGTTAGAACTGTCCGTCTTACCATCGCTCGTTGATGCCGCCAATAGCGCCGGTTAGAAGCGTTGTTCTTACGTTGCTCGTCGATGTCGCCAATTGCGCCAGTTAGAACTGTCCGTCTTACCATCGCTCGTTGATGCCGCCAATAGCGCCGGTTAGGACTGTCCGTCTTACCGTCGCTCAGTGATGCCACCAATAGCGCCAGTTAGAAGTGTCGTTCTTACCGTCGCCCGTCGATGCCGCCAATAGCGCCAGTTAGAAGTGTCCGTCTTACCATCGCTCGTTGATGCCGCCAGTAGCGCCGGTTAGAAGCGTTGTCTCACAATGGCTCGTCAATGTCGCCAGTAGCGCCGGTTAGAAGCGTCGTTCTTACCGTCGCTCGTCGATACCGCCAATAGCGCCAGTTAGAACTGTCCCTCTTACCATGGCTCGTTGATGCCGCCAATAGCGCCGGTTAGAAGCGTTCTTACGTTGCTCGTCGATGTCTCCAATTGCGCCAGTTAGAACTGTCCGTCTTACCATCGCTCGTTGATGCCGCCAATAGCGCCGCTTAGAATTGTTGTTCTTATCGTCGCCCGTCGATGACGCCGATAGCGCCAGTTGGAACTGTCCGTCTTACCATCGCTCGTTGATGCCGCCAATAGCGCCAGTTAGAACCGTTGTTCTCACCATTGCTCGTCAATGTGGCCAGTAGCGCCGGTTAGAAGCGTCGTTCATATCATTGCCAAGGATCTTCTATAATAGGATATCCAACTCTGCCCAAAAAGGCGTGATTACGTAATATGACGTAAATCTGATTTGAGCGTGTTGACATGGTGCGGGGCGTTAATAATCAGAATGTGCACATCGATTTGTAATGAACATGAGCGGAGTTGTGAACCACATATTGAAATGAATGATAGGTGATTGCATTGAGTTGGGGTATGGCCTGAATTTCTTCAACAATATGCAGCATTCGGGTTGCCTATTTATGTGGTATTGGGGGTCGGGATTTGTGAGTGTCCGTTTGTGTGTGAATCGAAGGCTGTAACTCGAACGGGTTTGATCCAATCGTCTTTAATAAATTTGAGCAATAGGAGGAATACCCTCTGGCCTTGGAAAAATTCAGTTTCCATGGAAATCGGTTTATTTTTGTTGCCATGGCAACCATTCAAAATCATGATATGCCTTTTTCTTGCCACAAAACACCTGTAAAACTGACCCACTTATGGTGACAATAAAATTGGCCCCTCATTTTAAAAAAAACATAGAGAGCAAGTTCTGATGTAACTCTGGTGGTATTTTTCAGTTGAAAGGTAGATTCATTTCAGAGTTCTAAGAGAGGACTTTTTTACTTCCAAATTTAGTGAAAATTTAGTATTTTGCAATGATATTAGAACGGTACTCATACCGACAGTTTTTATTGGATTTCCTTAGAAACGGGATATTTCTGAGACATTGGTTAATGCTGCTCATTCCTAAACTTTTTGAAAGATTGAATTGAAACTTTTTAAATCATTGACGTGTATGTGGTCAAACACACTCAAACAGACATGCATGAGCTCCGACCACATCAAAAATATCCTCGCGAGCGGGTGGCCTGTACCAGTTCAAAGTCCTGAGCTTTGGGTTGTGCAATGCTCCGGGTACATTTGAGAGGCTGATGGAGAAGATGCTGGGCGGACTTTCCTGGAAGACATGTCTGATTTATTTAGACGATGTCATCATCTATAGCAAGACCCTGGATGATCACATCCGTGATATTCAGGAGGTTTTCGACAAGCTGAGAGAGGAAGACCTGAAGATAGAGCCGTCCAAGTGCAGATTCTTCCAGACGGAAGTGTCCTTTCTCGGACACATAGTCGGACGAGACAGAATCCGGACAGATCCAGCCAAAACGAAGGCAGTGAGGAAGTGGCGGACACCCACCAACCTGACGGAGTTGTGCAGTTTCCTGGGGCTGTGTTCTTATTACAAAAAATTCGTGCCCAAGTTTTCGGATATAGCGGCACCGCTGAACCGGCTGACGGAAAAGGGAGTGCAGTTCCAGTGCCAGACAGAACGAGAGCAGGCGTGCAGAGCTGAAAAACCGACTGGTGATGGCACCGATTCTCGGTTACCCGAGAGAGCAGGGCAGATACATCCTGGACACGGATGCAATTGATTCCAGGTTGGGAGCAGTGCTGTCGCAGAAGCAGGACAATCAGGAGCGGATCATCACCTACCTGAGTCGCAGCCTAGCCAAAGAGGAACGGCTGTATTGTGTGACCCGGAAGGAGCTGTTGGGGGTCGTATATGCAGTACAGAAAAATTAGCAGTACTTGATGGGACGACACTTCTTGCTGAGAACGGATCATGGCAGTCTTACCTGGTTGATGAACTTCAAGGAGGCTCAGGCTCAGGTCGCTTGTTGGATCGAGCTCCTGAGTGAGTTCCACTTTGATATAGAGCACCGTCCAGGCCGAATCCACAATAATGCAGATGCGCTGTCCAGGTCTCCGTGCAGCCATTGCGGAAAAATCAATTGGAAGCAGGCTAAGATCGATGCTTGGAACCGCGGGGAGATTGTCCGGCAGACCCGAAGCAGAGAAACTCCTCGGCCCAAGCCAAGGAAGAGGGGTCGTCGGAGACGGTCGCGGAAATCTGCTGGTGAAGCAGACTCGGCAGAGATCAGGGTCGAGGGTGGCTGCGGTGGCGGAAAAGGTAGTTCCAGAAAAAGCGGTTGCTGTTACAGGGAAAGCTTATGCGGAGAAGGCTGTAGCGGAGCAGAGTAAGCCAGCGGGTAATCTGGAAGCAGATACAGTGCTGGGGCAGAAGTATCAACCGGCCGACCTCCGGAGGATGCAGCAAGCAGAATCTTGGTACCCAATGGTAGCAACCCTGATTGACAGAAGCGGTATGACCGATAACATAGACTTCTCTAGTCTGAGCCCCGAAGAGAAAGTGCTGTTCAGAATGCGGAAAACCTTGCTGAAAGCGGACGGAGTAGTCTACAGGAAGTGGAAAACAGCAGAAGGAACAAATTGCATGCAGTTGATTACACCAAAAGAGCTGAGGCAGGAGATCTTCCGTCTGGCCCATCAGAGCCGGACGGGAGGACATCTCGGAATTAGCCGGATGGCGGCTAGCATACGGAGGCGGTATTTCTGGCCAGGGATGATGCGAGACATAAAGCAGTGGGTCCTGAGCTGCGACGAGTGTGCGTCAAGAAGTATGCAGAATTTAAGAAAGTTACCGATGCAGACGTACCGGGTAGGAGCACCAATGGAGCGGGTTGCCATGGACGTGATGGGTGCGTTACCTAAATCTACCCGGGGGAACCGGTATATCCTGGTAGTGGGTGATTACTTTACCAAGTGGGTAGAAGCGTACCCCATGCCGAATCAGGATGCAGTTACGGTTGCAGACATTTTCATCAACCAGTTTGCAGCCTGGTACGGCATTCCGATGGAGATCCATACCGACCAAGGCAGAAATTTCGAGTCGGACATGCTGAAAAATGTTTGCAGAATCCTGGGGATTCACATGACACGGACAACAGCCTTCCGACCACAGTCGGATGGCTTCATTGAGAGATTCAACCGGACACTGCAGCAGATCCTGAGCCTGTATGTGAGTGAGTGGCAAACTAACTGGGATCAGCTAGTTCCGTTGGCAATGGCAGCTTACAGGAGTACCCCGTAGGAGACAACCGGACAGAGTCCCAATTTGCTGTTGCTGGGTAGAGAAGTCAACACTCCAGTAGAGTTGATGATTGGCAGGCCTCCGGGCGAATCAACAGTAGAAGTAACAGTAGAGTATGGCAGTCAGCTCCGGGAGCGACTGGAAGCAGTCTACAAGGCGGTCCGAGCGAAATCCGGCAGAGAGATGGAACGGCAAAAGAAGCTGTATGACCGGCGGAAGGTCGACAGTCAGTTCCAGCCGGGAGACCGAGTGTGGATGGCGGTTAAAACATGGAAGAAAGGAAAGGCACCCAAGTTGCAGAGGAAGTGGAGCGGTCCAAAGCTGGTGCTGAGCAGATTCACCGACTCCAGTAGAGTTGATGATTGGCAGGCCTCCGGGCGAATCGACAGTAGAAGTAACAGTAGAGTATGGCAGTCAGCTCCGGGAGCGACTGGAAGCAGTCTACAAGGCGGTCCGAGCGAAATCCGACAGAGAGATGGAACGGCAAAAGAAGCTGTATGACCGGCGGAAGGTCGACAGTCAGTTCCAGCCGGGAGACCGAGTGTGGATGGCGGTTAAAACATGGAAGAAAGGAAAGGCACCCAAGTTGCAGAGGAAGTGGAGCGGTCCAAAGCTGGTGCTGAGCAGATTCACCGACGTGACCTATGAGATTGCGAAGAGTGAAACTCGGCAGAAGGTGGTTCACTTCGACTTGCTGAAACCTTATCACGGTGTCAAACATCTGAGATGGATGAAGCAGAGAATGGCGGATTTCTGGAGGCAGACGGAGCCGTCAAAGCAGAGAATTATTCCGGAAATGGAAAAGACGGTCTCCGAGTCAGACACGGACTCGGAGTAAAGCCGCAAAAGACGGAGAAATGCGGAGAGGCCGTGTGAGCTGCAGAACAGAGGGCGGAGACAGGTGAGACCTTGGTAAAACGTTGAGTTCCAGCAGAATGCGACCGCTAGAGGATAGAACAGTATGCAGTGCTGATTCCAGAAGAAGCGGAAAACATGCAGAGCGGAATGCGGTGCAGAGACCGGATAGAAGACATCCTAGAGGTTCTGACTGGGTTGAGCTCGTTGTCAACCAGTCTAGAGAAGAACCTGGGTTAGCGGTCTAGTATCTCCAGAAAAGCAGCTACATGTCTTCCGTATTAAGAAGATTTAAACGGAAAAGTCTTCCGCCTGAGAAATTTTAGCAGGAGTTCCCACTAGCAAAGACAGCAAACGGTCTGCATATCGACAGAAGCGGTGAAACATCACTCCAGATAGGAAGGGCCCTCCTTCTGGACAAGAATGTATGCAGTTTCTAGAGTCGGCAAGCAGTTACACCAGTGAGCAGATGTGCAGTTGGCAGAGCAGTGCAGATAGCGGAAACGCCCAACTTGCAGTCGAGATGTTCGCCTGGCAGGCAGATTCGGCTCCTGATGGCAGAGATACTTCGAAGTTGCAGATACTTCACCAGTAGAGGCGGTTGGAGCGAGCCGGAAGAATACGGAATTTGTCAGTTGAGCCGGAGCTGGACACCTCCCGGTTAACGGTTGAGTTTTTGACTACTAGTGACGTCCTTCCTGTAGCAGCCAATCAGCGTGGAGCTTTTCCAGTCACGTGACTAGAGTATAAAAGGGCCTTGTAAACGGGCTCTGGCAGCAGTTGGAGAGCAGACCTCGAGCTGTGCACGTCGGTGTTGAAGTTTGATGGAATCGAATCAACTAGCAGACTTTTCCGGCAGAGCAGATTAGCAGAGAAAAATACAAGTGTCACCCGGAATTGCGGAAACGGTTTAAACAAGACCACAACTTCTGTTCTCTGGCCTTCCGGATGGCAAATCAATTGGGATTAGGCGGCGGCCCTAACGGGACCGGTTTGGGCACCCGGAAGATAAAGGCATGGCTGTATTGCAGAAAGCGGTGGCAGATAGCAGTAGCGAATAGCAGTAGCAGAAAGTGGTGGTGGACAACAGTAGCGGATAGCAGTAGCAGAAAGCGGTGGCGGACACCAGTAGCAGATAGCAGTAGCAGAAAGCGGTGGCGGAGAGCGGAGCCGAGCAGAGAAACGGCATTCACCCCCTAAGTCGTCTGGTAACAGCGGCAAGGGGAAGAGCAAGGGAATGTATGACTACAAGTTCCGGCTGTTGGAAGAGGCTTCCAGCAGAGCAGCACCGGAGGTTAGAGTGGCAGATATTGCGGAAATGCAGGGCAGGGATGGAGAAAGCAGCTTTCGGAGTCCGGTTCCGAAAACAACTAGCAGTGGCAGAGCTGTGAGCAGTGTGACCGTCAGACCCGGAGGCGGAGCCGAAAGCAGAGTTGGTAGCAGAGCAGTGAGGCGGAGACCCGAGGTTCTACAGAAAGGACGTTGCCAGCAACCATCAGCCTCCGCCTCCGCGTCCGACCAAAGTCATGCGGACGTGTAGAGAGCCTGGAGGAGCATCATGATGGACCAAGCCAGGGCTACTCCTGGAATCCTTTCTCCGTTGTGGAGACCCGACCTCATCAATCCTCCAGTGAGCATTCCGGAAGGAGCCAGACAAGAGCCCCGACTCAGAGTCCACCCTACACCTTCTACCCGTTTGGCGGTCCTTCAACTCAACCTTGTCCGTCACACTTTACCGATATCCGGTAAATATCGGAGGAAGAAGTGCATCTGTCTTTGCACCTGAAGTCCCGGAGCATGCCAGGTACTATGCTGTACGGTGGGGCCCAGAGCAATGGGGGCCCGCGGAAATGAGAGACTCCAGCATCTACGTAGAGGTCATGGAGCAGAGAGAGTCACCATTCGACCTCGTCCCGACGCGGCAAGTCATCCGGATACAAGACTGGTCCATCCGGGACGAGCGGCTCCGGAACGGATTCTATGTGCCACCCCAGTGGAGTCACGATCCTGATCTTCTTCCGGTTGATGCTCGCGGAACAAGCTATGGACGACCTTTGGTTCCGCAAACGATTCCGCCTCGTCCGCCGACAGGGAGCAGTTCGCGCCGTGATTCTGGTGGGCAGTAGTCGTCGCAAGATGAAGAAAGAAGACCCGTTTCACAGTGATCCTAGTATAGTTAAGAGTTATAAAAGGGAAACGGAGCATGCAAGATATCCGGGTACAGTGACAGTAAAAATAGTTAAGAGATACCGGTACCCGGATCACAGAAACAGTTGTGTTTGTTATACAGACAATTTAATGGATTAAAAACTTGTATATATGTGTTATTGTATATATATGATATCTGGCTGTTCAGGACGAACAGAGTTTAAGGAAGGGGGAGTGTAACGGATTTGGGGTGTTCCCAACCGTTCCCCAAGGTATTTCGTACATTATTTCGTGACATTACGGTTGAATAACAGTTCATGTATATGTGTTTAACGGTTCATACGGTTTCATATTGATGGTATTAGAGAGGTGTTCCGGCTTAGAACTTTAGTCTAATTTTTAGACGGTTGAGACGGAAACGCCGGACACCCTCACGGTTGAGCCGGAGACCCCGGAGTACAAAAACGTCAAACTACGTCATTTCCGAAAGGTCATGTGATCAGCCTCATTTTCGGTTTAAAAGTTGATGTGGCAGCCACTGATTGGTTCTAACATGTTTTTGGAAATTCCGGAAAAATCAGTGTTTTGTCGGTCTGTGACGTCACAATCGGTTGGTCACGTGACACTGGGTCTGAGGTCTATAAAAGCTCTCGCTCCGGCGAGGATCACTGGAGTTGGCGTCCTGACGTCGACCTGTTCAGACCCTTCTCCCAGAGCAGAGTACTCCCGGAACTCCGGCTTAGGTCATGCAGATGATTACAATTTATGTCTTCCGACTGTACACTTAGAAAATAAACTTGAAAACATCATCCGGGTTATTTTTCCGTGTTCCTGAAGAAATTTGAAGAATGATTAAAGCAATGGTAACCGGTGAAGAAAGAAATTCGGAGAAAAGATATACAAGTTAGCAGTCGGTCAAGATAAAGTTGATAACGTCTGAGGGTGATCCAGAACCCAGATCATCCGAGAAGAAGACGGAGACGGAATCAACGGAGCAGTTGCAGAGACGGTACCTGACGGAGCAGTTGCGGTGGAGGAAACGACGGAGCAGTTGCAGAGACAATACCTGACGAAGCAGTTGCAGAGACGGAAACGACGGAGCAGTTGCAGAGACGGTACCTGACGGAGCAGTTGCAGTACTGGAAGCGGAAACGCAACCGGGATATGATTTTCAGGTGCAGTTGCAGATTGCAGTCGGAAACGATTGGAGGTCCATTCCAGACCACGCTACCAACCTTCAGAGACTTCTGGCCATATTAACCGTATAGCAGTAGGCCCGAATTTTCCGTTAACTCCGGCTGACCCCCAGATCCGTTACAATATATCATTTCCTATATGTTCACAATTGATTCCTAAGCTGTAAAGTCAATAATAAGCGAGATATTAGCCATTTTGTGCTCTGACCTTGAAAACGAGGTCAAAGGTCAAATTCAAGGTCATGACAATATTCAGCATGTATCATTTCCTAGAGGTCCACAATTGGTTCCTAAGCTGTAAAGTCATAATAAGCGAGATATTAGCCATTTTGTGCTGTGACCTTGAAAATTAGGTCAGAGGTCAAATTCAAGATTACGAGAATATTCGGCATATATCATTTCCTATAAGTTCACAAAGATTCCTAATCTCTAATCTCAATATTAAGTGAGATATTAGGCATAATGTGTCCCATTATAAAGCATAGGAGAATTTAACACGGGAAATTCCCATTTGGGCCGAGTTTGGGCCCGAAATGACCCACTTCGCGCGATTCAAGGGCAACGAAACTTAAACACGTCACAGCGGTACATGTGAGGAGTTTTATGCATCAATAAGAAAAAAAGTTACTTAACAGATTTTGAGAAAACGACCGTCAAAGTCTAATCGTTTTTCATAAAAAATGGCCGCCATTTTGAAAAAATTGCGAAAATAAAAAAAAATAAAAAATACTGTAACAGTTTTGGGGCGTACCCAAAAGTTTCCCCTAGGTAATTCTGTTAGTGTTTTGTGATATTATGGTTAAATAACCGTTTATTAAAATGTATATGTGTTTAAAGGTTCATACGGTTCCGTATTGTTAATGTTTAAAAGGTTTTCCGTCTCGGAACTTGGTATATTTGTGATGTTGGTAAAGCCGAAGACGGAGCCGGAACCGGAGACGGAACCGGAGACGGAGTCGTAACAATGGAGTACAAAAACGTAATGACGTTATTTCCGGAAGGTCATGTGATCAGCCTCGTTTTCGGTTTAAAAGGTGACGTGTCAGCCACTGATTGGTTCTAGAGTGTTTCTAGAAATCCGGAAAATATCAGTGTTTTGGCGGACTATGACGTCACAATAGGTTGGTCACGTGACGTGGGTCTCAGGTCTATAAAAGCCCCCGCTTCACAGCGGACGGCGGAGTTGGTGTCCTGACGTCGACCTGTGCAGACCCCTTCTCCCATAGCAGAGTACTCCCTTGTTCCGGATAGAGTCATCCAGATGATAGCAGTTAAGTCTTCTGACTGTGCACTTGGAAAATAAACATGAAAACTTCAACCGAGTTGTTCTTCCGTGTTCGTTAGGGAACTGGAATTTATAATAAAGTTAGTTCACCGGAAAAGAAAGTAATACGGAGTAAAGGGAGATAAGACCACAGTCGGTTAAGACCAAGTTGTAACGACGTCTTAGGGTGATCCAAGAACCCAGATCACCAAGGAAGGAGACGGAGACGGAGGTGAAATTCAACGGAGCAACTACGGAGGCGGTATCGGGCGGAGCAGTTGCAGAGACGGGAACGACGAAGCAGTTGCAGAGGCGGTACCGGACGACGGAGTTGCAGAGGCAGTACCTGACGGAGCGGTTGCGGTAACCGGAAGTGAGAACACTTCCGAGATACCCCATTTCAGGTGCAGTCGCAGGTGGCGGTGAGGCGGAGCCAACCGGAGCAGTTTGCAGTGAGGCGGAACCTGGCAGAGCGGTTGCAGTATTCGGAAACGGCAACGTTCCCGGATTCTCATTCCAGGTGCAGTCGCAGTTGCAGTAAGGCGGAAAACGACGGAGCTGTTGCAGTAAAGCGGTATCCCGACGGAGCAGTTGCAGTACCCGGAGACGGAAACGTCTCCGGATTCTTACGTTACAGGTGCAGTTGCAGATTGGCAGTCGGACAACGGTTAAGAGGTCCATTCCAGACCACGCTACCAACCTTTAGAGACTTCTAGCCGGAGTTCAACCGTACAGCAGTAGCAGTTTCCCGGAGTTTTACCGTTTCAGCTCCGGTTAAATAACAATTCACCCACCTCCCAAGAAAACCGGTTCATCAAGACGTCACAGAAGGGTGAAAACCCGTTACAATACCTCCTTCTCGAATATTTTTAGGCATTTTTGTGCGAAATTTCAGAAAGATTAGATCGTAAACTTCAAAGATAAAAAAGTAGACGGACGACGGACGCAACGCCACGGCAATAGGTTATCGGACCAAAGATTCGGTAACCTAAAAATGGGTAACTACGTCTCTAGGGACGAACTGGTAACCATAGCAACATTACAGTTTGTGTGGATATTGACTAGTAACCTGCAAATTTGAAAGTTCTCATTGATCTGAGCAACATGGTCTTTACGGCCAATTGAATCCCTCGCTAGCGCTCAGGCTTCAAGTGGTCGGGCTTCAAATCATCCAAGAGGGGCCTAAAATAACGTTAAACGCCCACAAAACATAGCACCAAGGGTGCTGTAGCTTACCGGCAATCATGAAAAACGCAGAGTATTGATTTTCCAACATATCAATTGTTACACTGATCTTGAACTCTAATTATCAAAACATGTTCGTAAATGTTGCTGGAAACACATTTTCTGTATGGACTATAATACAAAATCAAAATTACACATCACAGGTACATAAAGATAATCTCATACATGATTTTGAGAAAAACTGTCTGAATAGATTTAGACAAAATGGCCACCAAAGACAAAATTCATCGTTTTTTACCTTCCAAGGTCATTGAAGGTCAAATTCAAGGTCACCACTCAATCCGCAATATATGATTTCCCATTTGAATGTGCCAATACTTAGGCTCTATTTTGAAGTCTTCTATGAGTTTACTCCACACAACTCCCATTATGAAAAATTGGAAAAATTGGGTGAAATTTTTTTTTTGCCTACCCGTCAAAAAATCAAAATGGCCGCCACACGCAGACCGGGGATTCAAGGGCAACGAAACTTATACACATCATAGAGGTACATGAGGGGAAAGTTTTGAAAAAAATCTCAAAACTGATCAGACAGTTTTTGAGAAAATGCATGGCCTCCAAAGTCCAAAATTGGAAATTTTTCGTCAAAAATGGCCGTCAAATAGACAAAAACGATTCAATCAAAAAAATTTTTAAAAACGTCTTTAGATACTGGCCCAAGGTATGTTCTCACAAATTTATGGGGAATTCATCATGTCAAAAAAGTTACAGACCCGGACGGACGACGGACGAAATACCACGACAATAGCTTATCGGCCCAAAGGGCCGGTAAGCTAAAAACATATTATTATTATATTGTAGTGCCGGAATGACAGTTTCAAATGGCTGTAACTTGAACGGATAGTGATATTGACATGCCGTAAAGACCATGTTGCTCAGATCAATGAGAACTTTCACATCAAATTTGCATGCTACTAGTACTTTAACTCTGTTATTATCGTATTGACGCGCATATAAGGCCATGGCCTTGTATACGGATTATGTATTCCAATCATAGACCTTTGCGTGAGGTCTATGATTCGAATATAAGGCCACCACTAATATTAACATATTGTTAATCTCATTTACGACTTATTAAACTAGATGTGCTGCATCTAGTAGGGTAGGGTAAGTAGGGTAAGTCGTGCAGCCTACACTTGTTTGTATATTAGCATGGCATAAATTATTGTTTGCTATATATTGTGACGGTAACTATTTCGAATGCATGAAAATATACTTGTGTCAAACTGCACGTGCTGAGACGATCTGCAATGGAAAAACCAGCAAGATGCTCCCCCATTTCCATTTGTAAAGCTGTTTTGATATCACTGTTTCTGACAATGTGTTTATGTGGCCTTATATGCGAGTCATTGCTTTCGGTGGGAAAAAAACTTTTTTTCGAATATAAGGCCATGGTCTTGTATTCGAATATAACGCCACACACAGATATATATGGTTGGCCAAACTGGTCAGAAGTAATGATTGTTGTGCGCGATAAATGAGGAATTATATCGCGCAGTAAATCAACCAATCAGGTGAGGCGTTTTACATCGCGATCAAAATATATTTATGTCGCGCTATATGTCAAACATTCATAACCTGTCTTTCAATGCACGATTCATTTCAAATGATATTTATTGTGGGCATGAAATCACAGGTTGTCATTGGATGATTTATTCCGCGATCTAAATCAAATTGTAGGCCTACCTTGACATGAAACACCTTACATGATTGGCTGGTTTACTGCGCGATACAATTCCTGATTTAATGCGCGCAATAAGTATCTTTAAATGTGTCGCCGCGACTGTCGCGCATGAAAAGACGGGATATGAATGGTTAAATTACTGCGGGATATAAATATACTTTGATCGCGCCATAAAACAACATCCATGATTGGTTAATTTACTGCGCGATATAAATGCATATTCATTGCGCGACAAAATTTACTTATGACCGGTTTGGCCAACCATAGATATAAGGCCATGACCTTATATGCGCGTCAATACGGTAGGCAGAACTTACTAAGATTAGTAAGAACGTTATGATGATTACCTTAGGATTCTGGCTCACGGAGATTAAGTTTGGAAGCAAAACATTGATTAGATCTGCAGAATTCGTTGATTTGACGGGTTTCACGGATATATTTCACAACATTGGTGATTCATATTTCCGTATTCTTTCTCATTCACATTCGTTAGATCGTATACAAGCCAATACGTCTTGGCCCATTATTACAGTGACTTTCTAACAACATAAATTCATGTCTAAATATCTAAGTACTTTATTATCGCTCAGCGTTGATTTGATTTGGCCTTTGTTTGATCCCGCCCCACTAAAATTTGGCCTAGCACTGCAGCTTTTAGTACAGTACCGTAGCTGTTAGGCCTAGATCTAGCTAGCCTTCAGACTGTTGCTGGTAACATGGGCAATCTGAGACACAGGCTGTGATTGGTTCAAAACTGGTCACATGGTGCAGAGAGTATGGCGCTGATTGGTCACGCCAACATTTGCCCAGAGTGACACTTTATTAGGGCATCAACAAGTACTCGGTTAACCGGTTACTGTTCGGTTACAGACTGTAACTGGTTACAGATTTTGTAACCGGTTAATCGTGAACGTATTTTGGCGTTTTGGTCAACCTCGTAATTCAGCTTCAATCACTTCATATCAGTCAAATTTCCACCTGAACATGCAGAATTGAACTGATTTATCATTCTTCGATCCAAAAAGACTGTTTATTCATCATAATATTGCATCTAGTGTCGAGTTTTTGGCGCAATTTTGACACTGAGATTTGATAAAATACGAACGGCGAAAATAATTGGTGTTACCAAAATTACATTATTTAGCTCTATATTTTTGGACAAGGAACAGGTTACGGTTCGGTACAAGCTAACGAGAAACCGGTCACAAAATTTTGTACTCGCTGAAGCCCTACACTTTATCCTACATATGCTCCGGCAAATCTACATTAAGAAAGACAACAATAACATGACATTAATAACTAGACGTCAAGGCCTAAAGATGCCTTGGGGCATTTCGGATGAAGCAGTATTCTTACCTAGCATATCCCTAAGCGACCTTGCCTAGAACCATGATGACTCTGAAAACGAGGTCAAAGTTTAACCGACATACCTCTTAAGGTGGTTCGCGGGTGGTTCACCCTGTAGACAGAAAGCGTTATAACGTTTACGTTTATGACGCTCTGTTTTGCCATTTCTGGGTCATTCTATCCATCGAAATAGGGCCTATGAGGCTAGGCCTATACCATTCGCGAGCTAAATCACTCAGCTCATCATATCTTTACTCTAATTAAACCCGCGGGCATGGACGCGGCTAGAAATCGGCATGAGCGGTTCCATGTACGAACTATACGAACATGCGAAATCGACCGTTTAGTTCATTTCTGTATACTGTATTCACCCGATGTTTCATCGAACCTGATGTAGGCAACACGGACATTTTCATCGGCAGACATGGAGCGAAAATATGTTTATATTCTAGGCCTGTTAATATCATAGGGGAAGTGATCCTCTTCATTCATTAGGCAAACACTCTATTTTGTCACACGAATTCATTCACACGGCGCCTAGCTACCTCTCGTGTACATAGCATTAGTCCACGAATGACCGTCGATAACCAAATGGCGCATTTCTCAAAATCCAAAATCGTGCAAGTAAATAAATTAATAACGTTCAATAATAATTCTGGATATTTTATGTCCCATAGATGTGTAGCATTACACATAATAATAAATGTGCGATGCGATTTTTACCAGTTGCGAACTAAAAGTATCAGCGCTTATCTGCTTATAGACCTATCTCCAAAAAAACGAACAAAGATACAGACGTAGATCTAGGCTAACTACAAATTTTCGGTGCTTCTTCACTCATTCTTCACTCACAAATAACTCAGAATGTGATTTAAATGGCAACAACATTAAAGTCCCCTACGATGTGTATCATCCGTGTTCTATCAAGATCTAATGAACTCGATACTGCAGCTTATATGCGCAACGTTATTGGCAATTCAACTTATTTTCAGACTTTTGTAGATCTATGTTCAAAGAGGTGTTTCCCATTGCAGTCACCCATTTTGTCTTGTTATTGATTGCATTTCTTACCCTGGTATTACGATTGCTGAAATAGCCACTGTATCAATCATGATACAATCACTTGTTTATTCGTATCCGTGAAAGTGCTGTTGTTAGGCGTCGCCAGGGAAGTCGCCCCGGGGTGGTATACATCCAAATTATTAATTGGGGCCTACTCTATGTAAGATTTTTTATCGTATCAGTTACATCCATTGATGTAATTTCATTTCACACCTGGAATGATAATATATCAGTTATTGTAATTTATGATATCTGTGTCGATCAGTTCATTGAATATCAGCATATTTTGAAAATCTAGTCTACTGCCACGTCGTGCTTAACATTGAAAACCGATGTGGTGATCGATGTTTTTTTCTTCTTCAGTATTACCCTGAGGATGTTCCCTTCACTTCACGATGTTAAAATTGCTGACTTTATGGGTCAGTTTCTCACAATGTGACGATGTTTATGCAATCTAGTGAAATGTTTCGGAGTTAAACCCAGGTATTTTTGCAACTTGGAAGCTTATTAGGGCCCGGACGAGTCGGAAATTTCCGACCCGGGTACCCGTGTGGTCTGACCCGACCCGCCCCGGGTAACCCGTCCAAATATAGATCAAATGTGAACGGGAATCACTGGAGCAATTTGTAACAGTAAACGCCAGTCATCGTTCTTTTGACACATATTATTTGTTTCGTCGGTGTTTATTTTCAAGTTTGAAAAAGATCACATGACCTCATAAAACTATTTCCGATTGTTTCCCGATGATTTTCTTGTCACTTATGTGATTTTATCAGTGTTGATCGCAAATTTTCAAGACAAAACTATCTCTTTATTCGTTCTCGGGTACGGGTAATGAAATTCCAACCCGAGTAATTGTATGACCCGCCCCGAATTCGGGTACTCGTCGTCAATCGTCGACTCGTCCGGGCCCTAAAGCTTATAGATATTGTCAAAAGGCTGTTTATTTATTGTAATCCATTCAGATATATATATTTTTTTGTACTCAAAACCAATAATAATCTCGACCAATGAAATAATTATTTTTCTCTGCAAAAAGCTCCCTTTACGATTACTTTGTGAGCAACACAGAAGGAAAAAATAACGCGTTTTCACGTGTATCTACCTAGTAATACACACTTCTTCATAACTGTTATAACAGAAAAACCAGCATGGTGACATATAATTTTTTTCTCTTATTTTGAACTTAATGTATACAAAGATGATTATAGAAGCATAAATTAATGAAGTTTATGGAAATTTTCAAGTGTCGCTATCCACCTTAAGCCTGGTTTACATGATCAAACTACCATACTTCAAATTTTACTTCAAACTACTTCAAACTTTGGATTTTGACACCAAGTTTGATCATGTAAACCGAGATTTCAAACTACGTCAAACTACTTCAATATACTTCAAATTTCACCACAAAGTTTGATCAAACTCAGTCAAACTAACCAAGTTCGTCTCCTTATCCAATTAAGGAAAGGCATGGTTTTCACTTTGAAACTCGTGACATTGAAGTATAACACACTGTTCAGTTTTAGTGCAACTTTCCACAAAGGAGCATCAGAAATTAACGTCAATTGAATTTTTTCTATTGAGTTTGAAAGAGTGTGAAGTGAAAAGTTTGACCCTGTAAACTGGAATTTGACAGAATTTGATGTAGTTTGAAGTAGTTTGTCGTGACGAGTTTGATCGTGTAAACACCTAGCCCCAGCAGTGGCTCTCTCCAACCTAGAAATCGATGGGGCGTTTGGGAGAGCCACACGTCAACCTTTCTTTCAAACCCGGGACTGCACCTGCTCCTCACTTCAAACCGGGGGATTCATTTTCAAGCAAATATATTACTCAAAATTGTTTTATTTCTCATCTAGACATATTTACCTAGCGTGGGACTATGTTTTGGAATCGATTTGAAACAACTTCAAGTTTGTTTCCAACTGAAAACATCTTACATTTTACCCTATGATGCTTGTGTGGTTTCCGAGATAGCGATGAAAATGAAAAATGTCGACTCAGTGGAAATTTTTAGGAAAATACCATTCATTTCGCTCTAGGATGCACCGTTTCCGAGATATTGACGAAAATGAAAAATACTGATTCAGCAAAAATAAAATCAGGCCAAGGTCGAAGTTCATCCTCTGTATCCACAAGACATGTTTGTCTAGGTCCACGAGTTCGAAAATAATGTCCTTTCGCTCTATGACACCCCATTTCCAAGATATCGATGACACTGAAAAATGGTGACTCAGAAACGAACAAAAAATTCGCAAAAAAAAAATTCGCTCTGCGATGCACCGTTTCCAAGAAATTGGAAAAAAAAAAATGATGACTCAGCAGAAAAAAATTTAGGCCAAGGTCAAAATTCATCCTCAATACCCCTTAGACGGGCGACGAGTCCATCCGTTTTGCTCAACGACGTACCGTTTCCGATAAAGAGGCGAAAATGAAAAATGCCGATTCAGCAAAAGAGTTTCAGGTCAAGGTCAAACTTCATCTTCAATACCCATAATAGGCCTTGACGTCTAGTTGTATTTTTGCTGTAATGCTTATAAGCGGATCTTTTATGGATTTCTGATCTGCTCATGTACACTGACCGCTGCAGTAAGGTGACATTATAATGCCAAATTAATGCTTTTACCATGTTTACCAACAAATTTGCTGCTTGTAAATATTCTGCTGCAGTAAGTTAGGCATTATTATGCCAAATTAATGCTTTTACCAACAAATTTGCCGCTTGTATATTCGCTACTACATCTTTATGGACATCAGCCCAAAAGCAGGCTTGGTTTTTGGACAGTCCAAAACCTGTCCAGAACACCTTTTGGATGTCGAAAACTGTCTAAAAGTGGCATTAAGTGTCCATAACTGTCATGATGCAAATTTGAGCTGCAAAAGCTTTATGCAATGAAAATGTGGTTCCCGAAGTATTTTATCTGTTTATTGATTCGATACATGTACAATATGCCCAGATGATCCAAATGTCTGTTTGTATAATAACTTGACGAAATAACTATAGAATACTACATGACATTAGGAAATGTAAATCAAATAAATCCAGAGAGAGGGCTGACACCATCGATACCCGCAATTGCACCAACCAGGGACCCCCCCCCCCCCCTCTTCCCTTCCCTGCTGAGGAAGGACAAAGGATCTCAAGGGGCTATAATAGTAACATCAGCCTGATTGTAGTAGTATCATACATCTGGATTGTTTCAGTAAGATACATGATACAAGAAGTAGGGAGTTACATTGTTGCTGAAGCTGTGTTTTATGATGTGACGATGAGGAAGTCTGATGTGTGGCAGAACTGGATTTCTGTTCACTCAGTGGGATTCTGACAATAGACCATCTGGACACATCATGTTGTGTAAAGGAAATTTGAACAAATGCCTTTGAGCTGGTGATCACGTTAACTGACATATCGCCAAAGCCCCTAAAAGTTGTCCGAGTTGCACAAATTACCTCGGCAAACTTTTCTTTGACCAATAATAACGTGGCATCGAAAATGACGTAAAAAGACTCATACAAATTGATTCAGCGATAGGTTAATTGTTGATCCTTGTAAAATATATGTATTGGAGGTTTTGGACATCTTGGGTGTTTTGGACATGTCCAAAAGGTATTTTGGACGGACGGCTAACACCCATGTCCAAAACCTGCCAACCCTGCCCAAAAGTAAGTTCCGGCTGCATGGACTGGTGATCTATCATGTCGTCCCACTATCGTGAAAGTGTCACTACAAGGTACAACTGAATGAAAGATACCTTGTTACTTACAGTGATGTTCAACTGTCTGTATTCATGGCATCCGAACAAACTGTATCTTTGTTGCCAAAGTCTACATTGACCAGGGTTCCAACGGCTATACTAGTATGTTCAAAATTCGGGACAAATTGATTTTCATATGGCGAAGTTATGAATCCAAAGATGAATCAGTAGAAAATTATAGATAATACCACATCCTAGGTGTTGCCCACCCTCAAACTGTACATGTTGTTGTACTGACTAAATGATGAATAGTTCATTTAGTGCTGTGCAGTGATTTCGGTTTAAGTGCTTGCCTGGGAACACCCAGCAAAATCGTTTGGGATGGAAAGCTCATTATGTGGTTTGATCTTTGAGAGCCAATCAATCCTGTAGCTACTATATACTAGACAAGTATAATCTGAAAACCACAAGATTGGTGAGTAAACGGCTACTAAACGCTCGTATTGAACATGTTCATCTTTAGGAAGATCTACTTCGATCAATATCGCAGTGAAAGCCAGACAGTCACCATGGATCCGGCATTGCTTCGAGAACGGGAAGCCTTCAAGAAAAAGGCGATGGCTCTCCCATCTGTGGAGAAACGTAAATTCAAAGCCAGAGAAGAAGAGAAACCAAGCAAGAAAGTGAAGAGAGAGCAGCACAGACCAGCTCAGCCATCGGGTAAGAGAACTCCCGTCAGATCCATCAATTATATCAGTGCTGTGATGTCAAACATTTAGTGTTATGTTTAGTACTGTTTCCTTCAATCAGCCTTTGACTACAAAAGTTCCACTGGCAGCTCTCAGAACAAGTTTGGAGTTCTGGCAAAGATTGTCAAGCACATGAAGGTAATCTTCGCTTTGAAATGGTCTTGATAGTTTGTAGAAAACATGTTTTATCAGAAAACATGTTATCAGACTGAGGAAAGATTCAGGTTCAATAGAGTCTTTCATTGATTTCTTTCGTTTAGGACCGTCACAAAGAAGGTAACACTTATCCTTTGACGCTAGATGAAATTTTGGACGAAACCAAACAAACAGATATCGGACATCGGCAGAGACACTGGCTCAGCACAGAGGTTTGTGTGGCACTGGATTAGTATTGTCTATGGATTGGCTATGGAATAACATCATCTCACATATTTACATCATTGTGCATGCCTACATACCAAATAGCATTAATATTATTTGATGGATCTATAATTGATTGTGTTGAAACAGGATTTTGATTGAAAGGTCATGTTAAAAAGAGTATTTCATCCCATGCAGGCATTGTTGAGCAATCCCAAGATTGAGCGTGTGGAGGAAGACAAGTACGCTTTCAAGCCCAAGTATCGACTCAAAGACAAAAAATCGTTGCTGCGTCTCTTGGATAAGAACGACCAGAATGGCCATGGAGGGATCCTGAAAGATGATGTGGAGGAGTCACTTCCCAATGCCACCAAGGCATTCAAGGTCAGGCCTCATGGCTCACCAAGGCATTCAAGGTCAGACCTCATGGCTCACCAAGGCATTCAAGGTCAGACCTCATGGCTCACCAAGGCATTCAAGGTCAGACCTCATGGCTCACCAAGGCATTCAAGGTCAGACCTCATGGCTCACCAAGGCATTCAAGGCCAGACCTCATGGCTCACCAAGGCATTCAAGGTCAGACCTCTTGGCTCACTAAGGCGTTCAGGGTCAGATCTTATAAAGGCATTCAAGGTCAGACCTCATATCTCACCAAGGCATTCAAGGTCAGACCTCATGGCTCACCATGGCTTTCAAGGTCAGACTTCATGGCTGACCTAGGCATTCAAGGTCAGACCTCATGGCTCACCAAGGCATTCAAGGTCAGACCTCATGAAGGCATTCATTGTCAGACCTCATGGCTCACCAAGGCATTCAAGGTCAGACCTCCTGGCTCACCAAGGCATTCAAGGTCAGACCTCATGGCTCACCAAAGCATTAAATGTCAGACCTCATGGCTCACCAAGGCATTCAAGGTCAGACCTCATGGCTCACTAAGGCGTTCAGGGTCAGATCTTATAAAGGCATTAAAGGTCAGACCTCATATCTCACCAAGGCATTCAAGGTCAGACCTCATGGCTCACCATGGCATTCAAGGTCAGACCTCATGGCTGACCTAGGCATTCAAGGTCAGACCTCATGGCTCACCAAGGCATTCAAGGTCAGACCTCAGGAAGGCATTCAAGGTCAGACCACATGGCTCACCAAGGCATTCAAGGTCAGACCTCCTGGCTCACCAAGGCATTCAAGGTCAGACCTCATGGCTCACCAAAGCATTAAATGTCAGACCTCATGCCTCACCAAGGCATTGATGGTCAGACCTCATAAAGGCATTCAAGGTCAGACCTAATGGCTCACCGAGGCATTCAAGGTCGGACCTCATGGTTCACCAAAGCATTCAAGGTCAGACCTCATAAAGGCATTCAAGGTCAGACCTCATAAAGGCATTCAAGGTCAGACCTCAGGGCTCACCAAGGCATTCAAGGTCAGACCTCATGGCTCACCAAGGCATTCAAGGCTAGACCTCATGGCTCACCAAGGCATTCAAGGCCATACCTCATGGCTCACCATGGCATTCAACGTCAGACCTCATGGCTCACCAAGGCATTCAAGGTCAGACCTCATGGCTCACCAAGGCATTCAAGGTCAGACCTCATACAGGCATTCAAGGTCAGACCTCATGGCTCACCAAACATTCAAGGTCAGACCTCATGACTCACCAAGGCATTCAAGGTCAGACCTCATGGCTCACCAAGGCATTCAAGGTCAGACCTCGTGAAGGCATTCAAGGTCAGACCTCATGGCTCACCAAGGCATTCAATGTCAGACCTCATAAAGGCATTCAAGGTCAGACCTCATGGCTCACCAAGGCATTCAAGGTCAGACCTCACGGCTCACCAAGGCATTCAAGGTCAGACCTCATGGCTCACTAAGGCATTCAAGGTCAGACCTCATGGCTCACAATGGCATTCAAGGTCAGACCTCATGGCTGACCTAGGCATTCAAGGTCAGACCTCATGGCTCACAAAGGCATTCAAGGTCAGACCTCATAAAGGCATTCAAGGTCAGACCTCATGGCTCACCAAGGCATTCAAGGTCAGACCTCATGGCTCACTAAGGCATTCAAGGTCAGACCTCATGGCTCACCAAGGCATTCAAGGCCAGACCTCATGGCTCACCAAGGCATTCAAGCCCATACCTCATATCTCACCATGACATTCAAGGTCAGACCTCATGGCTCACCAAGGCATTCAAGATCAGACCTCATGGCTCACCAAGGCATTCAAGGTCAGACCTCATGGCTCACCAAACATTCAAGGTCAGACCTCATGGCTCACCAAGGCATTCAAGGTCAGACCTCATGGCTCACCAAGGCATTCAATGCCAGACCTCATGGCTCACCAAAGCATTCAAGGTCAGACCTCATGGCTCACCAAAGCATTCAAGGTCAGACCTCATGGCTCACCGAGGCATTCGAGGTCAGACCTCATGGCTCACCAAGGCATTCAAGGTCAGACCTCATGGCTCACCAAGGCGTTCAAGGTCAGACCTCATGGCTCACCATGGCATTCAAGGCCAGACCTTATGGCTCACCAAGGCATTCAAGGTCAGACCTCATGGCTCACTAAGGCGTTCAGGGTCAGATCTTATGAAGGCATTCAAGGTCAGACCTCATATCTCACCAAGGCATTCAAGGTCAGACCTCATGGCTCACCATGGCATTCAAGGCAGACCTCATGGCTGACCTAGGCATTCAAGGTGAGACCTCATGGCTCACCAAGGCATTCAAGGTCAGACCTCATGAAGGCATTCAAGGTCAGACCTCATGGCTCACCAAGGCATTCAAGGTCAGACCTCCTGGCTCACCAAGGCATTCAAGGTCAGACCTCATGGCTCACCAAAGCATTAAATGTCAGACCTCATGGCTCACCAAGGCATTCATGGTCAGACCTCATAAAGGCATTCAAGGTCAGACCTAATGGCTCACCAAGGCATTCAAGGTCGAACCTCATGGCTCACCAAGGCATTCAAGGTCAGACCTCATAAAGGCATTCAAGGTCAGACCTCATGGCTGACCTAGGGATTCAAGGTCAGACCTCATGGCTCACCAAGGCATTCAAGGTCAGACCTCGTGAAGGCATTCATTGTCAGACCTCATGGCTCACCAAGGCATTCAAGGTCAGACCTCCTGGCTCACCAAGGCATTCAAGGTCAGACCTCATGGCTCACCAAAGCATTAAATGTCAGACCTCATGGCTCACCAAGGCATTCAAGGTCAGACCTCATGGCTCACTAAGGCTTTCAAGGTCAGACCTCATGGCTCACCAAAGCATTAAATGTCAGACCTCATGGCTCACTAAGGCTTTCAGGGTCAGATCTTATAAAGGCATTCAAGGTCAGACCTCATATCTCACCAAGGCATTCAAGGTGAGACCTCATGGCTCACCATGGCATTCAAGGTCAGACCTCATGGCTGACCTAGGCATTCAAGGTCAGACCTCATGGCTCACCAAGGCATTCAAGGTCAGACCTCATGAAGGCATTCAAGGTCAGACCACATGGCTCACCAAGGCATTCATGGTCAGACCTCCTGGCTCACCAAGGCATTCAAGGTCAGACCTCATGCCTCACCAAAGCATTAAATGTCAGACCTCATGGCTCACCAAGGCATTCATGGTCAGACCTCATAAAGGCATTCAAGGTCAGACCTCAGGGCTCACCGAGGCATTCAAGGTCGGACCTCATGGCTCACCAAGGCATTCAAGGTCAGACCTCATAAAGGCATTCAAGGTCAGACCTCAGGGCTCACCAAGGCATTCAAGGTCAGACTTCATGGCTCACCAAGGCATTCAAGGCTAGACCTCATGGCTCACCAAGGCATTCAAGGCCATACCTCATGGCTCACCATGGCATTCAACGTCAGACCTCATGGCTCACCAGGGCATTCAAGGTCAGACCTCATGGCTCACCAAGGCATTCAAAGTCAGACCTCATAAAGGCATTCAAGGTCAGACCTCATGGCTCACCAAACATTCAAGGTCAGACCTCATGACTCACCAAGGCATTCAAGGTCAGACCTCATGGCTCACCAAGGCATTCAAGGTCAGACCTCATAAAGGCATTCAAGGTCAGACCTCATGGCTCACTAAGGCATTCAAGGTCAGACCTCATGGCTCACCATGGCATTCAAGGTCAGACCTCATGGCTGACCTAGGCATTCAAGGTCAGACCTCATGGCTCACCAAGGCATTCAAGGTCAGACCTCATAAAGGCATTCAAGGTCAGACCTTATGGCTCACCAAGGCATTCAAGGTCAGACCTCATGGCTCACCAAGGCATTCAAGGTAAGACCTCATGGCTCACCAAGGCATTCAAGGTCAGACCTCATGGCTCACCAAGGCATTCAAGGCCAGACCTCATGGCTCACCAAGGCATTCAAGGCCATACCTCATGGCTCACCATGACATTCAAGGTCAGACCTCATGGCTCACCAAGGCATTCAAGGTCAGACCTCATGGCTCACCAAGGCATTCAAGGTCAGACCTCATAAAGGCATTCAAGGTCAGACCTCATGGCTCACCAAACATTCAAGGCCAGACCTCATGGCTCACCAAGGCATTCAAGGTCAGACCTCATGGCTCTCTAAGGCGTTCAGGGTCAGATCTTATGAAGGCATTCAAGGTCAGACCTCATATCTCACCAAGGCATTCAAGGTCAGACCTCATGGCTCACCATGGCATTCAAGGTCAGACCTCATGGCTGACCTAGGCAATCAAGGTCAGACCTCATGGCTCACCAAGGCATTCAAGGTCAGACCTCATGAAGGCATTCAAGGTCAGACCTCATGGCTCACCAAGGCATTCAAGGTCAGACCTCCTGGCTCACCAAGGCATTCAAGGTCAGACCTCATGGCTCACCAAAGCATTAAATGTCAGACCTCATGGCTCACCAAGGCATTCATGGTCAGACCTCATAAAGGCATTCAAGGTCAGACCTAATGGCTCACCAAGGCATTCAAGGTCGAACCTCATGGCTCACCAAGGCATTCAAGGTCAGACCTCATAAAGGCATTCAAGGTCAGACCTCAGGGCTCACCAAGGCATTCAAGGTCAGACCTCGGCTCACCAAGGCATTCAAGGCTAGACCTCATGGCTCACCAAGGCATTCAAGGCCATACCTCATGGCTCACCATGGCATTCAACGTCAGACCTCATGGCTCACCAAGGCATTCAAGGCCAGACCTCATGGCTCACCAAGGCATTCAAGGTCAGACCTCATGACTCACCAAGGCATTCAAGGTCAGACCTCATAAAGGCATTCAAGGTCAGACCTCATGGCTCACCAAACATTTAAGGTTAGACCTCATGACTCACCAAGGCATTCAAGGTCAGACCTCATGGCTCACCAAGGCATTCAAGGTCAGACCTCATAAAGGCATTCAAGGTCAGACCTCATGGCTCACCAAGGCATTCAATGTCAGACCTCATAAAGGCATTCAAGGTCAGACCTCATGGCTCACCAAGGCATTCAAGGTCAGACCTCATGGCTCACCAAGGGATTCAAGGTCAGACCTCATGGCTCACTAAGGCATTCAAGGTCAGAACTCATAAAGGCACCCAAGGTCAGACCTCATGGCTCATCAAGGCATTCAAGGTCAGTCCTCATGGCTCACCAAGGCATTCAAGGTCAGACCTCAGGGCTCACCAAGGCATTCAAGGTCAGACCTCATGGCTCACCATGGCATTCGATGTCAGACCTCATGCCTCACCAAGGCATTCAAGGTCAGACCTCATGGCTCACCAAGGCATTCAAGGCCAGACCTCATTTCTCACCAAGGCATTCAAGGCCAGACCTCATGGCTCAACAAGGCATTCAGGGTCAGACCTCATATCTCACCAAGGCATTCAAGGTCAGACCTCATTGCTTACCAAGGCATTCAAGGTCAAATGTCATAACGCACGAAGCATTCAAGGTCAGACCTCATAGCCCAACAAGCGTTCAGATCAGACCTTAAGAATTAAAGGTCAGACATCATGGCCCAGCAACCATTCAAGGTCAGACCTCATGACCCACCAAGCATTCAAGGTCAGACATCATGGTCCACCAAGCATTCAAGGTCAGAACTTATAGCCCACCAATGTATTCCAGGTCAGACTTCTTGGCTCACCAAGCATCCAAGGTCAGAACTCATGGCTCACAAAGCATTCAAGGTCAGACCTCATGGGTCACAAAGCATTCCAGGTCAGACTTCTTGGCTCACCAAGCATTCAAGGTCAGACCTCATGGCTCACAAAGCATTCAAGGTCAGACCTCATGGCTCACAAAGCATTCCAGGTCAGACTTCTTGGCTCACCAAGCATCCAAGGTCAGATCTCATGGCTCACTAAGCATCGAAGGTCAGAACTCATGGCTCACCAAGCATTCAAGGTCAGACCTCATGGGTCACAAAGCATTCCAGGTCAGACTTCTTGGCTCACCGAGCATCCAAGGTCAGAACTCATGGCTCACCAAGTATTCAAGGTCAGACCTCATGGCTCACCAAGCATTCAAGGTCAGATCTCATGGCTCACCAAGCATTCCAGGTCAGACTTCTTGGCTCACCAAGCATCCAAGGTCAGAACTCATGGCTCACCAAGCATTCAAGGTCAGATCTCATGGCTCACCAAGCATCCAAGGTCAGAACTGACAGCGGCTGATGTTTAAAACATTGAACAGTACTCATGGGCAGATAGTAAAAACAATGGTCAATCAAATGTGTCTTTGCTTTGATGTTTGACTTCTATTGGGGGTTATGTGCAGTCTTGCAACATGCTTTTATTTTAATCTTCCAGAACCTTGGGGATCAGATTATATTTCTCACAAGGCCAGACAAGAAACAAGTTCTGTTTTACAATGACAAGAGTTCACATTTCCAAGTTGACGAAGGTAAGTTTGTTTTCTGGCGTAATATTCTCGGCATATTTATATCCTGTGAAGAGAAATTAGCACATAGATGTGATTGCATGTACGTATAAGTTGCACATGTGACAGAGATCCAGCGGTTGTGGCGAGGTGTGGCTGTGGACGGTGTCGATGAGCGGAAAATCGAGGACTACCTCCAGCGACAAGGAATCACATCCATGCAGGACATTGAAGTCAAACGGGTCCGTTCTCTGTCTGCTGCGCATATAAATGGTCACATTTATTTACAGGCAAAAGTAGATTACCTTACGTTTTTGGGGATATTCTGTATTGATCATAGTTTCGTCTCATCTAAGACTCAGCAGTAATGACTTTATGTCCATATCCTGTGGCAGGCAACACAGAAAAAACGCAAGTCAGGTAAACGGAAACAGAAAGTCACCAACAAACACAACGAGCATTTGGACGGGATCCTGAAGGATTACTCTGAGAAGTGACTGCTCCAAACCAAACAGACTGCAGTGTTTGAGAGGTCATTGAGGGAGTGCGTGGAAGCCCAGTGGGTGACAAGTCAGCCGATTGGTCACTGATCTTATCGAGGATACAGTCGTGAAATACCGCCCTGTGGAGGTTATATTTGTATACATGGAGGATGTTACACCAGAACTTATATGTTATACCACAGTGTTGAAATCCGTAGACAGCGGATTATCTTTCACCCTGTCAAGGATCTGAGGTGGACAGCGGATTATCTCTCACCCTGTCAAGGATCTGAGGTGGACAGCGGATTATCTCTCACCCTGTCAAGTGTCAGAGGTGCCAGATGGTTAGTTTGGGTCCGTAGCATTGCTGACATTTCTCGATACATCAGGACATTATGTGGTAATAGTCAAAGAACTGAACTGCTGTATTTTACTAAAACCAGGGCTGGGTTCAATTGTAATTGTAATTACCGGTATGTAATTGAGTAATTAATTACAATTTGGTGTAATTATAATTGTAATTGAAAAGTTACCATGAAAAGTAATTGTAATTTAATTGTAATTGTGAATAATGCTCCTGAAATATTTGTAATTGTAATTGTATTTTATGTAAATAATTGAAAAACTAGTTCAATTATGTTGCATATATTCATTGTTTAGTCCAGTGCCATACATAGACACACATTTAGATACACAGACACACAAGTGACACAACCAGTCACCACCCACAGTGATCAGCAAACATACAGCTGACTATAGAAATTAATGCATAGAATAAACAAGAGCAACTGCTAACTGATTTCACTTATTGTTCAAGATGAGATCACAAAGCTTCTATGACAAGTTAAAACAATAGAGTGGATCAGTCATCACAGATGTTCCTTGTGCTTTGACAAATCACTTTGGGCCATGTTTTGATTTATAAAATCTTCAGCGTGGGAGATGACTGAAACTGATGGCACATCTGCTCTCTGTATAGTTTTCTCTTAAGTTGTTTTAAAAGAAGTGTCCCTCATTGCACAACTCACTAGTGAAATAAACCACTCAAAATAAACAGCCTTGAACATTAGATGATGATTGCATGATTTGCATTTTAATCTCTCCAACCTGAACTGTGTCTGATGAAGATTATTTTAATCTTTAAATATTCATTTTTAAGTGTAATTAATAATTATATGTAATTGTAACTGTAATTGTAATTGAACATTTCCATATCAGTGTAATTAAATTGTAATTGTAATTGATTTTTGATGTAATGAATTAATGTAATTGTAATTGCAATTGACCTCTGTGTTCCATTTGTAATTGTAATTGTAATTGACCAAAGTAATTGAACCCAGCCCTGACTCAAACAGTCTTCTAAATAGCACCATATTTTACCCATATCAGCTCATCAATAAACAGTTCCAGGCATCATGTTGTTCCATGTTATGATTGTTTGTTCTTTAACCATGATAACAGGCAAACTACAAGTCATTCTAGAATGCATAGGCATGTTTATCTTTGTCTTTAATGAAACATACGCCATGTCATGTACAGCGCTTAGAGCATGTAAATGATTAAGCGATATATAAATAAATTATTATGATGGCAGAGTCTGTAATATTTTTTTGATGTGGCCACCATTTTAGTGCCAAAAATGGCCAATTTGACATAATTTCAAACTTTACAGATAACTTCTCATTGATGTGATAACATTTTTTTTCTATTTCTGTACAAGCATGCTATTTTAGGCTATTTGTAATGTATATAAAGATGCTAGACCTTAAATCGCTCCAACGACCTGTGTAAAATGTATGGCCAAAAAGCCCAAAATGGGCCGAAATACACAAATTGGCCTCTGGGGACAGAACGCTTGCAAATAGAGCTTGGGTTTGTTTCATGAAGAACATATCGGATATTATATATGGTGGATCATCTGGTAACCTTGAATTTGACCTCAGATGACCTTGAGTGGTAAACCTCGAAATCACCGGACCAGAAATGTGTAAATTGGCCTACACAGACATTATTTTTGTAGATAGAGCTTAGGATGTATCATGAGTGTATAGAAAGCCATGTAATAATGGATCTATTGCTGACCTTGAACTGGACCTCAAGTAGTCGCATCTAACCGGAAAAGTGTAAACTGGCCTGCGCAGACAGAACACTTGAAGACAGTGCTTAGCTTTGTATAGTGACCATATAGGAAGTCATTATGTTGGATCTTTGGATTACCTTTGAAGATATCCCATATTCTCACAGCTCTATGGATATGTGATGACGTATTGTGAAATCACAATTCTCTTACGTCAAAAGACCATGTCTAAATGGCACGGCTGGAGCACCATGAACTGGATTTTGATCGCGCCAAATGCGCATTAGAGTGATAGGATTTGTAAATTAATTTCATGACGTCACAGGAACATAAGCTTTAATGCTGATCAGATTCGCCAGATCATCGGGGGTCTTGTATATCTTTAAACTGTATCATGACATTGTAACTGAAACACACACCAAAAAAAAATCACAAAACTGTAATTGTTTCATGTATATTTTATTTCCAGAAAGTGGCAGAACAAAAATATTCAGATAAAACTGGTCTTTTCACACTATGACAATATGTCCACGGACTCGATGCCAGTTTCTACAACTTAATGCTACCACAGACTGACAACTGCCAAGGTTTCCCCAGTGAAATAACACACGAGTCTGCTCTTACAACTAAACGTTGCCATAGCAACAGGGAGTCTGGTGACCGAGGCATGCCAAGCGCTAGATTTTGTGGGCTGACAGAAGCACCTGAACACCAATTTCTTGGTCAATGTTGTGCAAAAGTGCAACTTTGATTATTTTGTGTTCTCAAAACAGTGTTACATCGCCCAAAAGTTGGCAGCTTGCCAGGCCTCGGTGTTGGAGATACATAATTATTTGACAAGACTGAACAAAGACAACTCGCTTTTCATTTACATACAAATGACATGATATGTGTTTAGAGATACAATAATAGTAACCATTGATTGATAAATTAAGAACACTAATATGTACATTTATAAATATGGGCTTGTTGAGTTGACAGCTCATTACCATATTCCTACTCTATGAGGAGAGAGAGTCGCAGCCGATCCCGACACAACCGTCACCGCGCTCTGCTCCCAAAATCCTCTCCCACCTACTGTGATATTTGCGTAATCAAACGTTGTCCTACCGACACAGATATGATTGCACATCGTAACAAGTGTAACATGAAAGAAAAGAGTCGCTAACACAACACAACCACTCACTGACATAGCTCCAGTCCTAGACCTCAGAGATAACCAATCTCTCAGTCATCGCTGGCTGAGCAAACTCACATCAAACTAGCTGATTCTTGTCTGCTACAGTGAAAACAAACTTACTCCTACTCAGTAAATCTACACAGACGTTAACTAGACTGTCCCCGACCCCTTAACAAAAAGCCATCCCAAAATTGGCAAGAGAAGCCCAAGTCTGCGACTACAAAAATCAAAATTAGTGTCAAATTCTGAAGAACGATATCATCAAACCATTTACAAATTTGAAGTCAAACTGTGTTCATATTAACCTTGTTTGCTAGTTTGTTTTTGTTTTAAAAAGAGGCTGTGATACCTTCACTAAAATAATGTGAACTTTTGAGTATTTAGTATATAGACCTTGTGCAGTTTGAAGTGGTTCAGTCTGGAAATAAATATCAATGTTCGATGCACACTCTCATGTAAATTGAAGAATAATATTTACATGGTAGCAAAATCGGACATCAAAACTGATTATAATAATGAATCAACACAAAAGTGATAGCTTCGTACATAAATTCCATGGTAGAACTAAACCATTGTACACAATATGTCCAATACTGGAGAAAAATCATACTTTTCGTTGCTATCGGCCTTAGATTGACGAAAACAGAAGCTCGTTAACAATGTAAATAATAATTTACACAAGTTCATTGTACCAATGCGTTGTTTGTTTGTTTGTTTACACGTAATATGACATCAAACATTGATCAATACTGCATTGATTACTGTAAGTCATTGTTACATCTATGGTTGCATATAAACAGCTATCAGACTGAAACAAACAAATCTCATCCCAAATCTGCACACAGAACTCGCTTAAATAACTGTACATCACCTCGTGCACTGCTTGGTAGAAGGGACAATGATGTCGGATCATTTTGATTCAGTTGCTCAGTTTTGCCTACAGATGGCCCAATACATAAATATAACACAACATTAACATAATAGGATACAACAATTGACAAACCTGATGGTCAGGCCAACACACGCACACACTCCCAGGTCCATAGTGGACTCTTCCCCGGTACTAACCCACCCACCCCCATCCAACCCTAGAGTGGACTCTCCCAAACGACAGTATCTCCCGCAAACTCAGACTTTGTTCTGCTCTCACACAAGACAATACGCACATAAATATCATCAACATAAAAATGGTCCATTTCGTCACCCTCTGAGCAATAGAAGATTGTATTTTTGTTTTGATTCCTGCATAGCACAAGTTTCATAATTTTCCTTATGAAAATCTTCTCACACGTAGAAAACTGGGTCTATTAAATATAAAATAAATGAAGGTACAGTACTCTCACACTAGCGTGCAGACAGCAACAGAAACATACCGCACAAATTCACATGGGTACCAGCTAATTGTGTCATGACTAGCTTTACCATATCCAGGAGAAGGCCTCGTTTTACTTGAGTCGATAACACTTATCACAATATTGTATAACGCAGGAGCTGTTTGTGTGTATACCTCAGACGTTCATACAAGGTGGTCGTACACCGACCAGCACACAGTGTCTGTGGTTAGATACAAGTTCAATGTCAGACGCACTCACTTGACTCGTATAAACTAGAGGACAGTACCCTTATAGCCAGTAGTGTGTTGTGGAATAGCAGCACGTCACTCGCGAGCCGCAGACAGCCGACCAATCACAGAGTCCCGTATGGTACGTGTTAGTGTGTGCACCCCAGCACAGGTGGAATGTTCACGGAGATCAAAACTTTACCGCCACTAAACATCACTCGCACATTCTACACATGGGTTCATGTCGTGAACAAAACTGCATAGTAGATCAACGAGTTGTTTCTGTGCCAAACTGACTTAATGTTTAGGATGTCAAAGAGACCAGACAGGAATAAGCAGTGACAGAGCCACAGCATAACATCCAGAGAAAAACAATACCAAACAAAACCCTGCTTTGCCTAAAAAACATCGAAATAAAACATGCCTAGAATGCTACACAAAAAATAAAACCTGACAAATACACATAACTTATTATTTAGCATAAGTGATAACTGCAAATGAGCGGAGAATCAAACGTTATAGCAATGAATTACACAATCCGTTAGATACAAGTTTTCCAGTTCTATACATTTTACACAGCTGTAGTTACCATGGTTACAATACTATCACTACGCAACAGTTCCTGATCACATTGGTGATTTCCTTATGTAAAATGCATTAAAATTCATAAAACTTGTTTAACATTCCGGTGTAGGGTCTTTTCCAAGACTTGTGCAGTGTATAAAATATCGGTGGGAACACTTGCAATTTATTATTCTGTGCAGTTTTATAAATCGGTGGGTCCTGTGGTAACACGAGATAACTGGCACAGATATGTTTTAGGCTTACTGGGACGGAGGTTTGGGGGAAATACAATTGTGAGCAGACCCCCAGGGACTCGAGTTCACATGGCTACACTCACACACTCTCAACATAACAGCGTACCATGTACAAATTGCGTAATTCGTTGTACAATGCATGTGGATAATGCTGAGGTCTTTGATAAACTACAATAAAACCTGTAGGCAAAATTCTAACCTGCATTTACCAGTTTCTTCTGGCCAAAACAATAAGCAACAAAAGTAGATCCAGGAAGCCATCATGTCAACTCCAGTTCAATAACCACAAATATGTACACACAAAAAACAATTATTTGACGATACTGCATGACTCATATATACCGGTAACAGCCCGACAAAAATAAACAGCATCATTCCATCATCGAACCAGCAAATAATTCTCAGTTCATTAATTATCACATGCAAAGTATTTATGTTTTTTTTGTCATTTTTTTCAAACTTTTTTCATACAAAGTTGCTTGAGCTATTTACACATAAGATATGATACACAATGCTTTGAACCAGTCAGTGTATAAACCAACCAAGTCCATGTACAAAAACTAACAAATGCACTAGTTCTACTGAACCGGAATCCTTATCCAAGTCCTGAAGAACTGTAAATAAAATAAGTAAACACACAAAAATACAACAACATAAACAAAAAATCATTGATCGTATGACAAAACTTAAAAGAAAAACAATATATCAGAAGCACAGTATACTTAACTAAGTATACACGATGTATGTTATACACCGTATATGTTTCTATGTACAAAGACTTTATCTATCGATGCAAACATCACAAAGTTTTAACCTTGATCACTTAAATTCTGAACACTTCAAGTTCCAATTGCTCGCACTAGTATGTAAACACATACAAAAAACACCACACGCGCATCACAAAGTCACATCTCATCAAATAAACAGAAATTTACAAAAGTTGATTTGTTGTAGCTGGTTGTCCTGGCAACGTGTGCTGGGGTTGTCGCTTGCATGCTGAAGGGGGGCGGGGGTCGAGACGAACACCAGGACTCGGGCAGTGACATGGCCACGACACTCACATCGCAGGGAACTGAAAGATTATATTGTAAAATACGTGAGGTCATTCATCATCAATATTAAATATGTGAGGTCATTCATCATCAATATTAAATATGTGGTCATTCTTCATCAATATTAAATATGGGAGGTCATTGATCATCAATATTAAATATGTGAGGTCATTGATCATCAATAATATTGTCATTTGTCAACTTCACAACTTGTTTAGGTCATTACTGTAAAAAAAAAAAAAACTAATGGCAGACAATTTATTTAGCAGATTCAGTGGTAGGGAAGGAACCTCCAAATGAAATCTTATGTTAAGACAATATTTGTGGTTTTGAAAAAAACAAATAGAATCCATGACAAATAATGTGGGGGTCACAACTGCCAAATTTAATAGCTTCCAATATTAGTCTCTTTTCAGCCTATCGTAGATGTGTTCTAATTGACAAAAACACAATGTAGTACCATGTATGTCAATATTTGGTTGCGTACTCACCAGCTCGCCCATCTTGTGTTTGGCAAACTCTATACGCATTCCACCGCGCTCAGAGGACAGAAGCATGAATCCCTGAAGTCTGTTCATCGTGTCCACGGCACTGCGTGCGTCCTGGCAACAAGAGCACATTGCTAAATTGTGTCTAGTAACAGTCCAGCTCAAATCAAAACAGCACCTATGCACCATTGACTTTTATGAAGTCACACACACTCAACCATTCTCAAACTTGTGATATTAACTTACCTGGTACTCGACAAAAGCCACCGGAGTTCCCCCTTTGTTGTGCATGCGAAGTCGACTAAACCCGGGGAAACTGTGCGAAAACAAAGGCCACTTATAGACATTGTCATACAAAAATTGGCAACAGTAGTTTAATAGGGTGATTAGGTGAAATTGAAGACAACAATTGAAGCTGTTTTGTATCAGCTATATGTCAAATGATATCGCAGTTACTATTGTCAGTATGTAAATTCAAGAAAACACAGCATTTGAGTGCTCAGACAGACACAGGCCAGTTGTAACAGTGACATTACAATGTGCAGAGATACACAGCGAAATATGGTGGAGTGCCATCCATGTTATTGGATGAAATAAAATTTCATCAAATGTCATAAAGTTTTGTCCAGATGTTATAAGACAACAGGAAAGGTTCGAGAAAGGATATCTTCGGTTAATAACATAACAAATGCAAACACAAAAATGCGGAAGATGTTGCACAGAGGTTATGTTTTAAGCCAAATTAGTGCAAGATATGCTTACGATATTGATATGCACCAAGAGAGCAGTGTAGAGTGAAATAACACATCAAACTTGAAGACAGGACAGTGCAGACAGATGGAAAGAGTCTTGACAACGAAGACGGAGTGGTCCCTCCCTCCCTCCATCCCTCGACCAGCCTACCCAAGGGGGTATTATCTTAAGAGAGGGCAAAGCTTAGCTCCAGTAATTGCCTTGTATGACTATTGGCTATTTTCAATTGATGCACCACATAGTGCAGTAAATTGAGTAATAGGTACCGGTGCATGGTTGAATGCATGGATTTAAAGTCTGTATCCCTATATCTTGTAAACTCTAATGCTTCATTGACCACTCTGGATCACAGCATAACAATGAGGGTGCCAATCAGATCATAGAGGCACTATGTAGGCCCAGTTTGGATCCTATGACCCCAGGGATCACAAGGTTGCTAGGGAGGTCCAGCTGCTTCAGGGTTGATGTGTTATTTGTTCAAGTGACACCCAAAACCTCACAGAAAGCAAATTTATTAGACAGACTCACGTCCATCTGCCCGTCCGGTGTCTGCGCATGTCACCCAAGCAGACGACCGGCCAGACAGACGGACTTGGGTCGCAAGGGTCGGTGTGACTGAGCTCAGTACCTGCTGAACAGCTCCTTGAGCTCCTGCTCGGAGCAGAACGGCCCGAGGTTGGCCACAAAGAGGGTGGAGCAGGGGTTGGCGGGGGCGACGGGGCTGGTGGCCAGGGTGCTGGTGGCGGGCGAGCTATTGCCGAGGGGGGACCCCAGCACCGGGCTGGCAGCCACATGGGGGTGGGGCACGGCGGCCTGGGGGTGGCCAGCCATGGCTAGATGTACCTGCTGCGAGAACCAAAGGAAAGGTCGCTATAAGGTCTGTGATGGCTACAGAGTAACATAAACGCACAGCGGGGAACAAAGCTCTAACTACAACAACCACAGGCCTGCTCCCTTCATTTTATGAAAACAAATTTCACAATTTTTTCGAAAAAATGTTAAGTGATCAATTCCACTTTTTCTGCTCACTAATTTTTCATAAATTTCACCAAAATTGTCACCATGGTATCAAATTTTACCATGGTATAAACCAAACTTCATAATCTTATGAAAAAAAAAAATAGTTCAAATTCTATTTTTATTTACAAAGAGATCCTGCATGGAATTGACGGGCAGGCCTGGTGGATGAAATGAGGTAGAAATTTCCAGATAATATAAATACAGTAAATAGTACAGTAAATATGGTCAAAGGCCAATCCCCTAGCACCAGAAGTGACACTGACAGCAAACAGGACAGAATTCTTGTGTACACAACTTGTCTGAATCATCAGCTGCAATTGACCAATCAGCTTGCAGCATCAGGTGCGGGGCTTCCTTGCTGATTGACTAACAAAGTGCAAGAAGCCGTCAGTGTCGACTGCTGGTGACCAGTGATGGTCATGTTAATATAACTGGCTCAGCAAAGCATGAAAAATATAATTATGAATTGGAATCACTGAATTCAAATTACATATCAAAACTGGATGATTAATCCACAGGCAAAAAGGCATATAGCTACTAAAACAATACAGGTACACACTCTAATGAACTACTGAAATGTTATGAATACAAGTCATTTCTTTACTTGAAAACATCTTCGACAGTCATAACTCTAACACAAAGGCACATCCTGCTATATTCTGACCCTGAGATAGGTTTTGATCAAGGATGTGATCTGACGAGGAGAGGTGAACAGATGCCATGCTGAGTGCTACAGACACAAGTGATCCAGACACAGCGCGTGCTGGTGGACATGATACAATAGATTATACATCCGTACATCCAAACATATACATTACAGGGTGTTATTAAATTATTTACTTAAGGGTATAAATATACCGGTAACCAAATTCATGGTTGCACAGACGCAGACATCACATGTATATTGTAAGCATTACACGACTATAGTAAGTACACAGCCTCGTGTATCAACAGGAGCACACTAAGCTTGTACAGCATGCTGGGAACAACACAGTGAAGGGTATACAACTAGCTACACATGATAGTTGTTTAGCTAACTGTCGCTAGGACACGAGAGCAGTTGCCATGGTTACCTGCGCGAGGGCGGGGTGTTGGTGGATCAGTGTGGGGTGGTGTAGTGCTGCCGTCGCTGGGGTCAGCTCCGTGGGGTAGGACGACATCAGCGGATGGGCGGCCCACGTCTCCGGCACACCTGGGAAAAACGCAGTGGCACCAAGCTCGTCTGTAGGTGGTCCGGGCGGTCGCAGGGCGGTTAGAGGCAGCAAGCAGGCAGCACACACACCGACAGACAGGGTCACGTACAGCAGGGGTGGTGGAGTGGTGGGGTGGGGGAGGAGTTAGATATAACAGACTGTTGTACAAACGGGTGCAGTACAAGTCCAGCATGTGGATATCATCAAAGCTTGATCTCCACAGTTATCACTACATTGATGTAGAGTGCGCTTAAACATGCTACCAGTGCATTGATTACACTTATTGTTACAGTCCATTTCTCTATGCTAACAATTTTCATCAAAACATTTTATATTGGTTTACAAGATTTAATTCCACATTGAGAGAAAATACATGTTAAGTTTACATGATGATTGTAGTTTTACGAGTTGTGTTTCATTCATCCATGTACATTAATCTGTGCATGATAAGAAATGAGGGGCAGTGCCAATCCAGGTTGTAAGTAACAAACAGCGCAGAAAAACAGACATGTCCAACAGAATTTTATACTAGTTGTCATTAAATTCTTTGAGGGTACCTCACTGTAAAGTTAATATTTATCAGCGTCAACAGGGCGTGTAGAATAGAGAGGTGTCACTCCACTGGCACCATTTTGTATTTGAACTGGTGGCACTCCTGGCGGATGGTGTAGGTTTATGAATGAATCTGTTAACTACTATTTCCATTGATAAGAATCTATGAATGAAAGAATATGTTAGCAAAACGAAATGACGTAACTCTCAATCGTCCCTGAGGACGACAAACTACAACACCGCATCCAGCCACCAGGATTGCAGGTCTCCGTGAGACAAAATGGTAGACAATAGAAATTTGCAGAGTGACACCTCTCTATTGTACATTCTCTGGTGTCCATCGCGTCTGGGAGGTACTGCTGTACAGGCAGACACTTACGACCAGTGAGCGGGTGAATGAAGGTCGGGTGAGTAGCCGCGGGTTGAGGCGACTGCTGCTTCGGCTTTGTCACTTTAGTGTTGCTCTTAGCGAACTCCAGTCGGAGAGTCTGAGGGAGGTCTGGGTCAAACTTGACACCCTGTAACACCAACACATGTAACCATGGTAACAAACAGAACAGTCACAGTTACGGCTGATTCTGTGTAAAGGACATTTCCACATAATCACTTATTTTCTTCGATTAGCTTGTTTGTAAGTTGGTTATAACTTGACGATTTGACATATTGATCGTGACAGTGAGATTATGTGACTTGTGCTGATGTCAAAAAGGTTTTACGGGTGGCCTGATGTCAGTACCCATGCATGTGATCACCACGGGCGTCCATGACAACCTCATGGCTACTATCATAGTGTAACCAAGGTATATCATAATGTTCTCAAAAAGATACCATTAAATTACATTTGTTTGTCATAATGCACCCCATTTGTAAGAATGAATTTGATTCACTTTGAAAACCCATAAAATTGGTGAAAACTTTGAGAATGAATATACATGTAACTTATGTAGCATCGTGAAATTCCCTTTTGTTAATTGACACATGAAGTGTTGACTTGTGTTAATTAACAAACCAGACGTGCTGAAGATCGTGAGGTGTTGGCCTTGACGTGCTGACTTGTTAGTGTGTGCTGCTTCAAACATGGCTTCTGGCTGGAGCCAATAGCGACTCTGTGTCATTTCGACTTACTACACCAGGTGTTTTATTTCAGTAAGAAGTCTATCATGGTCACTAGCACATTTATAACTCCACTATTATTCATTATTATTAACCAATAGGCCTATCATTGCGCCTAGGGTGTCAGTGGTGTTTGGTGTCCGTGAGTTGTCAGTGAGGTGTCACATTAGTGTTTCGGTATCATTTGTGATTTTGTTTTCGCCTCTGCACTCTTGGTGTATAATGATATAAAATAATTAAGGGATGGTGATTTTCTATTCCTGCTATTTTGTTAAGATAGCATAAGGTCATCAATTAAGCAATAACATGAAAATCAGCACTGATAGCCTTAGTTTTCTTCAGTGTGGTACGTTCCTGATGCTGGGTGCCTGTTGTGGTAATGGCCGGAGATTGTCAGGCGTATGTGTGTGTATGGGGGGGGGTTGGGGGGGGGGGGGGGTTGAAGACTTTGCCGGTGATGACACTGCAGTGCGTGTTATGCGTGTGTGGTGTTGGGGACGGGGCATCGTGTGCAGATTATCTGTGTTTTGTTCCGATAGCTTGGGTGTCTTTTTTTTTTCACTCACCGTAGCCTGAATCGTTCTAAAGTCTGCCCCTACAAATGAGCCACAACTAGCAATGAGAGATGATCATGTCAGAGTTTTAGGCCCGGCACTAATAGCTGCCAGGGATCGTTTATTATCTGATTCAGCGCCTGGGGTTTAGTCAGTGACAATCAATATAAGCACTGTACTGGGCCGTCATGGAATCATCTTCACTACGCTTGTGTTTGGTAGTTCAGGTAAACACTGATCAGGAACTGGCATCAGCGACTGTGTCGTCAGCGCTGATACAGCTCAATACAGCGCGATATCTAGTCTTCTACATAAAACATTATCAACCTAGTGTTTTTACTCAATCAACAAAATAATTACATACCATTATGCAACTTATCAATATCAATTTATCCTTTCGTTAACAAGACAAGTGATATAATAAGATCTTAATTGGCTCTACATGGAAACATCCCCCTCTCCCCTCTAGTCCAGTCCAATCTCCAGCAAGTGGCCACCCGACACACTACACCCCTCGACTCACCTGTAGGTCTTGCTTGGCCGTCTCTGCGGCGCAGCGCGAGTTAAACGTCACAAAACCCACCGGCTGTGGACAAACAGACAACAGAAAATAATTAAAACATTTCTCAGACAAAGCTTCTTGCTACGCATCAAATGAGGACGCAATCGATGGCGGAATGGAGGTCGTGAGAGGAATGGGAGGGATCGAGGAAAAGCACGGAAGTTCTTGAGTAGAGAATAAAATCTGATTAATTCCAGTGAATTCAAGAGCTGTAACAAAACCCAATAACTTGCAACAAGGTTAAAATTAATTAAGCTTAACGAGTCTATGGACACAGGCAATGAAGATACAACATTGCACAAGGACAAACAAACAGACAAGCAGTTTAGTCAGGCAAAATAATTACTAAATACAACTTGATATTTAGAGTTGATTACTAGTTATTACTAGTTGAAAACTAGATGCTTCCGGTCGCCTACGACCGCTTGGGTGTATCCCCCATAGCACTATCATTCCTTTTGCCCCAAATATATTACATGTACTAATAAGTGTGAAAAACTAGAACAAGGGATAGAAAAGATTACCAGAGAAATGTAAAATCTTGTGCCACAACTGTTCTTTTTTCCCACCAAAATTGCTGCATTAATCTTTCAAGGTTATTGGAGGGCGATTTCAAGATCACCACTGAAACCACTGCATATGAATGTCCATTTCGACATGTTCGATAACAAAAACGAAATCACAGCCAGATCAAACTTTTCACCTAAAATTATATTTCAACTCAGGATTTTTGACATACTTGGTTCCAAGTTGAAATTAAAAGTAAAAATTGACCAAAACTGCATTTCAAGATCATGAAATTGGAGCCAGATCGAACTTTTCACCATAAGTTATATATCAACTCATAATATGTGACAAACTTGTTTCCAAGTTGAAATTCAAAGTAAAAGTTGACCAAAACTGCATTTCAAGATGACGAAATTGGAGCCAGATTGAACTTTTTACTATAAGTTATATTTTGGCTCATAATATGTATCAAACGTGGTTTCAAGTTGAAATTCAGAGTAAAAGTTGACCAAAACTGCATTTCAAGATGATGAAATTCGAGCCAGATCAATGTTTTAGTAAAAATAATGTTAACTTATTCAGTTACACCCAGATATCTCAACTGGACAAAATCTTTACCTTGTTGAGCTCAATAATAAATGTTTCTCTTCTTAACTATTATTATTGGTATCAATGATAGATTTAACTAGCAAAAATAATGTTAACTTATTTTGTTACAGCCATAAAATCTCTACTGGACAGAACCTTTACCTTGTTGAGCCCAATAATAAATATTTCTTGTCTTAACTATTTTTATTGTGGTCAATAATAGACTTAACTAGTAATAATAAGGCTAACTTATTCGGTTACACTCATGAAATCTGTACTGGACAAAACTTTCACCTTGTTGAGCGTAATAATAAATGTTTCTCATCTTAACTATTTTAATTGTGGTCAATAATAAACTTAACTAGTAAAATTAAGGTTAACTTATTCAATAATATCGATCTGTTTTCACTAAAAACATCAGTTCTCTATTCTGAACAAGAATGCAGTGCTATTTGTTTTCCTAGTACAGGGTATTGGATTGATCACAGATGTTCAAGTCGGCATTTTAATGGTCGTAATAAGTTAGTCCGTTAACTAGTTAATATTTATTAGATCATTCTGAAAAACGATAGGTTTCGTGTGAGGCCCTTTCTCTTCGAGTCTGTGCGATTTCATCATCATTCATTGAAAACTCCCACCCATAGAGCGTTCACAAGCCATGTGTGTTAAACAGGCTAATTTGAGAACAAAATGTGTCGCCAATCGGCCAATTTGGTTGCTATGGCAACCAAAATCGATTGGTGTCGGGATCTAACCATAAGATGTGTCTGTATAAAAAATTATTAGAATCGGTTAAGATTTGCAACCTGTAGCGCGTTCACAAGAAAGTGTCTGCGGACGCGGATGCGGACGCGGGCGCGGACGCGGCGGCGTGACGAAGACAAATCCATAGTATCCGCCGAACTTCGTTCGGGGGATACAATTAAGCTAGCAACTGTTTAAGTCATAAATTAGTCAATAGCAAATTCATTGCGTTCATTCCTGATAAACTTGTCAAGCACTGTACAAGAATCCATGCATGGATACAGTGCTTGTATTAGCTATGAATACCACCCAGAACTGACCGGGTACACGATGCACCAGTATATGCTTTACATGGCTTTAGTCAGGGGGGAATATTAACTGATTAATTGTAACAAAAGCTGCAAATCCTAGGATGTAAGTCTACAATATTTGCTTATACCGGTAAGTGTTAGAAATAGTTTCCTGCTAGCAAGTGGAGTTAAACACAAGCAAATGTTAGACGACTACGCGGGGGTGAGGCTGGTAGCAAGATAGAATCAATAATTGTCAACGTTAAGAGTTTTTTCTTTAAAAAAGGAAAATTTAAATCCTGAAATCATTGATTTCATCAATTTTGAGTAAATATTCGGGGAGTTTGGTGATATATATACTGGTAACGAAAGCTCATGCCGTGTTGAAGTGTGACCTCAGATAAATGCACAAGCATCTAATCTACTCAAACACAGAACAGCATGCTTGTGACCAGCTCACTAAATGTCCTTTCTTTCTCACAATTTAACCTGAAGTCATGCAGCCATGCTCAATGTCAGACACACTAATGTTTTTGTTGAGTCCAGCTTAATTATTACAAAATCATCCGTGATCTTCTCTAAGCCATGCAATGCGACATCATGCACTTTTTGTTAAAAATTAGCCCAAAGGCTAAGATAGGTTACCGGACAATTTTGGTTTGGCCATGGCAGCATTGGCAGGTAACAGACCTTGAGATTTACCAATCAAGGTTCGCAGTGTAAACATATGACCTTGGGATTTACCAATCAAGGTCATCCGTATGAACCTCGATGTAACCATTACATGTATGTGTGCGGCATTTGATATTCTATATGTTGGGTGGAATCGTTTAGGCCGCTCAGGTCAATTTACACATTCCAAGTCAGACATTTGGCACTCAAGGTCATCTGACGTCAAGTTCAAGGTCATCATTAGTTGTGCCATATATGTCTTCCTATATGTTCATAATGCAAACATGAGCTCTATCTGCAAGCATTTCATCTACAAAGGCAAATCTGGGCATTTTTTGACCCCAAAATGGCTGTTTTGACCTTTCAAGGTCATCGAAGGTCAAATTCAAGGTCACCACACAAGTCGCCATATATGACTTCCCATTTGAAAGTGCCAATTTCTAAGCTCTATCTTCAAGCGTTCTATGAGTACAGTCTTGACAGCTCCCATTATGAAGGAAAAAAGTGCCGAAAATTTTCTAAGTCCAAAATTTTTTTCAAAGGGTGAAAATTTTTTTTTGCCTAGAAATGGCCCAAAATGGATAGTAATGTTATTTGGGGCGAACAAATTTTTTTTCGCCGACTCGTCAAAAATTCAAAATGGCCGCCACACTGAGATCGGCGATTCAAGGGCAACAAAACTTATACACGTCACAGAGGTATATAAGAGGAATCTTTTTAAGCAAAAATCTCAAAACTGATCAGACAGTTTTTGAGAAAATACAGAAAATACAGGTGCAAATTTGAGCGTTTTTTGACCCAAAAATGGCTGTTTTGACCTTTCAAGGTCATCCAAGGTCAAATTCAAGGTCACCACACAAGTCGCCATATATGACTTCCCATTTGAAAGTGCCAATTTCTAAGCTCTATCTTCAAGCGTTCTATGAGTACAGTCCGAACAGCTCCCATTATGAAGGGAAAAAGTGCCGAAAATTTTCTAAGTCCAAAATTTTTTTCAAAGGGTGAAAAATTTTTTTTGCCCTAGAAATGGCCCAAAATGGATAGTAATGCGATTTGGGGCGAAAAAAAAATTTTTCGCCGACCCGCCAAAAATTCAAAATGGCCGCCACACAGAAACCGGCAGATTTAGGGCAACCAAACTTATACATATCACAGAGGTATATGAGGGGAATCTTTTGAAACCAAAAACTCAAAACTGATCAGACAGTTTTTGAGAAAATGGCCGTCAAAGTCCAAAATTGAGCGTTTTTCGACAAAAACGGCCGCCATTTTGAAAAAAATGCGAAAATAAAAAAACAAAAAAATACCTCCTTCTCAAAATATTTTTAGGCATTTTTGTGCAAAATTTCAGAAAGATTCGATCGTTAACTTTAAAGATAAAAATGTTAACGCCGGACGGACGGACGGACGGACGGACGGACGGACGACGGACGCAACGCCATGCCAATAGGTTATCGGACCAAAGGTCCGGTAACCTAAAAACATGCACACTATTAACATGATTAAGTTCTGGGGATTTTTTTACTCAATCTATCATAACCTATTCGTGTCTGTTATCATTGTAGACAGGCCACATTTCAGCATTTATTTCAGTAACAAAATCCTGTAGAGTGATTTCAGTTGCCACTGTTGAGTTTTGTCAGAGCTGTGAACGAAGTCTACACATCAAGTTAGGAACATCTACAAAAGCAAACACTGATATCACACATCTATCAAACCTCCGGGTTACCATGGCTACAGAACACTTACATTGAGGGGCTGTAAACATAAACAAGGAACACAACGTTATGATCACAAGAAATGTACAATAGTCTACAATAAAGTAATCCTGCAAGCATTCCATTACAATTGCTAAGTTAGCTTGCATGATTTGGGTTACTTGAGTTTTTCTGGCTGCATACCAGTAAATGTATTACAATATTGATTCAATTCAAATTGTATTTTCAATTTTGAATAATAAGATGTTCGTATCGTATATAAAATGGAATGCACACATTACATAAATTCTTGGAATTCTTTCAATGAAAAGCTCAGTTTTGTAACAACAATATTAATGTTAGAACAGAATCTAGACAACAGAACGATGAAACAACAGCTTATCAAAATGTACGATATCTAGGAACTGTACGAAACAAATTGAAACATCCGAATGCTTTGGGTTGTAATAGTTACGGTTGCCTAGTAACCAGCTGGATCTATGACTGATACTGTCAAAACAATTACACAATCATAACAAGCAGTGTATGTTAAGTCTGGGATCCAATATCGATGTTATCTTATCTGCATGAATATTGAGTGAATTGTGAATAAATATATTATTTGGATTGACAAAGCATGCATTAATATAAAGCCAAATATATAAACTGTTCATGATATTGGATAGCATGAGGCTCAGGACAGATATACCTGACTACCTCAAGTATGAAATAAATCAAGATATATTACACATATATACATGGTTATGTGGATGACCTGGGATGTTAAACACTGATGTATTGAAGGGAAACACTCCAACAACATTCACATTTCATATTGAAACAGTCATTTGAAAGCAGTTCAACAAGTTTTGAATCCTCAATCATCTCCAGTTAATTATCATTGACATTTTCATCTGAATTACTTGTAAACATAAAACTTGTTGAACTACTTCCAAGGTCAAGGTTAGGAGTCAAGGTCAAGGTCACAGTGGGTGGAGTGAAACATCAAAGTGAATCTCAGGGCCAATTTTACATAAACAAGTCTTACATTCTTATAATTCCACACAGATAGTTGTACTTTGATAGGTATTAAAATTTATTCAGTTAAGAATATTCAAATTTACTTTTTCCAACAGAAATATAAATATATATATTTTTAATTTAAAGTATTGGATAAATAATGAAACCTAAAATATTGATAAATCTTGAGACATATTTCTTTTAACATTCATACTCACACATTTCATGTGAGACGTAACATGGAAACAAATTACAATTTTGGAAGTACATTTTTGAAACAGAGGTTTCATTATTCACCCAGTTTTAGAGGTGGGCTCTAAGTGATGTGAAATACTTACTGAAGTGGTTTTGCCGTTTTTGCCTGTGACCTTTAATAGTGACCCCTCATATCCCTGCAAAAAGGTGAGAGTTAAACAAGCTGTGGTGAGCGTGCGATATTGCCTGACGGCGTGAGTGGTCGCCGAGAGTGACGACGGTCCGGGTGAGAGTCGGCATGCGACGTCTTACTTACAATGTTGCACTTGGCAGCAGCTTTACTCATTACTTTTAACAGGGCACTTTCATAGCCCTAAATCAGGGAGAGACGGAACTGTTCATCAGTACATTGTTCAGTGTGGTCATCAGGTGTGATACCTACATCTAAACGATCTTTGGCAGTGAAACATTACACCTGGCAATGTAGGTATACAATGTAGTGTGATCTATTGATTGTCAATCTATGGATGGCTCCAGTGACTGTAGTGACCTTTGTGACAGGGATGTTGTATAATTGACAACCAAATACCTCCATGGACAGGCACAGTTAATAAATGAAGAGAGGGGTGTAGGACGTGATACAAATCTCTGCTGTATAAATAAGACTAGTCACTGTCCAATCAGAGCCTAAATATTTAAATACTGTTCATTGTATTGAGTGTCACTTTTGAGGTCAAAATGCCATTGATCTGAGGTCATGGCCTTGTCGTGGCCTGGTGTCAACAGATCAAATGACAGATTTCCCTGCAAGAATTATCACTAAGATGGATGAATAATTCAGCGTAACGGCTCCATCCCAGTGCACAGATACAACACCGTTCCAAGACCGTGACTTCCACAGATCACCTGTGTAGGTGTGGCACAACAAGCGCCACAAGTCCCCATGAATGATTCAGGCTTGACAGGGACTGAGGACTCACAAGGAAGGAGACTTGCTCAGATCAGAACAGAAAATGTCGCAGTAACAACGACACATATCTGGCAAGTAAGTAGCTGTGATCAATGCGGTCTGCTGAGGAATGTATTGTCTTGATACCTGTAGAGACCCTACGCTTGGACAAGACTCGGTCAATGACTGGGGTAGTAGTCAATAGGACCCCATCACCCCCCACATCCCTGAGGCACACTGCCCTCTGCATCAAACTGTCACTCATCACCTTCCACGGACTCCCTGCCAAGCAAACAGCCTTCAATTTTTAATGGACAGCTCTGGGGAAGTAATGAATTAAGAGGCAGCCTCAAGTTGAGCTCCTTGTAGCTGGTGGAGCTGCTTGCCTGCGGTAGATGGGGGACCAAGGCTACAGGCTTTATGACGAGGGGCACTACGAACTGACTGTCTGACGGGCGGAAACAAGATGTCCAGCACCAGGAAACCTGCTTCTCTTGACCCCTCCACTCCGGGAGCTGTACAGACCCCACGGCTCTCAATATAGACACCATACTATCTGATACTGATCAAAATACATGCTAATGTATCTGGCCCAAGTAACATATGTAGTAATACTACTTGTTCACTGAATACATACCAATTAATCTGTCTCGCACCTTTATAATCCTTAACGAATATAGAAGAATCAAGTTGCTTGGGCCTGTGTTTCTGATACTGAGTATTACTGATAGCCCACACATTCATACACACACACTGGCACAAACTGCAACAGGCCAGTGTAGGTATATGACGGTATACAGTATTCCAATATACATGTAATCTCAATGTAATCTCAATGTAATCTCAATGTAGAGAATTCAATGAGAGGATTCAATTACAAGCTTGTACAATCACATATATTGCAATGAAAAATGTCTACGTAGATCTGGAAGAATATTTTCATGGTTGTCGACATGATATTTACTGGAACCTAACCACCAACACTTACCTTGTAAGCTCTGAAGAGAAGATATAGTTCTCGTGGTTTTGCGTCCATTGGCAATCCACTTACAAATAATGTTCGAACCTGAAATAATACAAACAAATCAGCAAATTATTCAAGGCTAAATGGTGTGATACTTTGTCAAATGAATATTGTCAATTTGTTACTACACAAGATATACTATGTGATCATAGAAGTTTCAAAATATAATGCAAACAAAAAGTCAATGAACTCGCAGTCTGGTCATAATGCATCTGCCTTCAACAATCAGTTGTTCAAATAGGAGAACTTTTAGACTAATTCAATGAGTGCTTGCAATAACCTACAGTTAAGCTATATCAGTATTCCGAGTTTCAAACGTGATTTAGAAAAAGCAGGGAGGAGCACGATGGATATACACGGTGTGGAGAACTTTACGGGCCCTGGATACAAGATGGTGGGCAAGATTCCGACAGTCGAATTCATGAGCGAGCATTGTTATTAAATCATACAGTAGGATGCCTTCGACGCAAGTACAATGAATTTACAATTTCCTATCACAAAAGCATCCTTTCTTCATTATTGGCATCTGTTTCTAACATGTTGAAGGTGAGTATATTATGTTGTCATAGCAACGCCTGACATCAGCAGATGATAAAAATTCAAGTTTGTTTTAGGAAGCTACCAGTGAGCACTTGTTGGACCACAAAACCTCGGGCTCGTCATTCCACAAGCAAATATTTTCAGGCATAGCAGTGCGGCTTTCACCTGCACAAAAACTCCACCAACAAGCAGTTTACATTCATAATAATAAAGCCGACATGTAGATCATTTCATTCTCTACACTTGTATGTGTCAACTGTCCACTAAAAACAAACATACTGAAACTTGGTAATTACATGTATCTCAATGTACAAATACCGACCTAGATACATCTACCTCGAGGCTATCAAAAACCATCAATGACAGGACACCTGACTTAGATCCAGCGATCTGAGTGTTGACAAGTTGATGGGCTAATTTGTATATATGTAAGAACATGGGAAATTTCATTGAAATTCTGAAATCCTAGACATGACTTTCTGAGGTCAGATCTGGACTTTGTTATGTTCCTTGTTGTGTACAGTAGATATAAGGTATATACCCAAGGTCTCTGTCCAATGAGGCAGGGTGGATTCCCTGGATCCTGAGAGAGTCTGAGTTATGATACCACAGATCCGGATACTTGCAATAAAAGCCGGTCGCCTCACTACCAACTGAATCAACAAGCACCAAACAATACGCTCCAGAAAAAGAAAATAGCATTAATATCATATGTGGCCAGCATGGATACAGCAACAAGAAGCAGTTCTGAAAACATAATAGCCTCGGTCAGAATCAATAGCGGATCGTTTGAGGCGACTGACAGACGGAAGGAGGACGGGACCAACCGTGGAGCGGGCAGAGACCGTCTTCTTTGTACCGTGCCTTCAGAGGGATTCGCACCATAATCTCCAGGGGAGTCACGCACAAAGGAAAACAAAAGTGGGCGAGTCTCCGGGTCTCAAGCGGGAAATATCTCAGGAGCACAGAGTAACCAGTAAACCTTCCGGATCACCAGCGAACATAAACAACCACCTGAGCAGGGTCAAGCCATGTGTGGACCACCTCCCGGGGCGGTCCCGGGCGGTGCTGTCAGAGTCTGATACCAGCAACTCCAGTCTTCCCATTGTAGTCTGGGATTAGCAGGGATCACACACAAAGTCCTTCTGTTGTGTTTCAGAAGTGAACAGTTAGCCGAGACATTCTAAGAATGCCAGAGTGCCATCAATTATCTCCATCTAACATGTCTCAGAACCAGTTATATGTGGTAGCTTGGAGAGAACAATTACCAAGCCATGTGATAGTCACCATGTAATACAACCAGTTATATGTGATAGCTTGGAGAGAACAATTACCAAGCCATGTGATAGTCACCATGTAATACAACCAGTTATATGTGGTAGCTTGGAGAGAACAATTACCAAGCCATGTGATAGTCACCATGTAATACAACCAGTTATATGTGATAGCTTGGAGAGAACAATTAACAAGCCATGGGATAGTCACCATGTAATACAACCAGTTATATGTGGTAGCTTGGAGAGAACAATTACCAAGCCATGTGATAGTCACCATGTAATACAACCAGTTATATGTGGTAGCTTGGAGAGAACAATTACCAAGCCATGTGATAGTCACCATGTAATACAAGCAGTTATATGTGGTAGCTTGGAGAGAACAATTACCAAGCCATGTGATAGTCACCATGTAATACAAGCAGTTATATGTGGTAGCTTGGAGAGAACAATTACCAAGCCATGTGATAGTCACCATGTAATACAAGCAGTTATATGTGGTAGCTTGGAGAGAACAATTACCAAGCCATGTGATAGTCACCATGTAATACAACCAGTTATATGTGATAGCTTGGAGAGAACAATTACCAAGCCATGTGATAGTCACCATGTAATACAACCAGTTATATGAGGTAGCTTGGAGAGAACAATTACCAAGCCATGTGACAGTCACCATGTAATACAAGCAGTTATATGAGGTAGCTTGGAGAGAACAATTACCAAGCCATGTGATAGTCACCATGTAATACAAGCAGTTATATGTGGTAGCTTGGAGAGAACAATTACCAAGCCATGTGATAGTCACCATGTAATACAAGCAGTTATATGTGGTAGCTTGGAGAGAACAATTACCAAGCCATGTGATAGTCACCATGTAATACAAGCAGTTATATGTGGTAGCTTGGAGAGAACAATTACCAAGCCATGTGATAGTCACCATGTAATACAAGCAGTTATATGTGGTAGCTTGGAGAGAACAATTACCAAGCCATGTGATAGTCACCATGTAATACAAGCAGTTATATGTGGTAGCTTGGAGAGAACAATTACCAAGCCATGTGATAGTCACCATGTAATACAAGCAGTTATATGTGGTAGCTTGGAGAGAACAATTACCAAGCCATGTGATAGTCACCATGTAATACAAGCAGTTATATGTGGTAGCTTGGAGAGAACAATTACCAAGCCATGTGATAGTCACCATGTAATACAAGCAGTTATATGTGGTAGCTTGGAGAGAACAATTACCAAGCCATGTGACAGTCACCATGTAATACAAGCAGTTATATGAGGTAGCTTGGAGAGAACAATTACCAAGCCATGTGATAGTCACCATGTAATACAACCAGTTATATGTGATAGCTTGGAGAGAACAATTACCAAGCCATGTGATAGTCACCATGTAATACAACCAGTTATATGTGATAGCTTGGAGAGAACAATTACCAAGCCATGTGATAGTCACCATGTAATACAACCAGTTATATGAGGTAGCTTGGAGAGAACAATTACCAAGCCATGTGATAGTCATCATGTATGATTTACAAAGAGATGAACAAAGATTTTGCAAGTCATTATTTACATGTTTAGTTCCAAAGTTTTTATAATTATTCACTTGATGTTTTTTTATTACTGTTAATATTGTGCACAAATGCTAAAAGTTCAGACAAGATTTAATGATACTTGTCAATTTCATCATCAAATGCAAACAGAATGATGCAATTTTTACCAATTTTCTGGTCAAGTATGTCAATGTAATATAATATTTCGTGAGAGTTTTAAACATATTCACAGGATCCACAAGACATAAATACAAGTTGTCACCAGAACTTGGGTAATCTGTTAACTATTTAATTTTTTCATTGGTCAAATTTACTCTGTGGATAGATAGGGCTTTGAAGTTAAGGAGAGGATTCTATGGACTAACAGTTTAGTGCCTTAAGATGTGTGCACAAGCTAAAACCAATATTTACCAACATAAACCCGGGCCGATAGTGCCGGCTAGAAGTGTGATTGTTTGTGGAGGGAGTTCGCGGTGTTTACATGCGACCTGTCTATCGGGTTATAGGCACGGAGCAGAAAATGTCGCAACAAGTGTATCGGACCGACAGACGGCCACCCTCAGCCTGACTGTTTGTAGGCACTCAACGATCTCCAAATATGATAGCAGAATACGCACAACTTTGCACAAGAGGAACATCGCGGCTTTGTTGGTTACTGTCAAACTTCACAAGACTGACAACCTTTCGACAACCGACACATTGTCACCAAAACACCAGGCTCTATACCTCTCAAAATATTGATTGTCTGCATTAAAAAGCTACAATATTCTGACAGACACAAGCCCATTTTTCATGTCCCGACAATGTTCTTTGTCTGTTTGTTGTTTATACTAATTTAAAAGTTAAAGCATGCATTCTTTGTCAATGAGGTTGATTCTGTGAAGCAATAAATGACAAATCAACAGTGACTCCACAACAGACCTGGACTTGTACAGGCAGTAACAGTGAATGCTCATCAGGACTCCATGTGTTAAGGTCATGAATTATACAAGTGTCTTCAAGGAACAATAAGCCTCACCCCCCACCTCACAACAGCCTTGAACATGTTACAGACATGTCATATCCTTAGACTGGATCTGCATCAAAAATGCATTTTCCATATTCCAGTGGGCACTTTATATTGGAGTTAGCCTGAGCAAGTGATGTCCCAAGGGTGATGAGCAGCAATACTTGCCAGATGTCAGCGATCTGTCACTTCGTCGTTCATCTTCGTCCAAGCATCCCCGACCGTTCCGGAGCCAGGGTGTCGACACATTCATCACAGCGCTGACATAGATACCTGACCCGTCCCCGCCCGGCCAGGGACGCTGCGGTCCTGCCCTCTGACCCCTACCCCTGTCTTCCATATATACATGCGCCCAAACACAATCACATCTGGTGGAGAATCCCAACATTATCATTATCATCAGCATCTTAGAAATGTGTGATCAAAGAAGAGTAGGGAATCGGGGATACCGCCCGCGTGGGTGAACATACCCTTGAGAGAGGTACCTTGGTTCTGACAGACGACCACAGACCTCCGCCCCCCCTCCCCACCCCAGCTAGCCATCAGCCCTCCTCATCAGTCTTTTCAAGCAGTCACCCAACCTTACCCGCGACCCTGAAATATGAAGCCCTTAGCCCTCCAATTTCCGCCTTGCAGACATGACTTTCCTGTGGGGTAATATGGTAATACCCTGACAGGCACAATACTGCAGACTCATGTACGGTATACTGTCTGTGCACGATCGCCTCAGTCTGGCGCACCTAGAGGACACTCGAGGTGAAAACATCGGCTTTAAACTTATGGGCAGTCAGTGCATCAAATGTCAGGAATCTTTATCAACATATACCACACTGGACTTTCTTCAATATATGTGTAACTTGAGTAAATGGTGAAAATCTCAAACCTACTGAAGTTCATATCCTGCACATGATTAGATGAACTGCGGACTTCTCTGAAAATTTTAGAAGAGGGCTAATACCGGTATGCGTAGAACAGAGTTCAATGATATACATGAAGATACACCATGTACTAGAACATGGTGAAGAAATCGTACTTCAATAAACCCATAAACCATCCAACATTTATAATCTCGCTCTTCGTCCCTGAATATAAATGATGTTTCCTAACGGTTTATCATATCGCTAATCCCCCCTACCCCCCATCCCCCCCCCCCCCCATGACCATGGGTGGGGAGATGTCAGTGGGAAAGAATATGTCTCTGGCCGTCCTGGAGACAGTGACAGAGACGTATCCACGGTAACCTTCATAAATACTGGTCCATGGACAGCGTGTGGGACGCATGTCCGCCAAAACCCTCTGTCTCCAGCCAGGTCCACTGAAAACCGCAATCAGCTTTGCGCTGTGCCTTGTGGTTGATTTATGCAAAAGCACAGTCACTGCGTGGATATTGTGCTCAAAGCTCCTTGCTGCCAAATTAGCTTAACCATGATAGTGATACTGGAAACAATTTCATAACAACATGGATCTATGGAGAAAGTCGATCAAGCGCGACGGGGTGTGATCAACGATCTCATGTTGGTTGAGTCCTGAGGCCTGAGGACGTGATGTAAATTATCCCGTCTGCTCTGTGCCACTAAGTTACTTCAGGCTCTAACATTGTTAGCTATGCTGTATTTACATCACTAAAGGCCTGAAAAACATTCAAACACAACACCAATACAAGCATCCACAGCAACCGGAAATTTAATAATAGACTTTTCACTCATAAATAATTGAGGATGTTTGATCGTTGATATGAACGAGATGGAGTAAGACTGGGGTGGGCAGCGTGACTAGAGACGTGGGCAGAGTGGCTAGAGACCAGAGTTAGGGTCTAGCCCGTCGCTGGTCTGGGATCTGGGCTATTTCAAGTCCTCTCCACATGGCGATGTCAAAGGACTTAATCTCTCCACGTAAGAGCGATCATCGAGTGTCCTCGGAATGGCCAGGCTACTATCTGTATGTCGCTGGGAGATCTGTCAACAATCTATCGACCCCTAGCGGCCTAATGGTCACATTGCCTCACACCTCCCACGATCTATGACTGGTCCCCAGCCGGACACAAATCACCCGCGCGCCTTGGTCCTACCCCACGCGCACCACGGTCCTACCCCACCGACTTCCCTCGTAATCACAGGTATTACGTACTGCAGACTAATTCACCTCTGATATTAGGGCATATACAAGACAAAGTTCTCTGTCCGGTCTAAGGCAATCATGGACTCTTTATGCCAATAAAATAATCATGTTTGTCCACAAGCTTACACTATCAGTGACAGTCTGACAATGCTTCAGATAGACAGAAGAATGAAGTGGAGGAATACCGATGTTTTATCTGCAGTGTTTGCCTGACCTGAGTCACACCAGAGCATTAGCTGTGGTTTGATAATGCGGCTAATTGTTAGATTACGCTTTCACTGTAAACCTTCCCACTTGACACGCACTTGTCAGCTGTGTGCTGACGGAAAAAAAAACAGATCAAACAGTGACAAATAGAACCCAGTAAATCCTAGAACTCGCAGTCCTCCAAGTCGGGAAAACTGATGTACCGGTACAAAGTCTATCGCTAGCACACTGAGAACGGTTGACACCAGGAAGTTCCAAACTCGAGAACCCAGTACAGTACCGACCCTGTACCTGGGAGTTCTAAACTCGAGAACCCAGTACAGTACCGACCCTGTACCTGGGAGTTCCAAACTCCAGAACCCAGTACAGTACCGACCCTATACCTGGGAGTTCTAAACTCCAGAACCCAGTACAGTACCGACCCTGTACCTGGGAGTTCTAAACTCGAGAACCCAGTACAGTACCGACCCTATACCTGGAAGGTCCAAACTCGAGAACCCAGTACAGTACCGACCCTATACCTGGGAGTTCTAAACTCGAGAACCCAGTACAGTACCGACCCTATACCTGGAAGGTCCAAACTCGAGAACCCAGTACAGTACCGACCCTATACCTGGGAGTTCTAAACTCGAAGCCCCAGTACAGTACCGACCCTGTACCTGGGAGTTCCAAACTCGAGAACCCAGTACAGTACCGACCCTATACCTGGAAGGTCCAAACTCGAGAACCCAGTACAGTACCGACCCTGTACCTGGGAGTTCCAAACTCAAGAACCCAGTACAGTACCGACCCTATACCTGGAAGGTCCAAACTCGAGAACCCAGTACAGTACCGACCCTGTACCTGGGAGTTCTAAACTAGAGAACCCAGTACAGTACCGACCCTATACCTGGGAGTTCCAAACTCAAGAACCCAGTACAGTACCGACCCTGTACCTGGGAGTTCTGAACTAGAGAACCCAGTACAGTACCGACCCTATACCTGGGAGTTCCAAACTCAAGAACCCAGTACAGTACCGACCCTATACCTGGGAGTTCCAAACTCAAGAACCCAGTACAGTACCGACCCTGTACCTGGGAGTTCCAAACTCAAGAACCCAGTACAGTACCGACCCTGTACCTGGGAGTTCCAAACTCAAGAACCCAGTACAGTACCGACCCTATACCTGGGAGTTCCAAACTCAAGAACCCAGTACAGTACCGACCCTATACCTGGGAGTTCCAAACTCAAGAACCCAGTACAGTACCGACCCTGTACCTGGGAGTTCCAAACTCGAGAACCCAGTACAGTACCGACCCTATACCTGGGAGTTATAAACTAGAGAACCCAGTACAGTACCGACCCTGTACCTGGGAGTTCTAAACTCGAGAACCCAGTACAGTACCGACCCTGTACCTGGGAGTTCTGAACTAGAGAACCCAGTACAGTACCGACCCTGTACCTGGGAGTTCTAAACTCGAGAACCCAGTACAGTACCGACCCTATACCTGGGAGTTCTAAACTAGAGAACCCAGTACAGTACTGACCCTATACCTGGGAGTTCCAAACTCAAGAACCCAGTACAGTACCGACCCTATACCTGGGAGTTCTAAACTAGAGAACCCAGTACAGTACCGACCCTGTACCTGGGAGTTCTGAACTAGAGAACCCAGTACAGTACCGACCCTGTACCTGGGAGTTCTAAACTAGAGAACCCAGTACAGTACCGACCCTGTACCTGGGAGTTCTAAACTAGAGAACCCAGTACAGTACCGACCCTGTACCTGGGAGTTCCAAACTCGAGAACCCAGTACAGTACCGACCCTGTACCTGGGAGTTCTGAACTAGAGAACCCAGTACAGTACCGACCCTGTACCTGGGAGTTCTAAACTAGAGAACCCAGTACAGTACCGACCCTGTACCTGGGAGTTCTAAACTAGAGAACCCAGTACAGTACCGACCCTATACCTGGGAGTTCTAAACTCGAGAACCCAGTACAGTACTGACCCTGTACCTGGGAGTTCTAAACTCGAGAACCCAGTACAGTACCGACCCTGTACCTGGGAGTTCTAAACTCGAGAACCCAGTACAGTACCGACCCTGTACCTGGGAGTTCCAAACTCGAGAACCCAGTACAGTACCGACCCTGTACCTGGGAGTTCCAAACTCGAGAACCCAGTACAGTACCGACCCTGTACCTGGGAGTTCTAAACTCGAGAACCCAGTACAGTACCGACCCTGTACCTGGGAGTTCCAAACTCGAGAACCCAGTACAGTACCGACCCTGTACCTGGGAGTTCCAAACTCGAGAACCCAGTACAGTACCGACCCTATACCTGGGAGTTCTAAACTAGAGAACCCAGTACAGTACCGACCCTGTACCTGGGAGTTCTAAACTCGAGAACCCAGTACAGTACCGACCCTGTACCTGGGAGTTCCAAACTCGAGAACCCAGTACAGTACCGACCCTATACCTGGGAGTTCTAAACTCGAGAACCCAGTACAGTACCGACCCTGTACCTGGGAGTTCCAAACTCGAGAACCCAGTACAGTACCGACCCTATACCTGGGAGTTCTAAACTAGAGAACCCAGTACAGTACCGACCCTGTACCTGGGAGTTCTAAACTCGAGAACCCAGTACAGTACCGACCCTGTACCTGGGAGTTCTAAACTCGAGAACCCAGTACAGTACCGACCCTGTACCTGGGAGTTCTAAACTCGAGAACCCAGTACAGTACCGACCCTGTACCTGGGAGTTCTAAACTCGAGAACCCAGTACAGTACCGACCCTATACCAGGGAGTTCTAAACTAGAGAACCCAGTACAGTACCGACCCTGTACCTGGGAGTTCCAAACTGAGAACCCAGTACAGTACCGACCCTATAACTGGGAGTTCCAAACTCGAGAACCCAGTACAGTACCGACCCTATACCAGGGAGTTCTAAACTAGAGAACCCAGTACAGTACCGACCCTATACCTGGGAGTTCTAAACTCGAGAACCCAGTACAGTACCGACCCTGTACCTGGGAGTTCTAAACTAGAGAACCCAGTACAGTACCGACCCTGTACCTGGGAGTTCTAAACTCGAGAACCCAGTACAGTACCGACCCTATACCTGGGAGTTCTAAACTCGAGAACCCAGTACAGTACCGACCCTGTACCTGGGAGTTCCAAACTCGAGAACCCAGTACAGTACCGACCCTGTACCTGGGAGTTCTAAACTCAAGAACCCAGTACAGTACCGACCCTGTACCTGGGAGTTCCAAACTCGAGAACCCAGTACAGTACCGACCCTATACCAGGGAGTTCTAAACTAGAGAACCCAGTACAGTACCGACCCTGTACCTGGGAGTTCTAAACTCGAGAACCCAGTACAGTACCGACCTTGTACCTGGGAGTTCTAAACTCGAGAACCCAGTACAGTACCGACCCTGTACCTGGGAGTTCTAAACTCGAGAACCCAGTACAGTACCGACCCTGTACCTGGGAGTTCTAAACTAGAGAACCCAGTACAGTACCGACCCTATACCTGGGAGTTCTAAACTCAAGAACCCAGTACAGTACCGACCCTGTACCTGGGAGTTCTAAACTCAAGAACCCAGTACAGTACCGACCCTGTACCTGGGAGTTCTAAACTCGAGAACCCAGTACAGTACTGACCCTGTACCTGGGAGTTCTAAACTCGAGAACCCAGTACAGTACCGACCCTATACCTGGGAGTTCTAAACTCGAGAACCCAGTACAGTACCGACCCTATACCTGGGAGTTCTAAACTCGAGAACCCAGTACAGTACCGACCCTGTACCTGGGAGTTCTAAACTAGAGAACCCAGTACAGTACCGACCCTGTACCTGGGAGTTCTAAACTCCAGAACCCAGTACAGTACCGACCCTGTACCTGGGAGTTCCAAACTCAAGAACCCAGTACAGTACCGACCCTATACCTGGGAGTTCTAAACTCCAGAACCCAGTACAGTACCGACCCTGTACCTGGGAGTTCTAAACTCGAGAACCCAGTACAGTACCGACCCTGTACCTGGGAGTTCTAAACTAGAGAACCCAGTACAGTACCGACCCTGTACCTGGGAGTTCTAAACTCGAGAACCCAGTACAGTACCGACCCTGTACCTGGGAGTTCTAAACTCGAGAACCCAGTACAGTACCGACCCTGTACCTGGGAGTTCTAAACTAGAGAACCCAGTACAGTACCGACCCTGTACCTGGGAGTTCTAAACTCGAGAACCCAGTACAGTACCGACCCTGTACCTGGGAGTTCTAAACTCGAGAACCCAGTACAGTACCGACCCTGTACCTGGGAGTTCCAAACTCGAGAACCCAGTACAGTACCGACCCTATACCTGGGAGTTCTAAACTCGAGAACCCAGTACAGTACCGACCCTGTACCTGGGAGTTCTAAACTAGAGAACCCAGTACAGTACCGACCCTATACCTGGGAGTTCTAAACTCGAGAACCCAGTACAGTACCGACCCTATACCTGGGAGTTCTAAACTCGAGAACCCAGTACAGTACCGACCCTATACCTGGGAGTTCTAAACTCAAGAACCCAGTACAGTACCGACCCTATACCTGGGAGTTCTAAACTCGAGAACCCAGTACAGTACCGACCCTATACCTGGGAGTTCTAAACTAGAGAACCCAGTACAGTACCGACCCTGTACCTGGGAGTTCCAAACTCAAGAACCCAGTACAGTACCGACCCTATACCTGGGAGTTCTAAACTCGAAGCCCCAGTACAGTACCGACCCTGTACCTGGGAGTTCCAAACTCGAGAACCCAGTACAGTACCGACCCTATACCTGGGAGTTCTAAACTCGAGAACCCAGTACAGTACCGACCCTATACCTGGGAGTTCTAAACTAGAGAACCCAGTACAGTACCGACCCTATACCTGGGAGTTCCAAACTCGAGAACCCAGTACAGTACCGACCCTGTACCTGGGAGTTCTAAACTAGAGAACCCAGTACAGTACCGACCCTGTACCTGGGAGTTCTAAACTAGAGAACCCAGTACAGTACCGACCCTGTACCTGGGAGTTCTAAACTAGAGAACCCAGTACAGTACCGACCCTATACCTGGGAGTTCTAAACTCGAGAACCCAGTACAGTACTGACCCTATACCTGGGAGTTCTAAACTCGAGAACCCAGTACAGTACCGACCCTATACCTGGGAGTTCTAAACTAGAGAACCCAGTACAGTACCGACCCTATACCTGGGAGTTCCAAACTCGAGAACCCAGTACAGTACCGACCCTGTACCTGGGAGTTCTAAACTAGAGAACCCAGTACAGTACCGACCCTGTACCTGGGAGTTCTAAACTAGAGAACCCAGTACAGTACCGACCCTATACCTGGGAGTTCTAAACTAGAGAACCCAGTACAGTACCGACCCTATACCTGGGAGTTCCAAACTCGAGAACCCAGTACAGTACCGACCCTGTACCTGGGAGTTCTAAACTAGAGAACCCAGTACAGTACCGACCCTATACCTGGGAGTTCCAAACTAGAGAACCCAGTACAGTACCGACCCTGTACCTGGGAGTTCTAAACTCGAGAACCCAGTACAGTACCGACCCTATACCTGGGAGTTCTAAACTCGAGAACCCAGTACAGTACCGACCCTGTACCTGGGAGTTCTAAACTCCAGAACCCAGTACAGTACCGACCCTATACCTGGGAGTTCTAAACTAGAGAACCCAGTACAGTACCGACCCTGTACCTGGGAGTTCCAAACTCGAGAACCCAGTACAGTACCGACCTTGTACCTGGGAGTTCTAAACTCGAGAACCCAGTACAGTACTGACCCTATACCTGGGAGTTCTAAACTAGAGAACCCAGTACAGTACCGACCCTATACCTGGGAGTTCTAAACTAGAGAACCCAGTACAGTACCGACCCTATACCTGGGAGTTCTAAACTCGAGAACCCAGTACAGTACCGACCCTATACCTGGGAGTTCTAAACTCGAGAACCCAGTACAGTACCGACCCTGTACCTGGGAGTTCCAAACTCAAGAACCCAGTACAGTACTGACCCTATACCTGGGAGTTCTAAACTAGAGAACCCAGTACAGTACCGACCCTATACCTGGGAGTTCTAAACTCGAGAACCCAGTACAGTACCGACCCTGTACCTGGGAGTTCCAAACTCAAGAACCCAGTACAGTACCGACCCTGTACCTGGGAGTTCCAAACTCAAGAACCCAGTACAGTACCGACCCTATACCTGGGAGTTCTAAACTCGAGAACCCAGTACAGTACTGACCCTATACCTGGGAGTTCTAAACTAGAGAACCCAGTACAGTACCGACCCTGTACCTGGGAGTTCCAAACTCGAGAACCCAGTACAGTACCGACCTTGTACCTGGGAGTTCTAAACTCGAGAACCCAGTACAGTACCGACCCTGTACCTGGGAGTTCTAAACTCGAGAACCCAGTACAGTACCGACCCTGTACCTGGGAGTTCCAAACTCGAGAACCCAGTACAGTACCGACCTTGTACCTGGGAGTTCTAAACTAGAGAACCCAGTACAGTACCGACCCTATACCTGGGAGTTCCAAACTAGAGAACCCAGTACAGTACCGACCCTATACCTGGGAGTTCCAAACTCCAGAACCCAGTACAGTACCGACCCTGTACCTGGGAGTTCTAAACTCGAGAACCCAGTACAGTACCGACCCTGTACCTGGGAGTTCCAAACTCGAGAACCCAGTACAGTACCGACCCTGTACCTGGGAGTTCCAAACTAGAGAACCCAGTACAGTACCGACCCTATACCTGGGAGTTCTAAACTCGAGAACCCAGTACAGTACCGACCCTGTACCTGGGAGTTCCAAACTCGAGAACCCAGTACAGTACTGACCCTGTACCTGGGAGTTCTAAACTAGAGAACCCAGTACAGTACCGACCCTGTACCTGGGAGTTCTAAACTAGAGAACCCAGTACAGTACCGACCCTGTACCTGGGAGTTCTAAACTCGAGAACCCAGTACAGTACCGACCCTGTACCTGGGAGTTCTAAACTAGAGAACCCAGTACAGTACCGACCCTGTACCTGGGAGTTCTAAACTCGAGAACCCAGTACAGTACTGACCCTATACCTGGGAGTTCTAAACTCGAGAACCCAGTACAGTACCGACCCTATACCTGGGAGTTCTAAACTCGAGAACCCAGTACAGTACCGACCCTGTACCTGGGAGTTCCAAACTCAAGAACCCAGTACAGTACCGACCCTGTACCTGGGAGTTCTAAACTAGAGAACCCAGTACAGTACCGACCCTGTACCTGGGAGTTCTAAACTAGAGAACCCAGTACAGTACCGACCCTATACCTGGGAGTTCCAAACTCAAGAACCCAGTACAGTACCGACCCTGTACCTGGGAGTTCCAAACAGAACCCAGTACAGTACCGACCCTGTACCTGGGAGTTCCAAACAGAACCCAGTACAGTACCGACCCTGTACCTGGGAGTTCTAAACTAGAGAACCCAGTACAGTACCGACCCTGTACCTGGGAGTTCTAAACTAGAGAACCCAGTACAGTACCGACCCTATACCTGGGAGTTCTAAACTAGAGAACCCAGTACAGTACCGACCCTGTACCTGGGAGTTCCAAACTCGAGAACCCAGTACAGTACTGACCCTATACCTGGGAGTTCCAAACTCAAGAACCCAGTACAGTACCGACCCTGTACCTGGGAGTTCTAAACTAGAGAACCCAGTACAGTACCGACCCTGTACCTGGGAGTTCTAAACTAGAGAACCCAGTACAGTACCGACCCTATACCTGGGAGTTCTAAACTAGAGAACCCAGTACAGTACCGACCCTGTACCTGGGAGTTCCAAACTCGAGAACCCAGTACAGTACCGACCTTGTACCTGGGAGTTCTAAACTCGAGAACCCAGTACAGTACCGACCCTGTACCTGGGAGTTCCAAACTCCAGAACCCAGTACAGTACCGACCCTGTACCTGGGAGTTCTAAACTCGAGAACCCAGTACAGTACCGACCCTGTACCTGGGAGTTCCAAACTCGAGAACCCAGTACAGTACCGACCCTGTACCTGGGAGTTCTAAACTAGAGAACCCAGTACAGTACCGACCCTGTACCTGGGAGTTCCAAACTAGAGAACCCAGTACAGTACCGACCCTGTACCTGGGAGTTCTAAACTAGAGAACCCAGTACAGTACCGACCCTGTACCTGGGAGTTCCAAACTCGAGAACCCAGTACAGTACCGACCCTGTACCTGGGAGTTCTAAACTAGAGAACCCAGTACAGTACCGACCCTGTACCTGGGAGTTCTAAACTCGAGAACCCAGTACAGTACCGACCCTGTACCTGGGAGTTCTAAACTAGAGAACCCAGTACAGTACCGACCCTGTACCTGGGAGTTCTAAACTAGAGAACCCAGTACAGTACCGACCCTGTACCTGGGAGTTCTAAACTCGAGAACCCAGTACAGTACCGACCCTGTACCTGGGAGTTCTAAACTAGAGAACCCAGTACAGTACCGACCCTGTACCTGGGAGTTCTAAACTCGAGAACCCAGTACAGTACTGACCCTATACCTGGGAGTTCTAAACTCCAGAACCCAGTACAGTACCGACCCTGTACCTGGGAGTTCTAAACTAGAGAACCCAGTACAGTACCGACCCTGTACCTGGGAGTTCTAAACTCGAGAACCCAGTACAGTACCGACCCTGTACCTGGGAGTTCTAAACTAGAGAACCCAGTACAGTACCGACCCTATACCTGGGAGTTCTAAACTCGAGAACCCAGTACAGTACCGACCCTGTACCTGGGAGTTCTAAACTGAGAACCCAGTACAGTACCGACCCTATACCTGGGAGTTCCAAACTCGAGAACCCAGTACAGTACCGACCCTATACCAGGGAGTTCTAAACTCGAGAACCCAGTACAGTACCGACCCTATACCTGGGAGTTCTAAACTCGAGAACCCAGTACAGTACCGACCCTATACCTGGGAGTTCCAAACTCCAGAACCCAGTACAGTACCGACCCTGTACCTGGGAGTTCTAAACTAGAGAACCCAGTACAGTACCGACCCTATACCTGGGAGTTCTAAACTGAGAACCCAGTACAGTACCGACCCTATACCTGGGAGTTCTAAACTCGAGAACCCAGTACAGTACCGACCCTGTACCTGGGAGTTCTAAACTCGAGAACCCAGTACAGTACCGACCCTATACCTGGGAGTTCTAAACTCGAGAACCCAGTACAGTACCGACCCTGTACCTGGGAGTTCTAAACTCGAGAACCCAGTACAGTACCGACCCTGTACCTGGGAGTTCTAAACTCGAGAACCCAGTACCAAGCCTGTACCTGAGAAGGATAGTTCTAAACTCGAGAACGGTCACACCTGATCATATCATTGACACATCCTTCAGTGCCTAATAACACCTTGACACACACTTTGTGCTGATTTATCATGTATGTTACCGGGAGCAACGGTGACATTATAGCCTTTGTAAGGATGGCGGACAACAGCCAATCTGGCCTAATTGTGCTTGGATAGCACCTCCCATCTAGTGCTATGTAATGCCTAATGAAGGGCAGTGGGGGTGGGGGGGGGGGGGGTTCAGTCAGGGTAAACAATCAATCCATCGCAGTGCCGAGTCACAGAGTGCGAACATCATTCAGTCAGCTTGTGGAATGAAAGGCCAGAAGTATCACAAGCATCATACTGTATTAACATTCACAGGTATGGAAACAGCCCATCAAATTTGAACTGACAAAGACAAAAACAAATTTATTTTTATTATCTGGTGCATAAGTACAATTTATCACGTTGACAACCCGCAAAATAGTAACAGTCAGCTATTTAAATCCATCCGATTGCTCTTGCCAGTCCTTAAATGTGAGAAAACACTGATAACGCTAATCAATTTATCTCAAGTAGGTTTGCAGAATATTGTGACTTTATCTTCATGTATTTCTATCTATATTGTCTCAATATCAAAATGTATAAATCTATCCCAAAATCAATGCAGATAATCATTGTCCAATAGGAAATAAAGTATGGAGAAACATCTAAAATGGTAGCAAACAAGATAGGACAACAAATATTGAGGCAGTGAAGACAACACATGTCATGGTACATAATCAGCACCTCTCCCCACATCTCTGGTCTCCTACTACCTCTTCTATGAACACTGCTCCAGGATCATCTTCTGACTTCCCTCCACTAAACTAGAGTGCTTCCCACTTAGGAGTTCATTAAACTTTTATCACTAATATTAGCGATATGAAGTAAGGATGAAATTTGTTCTAGGTTTCAAGATATACACAATATGTCAGCTAGGTTTTTATGTATGTTTGATTGCGCGACTTCAGTGTGAGACCAGGTAAGGCACTTGAGACTGCCGTAATGCGACCGCCGCCCACTGCCCCTCCACCCCTCCAGACCTACAGCCACTGGAGTGAAGCCGGCAGCGGCCCTTCAGTCCACACAATTACCAACATCAAATAAAATTATTATGGATTCTACATGCATTAGGAAAAGTTGCCACATGCAAGTATCGCCGTGCAGTTCCCGCCAGCTACGATGAACAATCGATGGCATTGCTATGCTGTGTGTTTGCGGACTATTACAACAAGATGCCGGTTTGTCAGTCGCGGCGATGTGACAACGATCTCAAGCGCCGGACGATGAGGCACGTCAGACTCCCGTAATTACACCTGTGGCGGAGTCGGAGCTGAGGCAGCAGCGAGGTACAGATATTGAGGAAGTGCTCATCTCGGCTCATAGCCACACCGACCACGCCGCACCCAATCCAATTATTGCAGTTTTAACGATCAAAATAATCGAAGTTGTGCATCTCGCCAAGGTGGATGTGCTCTCCAAGCGCGAGCTGTTGGACATGGTTGGTGCCTTGTGTGTCTCTTGTAAGCATGGACGAACTTGGGACACCAGTCAACCGTGACCGTAACTATTGTGTCAGTTCCATTCAAGCGTGTAATCGGCTCATCCCCGTGACGCGGCATTAGCCAAGGCAACCGCAGCAAATGTCCGACCTGGATCTTACACAGTGTGATGTCACACAACCCTGTATTACTGTTAACGCTTCCATTTTTTTCATCATTTCTAGGGCAAACATTAGAAAAAATCTACAAAATGAGACACAATGAGACACAATAAATAACCATGAGATCCAAAAGAGATCAGGAAATATCAGTACACACTGCACACCACACAGTGGACGTCAAGGCCCCAAACCCTATCATAAAAAGTTCAACGCCATACAAAAACATCAATGAGAGAAAACAACTAATTTTGTGCCATGTAAATTACAGCTGTGCTGAACCACAAACTGACCAATGCAATTGTGTGTATGACTGTTGAGACTATGCTACAGTTACTGATGACTGATTCGAAGAACCCAGCTAGAGATTCAGCCACTAAGTATGTTCAGCAATGATAACCAACAACATATCAGATTACACCCAGTCATAAAATTGTCAGGTGTTTGTAATTTTTCTCTTCAATGAAAGTGTAGCAGTAATTAATTAATGATTACACAGGTGAAGCATTGTCACAATAGCCAAGTATCGGCAGCGATGCCAGGGAGCGGCAGCGGCATGTTTGGGTTGACAACGCCTTGGTTTTTCTGTGTTTGGACACGGAGCCACCCTGTATCAATCTATAACAGGCACAATGTGAGGGGTGTTGGCAATGAGGACCACACCCCACAAGGCGGGTACCTGCTCCCCCCCCTCCCCATCCCCACACACATGGACCATAACCCCCTGTTGAGCAGCCATTACCGCGCACAGCACACTACCTGTATCGATTGAGTGCTGGGGGAGGGGTGGAGGGGACAGGTAATCTGTGACCATCAGTACACTTTCCTTGCTCCCGTCACCCTCACGGAGCCCATTGTATTCACAGAGTCCTTCTCAAACAGTCCACGAGCACAGCATCTCCACAAATATATAAGTTTGAAATGAATAAATGAATCCTGACGGGCAGGAGAGCGGATGTCTACTTTACATTAGGCAGGTGCTCAGAAATCAATGTCTTTCATTGAGCAGCTAGCTATAAAACAGATACTAGTACATTCCTGATATCATGCCTCATCTCACAAAGGAGGAGAACACAGCAAACATGGCCTCTGTACAAAAATGCAGCATGTACACGGACATATACATGTATGTACAATGTACTGGTATGTTAGAGAAAGACGTGGGGAAAAACCCAGCAGAGATCAGGAAAGATCCACCCTTGGAGTGCCTTTTACCCACTCAGGTACCTGAGCCACATGGACTGTGCCTCGCTCGCCCCAAAACCAGCCCCATAAAGCAGGACATTAATTATTGACTGGGTTTGATAGGGTTTGGCTGCTGTCACGGTGTAGGGTTCGATGGCTGAGGATAGTGATCCACGGCAGTCCGGTCATAGACTGTGGTACTGAGGTCCAATCGACCAACCAAACACCTCCCACTCACCAAATAATACATGATACAGGCCAGGGCCTGGCATTCAATTAAGGATGTCAACGCAATGACGTAATCAATGGTACTCAGGAACCTCTGATGGCAAGAGAGCAATGTATCGGAGCTTGTACAACAATTAATGCTGACATGTAACAAATCAGCGATCGCAGTTCCGACCAGTCATGCTCCTTCATGACAATAGTCGGAGTCACATACTGCATGTCAATGTATGTCCAGCCATCCTGAATCAGGGAGCAATGGACTGAATGCATAAAGAGCCCGAAAAGGGATAAATATGCTAAATGACGGACACATGAATGTGTGGATTACCTCATCCAGTTCCAGAGGAGAGGCCAGCTGTAGTTCTCCGGTAAATGCCATGTCTTGTTGCTGGGTCTGTCCGTCCGTCCGTACAGAATGTCCTTTGCCTGCGACTTCCTGTGATCAGCTCCTACCTGTCGTGGAGTTTTACCTGAATTCACACTCCCAAAGCTTCTCTCCCACAAGTGAGTCAATCGCTCACCATCATCAGTATTTATACCAGTCCCTCGGTATTTTTGACATCACGACACAACTCAAACATGTGCCGGCTAGTTATCCTGGGCCATTGGTATAGATTTGGAGGCCAGTTCTAAATTGGAGAAAGACACGTGAAATCCACACACAAACTGTCATGTGACTGTCACCCATTCACAAGAACTCCTTCGCTGAGCAAATATCCACAGATAGCTGCGCGATAAGCCTCGATAATCAGCCAAAAGATGCACAATTATTTGTTCAGCGACGTTGGCGATGAGGCGAGGGTCGGTCTATCACCGGTCACCAAGGCCCTCCGAACTGAGAGCTGGGAATCTCCCCTGTGAGGTCCTGTCGAGTCTGAGACAGTCCGGCAGGTAAGGCGACTTGCTGCTCCAAGGTGTGAGAGGAAAGTGGCTGAGACAGGGGCAGACGCACTGACTGACTGACGGACGACACACGTCAGGAGCAGGTGAATGTCTGGCACTGGTGCGGTTACCAATGGCGACCTTACGTCTCCAGGAGCAGGTCGCCAGGACAACCGATGGACTGCAAGCAGGAACACTGGACCAGAGACAGAACACGCCTGTATCCAGCTCGTGGTTACAGCAGCTCAGGTCTCCAGCCATCCATCAGAGAGGAGAGTCACACAGCTGCGGCCCAGACACAATAGAGAACCAGCTCACGTGCTGGCCACATCTCACCATGGACCTTAGACCTTGTGGGAAGGGGGGGGGGGGGAGGGGGGGGCAGTCCAAACCCCACCTCTTACCCCCATCACTACCCCCACCCTCCCAGATATAGGCTACAGAACTCACAACCTACTTCAGACCAGCTGCATATTAATTATGTAGAAGATGAGGAGAACGGAACCAATTCATCTTGGAAACCCTCACGTCTATTCTCAGCTCAGTCATCCTAATTTGGTTAACAGTCCTTGTAGCAATGCTGCCGATCAGAGGCATTAACGAACATTTAACTTGGAGCAACTAGCTCACATCCCCCTCTGACTTACTGCAGTGCAAATGTCACCATGACTACAGGATATGTCAGGGGTCAGGTCCAGGTATGTCCAGCAAGGATCATCATGGTAACGATAATGACCGTCCTGTGTCCCTTGAATAGATCCTCATCCAACCCCAGAATATCGTCCAACCCCACATCTCCATGATCCCTTGACAGGGATTTATTTTGCTGTTTTTAGTAGCTATTTTGGGCAACAGTTTGCTATCTAACACATCTGACCAACAAGTCATGTGAGGAACTGGTGTCTGTGCAATCTCATCTTTGGGTTTTGTTTGTTGTTTACATGAACTTTTCCATCCGAAGATAAACTGTGTGTGCATGTAGACCACGGATAGGAATCAGACCCGCACACAGAGATCATGATGCTGCGCGTAGTCGTGTACATACTGCAGGAAGGGCTCAGGTATTTATTAAATGTGGTCAGGTACTCGGGAAAATGAAGACCTAACATTGACTTGACCTGTGTAAGAACTAATTCAAGACTATTATTCAAGACTTTCACTTCTAACAATGAAATGAACAACCTCGTACAGACCAAACTGATATCCCAACTCCTTTTTGAATTATGAAGATCAATAATTACATAAGTTTCAATGGGTTCATTCTTCAGATTCCAATTTATATGACAAATCATTTAACTAGTAAAGGACAACGCTTTTGTTGCATGTTCAATGTTTAGGTACTGGGGATGAAGTGGAGTGATTTTTCAGGGAGCTGTCAGTTGTCGGGGTGCTGACGTCTCCAGGAAGTAAGCTTTTAGCGCCACGCGCGCCCAAGTTTTTGTGTTGTTACTTCTAATCACAGTTTATCAGTTTACCGATGGCGCGGTGCCAGGTCAGATTTCCTCAGCCACTCCCTCGCCACCCAGACACAAACCTCACCACGGCAACCGCAACGCTTCCTCGGTGTATCTCCTTGCAAAGTGATTGCAAAGTTTGTATACATGTACACAATGTTTTAACAACAATGCATGCTAGTCAGTCCCAATATGATGGAAGAAATTTGCTATAAACATTTATATCTATTATTTTATTCCCTGACTGGTATGTTGTTTTCATCAAAACAATTTGTTTATCAATTGTTCAGTTGACCTTTTACCATGTTTATTGATAACTTATGAATTGTGAGGACGGCTTCAAAACTGGAATCAAGTCAGATATCAGGTGAGGTTACTATGGTTACTATGTTATGTGCCCAAGAGACGAAAAAGGGCGTGTCCATGTCGCCAGTACTCCGCAAACTCGGCCTGGTGCCTGCGACAGTCCTTACCCCTCAAACCCGCCACCCCCACCAATCCCCCCCCCCCACCCAGCGACCCCAAACATACTGGCACCCCACCGGCCATTAGACTCTGTATGGAGCTCTTCATAAATCAACAATTATTGCATATTTCTGCTAATTAATTCAGTGAATTTTATTGCTCTTGCATCAGGGGAGGCCATTTCCGAGTAGTAATGACATGTTACCATAAATCAGGTATATACAACGGTTCCTACAGGTAGAATGTGACCACCTGGTGCAGGAGAGGGAAGGACCACACCCTCAGGGCCTCAGGACAGTCACCATAGAAACCAGCGACAACACCTCTGGCAGACTCCTTCCAAAGGTATATCTCCAATTAGGTTTATGCAAAGATACAATTTGCACATTACTCAAGAAATGCTGTCTGATTTGTGATTTCACAGTATTACCACAATTACTCGCAACATACCACATTCAGATATGGAGGGGTAGAATCAATAATGTATGCCATATATTTTCTTGCATCTTACACGTAACAACTAAAGCAACAACATCGCCGAAATCACTAAGTATCACATAGAAAGACATGGTATTCTATATCACATGTATAATCATGACGTAATGGATGATACCGGGTAATGCATGTTCCATTCCACATGCTCCGACTGATCAGGATACGGCTGTCCTGCACCTAAACGTAGATCTCCAAGACAGAACCTTGTCACGGCACAGAATCTTCAATAAATTAGCATACATCGATCAATTAGCAAAAACAAATGCTAATTAATTACATCGTGCAGAGCAGGTAAGCAGACAGATTACATGATGTAATTTATACAAGCCATCGCTCGGAACTAACCACTAGTGCAGGTCTGTGCCGGGTTCTGGAATGTTACAGAGTGATGTTTCTTCCTGCTCCCATTCAGAGCCAATAGTGTTTTTTTTTGTTTTCAATTACCTCAGCTCCTGAACTTGACAAGTAACACTTATTCTTTCCACTAGCCATAACTTTCACCAACCCCGTTAAGATGAAGTAAACTCACCAACACAGATTCTCCACCACATATCCCCACCAAACATACCCCCCCCCCCCTCCCCCCCCCAGCACCTGACCGTGCCATAGATCACTCGGCGCCCGGCGACTGTCGGCAGGTGACCGGTCCCTGGACCCGGCAGTATGGCACTCAGAACCCACACACTCCCAGACCTAATTCAGTAAAACAACACCACAGTCATGTGTTAAACGGTCACCAGGGACGATAACGTGACCCCTGTGCCTCATATTCCTTCCCACAAGAGTCGGCAACAGCTACAGACTGGGATCCTGAACTTCCGCTATGAACTAAATTGACACCTTAACTCCTCAGAGAATTTCACACAAATATACATAAAATGTCCAGTTCTAATTGCAAACAAATGATTATGAAACCAAATATCATATAAAGTTATATCTGATATAAAATAGATTATTAAAAACACAGAAACATTCCAGATATTTGACATGGGACACCATCGATCTTGAATCAACACTGACCACCTGACCACACAGAACGTTTTATTTTCTCCCTGTTATTATAACTTGCCTATAATTTCCAGAAGGGACGGTCTCAGGCGTCACAGTAGATCTGCTACTCTTCTGACGGCTATCAGCCAATACAGAACTGGAGACACGAACAATTCATGAACCATTCCAGGAAATTCTATTAGCCCTGTGCAATTGTCTATATTGATGCGGTCACCCTCCTGGGCCAAGGTGTCGGAGATGCGGCCGTATATTTTCTTTAAGCCTGGGGAGCGTGGTAATTTTGTGGCGTTCGTGAGGTGTGCTGAGGGACGTGATGTGATGGCAAGGTGAACGGTCCGCGGCAGTCGAGGTGTCGACTACGCAACAATGGAGTAAACCTAGTAAAACACCGGACATCAAAAGCCGAAAATAAAACAGATCTATGCACTAGAAATTTGTAGCAACTCTATTTTCTGGAGCAATCTCGACTTTACCGGGTCTCGAATCGCTTGCATCTTGCTGAGTCTGGCTACTGAAGGTGTGCGAGTAGCTTGGAAGCTGTGACAACAAGTGGACAGCACCCTGATGAAGTGACAGGTCTGGGGGGTGTCAGGAGTACCCCGATGTCATCCATCACTGGACTGCGACATGCTCTCATAAAGATTTAACGAGTGGAGTTTGCGCACTCTGCTGTACTCTCCCTCCAACACCACAGGAGGGATCTAACAAGTTATCAGGAAACATGGACAAGTACAAACAGCGTGGGCCGCAATAGGAACAGTCAATAATTTTTTTTATAAAATAAGTCATAGAGCACTAGAGAAAGTGAAATGAAGAAGAGTGTCCAGATGATCCACGATTGCCGAGGATTGACTAAACATGCTAAAGCGGCCAGTGCTTCATAAACATACAAATGTCAGTCTGGGATCATGCACTCCTGAGCCGGAGCATACCGCTCCACATATTTCATAAATACTTGCTGTGCTTTACGGGTTTTCTGGGATAAATCCCAACAGGCCGTAGCGGGGAGAGAAGCATCAAAGCTCATATCTGCCGGTCTGAGGGGGCAAGATCAGGAGCAGTCGGACCACTGGAGCACTCACCAAAACATTCACAGCTCTTCTGATTCAATTAGAGCCTTGTTTATAGTCTCTGGTACAACAGGTAGCCAGGCCACACGAGCTGATACACTCAGTGTTTAGGGTAGTGGGGGAGAGGGACAGTGGAATGTTTTATCCCCAGGCGGTGTTGCTATATCAACAGCTCAGTTTCAGGGATGCACACCAGCAGTGACTTGGTCGTCATATTCATCCTCATGGCTAGGAGCACAAATCCCTCCCCAATGGATGATACCATGTTTAATCTTTGATCATGGTACTCTTGCAGTGCATTGCATAAAGGTAGAAACAACATTCAGGCAACACTTTCTTACCATTTGCAATATTATAAAGCAACTTGAATAGAAAAAAACAACTGAAATCTACAATGTCAATGTCAAGTTGCCATAGTTCCCCTTCAAAAGACTGCTCATGGACTCTAGATCTATCCGACCAAAAAATCATACATTTTACATATAAACGCTGCAGATACAATGACTTTGTGCAGAAAATCCCATCTATAGGATTCAGCACACTGGCCAGAGAATTAGATTCTGTCAAAGCTTTTCATGTTCAGTGACTTAGAAACCTCAGCGGGAGACTTCCGCGTAGAACGGTGCTGAAATCTGTGATTTTCAGTGATCAAGCCAATTAAGAAGCTAGAGTTCGCTGGCAATGACGATCTTGGATTGGCTGCTGAAGGACAACTGAAGGAGGACATGAACACAGCAACCGATGGCAGTAACATGGATGTAACGGTTGCGCAACTACGGCCTTTCTTCTGTAACCACCTCAACGACAGATAATCTGCGAGCTTGGTCAGCGGAAGAGAGAAGTTTTCCATTTCATGACTGACAGATGAGCACTGACTGCCGCTATCCAACGAACAATGTTGTCTTGATGTATTAATTTATATTTTTGCAGTTGTACCCGGCAGGTTATATAGTGTTGCCGCCCCTAACCATGCTAACCGACCATGAGAATACTCATGATGATGGACGACGAGCCGTGTAGTAGAAAACACAACTTCCCGCCACCCTCTCGATCTGCCTCGCCCCAGCTACAGAATCCAGACCCCCACAAAATGATAAGTGCAGCCTGTAAGCCTGTAACATGATCAACGACCATTATCTAACTTAACCAGATGTCCAAGCTTACAGCCATTCTTCCCAATTGTTCGACATGTATTGTTGGCCGAGGTTCCCTGAAAATAGCGATGTTTTCTGTCAATAAAACGAAGCATCAGGATGACATTTCCTGGCCTGTGATTGGCTCAATAAAGAAGGTTCCGGAGAAGCGCTTAATTGCGACTGTTTGCACTGTACATGTAAAGTTTGGTGTTAAGCACACACAGGAACTACCCGACACAACATTTAAGGAACTGTTAAATGGTTGAGATCTTTCCAGGGAAAGTGATACCATCTTTTAGCAGGTACGGTACTCAGTGCATAAAACAACCACAAAACAGGCAAAATACACCATAAAACACAGAGTGCAGATGTTTATGATCACTAAATCTCTGAAAAACCCACAATATTTTCTTTGTTGCATCACTCTAGACTCACTTATGTTGTGAGATTCACTCAACAACTTGGAACTCGGTAACAACTTCCAAACTGTTTCTGATGGAAATCCAAAGTGTCAGTTCAGCTATACCTAAGTATGGTAGCCTGGCGGGTATACACTAAAGTAGTGACAACGAAACTGCTTTACATTCATTCTTTGTGGTATTCTATGGAAGGTCAGAATAAATCGGAATGGAGGTCTTGCAATATCACGAAGAATGTTAGAACAAAACTAGTTTGACACATGCTAGGCCGCAAAATGTGGCAGAACATGTCTTGAGGTCTTTGGGTCAGAAGGCAGCAAAGTTCTGGGAGATACGGGTACGACCGTACGAAGCCAGAGATATGGATACAATGCGAGTATTCAGCACACTGTCCTCCCTTGACTGACTTGAGCCACTTTGTGCCGTTTGCCCATTCTTTTATTTACCCACCCGAAACAGAGAGGTTTGAGAAAGTTCGGGAGACTGCTGGGAGGAATCGACCATAAATCCACGGAGTGTTCCCTCGCTCCACGCTAGCACCGGGACGATAAGACAGGTTACACAATGTACCAACGCCCGCAAACCACTTGAACACTCAGACAACGCAACATCAGACCACGGCTCACAAACCAGCTTTATTTATTTCCTCATATCCCATCATGGGAACTCATGTTGGCCAAAAAAATCAGCAACGAATACATAAATAGCATTTGAAAGAGTAGTGTATTATATATTCAACCAAACGGACTTCTTACGGCTTCTCAGCTCAACAAAGTCAGTCAGGACTCTACATTTACTGAAATTATTACTACATGCACTTCTAAATAGGAAGGAAACATTTTGTGAGCATATTAAAAGCACTGCTATCACAAATATGCAAACAGCCCTATCATGCACCTGATGAATATTCATTAGGTTGAGCCACCTGGAAGTTTAGCAGTTGCATTTATTTATGCTAATCATGACTTCTCCTGTTACCAGTATTTAATTCTACCTGTTTGATACATCAGCCCAATGCTGCTACCTGCACCTGTAACTGTAACGGATACAGGCGCAGTGCCCTATGTCCCTGAATATTTTATGTTTGCTGATATCAGATATCAAGCTAGCTATACACTTTCTATGGGTAATCAACCAAAATCTATTCAAACATGCACATTAATCACCACTAGTAATTGGTATTTGCTGTTTTCAGCACACTGGATATTCTAACTTTATTTACATACTTGTACAGATTCATACTTGTATACATTCAAATTTTTTGTGAATCACGTCATATCAATTATACAGGACTAACTGGAGTCTAAAAACTTGTCATTGAGTAGGAATCACAATCAAATTCAATGACATCTGATTCTGAAGGTCATACATACCCGGTACTAGTAATCAAGAATTCAACGTTTCTGGAATTACATATTTGAGCAAATAACATTGTAATATATTCATAAAATGGTACATTTTCTCTATCACCGTTTTATACGTGTTACATCTCATTATGAGAGTGAGAGGTCAAAATGCTGAACACTCCAAGCAGTCTTCTACTGATGGTTTTTAAAGACTATAGAAGTTAGCAGAGACTCAACGTGGAAACTAGTAACCAAGCATTGCAGCATGAAGCAGGACATCTCTAAAGCTAAGATGTGGCTATTGAAGCAGGACTTGTGGCCTCTCAGAATTACACTTTGTTCTGCTTCAGTCTGTAGATGATATCACTCAGTGTCAGTACACAAGGAAACACAGCCAAGTGTCAAACAGGCAACTGGTCACCTTCTTAGGACACGCACTTCAGGGTCATAAACTACTTCAATATTTGCTCAGAAACCCTGTGCAGGTAATCAATGTATGACTACTGGCAAAAGTGGCTTAATTCTTCAGTCAAGATGCCATATATATTTCTAATGTACATGTATACATGTATCTATACCATGCAATGTACAGTAAATTATATCATGACCAAAATATAATACATCAAAATGTATTATTGTTAACAAGCAGATATTATGCCGCTGAAAACAAACAAACCCTAATGTTTTCCTAAAGTAAATTGGAGATCATATGTGAGCACATCAGTACGATAACTGTCAGAAATAACATTATATCATAAACCACTATCAGAGGTGATATTTGTTTCAGCAAGTGTGGCAGGAATGTGGATCAAGTATATACAAAGAGCATGTACACTGTATGAGACATACTTCACCATAATTCCCAGATGTGGTCAGATAACCCAGACAGAAACATTGTAATAAGTTACACATAAATAACTTTAGACATGCTGTACGTGCTTAGTTTCCAGAAGTACTTGGTTTCTGAGTACCGCGCATCAGAACATGTTCTTCCACAACAATATTTACTTGCTATGCTGATCTTTTGCTTTATAAATTATCATTTCCCACCAAGGATCAGCCCTGCCAGAGTAACAGCTAACTATCCGCGGCGAGTTACAACATACGTCAATCTCCCAACATTGTCTACATCCCGCAAGAACTTGGAACACGCACCAACTTCCTGTGCATGGTTGATTATATACATGTACACGCACTGACGCATGTAATAACCAGGCTTTCCTCACAAAGACTTCCTTAACTTGTCAGCAAAATCATACACCAACTCAAAATATCCACCCAATATCCTCAGAATGAAAGACTATTCAGAACACATTTAGTTTTTCCGCAAAAAAAGTAGAATGCAAATAAAGATAGGATAAAAAGATCATATTTAAACACTCAGTGTTTTTTGTCACATAGCTGTCCTGAGTACACAGACCTTTTGTGACAGATAGTTACTTCAAACATCAAAGCAAATAGATCGAAAAATTTGCCGAAAAATTTGCGAAAAAGTCTGAACAGAAAATTTTCACACGACTAACTCTGCACATGAACTAAGGGAATACAAGACATCACCCCAGGAGTGGGACTTTTAGAATATCTCCCTTGTTTCCCTGGCGGAGTGACACCACACTCCCTGTGAAGTGTCCAGCCAGGTGCGACCTTGTGACACTACTCAAGGTTAGGCGACTCCATGGGAGCTCAGGGTGCGCTAAAAGTGATAATTATCAGTAAATGGGGTGGCCACATTGGAGTTTGATGAACCAGTGGGATGCCCGGAACTCTCCAGCCTTACTTTGTCATACCCTCACATGACTCAATGTTTGACTAATTAGCATAAAGCGACAACGGACCCACATGTCCACACATGAAGTAGAACCCACGCCACCCGACATACATGTCTATGGAAGGCAAGCTGATAATACACATCGTGTGTTCGGATATGAGGGTGATTTCAGGCAGAATATAATATACATATTACATGTACATACCGGTATATGCTGGTTATGTTTGGCAGATGGAGAGGGGGGGGGGGGGGGGGGGCAGTAGTTGTTCAAGTTTTCCCCTAAGAGTTGTGAGATACATCAGATCAACGGACATGCTGGATGTGGTGCCACTTGTAGGAATTCTGTTTTCCAACAAACCGCATCATGTGACAATTATCAATATTTAATTAGTCATGAGATAGCCTGCAGGTAAACCGATACAGGTTGTTGCTTCATTAGATGCCGTGAGAATGGTTACGGCTCAGCGGGCAGGTACAATGTTACACGGTACGTGAACTCCTCGGTCGTATTGGAATGGTGGATCGAGCGATACGCTGAAACGACACACAGCATAACACCGCAATGTCAGGCTACACGCACATGAAGTTCGACAAAATCTGCCTCGCTGGTAATTAAAATGGATTTTCTTGCTGATGCATGCCACAAAATACGAGGTCACGTCCAGCATAATCCGTACGTGATTCAGCCAAGGGAGAAGTTGCCTGAAATAGCTTAGAAATACAGAGGGCATCTCAACCGATGTCTCCTGGTATAGGTGCTTCTTAAAATTTGAAGGAAGTATTCAGAGATAGAAACAATAGTACTCACAACATTACAAGCACTTTGTGCCTTGTGTAAGGCAGCAAACCCCGAACTACCGTTCCCAGAATACAGCCAAGGAGTCGAGGACTTGCCAATAAGCGCTGACAGTTATTCCAGGCAGTCCAAGCCACAGCAACCCATTATCACCAATCCCCTCCCTTCCCCTCCGCTGTGTCTGCCCTTCACCTCCCTCAGACACATGCTTGGCCATATGGGTAGCCCCGAGACCACCTCCGTCCTCTACGCCTGATTAATAATTGACCTCCATGTCAGTAATGGCTGCTATGAATTGGTCAGGTCATTATTCTTTGTTCTGGCCTAAGAAGCTTACTTTTCACTTGATTTGGACGCCTGGCAGCAGGCACTGGTGGCCTAATACCCCCTGTTTATGTGTAGTAATCTCAGCACACAAATTGGGCCGTTTTCCTTCACCACAGAACCTGACGAACCAGGAGACAAATTTACATTAACACCAGATTCTCAAAATGATTTGAAGCTTTCTGAATTCAGTGTCCTAATAATATCAGATCATCACTCATTAATGTACATTAGTTTGCTACCACCCAAAGAGATACACTTGTAATTTTGCCAACAAGATACAAGCATGACCCTTTTATTGACACTTCCTATCCACTTGTACACAAGGCACACAAGTACAATGGTGCTCTCTCACCTTGCTATATTAAACACCTATTGACCCTGTAAGATTTGCTCAATGTTGCATGGTTACTTCTGCCGCCACTCCCCCCCCCCCCCCCCACCTCACCAGGCCCTCCCACCTATGCCTAGGTATTGTCAGGCCCTCTGTGGGGTTGACATCCTTCTATGGTCAGTGTACAAAACTCGTCAATGAAATAAAATATTGAACAGTCTCTTCATGTATCGAGGCATTCAGCGAAGCCTTCAGGTGTTTTTTACGGAGAGGATAGCTATTCAAAGCCCGGGAGTGAGCGAGTGTGCGCGTTTGGCGGCGAGTGAAGTGGCGGAGACACAACAAACCATTGTGCCTTGACACAGGACGATCATCACATCAGGACCTGTCGCTATTCAAACGTCGCTACCTCGAGTGATCAGCTCTGAACTACATCGCTCTCTCTCCAAACAACGAGTTGAGGGGGGGAAAGGCCGGCAATTGTTCAAAAGCAAGGTGAATTTCTGGGTAATACAGCCTCTAAGTTTTTCCCAGGAATAATCTTGAACCAAACTTGCCCTGGGTGAATGAGGAGTATGATCAGATGTGCATGTATTACAAACAATGTGAAACTTGTCTCAACCATAAAAACCATGGCACAATATTCTTTAAGTATTGTCATTATTTACATCACAATTGTCATTATTTTTGTTATTTTTCTGTACAATACACAATAGACACTCACGCAGAGCAGATGGACCCAAACGTCTGTCGAAAAACTCAGCCAAAACAAATACTTCAGTCTTTGGAGGACATATTGCCGTAATAAATTGCTCAAGTGGTGGATTGTCCACCAATTATTACACAAGAATCTTGTAAGGTTGCCAGCTTGCTCAGGTCAAAGCTGTCATCGTGCAGCACAAGATTGCTAATGCGATTACTCCCCTCCCCCTCCCCCCCATCCACACCCCTCCAGTTCTTCAACATTATTACGGTCATATTCTGTATAGAAATTTTGTTGACTAAACTGTAACAATTTGGAAGGCCAGGAGGGGGGTGCAGGGGGGGGGGTAGGTATATTGGATGATATGCCCAAGGGGTATGGGTTTGAGTTCAGTATCATCCGTCCTTTCCCCCTGAGGTTCATTGTCATGGAGACGACTCTCAGTTCTGTGTAGTGAGGGGATATACTGTGTGTCTCCCAGTTCCTGACTGCCAAGGTCTGCTCAAATTGATTGTAACAAATTGGCCAGAATTGGGAAGATTAGAGACAGGGTCACCCTGTGGGGATTACTGGTGAGCAGCCTGGGGGGGGGGTTACCTGTCGTAGAGAGAGCCTGGAAGGGAGGGGGTCAGGGCAGGATCATCAGCACAAACCTTGGGGACACCTTACTGTCATCATAAACATCAGACACATATCCGACAAATCCTGGAGTAGACCTACATGTACTCGCAACAACGGAACATGCCTGAAACTTATCCAGTCTTGTAACAGAACATATGGACTGCAACACACTGCATTGAGTAAATAATTCAAGAAATGTTACCTTGTCAAACCGAGCGCCAATATACAAAATGAAGGAGCAGAAAGCATGAATCTTTACAAGACGGAAGTTCTAAGAAATTTTCTCAAAGTTGATGTTTCCCAGGGGGTCAAGACTTGCAGAGCAGGGTAGTTAGGGCTTAGGTGAGGTCCCCCATCACTAAGTGACCACGGTTACGGACCCTCGACCCGCTGCGGAGACCTGCGGTCCTGCGGTGCTGACATGCAATTGTCCGTTCCATCTTTCCTATACAGCCACTCGGCCCAGCACCGACAACACTACCGTCCCTGATCAATGTCGCCCGCCAGAGGAACATTATCTTTTTATGACTGTGACATTTTGATTGGTCTAAATAGGAATCATGAAACAAAACTGAGTTCAACAGTGACGTACGTAATTCAACAAATTGCTCATTTTTAACCTTATGGCAAAAAGAATTGCAGCGAAGGAAGTCATTTTTCACATCTGTATTTATTCATAACATTGAGCAGCGCAGTATATTAAATTGTCACACAACTGTGTATATCACGTAATATATGTAAAATGTATTATTTCCCATGGATATGTGAATGTATTATCCATCGTGAAAATACATAAATCCTTCAATCCAACTGAGAACAAGAGAGTTGTGCAAGAGACTAAGCCCCTGTAAGGGGAGGTTAATGAACAGATAAAGCGTACAAATACTTCGTCCTAATAACCTGATCTATGTCAACAAATCAGCACTTGCAATAATGTGGACACAGGGTATTATTGACTTGACATAAGACACGCACGAACCACAACCGAACGCGAGACCTTAGATCATCTAAACATCAAACAAAGCTTATCATACCAAGCCAGGGTTTGCTAAAAACAAAACGTTCTGCATCCTTCTTGATAAAAAAACACACATTGTGGCGCACCAATACAGGTCATCAAATATTGATAGATATTAGCTGTATGTATGTAATATTGTGTGGCGTGGAATCTACGGTACACTTGAGCTGTGAGAGATGGTAGGTGAAGTTTGGGGTGGGGGGGGGGGATGTGTGATGTGTGATGTGTGATGGGTATACTGCGGCTCCATTCTTATGAACAAAATTTGATATTGTGCATCACAAGCCTACTCATGACGTTCAGACAGCAGGCTGGCCCACCTATACTTATTATATTTACATTGGCAAATTTTGAAACCTGAATGCAAACAATTAAGTCTAAAACCAAAAAATTCAAACATTTGTTTGATGTGTCTCTACCACACTTAGACCATGAACCTTGCTCAGCAATAATTGGTTCTGTGTACAACCTGAAGGCCACCTTTGAATTCCAAAGAGAGCCACTAGTTATATGTGACTGGTAGCTCAATGTATCGGTATTTCCACCACACAGTGTAATATCACTAACAACTCTTGTGCTCCTCTTTAAACAATCAGCGCATTGATGGAAATATTTGACGGGAAGCTCGGAAGCTCCTTAGCTTGGAGGAGGCTGGCGGACAGGAAGAGTTTGCCTGCTGGGGACAAGCTGCAACAACATCACAGCCCAGGTGCTGTATCCTTGGAGTAGCAAGCTCACAGGCACGAGGCTCTCGGGCACAAGGCAACCTTAACAGGGGAGAGGAGAAGTTACTACTGAGGGTGGGCGGCAGGCACCTGTACAATCGGGAGAACCTGTCTTACAAGAAGCTCAGAACCTCTCCGTCGGTGAGCTCCCTGTGACCTCACCAAGGCATCGCCACAAGTCCATGGAACCACAAGGTAGCTTCAAGACTGGCCGAGGAGGGGAGAAAAAGCCAGAATATGCAAAATGGAGAAACAGTTCTCTCCACCCATGAGCCTCCATGGAAGGTACTGTAGGCATGCTTGGAGGAGGCGAGACCCACGTGAGATGGATTCAGAGGAATGAGGGAAAAAAAAAAAAGGTCTTCATAATGATCATCTGATGTTGAACTCAAATAAGCAGCTTCAATTGGACAAACTTTAACAAGTTTTTGGACAGTCAGTAAGTGTTGCCCAGCCAGATGCGAGGACAGAAAGCTACCAATATTTAGTCAGGGAAGGAATACTCCCTGGCACAAGTTTACTCACAAAGCTATCAATTGCTCATGACCGGCAAAGCAATGCAGTAACCGGGCAGGCAATATTCTTGTGTGATACTTTTCTTGTAGGACAATTTCCCATACTATGTTCAGAACAAGAATGATCACACAGTTTGATCATTTGTTTTGTTCATAATTCATGTAGCAATTGGCTAACAACAAACAAGACCAAACAAAAACAATTTTTATGGCTATTTTGCTGCTTGCCTTGTCATAACAACCATAACACCGGACAGAATGTGCGTTAGGCCTCAAATCCAACGTCTTCATCATGTGGCTGAAGGAGGACAAAGTAGGGACCGACCTGGGTTACTCAGAACACCATCAATGGGCTGACAATCACCACAGCGTAAATCTTCTATGAACATTGCCTGAATGTCACTGCCTCTATCCATCATAAGCCCCAGAGATTGAGCTGGATGCCAGCTATAATGTGTAACATTCACCTCCGCAGACCAAAAACAACCCTAACTAAAACTTTAGACTGCTCATTACGGACCAGTCCGGCCTAGACATGTACTTTGTTGGTCGGTCCCTGTGAAAACCACCCCCTGGACCCACCTGTATAGCCGTCACCATGGAAACAACATACACCGTCTGTGATTGACACTTTCTCAATTTGTCCAAAAAAACATAAAACTGAAAAGTGCTTTTGGCTGTGTTGATATTTAGTACCTGTATCCTGTCTCTCCCCCCCCCCCCCCTCACCTCTTCAACAAGTACATTATTTCAGTATATTTTCACCAAACCGTGTCTCCTTCCGCGGCCAATTTTTACGCTCCATGATTTCGTAAATTGTTTTGTGTTGCACCAAAACACTCACACAAAAGCATGTTTTCATACAGAAAATATTATTTGAAATCAGTAACAGAGCAGCACTTGCCATCATGAAATGCTAAGAGCACAGATCTGAAAAAAACTTGCAGTTCAGTTATACAGTGGTCCCCCTCAGATAAGACCTACCCTTCTGCCACAAAATTAAGGTCTTATCTAAGGGGATGTCTTATTAGAGGGGTTCATTTACATGTTAAAGTCATTCTAGCGCCACAAGAAAAAGTCTTTACAGAGGGGGAAGTCTTCCTTGAGGGGGGTCTTATCTGAGGGGGACCACTGTACTTCTAATTTTATTTTCCCAGTTTCTGCTTGAGTAAACCTGTCACTTTCAAACTTTAAATCATGTAAACGCTTCCTGTTAAATTCAAGCTGATTTCAGTTCATACAAATAATACACCCCTAAAAACTGAATTGATGACTGCAGGGATGTGGGGTTTGTTTTTCACCAATCAAGTAAATCTGCCATATTGCTGTCATAAATAATCCCCTAATGCCAGTTTATGTGCTTTAGCCCCCTACAAGGGTGATAATGTTTATTCCACAATGAACTCCAACCAGTAAATGTGGTGCTAAGTGCTTTGGTATAGCAAAAGGATATTGGACAATACTGCCAAACAATTGTTCATGGATTATACTGTGACCAATGCCCTGGTAGGGGGTCAGTCTGTAACAATGGCTGTGTGACTTGGTGCTGATAAACTGGCGTACAACACACTTACTTGTTATTGCACATACATGCTCTTTCTACCCTTTGAACCTGAAAGCTGCTTGGGGGACGTGATGTTGTTGTGTTTTTAAAATTACCGAAACTAGATATCCGAGTAAATAACGCTAGAACTGGTAACCCGATGTAACCTACTCTCCTCCCATAGTATCACTTACACAAAAGCACTGCCAAATACAATACCACAATAAAAACATTTCGTGTCCCACAAAGTGGTATGAATCTAACTGCGAGTCAGGAGATTGGTACAACACAACTTGGGAAGGGATCTACGTGTGAAACTGAATCGTCCAGCTGTTTGTCTCAGGACCTCGGGTCTATCTATGTCTAGCTGTTGTCTCGTGAGGTCCCTATATGTCCAACTGTCCGTCTCGGTCCAGTACGGACGTCCCTCGATCTGTCATCCAAAGAAGACGGTCACATCTGATTACCTACCTCTTCCTCAGGTGTGGTGTTGACAGAATCCATGCTTTGGCTCAGTGTCATCGCTGCCTCCGAATTCAGCGCCGCCACCGGGTTATGTGCTGCTAGGGTTGCCATGGCTACCGGTGGTTAACTTCTCTGAAAACAATATATTATTCATTAGGTTACCTGGGCTAGGGAGCTACTAGTCATTAGACAGCTACAACAGTTATGACTCACAACTTTACTCGAGGCATGTTTGTAATTTTTAGTTCATGTCATGCTGTGTGATGTCTACAAGTTGTAATTACTTCTATTTCGTATTGAGCACGTAATCTCTGCATCGTCTTACGACATACTTAAAATACCAGAGATTTCTCTAGATAGATACAGACATACTATGAAAAATAATGTCAAAAGCATGTAAAGATCTGAAAGAATTGCATAATTAGTTGTGAATGCATAGAACAGAACACACTAAGAGACTGGTACCACGAACGTACATAGTGTATGTCTACTTCTTGATACTGTAGACCCCTGTAGTAAAACTTGTACAATTACCGACATACCGTCTGCCAGTCAAGTTTTTGCCTGGTGACATTGGATGTAAAAGCACTACATTTTTACTTGGGAGAGCTGTTTAGACAAGCACATGGCTGGGTTTATTGTCCAGTAGGACTGGTTAGACTTGAGTCCTGAGTGACAGGCCTGTATGTATGTTACCTGTGTGTCCCCTCCCGCGCTCAATCACTCACTCGCTCAGTCCCGTGTCTGGCAGCAGCTTCTTAATCTCCAATGTAACTCAACGAATCCTGTCACTGAGCACAAATCTCACTTGTACAAATAGAAAATATCCAAATTGACGCCGGTGTGACACATCCAGTGTGAAGGAGTCGGTGTGCTTTTTGATATATAGACGAACTCATACGCACATGGCTCTTCTCTACGCGGGAACAAGTTGGCAACAGTTTATATCGACTGACAGACAGATACAGTAACGCCGCAGTGATCGAATGATCGGTCCGTCCGTCCGTCCAACAGAGGTCTATCGACAGAGAGCTTTGATACGGTCCGCGGTCCTGCTCGACTCGATGTCAATCAACAACTGATTGCATTCAGCTCGGGTCAAAGTATATAAAAGCGTGTCCCCTCACATACACACTGGCGGCCCTCCTAAAATGGTTATGTCTGTCAGTGGCACGGACCGGCATGTATTGCTACCTTACAATGAGCCCGGAGCCCGCGGTGTCCCGGCGGTGCCTGATCTGTGCGCTGATTGGCTATGACCGCCTGACACAGACAATAGCCGCACGTGCTCTCTGCTTTCACCTGCGCGCGGCACCGTGGGAAACAGGCGAGGGCGGGGGAGGAATTACCTGGCAAATTGCTGCAAATCACGGGGTATACCTGCCCCTGAAGAGTGTTGGGTCCACGGGTGTCGCGAGCTCCCAAAGCTGCGTCCTGGGGGCTGGACAGATGGCCGGGACCGCTCAAGTCTCTGGGGCCTTAATTCCACCTGGGACAGACAGCCAGCGAACCGTGAATCTATCACTGAGACATCGGCAGTTCTTCAAGGATCACACATTAGTAGCTCGTATAACAGCTATAGGCAGGCCGGACACAACACAACAGTACAACACATCTACTAGCGCCGTAGCCTTACATCCGAGCTATACTGACGACAAATCTTCGTGTACTCCGACCCCAGGCCTCGAGCCAAATCGTGTGTTCAGACCTTCTTGTCACCCGATCAACAGTCATTAGATGCAGATAATGATACAGCGCTGCCCGGAGACCCGAGAATCTGATCACCCTCGATTTTGCCCTGCTTCTGGCCTTTCACCACCGCTCCTTTCTACCTGGCAATCTTCACTTGGGTCCGCGGCTAAATTAATTTCAAAGACGTACTTCACTCACCAATACACTTGACATTAGGCATGGAAAAGTCTGCCAAAAAATTGGATCACCGCTCATTTTACACTGCAAAAAATGTGTACCATTCCCTCTTCAGGGCTAATTATGTGCAGATCGATCTCTAATAAGATATATTACTGATTGCTCGGCCTCTAGATGTATATCTATAGCCTAATCACGCACGTAGATTGTAGTACGGATCACGTCAGACCCCTGACACAGCCCGAAGTGCCACTTGTACGGGGTCAGACTTCCTCTCACCTCGGTCTCCGCCCCCCTCAAATCCCACCATTGTAACTCCATCGAAAATTGATTGTTGATACTCACCAAAATTATCTGGGCGTCTCGAGCTCAGAATGTCATAGTGAGCTATGTGTCTATTTCATAGCCACCGCCAGTCTGTGTGGATCAACTCAGTATCGATTTCAGTAGCGTATGATACAGCTAGTATCATGCAGCACACGTCGGGATCATAATGTCCGTGTATTGTTGTATCCAAGGCTATAAGTAGACACTTTGTGAAGACGAGACCCGGCTCGGGGGAGAGGCCAGGAATCTGCACTCCCGGGATCTGTGTCTTTCTCACGTCTCAGCCCCGCGGTCAGCTCGGCTGACGATCCATATCCACAAAACTGCCAGTTCACATGCGTGACTTCTCCCCGCGACACAATTACTGCGGCACCATTACCTCCATGTTCCGGGAATTAGCGTGAACTATGGCGTGGCCAGTAATCCTAATTCTCTGGGTTAATTGACGATTCCTGCGAGAAACATGCGCCCAAAATTTCCACGAACACCACATCGCACAGCCAACGTCCACAGTCCAGGGATCTCCGTGTGAGCGCCTCACCGGCCTGGAAACATCAACAGACCGGTCTGATCCCTCAGAACACGAGGTGTTTGGATTTTGGAATTACCAGGACTCGACCGACTCTGTTCGATCTCCAGGGATCCCGAGGTCCCAGGTTTGCTATTTCTGATGAAAACAGTCTTTCCGAGGCCTGATTGAATTATCGATCTCATTGAACTTGTAGTCTTCAAGCACCCGTAATTAAAACTTTAGACGTGCAGAAGCTAAGAAGTCGGTCCGTGTAACTGAAAACTGTTCGATAAAGGCTGCTCCAGACCTGGAAATAAAGTCCGAGTCCGTGCAGTCAGCGAGCACACTTGTTGCCAGCAGGAGCCCACGATCCGTGATTGGCACTTGGCTATTAGGCACCGCCAATGTTCATCAACAGAACAACCTTTTTCCATATCAATATTGCAGAGTTTTTCAGCACACGCTCGAACCGACAAGAGCCGACTAGCGCATACGAACTATAATCCTTCATGTCGGAGGCAAATGTAAAGGTATATACTTTCAAAGAAGTTTTTTTTCGTTTAATTATTAGAGTTGGCGTTATCATTAGTATAGTTTCTAGGAATTTACATCCAACTTTGACAGCCAGAAAGAACGCCTAACTAATTCAAACAAATTCTACTATATGGACCAGAACTTGCACCGAGCGTTCATGAACATGTACAGGTAGCAGAAGGTGGTTAAAATCACAACTAGATCACAATACCGGTTATGTAAACATTTCATGCACCACCCCACAGACTGACCTGTGGTATTCTGACCGAACTGACTCAACCATGGTTCAAGTAAGACAAGGACGACCTTTAGCAGGAGGCATTCAGATAATTTTACTATGCGAATAAAAATCCACAAAACACATCCACAACTAGACATAAAAGCCTATAGGCTTTGTGGCATCCCCCAATTTGTTCTTATCATTTCAAATGGTCATACTGGACTGAGAAAAAAGGATACATAGGCCATTGTATGTGGTTAAGAGTGAGAGCTCATCAGACAGTTTCTTACCAGAACTGCTTTCTATCATCTTGACAACTTGGCCCACCAGACATTTGCCACCCAAAATGAATGGACAATTACCCAGCCAATATTCAGAGTACTACCCAGCCAATATTCAGAGTACTAGTATATTTAATCAGGATGTTCGTGATATTTTTCAGGTGCTCCTGTCAAATGTAAAATGATATGTGACTAAAAGAATGCTGTGTCATCTTGGCCAATTTTGTGATTCCAAAACTGGTACAAAACAGCGGAATATTCGCATTCACATTATAACCAAAGCCAAACATTTCCCAGCTAACTAAAACAATGATGATTTGGTCATTGCATGTGAAATAGAGTTGAATAACAAAACATTCAAACAATACATGTTTGTACAATATAAACGCAGACAGGGCAAATCATCCCCCAAGCATGTTGTGTCATGTGTGTTGGCTTATTAACCAACTATTGTATCCTGTGGGGTGGAACTTCATTCTTTTACCATGTACACACACTAGTAAACCAGGCTTTGGAGGGGGGAGTGAGGGATTATGCATGGATATGAGCCTGGGGCCAAGTTGGACATGCTAGCTGTATCACTTGTCAGGCATGACTGAGCAGGGCTGGCTGAGAGGGCGGAGCCTATATTGCTGTGCTGGACAGACTGGCTGATCTTGTAAGGCATGACTGAGCAGGGCTGGCTGAGAGGGGCGGAGCCTATCGCTGTGCTGGACAGAGTGGCTGATCTTGCAAGGCATTACTGAGCTCTCATATACTGCACTGGCTGATAGGGCAGAGCCCAGCCTCATGCTGGACATGCAGGCTGCAGTCAGTGAATACAGTAGCATGGCTCAGTCACAGTATTACATGTGCATGGGGGCAGGCGAGGGAAAAATTCTAAGTCCAAAAAAAAAATACACCCAAAAAATTTTTTCCCCCTGGAAATTGCCTGAATCAAATTATGACATTGACAGGAATCGCCCGATTTTTTTTTCCAAAATGGCCGCTGGCGGCCATCTTGGATTTCGGATCTCGATGAAAAACAATAGGGGTTAGGAGCAAAGTATTTCGGATGAGCTGTGAAAATTTCGGAAAGATAGATCAAGGCGTTCAAGAGTTATGATCCGGAAACCAAACGGCGGAAGAAAAAAAAAAAAAAAAAAAAAAAGAAAAAAAAAAAAAAGAAAAAAAAAAAAAAAAAAACAGACAAAAACATAAGGTAAGGCCTCCCGATTTTCAATCGGGATGCCTAACTAATGTAGGCCTATATTGTTTTTGATTAACCCCTCCGTCCCATTGGAACAAAAGAGAGAAAAAAACATTCAATACTATACTGATAATTTTAAACAGAATTATGGAAACACAAAATTATCTTTTATTGTTTTCAAACAGAGCAGTGGCAGCCCGGTAAGAAGGGTGAATGTTCCCGGCCAGGTGACACGGTCGCGGGACTAGATGTGGGCCTGACAAGTCTAAACAAGAGACCGTCTGAGCCGGCCATTAATACCGTAACCCTCACCAATTCATGGCATGTCTGTTTGTGTATATCAGGGCGTGAACAGTACATGATATATCACGTCAGTTGTTTTCTCCAGTTAATATTGCTGGGCTTATGCTGGTGGCCCACTCTGTGATATACACACTGGCATATGCTTGGTTGACACTGCATGACGTGTAGTCGCAAAAGCGGCTAGATTTTGCTTTTATGATTGAAACACAAGCGCCGACGTAACTATAAGCATAGAACAAGTGAACTCATGCATAAACTATACCATCGGAAAACAAGCGAAATATACATTCCTGCTCACAATATAATGTACACAGACATGATAGATAGTTGTAACATTTATATATGTATGTGTGATAGCCATCCGTACACTTTAAACCTGGAATTAGTTAAAATCCACCAACCCTGCAGACAGTTCCAGCTTTTTTTCAGCGAAATACACACTCATATACATGTTCAAGTGAGTATTTATTTTTTAAAAATAATCTTTAATAATATTTATCCGATCGTGAACACCAATGTGCATCTATATAATACAAACTAGGCCTATACTATGTAAAATGTTGATATCGAATTGGTTGCATATTTCCGACGATTCAAAATAGGCCTATTGTTCGAGTGTCTCACAAAGTGATTGAGGCGTTTATAACATATCCGTTGTCGATGTACATATACATGATATATATACATGATATATGTACATGATATATATTGGTATCTACCTGCACGAGTTTATACTTCAATGACCAATGATTTACGTATATATTCAATTATTATATATTGTTCCATGACCCGTCTACGCTTTATATTACACAAATACAATATCGGAAACTAGTCACACATCCAAGATAGCTGTCTCTTTTTGCGAGGGTGACACATGGTTAAAATACTTCCCTATTTTACAGTAAATGATCGGATTTATTTAGTATCCTCAGAAAAAGGCATTTCATAAGGTCTCTGCAAGGTATCTCCGGAACTGGCTCATGACGTCACACGTAACATAGTACCAAAATACTTCCCTTTTTACAGTAAACTGACCGGATTTATTTAGTGTCCGCAGAAAAAGGCATTTCATTAGGTCTCTGCAAGGTATCTCCAGAACTCGTTCATGACGTCACACGTAACAAAGTAGCAAAATACTTCGCTTTTTACAGTAAAACTAGACGTCAAGGCCTAAAGATGCCTTGGAGGCATTTCGGTGTGATGATTAATTTATAATATATACTAGATATCGACGAAAATGAAAAATGTCGACTCCGCAAAAAAATTTACCGTTAAAATAATACCCCTTAGACATGTTTGTCTAGGGCGACGAGTCCGAAAAAAAAGTCCGTTTCGCTCTACGACTCACCGTTTCCGAGATATCGACGAAAACGAGAAATGCCGACTCGGCAAAAAAATTTCGGGTCAAGGTCAAAGTTCATCCATAATACCCCTTAGACATGTTTGTCTAGGGCGACGAGTCCGAAAATAACGTCCGTTTCGCTCTACGACACACCGTTCCCGAGATATCGACGAAAATGAGAAATGCCGACTCGGAAAAAAAATTTGGGGTCAAGGTCAAAGTCCATCCATAATACCCCTTAGACATGTTTGTCTAGGGCGCCGAGTCCGAAAATAACGTCCGTTTCGCTCTACGACACACCGTTCCCGAGATATCGACGAAAACGAAAAATGCCGATTCGGCAAAAAAATTTCGGGTCAAGGTCAAAGTTCTTCCATAATACCCCTTAGACATGTTTGTCTAGGGCGACGAGTCCAAAAATAACGTCCGTTTCGCTCTACGACACACCGTTTCCGAGATATCGACGAAAACGAAAAATGCCGACTCGGCAAAAAAAATTCGTGTCAAGGTCAAAGTTCATCCATAATACCCTTAAGACATGTTTGTCTAGGGCGACAAGTCCGAAAATAACGTCCGTTTCGCTCTACGAAGCACCGTTTCCGAGATATCGACGAAAACGAAAAATGCCGACTCGGCAAAAAAATTTCGGGTCAAGGTCAAAGTTCATCAATAATACCCCTTAGACATGTTTGTCTAGGGCGACGAGTCCGAAAATAACGTCCGTTTCGCTCTACGACGCACCGTTTCCGAGATATGCAGGATGCCTCAAGGATGACTCAGCAAAAAATTATTTCGACCTCTAGGTCAAAGGTCGTTTGACGTATCGATCCCAAAATCAATAGGGTTCTTCCCTGTTGATATATAAACCTCCGTGCAAAATTCTGCAACTATTGCCTGAATATTTTTCGAGTTATCGTCCGGAAACCAAGTTTCAAGATCAGCCTCGATTTCATCCTCAAGGACCTCACGGACCTCGGAGCCGGATCAAAAAAAATAATACACCCTAGAGATGTTTGTCTAGGGCGACGAGTCCGAAAATAACGTCCGTTTCGCTCTACGATGCACGGTTTCTGAGATATGCAGGAAGCCTCAAGGATGAATCAGCAAAAAATTATTTCGACCTCTAGGTCAAAGGTCGTTTGACGGATCGATCCCAAAATCAATAGGGTTCTTCCCTGGTGGCATATGAACCTCCATGCAGAGTTCTGCAACTATTGCGTAAATATTTTTCCAGTTATCGTCCGGAAACCAAGTCTCAAAATTAGCCTTGATTTCATCCTCACGGACCTCACGGACCTCGGATCCGGCTCAAAAAGAATAGGGTTCTTCCACATATCATTTCTGACTTGTGGTGAAAATTTGACTAGAATCCGTCAAGGCAATCTAAAGTTATCGTCCGGAAACCAAAAGTGGCGGAAGAAGAAAAAAAAGAAAAAAAAAAAAAAAAAAAATTAGGCCAAGGGCCGAAGATAGGTTACCGGACAATGTTTAATATTTTAGATGTTAGCCAGGTCACTGGTCAAGAGAATATTCAGCATATATAATATTAAGCATATATCATGTCCACAGTTGATTGCTAAGTTGTAAATTCAATAATCAGAGAGATATTAGCAATTTTGTGCTGTGGCCTTGAAAATGAAGGCAAAGGTGAAATTTAAGGTAATCAAAATATTCAGTGTATATCATTTTTTATATGTCCACAATTGATTCCCGAGACATACAGTCAATAGAGGAGCAAGATATGAGCCATTTTGTCCTGTGACCTTGAAAATGAGGTCAGAGGTCAAATTCAAGGTCACGAGAATATTCACCATATATCATCCTATATGTCCACAATTGATTCCTAAGCTGTAAAATCCATAATAAGTGAGATATTAGCCATTTTGTCCTATGACCTTGAAAATGGGGTCGAAGGTCAAATTCAAGGTCACGAGAATATTCAGCATATATCATTTCCTATATGTCCACAATTGATTCCTAAGCTGTAGAGTCGATAATAAGCGAGATATAAGCCATTTTGTGCTCTGACCTTGAAACTGAGGTCAGAGGTCAAATTCAAGGTCACGAGAATATTCAGCATATATCATTTCCTATATGTCCACAATTGATTCCTAGTCTCTGATATCAATATTAAGTGAGATATTAGGCATAGTGTGTCCCATTATAAAGCATAGGAGAATTTAACATGGGAAAGTCCCATTTGGGCCGAGTTTGGGCCAAAATGGCCCACTTCGAGCGATTCAAGCGCAACGAAATTCATAGACGTCATAGGAGTACATATGAGGAGTGTTATGTATCAAAAAGAAAAAAAGTTACTGAACAGATTTTGAGAAAATGGCCGCCAAAGTCCAAAATCAGGCATTTTTCATCGAAAACGGCCGCCATTTTGAAAAAAATGTGAAAATCAAAAAACTAAAAAATACCTCCTTCTTGAATTATTTTTAAGTATTTTTGTGCGAAATTTCAGAAAAATTCGCCCGTAAACAAAAATGATAAAAATGTGGACGACGACGACGACGACGACGGACGACGACGGACGCCGTACGACGGACGACGGACGCAACGCCATGCCAATAGGTTATCGGACCATAGGTCCGGTAACCTAAAAATTCTGCTAAAACCATAAAGGCATTTCTGCCGAAATGCCTTAATTACCGGATTTATTTAGTGTCCGCAGAAAAAGGCATTTCATAAGGTCTCTGCAAGGTATCTCCAGAACTCGTTCATGACGTCACACGTAACAAAGTAGCAAAATACTTCGCTTTTTACAGTAAAATTACCGGATTTATTTAGTGTCCGCAGAAAAAGGCATTTCATAAGGTCTCTGCAAGGTACATCCAGAACTGGTTCGTGACGTCCACGTAACAGAGTACAAAAATACTTGCCTTTTTACAGTAAAATGATCGGATTTATTTAGTGTCCTCAGAAAAAGGCATTTCATAAGGTCTCTGCAAGGTATCTCCAGAACTGGTTCTTGATGTCACACGTAACAAAGTAACAAAATACTTCCCTTTTTACAGTAAAATGACTGGATTTATTTAGTGTCCTCAGAAAAAGGCATTTCATAAGGTCTCTGCAAGGTATCTCCGAAACTGGTTCATGACCTCACACGTAACAGAAGACTCATATTTCTTTGCTTATCACAGTGTGGTTCAATATGGTACCCGTTTGTAATATGTTTGTAATTTTTACAAGTCGCTATCCTTATATATAATTTAATAAAATTTTTGTATAACACTTTCTTTACATGATTTGATGATACCTACTATTGCCTATTACACGGTATCATCTCCATACTGGTTTATGTGAATTCAGTTTTAATATCATTCCTTGTACCAGCATATGACATGATTACTTTGGTGTTACGCAATAGAATATTACTATGTAGGCTATGTCATACATTGAGTAGAACTGAAGGGCTGTGTCAGAAATGCCATGATTATATCTGTGCCTGATCAATGGGATGACATTGGCGGTAGTACGGTAACATAGCACCACGGGACTTTCCTCCCTAGATACCTGGAGCCATGTGACATTGAGTGCGGGGATTAATAATTTAATATTAGTTAATTAAGAGGACCACACCTGCCGTCGTATGTACGCTTGATCGACCCTGGCCAATACAATAGCCTCGCCTCGGTGTGTCCCCGACACAATCTCAGCAGGTCTGATTGCCCCAGTGTACAGAGGGATTCTGACATGAAATATTCAATATTCAGTACTGTATCTAAACTCGTGATGGCAGGCAGCAGTGAAAGCAGTCATGCCTAATTACAGACTACTACACGTCACATTACAGGTGACCGGTCACTTTACTATCACCAACAACGTGTCTTATTATAAGTGAAAAAAACCTTCATGAAATTTAATATAATTATCCCTTTAATACAATAGATCTCTAAAACATGTGGGTTAATCAGTAGGACCACATGTTGTCGATATTATCATTAGAGTGAACTGACAATTACAGTCCACAATGCCAATGTATTTCCTGGGTTCAATTGTTTAGGATGGGAACGTCAACTCAAAAGCAAGAACCTCTCACAATCAGAGCCGTGTCCAAACACTCGGTTTATGGCGAATCTCTGTTTGTCCGCCAGCAAGGCGTATAGCTGATTTATTGTGGTACATGGCTCCTAAGTCAGCCAGGAAGATGTACGGATCCAGAAACGCAACACCTACTTGGATAGAAAACGTCAGATAAAGATGTGCTCACTTCAGATTGAAGATAAGATAATGTTCCTTTGGATATTACATCATATCTGAGTCACTTTCACACTCCGTACACGTACGACTTCTGTATTAGCCCAACATATTGCAAAATATCGCAAAAGCTAGTTAGTTGTATTTCATGGGGCATTTTGCTTTAAAATATCTACAGTTTCCATATTTTTAAATCGTGCATGTGTATACTTGGCGTACTATATAATGTCGGAAGACGCGAATACACACAATGATTTATATTGCTGTCTGTTCAGCTGCGCCATCTAATGATTCAAACGATACAACTGTTCAATGAGAAACTTTATCGTCTATTGGTGATTGAAGCAGAGAACACTCGATGACTATTGATGCGTTTTGGGATTCGCAAGATTATCTTCCTCGCCACGAAATGAAACTTCGTGTACCGACGTGAACCTGGTAATATGAAATTGAATTAATTTCTGCGTGCATGAGAGGGCGTTTTTCCACAGACGACTTGTCTTTCTCTTGGATCCGCCTTGTCTCAGACAGAAGGAGCACGTTGTTGGGATGAAAGGATGGATCAAAACACAAGTAACCTTTGATGTCGAGCCTTTGCTGAGGCCATATTCAATCGCTAACGTCGTCAGAAACCTGAACACGAGAATCCACCTCACAAGACCAAACTGGAGATATTATTTCAACTGACAGCTATTTAATTGTTTTAAAACCAACCTAAACAAAAGTAAATCGAACCATTTCGAATGTATTTTACATAGGCGTACGTAACCAATGCCGACCACCAAATTCTACACAAAGTAATATGCCATATAATATATATACGCTTAGACGTGGATGTAAAGTCAAGTTACTAATATAGATTCCTGAGGAGTCACATAACAACAACAAGAAAACATTCCACATGAGTAATTTGCATGCAATCAAAATGTATACAGCATACGCTACTTATCTTGATTTATCATGTACATTACCCATGTCAATTTTATTTCTACTGTATATTAAAGCTTTCTGTGTAAATTGATGTGAAGGCATTCAACCAAAAATAAGCATAATTCATCAATCTATCATGTTTATTTTATCATTATGAGTTGGTCACCGATGTTCGTTGCGTATTAGAACTTTAACTACGTGCATGCATGCTCCAACAAGAAGGATATGAAATAATATGGTACTGGCGCACATATGGTCGCGAAGGCGAGATTGGGCGCTCAATGCACGTGAAACAACGAATCTGCTGGTGAAAATGAACCCAACGTCTAGAATGGGTTACCGGAGAAATGTATATTGTTAAGGCTTCATAGAAATCGCTATTTTGAAGAGTTTCTAGTAAAACGTGCCATTATTTAAGCTCGATGTTGAAGTGTTCTAGGAGTGCTCAATACAAACCTGCCCCCCCCCCCCCCCCAATTTTTTTTTTCTTTTGGCTAGAGATGACTAAAAAAAAATTTTTCACATTCCCATCAGAAAATCAGAATGGTCGCCAAGCCCAAACCGGCGATTCAAGGGCAACATAACCTATGCACATCACAAGGGAACGTATATGGGGAGTCCAATGCTCACATTAAAAAAAAACAACTTACCTGAAAGATTTTTAGAAAATGGCCGCCAAAGTCCAAAATTTAGCATTTTTTCAACGAAAACGGCCGCAACTTAAAAAAAAAAAATAATAATTTAATCCTCATATTATTTTTAAGCATTTTCCCTGAATTTTGAAAAGAGATTCACACGTAAAGTTTAAAGATAAAATTGGAACAAATGCTTTTTTTCTCTCATCAAAATTGCCGTTTTTATCTTTCAAGGTCACTAAAGGTCAAACTCAAGGTCACCAATGAAATCACTACATGTCATTGTGACATACAATTTGAATGTGCCAATATTCAAGTTCTATCTTGAAGTGTTCTAGGAGTTTACTCCATACAGTTCCTATTATGAAGGAAAAAGTGGGGGAAACGTTGAATTCTGTTTTTGCAATGCTTTGCCTGGAAATGCCCTAAAACAGATAAATGTAATGATTTGATTTCGGCCGATTTTCTTTTTCGCCGAACTGTCGGAAAATCAAAATGGCTGCCACGGGCAGACCGGCGACACAAGTGCAACGAAACTTTACAGCGCACGGAGGTACATTTTGAAAAAGAGGAAACTTTTGATCCATGTTCAGACTGTTTTGTTGTTTTTTTTTCGTTTTCGTCAAACTTCAAAATTGAGCATTTTTTGTTGAAAATGGCCGCCGTTCTGAAGAAACAAAAAACTGCAAAGATAAAAAAAAACATGGTCCGATAACCTAAAAATGTGGATGACTGGCGACGGACGACGGACGCAACGCCACGACAATATGCTATCGGACCATAGGTTTGGTAACCAAAAATGACCGATATTGTCCTAATCGAATATATTTTTGCTCGATCGTTTTTAATGTGATATTCCTGTAGATGAAAGCAGGTGGGTTTGTGAGTAGCACGAGGGCATGGGGTGTTTTTGAGGCTTTGATATGAGTGGATTAGGTCACAGCCCCTCCAACCTGTAACCATGGCGAGGCTAGGATAGGGTGTGGCTATCCTGCTGTATGACTGATTGGAGAGAGACTTCTTTGGGTGCGAACCATGCATGACAGGGAACAGTGTCGATGTTTCCCCGGTAAACTACTAGTAATCCTCAACCGACTTTGCAATCCGAGAGCTGGTCTCATGTCTAGTGTAATATACATGTACATGTGCAGATGTATGGAGCCATCATTCAGAACAAGTATGTTATTAATTGAAACCATAAAAATATACCAATTTGTGTGTCATGGTAACTATTGAACAGCATCCAAGTTGAAGGTCAACAAACAATCCACAATATAAGATAATATAGGATTCTAACGTATATCATATCTAGGACTCTGACGTATATGATTATATAGCACTCTAACGTATAATATCATATCATGATACAAGAGTAAGTTATTTACCGTCCATCCACGATCATTATTTTTTGTCTCTATTGGTCAGACGTATTTTAACCCAAAGATTTTAAATTAGGAGTGTATACTTAGCCTCACCAATGAGCACCATCGGACTTCGAAGTCATATTCAATGCCACTGAAAGATGCACCATAAATACAATTCAGTTGAATATATATTTAAAACTGGGTTTTGGTTTGAGCACTGGATGCCATCTGATGTAGTGTCTGAGGTGACCCCAAACAACTGATCGAAGTCGCCTGGGGCTAATCTGGCTTAGAAGTCGAACGAATGCTGCATCATATATGGCTTACCTTATACACCTAGGCCTTCTTCCACTTCTGATAGTATTATCAACCTAAGCTGTATAGATGTCATATAGTATCTAAATAGATTCTAATTCCGTTTGACCCAATCTACCGGTACTTTTTTTGTTGGTGATTTTTTTTGGCCAAATCCTCTTTAAAAATATTCGAATTTAAGAAAAGTACACATTTAAGGGTAGAATTATTAAACAAAGATAAATTGTGACATTATTGTAGTTGATGTATGAGATGTTCGTGTCACTAAACAAGTTTTTTTTTTATTAAGTTAACAATCACAAATTCTTGGACATGAAATCATGCCCAGGTGTGGTGCCATATTGGCAGGTAATCAACAAGCAATACCTTAAAGCAAACCTGTACGACCCTTATCAATAATGGACACTTTCATTATTCCATTCCCGTAAGTTAACAAGAGCAGTCATTGTTGAGATACGCTGGCTGTCTGATGCGGACGGTAGCGGACCGTGACGCCGTGTAGCATCAATGATGCATGCAGCCCGCGTGCCGTAAGTCGCGTGACCACGTCTCGTGAGGCGTCGCCAACAGACGATATCCGTCGCCAAGGGACTAGCGCTCCATCAATTATATATCCCGCCACACGGTCGGGCGGCCGCCTAATCCAATCAAAGTGCATGTAGAACAAACTAATTCTATTCTCTCATGAAACATTTCTTATGGTCGTAATTGGTAAGAATTGCCAGGTGAATTTGAATAGAACCACTGATACATACTTTTTGTTTCTATTGCTAACAGGTGATTCATTGTTTTCAAAGTGAAATACCTCATCAATTGTAATTTCCTTCCACTTTACGTCCACGCATCTTTCATTCATCATTCAATGTAAAAAAATATAGTAGGCCTACTAACAACAATCAGTGGTTAGGATGGGATGTTTATAAATATATCACAGTTATTTTGGAATGATTTAAATTGTCGGGTATCTACGGGCCTCGTGACGTTTCTTCGCCAATTTTACATGAAGCTTCTTTGGTAAGAAATTACTCCCTTTTTTTTATTTTACCAAACCTATGACAGATAATCTATTGTCGTAAAGTCCGTCGTCCGTCTGTCCACACTATTATTACTAATGTTTGCGGTCGAATCTTTCTACAAATTTGCGAAACTAGACATCAAGGCCTAAAGATGCCTTGGGGGCATTTCGTGTGAAGCTCTTTTCCTACCTAGCATATCCTAAGAGACAATATTATAGAACCAGGATGACTCTGAAAACGTCGGAGGTCAAAGTTCAACAGATATACCACTTAGATATCTTTGTCTAGGGCGACATTTCTGAAAACAACATCCGTTCTGCTGCACGACGCACCGTTTCCGAAAAGAAAATGAAAAATGCTGACTCAGCAGAAAATTTTAGGCCAAGGTCAAAGTTCATCCTCAATACCCAAAAGACATTTTTGTCTGGGGCAACGATTCCGAAAATAACGCCCGTTTCGCTCTACGACGCAACGTTTCCGAGATATCGCCAAAAACGAAAAAATGCCGACTCGGCAAGAAGATTTGAGGTCAAGGTCAAAAGTCCATCCATCTAAGGCGACAAGTCCGAAAATAACGTCCGTTTCGCTCTAAATCTGAAATATCCATCCATTTAAGGCGACAAGTCCAAAAATAACGTCCGTTTCGCTCTGAATCAGAAATATCCATCCATCTAAGGCGACAAGTCCGAAAATAACGTCCGTTTCGCTCTGAATCAGAAAACAATTAAGAGTTCTGCAGTCATTGCCTGTATACTTTTTGAGTTATCTAGCGGAAATGAATTATAAAGGACTACATGGATTTCATCATTTTCATGTCAAAAAAAAATGAGCCCATGGGCTAAGATAGGTTACCGGACAATTTTGGTTGGATCACGACAAGTGAGATATGACGTTCAGATTAACTATTCGAGGTCATCTTCGTGAACTTCAATGTCACCATTAAGTGTACAGCATATAACCTTCTATATGTTCAAAATACAAATACAAGGCTATCTACAAGTATTTTGTCTTTAGACAAAATTTACACATTTCTTGTCGGACGTGACACTGAGATGTAGCACTCAAGGTAATCTGAGGTCAAGTTCAAGGTCACCAAAAGATATGGTATATACGACTTCCAATTCCAACTATATCTACAACCATTTTTTCGCTGTAGAGGCCAATTTACATATTTCAGGTCTCTGTGACCCAAGATTTAGCCTTCAAGGTCGTCTGAGGTCAACCTCAAGGTCACCAAAATATGCACCATTCATGACCACATATATGCTTATAATGCAAACCTAAGCCATATCTAAGAGCGTTTTCGCCTTATATCATGTAGGCAATTTGTGCATATCAAATCCTTTTGGGAATTTCGAACCCACATATCGGGCCTTTTAAGCAATCCAAGGCAATTTGTCTTATATACAATGTCATGGACCGCATTTAGTGTGTTTTGAAACAAAAATCTCAAAACTGATAGGACAGTTTTGAGAAAACGACCAAAAATTTTAATTTGGGGCCTTTTCGACCCTTTCGAGCCTGGATCTCGAGCCTTTCGAGCAATTCAAGGCACTCCATCTTTATACACAATGTCAAAACCCCCAATTACTATGTTTCAAAATAAAAATTTCAAAAGTGATCAGACAGTTTTCGAGAATAGGCAGACCAGGTGCAAATTTGGACATTTTTCGACCCAAAAATGGCTGTTTTGACCTTTCAAGGTCATCCAAGGTCAAATTCAAGGTCACCACACAAGTCGCCATACATGACGTCCCATCTGAAAGTGCCAATTTCTATGCTCTATCTTTAGGCGTTCTGGGAGTACAGTCCTGACAGCTCCTATTATGAAGGAAAAGTGTGGAAAATATATTTTTCAAAGGGTAAAAGAATTTTTTTTTTGCCTAGAAATGACCCAGAATGGATAGTAATGCGATTTGGGGCAAACAAATTTCAAAAAATTTCGCCGTAAAAAATTCAAAATAGCCACCAGACGGAAACCGACGCTTCAAGGGCAACAAAACTTATACCACATCATAAAGGTACATAAGGGGAATCTTTTGAAACAACCTTTCGTCAAAAAAGGCCGCCATTTTGGGAAAAATGCGAAAATAAAAAAAAAATAAAAAAATACCCCCCTATGCAAAATTTCAGAAAAATCAGCCTGTGAACTTTAAAGATAAAAATTAGGCCAAAGGCCCAGGATAGGTTACTGGACAATATATGTTTAATATTTTAGATGTTAGCCAGGTCACTGGTTAAGTCCAAGGTCAAGAGAATATTCAGCATGTATAATATCAAGCATGTTTCATGTCCACAGTTGATTGCCAAGCTGTGAATTCAATAATCAGGGAGATATTAGATATTTTGTGCTGTGGCCTTGAAAATGAAAGCAGAGGTCAAATTCAAGGTCATTAGAATATTTGGCGTATAACATTTCCTATATGTCCTTCATTGATTCCCACACTATGAACTCAATAAGTGAGATATTAGCCATTTTGTCCTGTCACCGTGAAAATCAGGTCAAAGGAAACTTGAAAATGAGTTCATTGGTCAAGCCGAGGTCACGAGAATATTCAGCATATATCATTCTGAGTTTGACCACAATTGATTCCTGAGCTGTAAAGTTGATAATAAGTGAGATATTAGCCATTTGTGATCTGACCTTGAAAATGAGGTCAAAAAGCAAGTTCAAGGTCATGAGATATTCAATATATATCATTTCCTGTTCGCAGTTGATTTCTAAGCAACAAGCGAGATATTAGCCAATTTGTTCTCTGACATGGAAAATGAGGTTAAATGTCGAATTAAAGTTCACCAAAATATTCATCATATATCATTCCCTATATGTTCACTATCGAATCATAAGCTGTAAGGTGGATAATAAGCGAGATATTAGCCATTTAGTGCTTTGACCTTGAAAATAAGTTTCAGGTCAAATCAAAGGTCATCAAAATATTCAGTGTATATCATTTTCTATATGTCCACAATTGGTTCCCAAGCCATAAGGTCAATAGAGGAGCAAGATATTAGCCATTTTGTCCTTTGACCTTGAAAATGAGGTCAAAGGTCGAATTCAAAGTCATGGCAATATTCAGCATATATCATTTTCTATATGTTCACAATTGATTCCTAAGCTGTAATATCGATAATAAGGGAGATATTAGTCATTTTGTCCTGTGCCCTTGAAATTTAGGTGAAAGGTCAAATTGAAGGTCATGGGAATAATCTGTATATATATCATTTCCTATATGTTCATAATTGATTCCTAAGCTGTAAAGTCGATCAGAAGCCACAATTGATTCCTGAGCTGTGAAGTCAATAATAAGTGAGATATTGGCCATTTTGTGGTCTGACTATGAATGAGCTTAAAGGTCAAATTCAAGGTCACGAGAATATTCAGCATATATCATTTCCTATATGTCCACAATTGATTCCGAAACTCTAATCTCAATATTAAGTGAGGTATCAAGAACTTTGTGGCCCATTATAAAGCATAGAGGAATTTAACATGGGAAAGTCCTTTCTAGGCCCAAAATGGCCGCCACACGCAGACCGGCGATTCAAGAGCATCGAAACTTATACACATGATAAAGATACATGAGAGGAACATTTTGAAACTGAAATCTCAAAACTGATCAGACAGTTTTTGAGAAAATATTTTTTAAAGTTGAGAACATGCAAAAACAGCCATTTTCGTCATAAAAATGGCCGCCAAAACTGCATAATCGATTCAATAAAAAAAAAAATGAAAAAAAAAACGTCTGGGGGTATTGACCCAATACATATTCACACAAACTCATGGACAAATTCATCAGCCCGAAAAAAAGATAAAAAATGTTATCAGATAATGTGGCGGACGACGACGACGACGGCGACGGACGAAAAACCACGACAATAGCTTATCGGCCCTTATGGGCTGGTAAGCTAAAAAAGACTTTCTTAGCTCTTGTGCTAATTATTCTCATTTTATCGATTTTTTGGGCTTATTTTATGTTGGTCAATAATAAGAGATAGGACCCATACTCGCAAACAAAATATTGTTCGAAACATGTCTGATAACCTTTCCCTTCAACTCATTATCCTATGGACGACATTCCATATATAAATTCCGTTTTCTTTGAATCGAACCTAACTTCCAAGCTGGACCTTTGTGGAATCTGACAGTTGAAAGGTCTGTCGATACAGGTGATGTTTGCCTAGAATATCATATATAACCTTGGATAACTTTGAGTGGTCCATATTAAGTCACGCAGGGATCGAAATGGTCATAGGTGACCTTAAACTTGATGTTAAATGACCTTGACATAACCGTTGGAGGCAGTGCTTATATTTCTATCATGAACATTGAGCACGGTGGCTATGACCTTGAACTGTATGTATTATAAGCATGTACTGTAAGCCACACACGGTGCATCTTTTCGCGTCAATGACATTAATCTCACATTGTGAAGCTATGCATATTATTAACATAACATGCAATGTGGAGCAGGGATCGACATTAGGCATATGACACCAGTGGCCCCATGGGGCCAGTAACATCTGGAAGTTACTGGCCCCATCAATAATCTACTGGCCCCACTTTCAAAGTTCACTAACAATCAATGTAACTTGAATATCAAATACTAATGCATTTTCATAAATAAGCAACATAGAAAGGCTTTCAAAGGAAGTGAAATATTGTGAAGTAAAATTCAAAGAATGCAAGATTTTATACTGGCCCAGTGGGGCCAGTGACTTAGGGAATCTGGTGGCCCCTACTGGCCCCACAGGCTCAAAATAAGACGTGGGGCCAGTGGGCCAGTGTTAATGTCGATCCCTGTGGAGTATGCCTTTGATGTCCCTGATTGGACATGACCTCTGAGTACATGTGTTCGGTGACCTAGATCTGTACACTGACCATTTACATTACTACTTACATGTATGTCAATGATGTGTGCTGGTCGATTTGATTGAATCTCTCCAAATTGGCCAGTGTGGCCCGATATGGACTCGAGAGGGATTAGTTTCCCGCGGTGACAGGAAATGTCTCGTGGAAGCTTCGGACTCAATTTTCAACTGGAAACAAACAAATATTTGAAGCAACAAATTTCTGAAGCAAATATATATAACGAGCTTAAACGAAGCCATATGCTGATTTGGATTCACCATTGAATGAGAGTTAAAAGTTACATGTAAGGTTCTCTAGGATCAAAAATACATAAGATCGGATGATATGTATTTATACTCAGATGTAGCAGGATCTGAAGGTAACAATGCACCCATATGGCCATTGACTTCTACCTAATAAACCATCGGGTCTATTTGGTTTTATCTACAAAACTTAGAATGACGCATAAGAGTTCCGAATAACATATGAATTCTCCAAATTTAATTACAGAAACAAAGTCATTTTTGCGTTGAGACCGTATTGCTCAAGTGGCATGCCATTAAGGTGATGGTGCTCATGGGGAACAGTGAAAATATTTGTTACATATTTTAGTTTTTAATTCCTGTTTCTCAATTCCTTGACTCAAGCAGAATGTCCCAGGCGCACAGACCCGTAATTGTTTCACGTATACATACATGTATTGTCCCTCAAGGCGATTCTTTTATGTCTGAAACTAGAAGCCAATACTAGAAGCGATGGAATATATCTTGAGAACTGGAATTTGAACCAAATGTTCCATTTTGTCCAACTATTAATTGTGAGTTTACACCACCAGATCTAGAGATACAGTGACAAAGGTTTTGTATTCGAATTCGGTCAACCATAACCAGTTAACAATCTGAAATTACTAAAAGCAAACAAATAAGTATCATCGACATTTGCTTCATGTGTCATATGCGAGGAGTATTTTCACAAGCTTTGAAACGCACTGCTAGATTTCTACAAACGGAATGCTCGGAAATTAGAAATTGTGTTCACCATCTTTTGTACGGACTAAAAATTTGGAATGCATGCTTTTTTGGGAGGCCTATTCCCATTCTCTCTAAGTATGGGGAAATGTCTTGAAAAATTAGCCCAAAGGCCAAGATAGGTTACCGGACAATTTTGGTTTGGCCATGGCAGCATAGGCAGGTAACAGACCTTGAGATTTACCAATCAAGGTTCGCAGGTGAACATATGACCTTGAGATTTACCAATCAAGGTCATCCATGTGAACTTCGATGTCACCATTACATGTATGTGTCTGGCATTTGATATTCTATATGTTCATAATACAAAGATATATCTGGGTGGAATCGTTTAGGCCGCTCAGGTCAATTTACACATTCCGAGTCAGACATTTGGCACTCAAGGTCATCTGACATCAAGTTCAAGGTCATCATTAGTCGTGCCATATATGTCTTCCTATATGTTCACAATGCAAACATGAGCTCTATCTGCAAGCATTTCATCTATAGAAGCAAATCTGGGCATTTTTTTACCCCAAAATGGCTGTTTTGACCTTTCAAGGTCATCCAAGGTCAAATTCAAGGTCACCACACAAGTCGCCATATATGACTTCCCATTTGAAAGTGCCGATTTCTAAGCTCTATCTTCAAGCGTTCTATGAGTACAGTCCGGACAGCTCCCATTATGAAGGAAAAAAGTGCCGAACATTTTCCAAGTCCAAAATTTTTTTCAAAGGGTGAAAAAAAATTTTTGCCCTAGAAATGGCCCAAAATGGATAGTAATGCGATTTGGGGTGAAAATTTTTTTTTTCGCCGACCCGCCAAAAATTCAAAATGGCCGCCACACGGAGACCGTCGAATTTAAGGCAACCAAACTCATACACGTCACAGAGGTATATAAGAGGAAACTTTTCAAACAAAAATCTCGAAACTGATCGGACAGTTTTTGAGAAAATACAGACCAGGTGCAAATTTGAGCATTTTTCGACCCAAAAGTGGCTGTTTTGACCTTTCAAGGTCATCCAAGGTCAAATTCAAGGTCACCACACAAGTCGCCATATATGAATTCCCATTTGAAAGTGCCAATTTCTAAGCTCTATCTTCAAGCGTTCTATGAGTACAGTCCGGACAGCTCCCATTATGAAGGAAAAAAGTGCCGAAAATTTTCCGAGTCCAAAATTTTTTTCAAAGGGTGAAAATTTTTTTTGGCCCAAAAATGGACAGTAATGCGATTTGGAGCGAAAAAAATTTTTTTCGCCGACCCGCCAAAAATTCAAAATGGCCGTCACACGGAGACCGGCGAATTTAGGGCAACCAAACTTATACATATCACAGAGGTATATGAGGGGAATGTTTTGAAACCAAAAACTCAAAACTGATTAGACAGTTTTTGAGAAAATGGCCGTCAAAGTCCAAAATTGAGCGTTTTTCGACAAAAACGGCCGCCATTTTGAAAAAAATGCGAAAATCAAAAAACAAAAAAATACCTCCTTCTCGAAATATTTTTAGGCATTTTTGTGCAAAATTTCAGAAAGATTCGATCGTTAACTTCAAAGATAAGAATGTTAACGCCGGACGGACGGACGACGGACGCAACGCCATGCCAATAGGTTATCGGACCAAAGGTTCGTTATAACCTAAAAATATGGAATGTATCAATACATACATAAGCGCATGATGATGTTAGTTGAGTTTGGTCAATGGTCAAAATATCTATCATGGTCGAATACTCAACTTGTGCCCAAAGGAGCTTGGGTTTGAGAACTCAGATGACCTGAGGTCAATATCAAGATGGCAATAAACTGTACATGATACCACTTTTATATGCTCATCTTTCCGAGCGTATTGCACGTGTAATTGCCAAGTTACACGTAACAATATCCTCGAGTTTGAGCAATCGTGGCCATCTAAGGTCAGTTCGAGGTTGCTAAAAGACGCCTCATTCCGATATGCTCATAATGCAAACCTGACATATATATCCTAGAAACTATCCAACAAATTTCCCAAATTTTAATTGTAAATTTGCCGTTTATTGTTATTACTCACCTCTAAACTACTACATCTCCTTTTTCTGGATAGAAATTCGCGTACTGAAAGCAAGGCACGATCGTCTGCCTGCATGACTCGAGCGCTCCTTTTGCCGCCAAAACCGCCGCGCATATGCGCGCGCAGCTGCGCAGAAGCTTCACTTTTCTGTCCAAAAACGACAAAAGGAAGCCCCTAGCACACAACTGGCGGGGATGGATGGGAGGGCCTTTACTGTAGTAGTTTAGAGGTGAGTAATAACAATAAACGGCAAATTTACAATTAAAATTTGGGAAGTTTATTTTATACATCACCAATCTAAACTACTACATGCTCCTTAGAATCAAAGGATAGGCGGTGGAGCAGTAGTGCTAGAGAGTCATGAAAACAGACGATAGTCTTGATTTCAAGCGAATCGCTAAAATGCTACATCTTTAGTAATATAATAAAGATATTCACCTAGCGGTGCGATCGCTTGCCTCCGACATGCACGAATTTCTTCTTCACCCATCGGTGGAAAACGGAACTCTACTTGAGACCGTAACATAAAGAACTCAAACACAAACACAAAGTGTTGCTTATATACACGTGCACGTTAAAACCAAGACTTTTCTGTCCAGCTGGTTCAAACAATAGCCTGTGCTACGACCAGCGGACCCAGTCTAAATTTGGACGACTGGTCCTGAAGTTCGGCAGCATGGACAGATAGAACCCGATGAATGTCGTAGAATTAGTCCACATTCCGGCCCTCACGATATATTCCAACGGAATATTCGACCTGGCCGCCAAAGACATCGAGATGTGTCGGATTTGGTGGGACGATATTTTGTAAGTGACTCGATCGTCAGCACCTGACTCCGCATAGACAGTCCTCACTACAACCTTCACCCATCTGGATAGTGTAGCTGTGGAGATATCCGTAGCCCTATTAGGCTGATAGGAAATAAATAATCGCTTACGATCTTTCCTGATCGATCTGGTACGATCGATGTAGATTTTCAGCGCTCTTACCGGGCACAATAGAGCGTCCGGCTCATTCCGTCCTACGTAATCGCCCAGTGACGGAATTACGATAGGGGAGAACGCTTTCCCGCCCTCAACCGCAGCACGTGTCTGAGGCATAAAATCACGTACTGGGTATAAGGAAACGGACCCATACGCGCCAAATGCCACTCGCGATACGTCGATCGCCGCGCGATCTGAGCGTCTTCGACCACTTGCTAGCATGACTAACAAGTAAGTCTTAAGAGTTAACCTCTGCAAGGAAACTTCCTTGAGAAACTCCCAAGGTGCTTTAGTAAGACAATATAGCACAAAAGCCATGTCCCAATCCGGTAGAGTAGGAAACCCCCGTGGCCTTTGCGTCCTAAAGGACGCCAACAGGTCAGCAAGGATACGATTATTAGTTAAATCGATCCCCCTAGCACGGAATACAGGGCCCAACATGGACCTGTATCCCTCGATCATAGTAGGCTTCAAATTAAGCCTATCAAAGAGATAGCAGAGAAAGTCTAGCACTGCATTCAGAGGGGCAGAGAGCGGATCAATGCGCCTTCCGTTACACCAACGTACGAATACTCTCCATTTAGCCTCATACGTTTTAGAGGAGGATCTCCTTTTCTTTCTCGCGAGATGTACGGACACCTGCTGAGAAAATCCTGCCTCCTGGAAGGATCGCTCGATAGCCTCCACACGTGTAATTTGAGCACGTGGACGGAATCGTGAAATATATCCCGCCCCGGTTGCTTCAGCAACCTGTCCTCGATCGGGAGAACCCGTGGTACATCGATCAGGAGGGACAGTAGCAACGGGCACCACGCCTGCATCGGCCAGCATGGCGCCACCAACAGAATCTCGCACTGAGACCTGGCTACTTTCTGCAGCACTTCCGTTAGGAACTGGGTTGGCGGGTACGCATACCCGAACATCCCGTCCCACGACTGAGACATCGCGTCCACAGCCAGTGCCTCGTTCTCTGGCAGAGGTGAGAAGTAGACCGGGAGCTTGTGATTCCGAGAGGTTGCGAACAGGTCTATGTTCGGTGTCCCGAACGCCTGACAAATGCGACGAAACACCCCCGGATGTAAACTCCACTCCGTGCCTATGATCTTGTCCGGTCTCGACAGAGCGTCCGCTAAGACATTCCTGCGCCCCGGTAGGTGCCTTGCCCTGATAAACAGACGGGACTTGAAGGCAAACCTGAACAGACACTCGGCCTCCAAACAAAGCTGACTCGACCGAGTTCCACCTTGTTTGTTTACGTGCGCCACTACTGTGCTGTTGTCTGTGAAGACCAGCCATTTCGTCCCTGGGGGACTCTGAGGCCCCCAGATCTCGAACGCACGTCTCACCGCTCGCAGCTCTAGGACATTGATGTGCAACGCCCTCTCGCTCGTGTTCCACACAGCAGAGAGTTCGTGCTCGTCCATATGAGCTCCCCAAGCCAATTCTGACGCATCGGTGAAGAAGGTCCGATTGGGCAGATACTCCGCCAGTGGCATCCCTCGGAAAAGATTCCGATGGTCCCGCCACCAATGCATTGCTTCCCGAGCACGATCGTCCACCGATACAACTTGGTCTAGTCGATCGGTGAGGATCCGCCATTGCAACGCTAGACACCATTGAATGGGTCTGAGGAAGCACCTGCCGAACGGCACCTGTTTCTCCATCGACGCCAACAGACCGATGATGGACAGAAACTGTCGAGCTGTGATCGACGACTGCGTCAGCGCGACATCCATCGCCGCAATCGCCTTGAGAACTCTCTTCCGCGGAGGAAGAGCTACTCCTCGATCTAGATCATAATCTACCCCGACATACACGAATCTCTGCGTCGGGGACAGATGAGACTTCGCCCAATTGGGGATCCAGCCAAGGCTGGTCGCCAACCTGAGGACGAACTCGGATTGCTCTATAGCCTGAGACGGGGAGTCGGCTATAATTAACCAATCGTCGATGTAATGGTGGAATTGAATTCCAACCGATCGAAACCTGGCTGCCATCGCCCTTACGATACGGTTGAACACGTAAGGGGCGGTGGCTACTCCAAAAGGAAGTACCCTGAACTGATACACCGAGCCCTCGAAGGCGAACTTGAGGTATCGCCGATCGGCTGGGTGTATGGGCACATGTAAGTATGCGTCCTTGACGTCGATACTGACTGCCCACTTCCCCTTGGACAGAGCTTTCTGAACGGAAAGCGCCGACTCCATCTTGAACCTGGGTATGATCAGGAATTTGTTGAGGTTTGACAGATCGAAAACGGAAAGCCACCGCCTGTCTTTTTCGGCACTAGGAAGATGAGAGAATAGAATCCTCTCTCGTCCTTGACCACCTCGATCGCACGTTTCTCTAGCAACTGCTGCACCTCGTGCTGCAGAAGCTGAAACTTTTCCCGATCGCCGGGCACAGGGAAGAACCACTCTTTGGGTCTGATCGGTGGTTTTCCAGCCTCCCATCTGAAGGTGAGACCGAACTTCACCCATGCCACGACTGAATTGTCTGACGACGCCAGATCGCTCCGCCAGCCAGGCGCCCCCCGACTGGACCAGGTTGTGGAAGATCGAATTCCGACAGAACTGAACCTTCCACAGAGCCTACGCTTTCCCGCAACGAGTCACTTCTTTGCCCTTGAAGCATCCACCCCCTTTGCCTCCACGCTTGCCATCCCCCTGAGGAGGGGGAGGCTGCACCCCCCGAAAGGGCGGCTGCGCAGAAGCGGGTGCATGTGGTGCCTGAGGTTGGGCAGGCTTCTGACCCTTGGTCTTCTTGCCTGTCCCAGACCCCGCCGACTTCCCAAGCAAAGCCTTGGTCATAGCCTCATCCCGGAGATGTTCCAGCATGACGGAAATATCCGATCGAGAGAGGTTGGCGTAGGTATAGCCCGAGAAAAGCGGCCTCCCACGTAGCTCAGCGACGTCTGTAGCGGACACGTCAAGCAGACGGAGATCGGCATCACGCATGGTGAGATCCAATTGTGCGCCCAGGTGCGCACTGTCACGCTCAGCAGCATGCACCAATCCGGCCAAGACGCCGAGTGCTGCATGAATGTTGGCGCGACTCCCCTCCTCCAGATCCGCTTCGTCCACAAACTCCTGAACCAAAGTGGTCAGGTGATCTGTCAACGAGAGCTGCCCCATCAATTGATGAGACAGCGTCTGCCAGTGAGAAAGGCGAGCCTTTTTCACATAAGCTGACCAGACCCTACCCTGCTTCCGGGAAAGCAGGTGAAGGTTAGGGTCTTCGACCGGGACGGAAGTCTGATGTCCACCCTCGGACTCTATAGTCCGATAGGTGTCGATCGACTCAGGTCGAACACCGCTAGTGGGGAATGTCAACTCCGCACGAGCAACATCCTTCTTAGCCGTAACTCCCTTGTTGATCTTGTCGAAAGACTTGACCAACGCGGGAGCCACAGGGAGCCGGATCGGCCGACGAACTGGCGCCGACGCGAACCTACCGGTTCCCCGTGAGGGCCCTGGAGCATCGATCGGCAAGTCCATACGCCTTGCCACCGACTCCAAAGCCCACCGGAAGTTAGAACCCCCGGCCTGATCGGAAGTCTCATCCTCCGAGGAGGACGACTCCTGATCAGCTTCCACTCGACCCCCCCGATCGTTGGACCTCACAGGTCCGATCGAAGACCTTGATGACCCCAAGGGTACATCAAAGGACGGGCGAGGAAATGCCTGCTCAGCGATCGCGCCCGTCCGGCGACTTACATCCGCGTACACAGGACTGGAGTGGTCCTGAGGAACGACCCCAGCACCACCGGCCCGATCGTGCCCTGATCGAGGACCAGGAGCACGACCGCCAAGTGAAGACTCCCGATCGCACGAACGATCGAGAGCCTCACCCCCAAGCAAAGGGAACTCTTCCCCCTCGAACCTCGAGACCGAGGACCCGAATGAGCCATCCAAGATGCTCCGCCGATCGAAGCCCGAAGCCTGATCGTCGCCCACCGAGAGGTCGGCGAATCTCTGCGTCGGGGACAGATGAGACTTCGCCCAATTGGGGATCCAGCCAAGGCTGGTCGCCAACCTGAGGACGAACTCGGATTGCTCTATAGCCTGAGACGGGGAGTCGGCTATAATTAACCAATCGTCGATGTAATGGTGGAATTGAATTCCAACCGATCGAAACCTGGCTGCCATCGCCCTTACGATACGGTTGAACACGTAAGGGGCGGTGGCTACTCCAAAAGGAAGTACCCTGAACTGATACACCGAGCCCTCGAAGGCGAACTTGAGGTATCGCCGATCGGCTGGGTGTATGGGCACATGTAAGTATGCGTCCTTGACGTCGATACTGACTGCCCACTTCCCCTTGGACAGAGCTTTCTGAACGGAAAGCGCCGACTCCATCTTGAACCTGGGTATGATCAGGAATTTGTTGAGGTTTGACAGATCGAAAACGGGAAGCCACCGCCTGTCTTTTTCGGCACTAGGAAGATGAGAGAATAGAATCCTCTCTCGTCCTTGACCACCTCGATCGCACGTTTCTCTAGCAACTGCTGCACCTCGTGCTGCAGAAGCTGAAACTTTTCCCGATCGCCGGGCACAGGGAAGAACCACTCTTTGGGTCTGATCGGTGGTTTTCCAGCCTCCCATCTGAAGGTGAGACCGAACTTCACCCATGCCACGACTGAATTGTCTGACGACGCCAGATCGCTCCGCCAGCCAGGCGCCCCCCGACTGGACCAGGTTGTGGAAGATCGAATTCCGACAGAACTGAACCTTCCACAGAGCCTACGCTTTCCCGCAACGAGTCACTTCTTTGCCCTTGAAGCATCCACCCCCTTTGCCTCCACGCTTGCCATCCCCCTGAGGAGGGGGAGGCTGCACCCCCCGAAAGGGCGGCTGCGCAGAAGCGGGTGCATGTGGTGCCTGAGGTTGGGCAGGCTTCTGACCCTTGGTCTTCTTGCCTGTCCCAGACCCCGCCGACTTCCCAAGCAAAGCCTTGGTCATAGCCTCATCCCGGAGATGTTCCAGCATGACGGAAATATCCGATCGAGAGAGGTTGGCGTAGGTATAGCCCGAGAAAAGCGGCCTCCCACGTAGCTCAGCGACGTCTGTAGCGGACACGTCAAGCAGACGGAGATCGGCATCACGCATGGTGAGATCCAATTGTGCGCCCAGGTGCGCACTGTCACGCTCAGCAGCATGCACCAATCCGGCCAAAACGCCGAGTGCTGCATGAATGTTGGCGCGACTCCCCTCCTCCAGATCCGCTTCGTCCACAAACTCCTGAACCAAAGTGGTCAGGTGATCTGTCAACGAGAGCTGCCCCATCAATTGATGAGACAGCGTCTGCCAGTGAGAAAGGCGAGCCTTTTTCACATAAGCTGACCAGACCCTACCCTGCTTCCGGGAAAGCAGGTGAAGGTTAGGGTCTTCGACCGGGACGGAAGTCTGATGTCCACCCTCGGACTCTATAGTCCGATAGGTGTCGATCGACTCAGGTCGAACACCGCTAGTGGGGAATGTCAACTCCGCACGAGCAACATCCTTCTTAGCCGTAACTCCCTTGTTGATCTTGTCGAAAGACTTGACCAACGCGGGAGCCACAGGGAGCCGGATCGGCCGACGAACTGGCGCCGACGCGAACCTACCGGTTCCCCGTGAGGGCCCTGGAGCATCGATCGGCAAGTCCATACGCCTTGCCACCGACTCCAAAGCCCACCGGAAGTTAGAACCCCCGGCCTGATCGGAAGTCTCATCCTCCGAGGAGGACGACTCCTGATCAGCTTCCACTCGACCCCCCCGATCGTTGGACCTCACAGGTCCGATCGAAGACCTTGATGACCCCAAGGGTACATCAAAGGACGGGCGAGGAAATGCCTGCTCAGCGATCGCGCCCGTCCGGCGACTTACATCCGCGTACACAGGACTGGAGTGGTCCTGAGGAACGACCCCAGCACCACCGGCCCGATCGTGCCCTGATCGAGGACCAGGAGCACGACCGCCAAGTGAAGACTCCCGATCGCACGAACGATCGAGAGCCTCACCCCCAAGCAAAGGGAACTCTTCCCCCTCGAACCTCGAGACCGAGGACCCGAATGAGCCATCCAAGATGCTCCGCCGATCGAAGCCCGAAGCCTGATCGTCGCCCACCGAGAGGTCGGACGAAGCCTGAGCCACATCGAGAATCGATGTGGTCTCAGCACCACGGCGCTTAGAGGAAGCACGCTTCCTCTTCTTGGAAGGCCCAGGGGAAGAGACAACGAACCCCTCCACCTCGATCGGCCCCGACTGAGGGACGACGAAAGTGGAGTGCGGTTCCTTGGCTGCTTTCGTCTTGGCAAGAACTGAAACCTTCTTCTTAGAAGGTTTCGACTTCTTGCCAGCAGGGGGAGCAAGCTCTCCCTGCGACGAAGGGGCAGCCGAAGAACCGGCCAGGACTCCCTGTCCAAGCAGGGAAGAGAGACCCGGCAGGAGGGGACCCTGAAGGGACGACAGCGACTGTGCAAAAAAGGATTGCACAGCCGAGTTGACCATGTCCTGAGTTAGCCCCAGGGGCTGGCTAACACCGGACGCAATCTGAGCCGTCACAGGCGGAGTCTCCACCTCCATGGGCGACTGGCGGACTTGCGGAGCCGAAGCTTCCGCAAGCCTCAAAGCATCCTGACGAGCCAACGAGGCTTCAGAATACTTTGCAGTGCCCTGCACGAAGAAAGAGGGACGCCAGAAACGGCACAGATCACACCTCAAATCCTCCATAGATACCGGGCCATGGTCCAAACAGTCGAAACACAAACTGTGTTTCTCCCCTCCTCGGAGGGTATTGACCAGACACTTCGGGCATGGACGTTCGTCCATGGCACCGGTATCGAGGGAGGATTGTGAAGTCATGATCACGAAAGGGAACTAACCACACACAATAACAGGGCGGGCAAAATAAGCAAACCTGCTGAAAAAGAACCCTAAGAGGACTACGAATATATAAACTACAGTATATGACAAAAAATATACAGTAGAAAATTAACGTAGAACTATTGATAGATGTAAACAACAAGTACACTATCAAGTACGACGGATGGACGATAATAGGGTGAACTGGCTATACAAATCGCTGACGATCTAGCAAGTAACAAACTATCGACCAATACTTATCCAAATAGACACAAAACGATGTCTATGAACGTGGCAGGTGAAATTCCGTAAGAATATATCGCAAAAAGCTAGTTTGCAGACTAAATTCTATGAATTCACCGGGAACCAAAATCCAAAGCTGCCAAGCAAAAATGGCGGTGGACAGAAAAGTGAAGCTTCTGCGCAGCTGCGCGCGCATATGCGCGGCGGTTTTGGCGGCAAAAGGAGCGCTCGAGCCATGCAGGCAGACGATCGTGCCTTGCTTTCAGTACGCGAATTTCTATCCAGAACGATCCAAAGGATCGAAAAGGAGCATGTAGTAGTTTAGATTGGTGATGTATAAAATAAACTACACAACTTGGGTAACCATGATTTGAGCACTCATGCATACTATTGCATAGTCAAATGAAAGCAAGTCCAAGGTCACCAAGAGATGCACCAGATATGACTTCCTATCTGCACATAATACAACACTAGTTACTAGTAAGCCTCCGCGCAAATGCCCCTGCAAGACATTTTTCTACATGTGACAATCAATCCTGCCGGTTCTCCGAATTGATCTCTTGTTCCCGTTGTAGAACTTCTGTTCATTGTCAACAAATTAACGCCTGTCCCGTCCGCCAGATGAGGAGGAACTTGGAGTGATGGAAAGGTAGGTGTGTGTTTACAAACATATTTATGAACTAAAACGATAACATATCATGCGTCCAATATGCACAGCAGGGATACTGTTTTCTCCCAAAAATTTCAGGAGTATCTCACAGAATTGAATTACCAGATTACGGCTCGCTGCTCTGAGTGTTGTCAATGTGGGACAGAACTCAAGATTTGACAGCTTTAGGTTCTACTGTAGATATCGCACTCCGATATCCAGCAGCGTAAATGTGTATTAATAGGGCCAAATTCTGGTATATCTGAAGGCATATCAACTCCCATATTTTTACGTGAATGGGAGTTGCGAATGACCGAAAACCAGGAGTTGTCAAAATCCTTTGAAAAGATGCTCCTGAGTTATTTGCTTTTGAAAGAGGTATAAAGTATCATCTGATTTCAGTACATGTACTTGTAGCCTCTTCTTATGCTTTCGAGTGGCACATGTCAAATAATATTGTTTGATACACGGGATGCTCCAGGAATGCGTGTTTGTGCCCGAAATCCCGATTTTCGGATATATATCCTTTTGGCTTATGATTAGGTACTTATGTAGTTGTTGTATATCTATTCCGAGGAGTTTGTTTCTGATTTCTAGATTGTTTTCATAGGTTGTTGGGCAGTTGTGTGCTAATTCCATCGGGTGTACAGTAGAAACAACTACATTTAACACACTGTCTGCCCCTCGTGGCGCCAGTGTGTCTTTGGATAAACTATTTGGTCGGGCTTTGTTTCTATTGCAAAAAATATTGTATTTTACATTTGTTGTTGTCAATCATAATCAGATAATCAAAGGTCATCTCGTGTTTCTGATGACAGTAGTTTGCCTGGAGTATGTCACACGACGTCCATCTAATGCAGTAACCATGGTGATTACTCACCCCCCCCCCTCCCCCCCACCCTGGAGGGACAGTGTCACGGGTGCAGATTTCGGGATAAAGCGAATGTCACAGCACCTTTTCCTGTCGCAACATTCCTGCTTACTGATGTCGTCGCTAACATCCCCATAAAACTGATCGTCCACTCTTTAAATATGGATGTATTTGGTTTAGAGTCGCCTTGAAGTCCCGGCCTCGACCCTTCCTTTTTCCCTGCCCCGCCCCGGGCCGCCAGCTAAAAGCCCCATACATCAGAGTGGGGATCACGGTGCAGTAGAGCTGAGGCAACCGGCCAAATCCCTGAGAACTCCGGGATTGTGTCTTATCTTTCTTCACTTACAGTCCTAAATGGGTAAAAGCAGAAGTTGGACATTTGCTCACGTACCCCCAAAGTCTCAAGTACCCCCAGACTTTGATTCTTGGGTCACTATCATCCTATCACTCGTGATGTCTTGTCTTGATTCCTCCATCCATCTTCCAAATACCAGACCATTGCAGAACAGGAGCAACAGTACAACAACAACAGTACATCCAAATATAAGTCAAACGCACTGGTCAAACATCGAAAGGGGTAAAATAACACATTAGTGTGTGTGTGTGTGTGTGTGTGAAAGGGGGGGGGGGGGGGGGTTATGCAGTCCCTGGGGCGAGGTCCCAAGCCCCACTCACGGAATAGACTGGACAAACACCTAGCAGGCAAGTAACAGTTATTCCCTGGGACCTGCTGCAATCACAGGCATCTCACTGGGTGTTTCTAGAAAGTTTGCTGACCATAAAATTATAAGGACAGCCTACATTCGGTGTCATGATCAATGTCAGTACCATGCAAATCTACCAGGTATCTGCTTTCATATCAACTTATCCAAACAATTATTAGTAAACATTTGCACTGGGACAGCACCGAGTGGCTTTGTGTCTGCATGCCACCATTTACGGGGAAACATCATGATCCCCCCCCCCCATGATCCTATCCCACGACTTTCCCCAACCAATATTCATGGCGACCCACCGCCATCAAATTACCGGTAATTTGAAAACTGGTGAACTCCTGCCATATTGTAACTCGTCCTCCTACCTACCACGTCGGTCAGTACAGATACATAACGTGGTGTCTGTTACCATCCATGGTCACCTCAAATACCTGTGCTTGTACACGGTCAGTGACGGTCTTCTGCAGAAGCATTGGCCATTTATACAACCATGGAAATAGACCTCGAATATTTCCATGATACAACCCTGGAAAAAGGTTGATGACGTTGTGATTAGGGATTAGGGCGCATTATGATAAAGTTAACTTCAGGACTGAAATCGAATGGGTCTATCTGCTTACTGCATGCAGAGTACGACTGTCATTACAAACTGATCAGAACTGATCAAACAATCTCTTTCAAATAACCAACCTAAAACTCGTTCACAACGTTTTTTGCTCATATTATTGCAATGCTAAAGGCCAGTAGACGGTATCATATATCTTTGCATACTGTGAACATTTAGGAAATATCCATATGGACACTGGGAATGTGTCAGTATGCCAAGTTATAACACAATACCATTTATCAACGCAATAATATGAGCAAGAAACGATAAACGAATTAAAAATTATTTAGTACAATGGGCTACCTACGCCAATTGCAAATTCATTGAAGTCTTTCAGTAAAGACCCACGTTGCATTTAATGCCCTCTTCTGGGAAAACCTTCCATGCATAACAAAGTCAGTATTGTTGACAAATTTTAGTCGCCTTACTGGTCAGCACCGACCATGTCCTGTGAATATCGATTAAACTGTGAAAATCGGAATGCCTTTATATGGTAACGTGGGTCTATTTACAGGAAGGCACAAACAATTTGTACCTTTCTATAATGTACCCCATTCCTGTGTTGTTGGGTAGATTTACTCAGCATGGTAACAACCTTCTCAAAGTCACAAACTGTTCAAAATGTGTGTACTGGCAATTAAGATACATTAACTTCTGCATGGATCGTAAAATGTTTTAATATGGAAATATTCCTGAACTATAAGTTTTGATGACATTTGCAGTGTTTGCAATTTCTGAAAATAAACGAACCTCTCTTTGCAGGACTGAGATGGCAAACTCTTCGTAAACACATTACCAGCGGCAGTGGGGATATTTGTTACAAGTTCAAACACATGAAATATTAAATTCTAATAAAGGTTGAAGATTTATATTAGATAAATGTACAATTTACAAAAAAGTACCATTGCTGAAGATGACTGCTTGACCACATTAAAATGAAACATACACATTTTCTATGAACATAGTTTATTAATAATTCATGAACCATGATTTCCCCAGATTGATAATTGAAAGCAATTTATATAGGATCTAGCCAATTATCATAAGAGAAGGTTTTATATTATACTTATAAGTAAACAAAGACTAGCTTCACCACTATATCATTCATATATATACAGGCCATTCCACTAACAAACTCTTCCAGAAAGATTACATGTATATGCAATCTAGAGTGAACACATTCATCACAAAGACGAAACAGACGTTGGAGGCATTTTGGTGTAATTTATAGAACCCCTTAGAGATGTTTGTCTAGGGTGACAATTACGAAAATAATGTCCGTTTTGCTCTAGGATGCACCATTTTCGAGATATCGATGATAACGGAGAATGCCGAGTCAGCAAAATTTTTTTTAGCTCAAAGTTCCTCGATAATACCCATTAGACATGTTTGTCTTGGACAAAGAGTCCATAAATAACATCCATTTCGCTCTAGGACGCAAAGTTTCCGAAATATATACGAAAACGATGAATGCCGACTCAGCAAAAAATTTGAGGTCAAGGTCAAAGTTCATCCCAAATACCCCCTAAGACATGTTTGTCTATGGCGACGAGTCCAAAAATAACGTCCGCTTCGCTCTCGTTGCACGGTTTCTGAAATATGCAAGAATCCTCACGGAGGATTTGGTGAAAACTCTTTCGACCTCTAGGTAATAGGTTGATTGACTATATGAGCCCAAAATCGATAGGGTTCTTCCCTGGTGATATATGAGCCTCCATGCAATGTTTTGCAGCCATTGCCTGAATAGTTTTTGAGTTATCATGCGAAAACAAAAACCAAACAATAGCTTATCGGCCTAAAGGGCCGGTAAGCTAAAAATGACCTTGATTTCAACCTCACGGACCTCAAATCTGGCTCCAAAACTATACAGCACATCTACATAATATATCTGAACAATGGTGAAAAATTTTGTGTCGATCTCTCCAGGTTTCTCGAGTTTTCTCGAGTTCTCGAGAAAACGGCAGAAGAAAAAAAAGAAGAAGAATTCTGATAAAATTCTGATAGAATTCTGATAAAATAAGATATTTCTGCCGAAATGCGTTAATAAACATCAGAGAAGTACTACAGTCTCCCGCATGTCTTCACTCGTCTGACTTCACTTCCCTGCACCCGACTTCACTTGGCGGCCTGTTGTGGAACTTTGGTCGGCTTCTTGAGATGGTGGTAGTTGGGCAGGATTTTTGTCAGGAAGTCGAGTTGGAGGGTCTGAGGCTGTAACATGTCACAGAAATCTCAGCAATGATACAAACATTCACCCACTCAGGTAAAGTGCTGGTATTGTGTGTGTTTGACACCTGCTGAGGTACTATGTATTTTACAAAGTGTTATTGATGATTTCAGCGTCATCGTTCCTAAGCAAAGAGAGGAAAGATACCAGTGTTGTATTTGTAGCATTACTGACCGGAGGGCGCTCCTGCTGAACCCGTCTGTTGTAGTTACTGCCGTAAACGACCGTGTTCTCCGCCATGACCTCTCTACTCGACACGTCACACATAGCACCGATGATACAGCCATTAGACAACTCAGTATCGCGTCCAACCCTCGCTGATGTAGCATACAAAACACGGGTCAACAAACAGGTTTCATGGTCCAATCAGAAGTAACTTCTCTTCAGAAGACCTCCTTTTTCGACTTCAATTTGTTGTGATAATATAATAACATGTGTTTAAACTGTACTACAAGTATATTTGAATTTGTATCTACATAACTGTAGAAGTATAGCAAATATAATGTATCTGGCAAATTATTCAAAGTGAACTACAAGTTTATATTTGTGTGAGCTACGGTGGCACTGTGACTTGAATGATCAGTACAATGTACTCCTGAACACTATCACAGCTCTCAGAACAGGAAACCAAATCTTCAAACAGATTGCGCACTGTGGACCCTGTAATATTCACTTCTTACCTTTAGCCTCCAAAATATTGTTGTCACCAATTTTCAATGCTTCTGTATCTGAGGGCTCTATTAAGGTTGATAATACAGATGATATTTGCAATATTTCAAAATATATAATTGCATATTCAGCTCTAATTATGCAAACACTAACAACAAGATAAACCCTTCAACAATATCCTGTATGTACAATGCTTGCTTTCGTAAGGATACGTGACCCCACTTCGAAGACGTTGTGATTGCCAATGATCATAACTCTCTGTGTCCCGGAAACTTCCACATTGTCAGATCTGCAATATACATCACTTTATCATATGATACTATATGTTATATTTTATATGTATTGAAAATGCACTAGAACATGAGAAGGATAGTTACTGAATTGAAAGGTAGCAAATGCAGTTTGAGAGAAAAGTTTGAGACTGGTGCACTCAATGGCTGTAATACAGATCACCTTCTCCATATCAGAAACCCCCAATCATGGGCTATCTCCAGATTATGTAAACATTCTAGTTACATGAAATTATATATATTCCATGGACCAGAATTCACCTGTTGATGATTTCAGCCTGTTCTTCTATAAGATTGCTTTCACCAATGATGATTGGACCAGCCTCCGCAATGATACGAACCTTTGGGTGAATGATTGTTCTGGAACCTGTTAAAAGATATGTTTAGCTTGGAAGAGGTAAATATTATATCAGTATGACACAAGTACTGAGAAATAGGTACAATTATACATGTAGATATACTATGCTTGGGGTCTATGACAGTTAACACAGTCCCTTGTCACCAAAGTGCCTAAACACGTTTCTGTACCAAACAATTTTCGACTTGGTCATATTATGCACATACCAATTGTGATGTCGCCCTTCAGTTCACATTCTGTGCACACCACTGCTCCAGGGGCTATTTTCACACTGAAAGTAGAACAGAGAGAACACATGTTTGATGTACGTAGGCATCACTGAGCACTGAGGACAATCTACTCCAGTGTCTGGTTTCAGATCAAAGCACATATAAAACAATCCGTAACTCTGTCATCAAATACTAATAATTAGCTAAATTATATAACATAACGAGACGTCAAGGCCTAAAGATGCCTTGGAGGTGTTAAGACTAATTCGTAATATTTATAACATGTTTACCATGGGCTCTACAATGCTCTACGACACACTGTTCCAAGATATCGACGAAAATGAAAAATGCCGACTCGGCAAAAAATTTCAGGTCAAGGTCAAAGTTTATCCATAAATACCCCTTAGACATGTTTGTTTAGTGCCACGAGTCCAAAAATAATGTCAGTTTCGCTCTACGACGCACCGTTTCCGAGATATCAACGAAAATGAAAAATGCCGACTCAGCAGAAAAATTCAAGGTCAAGGTCAAAGTTCATACATAATACCCCTTAAACATGTTTGACTAGAGCCATGAGTCCGAAAATAACGTCCGTTTCTACGACGCACCGTTTCCGAGATATCGACGAAAACGAAAAATGCCGACTCGGCAAAAAAATTTTAGGTCAAGGTCAAAGTTCATCCATAATACCCCTTAGACATGTTTGTCTAGTGCCACGAGTCCGAAAAGAACGTCCGTTTCGCTCTACGACGCACCGTTTCCGAGATATCGACGAAAATGAAAAATGGCGACCGGGCAGAAAAATTCAAGGTCAAGGTCGAAGGTCATCCTTAATACCCCTTAGACATGTTTGTCTAGGGAGACGAGTCCGAAAATAAAGTCCGTTTCGCTCTACGACACACCGACGAGTCTGAAAATAACGTCCGTTTCGCTCTACGATGCACCGATTCCGAGATATCGACGAAAACTAAAAATGCCGACTCGGCGAAAACCTTTTAGGTCAAAATCAAAGTTCATCCATAATACCCCTTGGACATGTTTGTCTCGTGCCACGAGTCCAAAAATAACGTCCGTTTCGCTCTACGACGCACCGTTTCCGAGATATCGACGAAAACGAAAAATGCCGACTCGGCAGAAAAATTCAAGGTCAAGGTCGAAGGTCATCCTTAATACCCCTTAGACATGTATGTCTAGGGCGACGAGTCTGAAAATAACGTCCGTTTCGCTCTACGACGCACCGATTCCGAGATATCGACAAAAACGAAATATGCCGACTCGGCGAAAAATTTTTAGGTCAAGGTCAAAGCTCTTCCATAATACCCCTTAGACATGTTTGTCTAGTGCCACGAGTCCGAAAATAATGTCCGTTTTGCTCTACGACGCACCGTTTCCGAGATATCGACGAAAACGAAAAATGGCGACCCGGCAGAAAAATTCAGGGTCAAGGTCGAAGGTCATCCTTAATACCCCTTAGACATGTTTGTCTAGGGAGACGAGTCCGAAAATAAAGTCCGTTTCGTTCTACGACACACCGTTTCCGAGATATCGACGAAAACGAAAAATGGCGACCTGGCAGAAAAATTCAAGGTCAAGGTCGAAGGTCATCCTTAATACCCCTTAGACAAGTTTGTCTAGGGCGACGAGTCTGAAAATAACGTCCGTTTCGCTGTACGACGCATCGTTTCCGAGATATCGACGAAAACGAAAAATGCCATCTCGGCGAAAAAATTTCAGGTCAAGGTCAAAGTTCATCCATAATACCCCTTAGACATGTTTGTCTAGTGCCACGAGCCTGAAAACAATGTCCGTTTCGCTCTACGACGCACCGTTTCCGAGATATCGACGAAAACGAAAAATGCCGACTCGGCAGAAAAATTCAAGGTCAAGGTCGAAGGTCATCCTAAATACCCTTTAGACATGTTTGTCTAGGGCGACGAGTCTGAAGATAACGTCCGTTTCGCTCTACGATGCACCGTTTCTGAAATATCGACGAAAACGAAATATGCCGACTCGGCGAAAAAATTTTAGGTCAAGGTCAAAGCTCATCCATAATACCTCTTAGACATGTTTGTCTAGTGCAACGAGTCCGAAAATAATGTCCGTTTTGCTCTACGACGCACCGTTTCCGAGATATCGACGAAAACGAAAAATGCCGACTCGGCAGAAAAATTCAAGGTCAAGGTCGAAGGTCATCCTTAATACCCCTTAGACATGTTTGTCTAGGGCGACGAGTCTGAAAATAACGTCTGTTTCGCTCTACGACGCACCATTTCCAAGATATGCAGGAAACCTCGAGGATGACTGGGCGAAAACTCTTCCGACCTCTAGGTCAAAGGTCATTTGACGGATTGATTCCAAAATCAATAGGGTTCCCTATTGATATATGAACCTCCATGCAAAGTTCTGCAGCCATTGCCTACATACTTTTTGAGTTATCGCGCGGAAACAAAGTCCAAAAAACAACATTGATTTCATCCTCACGGATCTCACGAAAAGGAAAAAAAAATTAGCCCAAGGGCTAAGAAAGGTTACCGGACAATATACATTTTAGATATTAGCCTTTTGTCCAGTGACCTTGAAAATAAAGTCACTGATAAATTCAAGGTCATGAAATTTTCAACAAATATATCACTTCTAGTATGTCAGTTCTAGTATGTCAGTTCTAGTATGTCAGTTCACTTCTAGTATGTCCACAAAATTCCTAAGCTGTAAAGTCGATAATAAGTGAGACATTAGCCATTCTGTGATGTGACCTTGAAAATGAGGTCAAAGTTCAAGTTCAAGGTTATGAAAATATTCAGTATACAGGAGAACTCCAGCCTGCGGTCACTCCAGAAATGTGGTCAACCCATGCATTGTGGTCAGATGCATTGGTCCCGAACGCCAGCATAGGCATTTACATGTTAAGGTTACGCCTATAATGTGGCCACTCCCCTTATCCACAATGCGGTCAGTGTATCTGGTCACAAAAGCCCATAAAATCACACAATACGGCCACCAAGCAGCCAACGTCCCCCCCCCCCCCCCCCCCCCAAACTCACTGCTGCGGTCAATTGAACATTAGCCTCAAGCGGCCAGCCGTCTGCAAGTCTTCATTCACCGATGCGGTCAGCTGAACATTTACATTAGCCAAGAGCAGCAAGCCGACCGGCTGTCTGCGTGTCACTTCTTCACACCTTTCTTCTCTTGGCTTACCCAAACGTTGATAAACACACCTCGTACTCGCATCATGTTGATCATGATTTGGCTAAATGCCGCCAAACAACAATCACATCTTTCTTCAAAAAGTGACATTCAGTTGTTCTAAATATTCTGTTAGTAAACTGTATTGACATTTTAGTATTTGTGTTTCAAATATTACATTTATGATATAACTTGGTTCAATAAAATGCTATTCACATATAAACTACATGTACATGTTTTATTTAACTCATACACATGTACAAATTGTATAATATATGTTGATTTTCGCTTGAGTTAACATCAGATAAACAATATGGCCGGTGCAAAATATGGCTTGAGTCCTATAATGTGGCCACTCCTATAATGTGGCCAAAATCACTGGTACGATGGGTGACCACATTACTGGAGTTCTACTGTATATCATTCCTCTATATTCGCAATTGATTCCTATGCTGTAAATGTAAGTATCAATCTATTACCACCAATACAATCAGATTTTGATGATGCCAATAAGAAACGTAAAATACTACATTTTGCAATAGAAACAAACAAAGCCCGACCAAATAGTTTATCCAAAGACACACTGGCGTCTTCAGGGGCAGACAATGTGTTAAATGTAGTTGTTTCTACTGTACACCAGATGGAATTAGTATACAACTGCCCAACAACCTATGAAAATAATTTAGAAATCCGAATCTAACCCCATGGAATAGATACATGACAAGTACAAAAGTACCCAATCACAAGCCCGAAGGCTACTGAGTTGATGGTATCCTCGGGGACAGATTTAACGTCCGCCAGTAGTGACACCGACTCAGTGGTACAAATGTAAGTATCAATCTATTACCACCAATACAATCAAATTTTGATGATGCCAATAAGAAAGGTAAAATACAACATTTTGCAATACAAACAAAGCCCGACCAAATAGTTTATCCAAAGACGCACTGGCGTCATCAGGGGCAGATGTAAAGATGATAATAAGCGACATATTAGCCATTTTGTTCTCTGACCTTGAAAATGAGATCAAAGGTCAAATTCTAGAACACCAAAATATTCAGCATACATCATTTCCTATATGTTCACTATGGACCTCTAAGCTGTAAATTTGATAATAAGCGAGATATAAGCCATTTTGTATTCTGACCTTGAAAATAAAATGACTAACCTTGAAATTTAGGGCAAGGGTCAAATTCAAGGTCACTAGAATATTCAGCATATATCATTTCCTATATGTTCACAATTGATTCCTAAGCTGCAAAGTCGCTAATAAGCAAGATATTGGCCATTTTGTCCTGTGACCTTGAAAATGAGGTCAAAGGTCAAATTCAAGGTCACGAGAATATTCAGCATATATCATTTCCTATATGTTCACAATTGATTCCTAAGCCATAAAGTCGATAATAAGCGAGATATTAGCAATTTTGTCCTGTGACCTTGGAAATGAGGTCAAAGGTCAAATTCAAGGTCACGAGAATATTCAGCATATATCATTTCCTATATGTTCACAATTGACTCCTAAGCCGTAAAGTCGATAATAAGCGAGATATTAGCAATTTTGTGCTATGACCTTGAAAATAAGGTCAAAGGTCAAATTTGAGGTCATCAGAATATTCAGCGTATATCCTTTCCTGTATGTCCATATTTGATTCCTAAGCTGTAAAGTCGATAATAAGCGAGATATTAGCCATTTTGTCCCGTGACCTTGAAAATGAGGTCAAAGGTCAAATTCAAGGTCACGTGAATATTCAGCATATATCATTTCCTACATGTCAACAATTGATCACTAAGCTGTAAAATCGATAATAAGTGAGATATTAGCCATTTTGTCCCGTGACCTTGAAAATGAGGTCGAAGGTCAAATTCAAGGTCATGACAATAATCTGCATATATCATTTCCTATATGTTCATAATTGATTCCTAAGCTGTAAAGTCGATAAGAAGTGAGATATTAGCCATTTTGTCCTGTGACCTTGAAAATGAGGTCAAAGGTCAAATTCAAGGTCATCAGAATATTCGGTATATATCATTTCTTATATGTCCACAATTGATTTCTAAGCTGTAAAGTCGATAATAAGCGAGATATTAGCCATTTTGTTCTTTGACCTTGAAACTGAGGTCAGAGGTCAAACTCAAGGTCACGAGAATATTCAGCATATATCATTTCCTATATGTCCACAATTGATTCCTAGTCTCTAATCTCAATATTAAGTGAGATATAAGGCATAATGTGTCCCATTATAAAGCATAGGAAAATTTAACATGGGAAAGTCCCATTTGGGCCAAGTTTGGCCCAAAATGGCCCACTTCGAGCGATTCAAGCGCAACGAAACTTATACACATCACAGGAGTACATATGAGGAGTGTTGTGTATCAAAAAGAAAAAAAGTTACTGAACAGTTTTTGAGAAAATGGCCGCCAAAGTCCAAAATCAGGCATTTTTCGTCGAGAACGGCCGCCATTTTGAAACAAATGCGAAAATCGAAAAACAAAAAAAAACCTTTCCTTGAAATATTTTTAGGTATTTTTGTGCAAAATTTCAGAAAGATTCGATCATATACTTTAAAGATAAAAATGTGAACTGACGACGGACGGACGGACGGCTAGACGGACGGACGGACGACGGACGCAACGCCATGCCAATAGGTTATCGGACCAAAGGTCCGGTAACCTAAAAATTGGGTGAAATTCCAAACAATTTTTCAATGGCCGAAAAAAATTTTTTTTCTTTTGCTGGAAATGGCTCAAAACGAATAGTGACTTGATTGGGTGAAATTCCAAACAATTTTTCAATGGCCGAAAAAAAATTTTTTTCTTTTGCTGGAAATGGCTCAAAAAAAATAGTGACTTGATTTCGCCTACCCATCAAAAAATCAAAATGGTCGCCACACGCAGACCGTCATTTCAAAGGCCACAAAACTTATACACATCACAAAGGTACATATTAAGGAGAATCTAATACATGATTTTGAGGAAAACTGTCTGAATAGACTTTGAGAAAAGGGCCACCAAAGACAAAATTCATCGTTTTTGCGACAAAAAAGGTTGTTTTGACCTTTCAAGGTCATTGAAGGTCAAATTTAAGGTCATCACTCAAACCGCAATATATGGTTTCCCATTTGAATGTGCCAATATTTAGGCTCTATCTTGAAGTGTTCTATGAGTTTACTCCGCACAGCTCCCATTATCAAGGAAGTCCAAAACAATTTTCAATATCCAAAAAAAAATTTTTTTTTTCTTGCTGGAAATGGCTGAAAATGAATAGTGACTCGATTTGGGACAAAAAATTTTTTTTCGCCGACCCGTCAAAAAATCAAAATGCCCGCCACACGCGAACCGGCGATTCTAGGGCAAAAAAACTCATACACATCATAGAGGTACATGAGAGGAATGTCTTGAAACAAAAATCTCAAAATTGAACAAATAGTTTTTGAGAAAATGGCCACCAAAGCAGAGTGATCAATTTCCCAGGCAGAGATGTCAAGTGTGTTTGTTCAATACCCTTCAGCATATTTAGTAGCTTTACTAACCAGCTACAAGAGCCCAACACACCGAACCTTACCCAAACACACTTTATTTCTAAAGGAATTCACAAAATCATTGAATTGCAATTGCATCCTGCAAAAAATTGTCAATATTACAAATGTATGTTTTGTGTGTTGTAATAACATGTATCATGCTTGATTGCCTGTGTTTAAAAAATTACATGGGCGGTTGAATTTGGCCTGCTGGCGGTTGAACTTGGCCTGCGGTTGAACTGGTCCTACCCCCCATAATGATATTACCATGCAGTTATATGCGGCATGCCATATATGCAATATTATGCATACGGCATTGTTTGGAGTGTGATACTTCTTCTTCTTCTTCCTAATACTACAACAACTTCAACTTGCTGAGGGCTATTTGTAGGGTGCGCTGGTAGGAAAAGTTATAAAAGATAATAGTGAAGTGGAATAAAAGAGGAGGAGATAAAAGATTAGAATTTTTATTTACAGGTTAAAAAGACAATGGTAGGTTCAAAGGGCAGGATGGTTTAGTGCTGCCACCTGAGTCCTGAAGGACACAGTAGTTTGAACAGTGACTATACTTAGTGGCAGGGCATACCACTGAACTATTGTGTAGGGGAAGGATGATCTTTTGTTGTGTAATGACCCTGTTGGAACCTGTATGAAACTGTATGGATGGCTGAGGCGAATCTGTCGAGTGACCGGTACAAGGAATAGTGGTTGTTGTACTATGGTATGGTGGTGTAGGATTTTGTGGAGCATTGTAAGTCTGTTATCTATGCGTCTGTGTTTCAGCACGCAGTCGTTTGATACTGGTTTATCTCAGCACAGGTGTCACCAAATCTGGGCCGAGCCTTTAGGCGAGGCTTAGATGGTGACACGAGTGCTGAGATAAACCCGTATCGCATGACAAACAATGCCGTATTCATTTTTTCGCACAATTTGAGTACTTACAAGTGTTGAAATTGCTCAAAACACAGGAAATGATAAGAAAACACATTTCACTCCAAAAGACAAGCCATTTTGTCGATGTTTACATGGGCTAAGTTACGTAGCTATTTCAATGATGACGTTTCTCTTTGCGTTTACATAATTTGCTTGACAACCTCAGAGTGTGATACACGTTTATCTCAGAACTGTACTCAGCATGGGCAGTGATGGGAGACAGGTCATAAAGTGCGAGAATATGTATTTAATTTTATTTTTAGGCATATATATTTCACACAAATGTTAACCTATATCTTGCACTGGCGTTGCTTTCAATATCGAAGCTGTCCTCAACACCTAATTGTTCTAACATTGTATTATTACGAATATATTGCTTTGACTGATCATAAACCATCACGCAAATAAATGATAAATGGCATGTACCGTATTGATCCGCATATAGGCGCATGCGCCTATAAATGAATATGCGCCTATATTCGAATATAGGCGCATGCGCCTATAAGTGAGACACTATATTTTTCCAGCCGAATACCAATATTCACATAAAGGCGCATGTTATCGGAAAAACAATGAGCACGTACATGGAATGGATCGTAATTTGGAAAAAAAATGTCTGTTGCTGTTATACAGTGCCGTTCGTGGGGTACACGAGTACAGAAGGTTTCCTCCTAGACAAATGCAGATGGTACTGACGCCCGATAATATGTCGAGTTACAGACACGCTGTTAGTGTGCTTGACCTATCACGTGGTATCATTTCACTATGATATCACTTGATAAAGTGGGATATATAACCGTTTGATACATATTTGGCAGTAAAAATGTAAATATACTTTATTTTATTATAAAAATCTGTGTGATTTTGGAGGCCTTTGGGGATGCACCTATAAGTGAATATTGGGGGTGCGCCTACAAGTGAATATTGGGGTGCGCCTATATTCGAATATAGGCGCATGCGCCTCTAAGTGAGACAGTTTATTTTTCAACCGCACTGTAAATTATGCAAGAACTCGCATATAGGCGCATGCGCCCATATGCGGATCAATACGGTACGATGGCATACGACTTACGTACAGCAATTCTAGTGAGCGATAATATGGGATACACGCAATATATTCCCACAAATTTGACAATTCCTTGAATATTATTGAAAGTTTGTTTTTCCGAGAAATAGAATATATTGTCCAAAATATATTGTCATGGACATTAAGTTTGTTCGAACGTGTTTTGACACTAGACAAATTGATTTACACTTCATACCTGCTTCTTGACATTTTGTTGGCTGCAGAGTCCCATGACGTATTGTCGTACCTAAGCTCTTTGCTTTCACTAGAACCAGTATAGTTTTTAAAAAGTGCATGACATCCCATACTGACAGAAACAGTGATACTAGTTTCAACAGTACCTGTTGAATTAGTAATAAGGAAGTTATTCGTGTTTTTATCATCATTTTTATCATCAGTTATTCGTGATTTTTTTTTTTATCATTTAACCTTATCATCGGGAGTATTGATAGTTGACATCGGTTCAGTTCAGCAATGAACCATAGTAAGTAATTTATTTCGCACACCAATTTTTTTACAACACCGAAATAACTGTATATCACAAAGTGCAGGACACCAGAAGAACCAGAACTTTTAGTTCATCGGACTGGTGACCTTAGGAATAGGCAATAGGCCTACTGTAGCAATAGGCCTACTGTAGGCCCAAGTTATCAAATCTTTGGGAGTTTGTATAAACCTATATATACGGTACCGTAATCAACACTACAGATCTAAAATACCGAATCTATTGAGGAAGTTCACTTGCAAAATTGATGAAAGTATAAAGTGATATTGTTGGTATCAATGTCAAGGCCATCTTAATACAACCAACAGTCAAACACCCACCCAGCCGGCATTTATATATTGTGAGATCAACTTAGCATCAATGTTTGGAAGCATGAACTACGAGCTCCGCAAGACTAATTATATAGATATAGGCCTATAGGCTAAGTAGACCAGAGAGACTTAAGAATGGATATATAAATTCAGACCTTTTTCTGGAAGAATCGATTTTGAAGGTGGCCATATATGCGATGTACAAAATTCGAATACAGGTGCACGCGTCTAAAGTAAGACGCGTGCATTATTTGTGATTATTGGGGTGCGCCTATAAGTGAATATTAGGGTGCATCTCCTCGATTTCTATGGGGTGCATAGAGGCTTAAACGATTATTGAGGTGCGCTTATACTTCCGAATATAGGCGCATGCGCCAGAATGTGAGAGGCCTTTTTTCTCAGTGATTTCATACGCGCATCAATACAGTAACTGTTTTCGGTAATATGAAATGTAAAGTATGCCAATTTTTTATTTAATAAATTATATTGTTGTATTTGAAAATCTCGGTACTAGTCAAATGAAGGATATGAACTGATGTAAGCTGACATCCCATACTGACAGAAACAGTGATACTAGTTTCAACAGTACCTGTTGAATTAGTAATAAGGAAGTTATTCGTGTTTTTATCATCATTTTTATCATCAGTTATTCGTGATTTTTTTTTTTATCATTTAACCTTATCATCGGGAGTATTGATAGTTGACATCGGTTCAGTTCAGCAATGAACCATAGTAAGTAATTTATTTCGCACACCAATTTTTTTACAACACCGAAATAACTGTATATCACAAAGTGCAGGACACCAGAAGAACCAGAACTTTTAGTTCATCGGACTGGTGACCTTAGGAATAGGCAATAGGCCTACTGTAGCAATAGGCCTACTGTAGGCCCAAGTTATCAAATCTTTGGGAGTTTGTATAAACCTATATATACGGTACCGTAATCAACACTACAGATCTAAAATACCGAATCTATTGAGGAAGTTCACTTGCAAAATTGATGAAAGTATAAAGTGATATTGTTGGTATCAATGTCAAGGCCATCTTAATACAACCAACAGTCAAACACCCACCCAGCCGGCATTTATATATTGTGAGATCAACTTAGCATCAATGTTTGGAAGCATGAACTACGAGCTCCGCAAGACTAATTATATAGATATAGGCCTATAGGCTAAGTAGACCAGAGAGACTTAAGAATGGATATATAAATTCAGACCTTTTTCTGGAAGAATCGATTTTGAAGGTGGCCATATATGCGATGTACAAAATTCGAATACAGGTGCACGCGTCTAAAGTAAGACGCGTGCATTATTTGTGATTATTGGGGTGCGCCTATAAGTGAATATTAGGGTGCATCTCCTCGATTTCTATGGGGTGCATAGAGGCTTAAACGATTATTGAGGTGCGCTTATACTTCCGAATATAGGCGCATGCGCCAGAATGTGAGAGGCCTTTTTTCTCAGTGATTTCATACGCGCATCAATACAGTAACTGTTTTCGGTAATATGAAATGTAAAGTATGCCAATTTTTTATTTAATAAATTATATTGTTGTATTTGAAAATCTCGGTACTAGTCAAATGAAGGATATGAACTGATGTAAGCTGACATCCCATACTGACAGAAACAGTGATACTAGTTTCAACAGTACCTGTTGAATTAGTAATAAGGAAGTTATTCGTGTTTTTATCATCATTTTTATCATCAGTTATTCGTGATTTTTTTTTTTATCATTTAACCTTATCATCGGGAGTATTGATAGTTGACATCGGTTCAGTTCAGCAATGAACCATAGTAAGTAATTTATTTCGCACACCAATTTTTTTACAACACCGAAATAACTGTATATCACAAAGTGCAGGACACCAGAAGAACCAGAACTTTTAGTTCATCGGACTGGTGACCTTAGGAATAGGCAATAGGCCTACTGTAGCAATAGGCCTACTGTAGGCCCAAGTTATCAAATCTTTGGGAGTTTGTATAAACCTATATATACGGTACCGTAATCAACACTACAGATCTAAAATACCGAATCTATTGAGGAAGTTCACTTGCAAAATTGATGAAAGTATAAAGTGATATTGTTGGTATCAATGTCAAGGCCATCTTAATACAACCAACAGTCAAACACCCACCCAGCCGGCATTTATATATTGTGAGATCAACTTAGCATCAATGTTTGGAAGCATGAACTACGAGCTCCGCAAGACTAATTATATAGATATAGGCCTATAGGCTAAGTAGACCAGAGAGACTTAAGAATGGATATATAAATTCAGACCTTTTTCTGGAAGAATCGATTTTGAAGGTGGCCATATATGCGATGTACAAAATTCGAATACAGGTGCACGCGTCTAAAGTAAGACGCGTGCATTATTTGTGATTATTGGGGTGCGCCTATAAGTGAATATTAGGGTGCATCTCCTCGATTTCTATGGGGTGCATAGAGGCTTAAACGATTATTGAGGTGCGCTTATACTTCCGAATATAGGCGCATGCGCCAGAATGTGAGAGGCCTTTTTTCTCAGTGATTTCATACGCGCATCAATACAGTAACTGTTTTCGGTAATATGAAATGTAAAGTATGCCAATTTTTTATTTAATAAATTATATTGTTGTATTTGAAAATCTCGGTACTAGTCAAATGAAGGATATGAACTGATGTAAGCTGACATCCCATACTGACAGAAACAGTGATACTAGTTTCAACAGTACCTGTTGAATTAGTAATAAGGAAGTTATTCGTGTTTTTATCATCATTTTTATCATCAGTTATTCGTGATTTTTTTTTTTATCATTTAACCTTATCATCGGGAGTATTGATAGTTGACATCGGTTCAGTTCAGCAATGAACCATAGTAAGTAATTTATTTCGCACACCAATTTTTTTACAACACCGAAATAACTGTATATCACAAAGTGCAGGACACCAGAAGAACCAGAACTTTTAGTTCATCGGACTGGTGACCTTAGGAATAGGCAATAGGCCTACTGTAGCAATAGGCCTACTGTAGGCCCAAGTTATCAAATCTTTGGGAGTTTGTATAAACCTATATATACGGTACCGTAATCAACACTACAGATCTAAAATACCGAATCTATTGAGGAAGTTCACTTGCAAAATTGATGAAAGTATAAAGTGATATTGTTGGTATCAATGTCAAGGCCATCTTAATACAACCAACAGTCAAACACCCACCCAGCCGGCATTTATATATTGTGAGATCAACTTAGCATCAATGTTTGGAAGCATGAACTACGAGCTCCGCAAGACTAATTATATAGATATAGGCCTATAGGCTAAGTAGACCAGAGAGACTTAAGAATGGATATATAAATTCAGACCTTTTTCTGGAAGAATCGATTTTGAAGGTGGCCATATATGCGATGTACAAAATTCGAATACAGGTGCACGCGTCTAAAGTAAGACGCGTGCATTATTTGTGATTATTGGGGTGCGCCTATAAGTGAATATTAGGGTGCATCTCCTCGATTTCTATGGGGTGCATAGAGGCTTAAACGATTATTGAGGTGCGCTTATACTTCCGAATATAGGCGCATGCGCCAGAATGTGAGAGGCCTTTTTTCTCAGTGATTTCATACGCGCATCAATACAGTAACTGTTTTCGGTAATATGAAATGTAAAGTATGCCAATTTTTTATTTAATAAATTATATTGTTGTATTTGAAAATCTCGGTACTAGTCAAATGAAGGATATGAACTGATGTAAGCTGGGGTAAAATCATCCATTACTGTTCAAATAAGAACATCAAAATGTATCAATAATTGATCATCTTTGCCAATGTGCTAGTAATCGTTCATCGGAACAAAAACTAAATGGGTGAAATTGTCAAATTACATCATACAAACTAGGAAAATATCTCAATTATATAAATAATTTAAAAAATAAAGAAAGTTCACATTACCGAGTAAAATAAAGTAAACCCAATCCATGTGGGTAATTATAGGCATCGAATATAGGGCCTGCATAGCCTACGTTCGGGGGATTATCGACGATACACCTACAGAGATCTTTGAATTTGACATGGATGTGTTATAGTAAAGAAACTTGGGGAATTCAACAGGCATTTTTTTTGCCATAGGCCCTACTCTTATTACTTACGAATGTAAGAGAAACTGTTTCAATGAGAGGAAAATTCAAATATACGAAGATGCTCTCTTCCAGTCCACGATATTGACACCAAGCTCATGCCTAAAATCTACAGTATGTGTTTGAACCACGCTCATGCCTTTATGAAGATCTGAAATAATCTAGGTATTTTCGATATCCGCTTCACTATCTTATACAGACTGGTAGTAAATATAATTATCGGTATGAAATATTCTTCAATATCTTCTTCGTGAGTTGAACTAAGATTTCATTTAGATGTAGGGAAATACATGTATACTTTTTCCTACCAAAAAATGTCCCCCATTATACGATTAGTGACCACCCCCTGTACATTGTCGTCACATTATTCAAACAATGTATTTTCCAGTAGCCTATACTTACTGGATTGTTGCATGCCTACATAATCATTTTACAAGGATAGCAGACTCGTGACAGAGTCATTGACTCGTGTGCGAATTATGATACGTTTGGAGCCCCAGCATTACTTGCACACGGACTTCCATCACACAACGCAGCCCATGCCACGCCACGACGACTATACATCTTTGGGAATTCCATACACCAAGCCGCCACTCGAAAGGACCGTGACATATATATGAGTACAAATTTCAATTCAAATTTATTTATTTCATCACTTTGTAAATATACATTCACATACAAATATCACATAATGGAGTACAAATGATGAAAAAGGAGAAAGTAGAAGCTGATGCTTATGATAAGACTTCAAATAAATAAATAAAAAAGTGAATGAAGTATTGGACAATGATAGAGATTCAGAGATTACATGTACTGGTGGATAAGAAATTATTAACAAGTTGTTGTAAAAAAATACATGTTCAGGAAATTTTTATGTAAAGGTAGGCCTACTTCAGTTTTGGGACTCACTGATGTAATTACTGATGTACATTTTTTAAAACTTCCTTTTTGAAACATTGTAATGTTTTATAGGCCTACTTTGTTCTGGGCACACATTCAAACTATTCCAAATCGCATGACACTCTCTGACCAAATTTAAATCGCAAGACACTTGAACCGCATTATCAGTTGACTGTTGACGATCGCTTACTTCAGCGAACCGATTATTAACCGATCATCGATTACCTGATTACATGTACGAAGTTAATCGTTTATCATCACATCGCATGATGCATGGTGGTATAGATCTACACACCGTAGTCAGGTGTACGAGAGCACTGCAAAAAAAAACATTCACGTGAATAATAGCCTAATCGAAATATCAGAAAAAGTACGATAATACTATTTCACATGGGTCTCCCGCAAAAAATTCTTGATTCCGATAGTTTATTTTCAGTAGAAGCGCCTACTAATAATTTTCATACAAACAAAGCCACATGTGACTATCTTCTACGTGAAAACATGCGATTTGAATGAATAACTCTCAATAATACAAACGCAAATTTCCTTGTTATTGACTTGTTGCGTCAGAAATAGAAGGCCGTGAAGAAAACGGTACTTGCGTCGGCGTTCTCGTAGCTAGCGTTGGAATTTAGTACCTGTTACATAAATATCGTCCCTACTTCTAGCCTAATAATTCCTGCTCTTGTAGTGCATTCTTCCAATTACTATATGGCAATATATTCAGTAAAGTTCCATTCTGTGCTTATAGTTTTAAGGTTCATCATAGTTTTAAAGTTGAACCGCAATTAAGAGTGAAATGCGCTCATAACATACACTTGTAACACCAGCAGCGACAGGAATATGTGATTCCACAATTACCTGGTAATGCTCGCGGGTGAGCTACGCTAGATGCATGGGTGTGCTTGAGCAAATATATTGCTCTCGTGTTCAAAGCATTTCTCTCACAGAAAGCCTGTCATATGAGCTATCATTATCATGGACACGTCATACATGCAGCAGCTTGTTTGTCTTGTGAACGATACATAGTTTGGTTTGCTGAAGCATGTAAGAATTGTATTCTTGACAATCAATTTGTACAATTCCTGTGATATTACTCATGAAACCATGTATCTGTTCATTGTCTATGTAGGTGTATGCCTGTGTTAACAAAGTTTCTGAAAATCTGGTTGCTCTTCTTTAACACCGATTTTGTCACCTTCATGTTATTAATTAGATTTTACACTTAAAGAGAATGAGGAGGTAATCACAATTTTACATGCATTACTTAAGATAGTCCGCTCCAAACAGTGAGGGGAAGGGGTCAAAGAGTTTTATAAAAATAAATAACAGTGTCAACATAATCTAGAGCTTCAAAATGATATATTTTATAGAGTAAATGTTCAGCATCCTGAAACTGAAAAGAAAATAGGGGGTCGCATGGAAAACACGATGCAAGATGTGAATATGAACGAAAAATGTCCAAAAATGCCATAATTAATGTCATTTTAGGTAAATGTGTGTGATTTCGATCGATTATGTAGAAGAAATGAGCACGGTGACCCCCTGTTTTCTTTTCAGTATTAGGATGCTGATCATTTACTCTATAAAATATGTCATTTTGAAGAAATAATATTCAAGAAATGACTTTTAAAGGGCCACTGTATGGGATTCGGCTTTTAGGGTATTTCCAAGATTTTTCTCCCGACGCTTCTATTTATAGAACAAAACGTCAGATGACGTTTTTGGCCTAGGATCTCTGCCGAGCCGACCTGGGCTGATCTGACAATGGGGTACCTGCAGATGCCATGTGCTTTTGGGGCTTTAATGCCCAAGAAGTACAAAAAACATCATGTCCATTGTCTGCATTATGCAAAAACAAACATGACAAAAATTTAAGTAACATTATTACGTTTTTGTATGTATTTGGCACAGTAGACTGTTTCTATGGTTTATCTATACCCGAATTACATGGTGGCGATCCTGGTGGCAAACAGGAACCCCATTGGCTCGGCAAAGCTTCTGGGTCAAAAACGTAATATGACCTTTTGTTCTATAAATAGAAGCGTTGGGAGAAAAATCTTGGAAATCCCCTAAAAGCCGAATCCCATACAGTGGCCCTTTAAGTTAAATTTTGACTCTTCGCTACCTCACTGTTTGTAGCGGACTACGTTAATTAAAAGCATATCATTATGTTAATTATCGGTATATGAAACTATGACGATATAGTGAAAAATATCCCAGTAATTTCTAGATTTGGCAATCTTGATACCGTAAAGCCACAAATTATTCGCGACCATTTATTTTCGGGAATTTCGCGATTCCAATAAACATTTCTGATGGAGATAAATGATTGCTGTAGATATAAGACACGCAATACTGGTACTGATTGTAATATCAATACTAGTAAGCCTGGAAGCTCACTTTAAATGGTCACACAATAAATTGAGCTGCGTTTTTGATGAGGAGAACTATTGCTCCGAGTACCTAGTATTTGTCAAGACGACTCGATAAGGTACTTACATGGGGCATCAATCAGGGAACTGCTAGAGTTGTGGGAGCTCATGCGTGAGATATAATAACTCAGATTGAAAGCATATTCACACAGGATTCCAATAAGATTCTCTTGCAATTTTGTTGTAAGAAATATGTGTCCTGATACAAGTTAGAAATAACGGGCCTAATATTTTTTTGTCAACGACCCCATTCATTACGCTATACGATGACGTCACGTCATCACAGTTCGCCATTTCCCACTGCGGTGGAAGATTACCACAACACAGCTCTTCGGAAAACCTTTGAATAAACCTTTATTTCGGTAAAGGTTTATAAATAAAAGACTGTTAGGGGAGAGTCCCGATCTTAGATATGTTACCTGCTGCCATACAGGCAATAACGAACACTGAAAATTTTGGGCCGACGACGAAAGAAAAAGAAGAAATCATCATGCCGTCTGTTGAAGACATCTCGATGTGAGTTTGGCGACGCCATTTGATTTGTTGACTTTTGGACATTTTGACCTTTCATATATTAGAAATCCTGAATCTTGCTCGTATGTTTGATTTAGAATTGAATAGGGAGCACCTGTCGAATCGTGTGGACATTTTTTCATGAACACTACGCCAAATGATTCTTTTGAGCTTCGACATACAGTTTTAAATTATATATAAATTCATATTTTTCCTTGTGACAAGTGAGTTACTTTAACTTTGTATTTATCTCTCACCCAGTCACAGAGAGGGACCGTTTGTCTGATTCTATGTGCATTATTCTGGTTCTATGGGCAAAAAGTCTGATTCTATGAGCAAATTGTCTGATTCTATGGGCAAATAAGCAAGTAAGCGGCGGGGCACCAGTAAAACATGCTGGATCAACGACAAATTTCTCGACACAATCTGATGGCATGTGTTCTGTTTACTCCATAAATCATTGCAGAATATGGATTATGTTCAGTTTCTTATGCACACATGATGCAGTGTTCAACGTTGTTCATACATTTGTCGCACAAAAGTGGAACGGCCAGGTGGTGGAGCAGTCATCCATAATAAATCACCAACTGCAAAGCGTTCACACTAACCTACCTGAGTATCTGGACAATAATTAGTCAAGTTGACATTCTGATTGTTCCTAGATGAGAAATCAGCTACCTAATCAAACAAAATCATAGATTAAAAATAATAGAAACAAACCTGATTCTATGGGAACAAACCTGATTCTATGGGTAGGTTTATTTGATAACCATGGAACTATTGGCTACGATCTGTCATCCATGTTATTGACCTTCTAGAAACAGAACATAAAATCAAGCTTCAATACTATATTTATTCAGGATCATCATCAAGAAGCTATTAGTTCCATGGCTATAACAACACCCTACCCATAGAATCAGGTTTGTTCCCATAGAATCAGGTCTGTTTCTGTTATTTTTATTCTATGTCCGATTTTGTTGGATTACGTAGCTGATTTCACACCCAGGAACAATCAAATCGTTAACTGGAATAATTGTCTTGCCATTGTGGTTAAGATATCCTGGTAAGTAACTGGCGGCGCTTTGCCTTTGACGATTTATGATGGCTAACTGCTCCACTGCCTAGCCGTTCCACTTTTGTGCGACAAATATATGAAGAGCGGTGAACACCACATAAGAAACTGAACATGAATCATATTCCACAATGATTTAAGAAGTAAACAGAACATATGCCATCAGATTGTGTTGAGAAATTAGCCGTCGATCCAGCATGATTTACTGGTGCCCTGCAGCTTACTTGCTTATTTGCCCATAGAACCAGACAATTTGCTCATAGAATCAGACTTTTTGCCCATAGAATCAGGCAAATGCACATAGAATCAGACAAACGGTGCCTCCCTGTGCCAGTGATGTACCTTTATGAGGGGTGTGAACTGTAAACATGTACTAGAATTTTGAACATTTCTGTTTATGTTTTTCAGTCCGCGCCTCTCGCGGTATTCAATACGTATCGGTCCAGGGCCTCGGTGGTGTTCCTGATGAGCCCCACGCCGTGAACGTGTCTGAAAAGGCAGAGGGCAACGGTGTGGGGGTTTGCAAAGAGCCCCCTGTCAGCGCCAATGGGCTGGCTTCTGTGAAGGCCTTGGCGAGAGCGCAGACTGCCTCGAGTCTGTGCTTCAGGATAACTCTGACGGACAGTCTGGAGGTCACCTGGGAGACGCTCCTCAACGGTCGCAAGCTGATCGTTGAGATCCCGAGCGGGATTCTCCCGGAGGGATCCAAAGAGAGGTAAGCTTTGCAATACTGTGTCGGCTGATGGAATCACTGCGACGAAACCTTACATAGATCAGTGATCAGTATAAAACCATGCTGTACAATCCTAAAATCACATGTAACAATATAATGACTTTCTTTAATGTCGTTTTTTTCCTGAACAAAGTTCAGCGGATATTATGGATTTGAGATTATCGCGCGGTGTCCGCATCCGCCGCAGACACTTTCTTGTGAACGCGCTACAGGCTGCAAATCTGAACCAATTACAATAATTTCTCAGAAGACATGACTTATGGTAAGATTGTGACACCAGTCGATTTTGGTTGCCATAGCAACTAAATTGGCTAATTGGTGACACATTTTGTGCTCAAATTGGCCTGTTTAGCACACATGGTTTGTGAACGCTCTGCGATTGGCTTGATGAGAACGACAGTCTCACGAAACCTATTGTTTTTCAGAATTGTCAAATAAATATTGATTGGTTAACAGGTTAACTTAATACGATCATTAAAATACCCACTTTGACATACATTGTGTGTTCACTCCAATGAGCTGTACTATGAAAGCAAAAAACACTGTTTTTGGGGAAAACAGAACAATAATATACCAAATGAGTTGATATTATTTATACTAGTCAAGTCTATTATTGACCACAATGAAAATAGTTAGGACAAGAAACATTTATTATTGGGCTAATAAAAGGTAAAGGTTCGGGTCATCACGTCTATTATTGACCACAATGGAAATAGTCAAGACAAGAAACATGTATTATTGGGCTCAACAAGGTAATTTAGGTTTTGTCCAGTAGAGATTTCATGACTGTACCCAAAATGTTGGGGGATTGAGCGAGGTTCCCTCTGTCAAGCTTCTAGAAAGTCTCTGGTACGAAATAATAAGTTAATGAATATTTTAGTTGTTACGAGTGTTATTGCATGGAATCAAAATAGTTAAGTTCGGGAACTTTTACTGATATCGATAAAACACACTGGCGTGGCAGTGATGATATTTTGTCTGAATTAACATATTTTGGGCAACAGGGATGATAGGGCCCAGGGGGATACACCCACGCGGTTGTTGGCGACCAAATTGTCTAGTTACTACATGACAAATGTCGAGCCGGGTACAGTTAGTGAGTGTTTCCTGTCTGTTACAGCTTTGTTACAGTCAGTGAGTGTTTCCTGTCTGTTACAGCTTTGTTACAGTTAGTGAGTGTTTCCTGTCTGTTACAGCTTTGTTACAGTCAGTGAGTGTTTCCTGTCTGTTACAGCTTTGTTACAGTTAGTGAGTGTTTCCTGTCTGTTACAGCTTTGTTACAGTTAGTGAGTGTTTCCTGTCTGTTACAGCTTTGTTACAGTCAGTGAGTGTTTCCTGTCTGTTACAGCTTTGTTACAGTCAGTGAGTGTTTCCTGTCTGTTACAGCTTTGTTACAGTCAGTGAGTGTTTCCTGTCTGTTACAGCTTTGTTACAGTTAGTGAGTGTTTCCTGTCTGTTACAGCTTTGTTACAGTTAGTGAGTGTTTCCTGTCTGTTACAGCTTTGTTACAGTTAGTGAGTGTTTCCTGTCTGTTACAGCTTTGTTACAGTTAGTGAGTGTTTCCTGTCTGTTACAGCTTTGTTACAGTTAGTGAGTGTTTCCTGTCTGTTACAGCTTTGTTACAGTCAGTGAGTGTTTCCTGTCTGTTACAGCTTTGTTACAGTCAGTGAGTGTTTCCTGTCTGTTGCAGCTTTGTTACAGTTAGTGAGTGTTTCCTGTCTGTTACAGCTTTGTTACAGTTAGTGAGTGTTTCCTGTCTGTTACAGTTAGTGAGTGTTTCCTGTCTGTTACAGCTTTGTTACTCTACTGGAGTACGCTGAAGAAGCCCTCAAGTGCACTCACGTCATTGTTTGCTTCAAGAAGTCACGCTCAGATCGAGGTAAACTCATTTCTGCACACTTGACTTATTTTGTTCATAAGAGTTTGTAAAAATTGTTTCCGAGTCCAACTTGTTATCTATTATGACATGTGTAAGTATCTCAGTTGCTGATTGCCCCAAGATAAAGTGCAGAATTTTTTCCGGAATTAAACATTTGCTAAATCTGGTTGTAATGTTAATGTTATACATACAGAACGTTACACTTGTGTATTTGTCTGTTGTTTGACAGCGTCCCTGATCAGGACAATGATGTTCCTGGGTTTCGTGGTGGTTGCCCCGGGTAACCCGCTGGTTCCGAGCTCCGGAGACCTGATGTTCATGGCGTACATCATCGAGCAGGACTCGGACGCCTCAGACTCAGACACGGACTCCGCCACCTAGGGCAGCACCAGATCCCTAGGTGGCGCTAGTTCCTGCTGGTCCCACACCACGACACAAAGGCACATCGTTGGACAAAAGTCTATAAATTCTGCTCTGATTACATTCACACATATATATTACTGACTGACATCATTTACACATGCATGGGGTGTGTTTTTGAGTTGGCATGCAGTTCCCATGTATTGGAAGAAATAATTTATTTAGTTGCAGAAGTTTGCAGTTAATGAAATGACTAGCCATAATACATGTATATTGTGTGAGAAAACATGATTATTTTACTGCAGTTGTCAATCCAGGATTGGTGTATTATTACTTGGTTTTATGATGAAGTGCAGAGTTTATAAGCTTTTAACACCATTGCCACCTGTCTACAGAACACGTTGCTAGATGTCATATAAACAGATAAAAAAAAAGATTTAAAAAAAAAGAAAAAAAGTGAAAAAAATGTACAAAAAAATGCAAATTATGTATGATAAGTCATGCACTGTATTAGTATTATCAGTGTGATTCTTGTATGTGGTAAAACAATAATTCTTCTTTGTAAGTGATTGCTATCTATATAGCAGCATAATTACACAGCATTTATATCTTTGTCAAATAGAAGGTCTGATTTAATTTCATATTGATAAAATTCAACAAATTCATATATCTTGTGTTTCTTTGTTCACTTTAAAACTAAATTTGAAGCATTATCATGGTTGGATGTTGTCAATTTTATCTATTAGTTTTAATAAGTTTTTAAGGAAAAAGCTTGAATAATTACAATATGATACAATTTCTTGTCATGGTATCCAAGTGAATATTGTAATCTCTGACTGATTATTTGCAGCTTTGCTTTGGGATTTCATCTGGTAACCATCTTGTTTTCCCTGTATTATCCTTAGTTTGGTAGTAACAATAAAGTCAACATGTAACATTTGCTTGTCTTGTTTTGGACCACAATATCACCTCGAGGACAAGAAAAGTTAGCACCTACGAAGAGGGTTACATGTACATGTATACACTTGGATAATGTTCAGACTACACTTCTAGTACACACAAGATCCACAGCGTATGGCGGTGGCCTTTGTACATTTATTTACCAGTAGGCCAATGGCACAATTCTTGGACCTTAATTTTGGTTCAAGCAGGACAAACTTGACAGATTTATTGATAAGATTACTGGAAATTACATCTTGCTGTAGTGTTTGACTATCGATAACCTTAGAACTTGGCATATTGCCAATATTTGTCCAGGGCCCTGAAACGCATTTTGAGGAAATCAGGCACAGACCGGTCATTCCGCCCCTGAAGTGGCATAATGTGTTTCTTTGTGCAAACTGACCAGCAGCTGCCTACAAGATAAATGAATACAAAGGTTTCAATCTAACCTCACATTTGTCAAATTTCGCATTTGAAGTAATTGTTTCTGTCTGGTTTCACATTATGCAGTACCTGTGCAGTGATACCAAAAAAACAGACATATGCTAATGTATAGCTAATGTGCTTTTATCTGAGATATGTAGGCGAAATACTAGTAATAGTGATGAAACCCCGAAATATTCAATTTGAATCTTCTGTGTTGTGTATAGTGACAATCTTGAATTTGTTAAAATAGGAGATAGATCTATATAGTTTGCAGTTGTCCATAAGCCATCAAGGTGTATTTTGAAGGATCTATCGGATCTATATCATTGGAAATACGCAAGCCAATTGATTTATGGCAAATTCGAAACAGCACCCTTGGTGCTGTGCTCACTGGCAGATCATGAAAATTGCACAGAGTATTGATTTTCCAAAATATAAAAGTATGTAGTAAATGTTGCCGGAAACACATTTTCTGAATGGACTATAATACAAAATCAAGTTACATCTTGAAGGTTTTTGTTTCGTTAATGACATATACAGACCGTAGATTCAAAGGCAACAAAACCTACCGGTATACACACCACAAAGGTACATAGGGAGAATCTTTTGCATGATTTTGAGGAAAACTGTCCGATAGATTCAAGGTTACCATTCATTCATTCAAGGTTACCATTCAAACCGCAGTACATGCTTTCCCATTTGAATGTGCCAATACTTAGGCTATATCTTGAAGTGTTCTAGGAGTTTACCAAGTCCAAAAAATTTTCAATGACCAAAAAAAAATTGTTTGTTTATTGCTGGAAATGGCTCAAAACGAATGACTTGATTTCGTACAAAACATTTTTTTTTCGTCTACCCGTCAAAGAATCAAAATGCCATCCCACCCAGACCGTCATTTCAAAGGCAACAAAACTTATACACATCACAAAGGTACATAAGGAAAATCTTATGGATTAATTTGAGGAAAACTGAATTTGAGAAAATTTTGAGAAAATGGCCACCAGAGACAAAAATCATTGCTTTTTCGACAAAAAAGGTTGTTTTGACATTCCAAGGTCATTGAAAGTCAAATTCAAGGTTACCACACAAACAGCAATATATGAATTCCCATTTGAATTTGCCAATACTTAGGCTATCTTGAAGTGTTCTATGAGTTTGCTCCGCACAACTCCCATTATGAAGGAAAAATTAGGTGAAATTTTCGAAGTCCCAAAGTTTTATTTTTTTTTGCTGGAAATGACGAATAGAAAAATTTCTTTTCTCCGACCTGTCAAAAAATCAAAATGGCCGCCACACGTAGACCGGCGATTCAAAGGTGATGAAACATGTCAATGAAACATGTCATAGAGGTACATGAGAGGAATGTTTTGAAACAAAATCTCAAAACTGATCAGACAGTTTTTGAGAAAAAGGCCAACAAAGTCCAAAATCAGCCATTTTTCATCAGAAATGACAGCCAAATCGACAAAAATAGTTGAAATAAAAAACGTAAAAAATGTCTCTGGGTATTAGCCCAAGGAATGTTTGAGTAAATTTTCAGAAAAATTCATCAAGGCAAAAAAAAGTTATTTGCCAGATGGACGACGGACGGACGAAACACCACAACAATAGCTTATCGGTCCATGTGGACCAGTAAGCTAAAAACAAATGCCATTTCAGTGTCCGTACTACATGTCCACAGGAAGCATTCCATTTACCGGTAATCTGTCTGGCATATGTTAACATACTGGTACCTGGGATGAAAATCAATTGAAGACATTTCGCAAAATATACATAAGGTTTATTTCTATACAGGTGACAAGATCATTGTGCAAAACAAATAGCAGGCATTTACATTTTATCACAACTCAACAGGTTTTAAGCACCTAGAAATTTGCATGATAAAAACATATAAAACAAACAAGTTGGATCTAAGCACCTACTGTTAAAAGAAAATAGGTATTATTCTTGTGTATCTCCAATCATGTTAATGACAAGAACTGGTGAGAGAAGGTCAAAGTCCGCTATAGTGTTATGTTAAGTTACTTGTTTATCATAGATTACTGGGTACATGCGGAGTTAATTATCAGGGAATCACTCACTGGATTAATCGCTTCACCCGTATCTAGAACCAACATTCTACCTCTAAATTATTGTAGCAACATGATATGACAAAACCACAACCTTAAAATGAAAATCACCAAATAGAAACTTGCATATAAAATACATCCAAAGCACTAATCATGAATGCCCCGCATTTTGTGCAAATAAACTTGCATAATGTGATATCAGTAACCAAAGCACCATGATAACAAAGGCTCGCAGAGTTATCACATGTACCAAAGACATACACCAAACAAAGTTACATGACAACATGTGGAGCTGTCAATTAAGACATAGGGCCTGCGAGTCGCAACAAGGACAGTTGTTTATTTGATGCCGTCCCCGAGGCGTGAGTTGTCCGTGGAGAAGGATGATGGCAGGCTGTGGCAGACATGAGGGTCGAGCTGAGTGGCCAGACTGGACCCGTAGAACACAGCCGTCCATGACTCCAGACCACCGTCATCCACGGACCCACCCCGGGCCTGCTGGTCACCATGGCAACCATGCTCAGGATACAACGGTAGACTCCTGTCCCCGCTCATCCTTGGTTGATGCTGCGTCCAGTCAGCAGAAAAGTCGCCAGTCCTGTCCAGGTTACTCTCGCTGAGACCCAGGTCGTCCTCGAGCTCCCCCTCCAACATCTCCTGCTCCACAGCGTCAATCAGGTCCAGCACAGTGCTGCTCTGTCCCGTGGCTGCACCAAACACCTCCTGAGTGAAGCCGACGCCCGCCGCCGTGTCCACAGGCAGGTGATGGGATATGTGAGTGTAGACTTGCGGGGATTCTGTGCTAGACCAGCCTGTCTCGAGTCGTGTATCTGATGAATCACCCATCAGTTCCTGTAAATGCTGATCCTGTTGTGTCATTCTGGTTTGATAACTGTCAGTTTGGATGGCCTCCCTCATGGGATCAAACTCACTTGACGAGTCCATTGTGACTCCATCCCATGAGTACGCGAAGGGCACAGTTTCCTCTGTCCTTGCGTCCTGGTACACCTCGGGGAGGCCAGACGAGTGAGACGAAGGGACTCCATCGCTCTCTGGGGACCTCTCGTGGGACTCCACCTCTGGTTGTCTTGACGATGATGTGTCTTTGCCACTGTGAGTCAGTGACTCTGAATGACATACCCATCGGCCCACAACAACCGTCTCATCAGGAGCTGGATCTGCTTCTTGTTCACATTTCTGTACAACTGGAACGAACGACTCAGGATCGGCATTCAGTGCATCACTTTCGATGGAGGCCAGTTCCAGGCGATGTGCTGAGTGAGGGTGATACTCAATATCTGGCACATGTCTTGCAATCACATCTTCACTGTCTGGATCTGTGTCTTCTGGCTTATGGCTGGCGATGTTCTCAACAAGTTCTGAAGTCAGGTCCTGCTGACTTTCAGCACAAGCTTTCACCGAGTCCTCTGTGCTGAGGCTGCGTTTCCGCGATAGCCGCTCACTGTCTGCTTCACTTGTACCTTCCCTGCTGTCAGTGGAACGGCTCCTCTTCCTTGTGCTCACCATGAGAAGAGGTAACTGTTCCTGCGACCATTCCTCGTCCAGTTGAGTGCCTGTGACTCCTCGCGGGTCTGGGTCGTAGTCTATTTCCGTAAGATCACGTTCCCTGCTTCGAGACCGGTCCCGGCCGCCCGTCTTGTAGCTCTGGACAATATCCCGTGGTGACAGTGTGTGTACTGGAGCCTGGGCCTTGGGTTTCTTGCCGGCCTGCAGCCACTCGGGATAAAACATCCCACCAGGTCTCAGGGACGCTCCAAGGTCAAGGTCACCCAAACTCTGGGCTCCTGGGGCAGGCTCTGCAGAACTCTGGGCTCCTGGGATTGGGTCTGTGGAACTCTGGGCTTCCTCGTTCTTCCTGGTTTTGAGATCTTTGGTTGACGGTAGGTCGGAGTTCAGGTCATACGACTCCGTCATAAATTCAGTGGTCTCTAATGGTAAATCATTCATACTTGGCTCAGTGCCATGGAGATGCTCAGTTGAATCAACACTGCTACTGGCACCACAATCATCCACCCCAAGTGACACCTTCACAGAGTCTTGGTTCACCACAACAGACAAAATCTCCTCTGTGTCGTGGTCATCTTTATGGTCATGTTCTGGGGTGTTGTCTCTCTGTGCCTTCTCTTTTGGGGAGCTGTGAGTTGAAGAAATATTCTTTCCATAACACTTGGATTTGTGAGATCCTGGTAGCAGGACATCACCCGTATCTACGCTGTCTGAGGTTTTTACACCAGATGGTTGGTATTCTTTATCACCAAATGTGTCCAGCAACAGACTATCAGGTCTTGCCAAAGCTGTCTTTCTCAAGTCTTCTGAGTAAATTTCCAACAATTTGTTTGAGTCCAGTGAATCTGGTTCAGACTTGCTGAGACTAGGGAATGTCAAGTCGCCGGCCTCCAAGAGGTTGAGAACATTGACCGTGCTGTAGAAGTAAGCTCCAGGGTGGAGATCCATGTAGAGGTCCTTTACATCCAACTTGTGTAGACCACATGGGTCCTCAGCCTCTGAACACTCACTGTCAGACAGACTTGTAACCGTGGCAACCTCCAGACCGGGCATCTCCTCAAACATGGCGTCAGACATGGACTCCACGGTGCTGAGGTCACCTCCAGACCTGACTTCAGGAACATCGCAGACCTGAGCAGTCAGGGTATCAGCACTGCTGACCACACCAACATTAGCGGCTATACCACCACTGACAGACAGAGGTGACTGGACTGGAAATTCCTCTGGCTTTTCATCTTCTTCTGACTTTGGTTCGGGTTCAATGTTTTTATCATTTTCCAGATGATTTGTGTCATGTGTACTCGCATTATCATACTTGTCCACATCACCATTTGAAGACAAGAAGACATCATCTTCACTTGCTGAGCACCTTTCAGGAGTTATGACAGCCTGTCTAAGTGGCGATCCTGCTGATTCATCGCCATCTTTCTCCACTTCATACTCATATACCGTCTCAATCTCAACTGTAGTCTCCACTACCACATCCCTGACAGGAGTGTTACCTTTCATGAAGGTTGGTCTTGGCATAATTGCTGAAGGACACTTATCCACATCATCAGATGTTTCTTCTTTACATTGCATTGGTAGTGTCTCAGTTCCATAGTGTTCTACACTCACCTCCTTGATTGCTTCATTTCCTTCATTTTTGAGGTCATTCTCTGTATTATCAGTTCCATGGCGTTCAATTTCAAGGTCGCCTTGTTTTGAGGTCTCCTCAGATTCAATGTCACTGCTGAGTCTGAGGTCAGTTTCATGGTGTTGCTCACCAGGGAGTACATTTTGTAAGCCAGAATCTTGCTCTTGCCCAAGTTCTTGTTTACTGTTCAATGGTTCCTGTTGTTTTCTGCAGTCTTGTTTCTGATCTATAACCTGACCATCACCTGTTGTTTGCTCAGCTGCACATTCATGTTCTGTCTGCTCCGCGATCTGTGAGATGCTGTCGTCCCCACACTTGCCGGGAAGTATGACGATCGGTTCGTCCGAGTCCCCCTCACTCTGACTTAGCAGCCGCTGCGCAGACTTCACCCTGGACATCTGTTCGTAGCGTCTTGCACTTCTACTTCGGCTCCGTTGTCGCTTCTTCTCCGGCGACGGACCTTGGAGTGCGACTTCAACAGCTGCACAAATCTCCGAGATGTCTGTGAATGAGGGCTTGAGAGGGGAGTCTGACCGAAGTTTCTTAGGGCATTCTTTAGTAACAGGCACTGGGGGAGGCTTGTTTCCTGGCATCTGTGGCTCAAAGACCAGGTTTTGTATTGGAGGTGCGGGTGGAATGACTCCAGGTTCAAGTTTTGGAGCTTCCACTTTGGCAGTATCACCCTGTGCTGAACCACTTTTCGAATCAGATTGCATGATGGCTTCGGCAATATTCTCAGCTTTATTGTTGCTCTTCTTCTTTTTCTTCTGTCTTTTCCTCTTGGACTTTGACTTGGACTTGCTTTCAGCACCTGGCTGAGTGGCCTGCTTGGGTGTCGCTGCCATGACTGGACTGATGATCTCGGCTGTGACGACATCACTCGTCACCACCATCTCGTCTTCAAAGTGTTTCTGGATCTGGCGGGCGAGGTTGTCTATCTCCCCGCGGACTGACAGAGGATCTCTCTCCTCATCCACATATATCTTCTCCACTTTTGGTGGAGTGCCAAGTTGTTCATCACCTGTAATACCATCCACAGGCTCGTCCCTATCCTCTGCAGTGTCTTTCTCTGATGGGCCAGTCTCTATGGCTTCACTGAAGGCATTTCCTTCTGATGCAGGTGTACTGTCAACAGCAGCAGTATCAGAACTCTGTTCAAGCAATGACATATCTCGCTCAGAGCTTTCTTCAACTTGTTTCTCTGCTAGAGAACACTCAGGCACAGGGACTGGTTCACATTTATACTCTTTCGCAAACTCCCTGTCTGACGACACACTGCGCCGCTGACTCATGGTAATCACAGACTTGTCATCGATTGCTGAGGTAGAGTATTCCACCTCAGTTTTTCGCCCGACTGTCATGTAGTAATTCTGTTCCTCTCTCGGAGGTGAGACGTCATGCTCAAGCTTGTCTGACGCAGGCTCATGAGGCAGAGAACCCTCCTCTACATCACTCAACAAATACACGGCCTTGTAATGGTACACGATTGGCTGATCGTCCTTCCTCAGATTGGGTGAGCTGTCTCTGGCTGATCTATCAACATCACGACACTTGGGAAGGTCTTGCACATCTTTAGACACTTCAGTGGTGGTGTCAGATGGAAGTTTCCTCCAACTTGGTGGGGCTTCAGGTTTGTCATCTTCGTGAGGATAACCTTGCTTCTCAACAACACTTGCTAACTGGGCATCAATATGAGTGTCATTGATGCTCAATGATTGCTCTGATTTGGATGTCTCAACCTGTGCAGTCTGAGCATCAGATTCTGAAACTTTAACATTTGTTGATTCCACTGACTTCGGATCCAAACATTCCAGGGTTTTAGCTTCTGAGTCTGGACTGAGAGCGTCTGTGATTAGCCTGTCAAGGATATCGGCCATGACCTTGTCTGGGATCTTGAGAAGTTCCTTTGAAGGTGTCATATCGCTGGGCTGGTGCTCAGTGTCGGGACTTGTGAAGTCACTCATAGTGCTGGTGGAGAGCGTGCGGTCGGACATGCTGTCATAGTCCGAGCTGTCCATCGGTATCATGTCAGAGGTGATGACAGCTGCTTCATCCTCCAGCGCAGACACTCGCTTCTCGATCCTGAGGATGGCATTCTCCAAGTCCTCTGCAGATTTAATCCTGCCGAGTTCCTTCGATATCGATGACTTACTGGAAGAGGTGCTGTCCATTCTGTTGTAGATGTGCCTCTGATCAGTGATCAAGTCGGATGGCAGAGCAATATCTGTGATAGCCAAGGACTCTGGTCGTGATGAACCATCTGGTATTTTCTCAAAGTTGGGCAGAATTTTCTCCAACCCAACATCTGCCATAATGTCCATATCAATCTGTTTGTCATCAGTTCCTTGAAGATCGACAAAATCATCACATTCTCTTTCTGTCAGAAGTGTCACAGTGTCATCACTGGTCAGAGACAGAGCGTCTCCTTCAGTTTGTTTGCCTCTGTCGACGTCACTAGAGGTGCCTAACCCTAAAAAAGGATCAGCAGGTGAACTTGTTGCCTCACTGTCAGCTGGAGAAATATCTCTTTCCATGGTCAATGGACTCTTGCCAACAATTTTCTGGTAGGCATCCTCCAGGTCTACTCTAGTTCTATCCATGGCCTTGATTAAGGTCTGCACCATTTCATCATCATCCTCCCCCGGAATGTATGAGTCCAGGTCATTTGTTGCATCTGCTGCCTCTGACTGCCCAATGGCTCTCCTGCCAGTGAAACCTGTGGTGGGTTCATTCTCCCATTCCCCTGGTTTAGACCTCTTGCTTGTATCGTCCCCATCGGAATCTGCGCCTCTGCTATGTCCGAGGTTGTCATCAGACTCCTGGTTGTCGCTGGATAAATCGATGGACGTTCGGCTCTCAAGGTAGATGAACTTCTCAATACGCTCCGTGCTGCAGCAGCTGTCTCCGTCCTCTGTAGTGTCGCTGGTCACGGTTGACTGACGTCGGATGGTGGGACGGCCATCACAATCCAGTTGTCTCTTCACGATTACAGACAGCTTGTCTGGAGTTCTGATGAAATCTTCACTTCGATCGATGCTGGGACATCGTGGACTATCAAGGTTCACTTGCTCGGTGAACTTCTCAGGTGATTTCTCAGGAGCATCCAGTGAATCTGATAAGCCCCTTCTAAAAGTGGCACCAAGAACTTCACTGGAAATTTCAAGCATTGGTGAACAAACAACCATCGATTGTTCAGTTCTCTCTGTGGATGGGTCTTTGGAGGAGTTCCTCATTCCGTAACTGTCCAGGGATTCTTGTATTGGAGCAGATTCAGCAACAAGACCAATACTGGGAACTACAGTACCCTCAGATACAACCCTGATATCCTCAACTTTGTCTTCTTCATCTCCCTGAGGATCATGGACAACATCAGTCTGTGACAAAGGTTCAGGGAGCTTTTCAGCAGAAAAATCATCTAGTTGGACATCACTGGGTGACTTGTTGCTGGGACATTCCACTGGCGCAGCAGTAGTTGCTGTTTGTACTAGGTCACTCTCTGCTAAATCCACTGCTTCTGGCTCCATGACATCTGTCGTATTACACGGGACGTCAGGACTTGAGCTATCACTTGGTTCTCCTGTGCTGATTGCAAGATCTGTCCCCAATTCATCTTGTGAAAGAGACACTGTTCCAGCAAAGACTGGTGACACGATCTCATTCAGAATCACCTCTTCCACAGCTGCTGATGTCTCCTGATCCTTTCTCTCCAAGTTCTGTGACTTTTCTATCTCCTGGAAGTCTTCTTCCTTAAAATTCTCACAAGTAACACAAGGTAGATTTGTTTTTTCCTTTTCCTCTGCCTCCCATTTCTCGGATTCTGTCTTGGTGTCTTGTTGTGGTACCGTGCTCACTATTACACCTGTGTCAATGTCCTGAAGGATTCCAAGAGCTTGGAAGTGTGTCACTTGTGGATCTCCTTGTGCCAAGAACCTTTGAGGTTCATCTTTTGGAGGTTCCTCTTCCTGCGTTGTCTCTGTTGAGGAGACGAAGCTTCCCGTTTCCAGCTTACTGAGGATGTGGATTCCGCTCAAGTGATGTACTGTGGCATCGTCTTGGATTTCCCTCAACAAACTCTCTGACATGTTTTCTGTAATGGCTGTCATATCTGGTGTCTCAACCTCTTGGCCAACAGGTGTGGTTTTCATAATTTCACCAACTTCCACCGTTAAAGCACTTCCTGTTTTAGTTATTTCAGTTTCGACATCTTCAATTTCGCTCCCAAGAGGCAATATTTCTGGCTCTTTTTCAGTTTTGACTGCATCAATTTCCATTCCAAGAGGCTTCGTTTCTGGATCTCTTTCAGTTTTGACCGGATCTGGTTCTATTTCATAGCTGATGTCTTCAATTTCGCTTCCAAGAGGCAACATATCTGGCTCTTTTTCAGTGCTGATTTCTTCAATTTTGCTTCCGAGAGGCAACATTTCTGGCTCTTTTTCAGTGCTGATGTCTTCAATTTCACTCCCAAGAGGCAACATTTCTGGCTCTTTTTCAGTGCTCATGTCTTCAACTTCGCTTCCAAGAGGCAACATTTCTGGCTCTTTTTCAGTGCTCATGTCTTCAATTTCGCTTCCAAGAGGCAACATTTCTGGCTCTTTTTCAGTGCTGATGTCTTCAATTTCACTCCCAAGAGGCAACATTTCTGGCTCTTTTTCAGGGCTGATGTCTTCAATTTCACTCCCAAGAGGCAACATTTCTGGCTCTTTTTCAGGGCTGATGTCTTCAATTTCGCTTCCAAGAGGCAACACTTCTGGCTCTTTTTCAGGTTTGACATCAACAATTTCACTTCCAAGAAGCAACATTTCTGGCTCTTTTTCAGTGATGACGTCTTCAATATCGCTTCCAAGAGGCAACATTTCTGGCTCTTTTTCAGGGCTGATGTCTTCAATTTCACTCCCAAGAGGCAACATTTCTGGCTCTTTTTCAGGGCTGATGTCGTCAATTTCGCTTCCAAGAGGCAACATTTCTGGCTCTTTTTCAGGTTTGACATCAACAATTTCACTTCCAAGAAGCAACATTTCTGGCTCTTTTTCAGTGCTGATGTCTCCAATTTCCCTTCCAAGAGGCAACATTTCTGGCTCTTTTTCAGGGCTGATGTTTTCAATTTCACTCCCAAGAGGCAACATCTCTGGCTCTTTTACAGGTTTGACATCAACAATTTCACTTCCAAGAAGCAACATTTCTGGCTCTTTTTCAGGGCTGATGTCTTCAATTTCGCTTCCAAGAGGCAACATTTCTGGCTCTTTTTCAGGTTTGACATCAACAAGTTCACTTCCAAGAAGCAACATTTCTGGCTCTTTTTCAGTGCTGATGTCTTCAATTTCGCTTCCAAGAGGCAACATTTCTGGCTCTTTTTCAATGCTGATGTCTTCAATTGCGTTCCCAAGAGGCAACATTTCTGGCTCTTTTTCAGTGCTGATGTCTTCAATTTCGCTTCCAAGAGGCAACATTTCTGGCTCTTCTTCAGTGCTGATGTCTTCAATTTCGCTTCCAAGAGGCAACATTTCTGGCTCTATTTTGGTTTCGACATCAACAGTTTCACTTCCAAAAGGCAACATTTCTGATTCTTTTTTAGTTTTGAGTGCATCAATTTCGCTTCCAGGAGGCAATATTTCTGGCTCTATTTTAGAGCTGATGTCTTCAATTTCACTTCCAAAAGGCAACATATCTGGATCTTTTTCAGTTTTGACATCAACAATTTCACTTCCAAGGGGCAACATTTCTGGCTCTTTTTCAGTGATGACGTCTTCAATATCGCTTCCAAGAGGCAACATTTCTGGCTCTTTTTCAGGGCTGATGTCTTCAATTTCACTTCCAAGAGGCAACATTTCTGGCTCTTTTTCAGGTTTGACATCAACAATTTCACTTCCAAGAAGCAACATTTCGGGCTCTTTTTCAGTGCTGATGTCTTCAATTTCACTTCCAAGAGGCAACATTTCTGGCTCTTTTTCAATGCTGATGTCTTCAATTGCGTTCCCAAGAGGCAACATTTCTGGCTCTTTTTCAGTGCTGATGTCTTCAATTTCGCTTCCAAGAGGCAACATTTCTGGCTCTTTTTCAGTGCTGATGTCTTCAATTTCGCTTCCAAGAGGCAACATTTCTGGCTCTTTTTCAGGTTTGACATCAACAATTTCACTTCCAAGAAGCAACATCTCTGGCTCTTTTTCAGTGCTGATGTTTTCAATTTCGCTTCCAAGAGGCAACATTTCTGGCTCTTTTCCAGTTTTGAGTGCATCAACTTCGCTTCCAAGAGGCAACATTTCTGGCTCTATTTTGGTTTCGACATCAACAACTTCACTTCCGAGAGACAACATTTCTGGCTCTTTTTCAGTTTCGAGTGCATCAACTTCGCTTCCAAGAGGCAACATTTCTGGCTCTATTTTGGTTTCAACATCAACAATTTCACTTCCAAGAGGCAACATTCCTGGTTGATCAATAGTGGCACTGATGGAAAGTTCGGGAGCGTCCACCCCACTACCCGGGGAAGCAATCGTTGGTTCTTGTTCGAGGATCTCAGGTTGAGTTTCATTGACCTCTGTGGTGGCAAACATTGGTCTGAATTCCGCTGCTAATGGGTTCAATGTTGACTTCATGTCCTTCTGGGAAGCAGGCTCCAAGATCTTGTCATCCACAAAACTCTGCGAACTTGTTACAGAATCAGGGAATTCCTCCGTACAAGGCATGCCGTCTTCTCCTAGTAAAGTCTCACTTGTATCTACAGCTGTAGCTATTGTGGTTGCTGTGTTCACTGAAGCTATTTCATCCCCCATGTCACCGGCTGCTGGTGAAACTTCTGTTGGAGCTGTTATCTGTGTATTATATAACTCACTTGTGTCTCTTATCAATGGCATTTCGATATCATGCTCAGATGTTTCGATGGACGTTGTGACTATTTTGTCATCAGAATCCTTTGTCTCAGCTGCTATTAGCATTTTGACATCCTCAGCTGTTTCTATTGATTTTACAACTTGTCTATCTAACTCTACTCGCTCAGCCGTCAGAGACATTTTAATGGTATCCTCAGATGTATCTTCTGGAGTTGTTACTGGTTTAACCTCCATGTCATCCATGGTACTTGGCATTCTCAAAACCTCATCAGTCATCTTCACTGAGGTGGTAGCTGGTTTAGCATCAAGCTCACTTGTATCCACTGCTGTTGAAACATTGACAGCATGTTCCAGTGTATCTAGAGACTTCACGTCTTGTTTGTCAGACTGTAATTCACTAATTCCCATGCTCATTGGCTGGCTAATAGGGCTACCTTCACTGTTGAGACCACTCTCATCAGTTTGTTCTAGTAATGTAGGAGGTCGTTTTCCCTTTGTCACTTCTGTGGTCAAACAGGGTGCCTCCTTGACTGCACTATTCTTGTTTTGGGGCAACTCTTCATCTGAAGAAATGATGCAGTATTCATCCCAGTCAAGGTCTGCGTCTGCAATAGCTTTGATGCCGGTTGAAACAGGTGCTCTGTCCTTGCCAGTTGAAGCAGATGCGCCATCCTTGCCGGTTGAAACAGGTGCTCTGTCCTTGCCGGTTGAAGCAGATGCTATATCCTTGCCGGTTGAAGCAGGTGCTCTGTCCATGCCGGTTGAAGCAGGTGCTCTGTCCTTGCCAGTTGAAGCAGATGCTCCATCCTTGCCGGTTGAAGCAGGTGCTCTGTCCTTGCCAGTTGAAGCAGATGCTCCATCCTTGCCGGTTGAAGCAGGTGCTCTGTCCTTGCCAGTTGAAGCAGGTGCTTTCTCTTGCAGCTTCTTTGGTGACAAATAATCTTGTGGTGGAAGATTTTCCACTTGCTGGTCTGACAGCAAATCTTTCTTGGTTGATGGTTCCTCCACCAGCTTTTGTGGTCGCTCTTGATCTGTTTGTTTCTCAGGAGTTTTCTTAGTTTGCTTCTCGGATGATTTGTCTGCGGTTTGTTTTTCACCCTTCTTCTTTGATGACTTGGTTTTTGGTGCAGGTGACTTATCTTTCCTGTTTTTAGAAGATTTAGTTCCTTGTGACACTGGTTGGTCAACTTTCTCCTGTTCAGTGTTGGTTTCTTGTGTCTTTTCCACTCGCTTTTCTACTGGTTTAACCTCATAATCTACGAGATGAACAAATGATTCAGTGGTTTGGCAAGGTTCTTCTGTGGTGGGCAGTTCCAACTCATTGGTGTCTGTGGCTGATTTATTCTTGTCACTTATTGGAACAACTTCAGTCATTGCATCTGCAAGATCTTTTCTGATGTTTTCATCTTCCTCCACTTTGCTAGGAACAGGTTCGCAGACTTTTGTCTCAGTGACAGTCACTGTCTGGACATGTTCCTTCGTAACCATGGAATCAGACGGTTGTATTTCCTCAATTTCAGTGTCCTCACTGGCCTGAACAGACTCTATATTTGTATGTTCCTCCACATACTTCCCACGTTTTCTCAGTCGCTTACGCCTGCGTCTCCTTCGCAGACCTTCCAGCGCCTTCTCGCTCATCTGCTTCCTTCTACTGTGGTCCCCATCTCCATCCCCATCATCGCCCGCGCCGGAGCCACTGCCAGCACCTACACTACCACTGCTGCCAGACTGTCCAGGGCTGCTTCCACTACCTCCAGTCCCGGATCCAGAGCTCTGCTGCCTGCTGTCAGCACTGTTACTGGACTTCTGCTTGCCACCTTCAGTGTCTTGCGGTTCATCCATATCATCCATGTCAGACTCATCTTCACTGGATACATCAGACTCGACAACTGGCTTTGCTGGCGATGAGGCAACTCCAACCTCACCTTCAACGCTGGGGACCTGTTCCAGGCTCTGAATTGTCTCATGCACTGGTACAAACTCCTCAACTTGTGTAAGCATTTCACACTCTTTTGCTTGTGCAGTTATTTCATGGATTTCCTCTTCCTGAACGGAGTGCATCACCTCTGGCTCTACAATTGGAACTGACTCTTCTTGGATTTTATCTTCTTTCACTGATTGTATCACATCTGCTCTGTCATTCACATTCAGTGACTTCCTATGCTTCTTTTTGTTGATCTTCTTGGAGTCTTTTTTGGCTGGCACTTCAATCTCGAGCCCTTTGCGTTTCCTCTGTCTCCTCCGACGCCTCCTTCGCCTGCGACTCTCAAGTGCCTGCTCCGACAGACTTTTGTCACCATTTTTCCTCATGTCACCCGACCCACGCTCAGCCGAGGAATCCCGCGATGAGCACTCGGAGTCTGACTCGTCTGAATCCCAAGGTCTGTCTTCACTTAAATCTCCTTTATTCAGAGTGGGTTCCTTGAGGGAATCACCTGAGGCAGTCATCGTACTAGCTGTGGAGCACACAACCACCTTCTCTTGGGAAACATCATCCACCCTGGCATTCTGTACGATATCCTCTGTGTATCTATATTCTTGCTTGCCTTCTTCAAGATTCACATCTGCTATTTCAGATTTAGTGTCTTCTGTCTCATTGACAGTCTTCTGCATTGTGCTTGATTTTGGACTGTGCTCTTCATCTGATGAAATAATCAGATATTCATCAAGATCCACATCCAGCAGAGCAGAATCTTTAGTCTGATCCTCTTCTTCGCTTAGAATTGCCTGAGCTCCTATTTCAGGTTCAGTGATGACAAACTGCAAATTTGAACATTCCATCTCGCTGTGGAGTAGTTTATGGTCAAAATTATCTTCACATGGCTCAACTGAATCAAATGCCTGCTCTTCCTCAAGTCCCCCCTGCACAGGGAGTTCGGGTGTCTCAGTCAATGGTTTTGGTTGGAGTGAGGAACTCTCTCCAAACACAGATGACATGGGTTCATCATAACTTCCAGTGATTGCCGAGATCTTCTCACTTGTCAGGCTGCCCACAAAGTCTTCTTCAGTGTGCAACATCTGGCTTATCTCTTCCATTTCATTGTGGTCACCTATATTCCCATCATTTGACTGACATTGGACACTATCTTGTAAGTTTGTTTCCAATAGTTTCTCTGTTCTGTCTGTTGCAAATCCGATGTCTTGCATAGCTGAGGACAGTGCAGCAGCCAGCTGTGCTTGCTCCTCATACACAACATCTTCTACACAACCAGTGTGTGTCTCTTTTGCATGCTGATCGCTTATAAGTTTCTCATCAGAGGTCTGTTTCAGTTCAGTTGATACAGCATCAGCAATTACATCACTGCACACTTCTACAACAGTGACTGGTTCCATCACATCTGAGACTCCTGGTGCAGCGACACTAGCCGACATTTGGCTACACACCTCATCTACAATGGGCGTAACCTCTAGGTGATCTTCTGCCTCTTGCTCCAAAGTATTTGGTGAAGTTAATGGACCTTCAAATAGAGCAGGATCATTTTCCATTTCTAGGTCCTCCATCAGTGATGTGCTCATCGATGACTCTGTTAAATAATTATCCATGACTGAAATCATCTCTGTTGGTTCTGTATCCATCTCGGTTGGTTCTGTATCCACCTCTGTTCGTTCTGTTTCAATGATGTTTGATCCTACTGCACAATTTACATCTCGAGCCAGCTCAGTTCTAGCCACATCACAACCTGCAAATTGAACATCATAAGCATCCATCCTATCTGATGATTGATAGACCTCCACATGCCGACTCACTTCCTGGTTGATCTGTTCATGATATCCTTCAGAATCTGGCATCACAGTTGATTCTACAGAGGCATAGTCTTCTGCCATGTTGGTATCACTTTCTGGGAGAGTATTGCTCGTGTCTTTGCTTCCATAAATGTCTAGATGCTCCAGTCTCGTCAATGCTGGATAATGATTGACCACAGTTGGTGTATCTTCAGCCTTTAAGTGAAGTAAATCATCTTGGCTTGTGATGATTTCCTCAGCTGTACTTGTCTGATTGTCTGGTGTTTTCTCTTCACTTGCTTCCTCGGTGTTTGTGATATTCTCAGTGTATTCGAACTGAGGAAGTGAGCTGTAATGAATGACAGACGTTGGTATATCCTGCTGTAGACACTCGCTGACATCTACTCTTGTTACACTCTGCTGATTATCTTCTGTACTTGATGGCTTCACTTGTAACTCTGCATCTTCAACCAAACTGACTTCACTCCATTTTGGTGTTGTTTTCTCATCTTCATCAGCGGTCTTTGGAATTAACACTCCACTATTCAGAGAATCCTGCACTTTAACAGAGTCATAGGTCATTGGAGTGGGTAAATCCTGCACCATATCTCTATAGTTGCTCTCAACACAAATTTGAGGTTGTGAAGACTTGGTTTCAACACATTCATTTGTGGTTTCTTCTGGATGACCAGACTCAAGTTTCAGCTCTTTATGAACCGTGTTTTCTGGTTCCTGGGCCACTTCTGTATCAAGAGCTTCATCCATGCTCCTGACTTCATCAACTTCATTTGAGTTGATTTCAGAGGTACTTGGCGATGTTGGTAGACTGGTGTAGTACAGTTGATCACATGTTCCATCTTGGAAGGATCTCAGAGAATTATAGTGTTGTACAGAAAGTGGAACATCTGCCATCCAGCAGGATAGCATTTCCTCTTCCCTGCTCATCTCTGCTGCTTTCATCTCTTTCATCTCAGGTTCCTTCACTTCTTCAACATTATCAACATCGCTGTGTTCTCCACGAGGGACATCTGTACTTTCCTCCTGCATCCTTTCAATAGAAAGGGATCCATCATTCACAGAGTCTAATGCTGAGTAGGATGTGTAATGTGACACGGCTAAGGGGACATCAAGCATCATACTTCTCAAAATGTTGCCCTCATCATGGAAATTTTCTGTGTTTTCCTGTTGTGGGTGCATGACTTCAGTAACATTATGTTCATTTTGTTCAGTCGCAGTTGGTGATGTACCTGCCAGTTGCAAGTTGTTACAACATACTGTGTGGAACAGCTCATCGTAAGTGCTATCATTTACCGATCCAAGAGTACTGTAGTGATGCACACTGAGAGGTATGTCTTCTTTCATGCATGTGACTGTATTTACAGCCTTTTCTGGTTCTCTACCAACCTCAGATGTTTCCACTGAAGACTCAACACGTTTTGAAACTTCAACAGGAGCTTCTGGTTCTGAGACTTCAAGTGGAGTTTCTGGTTCTGAGGCTACAACTGGAGTTTCTGGTTCTGAGACTTCAATTGGAGTTTCTGGTTCCGATATTTCAACTGCAGCTTCTGGTTTCAAGACTTCAGCTGGAGTTTCTGGTTCGAAGCCTTCAACTGGAGTTTCTGGTACTGAAACTTCAACTGGTGTTTGTGGTTCTGAGACTTCAACTGGAGTTTCTGGTACTGAGGCTTCAACTGGAGTTTCTGGTTCTGAGCCTTCAACTGGAGTTCCTGGCTCTGAGACTTCAACTGGTGTTGTATCTGAGACTTCAACTTGAGATCCAGGTTCTGAGACTTCAACGGGAGTTTCTGGTTTTGCGGCTTGAACTGGAGCTTCTGGTTCTGAAGCTTCAACTGAAATTTCTGAGGCCTGAACTGGAGACTCTGGTTCTGAGCCTTCAGCTGGAGTTTGTGGTTCTGAGGCGTCAATTGAAGTTTGTGGTTCTGAGACTTCAACTGAAGTTACCGGTTCTGAGGCTTCAACTGGAGTTCCTGAGGCTACCACTGGAGACTCTGATTCTGAGGCTCCAACTTGAGTTTCTGGTTCTGAGGCTTTAACTGGCATTTCTGGTTCTGAGGCTCCAACTTGAGTTTCTGGTTCTGAGACTTCAACTGGAGTTTCTGGTTCTGAGACCTCAACATAACCTTTTGCTTCTGAGACTTCAACAGAACCTTCTGGTTGTGAGACTTCAACAGGAGCTTCTGGTTCTGAGACTACAACTGGAGTTTCTGGTTCTGAGACTTCAACAGGTGATTCAAGTTCTATGGCTTCAATCCGTGCTTCAAGTTCTGAGACTTCAACAGGAATTTCCACTTCTGAAGCTTCAACAGGAGTTTCTGGTACTGAGGCTTCAACAGAACCTTCTGGTTGTGAGACTTCAACAGGAGCTTCTGGTTCTGAGACTACAACTGGAGTTTCTGGTTCTGAGACTTCAACAGGTGATTCAAGTTCTATGGCTTCAATCCGTGCTTCAAGTTCTGAGACTTCAACAGGAATATCCACTTCTGAAGCTTCAACAGGAGTTTCTGGTACTGAGGCTTCAACAGGAGCTTCTGGTTCTGAAATTTCAACTGGAGTTTCTGGTTCTGATGCTTCAACTGGAGTTTCTGGTTCTGAGACTTCAACTGGAGTTTCTGGTTCGGAGGCTTCAACTAGAATTTCTGGTTCTGAGGCTCCAACAAGAACTTCCTGTTCAGAGGCTTCAACAGGAGCTTCTGGTTCTGAGACTACAACTGGAGTTTCTGGTTCCGAGACTTCAACTGGAGTTTCTGGTTCCGAGGCTTCAACTGGAGTTTCTGGTTCCGAGGCTTCAACTAGAGTTTCTGGTTCTGAGCCTCCCACTGGAGTTTCTGGTTCTGAGACTTCAACTGGAGTTTCAGGTTCCGAGATTTCAACTTGAGTTTCTGGTTCCCAGACTTCAACTGGAGTTTCTGGTTCCCAGACTTCAACTGGATTTTCTGGTTCTGAGACTTCAACTGGAGCTTCTGGTTCTGAGGCTTCAACTGGAGTTTTGGGTTCCGAGACTTCAACTGGAGTTTCTGGTTCCGAGGCTTCAACTAGAGTTTCTGGTTCTGAGCCTCCCACTGGAATTTCTGGGTTTGAGTCTTCAACTGGAGTTTCTGGTTCCGAGACTTCAACTGGAGTTTCTGGTTCCCAGATTTCAACTGGAGTTTCTGCTTCCCAGACTTCAACTGGATTTTCTGGTTCTGAGACTTCAACTGGAGTTTCTGGTTCCGAGAGTTTAACAGAAGTTTCTTGTTCCGAGGCTTCAACTGGAGTTTCTGGTTTCGAGGCTTCAATTGGAGTTTCTGGTTCTGAGGCTTCAACTGGAGTTTCTGGTTCCAAGACTTCAACTGGAGTTTCTGGTTCCGAGACTTCAACAGGAGTTTCTGATTTGGAGACTTTGAGAGTTTCTGGTTCTAAGGCTACAGCTGGAGGTTGTGGTTCTGACACTTCAATCCGTGCTTCAAGTTCTGAGACTTCAACAGGAATATCCACTTCTGAAGCTTCAACAGGAGTTTCTGGTACTGAGGCTTCAACAGGAGCTTCTGGTTCTGAAATTTCAACTGGAGTTTCTGGTTCTGATGCTTCAACTGGAGTTTTTGGTTCCGAGACTTCAACTGGAGTTTCTGGTTCGGAGGCTTCAACTAGAATTTCTGGTTCTGAGGCTCCAACAAGAACTTCCTGTTCAGAGGCTTCAACAGGGGCTTCTGGTTCTGAGACTACAACTGGAGTTTCTGGTTCCGAGACTTCAACTGGAGTTTCTGGTTCCGAGGCTTCACCTGGAGTTTCTGGTTCCGAGGCTTCAACTAGAGTTTCTGGTTCTGAGCCTCCCACTGGAGTTTCTGGTTCTGAGACTTCAACTGGAGTTTCAGGTTCCGAGATTTCAACTTGAGTTTCTGGTTCCCAGACTTCAACTGGAGTTTCTGGTTCCCAGACTTCAACTGGATTTTCTGGTTCTGAGACTTCAACTGGAGCTTCTGGTTCTGAGGCTTCAACTGGAGTTTTGGGTTCCGAGACTTCAACTGGAGTTTCTGGTTCCGAGGCTTCAACTAGAGTTTCTGGTTCTGAGCCTCCCACTGGGATTTCTGGGTTTGAGTCTTCAACTGGAGTTTCTGGTTCCGAGACTTCAACTGGAGTTTCTGGTTCCCAGGTTTCAACTGGAGTTTCTGGTTCCCAGACTTCAACTGGATTTTCTGGTTCTGAGACTTCAACTGGAGTTTCTGGTTCCGAGAGTTTAACAGAAGTTTCTTGTTCCGAGGCTTCAATTGGAGTTTCTGGTTTCGAGGCTTCAATTGGAGTTTCTGGTTCTGAGGCTTCAACTGGAGTTTCTGGTTCCAAGACTTCAACTGGAGTTTCTGGTTCCGAGACTTCAACAGGAGTTTCTGATTCGGAGACTTTGAGAGTTTCTGGTTCTAAGGCTACAGCTGGAGGTTGTGGTTCTGAAGCTAAAACTGGAGGTTCTGGTTCTGAGGCTTCAACTGGAGTTTCTGGTTCCGAGACTTCAACTGGAGTTTCTGGTTCAGAGACTTTAACTGGAGTTTCTGGTTCTGAGGATTCAACTGAAGCTTCTGGCTCTGAGACTTCGACGGGAGTTTCTGGTTCTAAGGCTACAGCTAGAGGTTCTGGTTCTGAGACTTCAACAGGAGTTTCTGGTTCTGAGACTTCAACTGGAGCTTCTGGTTCAGAAGCTAAAACTGGAGGTTCTGGTTCTGAGACTTCAACAGGAGTTTCTGGTCCTGAGACTTCAACTGGAGTTTCTGGTCCTGAGACTTCAACTGGAGTTTCTGGTTCTGAAGCTAAAACTGGAGGTTCTGGTTCTGAGGCTGCAACTGATGTTTCTGGTTCTGGGGCTTCAACTGGAGTTTCTGGTTTTGTGGCTTTAACTGGAGTTTCTGGTTCTGAGGCTTCAACTGAAAATTCTGGTTCTGAGACTTCAACTGGAGTTTCTGGTTTCCTGGCTTCAACCGAAGTTTCTGGTCCCGAGACTTCAACTAGAACTTCATGCTTTGAGATTGATTCTGTTCTGTCAGCTTGAATTTCCACTTGTTGCACATCATGAGATTTGGCAAGGCCTGATATGCCAGTTGTCATTTCGTGATCCACACTGGACTGGACATCACTCAACTTTTCAGTATCACTTTTGACATCATCACTGATATCATAAACTCCCACAGCAGCATCACTTGAGCTAACTTCTGAAGTGGTGGCCAAGAGACTCAAAAACCTACTGGAGTTGTACAACTCATCACATGTTCCATCCAAAACCTCCTTCAGGGAACTGTAATGGCATACAGAAAGTGGGATATCTTCCTTTAGACACACTGCTGGGTACAACTCTTCTTCCCTTGTCTTGTGTGATCCATTCTGCCCTGATGTTCTTGCATCTTTATCAGCCAGTGGTTTGCTACTTTCATTCGCCGGTTGGATAACCTCTTTTGCATCAGCCACCTGCATGGATGTCAGCGCTGAGTAGTTGTAGGGAGATGGTGGAATGTCACACACCACACACACAGGAACACTGTCCTGTTCCTCATGTCCACCCAATTGATCTGGGTGTGAGTCTGGAATGGCTTTCGTGAGATCAGTAATGTCCTTTTTAGAGCCCTTGACTTGTGGGTCAGCTGCATAAGATGGTTCGGGAATTCCCTCCAGGTCTGTACTGGCCAATGAGGGTAGCTTTTCTTCTTTTTCAATTTTCATTTGAATATCTCCTGTTTCTATTTGGTCCAAATACTTAATGGAAGTGTAATGCTGTGTACTTTGAGACAACTCATCTGCATGTGCCATTTCAAAGTCAGCAGCAGAATCTACATTCTTTAGAGAACAGATATCATTGGACTTTCCTTCCGCTATCTGTTGTTCTACAGGTTTCCGTTCTTGGGTATGTTTCTGAGCTGAATCCTGGGGAGTATCTTGGGGAATCTGTGTCTGACTCGAAGGATCCTGCAGGGCTCCGGTCAGCATGTTGTGAAGGACCTGCAGGGCAGAATAGTAGTACACCAACTGCTGCTCATCCATTTTCAGACACTCCAACGGATCCTGAGCAGCCACACCAGATGTCTCATCCCCTGGAGCCTCCTGGTCCTCAATGGGAACCTCTAGATTATCATCACTGGTTCTGACACTTTCAATGGGTTCTAACTCTGGGAGATATTCAGGAAGCTGTTCCAATGGCACACTCTTTTCTACTGAGAGGACTTCTGTCTCAACACAAGGAATCATACTTTCCTGTCCTGAGTCACTGCTTGATGAACTTGTGGAAGACCTTCTTTCAACTCGCCCTCTTTGCTTCCTCCTCCTGCGTGGCCGCCGTCTCTGAGCCTCAGTATACCCGTCCTCAGTGGGAGCCAACATCTCTGAGGGACTATCAGTGCCCAGCACTACCGCCGCACGCACGGGCTCCATGGGAACCGAGATCTCTGCTTCAGATAGAACAGGAGAGCTGGACTTGGAATGTGACAGCTGCGTGGGCGAGATTGTTCTCTCAGGCGATCTGGATCCCACCATCACAAAGTCAAAGTCATCGACACACGCCACATCTTCAATTCCTGTCACAGGTTCATCCTGGATAGGGCGGAACTCAAGATTGGATACATTGTCCCCAAAACTATTGTCTGTTGCTTCTGCGGTATTGTTGGTCAACTCCTCAACTTTATCATCAGTAGCAGGTCCTGGTAACTCCTCCTCCTCCTCTGGTAGGTTTGTCGACATAACAACAAGGTCTTCAACCTGTTTCTGAAGTACATCAGCTTCAGGTCCTAGACATATTTCTGCAGGTTTTTCTTCAATAAGTTGTGATTTATTTGGAGATGATAAATCATAACCAACAATCTGAACTTCTTTAGTATCATCTAGCACATGCATCATGTCAGAATCCGAGTAACGACCAGAGCCTTCACTACTGTTGTCTGACTCAGATTCATCAGCATTTTGTTGTTCACTTTCTGATTTCCAAGTTTCACGTGAGCAAAGTTCCGGAAAAATCACACCACTGTCAGTTTGTTCCACTGTAATGGATGCAACAACCACAGGGGACAGATCAAGCTCATTCTGTTCTGATATCGATGGGAGTTTCAGGCTGCCATCATTCTGGTCTAGTTTTTCATCAGAGCTCTCATCAGGATACGCATATGTGAAGAGTGATTGCCTCTCAGCTTCAGTTATCTCCTCACTTATGACCTCAGTGAGACTGGCACCCGTAATGTTGATATCTTCATGAACTTGTTCAGGATCTACAGCATCTAAAGAGGCTTGTTCTTCTACTGATATTTCTGCTGGGGTTGTGGACATGCTATCAGGGGCTGCTTGTGAAAAGTCCACATTTATCTCATCAGTGTCTGCTTCAGTCTGATCAACATCAGGTAATGGGTCTTCTATTGGTTCTGTTTCTTGCGAAGAAATCTCTTTAGTTGATGACTCTGTGTTTGCTATTATCTTTGTGTCTTCTGTTCGCCTTTTTGTTATTTCTTCAGACAGGTCCTCTTGTTCAACAATTTCTTTCTGAAACTCTGAGAGTTCAGTTTCTGAAGATCCTCCTGGAATTGACTTCTCAAATTGAGATTCAATAGATGAGGGAACTGAGAGAGATTTCTGAGACCCTTGAATGAATTCTAAGGTTGCCCTATCAGGAGCTAAAGTTCCAAACACAAACTCATATTTCTGGTCAACCTGAGGTTCCACATCATCCTCCAATGTTTGGCAAACAACTCTGTCCAGCTGCTCCTGAGTGATGTCCTCTGGCTCAGTCTGAACATGGTCAGACTCGGCTTGACATTTGTCAGCGGTTGGCATTCCATTACTTACATGGTCAGTGACTTTAGTGTCCACTTGCGGTGTGTGCACTCCCGGCAAGATGTCATATGGCCTACTGGGAGGGATATTCTCATCATCTTGTGATTTACCCTTCCGTCGTCTCTGTCTCTTTTTCTTCTTTTTCCTGAGGTCCAAGGGCACAGGTCCACCTGGTAATGGCTGAGTCTGTCCTGAACCAAGCTCATCATCAAGAGGACCAGCCTCCTGTCTGAGCTCTGCTTGCTTCTCTTCTTGACTATTGTTATCCTCAGGAGATATTTCATTCCTTTCTGCAGATACTGATGAAACAGTCTCATGCAGTACCTCTTCTTTTGGTTCTTGGGGTGCGGGTTGCATTTCAGCCTTTGTGAGTGACTCTAGTTGCTGGTTTTGTATCGGCTTATCAAATTTTTCATCTTGTGAAAGTTCTGCCAGTTGCAAACTTAGTGGTGGATGTAGTGAAATCGGTTCCTCCCCTTGTGAAACTGTCTTTGTTTCTGATTCTTCAATCTTGACCATGTGAATCTCAGCTTCTGGTGCTGATGAAGATGTTGGTGGAGTGTCAGCTGCTTGTACATGATACTTGCTCTCAGACTGTCCTTTTCCAGGTATGTTCTCTATCACCTCGTCCACCATGAAATCTGTGATTTCTGGTCGGTTAGCTTGTTGCTCAAGCTGATCCTCCACAACAGGAATTTCCAATGTTGATGTCGCCATATCATCTGCACTTCTTGCATCTGATTGTGTTATTGAATCTGACGCCTCATATCTGCTCTTCAATATAGGCGTTGAAGCTACATCTGACAACTCAAATGAAAGCTGTAGCTTTTCACTGTATGTTGAATCCTTTGGCAATGTTTCATGATGTTTGTCCTCACAAAGCGGTCTGGATAAATTGCTCTCCTCAATGACTGCAGCATCTGCTCCAATGTGAGGCATTGTATGAACTTGCTCATGACACACAATCGGAGCCACAGTGATATCTTCACTGGTTTGATCTTGGCTACGAGTTTCCTTCTGTTCGGCCCCGTGTTCTGGAGATGACTCTGGCGTGTCGAGTCGGTTCCTGGCTCGCTCCTTGACTTGTGTGATCTCCTCCAGAGTCGTGGGTCTCGAGCCCGGTGTGCTCAGGAAGTTCAGTGGCGGTGCCAGGTCTCTCAGCAGCAGCTGTAGGTCGAGCATATCCGTTGTTTTCTTGCTGTATGGTCGAGTGACGTCCACAGCAGTCTTATTGGGTTCCGTGTTGTCGGCGTCCATCTCTTTGAGCGCCCAGTTGAGAAGGTCAAGGGTCGTGCGAGTGACATGGTGTCGCTCCAGGTAGTGCATCTCCTTACAGAAGAGGTAGTCGCCCTGGAGACTGGGGTCCTTAGACACACGACCCCGAGACCTCTTACGTGACTTGTATTTGCCTTCCACTGATGAGTCACTGGTGTCACTGTCGGATGTATCTAGCCGATCAAAGTCACTATCTGACGCCATGTGGGTGGTCTCCTGGTAAAACTCCTCATCCGTGCCTGATTTATCATGTGAGTCTTTACAACGTACAACTGACACGTTCATCACATCCTCCTCAACTTCCTCAATCACGCTCTCGTCAGACTCAATTTCCACTTCTGAGGAGTCAACTGATTTGACATTTCTGAGATCGTCAACTGGGGCCTTCACATCCACCTGACTGACTTCTCCCACTTGTTTATCCTGTACATTGTTTAGTGACAGTAAATCTGGAGATCCTACAGGCACTTCTTCAAGCGACAACTGATTGTCAATGTCTTCCGGTTGCTTGGAGGTGATTTCAGTCACAGGTTTTAGCTCATGTATTGGGGCTTCTTCGTCAATCTCGTCAAAGTATTCACCACAATCTACAGGTGTCCGGGATGTGTGAGGGTCAGGATCCCGATCAAAATCTTGTTCAAATGCATCTTTTTGATGATCATCTTCCTGACGCACGTAGGTGACTGGGAGCTGCATTGTTGATGACTCTGCTGATATCACCAAATTACAGGCAAATTTCTGACCTGTATCAGATTCAGCAATATCAGTTTCCTCCGGTGGCAATGCATCCTGCTGGCTTTCCAAAATCTTGTTATCCACAGATCTCAGCTCCTGATTATCATCAGATTTCAGTAAATTCTCTTCTATCTCAGGTCCATTCAATTCCAAACTGAAGTCTAGTTCTGCAGGCAGTCCACTGTTTGTGACAACGTCAGAGTTCAATAGTGAGTCAACATTGTAAGATCGGCTTCCATAACCACTGGATGTGATTTGAAGGTCACCAGAAAATGACTCGGGTTTTTGATACTGGAACTGGTATGTTTCTTCTGTCACTGGTTCTTGCTCACTGAGGTCATCACGACATGGAGACTGGAAGTGGTGCAAGGAATCCTGGGACGGGAAGTGATCCTCTCCTGCCGTGTACACAACCTCCATCGCTTCATTGTCATCAGGACTCGATGCACCAAAGTCACTCTCGTTCTTCACACAGGCAGCGTACGATTTGTACGACTTGGGTTCAGTGTAATGCTTTGTCTTTGGTACATGGGACACATCCATACCTGTATCTATCTCAGATACATTCTTGTCAGCAGAACAATTATCTACAAACAGATCCTTAACAGGTACACTACACAATACATTCACAGCTTGAGCAGGTAGTACAGTATCATCATCTAACATATCATTAACACTAGCACACACAGCACCTTGGAGATCATCACCGGAGATTGGGAGACAGTCAGTAACATTGGTATTTGTATTTATATCAGACCCATCAATATCAATGGCACTGGAGTCCGGGGCCCACACCCCAGCGGCCTCGAAAGCTATCTCAGAAGTGTGGTCCAAAACTGCCTCCACATGGGCACGGTCATGAGTGGGAAGGTCAGATTGTCCCTTGAACCAATCATCACTGATCCCTGCGGCCACGCCTCCAGACTCCTGCTCCTGTTGATGTGACAGCGGCTGTCTCCATGACGACAATGGCTGCGAGTCCACTGGGAAGGGGATGGTGTAGTCTGAGATCGGAGAAGATGGCCTCAGCAGCTCCTGACTGTCCTGTCGTGGTCGTCGTCGACACCGCAGCCCCCACCCGGTGTCCGTCTGCTCTAGCAACATCGCAGGTGGGTCAGTGGCCATCTGTGAACACGAAAAAAACAGTTTCAGGTTTGGGTTACATTGTCAATACCAAGTACACTGTTAGTATTAATCAAATTCATTTGACACAATCAATATATTGTTAACCACATGAAAGTACGCGAAAATCCAAGCCAAGCAAAAATGCTAAATTCTGTACAAATAGAAAATAAACCGAAATAAATCTTATATTGGAACCAATGCTAAAAGCAAACTCATTGAATTGACATATAAGTACCAAATCTAATGATATTTACATATTGCTCTTCACAAAGATGTATACTGGTAACTATAAAATGTGGCAAACATATAAGTGGTACATGTATATGTTTTGGAATCGATAAATTAATTGCAATGTTACCGCACAGCGTGAGGTCGGAGGTGTGTAAACATTTAGCAATGTTCAGCAGCAAGCCTGTACTGTGTAAACAACATCAACATTCATCATTGCAAGCAAGGGTAATACACTGTGTGCAAGCAAGACAGCATTGGTACAGCTAGTATCTGCTACTGCTCAGTCTTTTCTAAAAGTGTACTGGTCATACCAAAACTAGCGTCTTGCTTGCACAAGTCTTCTTGACATGCAATTTCCGACAAGCTAGTCCCAAGGAAGCCATGCATGATAAATTCCAAGGTAATCACATCTTGACAGTGAGGTACAAATATCTTGGATTGCAAAGTGTCTTAGGACTAATTATGGGATGTGATTGAATTTGAAATCCAATATAATTCACTGAACATAATGAAGTGACAACATGATAACCATCAATTTAGGACACAAAGAGGAAAACAGTAGATGGGTACATGCCATCAGTACGCAATTGTCAGTAAGAAAACAACACCAACAGTTATACACCTAGTGTTATCAGCATGGAAACGATAAGCAGGTACATTGTACTGCCAAAAAGTGCAAGCTTCCTTGATACAGCCTGACCCGAAATGTGCCTCTGCCATGAAGACAACTGATTGCCAAAAAGGGAAAATTTGAAAAATTCAAAGCGCATGCAACTCACTGGACCAGGACCCAGAGGTGTCTACCTGTGGGGTCAGGGAGGGGGCGGTGAGGGGGCGGGGCACACTCTCAGCTTCCTGGGGGAAGTCCCACTCGGCCAGGCCTCGGCGCACCAACTCCTCCGCGATGTCAGTGTCCTACAATACAAGTATTAATGATACCACCATATTATGATATCATACTTTATTCTAGCATTATACTGACATCACAATGGACAAGTAATTCAAGGTATCAAGTTTTAAGGTGGAAGGAAATGAGATCTCTCCGGTGCTCCGGATGTGTCAGTATCGTCTAGAGAAGACGTGGTTTACCTGCGTCCGGTGCGTGTCGATGAGCTGTAGACAGGGAATCTTTTCCTCCCCGGCAGAGAGCTCCGTGTAGTCGACAGTTTTGGACATCAGAGTCTTCCACTTGGCACAGTAAGTCAGATCCTCAAACACATCGATGGCCTTGTCACTCCACACATCAGAGTCTTAACGTAAAACAGCGGAACATCACATTTGCCAATAACACTAGTAAAGTAAGTGTGCTTTATGTGTGGTAGATCTATTTCCACTTGTATGTACTTTCCATATGAATTGTATATATCAAAATAATGGTCCAGTTTGCATCATGCAAATGAGTGATAATAGTTGAGAAGAAGACAGACACAAACTTCTAATATATGTAGGATCCATGATCGAGAGCAGTGCACTGACCTTTTGGTCTGACATGAGCAAGCGCGCACTCGGTGGCTTGGAATGGAAGGCTGAAGAAATCTCCCCTGAAGTGAATAACACAACTCAATTACAATCAGGATCCTAAGACATCACCATAGCACTTAACACATCACCATTGCACCTAAGACATCACCATGACAACTTAGGACATTACCATGACAACTTTGGACATCACCATATCACATAAGACATCACCACTAGGACATCATCATGGTAAACCAAGGCATCACCATATCAGCTCACCTGAGCGTCATGATTCGGTCTTTTGGTACAAGCTCACTGTCGCCGAAATCCACGTAGTAGAGATCGACCATGTCGCCTTGGAAACCCAGGACACGAGCTCGGTACCAGGCATTGTCATGCTCGAATGGAGCGGCCACGATATCGTCCACGGCCAAGTCTGTGGCACGACAGGTCTGGAACACAGGGCATTGAGTGATTACACAGGAGATGTCAGAGAACTAGATGTTCTCCGGTCGGCAACGACCACAAGGGTGTATCCCCCTGAAGCCCTATCATCCCTATTACTCAAAATATGTTACATGTTATTCAGACAAAATATCATTATTGCTGAACCAGTGTCTTTCATCAATGTCAGAAATGAAAACTCAAGACCTCAACTATATATTAACCTCTAAGAATGCAGATCGTGGTGAGGTCGCTGTATTACATAACCAAACCATAGTATCTCCAGCTTGTCGTTCGGTGATACAATTATTCTTTTGTGTCATGCAAACTTTTGGTACAACTTTCGGTGCATTTATCCGAAGCGCTATGTGTTACCCCAACTGGTTACCTGGAGAATATCACTGTCACCGTAGTAACCCTGCATGTCCTGAATGAGCTGGTCGAGCCTCGCTGACTTGCTGCTGAGGACCTGCACCCAAAAGTGGCCGGGGTGCTCGATGGCGGACACAAACACCTCAAGGAAGTCCGGGGAGGCTGAGAGGCGGGCCTCAGCCTCCCAGGCCGTGTCAGGAGGGGGTGTGGCCGTGTCGGTTGTCGGCGGGGCTGAACTCACGGTAGCTGGGGTGTGGAGAGTTCCAGTTGGTCATTGTCTCAAGAGTTAATGCTCAACTTAGAGTCATACTTGGGGAAATTTCCTACCAAACAACGTCAACATCATCACACTACAAAATCAAGTACTCTGGCTATGATTTTGTGTCACTCACCCCCTGTAATCTGTACATTGTCCCCGCAGTCCAGCGGTGGTGACGCGCTCTCCTCTCTCGACTTCTTGGACCGCTGCTGTCTGTTAGCTGTTGTCACGGCAACCTTGGCACGGAAAGCCTTCTCTTCTTCAACCTTCTCATCAATCATTGACTGTGGATACAACAAAACACTGACTCACACATGCCAGTAAAACAAATTGACATTTTCCGACTTACAAAACACAAACCATCAGATTGCCTGTGCCAATGTCATGGGCAATGTTCATTATCCTCCAATATGTCCAAAAATAATTTTCACCTGCATTTTGTGCCATAACAACCTTCCCTACACAAGATGTCAGCTTAATGGCAAACTGCAAATATGTCTGTGATGTTATAAATATTGCTGTCACCATCCTTATCTGATAACAAATGGTGATGAAATTCCCTGACATTTTTGTGAGTTTTCTTCCCTCTCAACAAAACTCGACGCAACCCTGACAGCATTCTTACGTCAATCGACTTTTGGCTTAGTGCCAATCACTGATAAGTTTTTCTAGTATCAGCAAGATTCACTTACTCCCATACTGAAGCAAGACCCAATTATGTGTATGGGTCATGACTGTTAATTCAAAGCACAATACATACTTGTACCAGTTCTAAGCAGATTGATTGTAGACTGACATGAACTAATACACAAGTAAATATATTACTGGTCAGTATTGGAAATACATTGAACCCTGAAAAATGTGAAAATGTAAACATTTGTATGGAAATTAAAAATTCAACCTCATAATTTTCAAGTCCAATCGATTCAAGTCTCAATTTTTCTCACTTTCCAGACAAAAACTACTACAGAGGTACAAAGTGATGGTAACCATGGCGATGGTCTGGTTACCTTGGCGATGGTGACAGCGTCTGCAGTGCCTTTGATCATGACCTCTTTCATCCCATCTGGTCTCTTCTCCTCGGAGCGATCTATGACGATCTTTGTCTTGGACTGTCTTGACATCGTCCTGATTGTGTCACCATTGCGACCTGGACAGATACAACGTGGTCACATCATTCAATTACATCAAGTACATTTATTACACTGAATACTATAAATTTTCTCGAAAGGATATAAACACAAACTTTGGCAAAATCAAACCATTGAATCTCATCTCCCCATCCCCTGCTTCCCCTCCTCTAATCCCCCAGATACTGACCTATAATCCGGCCTAGTGCCTTCTGAGGTACAAGCACAGTCTCTGAGACGATGCTGGGCTGATCTGCGATGATCTTCTGTATGAGTAGCTCTGCCTGCTGAGCACTCTCGTGTGTCCCGCGAATGACAACTGTCCGCTCCACAGAGTCCGGACTAACTTCATCCTTAAAGTTCACCCGAGCTCCACAGGCTTCCTGGATCTATAGGGGAAGGTGCAGGTCAAATGGCAGGGGTTCAGTAAACACAATGGTAAATTGTAAGTATATTTTGGCTTCAATGTAACTTCAATTCAAGTGTTATCAGAATTTTTTTTGCAGAAAGACTGTGACTTCTATCACAGTCTGACTCACAAACACATTAATTACCTCTTTGATCTGAGCGCCCTGTGATCCTTTCATAACTCCGACTACGTCCAGGCGACTTTGACTTCTATCACGGTCTGACTCACAAACACATTACCTCTTTGATCTGAGTGCCCTGTGAGCCTATCACAACTCCGACTACGTCCCGGGGGACTGTGCCTTCTATCACAGTCTGACTCACAAACACATTACCTCTTTGATCTGAGCGCCCTGTGAGCCTATCACAACTCCGACTACGTCCCGGGGGACTTTGACTTCTATCACAGTCTGACTCACAAACACATTACCTCTTTGATCTGAGCGCCCTGTGAGCCTATCACAACTCCGACTACGTCCCGGGGGACTTTGACTTCTATCACAGTCTGACGTGAAGTGACTAGGTTTTTCGCTCGCTCTTGCTCAATCTCCTCATCTGTCAGAAAACACAAATACTTTAGCTCTATGTTCTTTAGCATTCATGTCTTTTGCATAAGTTGGAAGCATTATGATTATTGGAGATGATTCCGATAACCTATGGTCCGATAACCTATTGCCGTCGCGTTGCGTCCGTCGTCCGGCGTCCGTCCACATTTTTATCTTTAAAGTTTACAGGTGGATTTTCCTGAAATGTTGCACAAACTTGCCTAAAAATATTTCAAGAGGGGGTTATTTTTTAGTTTTTTGATTTTCGCAATTTTCTCAAAATGGCCGCCATTTTTGACGAAAAATGGCCAATTTTGGACTTTGGCGGCCATTTTCTCAAAAACTGTCTGATCAGTTTTGAGATTTTTGTTTCAAAAGATTCCCCTTATGTACCTTTATGATGTGTATAAGTTTTGTTGCCATTGAATCGCCGGTCTCCGTGTGGCAGCCATTTTGAATTTTTGACGGGTCGGCGAAAAACATTTTGTTTGCCCTAAATCAAGTTACTATTCATTTTGGGTCATTTCTAGACAAAAAAAAAATTTCACCCTTTTTTCCTTCATAATGGGAGCTGCCAGGACTGTACTCATAGTACGCTTGAAGATAGAGCTTAGATATTGGCACTTTCAAATAGGAAGTCATATATAGCGAGTTGGGAGGTGACCTTGAATTTGACCTTTGATGACCTTGAAAGGTCAAAACAGCCATTTTTGGGTAAAAAAAATGCCCAAAATTGCCTCTACAGATGAAATGCATGTAGATAGAGCTTCAGTTTGCATTGTGAACATATAGGAAGTCATATATGGAACAACTAATGATGACCTTGATTTTGACCTTGGATGACCTTGAGTGCTAAATGTCTGACTTGAAATCTTGAAAGTGGCCTCTGAAGCATAAACTTTTGCACATACAGGTTAGGATTGTGTATAAGCCTGTAAAAAAGTCATGTATATATGGCACATTTTTTGGTGACCTTGAACTTGACGTTAAAGACCTTGAAGGGCGAATCTCAAAATCTGAAATTGGCTTCTACACACGAAATACTTGTTGATAAAACTTATGTTTGTATTATGAACATACGAAGTCATATGCAGCATACCTGATGGTGACATTGAGATTCACAAAGATGACCTTGACTGGTAAATCTCAAAATCATATGTCATCTACAATGCTTGAAACCAAAATTGTCCGGTAACCTATCTTAGCCCTTGGGCTAATTTTTTTCTAGCCCCTAGTATTTTCCTATTACCATCAGGCAACAAAAATTAAACACACTGAGCTCATTCTGCAACTGATAAGTAATATATTTTTTTACAATTTATTTAAATTTTCCAACTATGGTCTATGAATCAAAGATACATTTCATTCATCATGTTGAAAACATACCTTCATCATTTTTACGTAGCAGCAGGTAGAGCAGCATGCCTGTAACTGGCAGTGACACCATCAGCACCACCTTCTGTGCTAGGGTCAGCTGTAGTAACTGAAACATTGTCGCCACGGCGACTCGCTACACACACAGAAGATGTCCTATACACCGCCCTTCACTCGGTCAGAAACACTAAAATTCGAACGTAATCCTTCGGAAAGTATCTCCTCAGTGCTCTGTTTGTGCAAGGATTCTTTCACGTCAAACGCCAGTGTGAAAATGTCTTGATTATTTTCTATTCTGGCTTTGCCTTGATCCTGCAAGGACAGAAAACAGAGAAATCAGTCAGAATGTATGATGTTTTGTGGATGATAGTTAGGGAATTCCTCTTCTGCAAAGAATGAGCTACAACAATATTCAATGACGACACCAAATAAACATTCCACGGATCGGTGTTTCCCCACGGCTGTCTCACATGGTGTGTCTGGTCAGACCTGTCTGTTTGACACACAATATTGCGCAATACCTAAAGCCATCCTCAGCCATGTACTGGTTTTAGACCTCTGTAATGAGCACTCTCCCTATCAGGCATTTTAATCCCTGTTGTGATATCTGACATCAATGGTGACCATTCCGCATCATGGATAAATCACACACGGCGCCGCAAACATAATTTTTAATGTCACATGCCGATAACTGGGTCACATGTTTGATAAGCCGGTGGCGGCAGTGGCGGCCTGCTTACAGACCACTTATCTCCCCCGACTGATCAGAGGCCTGGCTGCTCCCAGACATAATGTATTCACACCCAGAACATTCCAGCGTAGTGCTGACCACAGTCACCAGGTGGCAGCAGCTCTGATACCATGTGGCATGTGTCCTGACAAACGAGATCACACCAGGATTGTGATTGGATACCGTGTCGTGGACTATAAATTGGAGTGTATGCCTATGTTTGTGATTGTTTGATGACAGTGAGATATTGAATCAATACCACACAATAAAATATACTCTGATTTCCTCTGTAATACGTAGGCAGATATATACATGTATTCAACATACATTGATGACAGGGAGGAACGAGGAAAATATCACAAGGCCAATTCTTGTATAACTATGCACCCGCAAATTGAACAGATAAATGCTCTATAAAGTCAATTGTATTATTGTTCTGAGATGATGATCTCCTATCCAGTGGTTGCAAATTCAGAGAAAATTTGGAGTTTTTTTTTTTTCCATGCACAAATATGTTAAAATGGCCGCATCACGAGAATTCCGAAAGGTAATTGTGAAGAGAGGCCAATTGTTGTTGCAATGTCCTGACATTACGTAAACTCAAGTCTGTGCGCCAGTGTTGATAATTCATCACCGATTGATCAAAACATGTGCCACATAAACTGAGCCAAATTGTACGGCACATGCATCATTTACTATTCAATTTCCATTTTTCTTGCAATCATCATTGACATCTACCTTCGTACAGTGCATGCAAAGTTTATTGTGCATTTTGCATAACGTTTATGATTCTCGAATGACAAATTGCTCATGAAACTATTTTTCTTATTTTTTTTTTTTATAGAATATAGAATATAAATATCCATAGCCATCCTAATACACTCATACATGGACTGTACGTGGTACATGTAAGACAAAAGTCCTTTTCCGAAGCGAAAGTTATAATCCTATAATATTCTTTAATTCTCAAATCTGATATTGCTTTATTGATTGATCTACCGGTACAAGGTCGCTGAGACTGTGCAATGATAAACCCCTTCCACAAGTCTAACTTGTTTTGGCTCGGTGTGTGGACGTATAAACAATGCCAGCAGATCATACAACAAGCGCTGTGAACACCTTTCATAGCTGCACGTTCATCCACAAACACTTCGAGATACTTAATCCATGAAACAAGTACTTGGCTTTACTCCACCGATGTTATTTCTGGAAAACAAAAAGCTCTATACAAGATGCACAGTGACGTATACCTCAGCATGAGATGTTCTAATCCTACATTGCACTCCGACTTGGTTGAGCTGCCAGCTGTCTGTCTCTGTCCAATGTGACCTTACAACTAACGGCGCACACAGTAACTGATCAGTGTCCAGTCCTCTCACCAGGGGGCCCATCCCTCTAGAGAAATCCTCAACCAGGTCGGGCGTGCCTTACCATCGCCGTGCCAACTCCGGTGTTTCCCACTTAATACATATCTCGCTGGATATATATAAATATCAGAGCTAAGCATTCTAACTGTACCACGCGAAAAACTGAGGAAACAAACTGAGGCCAAGAAAAATATTTGTTTGATGGAAAATATGTTTTTCTTGAATTACAAAACTGGGTTCATTGATTTTTTTCGGCACAAGTATCACAGAAGTCCACAGCACTCAACAACAAATCAGCGTCTATTATTGGATGAGAAGGAGCAGAAATACCTAACAAGAGATGTTATGTATATCTGGTAGACGTTATTAGCAGTACTTTAGTTGATGGCCTGAGTGGCGTGGCCTGACTGGGGGAGTGAGGCGGGCGGGAAGAGACATGTGGGTCCCTCCTGGCTGGAGGTAACTTGTACACCGCTGTTGTGGATACATGTGCGATACCGCCAGCTAACACCTACACGCTCACCAGCAAAACTATGATAGAATCTTGTGTTTGATCGGAAGGGAGGAACTGTTTTTCCTGTTTGATCCAGTCCATGCAGTATCGTCAACAAATACACTCATACAACAATCCAGTTGTGAAAGTGCTGTTCCCGATCCATAAACACGTCCGCAGTCTGGCTACAGAGAGTCACTGACGTAAAGTTTTCTTGAGGTTTTTTCATGTTTCAAGTTGAGTTGACATAACTAGGGTGAATCAATTGATGGCTTAGGATATATATATGAACACCAAAAAGGTCCAGTCAATGTAATCATTCATCATAAATCAATAGTTAACCTCCTTTTCAACATGTTCAATGTTTGAGCCATATGTGCACACAAATTATAAAGCAAAACAATTTATTAAATGTCTGCTGTTGTTTTTGTCACTATCACCATTTAAAGCTGCTACATCAGACAGGAGCCATCACTGCCACCGACCGGGTCAATACGCCTCGTCATCATCTTGTGACACCACGCTTACTCAATGTGGATCAATAACTTCAACAGAAAAACTCTAGTCTGGCTACTGACTGGCGCCAACGGTCTGTATCATGAAATATAATTGGAAAAACTAGGGTCAACTACTTGCCTGGGTAAGCTTCAAATCATATATCTGCAATATTTTATGAAGCAACAAACTGTGGGCAACAGTCTGCTGGAATTGTGCAAAAAAACATACATTATAATATGACATTAGAAGTATAAAGCTATAACAAGTTCTATAAGGGCAACAGCTGATGATATATACCACAAAATATCACAAACATTGTCGAAGGAACTGAAATTTAATTGGGCAGCTAGTTTACTAGTAACTTGTAATAGCATTGAATATATAACACATTATAACACATGGAACTGGCCAACAAAGGGGTATGAAACGAGTTATGGGAACTATAGCTGCCTGACAACACACCTCAGTGAAACGCACACCTCCCACACAGCTGTTGCCATGGTGACCAGTATGTGTGCTTCCTGTCCCAGACACTCGGCCAACAAAGGGGTATGATACGAGTTCTGGGAACTATAGCCGCCTCACAACACACCTCAGTGAAACGCACACCTCCCACACAGCTGTTGCCATGGTGACCAGTATGTGTGCTTCCTGTCCCAGACACTCGGCCAACAAAGGGGTATGATACGAGTTCTGGGAACTATAGCCGCCTGACAACACACCTCAGTGAAATGCACACCTCCCACACAGCTGTTGCCATGGTGACCAGTATGTGTGCTTCCTGTCCCAGACACTCGGCCAACAAAAGGGTATGATACAAGTTCTGGAAACTATAGCCGCCTCACAACACACCCCAGTAAAACGCACACCTCCCACACAGCTGTTGCCATGGTGACCAGTATGTGTGCTTCCTGTCCCGGGACACTCGGCCAACAAAGGGGTATGATACGAGTTCTGGGAACTATAGCCGCCTGACAACACACCTCAGTGAAATGCACACCTCCCACACACCTGTTGCCATGGTGACCAGTATGTGTGCTTCCTGTCCCGGGACATTTGGCCAAGAAAGGGGTATGATACGAGTTCTGGGAACTATAGCCGCCTCACAACACACCCCAGTAAAACGCACACCTCCCACACAGCTGTTGCCATGGTGACCAGTATGTGTACTTCCTGTCCCAGACACTCGGCCAACAAAAGGGTATGATACGAGTTCTGGGAACTATAGCCGCCTGACAACACACCTCAGTGAAATGCACACCTCCCACACAGCTGTTGCCATGGTGACCAGTATGTGTGCTTCCTGTCCCGGGACACTCGGCCAACAAAGGGGTATGATACGAGTTCTGGGAACTATAGCCGCCTCACAACACACCTCAGTGAAATGCACACCTCCCACACAGCTGTTGCCATGGTGACCAGTATGTGTGCTTCCTGTCCCGGGACACTCGGCCAACAAAGGGGTATGATACGAGTTCTGGGAACTATAGCCGCCTCACAACACACCTCAGTAAAACGCACACCTCCCACACAGCTGTTGCCATGGTGACCAGTATGTGTACTTCCTGTCCCGGGACAGGAAGCCAACAAAGGGGTATGAAACAAGTTATGGGAATTATAGCCGCCTGACAACACACCTCAGTAAAACGCACACCTCCCACACAGCTGTTGCCATGGTGACCAGTATGTGTGCTTCCTGTCCCGAGACACACGGCCAACAAAAAGGTATGATACGAGTTCTGGGAACTATAGCCGCCTGACAACACACCCCAGTAAAACGCATACCTCCCACACAGCTGTTGCCATGGTGACCAGTATGTGTGCTTCCTGTCCCGAGACACACGGCCAACAAAGGGGTATGATACAAGTTCTGGGAACTATAGCCGCCTCACAACACACCTCAGTAAAACGCACACCTCCCGCACACCTGTTGCCATGGTGACCAGTATGTGTATTTCCTGTTACGAGACACTCGGCCAACAAAGGGGTATGATACAAGTTCTGGGAACTATAGCCGCCTGACAACACAACTCAGTACAATGCACACCTCCCACACAGCTGTTGCCATGGTGACCAGTATGCGTGCTTCCTGCCCCGGGACACTCGGCCAACAAAGGGGTATGATACGAGTTCTGGGAACTATAGCCGCCTCACAACACACCTCAGTAAAACGCACACCTCCCACACACCTGTTGCCATGGTGACCAGTATGTGTACTTCCTGTTCCGAGACACTCGGCCAACAAAGGAGTATGATACAAGTTCTGGGAATTATAGCCGCCTGACAACACACCTCAGTGAAATGCACACCTCCCACACACCTGTTGCCATGGTGACCAGTATGTGTGCTTCCTGTTCCGAGACACTCGGCCAACAAAGGGGTATGATACAAGTTCTGGGAACTATAGCCGCCTGACAACACAACTCAGTAAAATGCACACCTCCCACACACCTGTTGCCATGGTGACCAGTATGTGTGCTTCCTGTTCCGAGACACTCGGCCAACAAAGGGGTATGATACAAGTTCTGGGAACTATAGCCGCCTGACAACACACCTCAGTGAAATGCACACCTCCCACACACCTGTTGCCATGGTGACCAGTATGTGTGCTTCCTGTTCCGAGACACTCGGCCAACAAAGGGGTATGATACAAGTTCTGGGAACTATAGCCGCCTGACAACACACCTCAGTGAAATGCACACCTCCCACACACCTGTTGCCATGGTGACCAGTATGTGTGCTTCCTGTCCCAGGACACTCGGCCAACAAAGGGGTATGATACAAGTTCTGGGAACTATAGCTCCCTCACAACACACCTCAGTAGAACGCACACCTCCCACACAGCTGTTGCCATGGTGACCAGTATGTGTACTTCCTGTCCCAGGACACTCGGCCAGCAAAGGGGTATGATATGAGTTCTGGGAATTATAGCCGCCTGACAACACAACTCAGTGAAATGCACACCTCCCACACAGCTGTTGCCATGGTGACCAGTATGTGTGCTTCCTGCCCCGGGACACTCGGCCAACAAAGAGGTATGATACGAGTTCTGGGAACTCTAGCCGCCTGACAACACACCTCAGTACAATGCACACCTCCCACACAGCTGTTGCCATGGTGACCAGTATGTGTGCTTCCTGCCCCGGGACACTCGGCCAACAAAGGGGTATGATACGAGTTCTGGGAACTATAGCCGCCTGACAACACACCTCAGTGAAATGCACACCTCCCACACAGCTGTTGCCATGGTGACCAGTATGTGTGCTTCCTGCCCCGGGACACTCGGCCAACAACAACATGGTCGAGGTCACAAGAAACTCAACCCGAGTTACACCGGACCATGTGTAATGCATCAAAGGTTCTGAAAGTCTGTGACCTTTACCTGACCATGCTTTGGCCAATATCACAAACTTCTGATACGCACTTGAGCATGTAAGTATTTACAGTTAAAACTTTTTTTAGGTATGCACTATTCTAATATCTATATTGGTATTGGACAATACGTGGGCAGCAGAAACAAAGCGTGTAGTCGCCGTGTGGATCAGTGTTGTTGATACAGACATCGAGTGGCCTTGGCAACGCAGCAATACAGTAATACACAGCACATGTTACCATGGATACCGGCAGAGGCAACTGTTTACACTTGGCTTATACTCAAACAATACATGAATACTGCACTTCCTCTCGTGTAACTAATATGCAATTTTGTCATAAAAGAAATGGAACACCGCCTATATACATGTATATACAGAATTATAGCTCCCAACATAATATCCATTACATGTTAAAATCGTATGAAGACTGACCTAGAGTTCAGTTTTGATGCGGATGGCTCGAGAATACCTAAATACGTGTTCAACATACAAATATATGCTAGTAACTAATTTCGGTACAACGAAACCAACTTGGGATTATCAGTACACACAGCAGTAGACAGAATTTTTACAAATGTCCCGGGACATCTCGGCCTTCTATAAGATAGGGAATATTACAGAATTTTGGCATGTATCCTGAGCATGTATGCCACAATGGCAGAAATAAAAAAAAATACAGAACTTTATCAACTGATAATAACCATTTCCTGTAAACATATCCAGGAAATACCTCTGTCAGTTAGATAGACTCCAGGATGCAAATCTACAATATTAGCATTTTTTGCTGGCAAGCGAGGATCACACCACAGAATGTGCTGGCACAATCATCTTGGCACCAGCGTAACACCATCCGATAGTGCCAGATGCCAATATACAAGACTGCATGGACATCAGCTGCTATTGCAGTATATAAGTGTACATTATGATCCTAATGAACAACAACCCAAACCTATCTACAGCGAAATCAATCAGTCAGAAAATATAAGTATTCTCCTCACCAAATATTTGCTGATTACATAATTGGCTTTTCCAAGAATTCATTAGTACATTTTTATCATCCATGCAATATCAATGGTGTTCATAGTGAAAACATGTTCTTATAGTGAAACAAGTACTTGGTCACGATGTCACAAATCCAAAGTAACATATCAACGACGGGTGATTTCTCCACAGGCCCCCAGCCTCAAGGACCACGACAGTTTTACTGATAATTTTGGTCATAAACCAGAAGCACAAACGTTGACCAGCACAAAGGAATCCATGTAGTTGGTTTGCCTGGTTCCAGTCTACATGATCACAAATGGACAGTGACAGGGCACTGGGCGATCTGGACCCTACTAGCACACCATACGCCCGAATTCCTCAAACACATCAACAAGCAGGCGTGAGTACAATACTTCCTGAGCGTGTAAACACGTCGTACAACAGCCACATGAAAACCATCCAATTATTGTCATTGTGGGACAGACCTAGTTCTGTCAGTTCAGTCAGCTTTCACCTTCTGGTGCAAGACTCCTATCAGCCCACCAAACCACACCCGCCCCAAACAACAGACGCATTACTGACATAATCAGGTCTGAATTAGCTATAAAACTGTCTTCTCCTTGGTGACTATCAGAACTCAGGCTAGTGAGTGGGTCTCCTTGGTCACTTCTTCATTTTAAGTATGTCATAGCAATGGACAAAGTCACATTGCTGAATCGTAATATAATGCATTCTTGCACAAAATCAGTAACACTCACGTATTCATGTCGCAACATGTTTTTTTTTTCTCAAGTGAGCACAAACCTACCCATTAAATAAAATTGGCAAATTAAATGTATATATTTATTTAAATATGGCCCCTTTGTATAATATGTGATAACACATCATCTTCTGCACCAGACATTTTATATGATTTTATGTTTTGTTAAAATAATTTTGTTGAGCAGCTAATGTTGACCAATTATTAAGTCGACTGATTATTTTTTATTTCTTCGATCTCAGCTTTTATAAGTTCTAATGGTTAAGCAATACGCATTGACTGACAACACCACCAAACCTAAATAATATTTTGTGCCATGCTCTGTCAGACATAGGTATAGTCAGTTGGACTATCAGCGTCTAAGCTGGCATTAGCAGGGCTGACTGACCTTTCACTGAGGAGACGGTCGAGGTGAGAGAAGGGTTCGGTGTATCGCAGGCCAGCCACGCAGCTATCCTCAGAGCTCTGATCCACTCGACTCACGCACCACAAATAACCAGCCAAGCCACCGGCACAGGAGTATCCTGCGAGAGCAGCCTCGCTATGGCAGGCAGTACATACACACGGACAGACCTCAGACAGGCACAAAAACCTGAGAGACGTCACGCAAGAGGCCAGAGAGCAACAGAGAGTGTACAGCGTAGAAAAACTGTCCAGCGTTACAGCAGAAAAATACAAGTGGTTTTAGGTATCAGCATACAACCTGCCACAAAAATACCTCTTAACACTGCTTAAGCAACATCTATAAATAAATAATATTTTTTACATGCATGCCAATCCACAAATTTATGTTATTTGAATCATAATCAAGGGAATTGAAGGCTATAGGTATATTATTGCCAAGTATGTTGGTCACTTGAGTGGGTTTGTATGTTTGTGTGTTTGTTTGTTTGCACTCTACAGTCCACAGTCTTCATGCACTTTTATGAAATCTATAAAGCATCCTCAGGATCAGAATTCTAGGTCAAGAAACTTTTTTCGTGATCTTACATCATTTAGTTTCTGCATAATTAACAGTTATTATTTTCTCTCATTCAACCCCATGTTAACCGAAAACCAAGCTGTGACTTGTTAAATATGTAATGTAGAGCAAAAAGGACCTACTTTTCTGACTTTGGGCTATGAGGAAGATTATGCGAAGTTGACGTAATCAAGTCAAAATAGGTCACTGTGACCTTATTTCAGGTCAAAGAATGAACTTTGGCCTACTTTTCCAAAAGTGACGCCAAGACCCTGGGACATGCAAATCTGCAGGAATGTCTGAAATCGGACAGTTCTTTAAAGTGGGAATCAATTTTAAAATGAGCCAAGTTTAGCATTCCTGTTTGTCATGCAAACTTGAAAATACATCTCAAGATAGTCGGGAATTTAAAGGAAATATGCACAGTTCGACAACAGATACTCAGAAAATTGCCATTAACTGTGCATGAAAACAGTGGATAGAGAATGATCGGCCTGCCTACATTTCCGGTTGCCACAGTATCTAGACAAATACCAGTGACGTCATCAGACTGTGTATAGACTCGCCCACAAGGCGGGCCGCTTTGAGGAAAAAAGTGATGCTAGATTGACTGGTCCGAATTTGAATCTTGATTTGGAAACACAATTTAGGCACTTAATATACATTTTCAGACCCAAATTTATACGATTTCTCATTCCATAGACAACATAAAGCTATTGCAGAATGAATAAATTTCGTCAATTTTAAAAGTGATTATAGTTTTAAAGAGTTATGGCCTAATTAAGGTGCTAACTAGACGTCCAGGCCTAAAGGCCTTGGAGGCATTTCAGAGAGAAGCATGAAAAAAACAAAATGTTGACTCAGCAAAAACATGATGAAGCTCCCAATGAGACCTATAAGACATTTGTGCAATTACATGTATGTGAAGGACAAACTTCATACCCCTAAGACTATCTGTCTAATGTCTGTTTTCCTCTATGACGCATCATTTCTGAGATATCGACAAAAGCGCAAAATGCCGACTCAGCGAAAAAAATTAAGGTCAAGGTCAAAGGTCATCTCTAATACCCTTAAGACATGTTTGTCTAGGGCGACAAGTCCAAAAATAATGTCCGTTTCGCTCTACGATACACGGTTTCCGAGATATCGACGAAAACGAAAAATGCCGACTCAGCGAAAAACTTTCGGGTCAAAGTCAAAGGTCATCCCTAATACCCGTGAGACATGTTTGTCTAGTGCCACGAGTCTGAAAATAACGTCCGTTTCGCTCTATGGCGCATCGTTTCCGAGATATCGACAAAAGCATAAGATGCCGACTCAGTGAAAAAAATTAAGGTCAAGGTCAAAAGTCATCCCTCATACCCTTAAGACATGTTTGTCTAGGGTGACGAGTCCGAAAATAATGTACGTTTCGCTCTATGATGCACCGATGAAAGATGAAATGAATATACAGTATCATCTGATAAATGAAACAACCTTATCATAATTGCTTGGAAACCGCGCACGCAAATGAACAAGTCACAAGTCTTACCCAATACATGATACATGTTCCAATACTGCAGGCGGCAAATGTCTATGGATGAAATTGTCAGCCATTCAACATATATTCAAACACTTACAAAAATATGTGAAATTGAGTAATAAGTAGTATTTCCGTGTGTGCTGCTGTTTTTTCCCAGGTTACACAAATATATTAAAAAATGCATTAGATATAGTGTATTAGAGAATCTATGCATGAACCATTTAAATTATTTGTTTTCAAATGCATATTTGAAACAAAGTTTATATATTACATGTGGATATATGTTCCATGAATAATTTTTTTTATTATTATTAATAATCTCTTGAAAAACACTGTGCTGCATTGATAAAACCCAGTTTGGGCGCTAATTCTGACAAAAAGCACAAGAAAACGACATCCTATTCAAGAAAAAAATATATGAACTCTACAATAAAGTTTTTCATATCTTTTTCCCTTGTAAAAAAGTAAGAAACACGTCAAAATCACAGAGGAAAACAAATGTGGTGGCGCCAAATCAATTATCAATGCCTGTGAAAATCAATGCCCATCGGATATGTACACTCCCAATGAACCATTCATGCGTGTTGACCCCAAATGACCACATTTTAAACCCCAAATCCGTGGTAATAGGACGCCGCCGTAATAGGTCGCCAACCTGTACAGCTGTAATACAATAAACTCACAGAACACAATGAAACGTTCTCTTGAATCGCCTTTACTGGGTTGCGCATGCGCAATCAAGTTTTACAAGCGTTGCAACTGATTTAAATCGCGCCAACGAATGTGTGTTTCCTCATTTGTGTGACCTGCGCATGCATAGTCGAGTTGCATCTGCGTGCACGAGACACAAGTTTGTTTACACAACTAGACGTCAAGGCCTAAAGATGCCTTGGAGGCATTTCGGAGGACTAATTCGTAATATTTAAAACATGTTTGCCACAGGCTCTATACTTGTCTTCGATATCTCAGAAACGGTGCGTCGTAGAGCGCAACGGATGTTATTTTCGGACTCATCACCCTAGACAAACATGTCTAAGGAGTATTATGGATGAACTTTGACCTTGACCCGAAAATTTTTTGGCGAGTCGGCATTTCTCGTTTTCATCGATATCTCGGAAACGGTGCATCGCAGAGCGAAACGGACGTTATTTTCGGACTCGTCGCTCTAGACAAACATGTCTCTGAGGTATTATGGATGAACTTTGACCTTGACCCGAAATTGTTTTGCCGAGTCGGCATTTTTTCGTTTTCGGCGATATCTCGGAAACGGTGCGTCGTAGAGCGAAACGGACGTTATTTTCGGACTCGTCGCCCTAGACAAACATGTCTAAGGGGATTCGGACTCGTCGCCCTAGACAAACATGTCCAAGGGGTTTTATGGGGCAAATCCACACCGATTATCTGCTAACGGGAGTCATATTTCAAGATTTATTGGTTCGATTCACATTGCTGGTACATTTTTAAACTATGTTCTGAGTTGGTTGACATATATCACACAAGCGTACGTGCCGGGCCCTGGTTGCACATGCGCAGTACGCCAGTCTGAGGCTGCTGGATGACAAGAAATCGACCAGCAATGTGAATCGAACCAATAAATCTTGAAATATGACTCCCGTTAGCAGATAATCGGTGTGGATTTGCGGCCCACACCTACAAAATAATACCTGCAATCGAAATATAAAGTCCGTTTATGCCGCACTTCGAACGTGACCAGCGCACAGCTCGTTCGATGGTCTGACAGGGCAATAAAGGCGCGACCTCTTGAACTGTTAACCCCTATATAATAATAATAATAATAATCGGTTCTTATATAGCGCTTTATCAACGTAACACACATTCTCAAAGCGCTAAACAGTTTGGAATTTAGTCATCTGAGAGTGGTCACTGCCAGGGTACATGTCGTTCTCAGAGGGGTCTTTTACATCCCTTTACATCATTTTTTTTAGAGATGGGACCGCCATTTTACGTGATATCCGAGTCACGGGCACACTGCCAGGTGTGAGGGCAGGGAGAAAATCCCCCTACAATTACCGCACATGCGGCCCCACGTGGGATTGAACCTACGCCGGCGATAGCTGTTGGTTCAAATTGAGCGACTAAGTGCTCGCACGTAACCACTCGGCCATCTCGCCCCCTATATAGACAAGTTCAAGAGGGAGCAACGTCGGCTAACCTTAATCCATCTTGGACCAAATTACAAGTAATAATTTTAAGGTATGGATAAAATATGCATGTTTTTCAGATGACAATTGACCTCATATAGTATGACAATCTCGTGAATTTTATTCAAATCTCGCGCGGTTTGATCATTCAATGGGAGGCAATGCACAACGTTTCATTGTGCAGAATGCGGTAACCGCTATTATCGCCCGGAAGAACATAAATTAATATATATTTACAGGGACTTCAATGATATGACACCTGAGCCGAAGGATTTTTTCATATTTTAGAGTTCGTTTTATCGTATCTAAAGATTCATATTTAGCTGACACACAACCCATAAATCTTACCAGGAAAAGTTTGCAGAAACTTTCCCTTCTCAACTTTCCACACGCGCCGTTGATACGGTATTGATAAAACACAAACTGCTCATTTATCTAGTCTGTATTAACTGTAGGCTGTAGGCTAACACAGGCTACCACATCATCATCCCGAAACGAATGCTCTCTAGTGAGATGTTTCAGTTCAATGATGAAAACTTTTTTCAATCATGAGGTCGATTTTGGGAAATTCGAATATTTTTGACATTAGAGCGTTGGGGGCGAAGCCCCCAAGCCCCCAACCCTCTACATGTCTATGTACGTGCTGACTTTTTTATGGAGGTTTCATGCCAACCTATCAACGCCCGTTTTGGTATGTAAACCTTTAGCCACCTACTTCAAATGAGAATTTTCTTCGTCCTTGACATAAAATCTCTCGAATTGATGGCAAACTTTGAATATTCCACAGATGCATAATGCATAAATCGATGTGTTAGGTTTGAGAAAATTACGCAAAATGCTGAGATTGTTTAGAAAATGTCAAAATGTCGGAGCCGATGGAAATTGACGTTCCCAGAATGCAAAGCAAATTTTACCGCAATGACGCGTATTTTGGAGCACACAATTTCCTGTGCAGCAATTCGTGCATGCATACATGTAAGCTTGCGTAATAAATGTTCACTTATTACGAATATGAATGAAGTAGGCCTGCTTTCATCATAATATACGGGAATGAATTGGAATCATGTCGGGATATAGTAGTGTTGTTTTTTTTTGGAGGGGGGGAGGGGTAACGTTGAGTAGGATACATTCAGCTGTCGTGGTGCTGATGATGTGCTCAAGCTCTAATGTCGACCCTCGCAGGTAGCTGGATTTTCTTGTTATGTATTCTATGGTGCAAAGTTCAAGCCTTGAAGTTGAACTCTGCATTTCTTGTAAAAAAGAAAGAAGAATACTTGTGAAGAATACTTGTGTAGTCTGCTACATGGAATGAATGTTACATGCAATGACTCTCCAAGAATTTATTTTATGATTAGCATACTGATTTTATTAATGTGGCGATTTTGCCCAAAGATTGTGATGAGTTCTTGGCCACTTTAACTGTATTTTGGCTGCTTCACGTTTGAAGCACGTTTGAAGCTCGCGTCTCCCTGCAGATGAATGACACTGTTTCATTGGTCATTACGTCACACCCTGGTTCTCGTGCGCTGGCTGCTTGGAAGGTGCATACAGGCTCTGGCAGCCCTCGGGCTATAGCTGGGGTTCTATCCCCGTGGTGGACTGTGGGGATAGAACATGCCCACAGGCTTGTGCTCCAGGATGCTGCTCCCATGACTCTTGGGCTCGACACAGCGGGCTACATAACTTTGATGTTCTAGGATTCGAAAAAATCCACTTGCCCGAGAGGAGATTCCCAGGATCCGATGAACAGTAGTCCAACACTCTACCAAGTGAGCTTAAGGGACATCCCACTAGCAGAGCTAGTAGGAATGCTGACTTCCAAATTTAGCAAACCCCAAATGGGCCCTGGCACATACTCCCCCCTCTTCGGAAATCTCGTCCCCGAGATTTGGGCAAGTCCCACATTGGGCGCCAATGTTCTAGGGTTCGGAAAAATCCACTCGCCTGAGAGGGGATTCGAACCCAGGCCCCTACGAACAGTAGTCCAAAACTCTGTAGCGTTATGACGTGGTGGCTACATAGTAGTGACACCACGTTTTTAGCGTGAACGTGCTGGCAGGTTAATAAGACAATTCCGTGACGCTCCAGTAAGAGGGTATACCTCTTTATCGTGGGGTCGCCGAACTTTACATTGGTACCTGACCTTTCAAACCACTGGGTTCTCTTGGCGTCGCTCCCAGGTCGGCCCCCGCTGTGGACTCACATCACCGCCATGTTTGTGTGGATTGATGTGACTTGTGATCTGGCTCAACAGTGGGATATAGCTGACCTAGGGGACGAGGTCTCTCGAAAGGGGAAAGCACTGTACTGTCATGACGTGGTGGCTACATAGTAGTGACACCACGGTTATAGCGTGAACGTGCTGGCAGGTTAATAAGACAATTCGGTGACGCTCCAGTAAGGGGTATACCTCTTTATCGTGGGGTCGCCGAACTTTACAATGAAGGGATATCCCACTAGCCGAGCTAGTAGGAATACTGACTACCATATTGGGCGAACACCGAATGGGCCATGGCACATTGATGATGTGTGACCTCTCTGATATGTGTGAAATTGTACTCGGACTAGCTTGGCTAGAGGGATATTCTTTTAGCTCATCTGGTAGAGCGGATGGTTGATGTGTGAGAGGTCCCGGTTTCAAACCCAGTTTGGCCGAGGTATTCCTCTCTTGGTTACAATGTATTTCTGAGTTGTGTATCGGGCCGGATCCCATCCGGTGGACTAGTACCTGGTTATAGTTAAGTAATTACGGCACCTGCCCTGACAGTGCCGCAGTGCAAGACACTTGTGCCCTAGGTAGCGGGTGCCAAATATTACATAAACTGATCTCGTATGACCACCTTTCAGTATTTCAATTATATATGTGAGGTTTGGCACAGGCTCACTGAGCAGGACTGCTTTGCCACGAGCACGCCGCCTGAGGCGTCACGCCGCTACACAGGACACAATCACAGACGGCTAACTAGATTAGTAACATCAGTTACGCCGACCACTAACATGCATATTTAGAATTGCATATACATGTCACCTGATGCAAACACGTGCTCTCGTTAATCCTCACCAGCCGGCTCGCTAATAAATAAAAAAAAAATTGTCAGCAAGCAAATGATAGTATCTGACAGTGAAGTCGTGCGCTCCCACTCACTAGAAATTTCTTGGCAAAGTTATAACACGCACAAACCCGCGAACTCACAGGCCGGCGAGCTTAAACTTGCCAGTGATTTCAAAACTCGCTTCGGCCCATTCTGATAAAATGACACATTGGTAAGTACGTTTGACTCGAAGAAAAGCAAGTGAGTTCCAAATTTCCTGCAAGACACCAGTCCGTTGTATGCACATGTATATGGCCTTGACCTTCAATTAGGCTATGAAATGTGACACTTCCGGTTTCGAGTTTGCTTGATGTCATGGACTGATTGGTCACATCAAGTTTTCTCAATAGATAAGTTGAAACTAATACGACTGAATCAGAATGTAGAATCCTATTTATCGATGTTCAGAAGACTGGATCATGAAGCACGTGGTTTTGCAAACTGGCTTCAGCCATGCTAGCAAAAACGAGCTTTGGAAATGTTGGCTAGCGAAAACGTACGAACATAATTAAACATGGGGGCCAAAGTATCATATCCTACGCCTTAGTGGACGAGTAGTATTAAGGCGCAGTGTATGATACTTGAGCCAAAATGGGTTTGCGCGAGCGTAAACGAGTTAGGTAAAATTTGGAGGGGGGGGGGGGGGGGGGGAGTATTCTGACAGACCTCAATCAACTAGTTTTGGCCAGCTGACGCTCGCAAAACTGGTGAGGATTAACGAGAGCACGTGTGGAGCGGTCTCCATAATGCGACCAATTTGGCCTATTACTGATCCGGCCTCGTTGATGGACTACACGGAGGTAGAACTCCAAATAGCACAACGGGAGCCAGAGCCTGTTCATACATTGCACTAGAAAGACGGTCGGTCTACCTGTCTCCCTCAGGCTACCCGGCTTTCACGGGCGACTAGATTCAAAACAATTTGTCCCCAGGGGAAGTATAGTGTAACGGTTTTGGGGCGTACCCAAAAGTTTCCCCTAGGTAATTCTGTTAGTGTTTTGTGATATTATGGTTAAATAACCGTTTATTAAAATGTATATGTGTTTAAAGGTTCATACGGTTCCGTATCGTTAATGTTTAAAAGGTTTTCCGTCTCGGAACTTGGTATATTTGTATGTTGGTAAACCCGGGGACGGAGCCGGAACCGGAGACGGAACCGGAGACGGAGCCGGAACAATGGAGTACGAAAACGTAATGACGTTATTTCCGGAAGGTCATGTGATCAGCCTCGTTTTCGGTTTAAAAGGTGACGTGTCAGCCACTGATTGGTTCTATAGTGTTTTTAGAAATCCGGAGAATATCAGTGTTTTGGCGGACTATGACGTCACAATAGGTTGGTCACGTGACATGGGTCTCAGGTCTATAAAAGCCCCCGCTTCACAGCGGACGGCGGAGTTGGTGTCTTGACGTCGACCTGTGCAGACCCCTTCTCCCATAGCAGAGTACTCCCTTGTTCCGGATAGAGTCATCCAGATGATAGCAGTTAAGTCTTCCGACTATGCACTTGGAAAATAAACATGAGAACTTCAACCGAGTTGTTTTTCCGTGTTCGTTAGGGAACTGGAATTTATAATAAAGTTAATTCACCGGAAAAGAAAGTAATACGGAGTAAAGGGAGATAAGACCACAGTCGGTTAAGACCAAGTTGTAACGACGTCTTAGGGTGATCCAAGAACCCAGATCACCAAGGAAGGAGACGGAGACGGAGGTGAAATTCAACGGAGCAACTACGGAGGCGGTATCGGGCGGAGCAGTTGCAGAGACGGGAACGACGAAGCAGTTGCAGAGGCGGTACCGGACGACGGAGTTGCAGAGGCAGTACCTGACGGAGCGGTTGCGGTAACCGGAAGTGAGAACACTTCCGAGATACCCCATTTCAGGTGCAGTCGCAGGTGGCGGTGAGGCGGAGCCAACCGGAGCAGTTTGCAGTGAGGCGGAACCTGGCAGAGCGGTTGCAGTATTCGGAAACGGCAACGTTCCCGGATTCTCATTCCAGGTGCAGTCGCAGTTGCAGTAAGGCGGAAAACGACGGAGCTGTTGCAGTAAAGCGGTATCCCGACGGAGCAGTTGCAGTACCCGGAGACGGAAACGCCTCCGGATTCTTACGTTACAGGTGCAGTTGCAGATTAGCAGTCGGACAACGGTTAAGAGGTCCATTCCAGACCACGCTACCAACCTTAGAGACTTCTAGCCGGAGTTCAACCGTACAGCAGTAGCAGTTTCCTGGAGTTTTACCGTTTCAGCTCCGGTTAAATAACAACTCACCCACCTCCCAAGAAAACCGGTTCATCAAGACGTCACAGAAGGGTGCAAACCCGTTACAATAGAACAGAATGCTCACACTTGCGTCCATTAAAATAAATGGTAGCATCCAAATACTCGACTGAACAGGTATGTTTTCAGCTGACGTTCAAAAGTGAACAGTCCTGTGGTACCTCCAGTGCTTCTTGAGATCATTCCACATTTTGGTGTTCAAGCACTGAACACTCGATCCCCATATCTGGAAATGCGAGTTGCTGGAACCTTCAGCTTCATCTGGGAGGATGATTGCAGTCTGCCTGGGTATAGATGAAAGAAGTTCTTCCAAGTACACTGGAGCTTTGTGTTGGAGGATTTTCTGTGTATTAAGCATTTGCTTTTTAAACAATGTATGTGTTAATGGGTAGCCAATGTAGCTGCTGTCCAACTCGTGTGACGTGCTCAAAGCGAGATGACCTGTCAAGCTACGTTTTTTTTGCACACGTTGCAGTTTAATTTTCTGTTTGTTCTGCAGACCCAAGAGTAACACATTTCCATAATCAAGCTGAGATCTTACGGAGGGAATCTTCCGTCAGAGTAGTGTTTTAGATAGCCCTTGGGGACAAACACATATTCGATCATTACATTAGTGTCGTGACCAGAGTTAGTCGACATAGAACGCATAACAGCCTACCTTACACTCTCCGCAACGCACATGCCTCGGAGTTTAGTCTTCTACCACAACGGAAAATAAAATTTCTATTCAGAGCTGAGGTGTCCTATCGGACGCGTTTGCAGCTACATAATACTATGGGGGCAAAATTTACATGGCGATTTAAAGTGTATAAACGATGCCTTTAGTGTGTTGTTATATACACGATGAAGATATACAAACACTGTTGTGAAATATATAAGTTGTCCAATTCCAGGCAGCGTTTTATCACCGATCGTACTTCTGCTTTTCAACCCTATAGCAACATCCAAGGCGGAATATCTGGTTTGGGAATGAACGACCGAAAAAATGGAACCACAGCTGTACAGACTGGGTATCGTTAGATAGGGAATCACCTCGGAGGGGCGAAATGGATGGATGCTTGTCGGCATACTTTGTCGGCAGCCATTGCCACGCATGTAAACATGATGTGGTAAACACCTTATTTCTGCGAAATAATCTTTGACTCAGCACACATAATAACTGCCATGTGGAACAACATATTCACAAAACACAAAGTAAAAAAGCATGTCTCCCGGTTCTTAAGCTTTCCATTTCTACTATCCTATAGCTTGTTAGGCTACTTTTTATTATGCAGCTGTAAATTCCCATTTATTATTTACACTCCGCAAATAATATATTTTATATTTTATTCGTAATCATTCGACAGAGGTCGCTACTGGGATTTGTGTGTTTGTTGAGTCAGTCAAAGTAACGGTCATTTCGCTTATTTTCTGTGATCTATATAGAATTTCGCTGCCATAATGGCTGGAAATATAAAAGTTATTGAAACAGATGCTAACTTTCAACCGGAATTAGCAAATGCCGGCACAAAACTCGTTGTTGTTGACTTTCACGCAGTTTGGTAAGTGTGCCTTGGGCGATAATGGAGATATTTTGCTGACAGCTCTTGTCAAAAATAGATTTACAGTGTAGATCTAACATTAATTTACTTGAAAACTGTTGGCAAACTTAGAAATGCGGCGAAATTTAATGATTAAATTTCGCCGCATTTCTAAGTTTGCCAACAGTTTTCAAGTATCGCTGAAATTTGTTATATTGTTGACATAATTAGCATTGTGTGACCAAAGTTCGGGATACTAAGTTGTTTCAGTCGTGTTTAAAGAATATGACTGAAATATTTGATAAAATGAAAATCAAAACTACAATTGTTATGCTGACAGTGATGTGTTTTATGGAAACCTCCCACGAAATTTCGAATAGCAGCAAGTTTGTTTACCGACGATGTATGCAGTGCCCCTAGCGAGTGAAAGTGTGCCTAATTTCGTGATATGACAAGCCATCGTTCTAATATGTCTATTAAACCATAAAATTCATTCGAAACATTGTGAACAATTTAAGCCTCTTAAACTTGGTGATCAACTCCAATATTAATCCCATTTATTGCTATTAGTCACCTCTAAACTACTACAGTAAAGGCCCTCCCATCCTCCCCACCATTTCTGTGTGCTAGCGGCTTCCTTTTGTGGGGACAGAAAAGTGAAGTTGCTGCGCATGCGCGCACGCAGGTGCGTGGCGGTTTTGTATTTATGTATTGTTTTTAGTTTGACACTATGGTCGGTTGCAAAATAAATAAATTGGTACTTTGGAACTAATTAGGGCATTTCGGCACGAAATGTCCTTATGGTTTTGTCAGAATTTTTTTTTTTTTTTTTTTTTTTTTTTTTTTTTTTCACTTTTTGGTTTCCGGACGATAACTCAAGAACGCCTTGACGAATCTTCGAGAAATTTTCACCAGTTATCACATATATTACATAGATGAAATCTATTGTTTTGGAGCCGGCTCCGAGGTCCGGTTAGTCCGTGAGGATGAATTTTGTGTCAAATGGTTTCCGGATGATAACTCAAAAAGTACTTGTGCTACCATTCTGAAACTTGACATATACGTTGATATAGTGTCTCAGAGGAACCCTATCGATTATGGAGTCAATCCCTCAAACGACCTTTGACCCAGGGGCCGAAAACAATTTTGGTGAGTCATCCTTGAGGCTGATTGCATATCTCGGAAAAGGTGCATCATAGAGCGAAACGGACGTTATTTTCGGACTCGTCACCCTAGACAAACATGTCTAAGGGGTATTATGGATGAACTTTGACCTTGACCCGAAATTTTTTTGCCGAGTCGGCATTTTTCGTTTCCTTCGATATCTCGAAAATGGTGCGTCGTAGAGCGAAACGGACGTTATTTTCGGACTCGTGACAGTAGGCAAACATGTCTCAGGGGTAGCATGGATGAACTTTGACCTTGACTTGAAATTTTTTTGCTGAGTCGGCATTCTTCGTTTTCTTCGATATCTCGGAAATGGTGCGTCGTAGAGCGAAACGGACGTTATTTTCGGACTCGTGACACTAGACAAACATGTCTTAGGGGTATGTTGGATGAACTTGGCCTTGGGCCAAATTTTTTTTTGCTGAGTCGGCGTTTCTCATTTTCGGCCATATCTCGGAAGTGGTATGTCATAGAGTGAAACGGACGTTATTTTCGGACTCGTGACACTAGACAAACATGTCTTAGGGGTATCTTCGGTGAACTTGGCCCTGGGCCAAAATTTTTTTTGCTGAGTCGACGTTTTTCATTTTCGGCCATATCTCGGAAACAGTGCGTCGTAGAGCGAAACGGACATTATTTTTGGACTCGTCGATCTAGACAAACATGTCTTAGGGGTATTATGAATGAACTTTGACCTTGACCCAAAATTTTTTCGCCAAGTCGGCATTTTTCGTTTTTCGGCGATATCTCGGAAACGGTGCGTCGTAGAGCGAAACGGACGTTATTTTCGGACTCGTGGCACTAGACAAACATGTCTGATGGGTATTATAGATGAACTTTGACCTTGACCCGAAATTTTTTTGCCGAAGCGGCATTTTTCGTCGATATCTCGGAAACGGTGCGTCGTAGAGCGAAACGGACGTTATTTTTGGACTCGTGACACTAGGCAAACGTGTCTTAGGGGTATGTTGGGTCAACTTGATCCTGTGCCAAATTTTTTTCGCTTTCTTGAAATTTTTCATTTCTGGCCATATCTCGGAAACGATGCATCGTTGAATGAAGTGGATGTTATTTTTGGACTCGTGGTACTAGACAAACATGTCTTAAGGGTATGTTGGGTGAAATTGTGCCTGGACCAAATTTTTTTTTCTGCTGAATCGGCATTTTCCATTTTCGGTCATATCTCGTTTATTTTCATTTATATCTCAGAAACCGTCGTCTTGGAATGGATGTATCTACATACATAATCATTTTGGTTGCAGAGTTGTCAGTAATTAACAGTTCACCTGTGATTGTGTTGTGTATCGAAATGCCCCAAGGCCTCTAGGCCTTTACGTCTAGTTATATTTATTTTCCATTTAGAAAAAAATAGGGTCGGGGGGATCCATAAACCAGCGAATTAAATAACTAGGGCCTAAAACAAAAACATTTATTTTCGAGTTCAAGAAGGTAAAGGTTTTGTCCAGTACGATTTCATTGCTGTACCCATAATGTTGAGGGATTGAATAAGGTTCCATAATCCATTCTTGTTACAAGCTTCTCCGGGAAGTATTTGGTAAGAAATAATGAGTTAGTGAATATTTTAGTAGTTATATATACATACAACCCTGTTTGTATATTGGTACAGCGGATTACTCCCCGAGGGAGAGTGAGAGATTACTACCCGAGGCGTAAGCCGAGGGTGGTAATGTCTCACGAGGGGAATAATCCGCGGTACCAATATGCATACAGGGTTGTATTTCTTATATTATACCGAATGTCTGTTTTGATAAAACAATATTGAACAATACAGCGCAGCAATGCTGCCGGTTAGTATATCAAATTACCAACCGGTTAGTATACCGGTATCATGTTTTTGTGGTCGGCTCCAGCAGAGCGTATTACTTATATGTATTGGCCAATCACAGAGCGTGATTCTTACATGAGGCATAATATTGTGTGTTGCTGCATGGAATAAAAATAGTTAAGGTCTGGAACTTACATTACTGGCAGTAATGATATTTTGTCTGAATTAACGTATTTTGGGCAACAGGGATGATAGGCCTCCGGGGGATACACCAACGTGATCATCAGCGACCGAATGGTCAAGTTTCTGTGATGTTACACTTGACATAGGACAATACATATGTACATGTACCTCTTCATATGTAGTTCCTCAACACACAAAAATAAGGTATAGGCTGTCTCAACAGCGCTGAGGGACCATTTTATGGTCACACGAGGAGGCACATGTATTGTCCAATGTTAAGTGTAACATCACAGAGACTTGACGTATATATTATGTGAACTGTCACTTCCAAAAAGCAAGAAAACCACCTTAGGCATCGATGAAAATTGACATTGACAAAACTGTTAGAAATACCTGAAAGTTCTGCCATCAGTTAACATTTGCAAGCCACATTCAATGCAATGCTTCTTTGTGTTCTTGCGTTTGATATCTGCCTTTATCATTTTGTTTTAGGCCTACTCATGAATTCCTGTCAAGTGTCATTGCGTATCACATGGAAACTAAATTATCCACAAGATTCATCAGGTGCTCGCTTTCTTGTGCTCACTCCAGGTGCGGACCATGTCGCAATATTGCCCCAATCTTTGAGCAGTACGCTGCTAAGTATTCCCGGGCGCTGTTTTTCAAGGTGGATGTGGACAAGTGCCCAGACACGGCTGCCAGTAATGCTGTCGCTGCGATGCCAACGTTCATTTTTTTCCGCAACAAGACAAAGGTGGACAGCATGCGTGGTGCAAACCCAGTCGAGCTTGAGGAGAAGATCAAGAAGTGGTACCAAGAGGACGAGGCTGAGGGCGAGGATGTCCCTGTCAAAGGACATGTGAGTGTTACTGTAACCTTGGTAACTCAGAGGCTGAGGGCGAGGATGTCCCTGTCAAAGGACATGTGAGTGTCACCGTAACCTTGGTAACTCAGAGGCTGAGGGCGAGGATGTCCCTGTCAAAGGACATGTGAGTGTCACCGTAACCTTGGTAACTCAGAGGCTGAGGGCGAGGATGTCCCTGTCAAAGGACATGTGAGTGTCACCGCAGGGATCGACATTAGGCGTATGACACTAGTGGCCCCATGGGGCCAGTAACATCTGGAAGTTACTGGCCCCATCAATAATCTACTGGCCCCACTTTCGAAGTTCACTAACTATCAATGTGTACGTGAATATCAAACACTGATGTATTTTTTACAAAGAAGCATCATGTGTATATTGTGAAATACAAACTCAAAGAATTAAGATTTTATACTGGCCCAGTGGGGCCAGTGACTTAAGGAATCTGGTGGCCCCTACTGGCCCCACAGGCTCAAAATATGGTGTGGGGCCAGCGGGCCAGTGTTAATGTCGATCCCTGCACCGTAACCTTGGTAACTCAGAGGCTGAGGGCGAGGATGTCCCTGTCAAAGGACATGTGAGTGTCACTGTAACCTTGGTAACTCAGAGGCTGAGGGCGAGGATGTCCCTGTCAAAGGACATGTGAGTGTCACCGTAACCTTGGTAACTCAGAGGCTGAGGGCGAGGATGTCCCTGTCAAAGGACATGTGAGTGTCACCGTAACCTTGGTAACTCAGAGGCTGAGGGCGAGGATGTCCCTGTCAAAGGACATGTGAGTGTCACCGTAACCTTGGTAACTCAGAGGCTGAGGGCGAGGATGTCCCTGTCAAAGGACATGTGAGTGTCACCGTAACCTTGGTAACTCAGAGGCTGAGGGCGAGGATGTCCCTGTCAAAGGACATGTGAGTGTCACCGTAACCTTGGTAACTCAGAGGCTGAGGGCGAGGATGTCCCTGTCAAAGGACATGTGAGTGTCACCGTAACCTTGGTAACTCAGAGGCTGAGGGCGAGGATGTCCCTGTCAAAGGACATGTGAGTGTCACCGTAACCTTGGTAACTCAGAGGCTGAGGGCGAGGATGTCCCTGTCAAAGGACATGTGAGTGTCACTGTAACCTTGGTAACTCAGAGGCTGAGGGCGAGGATGTCCCTGTCAAAGGACATGTGAGTGTCACTGTAACCTTGGTAACTCAGAGGCAGAGGGCGAGGATGTCCCTGTCAAAGGATATGTTAGTGTCACTGTAACCTTGGTAACTCAGAGGCTGAGGGTGAGGATGTCCCTGTCAAAGGACATGTGAGTGTCACTGTAACCTTGGTAACTCAGAGGCAGAGGGCGAGGATGTCAGAGGCAGAGTGATCGACATTAGGCGTATGACACTAGTGGCCCCATGGGGCCAGTAACATCTGGAAGTTACTGGCCCCATCAATAATCTACTGGCCCCACTTTCGAAGTTCACTAACTATCAATGTGTACGTGAATATCAAACACTGATGTATTTTTTACAAAGAAGCATCATGTGTATATTGTGAAATACAAACTCAAAGAATTAAGATTTTATACTGGCCCAGTGGGGCCAGTGACTTAAGGAATCTGGTGGCCCCTACTGGCCCCACAGGCTCAAAATATGGTGTGGGGCCAGCGGGCCAGTGTTAATGTCGATCCCTGCACCGTAACCTTGGTAACTCAGAGGCTGAGGGCGAGGATGTCCCTGTCAAAGGACATGTGAGTGTCACTGTAACCTTGGTAACTCAGAGGCTGAGGGCGAGGATGTCCCTGTCAAAGGACATGTGAGTGTCACCGTAACCTTGGTAACTCAGAGGCTGAGGGCGAGGATGTCCCTGTCAAAGGACATGTGAGTGTCACCGTAACCTTGGTAACTCAGAGGCTGAGGGCGAGGATGTCCCTGTCAAAGGACATGTGAGTGTCACCGTAACCTTGGTAACTCAGAGGCTGAGGGCGAGGATGTCCCTGTCAAAGGACATGTGAGTGTCACTGTAACCTTGGTAACTCAGAGGCTGAGGGCGAGGATGTCCCTGTCAAAGGACATGTGAGTGTCACTGTAACCTTGGTAACTCAGAGGCAGAGGGCGAGGATGTCCCTGTCAAAGGATATGTTAGTGTCACTGTAACCTTGGTAACTCAGAGGCTGAGGGCGAGGATGTCCCTGTCAAAGGACATGTGAGTGTCACCGTAACCTTGGTAACTCAGAGGCTGAGGGCGAGGATGTCCCTGTCAAAGGACATGTGAGTGTCACTGTAACCTTGGTAACTCAGAGGCTGAGGGCGAGGATGTCCCTGTCAAAGGACATGTGAGTGTCACTGTAACCTTGGTAACTCAGAGGCAGAGGGCGAGGATGTCCCTGTCAAAGGATATGTTAGTGTCACTGTAACCTTGGTAACTCAGAGGCTGAGGGTGAGGATGTCCCTGTCAAAGGACATGTGAGTGTCACTGTAACCTTGGTAACTCAGAGGCAGAGGGCGAGGATGTCAGAGGCAGAGTGATCGACATTAGGCGTATGACACTAGTGGCCCCATGGGGCCAGTAACATCTGGAAGTTACTGGCCCCATCAATAATCTACTGGCCCCACTTTCGAAGTTCACTAACTATCAATGTGTACGTGAATATCAAACACTGATGTATTTTTTACAAAGAAGCATCATGTGTATATTGTGAAATACAAACTCAAAGAATTAAGATTTTATACTGGCCCAGTGGGGCCAGTGACTTAAGGAATCTGGTGGCCCCTACTGGCCCCACAGGCTCAAAATATGGTGTGGGGCCAGCGGGCCAGTGTTAATGTCGATCCCTGCACCGTAACCTTGGTAACTCAGAGGCTGAGGGCGAGGATGTCCCTGTCAAAGGACATGTGAGTGTCACTGTAACCTTGGTAACTCAGAGGCTGAGGGCGAGGATGTCCCTGTCAAAGGACATGTGAGTGTCACCGTAACCTTGGTAACTCAGAGGCTGAGGGCGAGGATGTCCCTGTCAAAGGACATGTGAGTGTCACCGTAACCTTGGTAACTCAGAGGCTGAGGGCGAGGATGTCCCTGTCAAAGGACATGTGAGTGTCACCGTAACCTTGGTAACTCAGAGGCTGAGGGCGAGGATGTCCCTGTCAAAGGACATGTGAGTGTCACTGTAACCTTGGTAACTCAGAGGCTGAGGGCGAGGATGTCCCTGTCAAAGGACATGTGAGTGTCACTGTAACCTTGGTAACTCAGAGGCAGAGGGCGAGGATGTCCCTGTCAAAGGATATGTTAGTGTCACTGTAACCTTGGTAACTCAGAGGCTGAGGGTGAGGATGTCCCTGTCAAAGGACATGTGAGTGTCACTGTAACCTTGGTAACTCAGAGGCAGAGGGCGAGGATGTCCCTGTCAAAGGATATGTGAGTGTCACTGTAACCTTGGTAACTCAGAGGCTGAGGGCGAGGATGTCCCTGTCAAAGGACATGTGAGTGTCACTGTAACCTTGGTAACTCAGAGGCTGAGGGCTAGGATGTCCCTGTCAAAGGACATGTGAGTGTCACTGTAACCTTGGTAACTCAGAGGCTGAGGGCGAGGATGTCCCTGTCAAAGGACATGTGAGTGTCACCGTAACCTTGGTAACTCAGAGGCTGAGGGCGAGGATGTCCCTGTCAAAGGATATGTGAGTGTCACTGTAACCTTGGTAACTCAGAGGCTGAGGGCGAGGATGTCCCTGTCAAAGGACATGTGAGTGTCACTGTAACCTTGGTAACTCAGAGGCTGAGGGCGAGGATGTCCCTGTCAAAGGACATGTGAGTGTCACTGTAACCTTGGTAACTCAGAGGCTGAGGGCGAGGATGTCCCTGTCAAAGGACATGTGAGTGTCACTGTAACCTTGGTAACTCAGAGGCTGAGGGCGAGGATGTCCCTGTCAAAGGACATGTGAGTGTCACTGTAACCTTGGTAACTCAGAGGCTGAGGGCGAGGATGTCCCTGTCAAAAGACATGTGAGTGTCACTGTAACCTTGGTAACTCAGAGGCTGAGGGCGAGGATGTCCCTGTCAAAGGATATGTGAGTGTCACTGTAACCTTGGTAACTCAGAGGCTGAGGGTGAGGATGTCCCTGTCAAAGGACATGTGAGTGTGACTGTAACCTTGGTAACTCAGAGGCTGACGGCGAGGATGTCCCTGTCAAAGGACATGTGAGTGTCACTGTAACCTTGGTAACTCAGAGGCTGAGGGCGAGGATGTCCCTGTCAAAGGACATGTGAGTGTCACTGTAACCTTGGTAACTCAGAGGCAGAGGGCGAGGATGTCCCTGTCAAAGGATATGTGAGTGTCACTGTAACCTTGGTAACTCAGAGGCTGAGGGCGAGGATGTCCCTGTCAAAGGACATGTGAGTGTCACTGTAACCTTGGTAACTCAGAGGCAGAGGGCGAGGATGTCCCTGTCAAAGGATATGTGAGTGTCACTGTAACCTTGGTAACTCAGAGGCTGAGGGCGAGGATGTCCCTGTCAAAGGACATGTGAGTGTCACTGTAACCTTGGTAACTCAGAGGCTGAGGGCGAGGATGTCCCTGTCAAAAGACATGTGAGTGTCACTGTAACCTTGGTAACTCAGAGGCTGAGGGCGAGGATGTCCCTGTCAAAGGATATGTGAGTGTCACTGTAACCTTGGTAACTCAGAGGCTGAGGGTGAGGATGTCCCTATCAAAGGACATGTGAGTGTGACTGTAACCTTGGTAACTCAGAGGCTGAGGGCGAGGATGTCCCTGTCAAAGGACATGTGAGTGTCACCGTAACCTTGGTAACTCAGAGGCTGAGGGCGAGGATGTCCCTGTCAAAGGATATGTGAGTGTCACTGTAACCTTGGTAACTCAGAGGCTGAGGGCGAGGATGTCCCTGTCAAAGGACATGTGAGTGTCACTGTAACCTTGGTAACTCAGAGGCTGAGGGCGAGGATGTCCCTGTCAAAGGACATGTGAGTGTCACTGTAACCTTGGTAACTCAGAGGCTGAGGGCGAGGATGTCCCTGTCAAAGGACATGTGAGTGTCACTGTAACCTTGGTAACTCAGAGGCTGAGGGCGAGGATGTCCCTGTCAAAGGACATGTGAGTGTCACTGTAACCTTGGTAACTCAGAGGCTGAGGGCGAGGATGTCCCTGTCAAAAGACATGTGAGTGTCACTGTAACCTTGGTAACTCAGAGGCTGAGGGCGAGGATGTCCCTGTCAAAGGATATGTGAGTGTCACTGTAACCTTGGTAACTCAGAGGCTGAGGGTGAGGATGTCCCTGTCAAAGGACATGTGAGTGTGACTGTAACCTTGGTAACTCAGAGGCTGACGGCGAGGATGTCCCTGTCAAAGGACATGTGAGTGTCACTGTAACCTTGGTAACTCAGAGGCTGAGGGCGAGGATGTCCCTGTCAAAGGACATGTGAGTGTCACTGTAACCTTGGTAACTCAGAGGCAGAGGGCGAGGATGTCCCTGTCAAAGGATATGTGAGTGTCACTGTAACCTTGGTAACTCAGAGGCTGAGGGCGAGGATGTCCCTGTCAAAGGACATGTGAGTGTCACTGTAACCTTGGTAACTCAGAGGCAGAGGGCGAGGATGTCCCTGTCAAAGGATATGTGAGTGTCACTGTAACCTTGGTAACTCAGAGGCTGAGGGCGAGGATGTCCCTGTCAAAGGACATGTGAGTGTCACTGTAACCTTGGTAACTCAGAGGCTGAGGGCGAGGATGTCCCTGTCAAAAGACATGTGAGTGTCACTGTAACCTTGGTAACTCAGAGGCTGAGGGCGAGGATGTCCCTGTCAAAGGATATGTGAGTGTCACTGTAACCTTGGTAACTCAGAGGCTGAGGGTGAGGATGTCCCTATCAAAGGACATGTGAGTGTGACTGTAACCTTGGTAACTCAGAGGCTGAGGGCGAGGATGTCCCTGTCAAAGGACATGTGAGTGTCACTGTAACCTTGGTAACTCAGAGGCTGAATGCGAGGATGTCCCTGTCAAAGGACATGTGAGTGTCACTGTAACCTTGGTAACTCAGAGGCTGAGGGCGAGGATGTCCCTGTCAAAGGACATGTGAGTGTCACTGTAACCTTGGTAACTCAGAGGCTGAGGGCGAGGATGTCCCTGTCAAAGGACATGTGAGTGTCACTGTAACCTTGGTAACTCAGAGGCTGAGGGTGAGGATGTCCCTGTCAAAGGACATGTGAGTGTCACTGTAACCTTGGTAACTCAGAAGCTGAGGGCGAGGATGTCCCTGTCAAAGGACATGTGAGTGTCACTGTAACCTTGGTAACTCAGAGGCTGAGGGCGAGGATGTCCCTGTCAAAAGACATGTGAGTGTCACTGTAACCTTGGTAACTCAGAGGCTGAGGGCGAGGATGTCCCTGTCAAAGGACATGTGAGTGTGACTGTAACCTTGGTAACTCAGAGGCTGAGGGCGAGGATGTCCCACTCCCTGTCAAAAGACATGTGAGTGTCACTGTAACCTTGGTAACTCAGAGGCTGAGGGCGAGGATGTCCCTGTCAAAGGACATGTGAGTGTCACTGTAACCTTGGTAACTCAGAGGCTGAGGGCGAGGATGTCTCTGTCAAAGGACATGTGAGTGTCACTGTGACCTTGGTAACTCAGAGGCTGAGGGTGAGGATGTCCCTGTCAAAGGACATGTGAGTGTCACTGTAACCTTGGTAACTCGTTCTCCATCATTCTAAGACACAATGTCACAGTGACAGATTGTAGTGCAGAATACGGATAAATTTGATGATATCTGCATTAAATGAAGTTTTAATGAACAAAATTTTTACTACATTGTAATAGATGTATCGGCATGTGTTTAGGTCTGAGTTTTAGGTCTGAGCAGTCTGAGATTGATGATTGTTTTTTCTATTGACTGACTGCTGTATTTGTAGATGGACCTATCATCGATGATAGCCAAGTCCGGCTGTGAATGTTTGAATGAGGACGATGACCACCCTTTGGCCCATGCCCTGACTACGAAGGGAGGCTACCTGCAGTCTGATTGCGACCCTCAACTCATCATCGCCATCACGTTTAATCAAGCCGTCAAACTACACTCCCTCAAAATACAGGCCCCTGCAGGTACAGCGGTATTCCAAACTGGAGTAACTATCTGTTGTAGAACATGATCTCAGCATGTGATTATCCTTGTCTGCACCGAAGAGAACAATTGTAGCATAAGTCTCACCCTATAACTCTACACATTTTTGGATGACCGCGTTTTGCTAGATTGTGGGCCAAAGACCGTGAAGATATTCCTGAATCAGCCCAGCACGTTGGATTTTGACAGCGCTGATGGGATGTCACCGGCTCAGCAGCTGGAGTAAGTCCCTCAATGTCATGTCACCTGTCACTTGTGGATTGAGCAGAATATCAGTATTCTGAGCTTCACCAAAATCCAATACATTCCTGTGTTTCATGAAATGCTTTTTCCTCACAGTTTGACTCCGGAAGATTTGGAGAAAGGAAGCGTTATCGGATTGAAATATGTCAAGTTTCAAAATGTTCAGAACGTTACGGTATGTACACATGATTATGTTTTCCAGATTGTGATCAGTACAATCTGGCTGCTTCATGAGATACTAAAACACAATTCTCCCCACTCCAATGCAGCTGTTTGTGCGTGATAACCAGGCGGATGAAGAACAAACCCAGATCGAATACCTCGGCTTCATCGGGTCCCCGGTCAGCACGACCAACATGTCCGACTTCAAGCGCGTATGTACTAATTAATCATCCAACATCGACAGAATAAAATAACATTTTAGAACTGATTTGTGTGTAAACTACATTGTGTATATTTTAATACAGGTTGCTGGCAAGAAGGGGGAGAGTCACTGATTATACTTGTCCAGATTGTGAGGACCTGCACCTGCACATCAACACCTGAGGGCCGGCGGGGGAAGGGGGGGGGGTATGTTAGCACATCAATCCGCTTCGAGAGAGACACCTTCATCCAGAACATTCTCTTATGTTTTATGTGATATGACAGACACATGTGCATGGAATTACGTGTATGTATAAGGAATGTTCGTCTAGGTAATAAATTATCTTTACTGTACATTTGTTGTTCAGGGGATTGCTATTGTTCGAGGACAAAAACAATGTTTTTGAAGAAACAATATACCGTATTCGCGCGCATACAGTCGCATGTGCGTTTATGCGAAATTTGCTTGTTTTAGGCCACTCATAATTTGGAAAATATTTCGTACATACGCACATGTGCGATCGTTTTCGATAAGGGGTTGACTGCAAAGCCCTTTGATCAGGCTCAGATAGTTTGACTGTATTAGAAGTACCTGTAGTAGTGAATTTAGTGCCATACATGTAAAACCACAGTGATAAACATGAGTTAGTAAAACACAGATCACAGGATCACGAGAACATATATCACAACAAGTAAACCGGCTCAGGGTATATGTCCTGAAAAAGTCAAGTATATACATGTATCTTCCATCATCAGCAAACCCGGAATCACTAACTTGCCTACAAATTTCTCTGGAACTTATTAGTGACATTAAAAATACTGTTTATGTAATGAAACTCCACACTTTCCAGAACAATGACATTATTACAGTATGACAGTATTAGTGACATTAAAAATACTGTTCATGTAATGAAACTCCACACTCTCCAGAATAAAGACTTAATTACAAAATTAGCCCAAGGGCTAAGATAGGTTACCGGACAACTTTAGTTGAAACAGGACAGGTGAGATATGACGTTAAGATAAACCAATCATCTTTGTGAACTTCAATGTCATCATTAAGTGTGCAGCATATAACCTTGTATTCATGTATGTTCAAAATACAAATACAAGGTCTATCTACAAGTCTTTTGTCTATAAACGAAATTTACACATTTCGTGTTGGACGTGACACTGAGATATAGCACTCAATGTCATCTGACGTCAAGTTCAACGTCACCCAAAAAAGCCACATATATATGTGGTATACATGTATATGACTTCCAATTCCAGCTATACCTACAAACATTTTTTGGCTGTAGAGGCCAATTTACACACTCAAGGGGCCTTTTAAGCAATTCAAAGCACTCCATCTTTATACACAATGTCAGGGACCCCAATTAGCATGTTTTATAACAAAAATCTCAAAACTGATCAGATAAATTTGAAGGAAAACGACCAAAAATTAAATTTGGGGCCTATTCAGCCTAAATTTCTAGCCTTTTGAGCAATTCAAGGCACTTTATACACTATATATATATTTATACACATCATGTCAAAAACCCCAATTACTATGTTTTGAAATAAAAATCTCAAAAGTGATCAGACAGTTTTCGATTAAAGACAAACAAGGTGCAAATTTGGGCATTTTCGACTCAAAAATGGCTGTTTTGACATTTCAAGGTCATCCAAGGTCAAATTCAAGGTCACCACACAAGTCTTCATATACTAGTATGACTTCCCATTTGAAAGTGCTAATTTCTAAGCTCTATCTTCAAGCATTCTATGAGTACAGTCTAGGCAGCTCCCATTATGAAGGAAAAAAGTGCCGAAAATTTTCAAAGTCCCAAATTTTTTTCGAAGGGTGAAAAAAATTTTTTTGCCTAGAAATGGCCCAAAATGGATAGTAACGCAATTTGGGGCAAAAAAAAAATTTTTCGTCGACCCGTCAAAAATTCAAAATGGCCGCCACACGGAGACCAGCGATTCAAGGGTAACAAAACTTATACACATCATAAAGGTACATAGAGGGAATCTTCTGAAACGAAAATCTCAAAACTGATCAGACAGTTTTCGAGAAAAGACAGAAAAGCTGCAAATTTGGGCATTTTTCGACCCAAAAATGGCTATTTTGACCTTTCAAGGTCATCCAAGGTCAAATTCAAGGTCACCACACAAGTCGCCATATATGACTTCCCATTTGAAAATGCCAATATCTAAGCTCTATCTTTAAGCGTTCTATGAGTACAGTCCGGGCAGCTCCCATTATGAAGGAAAAAAGTGCCGAAAATTTTCTAAGTCCAAAATTTTTTTCAAAGGGTGAAAATTTTTTTTTGCCTAGAAATGGCCCGAAATGGATAGTAACGCGATTTGGGGCAAAAAAAATTTTTTTCGCCGACCCGTCAAAAATTCAAAATGGCCGCCACACGGAGACCGGCGATTCAAGGGCAACAAAACTTATACACATCATAAAGGTACATAAGGGGAATGTTTTGAAACAAAAATCTCAAAACTGATCAGACAGTTTTTGAGAAAATGGCCGCCAAAGTCCAAAATTGGCCATTTTTCGTCAAAAATGGCCGCCATTTTGAGAAAAATGCGAAAATAAAAAAACTAAAAAAAAACCCCCTCTTGAAATATTTTTAGGCATTTTTGTGCAAAATTTCAGAAAAATCCGCCTGTAAACTTTAACGATACAGCTGTGGACGGACGACGGACGACGGACGCCGGACGACGGACGACGGACGACGGACGACGGACGCAACGTGACGGCAATAGGTTATCGGACCATAGGTACGGTAACCTAATATGACAGTATCAGTGACATTAAAAATACTGTTTATTTAATGAAACTCCACACTTTCCACAATAATGACATTATTAGGGCATTTCGGCCCGAAATGCCCTTATGGTTTTGTCTGGTTTTTTAGGTTACCGGACCTATGGTCCGATAACCTATTGGCATGGCGTTGCGTCCGTCGTCGTCGTCCACATTTTTATCTTTTTTGTTTACGGGCGAATTTTTCTGAAATTTTGCACAAAAATACTTAAAAATAATTCAAGAAGGAGGTATTTTTTAGTTTTTTGATTTTCGCATTTTTTTCAAAATGGCGACCGTTTTCGACGAAAAATGCCTGATTTTGGACTTTGGCGGCCATTTTCTCAAAATCTGTTCAGTAACTTTTTTTCTTTTTGATACAAAAGACTCCTCGTATGTACTCCTATGATGTCTATAAATTTCGTTGCGCTTGAATCGCTCGAAGTGGGCCAATGGCCCAAACTCGGCCCAAATGGGACTTTCCCATGTTAAATTCTCCTATGCTTTATAATGGGACACATTATGCCTAATATCTCACTTGATATTGAGATTAGAGACTAGGAATCAATTGTGGACATATAGGAAATGATATATGCTGAATATTCTCGTGACCTTGAATTTGACCCCTGACCTCAGTTTCAAGGTCAGAGCACAAAATGGCTTATATCTCGCTTATTATCGACTCTACAGCTTAGGAATCAATTGTGGACATATAGGAAATGATATACATTGTATGCTGAATATTCTGATGACCTTGAATTTGACCTTTGACCTCATTTTCAAGGTCACAGGACAAAATGGCTAATATCTCGCTTGTTATCGACTTTACAGCTTAGGAATCAATTATGAACATATAGGAAATGATATATGCAGATTATTGTCATGACCTTGAATTTGACCTTTGACCTCATTTTGAAGGTCACAGGACAAAATGGCTAATATCTCACTTATTATCGATTTTACAGCTTAGGAATCAATTGTGGATATATAGGAAATGATATATGCTGAATATTCTCATGACCTTGAATTTCACCTCTGACCTCATTTCCAAGGTCACAGGAGAAAATGGCTCATATCTTGCTCCTCTATTGACTGTATGGCTTGGGAATCAATTGTGGACACATAAAATGGTATGCACTGAATATTTTGATGACCTTGAGTTTGACCTTTGCTTTCATTTCCAAGGCCACAGCAAAAAGTTGCTAATATCTCTCTGATTATTGAATTTACAGCTTAGCAATCAACTGTGGACATGATATATGCTTAATATTGTATATGCTGAATATTCTTTTGACCTTGAATTTAACCATTGACCTGGCTAACATCTAAAATATTAAACATTGTCCGGTAACCTATCTTTGGCCCTCGGCCTAATTTTTTTTTTTTTTTTTCTTCTTCTTTTTTTTTTACTTTTCGCCGTTTTGGTTTCCGATCAATAACTCGGGAACGCCTGAACGGATCTTGTCCAAATTTACAACACTGGTCAGAAATATTACATGGAAGACCCCTATTGTTTTGGAGGCGGCTCCGGGGTCCGTGAGGTCCGTGAGGATGAAATCAAGGTTGATTTCGAGACTTGGTTTCCGATCGATAACTCAAAAAGTATTCATGCAATGGCAAGTATTCTCTGCATGGGAGTTCATATACCACCAAGGAAGAACCCTATTGATTTTGGGATCACTCCCTCGAACGACCTTTGACCTAGAGCTCGGAAGAATTTTTGCTGATTCATCCTTGAGGCTTTCATGCATATCTCGGAAACGGTGCGTCGTAGAGCGAAACGGAGCTCAATTTCGGCCTCCTGGCACTAGACAAACTAGTCTAGGGGTATCTTGGGTGTCGATTTTTTTTCCCCGACTCGGCACTTCCTGTTTGGCCGTATCTCGGAAACGGTATGTCGTAGAGCGAAACGGAGCTCAATTTCGGCCTCCTGGCACTAGACAAACTAGTCTAGTGTGTATCTTCGGTCGAGATGTCCCCTGGTGCCGAATTTTTTTTTCGACGACTCGGCACTTCCTGTTTGGCCGTATCTCGGAAACGGTGCGTCGTAGAGCGAAACGGAGCTCAATTTCGGCCTCCTGGCACTAGACAAAGTAGTCTAGTGTGTATCTTGGGTCGAAACGACCCCTGGTGTCGATTTTTTTTTTTTCGCCGACTCGGCACTTCCTGTTTGGCCGTATCTCGGAAACGGTACGTCGTAGAGCAAAACGGGGCTCAATTTCGGCCTCCTGGCACTAGACAAACTAGTCTAGGGGGTATCTTGGGTCGAGACGACCCCTGGTGTCGAATTTTTTTCTCGCCGACTCGGCACTTCCTGTTGGCCGTATCTCGGAAACGGTGCGTCGTAGAGCCAAATGGAGCTCAATTTCGGCCTCCTGGCACTAGACAAATTAGTCTAGTGTGTATCTTCGGTCGAGACGACCCCTGGTGTCAAATTTTTTTTTTGCCGACTCGGCACTTCCTGTTTGGCCGTATCTCGGAAACGGTGCGTCGTAGAGCGAGACGGAGCTCAATTTCGGCCTCCTGGCACTAGACAAACTAGTCTAGAGGGTATCTTGGGTCGAAACGACCCCTGGTGTCGATTTTTTTTTTCGCCGACTCGGCACTTCCTGTTTGGCCGTATCTCGGAAACGGTGCGTCGTAGAGCGAAACGGAGCTCAATTTCGGCCTCCTGGCACTAGACAAACTAGTCTAGAGGGTATCTTGGGTCGAAACGACCCCTGGTGTCGATTTTTTTTTTCGCCGACTCGGCAGTTCCTGTTTGGCCGTATCTCGGAAACGGTATGTCGTAGAGCGAAACGGAGCTCAATTTCGGCCTCCTGGCTCAAGACAAACTAGTCTAGTGTGTATCTTCGGTCGAGACGTCCCCTGGTGTCGATTTTTTTTTTCGCCGACTCGGCACTTCCTGTTTGGCCGTATCTCAGAAACGGTGCGTCATACAGGGAAACGGAGCTCGATTCCAGCCTTCTGGCACTAGACAAACTAGTCTAGTGGGTATCCTGGGTCGAGACGACCCCTGGTGTCGGAATTTTTTTTCACCGACTCGGCACTTCCTGTTTGGCCGTATCTCGGAAACGGTCCGTCGTAGAGCGAAACGGAGCTCAATTTCGGCCTCCTGGCACTAGACAAACTAGTCTAGTGTGTATCTTGGGTCGAAACGACCCCTGGTGTCGAATTTTTTTTTCGCCGACTCGGCACTTCCTGTTTGGCCGTATCTCGGAAACGGTACGTCGTAGAGCGAAACGGGGCTCAATTTCGGCCTCCTGGCACTAGACAAACTAGTCTAGTGTGTATCTTGGGTCGAGACGACCCCTGGTGTCGATTTTTTTTCTCGCGGACTCGGCACTTTCTGTTTGGCCGTATCTCGGAAACGGTGCGTCGTAGAGAGAAATGGAGCTCAATTTCGGCCTCCTGGCACTAGACAAACTAGTCTAGTGTGTGTCTCCGGTCGAGACGACCCTGGTGTCGATTTTTTTTTCGCCGACTCGGCACTTCCTGTTTGGCCGTATCTCGGAAACGGTGCGTCGTAGAGCGAAACGGGGCTCAATTCCGGCCTCCTTGCACTAGACAAACTAGTCTAGTGGGTATTTTGAGTCGAGACGACCCCTAGTGTCAAATTTATTTTCGCCGACTCGGCACTTCCTGTTTGGCCGTATCTCGGAAATGGTGCGTCGTAGAGCAAACGGAGCTCAATTCCGGCCTTCTTGCACTAGACAAACTAGGCTTATGGGTATTTTGGGTCGAGACAACCCCTGGTGTCAATTTTTTTTTCGCTGAATCGGCACTTCCTGTTTGACCGTATCTCGGAAATGGTGAGTCGTAGAGCGAAACGGAGCTCAATTTCAGCCTCCTGGCATTAGACAAACTAGTCTAGGGGTATCTTGGGTCGAAACGACCCCTGGTGTCGATTTTTAGGTTACCGGACCTATGGTCCGATAACCTATTGGCATGGCGTTGCGTCCGTCGTCCGTCGTCGTCCGTCGTCCGTCGTCGTCCACATTTTTATCTTTTTTGTTTACGGGCGAATTTTTCTGAAATTTTGCAGAAAAATACTTAAAAATAATTCAAGAAGGAGGTATTTTTTAGTTTTTTGATTTTCGCTTTTTCTTCAAAATGGCGGCCGTTTTCGACGAAAAAGGCCTGATTTTGGACTTTGGCGGCCATTTTCTCAAAATCTGTTCAGTAACTTTTTTAGGTTACCGGACCTATGGTCCGATAACCTATTGGCATGGCGTTGCGTCCGTCGTCCGTCGTCCGTCGTCAGTCGTCGTCCGTCGTCGTCGTCCACATTTTTATCTTTTTTGTTTACAGGCGAATTTTTCTGAAATTTTGCAGAAAAATACTTAAAAATAATTCAAGTAGGAGGTATTTTTTAGTTTTTTGATTTTCGTATTTTTTTCAAAATGGCGGCCGTTTTCGACGAAAAATGCCTGATTTTGGACTTTGGCGGCCATTTTCTCAAAATCTGTTCAGTAACTTTTTTTCTTTTTGATACATAAGACTCCTCATATGTACTTCTATGATGTCTATAAATTTCGTTGCGCTTGAATCGCTCGAAGTGAGCCATTTTGGCCCAAACTCGGCCCAAATGGGACTTTCCCATGTTAAATTCTCCTATGCTTTATAATGGGACACATTAAAGCCTAATATCTCACTTAATATTGAGATTAGAGACTAGGAATCAATTGTGGACATATAGGAAATGATATATGCTGAATATTGTCGTGACCTTGAATTTGACCTCTGACCTTGGTTTCAAGGTCAGAGCGGCCGTTTTCGTCGAAAAATGGCCAATTTTGGACTTCGACGGTCGTTTTCTCAAAATCTGTTCAGTAACTTTTTTTCTTATTGATGCATGACACTCCTCCTATGTACCCCTGTGACATGTATAAATTTCATTGCCTTTGAATCGCTCGAAGTGGGCCATTTTGGGCCCAAACTCAGCCCAAATGGGACTTTCCCATGTTAAATTCTCCTATGCTTTATAATGGGACACATTAAGCCTAATATCTCACTTAATATTGAAATTAGAGACTAGGAATGAATTGTGGACATATAGGAAATGATATATGCTGAATATTCTCGTGACCTTGAATTTGACTTTTGACCTCATTTTCAAGGTCACAGGACAAAATGGCTAATATCTCGCTTATTATCGACTTTACAGCTTAGGAATCAGTTGTGAACATATAGGAAATGATATATGCTGAATATTCTTGTGACCTTGAATTTGACCTTTGACCTCATTTTCAAGGTCACATGACAAAATGGCTAATATCTCGCTTATTATCGACTTTACAGTTTAGGAATCAATTGTGAACATATAGGAAATGATATATGCTGAATATTTTCGTGACCTTGAATTTGACCTTTGACCTCATTTCCAAGGTCGCAGGACAAAATTGCTAATATCTCGCTTATTATCGACTTTACAGCTTAGGAATCAATTGTGAACATATAGGAAATGATATATGCTGAATATTCTCATGACCTTGAATTTGACCTTTGACCTCATTTTCAAGGTCACAGGACAAATTGGCCAATATCTTGCTTATTAGCGACTTTACAGCTTAGGAATCAATTGTGAACATATAGGAAATGATATATGCTGAAAATTCTCGTGACCTGAATTTGACCTTTGACCTCATTTTCAAGGTCACAGGACAAAACGGCCAATATCTTGCTTATCAGCGACTTAACAGCTTAGAAATCAATTGTGAACATATAGGAAATGATATATGCTGAAAATTCTCATGACCTTGAATTTGACCTTTGACCTCATTTTGAAGGTCACATGACAAAATGGCTAAGATCTCGCTTATTATCGACTTTACAGCTTAGGAATCAATTGTGAACATATAGGAAATGATATACGCAGAATATTCTCATGACCTTGAATTTGACCTTTGACCTCATTTCCAAGGTCACAGGACAAAATTGCTGATATCTCGCTTATTATCGACTTTACAGCTTAGGAATCAATTGTGAACATATGGGAAATGATATATGCTGAATATTCTCGTGACCTTGAATTTGACCTCATTTTCAAGGTCACAGGACAAAATGGCAAATATCTTGCTTATTAGCGACTTTACAGCTTGGGAATCAATTGTGAACATATAGGAAATGATATATGCTGAAAATGCTCGTGACCTTGAATTTGACCTTTGACCTATTTTCAAGGTCACAGGACAAAATGGCCAATATCTTGCTTATTAGCGACTTTACAGCTTAGGAATCAATTGTGAACATATAGGAAATGATATATGCTGAAAATGCTCGTGACCTTGAATTTGACCTTTGACCTATTCTCAAGGTCACAGGACAAAATGGCCAATATCTTGCTTATTAGCGACTTTACAGCTTAGGAATTAATTGTGAACATATAGGAAATGATATATGCTGAAAATTCTCATGACCTTGAATTTGACCTTTGACCTCATTTTCAAGGTCAACAGGACAAAATGGCTAATATCTTGCTTATTATCGACTTTACAGCTTAGGAATCAATTGTGAACATATAGGAAATGATATATTCTGAATATTTTAATGATATTGAATTTGACCTTTGACCTAAATTTCAAGGTCAGTCATTTTATTTTCAAAGTCAGATTACAAAATGGCTTATATCTCGCTTATCATCAAATTTACAGCTTAGGGGTCCATAGTGAACATATAGGAAATGATGTATGCTGAATAGTTTGTTGATCTAGAATTTAACCTTTGATCCCATTTTCACGGTTAGAGATATGGCGATTTCAGTGGTCACCTTGAATTTGACTTTCAACTTTCTCGGCTTAACTCTGTATATTTCTCCGGTAACCTTACTAGCCCATTGGGCTAATTTTTCTTTTTGCCGACTCGGCACTTCCTGTTTGGCCGTATCTCGGAAACGGTGCGTCGTAGAGCGAAACGGAGCTCAATTTCGGCCTCCTGGCACTAGACAAACTAGTCTAGTGTGTATCTTGGGTCGAGACGACCCCTGGTGTCAATTGTTTTTTCGCCGACTCGGCACTTCCTGTTTGGCCTTATCTCGAAAACGGTGCGTCGTAGAGCGAAACGGAGCTCAGTTTATTTTATACATCACCAATCTAAACTACTACATGCTCCTTTTCGATCCTTTGGATCGTTCTGGATAGAAATTCGCGTACTGAAAGCAAGGCACGATCGTCTGCCTGCATGACTCGAGCGCTCCTTTTGCCGTCAAAACCGCCGCGCATATGCGCGCGCAGCTGCGCAGAAGCTTCACTTTTCTGTCCACCGCCATTTTTGCTTGGCAGCTTTGGATTTTGGTTCCTGGTGAATTCGTAGAATTTAGTCTGCAAACTAGACTTTTGCGATATATTCTTACGGAATTTCACCTGCCACGTTCATAGACAATTCCGGCCTTATGGCACTAGACAAACTAGTCTAGTGGGTATTTTCGGTCGAGACGACCCCTAGTGTCGAATTTATTTTCGCCGACTCCGCACTTCCTGTTTGGCCGTATCTCGGAAATGGTGCGTCGTAGAGCGAAACGGAGCTCAATTCCGGCTTCCTGGCACTAGAATAACTAGTCTAGAGGGTATCTTGCATCGAGACGACTTCTGGTGTCGAATTTTTTTTTGCCGACTCAGCACTTCCTGTTTGCCATATCTCAGAAACGGTCCGTCGTAGAGCGAAACGCAAAGATGCCTAAGGACGGGGTATGTCACTTAAACTTTGAGCACGGACGGACGGACAGCCATGTACAGCCATAGCATGCTTGACGTCCGTGAGTCATTATGGTTCTAGACGCGGTCTCTTAGGTAAATGTTAGGTAGGAATAGAACTCACACGAAATGCCCCAAGGCATCTTCAGGCCTTGACGTCTAGTTACAGTATGACGGTATCAGTGACATTAAAAATACTGTTTATGTAATGAAACTCGTCACTAACCCAGTCTGACACTGAAATGCCTTATGAATATGACTTTAATTGAGGCATTAATGGTTTTATCAATATTTTTAGCTTACCGGCCCTTTGGGCCGATACGCTATTATCGTGGTTTTTCGTCCATCATGCCATAAACTTTTTTTATGGCATGATGAATTTCCCCATAAATTTGTCAGAACATACCTTAGGCCAATATCTAAAGACGATTTTTAAATTTTTTCTTGAATCCTTTTTGCTGATTTGGCAGCCATTTTTGACCAAATATTGCCAATTTTGGATTTTGGTGGCCAATTTCTCAAAAACTGTCTGATCAGTTTTGATATTTTTGTTTCAAAACATTCCTCTAATGTACCTCTATGATGTGTATAAGTTTCGTTGCCCTTGAATCGCCGGTCCGTGTGTGGCGGCCATTTTGATTTTTTGACGGGTCGACGAAAAAAATTTTTTTGTCCCAAATCGAGTCACTATTCGTTTTGAGCCATTTCCAGGAAAAAAAAGAGAAAATTTTTGGCCATTGAAAGTTATTTTTGGACTTGGAAAATTTCACCCAATTTTTCCTTCATAATGGGAGCTTTGAGGAGTAAACTCATAGAACACTTCAAGATAGAATCCTTTTTGGCGATTTGGCGGCCTTTTTTGACGAAAAATTGCCAATTGGTGACTTTGGTGGCCATTTTGTCAAAAAATGTCTGATCAGTGTTGAGATTTTTGTTTCAGAACATTCCTCTAATGTACCTTTATGACGTGTATAAGTTTCGTTGCCCTTGAATCGCCGGTCCGTGTGGCGGCCATTTTGATTTTTTGACGGGTCGGCGAAAAAAATTTTTTTGTCCCAAATCGAGTCACTATTCGTTTTGAGCCATTTCCAGCAAAAAAAATAAAATAAAAAATTTTTGGCCATTGAAAATTTTTTTGGGACTTGGAAAATTTCACCCAATTTTTCCTTCATAATGGGAGCTGTGAGGAGTAAACTCATAGAACACTTGAAGATAGAGCCTAAGTATTGGCACATTCAAATGGGAAATCATATATACCGGTTTGAGTGGTGACCTTGAATTTGACCTTCAATGACCTTGAAAGGTCAAAAAGGTCTTTGTGATGTGTCTAAGTTTTGTTGCCTTTTTAATCGACGGTTTGTGAAAATTTGTCATTAACGAAAAAAATCTTTCAAGTTGTAACTTGATTTCGTGTTATAGTCCATACAGAAATTTGTTTTTAGCAACATTTACGAACATGTTTTAACAATATATTTTAACATCAGTGTAGCAATTTATATGTTGGAAAATCAATATTCTATGCAATTCTCATGATTGCCGGTAAGGTACAACACCCTTGGTGCTATGTTTTCTTCTTTTCCTTCTTCTTTTCTTCCGCTTTATATCGTTTCCGGACAATAACTCCAGTTTGTTTTGATGTAGGTGAGGTCCGGAGGGATGAAATCGATGATGATATTTGGACTTGGCCTTTCAGACGGTAACTCCACAAAAAATTGGGCTTCGTAGATCAAAATGAACGTTAACTTCTGCCTCGTCACCCTATACAAACATGGGCGCTATTACTGACTTTGATCTTTAATATTGGCCTGAATATCATTTGTTGAATCAGCATTTTTAGGTTACTGGACCTATGGTTCGATAACCCATTTTATTTCTGAAGTTTTCTCAAATTTTGCATTAAAATACCTAAAAGTATTTCAAGAGGGAGGTATTTTTTAGTTTTTGGATTTTCGCATTTTTTTTTAAAATGGTGGCCGTTTAGTGTAGTGGTGTAGTAGTTTTTCGACCAAAAAATAACCAATTTCTGACTTTGATAGCCATTTTCTGTTCAGACAATTCTGAGATCTTTTCTGATTCTGAAATCGTTTCAAAAGATTCCCCTTATATACCTTTGAGATATGTATAGTTTGGTTGCCCTAATCGCAGCTGCTGGTGCCGGTCAGTTTATTTTATACATCACCAATCTATACTACTACATGCTCCTTTTCGATCCTGTAGATCATTCTGGATAGAAAATTCGCGTTATTGAAACTAGGCATGATCGTCTGCCTCATGACCGCACTCCTTTTCCCGCCAAAACCGCCGCGCACCTGCGCGCGCATGCTCAGCAACTTCACTTTTCTGTCCACTGCCATTTTTGCTCGGCAGCTTTCAATTGTTGGTGTATTCGTGGAATTTAGTCTGCAAACTAGTTATTTGCAATATATTCTGATTGAATTTCATCAGGGTTTCAATCGACATCAAATTGTGTCTATTGTAGATAAGTATCGTGACGATATTTTGCTACTGCGCATACGTCAGTGTTCGTATAGTCAGTTCGTTCTATTATCGTCCACCTGTCGTCAGATAGTGTACCTGTTGTTTACGTTCACATTTATCTGTCGTCTTTACTTGGGTATTTTATATAGTTGGTAGCTTTCTACTAGTTTACACAGCTATATCCGTATCCCTGTTAGGGTTTTCCTTCAGCACAATATTTCAGTGCCCGTCACTTGTTTCCCTGTTACTGACAGTTGATGTATACCCCTGTGACGTGATTGTATAACCATGTCGTCTCAGTCTGGCCACCGGCCATGATTCGAGTGTGTTCCAGTGCGGGATTAACACTGTGCCAAGGGGAGAGGCATGGCTTATGCTTCGATTGCTTGGCTCATGGTCCGGTGTCCATGGAAGACTTGAGGTGCGACCTGTGTCATTCGTGGCTTCTGTCTGACTTTGTTTGGGCGACGGAGGGCTATCCTCAGAGCTCACAGGCTCACAGGGATGCCTTGAGGCTGGCAGACTCTTCTGGAGCGATGCCAGACCTTCCGTCACCCATGACGGAAGGCCTTCCGTCTGCCCCAATCACACAGGCCGTTCCCTGTGTCAACCTGCCCATGGGGTTGACACAGGATATGGTTAACATGGCTGTGCAAAGTTTCTCTGCACAGTCACGAGGTTCCCTTCAGGGTCCTTTGGTTCTGGGACTCTCTGCTCTGCTGGGGCAGGGAGTTCCGGCTGGTTCTTCGACCGCTGCTTTGCCAGGGGAGCTTGCTCCACCTGTTGGCAAGAAGGTGAAGACTTCTTCTCCCGTCTTGCCAAGGCAAAGGCGGTCGATGTACCTGAGGTCGCCCTCCCCTCACCCTCGTTGGGTCAGGGGGAGACGTCTGTCCCTGTTCTCCCTGCCTCTGGCAAGTCGGGTAAGAGAAAGCATGCTTCCTTGAAAGCTTTGGAGGTCGATCACTCTATTTGACGGTAATCAGGGCTTCTTGGTCGGACTCTCGTCGTCTAATGGCTATGATTCGGGCATAGACCACGGAGCTTTGCTCGATGTGTCGTTCGGGTCTTCAGTTTCGAGGTTCGAGGGGGCAGGGAACCCCAGGCTTCGTGAGCAGGCTCACGATCGTACCTTCGATCGTGAGTCTCAGCTCTCTGATTGTACTCTCGATCGTACACGATCGAGGGTCGATCGGGTGGGCCATGTTGGGGTCGTTCCCCAGCAGGACCCAAGTCCTGTATTCTCTGGTGTAAGTCGTTTGACGGGCACTACCAGGGACCAAGTGGCCTCTCGTCCCTCTCAGGGCGGACCCTCTGGGTCGTCTATGAGATTTTTGGTCGGGTCTTTCAGCTCCAATGAATGGAGGGGGGGGGGCATCGTGGTGACGAATGGGACCATTCCTCATCGGAGGACGAGGCTAATGATCGGGGCGAAGGTTCTAATTTTCGCTGAGCTCTGGAGTCGTTAGCAAGGCGTATGGACTTGCCTATCGAGGCTTCAGAATCCTTTAAGGGGACTGGACGGTTTGGGTCAGCGCCAGTTCGTCGACCGGTCTGGCTTCCTGTGGATCCCGCATTGGATAAGGTGATGACCAAGATCAATTCGGGAGTTACGGTGAGGAAGGACATGGAAGGAAGGACTCGTTCGGAGTCTTTGTTCTCTACTCGTCAGGTTCGACTGGAGCCTGTTGACACATACAGAGCATTGCAGAAGCCTGTTGCCAATCAGACGGCCATCCCGGTCGACGACCCCAACCTCCCAGCTTTCTCAGAAGCATGGGGTAGTCTGGTCTGCATATGTAAAGAAGGCTCGCCTTGCTCACTGGAAGACAATGGCTCATCAAGTGATGGATTAGCTCTCGTTGGCGGATCACCTCACCACTTTGGTGCAGGAGTTTGTGGATGAGGCGAACTTGGTGGATGGGGATTGTGCCAACATCTTGGCAGCACTCGGCGTTTTGTCCGGAGTGCTCCAGGCTGGTGAGCATGATAGTGCACATCTGGGCACACATTTGGATCTCACCACGTGCGATGCTGACCTTCGCACTCATGATGTCACCCTGGGTGATGAATCGGAGTTGCGTGGGAGGCATCTGCTCATGGGTCACGTCTTCGGTGGGCTCTCTCAGGCGGATGCCATGCTCTTTCGTGAGCATCTCTGGGATGAGCTCCTCGCCAAGGTGATCGTGGGCAAGGCAGGGCAGTCATCTGGCAAGAAGGCTAAGAGCCAGTAGAAGCCAGCACAGTCTCAAGCACCGCATACACCTTCTACTTCGCAGTAGAAGGTGTACTTCGCCCTTTCGGGGGGCCCAGCCTCCCCCTCCTCAGGGGAATGGCAAGCGGGGTAACAAATAGGCCCTATTTGTTCCTCAGAACTAGAGACCCCATTGAGCCTGCGCTTCCCGGCAACAAGTCACTTCTTAATCGACTTGCCCTGGAAGAGCCCACCTGACCTGACAGGTCCAACACAACCGGGGCCAGTTGGGGGTCGTCTAGCGCAGTTCTCCAGGAGCTGGCGCGAAACTGCGGCTTCCGACACCAGTGTTGTGGCATGGGTGACAGAGGGTCTAACCTTTCGATGGGAGTCTTCAAAACCACCGCTAAGACCAAATGCGTGGTTCTTCCCTGTGCCCGGCAGTCAGGACTCTCTTGAAGCACGAAGTAGACCACTTGCTAGAGAAGAGAGCGATCATGGTGGTCATGGACAACCGAGAATTCTATTCTTTCATCTTCCTGGTACCAAAGAAGACAGGCGGGTAGCGTCCCATGTTCGATCTGTCGAACCTCAACAATTTCCTGATCATACCCAGGTTTCGTATGGAGTCTGCGCTTTCCGTTCAGAAGGCTCTACTAAGGGGGAAGTGGGCAGTGAGTATCGATGTCAAGGATGCTCACTTACATGTCCCTATCCATCACGCTTTTCGGCGCTATCTCAAGTTCGCGTTCGAGGGCGTGGTGTACCAGTTCAGGTGTCGGATGGCAGGAATTAAGTTCCACCATTATATCGATGATTGGCTAGTGGTAGCGACTCCCCATCGCAGGCGATCGAGCAGTCCGGGTTCGTCCTCAGTTTGGCCACGAGTCTAGGGTGGATTCCAAACTGGGAGAAGTCTTAGCTCACTCCCACATAGTCCTTTGAATACGTAGGAGTCGAGTACGATTTGCTGAGAGGTCTTCCTTACAAGAAGAGTACTGAAGACGAAGATGGCGATCGAGGAGGCCCTGAGCCTTCCATCCATTACGGCACGCCAGTTGCTATCGATCATAGCCTTGCTGGTGTCTTGAGAAGCAAGTTCAGTTCAGCAGGTGCTTTCTCAGGCCCATACAGTGGTGTCTGGCCCTGCAGAGGCGGATCCTCATCGATGAGATGGTGGCTGGATCCTGTCAACTTGGAATGCCACTGTCCGAGTATCTGCCCGATCGGAAGTTCTTCACGAATGCGTCCAATGTCGCTTGGGGAGCTCGAATGAGCGAGCAAGAGCTGTCAGGCATGTGGAGTGTGCCGGAACAGGAACTGCACATCAATGTCCTGGGGCTTTGAGCGGTGAGATTTGCATTCGAGCGCTGGGGACCTCTCAGTTCTCCAGGGACGAAGTGGCTGGTGTTCACAGACAACAGCATGGTTGTGGTGCACATAAACAAACAGGGGGGATCTCGTTCGAGGGATCTCTGTTTGGAGGCTGAGGCTCTGATCAGGTTTGCCTTTTGGCATCGCCTGTACATCAGAGCACGTCATTTACCGGGTCGCAGGAATGTTCTAGCGGACGGAAGTGTTTTGGCGCATTTGTCAGGTGTTTGGAACGCCGAACATAGACCTGTTCGCGACTTCTCAGAATCACAAGCTCCTGGTCTTCTCTCCTCTCCCTGAGAGCGAGGCACTGGCTGTGGACGCGATGTCCCAGTCGTGGAACGGGATGTACGGGTATGCGTACCCGCCAACACGATTTCTTACGGAAGTGAAGATCCTCGTCTGCTACGTACGAAGCTAAGTGGATATTTTTTCGTACGTTTGTGTAACGGAAGGCGTGTGGATCCGCTCTCTGCCCCTATAGGCACTGTGCTAGATTTCCTTTGCTATCTCTTTGACAGGCTCAATCTGAAATCATCCACGATTGAGGGATATAGGTCTATGCTGGGACCTGTATTTCGTGCGAGGGATTGATTTGTCTAATAATCAAACCCTTTCTGATCTCTTAGCATCCTGAAGGTTGCAACGCCCTCGAGGAGTATCATCTATGCCGGATTGGAATATGGCTTTTGTGTTATATTGTCTCACAAAAGCTCCGTGGGAGCCATTGCAAGGTGTTTCTTTGCAGCGGTTAACCTTAAAAACCTTCTTTCTGGTCTTATTAGCCAGTGGGAGGAGACGATCGGATATTGCTATCGATTTCACTAGGGTAGCATATTCGAATGATGGATCAGTTTCTCTCTATCCAGTTCGTGATTTTATGCCTAAAACACGTGCTGTGGTAGGGGGCGGGAAGGATTTCAGTCCGATTGTGCTGCTGTTTATCGTCAGTCACGTTGGACGGAATGAGCCGGATGCTTTGTTATGTCCTGTGCGGGCGCTCAGAATTTACATCGATTACACGAAAACGATCAGGAAAGACAGGAAGTGATTGTTCATTTCCTATCAGCCTAACAGGGTTACGGCTATTTCGTCAGTAACACTATCATGGTGGGTGAAGATACTAGTGTGAACTGTCTATACGGAGTCAGGTGCTGACGATCGTTGCACCTACAAAATATCGTCACACCAGGTCCGACACATCATGTCTTTGGCATCCTGTTCGTCGAATATTCCGTTAGAATATATCGTAAGGGCTGCAATGTGGACTAATTCCACGACATTCATCGGTATATTACTTGTCCAATGCTGCCGAGCTCCAGACCCTAGCCGCCAGATTCAGGCTGGGACCACTGGCCGTAGCTCAAAGTGTCGTTTGAACAGCTGGACAGCAAAGTCAGGGTTTTATTTGCACATGTATATATAAACACGAGTGTTTTAGTTATTTCTTTGCCTTGGGCTCAAGTAGAGCGCCAATTTCCTCCGATGGGTGAAGTTTTCATGTGCATGTATTCGTCGGGTGAACGCCGTATTCAGGTATGTATGCTTTATTATTATTAAGCATTATTCTGAATGGCTAATTCGCTTGAACCTTGACTGATAGTTTACTTCATGACTCTCTAGCACAAAATGCTCCGCCGCCTCTCCTTCGATTCTAAGGAGCATGTGGTAGTTTAGATTGGTGGTGTATAAAAAAAACTTCCCAAATTGTTGTTATGCTCACCTCTAAACTACTACAGTGAAGGCCCTCCCAGTCTCCCCACCATTACTTGTGCTAGCGGCTTCCTTTTTGAGAGAGACAGAAAAGTGAAGTTGCTGAGCATGCGCGCGCGCAGGTGCGCAGCGGTTTCGGCGGGAAAAGTAGCGCGGTCATGAGGCAGACGATCATGCCTAATTTCAATCACGCGAATTTTCTATCCAGAACGATCCACAGGATCGAAAAAGAGCATGTAGTAGTTTAGAGGTGAGTATAACATTAAACGGCAAATTTACAATAAAAATTTGGGAATTTTGGGAATCTGAGCTCTGGGGCTAATTTTTTAGGTTACCGACCTATGGTCCGACAACCTATTGGCATGGCGTTGCGTCCGGCGTCCGTCGTCGTCGTCGTCCACATTTTTATCTTTTCTGTTTACAAGCGATTTTTTTTTTTAATTTTGCACAAAAATGCTTAAAAATAATTCAAGAAGGAGGTACTTTTTAGTGTTTTTATTTTTGCATTTTTTTTTCAAAATGGTGGCTTTTTCGTCGAAAAAAATCCTGATTTTGGACTTCGGCGGCCATTTGCTCAAAATCTATTCATTAACTTTTTTTCTTTTTGATACATAACACTCCTCATATGTACTCTTATGATGTGTATAAGTTTCGTTGCGCTTGAATCGCTGGAAGTGGGCCATTTTGGCCCAACTTGGCCCAAATGGGACTTTCCCATGTTAAATTCTCCCATGCTTTATAATGTGACACATTATGTCTAATATCTCACTTAATATTGAGATTAGAGACTAATAATCAATTGTGGACATATAGGAAATGATATATGTTGATTATTCTCGTGACCTTGAATTTGACCTTTGATCTCAGTTTCAAGGTCAGAGCACAAAATGGCTGATATCTCACTTATTATCGATTTTACAGCTTAGGAATCAATTGTGGACATATAGGAAATGGTATATGCTGAATATTCTTGTGACCTTGAATTTGACCTCTGACCTCATTTTCAAGGTCCAGAGCACAAAATGGCTAATATCTAGCTTATTATCGACTTTACAGCTTAGGAATCAAATGTAAACATATAGGAAATGTTATATTTTGAATATTGTCATAACCTTGAATTTGAGCTTTGACCGAATTTTCAAGGTCACAGGACAAAATGGCTATCTCGCTTCTGATCGACTTTACAGCTTAGGAATCAGTTATGAACATATAGGAAATTATATATTTTTAAAAATCATACCGTAAAAACTATAACATTAGAACAGACATATATGTATTGTGTCCTGTCATGAAAACGTTATGATTTATCATTATGTGTATATTATAATTGACGTCTTTGAGTACTACATTCCATTACATTACATTCGAAAAAAATTTGATACAACCTCATCGGTTATGATGGGTATAATTCTGAGTTGTAACGAAACTTCTCTCATAGCTCACAACAATTATTCCAATGGAAAATGTGATCTCGTTCAGGTTAATTCAACTGTGTTAATGGTAGATAAGTTAAGCCCTGGAAAACGTGATCTCGTTCAGGTTAATTCAACTGTGTTAAAGGTAGATAAGTTAGCCCTGGAAAATGTGATCTCGTTCAGGTTAATTCAACTGTGTTAATGGTAGATAAGTTAAGCCCTGCAAAACGTGATCTCGTTCAGGTTAATTCAACTGTGTTAAAGGTAGATAAGTTAGCCCTGGAAAATGTGATCTCATTCAGGTTAATTCAACTGTGTTAATGGTACTTATGGTAGAAGAGTTAAGCCCCGGAAAACGTGATCTCGTTCAGGTTAATTCGACATTGTTAAAGGTAGATAAGTTAGCCCTGGAAAATGTGATCTCGTTCAGGTTAATTCAACTGTGTTAATGGTAGATAAGTTAAGCCCTGCAAAACGTGATCTCGTTCAGGTTAGTTCGACATTGTTAAAGGTAGATAAGTTAAGCCCTGGAAAATGTGATCTCGTTCAGGTTAATTCAACTTTATTAATGGTAGATTAGTTAAGTCCTGCAAGACGTGATCTCGTTCAGGTTAATTCAACATTGTTAATGGTAGATAAGTTAAGCCCTGCAAAACGTGATCTCGTTCAGGTTAATTCAACATTGTTAAAGGTAGATAAGTTAAGCCCTGGAAAATGTGATCTCGTTCAGATTAATTCAACATTGATAATGGTAGATAAGTTAAGCCCTGGAAAACGTGAACTCGTTCAGATTAATTCAACAATGTTATTTGGTAGATAAGTTAGGTCCTGGAAAACGTGATCTCGTTCAGATTAATTCAACATTGTTAATGGTAGATAAGTTTAGCCCTGGAAAACGTGATCTCGTTCAGATTAATTCAACATTGATAATGGTAGATAAGTTAAGCCCTGGAAAACGTGAACTCGTTCAGATTAATTCAACAATGTTATTTGGTAGATAAGTTAGGGCCTGGAAAACGTGATCTCGTTCAGATTAATTCAACATTGTTAATGGTAGATAAGTTAAGCCCTGGAAAACGTGATCTCGTTCGGGTTAATTCAACATTGTTAATTGTCTGGAAAGGTCTGAAAACATTAACCTCGTTCAGGTTAATTCAACATTGTTAATGATAAATAAGATAAGTTCTGGAAAACGTGCTATCATTCAGGTTAATTCAAGATTGTTAGTGGTAGAGAAATTAAGCACCGGAAAATGTGGTCTCGTTCAGGTTAATTCAACATATTAATGGTAGAGAAGTTAAGTTCCGGAAAACGCGATCTCGTTCAGGTTAATTCAACATGGTAATGGTAGATAAGTTAAGCCCTGGAAAACGTGATATCGTTCAGGTTAATTCAATATTGTTAATGGTAGATAAGTTAATTCCTGGAAAATGTGATCTCGTTCAGGTTAATTCAATAGTGTTAATGGTGGATAAGTTAAACCATGAAAAACGCGATCTCGTTCAGGTTAGTTCAACATGGTAATGGTAGATAAGTTAAGCCCTGGAAAACGTGATATCGTTAAGGTTAATTCAATAGTGTTAATGGTAGGTAAGTTAAACCATGGAAAACGTGATCTCGTTCAGGTTAATTCAACACTGTTAATGGTAGGTAAGTTACAGCCTTGGAAAACATGATCTCGTTCAGGTTAATTCAATAGTGTTAATGGTAGATAAGTTAAACCATGGAAAACGTGATCTCGTTCAGGTTAATTCAACACTGTTAATGGTAGGTAAGTTACAGCCTTGGAAAACATGATCTCGTTCAGGTTAATTCAATAGTGTTAATGGTAGATAAGTTAAACCATGAGAAACGTGATCTCGTTCAGGTTAATTCAACATTGTTAATGATAGATAAGTTACAGCCTTGGAAAACATGATCTCGTTCAGGTTAATTCAATAGTGTTAATGGTAGATAAGTTAAACCTTGGAAAACGTGATCTCGTTCTGGTTAATTCAACATTGTTAATGGTAGATAAGTTACAGCCTTGGAAAACATGATCTCGTTCAGGTTAATTCAATAGTGTTAATGGTAGATAAGTTAAACCATGGAAAACGTGATCTCGTTCAGGTTAATTGGATACGCTCAGGTTGTAATTGCTCTTATTGTACTCTGAGTATCCTGAACCAGATGTGAAATCACCAATCTGTTTTGTTACTTGTTACCACTCTGTCGGTCAATAGCACTTGTGCTAATGTTGCTGTTTTGCCCCTGTATCCGACATTAAATAAAATTTTATCTTATCTTATCTTATCTTAATGGTATATTTACATTACTATTTACTAAGTTAATTTCATACGTTCGTATAAATGTGACATTCGGAGAACCTTCTCTATGTTAGGCCATAGTTAATTGATTCGCTGGTTTACGGATTTTTAGCAAAAAAATAAAAAATAAATATAACTTGACAGTTTGAAAATAAAATAAATAAATGTAAAAATAAATGTAATTTGACACTTTAACCAGTCGGTCGCACAAAACCAATTATATTTATTTTCAATTTTGAAAATAATAGGGTCGGGCAATCCGTAAACCAGCGAATTAAATAACTATGGCCTTATAGGCATTTTTTGATCGCATCTGATAACTCTATCAGTTGCTAGTTAGGATTCTAATAGGAGCATAAATGAAATTCATTGAAAGAGAAACAGCAAAGTGTTTGATGGTCAAAATTAACATCGGATTCACACAATCTACATGTATATTGTATAATATACACCGAATTGCCCATAGATCCAGCAGGAAAGGCCACTATTCCGGCCTATAAAAAACCGACCACCAGTATTCATAGATCTGAATATGCTGGGGGTTAGTTGGCTGGCGCTGTGACTAAGTTGCCAGCATTAGAAGAGCCAGTGTCGCGAGTCTGCATGTCGGCCCACAGCTCTCATCATGTATCAGCCGTGGCTTTCTGACGACGCTGTGCCCCTTTGTTCAGAGTCCACAGCCTTCAGACTACGGTGGCTGATGAAGGACATGGTTAAATTGTTTTAGGGAATTAAATCCACCCTGGTAGAAATGGAGCTAACCCTGGTAGAAATGGAGCTAACTACCTTGAGGAAATGTCTATATCAACGGAGGAAAGGTTAAATCCGGGGTGGAAAGGTTAAATCCGCGAAGGAAAGTTTAAATCCGCGGAGGAAAGGTTAAATCCGCGGAGGAAAGGTTAAATCCGCGGAGGAAAGGTTGAATCCGCGAAGGAAAGATTAAATCCGCAGAGGAAAGGTTAAATCCGCGGAGGAAAGGTTAAATCCGCGGAGGAAAGGTTAAATCCACGAAGGAAAGGTTAGATCCGCGGAGGAAAGGTTAAATACACGCAGGAAAGATTAATGCACATTAATGGTGGATTTAATTCCCAAAAACAATTTAACCATGTCGTTTATCAGCCACCGTATTAGACCGAAACATCTCACAACACCGCCTGTGCTAGGCATACTAGTACGTCTGTGACAGCGGCAGACACCTCCCGATGTAACTGCGTCTCTCTCACGGAAAATATTACAGGCCTTTGAGGTAGACTCCAATTCTCCAATCCGCCAATTCAGAGCCTGGAATTAATTTGGATATAAGAATCATATTGCAGCAAAAGACAGATACGGGTCCACGATGCTCCCTGAACCGCTGGACTGTGATGCATCTTCCGCCGTCACTGGCGCGTGGCTACTGCTTGGTGAGTGTGCTTCATAACCATGACAACGCATGTCCGAGTTTTGCTGATATTTCACCAGGAATAAGAACCAAAACCATGTACATGTAAGTGTTGATGTTCTACACACAGCCTCTAATAGTGATACCAATACTCGAGTAGTCAAAACCGTTGTATCACCAGGGCAAGTATTTATGTGAGACCTACATGCTGTTATAGGCCTGATAGTTGTTTATTTGGGACCTACAATGCTGTTTAAACAGGCATGATAGTTGTTTAGGGTATTATATTGATCATGTTCATGTGATTTTGTTCCGTCAACTGTACGTAGTATACGTATAGTAGTCCGTCAGTACGTCCAGGGTTCAGTATTGATGGCTGTTCTTGCAGTTTTATTGTGTGCATGTATTTCAGTTACCATAGTGATGGCTTATCACTGGCGGGGTGTGGGGTGGGGAGGGGCAATGCAAGCACGTGCAACTTTCACGGCGGGGCGCAGACGCTATCCAGTTCCCAGATCCGTGCAGATATCCCTTGGATCAGGCGCGGTGTTTAGTGAGTGAAAATGTACTCGAAGATTACCTGACCATACTTTGATCCTGATCAGGTATGTTATCACCCTTCCGCTCAGGCACCCCCCCCCCCCCCCCCCCGGTTTCACAGGCTGTGCATGGTATTTTATTCCTGGGCCCAGAACAGTCTGTTTTGTACCATTCATTAACAACACGCATCCAGGGGTTCTGTGTTGAACCTGTTTGTTTTCAATTTATGTTAGACAAACCATATCCATCCATGAGCCGACAACCGCCTAGAAGTCGGGTATAGAGCTATAAGATGGGTACAGACCAACAACAGATGGGTTGGTTCTGTTATAAAAACGGATATAGCATCGATCAAAAATCTATTTACCGGTGTGAGTCTGCATCAATCTACCTCAATATCGTAAATTTTTTATTGAAATATTCCACTTTACCGAGAATATCCATGCCAATATTGTATTACATCAGATGTTTGGCCATTAATATAGACTCTGTCATTTTCTTCTGCATGTTTTTGTTCTCGCATGTCCGTAATGGGCGGAATTACAAAGAGGCTGGAGACTTTTATTGTAACTGTCGACAGACGCTATGTGACATTTCAAAAACACAGACATGTAACAATGCGGGTATTATTTGCCCGCGTGTGGAGATGTATATCCCCTTTGTACGTAATAAATGTAATATCACGGTGTCTTACGCGGGCAAGTTGTGCCTACGTTCAAGTCACTGACACAAAGGTGAAGATTGACAAATGAATCTGTTCATCTATAAATTAGCCGAGACCAGCTGATGTCTGGCCGGAATTATTTAATGAAATGAATTTAATTCTGCCCCCTCGGGAAGAGAGGAGGGCGAGGACAGCTTTCGGACGAGTATTAGTTTTTTTTTTCTGGCCGAGAATGTGCTTTGTGATATTGAGTCGATTGTTCCCTGCACCATGGTGCCATATGGCGCGTACGCACGCTGTCACTATTGGGTGGCAGTGTCCTTGAGTCGACTGATATTGGTCTTTCAGGTTTTTAATAATTGATTTTCCACTATACGAGGGCGACGATAAGAAAACTTATAATGCAAATTCACTTTTGATTAGTCCGACCTTATCATTTTTAGATGGAGAATTGGCTACTACGAGTGGTTGGTACATGTAATTCTGTTAGGCCTACTAGTATTCCGGTAAACTGTTCGTGTGTGTAAAATCATCGATCATGTTGTCATCTTACAAACTTATCAGTGATTTGGAATCATGCAGGGGAAGATTTCTTGACAATTTTCTTCTTTCCTGTGACGGTTTTGAGCATGTCGTACTTAGTTATGTACGTGATTTTTATTAGACTCCCTGCACACCTCGGGTTCGGTGAGGTCGCTAAGCGACCATCTGTCCGTCCGCTAGTGTCCACACACAACATTGTCCGCTCGTGCAGGGCCTTTGGTGTGCTTTACAGACAATCGTGGGGTGGACCACTGCAGGAGTCGGTAACTTCAGGGGGGGGGGGGGGAGGGGGGAGGAGTAGGTGTCTTTGTTGGTTCATTCATGAACCCCCACGGGTCCAGTTTCTGCTCAAATGTATGCAGGAAGAAAGTTTTTTGAGTGCTACACTACAGTAAATATAGCCTATTACCGGTTATCATGGTTATCGGCTCAGATTCAAGTCGAATCGTCTGGTAGACGAATTGGTTCTGCCTCATTTCACTCAGTGAAAAGGAGCATGCACTGTCTTCTGCGTGTACGATTGAAGCAATTTCCATCTTATATTATAGTGCATATTGTATAGTCCTGGTCGGAAAAATGTTGCACACTACAAAACACAGATTCATATATTCATGTACATGCAAGCGAGGTAGCAACTGTACAAGTATTAGGGGGTTAGTGAGGAACTAGCCATAATCGTCTTGAGAAAACTTCAGAACACTCGTCTTTGTCCGGCATGCGAGCTTTCATCCCGTGCTAGACCTCCCATCAACAGGCATTACCCGGGATTACTTCCTTCCGCTGGTGTCCATGGTGAAAACGCTGGCGTGACCTTGTCGCCCTGGGGAGGGGACACGCTGTATCCCAGGGTTACGGATGTCACCAGTCCCGGATTTATCACCATCAGTTGTCGGCTCCATAACGACACAGAGCTGTGTTCTTTAGACACAACCGTTCAACTTGTCACAAAACCAGGGCAGACCGTGAATTGATGAGTTTCCAATTATTTTATGGAGACTGAAGTCTGGTGTCTGTAGCATCCAAACTCCACCCTTGGCCACATCCCCATAATTGTTAGTTGTGGGACCAATGAATATAGATGCACCTGATCTCTAGAAAAACCAGCACTGGTTCAATATCAGTCAGACGGGACCACTATTTGTGGAAATAAAGAATATCATGCGAGGGGTACAGGTCATATCGGGTCACCATGGTACTAACAGTGAGACAACGCATAGGATTAGCCCACACAAACAGCGCTCTGCTGCTAAATGGTTTTAATACAAGTGTGTTGATAATAAACCAACAGCAAAACATGTTACAGCGTCAGCAAGTCCGGACGTTCCCTGTCACCTTATAGCCCGGTAAATATTTGGTTGTCACGCTGTTAAATCTTACATGTTAACAAAAATGACCTGAGCATTGAAAATGCCCATATGGGTAAGGTGTAGGAGTATAATGTTTTTCGTAAAGACAAGTTGGATGAAGAAACAACAACTGCACGCTATTTGACAGGCAGACAGGCGGTAGCTAGCTCCATGGTTGCACGTTTTCACGATGTTGAAATCCAGTCATGTGCATGGCAACTGCAATTTACGTGCTCTGCATTATTGAATTTGATTATAAAGCTGACATGTTCCAAATTATTTCATTATAACGAGCACCGCCCCTGGAATTACGTGTAGACAATCTGGAGCCAAACATCGGACACCTGCCCATATATCGACCCTCACCTCCCCCGTCAAACGTAACACTCGTCCCACCCCTCCCTCAGCGTACCCGCACCCCGCGCCTTCAAAACCCTCCATTACGCGTTCAGGGGCCGTCCAATTAGAACGCTAATTAGTGGAGAATTCGGGCCGTTATGAGGTAGGTGCTGAGGTATGAGGCTTGTCCGTTGTTTGAGAACCGAGTGATGGTCGACTGAAACACCTGCTGTGGGGATTTATCCACGAGGTTACAGTGAACACCACCCTACATTACTTATACAATACTAGTATGTACGCACATGTAACGTCACGTTCAGGGGACACGCTGTATCCCAGGGGCGGATCTAGGATTTTTAGCGGTAGATATGAAGGGGCGCATCATATACAGGGGCGAATCCAGGAATTTATCATAGCGGGGGGGGGGGGGGGGGTTAGAAGAGGAACGAGTTGAATGAGTGCAACTCCTCCCGCTCTGGGTTTCGCGATGCTCCATAAGACCCCCGAGAGAATTTTTGGATTTGATAGTATCCCAGATCATTTCTGAGGAGTAGTTTACAAATGTGATTGTGCAGTTTGAATATTTTGAAATGTATGGACATTCCAGTGTTGGGGTTTCGGGGATCGTAAGGCTCCGAGAAAAAAATGTTTTCTCGGCTGCCACTCGTGTCCATACTCCATAGCCAGCAAGCTGGGCGACTTCTCCTCGTCAGAAGTGGCGAGGAAGATGTATATGTACATTCATTTAAATGTATGTTGCCTATTGGTACAGTGAAATTATGTATTGTGATCTTAGTTGTTCACACACATATAGGCCTGAATGTGGATCAAATTGAGAGAAAACAAACATCAAACTGAATATATATATAATATATGCCTATATATAACAGAATTCAGAATATCGAAGAGTAAGCGAGAGTTTGCCTGGATGTAGGCCTAGAACCAGGTGGTCTGCCTCACGTCAGGTGTTCGGAGGTTCAGATGTGCTGACTGGCAGACCCGCTGGTGCAACACGAACTTCTGTTTGTGTTACCAATATACACATGTGTGCGCTCCATGCAGCATTTGTTACTGTTGGAGTGGGGATGTTCCGACCCTGTAGGGTGTAAAGGGTGAGGGGCAGGGTTAGTTTACGGGAACTGGACCGATGAGCCACTTCCGACCGTCGGTAGAAGTCTAGCGTGTGTTGTGATGGTAGACAATAGCTGATCTCCAGGATAGCGTGGTTTATGTGGCGTGTTGGAGTGGCCGGGTTGTGACGGCGGGGGTTGGTATCTCCACATTGAGGACGGCTATTATACGGTATCCCAAGAAAGCTCCTTACTACTCACGTCTTGCCATCGATCCGGCGCCCCGTATAGGGAACTATCTATTACCGAAACCCGACCATCTTCGTTATCATCTATGGAAACATAAATTTCCTATAAAAGCCGCCACTGCTAAAAGTGCTCAATTCATAGGCGGCATCCGAACGATACGTCAATATCCATGGAAACACCTCTCTCTCTGAGGGGTGGGGTCGGTCGTGCATTTGAAGCTTACACGAGCAGTTAGCAGCAAGCTGGCGTAATGTCAGCCGCTCCTTTAAGTGGCCGAAAACATCGATCTGGCGGGCCATTAATTGATCCGGGAACATTAGTTAGATGAGTAAGTAAGGCAATTACTGGTCGATTGTCTGGGCCGGCAGTTTCCTGACTGGCTGGCTGGGACCTGTCTGTGTCTACATGGACATGTGGATGGATGGTTGAGCAAATCACTGCACCCCCTCTAACAACACGGCCGGATTTAGCCAGAGGATGCTGCCATAAGCCATATGGCTATACCAGGGCATAGGTTTTTTAAATAGCACAAGTCGTGTGAACCTAATAACTTAATTGGATCGAAGTGGTACATTAATGAATGTCACCATACACACGAATGGTAAATATATACATGTAGCACATTTCTAATACCAACAACACCGCATTAATAGACAAGCATATGCTGAATCCACAGAGGTTTGGTTATGCCTGGTTTTGTCGACGGCTTTACCGCTTCCACCTTATAGTGTCTGTGTTGAGGCCGTGCATAAGCTGTGACAGAGGGTCAGAGCAACAGGTGTCCTAGACACGCTGGAACACAGGGACACGTACATGTAACGGTATATCTAAAATGATACTCATTCTGAAAAACACCTTATTATTCGTGTTTTTGTTTCAGGTCACATCTCAGACAGCTATATCAATGCTGACCTGGTCGTCACAAGCACATGACTCGCTCGTGAGCCGACCGCGTGATATCCACACTGGAGTTACCACTGGAGTGACAGGAACACAGTATAAACATCTCTCGGGATAGCACAGTGGCTACATGGTTAGACCGCCACACAACAGTGATGTCATAATTTTCGAGACCCCTTGTGAGGAATTATTTCTCTCTCACCGTCGTAACCATGACAACACTTGACGGGTACCGGAGCGTGGGGACTGTGCCGCTCTACACGGCCCAGGTCTCTGGTAACCATGACTACAACTTCTACGGCCGTTTTGAGGAGGTCACGTGCAGCAAGCCTCGCTGGCGCGTTTCCGTACCCTGTTACGTCATCGTCACGTGTCGGTCGGTCGCATGGATGCTACTGACGATGATAGCGACCCTAGCGGTAGTCGGCGGAATCATGACGCCACAATGGCTGGTGGGAAGGACTGGTCACTATAGTAACGGCTCCTCCACTCCGGACCCAGAGACAGAGCCTGACCGCCCCACTGTTGGCATATACAACCGCTGCACGCGACTCCAACCGTACGGCGGGCTCATCAGCGACCAATGCGGGACCTACGTCACGGGGTTCGCGATGACGTCACACGACTTTCCGGACACGTGGAAGTCTGCGCTGCTGTTGTTCGCTATCGCTGTCAGTCTGTTGGCGGTCAGTAACATGGGGGCCGTTCTCAGTCTATGTGTCCAGGCGGTCTGCAAGAAGTCTATCTTCACCCTCTCCGGCCTACTCCAGAGCCTCGCCGGTCAGTATAATCTTTACACAGAACGTCAAGACACGATGTTCGGATTTAGCAAAACTATTTAAATGGGTAAAATAAACGTCAAAAACTCAAAATAAGTTTGGGTCTGTGGTTGATGGTTATTCTGTTTCACCGAAAACTTCCTTACTCGATGCAATGACTCAGGGTAATTTATAACATGTAACTTGGTCTACAATCTCAACCTTCCTAACATAGTGCCACAAAAACTGAAAAGCTCACGAAACAAATGACCGATAACGTCTGGTCTGTTTATTCTGGCCGGTCCTTACAACTCACGATTGATGCATCTTCTGCCGATTTGTGGTTTCTGGTGACTCAGAGTCAAACACATGTTTTTTCTGTTATTGATGATGATGCAGCCATTTTATCTTACATTTTATTGTTTCCATTCTTATTGCAAATGCTATTCGACCAGCCTCCTTGTTGAAATGATGAGAGACTAATACAAACAGAGACATGAAATGAGTACAGTCACACAAGTATTGATCTTCAGTATTGTATGTATATTAACAGTCATGTGTTGTTACAGCGCTGTGTCTGGTGGTGGGACAGGTGATCTACCCGGCCGGCTGGGGCTCTCAGGTCGTCAAGGATATGTGTGGGGAGAAAGCTGGGCCCTTCCTCATAGAACACTGTCAGATAGGTCAGTACTATTTTAGTCACGTACGTCATCGCTTGTACTGTCAATTTGGAACTTATCAAACACAACGCGTCCCGGATAATAAATTAGATCAAAATTGGTTGATGGGTTTGTGTCGCCAAAATAAATAACCCCGTCAACTTTCGATTGTTCACTGTTCACAATTACTTAGCTTGTTATATGACAGACTTCAAACCCTAATAATAATATTCCTGGTCCCTACTGTTTTCAGGCTGGGGGTATTACGCCTGTATGGGCGGCACCGTTCTTGTGTTCCTGTGCGCTCTCCTCTCCATACAAGCCGAGAAAGCGACATCTAGTGACAAAGTGGAGCGTCAGATTGTAGACGGGAAACATTGTATCTGTGGTGTGTAATACCTGAGTAATATCACACGGCCAGATACAACAAAGTGCTCAAAATGTGTATATTATAATCTCATCTTGTCAACAATGTGTACAAGTGTTTCTGTACATGTAGAATAAGAGGTGTAGAAAATGTTATAAAAATCCACAATTTTATTACGTGTCGTGTATAAACTTTGTACTCGTGGCCTCCTATGGCAGTGATGTTAGTGTGCTGTTTTCTGATAATTAACTCCCATTTCGTTTTGGTGAGTCCCGGAATAACATAGTTTACTTGTGACTATTGTGTTGCTCAGTGATGCCAGTGAGACACAATAATTTTGTATTACACAAATGTTTAGCCTTTAGAAATAATGGTCCGTAGATTTTTAGGACATAAGTTAGAGCTAATACTAGAACAAGTATATACTAGTTATCATTCCTTTCATTAAATACATATCAACTCATCATAAACTCGAATCTGTTCTACATGTCAACAGTTCTAGCGTTTTACAGTATATTTGACATGTTTACTGTGCATGGTGCTTATTGAATGTATTTCCATAAGAAACGACCAATTAACCAATGGTGACCAGGTGGTATGTTCTCCTCATATTTATATCCTTCCGTACTTGTTTTATATTGTGAAATACAATGTATGAAATATATCAGACGAATAAAAATTAGCCCAAGGGCTAAGAAAGGTTACCGGACAATATACATTTTAGATATTAGCCTTTTGTCCAGTGACCTTGAAAATAAAGTCACTGATAAATTCAAGGCCATGAAATTTTCAACAAATATATCACTTCTAGTATGTCCACAATAAATTCCTAAGCTGTAAAGTCGATAATAAGTGAGACATTAGCCATTCTGTGATGTGACCTTGATAATGAGGTCAAAGTTCAAGTTCAAGGTTATGAAAATATTCAGTATATATCATTCCTCTATATTCGCAATTGATTCCTATGCTGTAAATGTAAGTACCAATATATTACCACCAATACAATCAGATTTTGATGATGACAATAAGAAACGTAAAATACTACATTTTGCAATAGAAACAAAGCCCGACCAAATAGTTTACCAAAAAGACACACTGGCGTCTTCAGGGGCAGACAATGTGTTAAATGTAGTTGTTTCTACTGTACACCAGATGGAATTAGTATACAACTGCCCAACAACCTATGAAAATAATTTAGAAATCCGAATCTAACCCCATGGAATAGATACATGACAAGTACAAAAGTACCCAATCACAAGCCCGAAGGCTACTGAGTTGATGGTATCCTCGGGGACAGATTTAACGTCCGCCAGCAGTGACGCCGACTCAGTGGTATAAATGTAAGTATCAATCTATTACCACCAATACAATCAAATTTTGATGATGCCAATAAGAAAGGTAAAATACAACATTTTGCAATAGAAACAAAGCCCGACCAAATAGTTTATCCAAAGACACACTGGCGTCATCAGGGGCAGATGTAAAGATGATAATAAGGGACATATTAGCCATTTTGTTCTCTGACCTTGAAAATGAGATCAAAGGTCAAATTCTAGATCACCAAAATATTCAGCATACATCATTTCCTATATGTTCACTATGGACCCCTAAGTTGTAAATTTGATAATAAGCGAGATATAAGCCATTTTGTATTCTGACCTTGAAAATAAAATGACTAACCTTGAAATTTAGGCCAAGGGCAAATTCAAGGTCACTAGAATATTCAGCATATATCATTTCTTATATGTTCACAATTGATTCCTAAGCTGCAAAGTCGCTAATAAGCAAGATATTGGCCATTTTGTCCTGTGACCTTGAAAATGAGGTCAAAGGTCAAATTCAAGGTCACGAGAATATTCAGCATATATCATTTCCTATATGTTCACAATTGATTCCTAAGCCGTAAAGTCGATAATAAGCGATATATTAGCAATTTTGTCCTGTGACCTTGGAAATGAGGTCAAAGGTCAAATTCAAGGTCACGAGAATATTCAGCATATATCATTTCCTATATGTTCACAATGGATTCCTAAGCTGTAAAGTCGATAATAAGCGAGATATTAGCCATTTTGTCCTGTGACCTTGAAAATAAGGTCAAAGGTCAAATTCAAGGTCACGAGAATATTCAGCATATATCATTTCCTATATGTTCACAATTGATTTCTAAGCTGTAAAGTCGATAATAAGCGAGATATTAGCCATTTTGTCCTGTGACCTTGAAAATGAGGTCAAAGGTCAAATTCAAGGTCACGAGAATATTCAGCATATATCATTTCCTATATGTCCACAATTGATTCCTAGTCTCTAATCTCAATATTAAGTGAGATATTAGGCTTGATGTGTCCCATTATAAAGCATGGGAAAATTTAACATGGGAAAGTCACATCTGGGCCGAGTTTGGGCCCAAAATGGCCCACTTCGAGTGATTCAAGCGCAACGAAATTTATACATGTCACAGAAGTACATATGAGGAGTGTTATGCATCAATAAGAAAAAAAGTTACTGAACAGATTTTGAGAAAACGACCATCAAAGTCCAAAATTAGCCATTTTCGACGAGAACGACCGCTATGACCTTGAAACCAAGGTCAGAGGTCAAATTCAAGGTCACGAGAATATTCAGCATATATCATTTCCTATATGTCCACAATTGATTCCTAGTCTCTAATCTCAATATTAAGTGAGATATTAGGCTTAATGTGTCCCATTATAAAGCATAGGAGAATTTAACATGGGAAAGTCCCATTTGGGCCGAGTTTGGGCCAAAATGGCCCACTTCGAGCGATTCAATCGCGACGAAATTTATAGACATCATAGGAGTACATATGAGGAGTGTTATGTATCAAAAAGAAAAAGTTACTGAACAGATTTTGAGAAAATGGCCGCCAAAGTCCAAAATTGGCCGATTTTCGACAAAAACGGCCGCCATTTTGAAAAAATTGCGAAAATCAAAAAACTAAAAAATACCTCCTTCTTGAATTATTTTTGTGCAAAATTTCAGAAAGATTGGTCCGTAAAACAAAAAAGATAAAAATGTGGACGACGCCGACGCCGACACCGACGCCGACGCCGGACGCAACGCCATGCCAATAGGTTAGCGGACCAAAGGTCCGGTAACCTAAAAAAGCAAAATAGAAAGATCATTGATATCCCTGGCCACCGTATTATTCACAAATCAGCTGCTTTGCTGTGTTCACGAGACCGGTATCTATCGGTGAAATCTTATTCGGGTGGACATAAATAATTTACCACTAGCTCCATTAGAGTAGGAGAACACAGGACAAGACGTGCTAGAGACAATCACGGACCTCGTACAGCCCGTCGCCAATAATGCGCGTGGCAGGCGCAGAGAAGAGCAGTCATTGACTAGCAATGAGGCAATCTCAGACGGGCCCTTTGAGGGGCAGGGATAGTGTTCTTGAATGGAAGGTACTCTATCAGAGACCATAATGCCTTGATACATGTATGCCGTGATTGCCGTCCTGCATCCCTCCACACATTACAGGCGTCCTTGGAGATACTTAATTGTTACTATGGAGATGTGATGTGCAACAGACTTTTGTCCATAAAGTCTGGACCCGAAAGTCTGCACATGCTCGGGCACGAGATGACCTTGAGTTTACTGGAGGTCACCGAGTGTGCACTAAGAGTGCTGCACCCCCCCCTCCCCCCCCCCCCCCCCCGTCGAGATATGATATACCTGAAACCCAGCAGATTTTCCTACTTGTTTTTGTTCATACGGGTAAATTATAAAGTGACAGATTGGTTGTTCAAGAGACCTCCGGCGATTAACTATCCGGACATCTGTTCGTATGAAAAGCATGGCAAAGTACCTGGTAAATAAGATTGATAATGAGACGATAAAGCTACAGGTCACCAACTTTCTCATACGTTGACCCAGAAAATAGTATATTCTTTAATCTTTTGGGAAATGATTTCAGTCCAACATTTGAATCATACACCAGCTATTCATTTTACCCCAGCAAGTGAAAGACTTGCATGTCACAAGCCTAGTTTTGTGTCGATACATGGATTGTAACTCAATTATCTGCTATTAAGAAGCTTTTCACGCGGCTAGCAACGTTATTTTCACTCGATTTAGCGCTCTCAGTTATAGCTGAGAGGCGGTGTGACGTGCCATTCCGGGCCAGTCGACCGTCGTTCCCTCAGAGCACAGGCTTGTCATTCAGTCTCTGCACGTCCACGGGCGGACACTGCCGAGCCTTCTGTTATCGCCTCCTTTTGTTAGCTTGGGAAGGTGCGCGTGTTCAGTGTAGGGTCGTCATATTGTCCTGTTTAGTGGGAGCTAGATCCGCATGTGCTCAGTGGCCTCTGGGACCTTGCTTTGATTCATTAATTACAATTTACAACATTTCCCAGGTTACCAGAGAGTCTGTTCACATAATATCCTCTGGCTACATTTACAAAATCAATTACATGTATCATCAAATTTTCACGTACAGTCGTTCAAACCATAGACATAAAGGCCACCAATAGGTCATTCGCGCTCGTATTAGGCCTATGTACACGTAGTGTGAAGGCTAGTGCAACGAATTACTGGAACATTTCGAATTTGTGTGAACAAAAAGAAAATATTGCTTTCATTCGAAAAACAGTAGAGTCTACCAAAAAAAAAAAAAACGAATTTCGCCAGTTGGGTGCATCTTCGACAAGGGATGTCCAGAAGCTCCACCATCAGCACTCAGAGCTGCATGTGGAGTGAGGAGATTACGGTCATAACGTCAGCATAAATGCTTTGTATTATACTTACACCAGGTAGTTTATTGGTATCATACAATAATAGATTTTAAAGACATCAACACATATTCATCCATGAAAATGTAATCAAGCACATATTTATTGTTACTATTGATTAAAATTGAATGCGCGTCTTATTGATGTCGGTAGGAAAGTTCCCGAAAATCAACCGTCGGTCATAAATCTCATGAATCTATCGACCATTTCACTGTATCCCTCTCGACTCCTGGAACAGTCAGTCTTGTACACTGTATGGTATGTCCAGAGGTAACTTCTTCACTTTGTGATAAAACACTACTCCCGCTCCAGTGACAAAACCAATCAGTAACATCATGATAGCCAGTCCTGCCATCGAACCTGAGGATGAAGATATAAACAGCCAGATGTCCAGACTATGTTTATGTTCGTGGTGTCCAACTATAAACACGAACAACTCAAAACTGATCAACAAGCAGTACATGTTTGTGGTGTCAATAATATGGACACGAACAACACAAAACTTATAGACAAGCAGTACATGTTTGTGGTGTCAATACTATGGATACGAACAACATAAAACTTATAGACGAGCAGTACATGTTTGTGGTGTCAATGCTATGGATACGAACAACATAAACTTTATAGACAAGCAGTACATGTTTGTGGTGTCAATGCAATGAACACGAACAACATACAACTGATCAGCAGGTATAACATGTTTGTAACATCAATACTATGCACCGTTACCACGGCCCAGCTACACACCTTTCTGGCTATAATGTACCACCTACCTGAGGAGTACATGTGGGCTGGCCGTCGGTCAACAGCGGACACAACCTCCCTTTTATCAGAATCTTTCAACTTCAGCGAACCAGACACTATCGTAAAGTTCTACAACGAAAATAAGTGATGAAAATTCAAAATATCATTCGACGATGGGTATACTAGTGGGTGTTTCGTGTATTAGATATAAATTTATTGACATCAAGGTACTTTCTATGATGGGTCTGATGGTACCTGAGGACCCTGAACAGAAGGCAGGAGGAGACGTGTTGACGAGGTGTTCAGGATGTCCCAGAAAGCTCTGTACAAGGCCGAGTCATGAAACCCTTCGTCTCCACTGTCCAACAGACGGAACTGGACGGTTGTCTGTCTGTGTCCGGGGTCTTCTATCTGATTAACGAGTAGTACTTGAATGGAACACACAATATTCGTTCAGTATTCGTAATACTACCATCAATCATCATTCATTTCTTGTCTCAAGGAAAGTTTTCACTACACTTCATATATCAATGTCACATATATGTTGTACCTGTAGCCGAGATATTGATAGCGCCTGAACATTTCCCAGATGTAACAACTGTATATGTATTTGTTCGAGTACATCACTTATTCCTCCTTCTACCAGACTGGAATAATCCGCTGCAAAATATAGTTTTACAAATAGACACATGTTGACCTGATGATAAAGAAACATTTCTGTTTTATTCTAAGTGTGATGATTAGACGAAATTTCTGTTTTATTCTGAGTGTGACGATTAAACGTAATTTACACGTAAGGGAAACAGACAGAGTATGCTGAAGGTGACGGTGTGTGTATTCTCCCGGTTGTAGCAGTCGCCAACATCAAAGACACTGATGGGAGGGTCGCCGGGTCTGTAGTCATAGATGTGACTGATCCACTCGCTCACGTAACCATCTGTCTGAAAACACCAGTAAATTCATCACTCATCTAATGAGCAAAAGACACGTGTCAAATGTCGCCATATACAAGAATGTCATGTCTGGTCTTTGGTACCCACACTATCTAGCAATGCAGTGAAATTCATAGAAAGCTCCAGTCACACACTGACCGAGTCTTCCAGTGTCAGCCACAGTCCGACCATCACACGGTGTCGCCCTCTGACGGAGTCCCTCGTCAACGTCCAGTTCTCCTGTCGACAGCACATAAATACGACCATGCGGTTGCCGGACTGCGTCAGTGGGTACAATCTACCAAGCCTCTTCCACAGAGGACATTTACATGTATACACGTGAGGTTACCGGTACGAAATAGAGCTCCACGCTTGTGTTGGTCCCTTGTTGAGGCCAGTCCGGTCTGACGGCCGCCCAGACATCACAGTCCATTGCACGGAACACTTTCTGACAGAGACACGCGTTATTATGCTATACTGAGTAATGCAATTGGTAGTTCCGCGTGCTGATCGATTGTGTGATTGTGTGATTTGAAGAGTACCTGTCCCTGGAAGGAGAGGTTGAGTGTGTCCAGATCGAACAGCTCCCGACCGTGTCTCATGATCACGTGACCAGGGTCAGTCATGCGTGGATCCGCGTCCACTGTATCCATGGTGATCGGAGACACGCTACAGTTCCTGGATACAACATCTATCACGTACTGTGTGCCTGATAGATGACCAAAAAACCCAGAATGAATGAAAGGATAGATCCTTGACATACATGTGCAAATAATGTTCCAATTCTTATATATGCAAATGTTTGGTGTAAAAGACAACCTGTATTGTAGTCGTGTATAAGGTTTATTGGTCTGTATCCATATTTCTGGCCCCAGCTCTGCATACTCGCTTCGTCTGGTCTCAAATCGTAACGGCTCAATTTGAGACTGTAATCGTAGTAGTACTGGAAAGAATATGTCCTACTCTCACATCAATGTATATAGAGTATCCCGCCAAGCATGAAACGTGTAAAAAGTCTAAAAACTAACCAAAACTTGGGCTATTCAGTATGTGAGAGCAATTATCAAATTCAGTAGAGGTCAGTCACCTTCCTCGTGTTGACAACTTGGTTCTGTGGCTGTATCATTTCAACCGCCATGGTGAAACTATCCGGCAACAGTGGCCTGGACTTGTTCCCCTCTGTGTACTCACACACTGTGCCTCTCGGAATCTGGATCGCACACGTACACTGTCACTGATGACTGATGTCAGGTTCTCACACCAAATCATTGGCATGTGCTACGTCAGAGGAATGACACGCACACCAAGATAATTGCTAGATCGTATCATTGTGTGGGTCGGCATCGCTAACAACAGGTTACCTGGAAGACTGACGAGTCCGCGATGGGTCCTGGGCGGTAGAACAGGAAGTCGTAGATGTGATGGAAAGTCTCTGTTCCCTCTTCCTTCATGGCTACATCAATGAAATATAACACACGATAAGAAAACTTGTCAACTTGATATTAAATATTAGAAGAAATATTAGAAGAAACATTGTCCCCTGAGGACGGCTCTGACCGGGATGTGTTCCTGGCTGATGGCTGACATGTAGCCGGGTCCACTGAAGTCTTACCTTGTCCCCTGAGGACGGCTCTGACCGGGATGTGTTCCTGGCTGATGGCTGACATGTAGCCGGGTCCACTGAAGTCTTACCTTGTCCCCTGAGGACGGCTCTGACCGGGATGTGTTCCTGGCTAGTGGCTGACATGTAGCCGGGTGTACTGAAGTCTTACCTTGTCCCCTGAGGACGGCTCTGACCGGGATGTGTTCCTGGCTGATGGCTGACATGTAGCCGGGTCCACTGAAGTCTTACCTTGTCCCCTGAGGACGGCTCTGACCGGGATGTGTTCCTGGCTGATGGCTGACATGTAGCCGGGTCCACTGAAGTCTTACCTTGTCCCCTGTGGACGGCTCTGACCGGGATGTGTTCCTGGCTGATGGCTGACATGAAGCTGGGTCCACTGAAGTCTTACCTTGTCCCCTGAGGACGGCTCTGACCGGGATGTCACGTGTTCCTGGCTATTGGCTTACATGTAGCCGGGTCCACTGAAGTCTTACCTTGTCCCCTGAGGACGGCTCTAACCGGGATGTCACGTGTTCCTGGCTAGTGGCTGACATGTAGCCGGGTCCACTGAAGTCTTACCTTGTCCCCTGAGGACGGCTCTGACCGGGATGTGTTCATGGCTGTTGGCTGACATATAGCCGGGTCTGCTGAAGTCTTACCTTGTCCCCTGAGGACGGCCTTGACCAGGATGTGTTCCTGGCTGGTGGCTGACATGTAGCCGGGTCTGCTGAAGTCTTACCTTGTCCCCTGAGGACGGCTCTGACCGGGATGTGTTCCTGGCCGGTGGCTGACATGTAGCCGGGTCTACTGAAGTCTTACCTTGTCCCCTGAGGACGGCTCTGACCGGGATGTGTTCATGGCTGTTGGCTGACATATAGCCAGGTCTGCTGAAGTCTTACCTTGTCCCCTGAGGACGGCTCTGACCGGGATGTGTTCATGGCTGTTGGCTGACATGTAGCCGGGTCCACTGAAGTCTTACCTTGTCCCCTGAGGACGGATCTGACCGGGATGTGTTCCTGGCTGGTGGCTGACATATAGCCGGGTCCACTGAAGTCTTACCTTGTCCCCTGAGGACGGCTCTGACCGGGATGTGTTCCTGGCTGATGGCTGACATGTAGCCGGGTCTGCTGAAGTCTTACCTTGTCCCCTGAGGACGGCTCTGACCGGGATGTGTTCCTGGCCGGTGGCTGACATGTAGCCGGGTCTGCTGAAGTAATAGTCCAAAGTAAAAGAAATCTGGTCCCAGTCTATACACGTCACCCAGTGGTCCACAGGTATCCCCCGCACCTGGCAATACAGGCCAAAAAACAAGGAATGTACAGGACCAATTAAGCTGCAAATCAATCCTGGTCACAGCACTTATGTATCCAATTGATCTACATCTCATTATTGAATCAGTTTATGTCATTGATATTTCCTATCCACCACAGTTGTAATGTTTGAGTGCATTGTCATAATGACACAATACATTTCTAATTACCGTTTTGTTTCCACTGACATAAGTCTCGTTGTACTGAGCCCCAAAGTTGAACAAGTCAGCCACGCTGCCTATGTGATCTCCTCGCTGAGTCGATGAGAAGTTTAGAAGATGGGAGCTCTCAAACTTAGCATCAGACAAACGACAACTAGATCCTGTTGTACAACCGAGACATTTACTAGGCCTATAGATCTTGTCACATTCACATTGCATTTATAAATGGAATAGAAGTGCATACACATGTTTACCCGTGATGATGAAGGAATGCCTGTTTCTGGAGTCATATATCCAGGTAGACACGTGTCCTGATGTTCTCCTGGTGACAACTCCTCTGTTGTTAGGGTAATCATAGCACTCGTCCACTTCAACTGTATAACCTTTCTGTGACACAACAACAGCACAGTTCACAAATGTCATCAGTATGAAATGAATAGCACCGAATGTATCAATGTAGCCATACGCCATACATACCTGTAATATTTTGGCCTCTATCTTTGTTTCAAACTGGGTGGCAAGTTTTGGAAGCGGTATATCCGATCTACATCCCTCTTTGGTATCCAAGACTTGTCGCACGCTGTAGCACGGTTTGTGATCCACCGGTGGATACAGACTAGAGCCAAATGGACTCTCCCAATCACGTGCTACACTGTCTCGGTCACGTGTTTGACTATCCCAATCACGCGGTACACTATCTCTATCGCTTGTTTGACTATCCCAATCACGCGGTACACTATCTCTATCACGTGCTCGACTATCGGAGTCATGTGCACTGTCCAAGTACTCCGATCTGCCGTAGCCGTCTGGAGGCTGTGGCTCACCACATTGGCACCAGGAACACATTATTACCACGTGCAGCATCGAAACACTGGTCAAGGCCAAACGTCGAGACATGCTCTCCACGATCATGTCACATTACAAGCTCAGGCCTAATTGTCAAATTTCTCGGAATTCTGCTCCCTATCATCGACTTGAACTTGAAGATCGAGTTCCCAGTTTTGGGTCGAGCAGCGACGATCGAACGGCTAAATGTATGTTTGAAAGTAGCCCATACAGATCTCGATGTTCGAAAGTGAAGGTGCTCAGTAGGCCTCTTTAGTGTCCCACTGACTGTATATATGTTGTAAGCATTACCTGTGCCCAGTTGCCCCGGTGACACGTGCGCCGTGACCCCCGGCGGGCCACCTGGATCCCGTGTCCTCTGGCTATAAACACGCCCTGTCATCGACACGGGAACAACGGCTCGGGTGAACTTAGGTCTGCATTGATTCTGTACAATTTATGTGATCGACACTGTAAAAGTATTGCCTCTGTCATCTGTGACCGCTAGCCGAACTGAGGAGCTGAAGAGCATCGTCAGAATAAAATGTCAGAATCTTCCTTATTCTATTTTATTTAGCAAACCACTGAGTGCTTCAGTCAGCGTGTGTCCGGAAATGAACGTGCCCGTGCACACACCTCCATGGTAACCACCCACTCCGCTCGCTCTCCAAACACACCGCCGGCTGCCAATTAGGATGTTTTCAACACCACTTATGTTTTGGGTGGTTATGTTTTCGAAGACAATATTTTCACACAGCAATATTTTCAGCAAAAATTATACGTCGCATCATTTGCAAGCTATATGCAACAAAACAACATGTAATTTATGCATACATGTGGCCAGGCTTTCTGTTTGGTCGTAAACACAAAATTTGATTGTAAAACGTCCGAAATAAACTTACATGAAACTGATGTCACCATGGGCTAGATCTACCCTCCCGGAGAAACGATGCATATGCCACGTTATATCTTAGCTGTAAATGACTTTCTAGGTTTATTGAATCACCGAAAAGGATAATATTAATGTTTATTGGAATTGTTATGATAATTGTCCTATTTTGAAATCGGATTACTGTTGATAAACGATGCTCTCATGAAATTATACGAAGATAATTGAATTTTCATTAACTACAGTCTGATTTGTATTTTCACATATAGCCTATTCATTATCGAACACAGTAACAGCCCACACTTTATGTTTTCACAAGTAAAAATATGTTGAATTGTATTCCTGAACACACGTGGGGTTGTAGGTATGTCGTGTTTGCCCTCGGGTTTGCATGTGTTGTGATACACCGGACTGAGCGGAGATAGTATCACATACATGACGAGCCATCGCCTGAGGAGCCGAGCTGACAGAATAATGACTGCATGCTGACACTAACCACACACACTTATTAGCTAAGGACTGCACGAAACAACCAAAGTATATACAATATACTTCTACTTTGAGAAAAGTATACTCTAAACACGGTGGACTCAAAACATGCGGAGATCAGGCCTACACAGATCTACAAAATATCAATTTTTGGTGGATCAAATAGATATACTCTCATTAAATCTACTAGATCATTAGATCTACTCTCATTGTGATCTGATTTTAAATATTCCAAAATTTACCGTTTATTATTATAAATACTGCATTCCACCCAGAAATAAAAGAAATTTCAGAGAATCACAAGCTTCTAATAACCACAGGAGACATTTCAACATCTATAATGGTCGAAACGAGTGAAGAAAAGAGAGAGAAGTAGACCTACTGAATACAAGACGTGTTTTTTGTTTTTGTTTTACTTTACAAAAACAATTCATCATATGTGATAGGCCTAAATTGTTTTTGGAATTAAAAACAAGCAAATGTAGGCCTATCTCATCATATTTTCGATACTGTATATATTAAATCTCCCACAAGTAGCCTGCATTGATCATTGATCAGTTCAATCTGAGGTTACCTGTATTCACGCTGGGGAACCAGTCCGCCAAACCTGGGTTCGGTCAGCGCATCCTGAGTGTATTGTGCGCGCATCCTGGGTCCAAGACGACAACATTGAGGCGACGACAATATGGAAACACCACTCAAACGGCAAATAAACATCAATGATTTGTTGTAAAATAGTTTACATTTATCGTCCAAACACCCATCATGTAACTTAAAGTGGATATACCATAAAATGATGAAATTTGCATCGATAGCGATGTGATTGTGCAACGCTAAACCTGGGGTTGCAACGCTAATCCACAGAACCACGGAATTTTTATTTGTGGCTTTATATTATAGGAGAAGGACCACATCAAATCCGATTGAGTTAGTCTGTTAGTCCGGACTAGCGAGTAAGTCGGCGGTATGTACACTGTACAACCAGGAGCAAGAGCAAGCGGGATGTAGTAAACCTATGCAATGGTGGTACGTGGTTTGTCCCACTTTTTGGCAGCAAACCGTCAACCATGTGTTCATGTTTGAAAATACAGTGCGGTGAAATAAGGAGCATGAGAAGTGCACGTCGCAAGATAAATATTTTACCGATATATATTTAGGTCAATGTTGATATTTGTAGATGATAGTATGATAGTATGATGTCAAAATAAGGGCCCACACATTACTATTATTATTACAATCATGACAATTTATAGTATTTGGCTTTTTCATAACCATAAAAGTGACTCTCACGCAGGAGCCCTGTGTGCCGGCATTAAAGGTCCACCCGACGTATATTTGGGCCCCATACAATACAACTGCAAACCCCCCAACAATACACTATATCTTTAGGTGTTTTACATGACAATTTTTCATAACGGTTAGGCATACGTTATAATACGAGAGGCCTCTCGGCCTTGAGCGTCCCGCTACAAAAGTTCAGAAGATCAAATCCAACCTTACTACACAAATCATATTCGACTTCCAATTTGAAATGCCAATATCTAGGCTTTATTTTCAAGCATTCTATGAATATACTTGCGGCAGTTCCCATTATGAAGAAAAATGGTCCAAAAATTGGGCCGTTTTTCGTCTAAAATGGCCGCCATTTTGAAAATTTCGAAAACCAAAAGAATAAAAAATACCTCGATCTTGGGATAATTTAAAGCATTATATGCAAAACGTGAATGAATGATCCGAGCAAAAACTATAAAGATAACCAAAAGTGGACGAATACAGATAACCAAAAGTTGACGATAACCAAAATTTGACGACCAAAAGTTGTCCACAGATATAACCAAAAGTTGACGACTACAGTTGACGACTACACGGCATCGCTAAAGCTCCGCTGCCATAAAAAAAAATATTGTAGAGCCTATGTGCATTTTACATATATTTGTCATTCTTGGAAATTTGGACAATCTCGAGAGGGTCCAGGGCAGACTTAAGCATACCAAAATGGCCCTGGACCGTTTTGGAAGGGCGCTTTACCATGATGATTTTGATTTATTCCTTGATAATATGGCAAACTAACATAAATTATGTACCTTATGTTTAATAACCAAGTTGGATTATATAAAGCTAATTATCAGAATATATACCGAAAAATTGAAAAGCATGCAGGGAAACATGGTGAATTAAACTGATAATTTTGAATAAAACAAACCTTTATATCAATGTCTTTAATCATTGAATGAACATGTGGAAAAATTTTATGGATTTATATTCCTCGATTTTAATTGGAAAGAAACTTTTATTGGAAAGAAAATATTGTTCGCTGATCACAGCCAATATTTAATTAGAAATATGATTGTTCTGGGCAAACTGCAATGGACATTTCCGAACATGTCTAAATGCCCAAGAACGAGCACTGTGCTTTCCACAATTTCTTGCATTATCACGCGATATTTACTCCGCTGTTAACTATGTACGAGCACCCTTATCAATACTGCGTAAAAGTGATTTTTGTATGGTACGTTATTTTATCCTCCATGTCAGTGTTTTATTTTCGAGTCGCGACTGTCTCGTTCATAGGGGCCGCCATCTTTCTCGAAGGATGTTCGTTGCAAAGCCCAGGATGCGCCGACCAAACCCAGGATTAGCGGACTGGTTCCCCAGCGTGTACATGCCGCTCCTAGGTCCGTGCATGGGAGGAGTTGAGGGCGCCGTAATAACTTTGGGACTTGTATTTCAGAGGATTTCTGAGAGGTGTATACATGGTTGCATACTGTTTGTATGATTCGAATATTTAGGCCATATCTGAGTTTTTTGACACGTGAACCCCCTCCCCCTTCCTCCTTGGATCTATCACTGATAATTTGAGCCTGGGTTCGAACATTTAGTGGTGTGTTGCCTACCCAAGTGGCGTACGCATGTATCTGACGGCGGAATTGACAACCGATCTCGAATTGTGTAGGTTGTTTATTTTCATTACCGTGGCTTGAAATTGAACTTCTTAGCTGCATAGCTTGTTAACATTATCAGGATAATAATTCCTAAATTCAAGTTATCGTTTAAATTGCTCCGACTTCACAATAAAGCGCACAATATCGCCCATGTGCGCATGTCGATTTTGAGTGATCATAATGTACCCATGTAAGGAAACACGACGGTAACTATGTGCATTGGGTGATTTTGTCCAAATAAATGAGATGAGAGCGATATCATAAAATCATATTTCTCAATCTATATCGTTTTATACATTGAAACGAAAGAATAACAGGGCATGTTAGACACATTTTAGTCCCTAGATATATCCATATCTCTGATCTAGTTTGTCATACTGAACATTGTTAAGGCTGCTCTTTTCAGCTTCATTCCATGATGATTGCCTGAAATATATGTCCAAAATGTTCGCACTATAGCCTAGAATATCATGGAAAGTTTGAAAAATATCATGGATCTTTGCATCAGTGGGGTTTTTAGTTTACCGGACCTATGGTCTGATAACCTATTGTCATGGCGTTGCGTCCGCAAGATTTGTGGGACTAATTTGATTTGTGGGAATTATGTTTTGTGGGACTGAAAAAAGATTGTGTACGATTAAAATGGGACATACGTCCCATAAGTAGCTTCATGACGATCTCTGCCCGTCTGCCACATTTTGATCTTTAAACTTTACGTCCGAATCTTTCTGAAAATTTGGAAAAAGAAATGCTTGAAATAATTCATGAGTCTTTTTATTTTGAAAACTGAAGATTTTTAGGTTACCGGACCTTTGGTCCGATAACCTATTGGCATGGCGTTGCGTCCGTCGTCCGTCCGTCCGTCCGTCCGTCCGTCCGTCGTTAACATTTTTATCTTTTAGGTTAACGATCGAATCTTTCTGAAATTTTGCACAAAAATACCTAAAAATATTGTAAAGTTATTGACTACCGTCCGCTCTTCGGGAACTACCCCCGGACTTACGGAGTAAACTATAACGCGCTTTGCAATTTTGAATAAACCCTCATAAACAAGCTAAAATTTTGACCGAGGTGGTCCAAAACCGTGTGATGACCTTGAAAGGTCATCCGTTATAAAAGGACGGTGTGTCGAGTCTTTGGAATATCTTTAAGGTTAAACTTTAAATTTAGAAATTTTGTAAAACGACACACCGAGTGATCGAAAATGATAGTACCTCTAAAAATGTTGCCGACCGCCCTGCCGGCCGGCTCCTCAGATCCGCAGGACGGGTCTGAGGCAGGGCGGAGCCGCGGTAGCGACTCCGGCACGCCGCCGCACAAGTGCAGCGACGAGGCTAGTACCCTAGCCTTCCTCCATCGTCATGGGCTCCTCATCCGTGCCGCCTGTCTTGGGGTCTGGCGGCGGTGACGAGTCCCTACGCCGCGGAAGCAGCGGAGCCGGCATAGTGAAAGCCGGCTGCACGGGCGGATGAGGCAGGCCCGGTGGAGCTTGCAGGGGCTTTTGCGGTGAGCCCTGCAATCCGGGTCCTGACGGAGCCATCACGACGGAGGCCGGTAGAGATGTCGCGCCGAGATCTGCAATGGCGCGGAACATCTCCACCGTATCGCGGGTGCGCTGTGGACCGGCCGTCCGTTCTCCCCACACCTGGACTAGGTATGGGTAGATGGCCTACTCCAAAGCGGCATCCGCGCGCCGGAGAGCCGCCTGGTTCAGGGCGGACGACTCGGGGTCATCGACGCCCTGGAGTAGGCGAGTCCGAGCGGCCTCGGCTTCGTCAAGACGACGCCGTAGCTGCTCATTCTCAGCCTCCAGGTGCTCCATCCGTGCGGCTACCTCTGGGGCGGGGGCGGACGCCCCGGACTGCTCGGCAAGAGCGGCGGTCCGACCCTGGTCGAACGCGCGCCGCTCAATGACGGCCGACAAAGTCCGGTAGCTCTCTAGGCTCCGCCGGGTGCCTTCCATGAGGCCCTGGTCGTATGCGAGATCGCATGCGACACGGGAGGCCTCGGCGCGGCACCGGCTGAACTGATCCAGAGAGCTGTCCATCTCCGCCACAAGGTACTCCGCCGCTCGGGTGAGTCGACCACGCTGGGGGTGATCCCAGGGGTGCTCCTCCCGAGCGCGGACCAACGCGGCTACACCTGCGGACCCCAAGTCACGAATGGCTCGGGGCACCGGCAGGTTCACCAACGCCGGGTCACCGGGGATCCGGTCCATACCATCGCGACGATGGCCGACCGCCTGGCCTACAGACTCGCGAAAAGTCTCGTAGACGCTGGCGGTCGTGGGACCGAGCCTCCGGCGTACGTCCGCCGTGGCGTCGAGGGGGTCCAAGTCCAGGGAGGCGGTGCTTTGCCATCCCGCGGACGTCCCCTCAACTACCAACGAGGACGCGGACGTCGACCTCGAGAGAGGTACCGCTGGTCCGCTACTGCTCGCAACCGAGGGAGTCACGCGTGGGGTCCTTGGCGGGACCACCGACGCGGTGCTCGAGGAGGCGGAGGTGTCTGCCACCACCCGTCCCTCAGACGGACCCGCGGGTACCGTCACCTCGAGCAAGCCCGGGTAATCCTCCTGAGTCAGCGCACCCGGAGACTGCAGGGGCGTCGTCCCGGCCGGAGCCTTTCCGGCGGACGAGCTCTTCCCCTGAGTCTTCGGCTGGGGGCGCGGCTTAGGAGAAGCCACTCGTGTCTTGGCCGCGATCTGCGGCATCTCCGACACGACCATGGTCACCCGGTGCCCTTCTTCACCTGCCTGGGTCGACGGCGGTTGACGGACAGCCTCTGCTGCTGTCCTGACGTAGTCATGAACGATGCCACCCTCGGTGGAATGTATCCAAAATTGAATACAGGCCTCACTTCATCACCAACGGTGTGAAGTCCCTCACCGCGGTGTGCACCCGAGCGGTGATTATTAAGGGCCTCCAAACTGGCGAAATATCGTTGCTGAGGTCTATTGGAGTAGCACCTCTTGCAAACGAACATTTTCATCCAGGGGTAGTGGTACCCCACAATATGTCGACTCAAGTGGTCGTAGGAAGGATACCTACGATCCCGGTTGAGCGCAAGGTGCGGGTCCTCATACCCGTCCAGGGATTCCGGACAGAGTTGGCATATTACACCCTCCTCTGTCTCGGGCGGCAACCCGACACGCTCCTCGTCCGTGAGTGGACGAGGCCGTGTGAAAGGCGTGTCGGCCGCCGCGCCGGCCGCCGCTGTGCGGCGCCCTTGCGGATCCCTGCCATACCGCGGAAGGAACATGTGTCCCTGACGGACTCCAGGGAGTTCGGGGCCCATCTCGGCCCGCAGCCTCTGGATAGAGGGCTGCTCCGAGGACGACCGTTTCTTCTTTTTGGCCGCCCCTGAACGATTCTCCGACCTGGTTTGTCGGGGCACACTCTTCCCGCGTGGGGGCGCGGCCCTCTGTTGCTGCGCAACGAAGGACCGCCGTCCCGCTTCCAGTGCGGCGTCAGACAGGTGGACCCCGTCTTTCTCCGCGCGCTTCCGGAGGAGTTCTAAGCGAAGATCTCCCTCCTTCGGCACGGGACGCCCTCGGTCCACTGGACTCGACCCCACCTCCGCAGCTCCGGTAGGTTTCTTGGTACCGGAGGAAGAAGAAGAGGAGGTTCCTTTCGGTGCCTGGATAGGCACCCGCTTACTGGAACCTCCCGCGCCCGGGCCGGATCCCGCGGAGGCGCCGCCCGCACCAGATCCCGAGGGATTAGGCGTCTTGGCGTCTCCGGGTTTGGCGGAGGACCCTGTCTGGCCGCCCGGCTTAGGCGCCAGCGGCTGAGGTCCTCCGGACTTCGATCCGGTTTGAGGCGGGGGACCGCCGGACTTCTTTTTCCGGTGGGTCCGCTTCTTCTTCTTCTTCTTCGGAGGCGAGGAGGCCGGGTCCGGGTCGGATCCGGCCTCAGATTGCCCGCGGTCAGAGGCTTCCAGCGCTTGCTGGGCTCTCCACTGCTTCTGAGCAATCTCCCGGGCTCGACGGCGAGTACGCCTAGAGACGGGCGATGTAAACCCGTCATCTCGGTTCTCGGTCTCCTTCGAGCCAGACTCCTGTTCCTGAGGCGGCGCTTGGGATGCGGCTTCCTCAGCCGCGTCAACCTGCTCCGCCCAAGTCCCAGGGGCCTTCTGGTCGTGCGGACCAGACTCCGCAGGTGCGGACACCGAGGAGTTCTCGGCGGAACCGGTGTCCGGACGGCTACGGCCATCCGGACGTGTTTCCGCACGAGTACTCTCATCCGGACCCAAAGACGCAAGCATCTCCGGGTGCGGATGCAACTCAATATCCACATCCACGAGTCCCGCACCACCGCAGTCCATCACCTCTTCCATACGAGGAAAAGGCGACGGATCCAAGAGCTGCTCGGCGCCTGGCGTGGCCGAGTCACTCTCTGCAGGGCGGTCCTCCGCGACCTCGCTCTCGGACTCGGTTCCTGTGTAAGAACCAGAGCCGGAGCTGGATTCCACAGAACCCATCTCTTCGCCTTCGGAGACATGTTCATTGTCCACGTCCTCAGGCTTAGCTAGGGGTCTCGAGTACACACTAGTGCGCTCTAGAGACCCCTCCTCCCTTCCCACATCACTACCCCAGCCGTCACTTGACTCAGACATCAAGCGCTCTAATCGCTCTAAACACTGGGAGTCAGATCCGCAGATCCGTCTCCACCAGTGCCGAGCGCTTGAATGACCAGTAAGTGTCGAGTTACATCGATTATAGGCATCAAGTGTTGGCAGTTATACTGCACACGCATCGTATGACGCGTTCCCGTGGAAACGTCTGTTCACTGCATCTACCCGATCGACAGACAAAAGGACGTTTTACACTACCGCATTCACATACACGCATCTCCCCCCGGTGACTCCTATCGTGCCATGTATACGGGTGGCTTGTATACACAAGCCATCCCGGGGGAACCCGCTAAAATACTACAGTAATTAACAGCAGTCATTAGCAATAGCTTTCGCACTGGCGATCAATGACGTGAAGTTAATCACCCTCGCAGGTTAAAGATTGTATACAATGTATCAAAAAGCCAAACTACTTGTGGGTGTTACGATTATGTCACCCTATCAGCAGCGATAAATAAAAATTTAACACCGCTCAAGCAGCAATGAAAATAAATCCACCACCGCTTGCATGCTTTTCATAGATCACGGCATACAGCCTTCGATACAATGTACACAATCTCCTACACCCCTCTTGCGAAAGCAGAAATCTCCCGATTTCTTACTCTCTATTGCACCAAGGACAAGAGATATATCACTAAACTTTCTCATATATTGGATAAATGAGTAAGAATAGCATTTCCACGGGAACACGCACACACTTGTGGCTTATAATCCTCCCATAAATAATAAATGAGATGGAAAATAAATAAAATCACTCCCCATAGCCGCTGGCACGCTTACAGGGCGATCGGACATACCCATGACGTCCGGACAGACAATCGGGCGCCCTATGGGCGTTTGCAAAGCGCCCACTAGCAACCCCGACGTACTGCCCGGCCGCGGAGCAGTGTCCGGTCCAGCCCAGAGCCTCCTCAAACGACTACCGGAGCGCGGAGCCAATAGATTAGACGCGGAGCCGGCATGGTCCATAACCTCAATGGTTAGGGGGCGAACCCTTCATACCGGCGCCCAATCTAGAGGCGCCCAAAGATGGTGAAAGCAATAGCCGGCGGACGTCCGGAGCTGCTCGCGGACGGAGTCCAGGCCGGACGCCTACCATTGTACGGCGTATTGCCCTTATCCAATGAATATGAAATTGGAATTAAAAGCCACCACAAGTGTTGCGCATGTAATATACGACCCCCTTCTTAGAAGAACGCCGCATATTGTAAGGTACGATCCGGACGAGAACGAGCGTCACCCGCTGCCGCGGCTGGTCCGCACACGCGGACTTAACAACCGCTCCATTATCATAATGGATAGTCGGTTTCCTGCCGTAAGAAACCTTAATTACTATAACCGTAATTATAGTAATGGCTCACGGGGGATAACTACACCGAAGTGCGTCATCTTAAAGCGCCGCGGACGCCGGACGAGTCACGCGGATGAACCGCGGACATCAGTCCTCACGTACGGACACTATCCCCGCGTCCAGAGCCAGTTCCCCAAATCCGTGGGAAGGCGCTTCTCCCGTAGCGGACGTAAATCCCAACCTCAGTCTGGCCATATAAGAGGTTGTCCCGGGACCAGGGGCGTCCGGCCGGATCAGTAAATTCGTCCGGCCAGCGTAACCGTTGTGCGGATTACGCCGGACAGCCGTCCACAATGTGCGGACAGGCCATCCGCACGTCCCTGGCGCTGGAAACTACAGGAGGGCGGATGCGGAGCGGCGGCGTTATGACATGAAAGTCTCCGCGGACCTCAACTCCGAAGATAGCCACAAAGTAGCCACCCGCGGAGGTAAGTCGTGCGGACTCTCACGGAACGACCTAAAACCCGTCCGTAGTATGATAGACGGGTACCGCAGACGCATCCGCATGGGCGGAAGGTTATTCCCACCCATACCGGGCTGGCGCACGTGGTTTCCGGCGTGGCCGCCCGTCATCCGCAGGTACTGGAGGGAGTGGGGGTACCTGCGGATCGCCGTCATCTGGCTGATAGCCACCCAGTCCATCATCTGACGGGTCAGAGAGGTCCGGGAGGCCCACCATACGGCGCACACGCTCGTCCGGAGTCCGCGGATGCTGACCAGACGGATCCCACACGGGAGCATCATCCGGTTCCGCATCTTGAACGAGCGGATCCATGACAAGCAGGCCCTCGTACTTCTTCAGATTATCGATATGGACAACCAGAACCCTGTCCGGATCGGAATCCCTCCGGATCCGGTAGTCCACATCTGTCACCTGTTTCAGTACCGTAAACGGGCCTATCCACGGCTTAGCAAATTTATTGCCTTGTTTAAGCGGCGGATAATAGTAGCGCACCTTGTCGCCTTCCGCAAAAGCTGGCCTACCCTTAGCATGGGCGTCATAGCCTCGCTTCTGCCGGATGGCAGACTTGTCCAGGCGCGAATCCACTCCACGTACTCCGGACCGCACTGGGGTACTGCGCCGGTCTCTGCCGCAGTTGGATACATAATATCCACGGGCAAATTTAGCTCCCGGCCGTACAACATCGCGTGCGGAGTAACTCCGGTCGAAGAGTGGACCGACGACCTGTACGCCATTAAGACATACGGGAGGTGGTCATCCCAATCATTCGCACGATCGTTCACAAAGGCCGCCAGCATGTTGAGGACCGATCGATTAAAGCGTTCGACCTGGCCATCAGACTGGGGCCTGTAGGGGTTGGTCCGCACCTTGGTACTGCCTAGCATCTGTGCTAGGTTTCGGAACAGGTTGCTCTCAAATTGCATGCCCTGATCCGAATGTACCTGTTTAGGTACCCCATGGTACACCACCCATCTATTCACCAATAACCGAGCTACCTTATCCGCAGTCTGGCGGCGCAGTGGGTAGGCGTCGGTATACTTGGTAAAATAGTCGGAAATCACTAGGATGTACCGGAAACCGCGCGGGGTGACCCGGTGGGTATCCAGTATATCCAAAGCTATCCGATCGAACGGCGAGCCCGCCTTAACCGTGGTTAAAGGGTGGCGGCCAGGAGTCGGAACTCCCTTGCGAGCTTGACACCGAGGGCAGGCTGCGCACCACCGTTGCACGTCCAAGCCGCTACCAGGCCAATGAAAGCGCTGTTGTAGCCTATGGACGGTCCTCCGGATTCCTAAGTGACCGGTCACCCGGAGGTCATGCAACTGGTGGAGTACTTCTTTCCGCAGCTCCACCGGAAGCACCAACTGCCATATGGGAGGCAGTGGAGTCGGTGGCTCATAGCGCCGGTACAAGAGGCCATCCCTCAAGGAGAGTCGTTCCCACTGAGATACTAGAGACAAGGTCTCCTCCCTGTAGGTCTTTCGCTCATCCTTCGAGGGCTTCTGGCCGGCCTCAAGGGCTGTAATTACCGGTGCCAGAGCTCTGTCAGCTCTCTGCGCCGCAGCTATCTGCGCCGGAGAGTAGCCACCCAAGTAATTAGGCTCCTCATCCGTCGCGTCCGGCTGCGCCGCAGCGGCCATCACCACAGGGGGCAAGGACCGCTCATACTCAGACTCTCCAGAGGACGAGGGTACCCACGAGGAGTACACCGCCGGACTCGAGGAGGACTCGCTGGAGCTGAGCCGCACCTCCGCTTCGAATGCGGGACGCCCTCGCCGATAACGGCGGGTCCGCGCGCGGAGATTAGCCCTAGACGCTCCGGCCGCCGTGTTGTTAGAGGGGGCGGCGGCCTGCGGTCTCCCCGGAACGTCCAATTCCGAGTCTGAGGACGAATCCGCGGCTTGCTGGAATGGCGCCATTCCTGCACAACCCGGATTCTTGCACTTATGACAACGGGACAGGCCGTCCGCGTTGCCGTGCAACTTACCAGCGCGATGCTCTATCTGCATGTCATACTCTTGGAGTTTGACGAGCCACCGCGCCACCAAGCCATCGGCCTCACTATAGTTGAGGAGCCATCTCAGCGAACTATGATCAGTCCGCAAGCGGAAATGGAGTCCCAACAAATAGTGCCGGAAACGCTTGGTCATCGTAACCACCGCGAGCAACTCGCGATGAGTGGTACAGTAGTTCATTTGAGAGCGGCTCAAGGCCACACTCGCATAAGCTACTACCCGCTCTTGCCCGTCCACGATCTGCGAGAGGACACCGCCGAGTGCGAAGTTACTCGCGTCAGTGTCCAGGATGAACTCGCTGTCCAGACGAGGGTGCCGCAGCACCGGGGCCGCTACCAAGGCCTGCCGGAGTCCCGAGAAGGCGTCAGCCTGCTCGGCGGACCAAACAAAATCGGCGCCCTTTTCCGTGAGGATAGTAAGGGGACGCGCGATTTCCGCAAAGCCGCGAATAAACCTGCGGTGGTAGCTCGCGAAGCCCAAAAAGGACCTCACTCCGGATTCCTAAGTGACCGGTCACCCGGAGGTCATGCAACTGGTGGAGTACTTCTTTCCGCAGCTCCGCCGGAAGCACCAACTGCCATATGGGAGGCAGTGGAGTCGGTGGCTCATAGCGCCGGTACAAGAGGCCATCCCTCAAGGAGAGTCGTTCCCACTGAGATACTAGAGACAAGGTCTCCTCCCTGTAGGTCTTTCGCTCATCCTTCGAGGGCTTCTGGCCGGCCTCAAGGGCTGTAATTACCGGTGCCAGAGCTCTGTCAGCTCTCTGCGCCGCAGCTATCTGCGCCGGAGAGTAGCCACCCAAGTAATTAGGCTCCTCATCCGTCGCGTCCGGCTGCGCCGCAGCGGCCATCACCACAGGGGGCAAGGACCGCTCATACTCAGACTCTCCAGAGGACGAGGGTACCCACGAGGAGTACACCGCCGGACTCGAGGAGGACTCGCTGGAGCTGAGCCGCACCTCCGCTTCGAATGCGGGACGCCCTCGCCGATAACGGCGGGTCCGCGCGCGGAGATTAGCCCTAGACGCTCCGGCCGCCGTGTTGTTAGAGGGGGCGGCGGCCTGCGGTCTCCCCGGAACGTCCAATTCCGAGTCTGAGGACGAATCCGCGGCTTGCTGGAATGGCGCCATTCCTGCACAACCCGGATTCTTGCACTTATGACAACGGGACAGGCCGTCCGCGTTGCCGTGCAACTTACCAGCGCGATGCTCTATCTGCATGTCATACTCTTGGAGTTTGACGAGCCACCGCGCCACCAAGCCATCGGCCTCACTATAGTTGAGGAGCCATCTCAGCGAACTATGATCAGTCCGCAAGCGGAAATGGCGTCCCAACAAATAGTGCCGGAAACGCTTGGTCATCGTAACCACCGCGAGCAACTCGCGATGAGTGGTACAGTAGTTCATTCGAGAGCGGCTCAAGGCCACACTCGCATAAGCTACTACCCGCTCTTGCCCGTCCACGATCTGCGAGAGGACACCGCCGAGTGCGAAGTTACTCGCGTCAGTGTCCAGGATGAACTCGCAGTCCGGACGAGGGTGCCGCAGCACCGGGGCCGCTACCAAGGCCTGCCGGAGTCCCGAGAAGGCGTCAGCCTGCTCGGCGGACCAAACAAAATCGGCGCCCTTTTCCGTGAGGATAGTAAGGGGACGCGCGATCTCCGCAAAGCCGCGAATAAACCTGCGGTGGTAGCTCGCGAAGCCCAAAAAGGACCTCACGTCCGCCACGTTGCAGGGCGGAGGCCATTTCTGCACGGCCGCCACCTTTGCGGGGTCTGGTCTCACTCCGGTGCCCGTTACCATGAAGCCCAAGTACAGGATTTCCTGCGCGAATAGTTCGCACTTACTTGGCTTCAATTTAAGCCCTGCTCCGCGGATGCGATGGAGCACCATCTGGAGGTTGGTGAGGGTTTCCTCGAACGACCGGCCATACACGACGACATCGTCGATGTAGAGCATACATCGCTTCCAGAGGAACCCTTTAAGTACCATCTCCATGAGGCGCTCGAACGTCGCTGGTGCGTTACAGAGCCCGAACGGCATTACCTTGAATTGGTAGAGCCCGTTCTTGGTAACGAAGGCAGTCTTCGCCCGATCACTCTCCTCCATCTCCACCTGCCAATACCCGGAGGCCAGATCCAGAGCACAGAAATAGTGCGACCCGGCCAGGGCATCGAAGGTATCCTCAATGTGCGGGAGAGGATATGAGTCCTTCCGCGTGGCATCGTTGAGTTTCCGATAGTCCACGCAGAACCTCCACGAGCCGTCCTTCTTCTTCACCATAACCACCGGACTGGCCCAAGGGCTGTCACTGGGTTCGATGATGTCCAAGTCGAGCATCTTTTGCACCTCCTGGTCTATGACCTCTTGGTGCACTATTGCTGCCCGACGAAGACGCTGCTTGAGAGGACGCTCGTCCACGAGGTCGATGCGGTGTTTGGCGACGTCAGTCTTGCCAACCGCACCATCAGGACCCATGAACACATCCGCATACTGCCGCAGCAGTTTGCGGAGCGCTTGGCGCTGCTCTTCATCCAACCGGTCCTTCGGAACCCGAGATTCCAAATGGTCCGGCAGGGTGAACGGGTCATCCCCGGTGGCCGCCGCCGCGCACGCAGCTCGGCAGACAGGATCGTCGGGGAGGACACGACTCGAGGACGCGGGAATAGCAGTGGCTGCTATGCATCCGCGCTTCAGTACAATTCAGTACAGTAGGATTCACCACGAGGATGGGCATCGCGCGGGGGTTGGACATGACCAGGGCCCCACCCAGCACGAGCCCAGTTCCTGCGGCGAAACTGCTCACGGGTTGCACTGTACACGGTCGACCATCGAGGGGCTTGCGGGGACGACGCGGCCTCGCCTCAATGATCATCTCACTCATCGGTGGCACTACTACAGTGCGCGATGTCCGCATTTGGAATGAATGCATCGGGCCCGAGCGGAAGAGGAAGTGTGTGTCCTCTCCCATCCGGAACTCGCCAGCACTAAAGTTGGCGATCACCCGGTGGACCCGTAGAAAATTCATCCCAATAATCCCGGCCGCTCCGATATCCGCCACGATCGCCTCTGTCAGATACACCTTGTCCCCAAGGGTAATAGGCAGATCGATGATGCCATGGATACGGATGCGGTTGTCTCCCGCTCCGTAGAGCTTATACGGTCCGGGATCCCGCAACTCGAGGTTGCGGAGCGCGGGCTCCTTCCTAAACCTTCCGGCGGCCACGAGGGTCACCTCCGAGCCTGAGTCTACGAGGAACCGGACCGGCTCCCGTCCGAAGGACAGGGGCAGGTACCAGCAAGGGTCCCTCACCAGCGCGCAGGTAGGGCGATACCTTTCACACGCGCTGGGCTCATCTACGGAGTCCTCGCCATCCGCCTCAGCCGCGGAGGAGCTAGACTGATCTCCAAGGACTACTTCCGGAGAAGTCATATCTACTTGGGGTTCGTCCTGCTCATCAGCGGGTGGGGCGGCATCGTTTGCCACCGAACAACTATCCCCGGACGTAGTGTTGGTCGCCACCACGTCCGGATCTAGTTTCCCTGTCGCGGGTTCCGGTTCTGCTGTCCCGGAGGACCAGACCGGAAGGAATTCCTCCGTTGCGGGCCAGGGAGGGCTCCCTGGTATCCGCGCGACCGCAGGCGTTCCAACAACTCCGGACACTTCAGCCAAAAGTGTCCCTGCTTTCCGCAGAAGTAGCAGGGACGGTTCTGAGCTGGCCCGGAGGTGAACGGCCCGTTGCGGGCCAGGGAGGGCTCCCTGGTATCCGCGCGACCGCAGGCGTTCCAACAACTCCGGACACTTCAGCCAAAAGTGTCCCTGCTTTCCGCAGAAGTAGCAGGGACGGTTCTGAGCTGGCCCGGAGGTGAACGCGCAACATTCTGCGCACCACCGTTGCACGTCCAAGCCGCTACCAGGCCAATGAAAGCGCTGTTGTAGCCTATGGACGGTCCTCCGGATTCCTAAGTGACCGGTCACCCGGAGGTCATGCAACTGGTGGAGTACTTCTTTCCGCAGCTCCGCCGGAAGCACCAACTGCCATATGGGAGGCAGTGGAGTCGGTGGCTCATAGCGCCGGTACAAGAGGCCATCCCTCAAGGAGAGTCGTTCCCACTGAGATACTAGAGACAAGGTCTCCTCCCTGTAGGTCTTTCGCTCATCCTTCGAGGGCTTCTGGCCGGCCTCAAGGGCTGTAATTACCGGTGCCAGAGCTCTGTCAGCTCTCTGCGCCGCAGCTATCTGCGCCGGAGAGTAGCCACCCAAGTAATTAGGCTCCTCATCCGTCGCGTCCGGCTGCGCCGCAGCGGCCATCACCACAGGGGGCAAGGACCGCTCATACTCAGACTCTCCAGAGGACGAGGGTACCCACGAGGAGTACACCGCCGGACTCGAGGAGGACTCGCTGGAGCTGAGCCGCACCTCCGCTTCGAATGCGGGACGCCCTCGCCGATAACGGCGGGTCCGCGCGCGGAGATTAGCCCTAGACGCTCCGGCCGCCGTGTTGTTAGAGGGGGCGGCGGCCTGCGGTCTCCCCGGAACGTCCAATTCCGAGTCTGAGGACGAATCCGCGGCTTGCTGGAATTACCTTGAATTGGTAGAGCCTTACCAGTGCGATGCTCTATCTGCATGTCATACTCTTGGAGTTTGACGAGCCACCGCGCCACCAAGCCATCGGCCTCACTATAGTTGAGGAGCCATCTCAGCGAACTATGATCAGTCCGCAAGCGGAAATGGCGTCCCAACAAATAGTGCCGGAAACGCTTGGTCATCGTAACCACAGCGAGCAACTCGCGATGAGTGGTACAGTAGTTCATTTGAGAGCGGCTCAAGGCCACACTCGCATAAGCTACTACCCGCTCTTGCCCGTCCACGATCTGCGAGAGGACACCGCCGAGTGCGAAGTTACTCGCGTCAGTGTCCAGGATGAACTCGCAGTCCGGACGAGGGTGCCGCAGCACCGGGGCCGCTACCAAGGCCTGCCGGAGTCCCGAGAAGGCGTCAGCCTGCTCGGCGGACCAAACAAAATCGGCGCCCTTTTCCGTGAGGATAGTAAGGGGACGCGCAATCTCCGCAAAGCCGCGAATAAACCTGCGGTGGTAGCTCGCGAAGCCCAAAAAGGACCTCACGTCCGCCACGTTGCAGGGCGGAGGCCATTTCTGCACGGCCGCCACCTTTGCGGGGTCTGGTCTCACTCCGGTGCCCGTTACCATGAAGCCCAAGTACAGGATTTCCTGCGCGAATAGTTCGCACTTACTTGGCTTCAATTTAAGCCCTGCTCCGCGGATGCGATGGAGCACCATCTGGAGGTTGGTGAGGGTTTCCTCGAACGACCGGCCATACACGACGACATCGTCGATGTAGAGCATACATCGCTTCCAGAGGAACCCTTTAAGTACCATCTCCATGAGGCGCTCGAACGTCGCTGGTGCGTTACAGAGCCCGAACGGCATTACCTTGAATTGGTAGAGCCCGTTCTTGGTAACGAAGGCAGTCTTCGCCCGATCACTCTCCTCCATCTCCACCTGCCAATACCCGGAGGCCAGATCCAGAGCACAGAAATAGTGCGACCCGGCCAGGGCATCGAAGGTATCCTCAATGTGTGGGAGAGGATATGAGTCCTTCCGCGTGGCATCGTTGAGTTTCCGATAGTCCACGCAGAACCTCCACGAGCCGTCCTTCTTCTTCACCATAACCACCGGACTGGCCCAAGGGCTGTCACTGGGTTCGATGATGTCCAAGTCGAGCATCTTTTGCACCTCCTGGTCTATGACCTCTTGGTGCACTATTGCTGCCCGACGAAGACGCTGCTTGAGAGGACGCTCGTCCACGAGGTCGATGCGGTGTTTGGCGACGTCAGTCTTGCCAACCGCACCATCAGGACCCATGAACACATCCGCATACTGCCGCAGCAGTTTGCGGAGCGCTTGGCGCTGCTCTTCATCCAACCGGTCCTTCGGAACCCGAGATTCCAAATGGTCCGGCAGGGTGAACGGGTCATCCCCGGTGGCCGCCGCCGCGCACGCAGCGCGGCAGACAGGATCGTCGGGGAGGACATGACTCGAGGACGCGGGAATAGCAGTGGCTGCTATGCATCCGCGCTTCAGTACAATCGGAGCATCCGTAGGATTCACCACGAGGATGGGCATCGCGCGGGGGTTGGACATGACCAGGGCCCCACCCAGCACGAGCCCAGTTCCTGCGGCGAAACTGCTCACGGGTTGCACTGTACACGGTCGACCATCGAGGGGCTTGCGGGGACGACGCGGCCTCGCCTCAATGATCATCTCACTCATCGGTGGCACTACTACAGTGCGCGATGTCCGCATTTGGAATGAATGCATCGGGCCCGAGCGGAAGAGGAAGTGTGTGTCCTCTCCCATCCGGAACTCGCCAGCACTAAAGTTGGCGATCACCCGGTGGACCCGTAGAAAATTCATCCCAATAATCCCGGCCGCTCCGATATCCGCCACGATCGCCTCTGTCAGATACACCTTGTCCCCAAGGGTAATAGGCAGATCGATGATGCCATGGATACGGATGCGGTTGTCTCCCGCTCCGTAGAGCTTATACGGTCATAGCGCCCTAGAGGGGCCAGCTCGCCAAGTGCGTCGGTGAGCTGATCCACCACACTACCCGGTGCGGACCGACCAGAACCCATGCCGGAGGCTCGCGAAGGAGTCCACCCGGCCGGGTGTGGCATCTGGTACGGCTGGGCCGCTTGTCCAGAAGGACCCGCATGCATTGGCGCTCGATTCCGGGCGCCCGAAAGCGTCTTACGGAAGGGTGCCATTTGCCACGGATCTGTTCTGGGCACGGGCGGGCGCGGCGTAGAGCCGTTGCCGGCTCCACCCACCGCGCCTAACACGTCAAGGCCCGGCCTTGACGACAACTCCTGCTGCGGCCCCGCGGGGCTCGACTCTACGTCCGGAGACGGAGCCAGGGACGCCGGAGTCGTCTCCGCGGACGGGGTCTTGTCCACGGAGGTCTCCGCGCGTTCCTTCCTACCGCCGGAGTCATCCGAAGAATTCTCACGGCGGCCGTCGCTGGACCGGGTGTTGTCCGCGACGTTACCACCCGTTTCCCCCCCCTTGGGTTGATCAGCCTTATTTTTGGCCTTATCTCTTTCTTTCGTCATTTTCCTAAGATGTCCTGGAGGAGCGGGCGATCCCCAGGGACTAAGGAGGCTACAACGCTGTGACGGTAGGCTGCGATGGAACACTGTCGGACTGATCCTGGTCACGGCACCAATGTAAAGTTATTGGCTACCGTCCGCTCTTCGGGATCCTCGAGGACGCGCATCCGCTATTCCGGATCCTTGCGGCACGGTAACTACTTCAGCATTAACGGTAACCAGGTAACAGCCCACCCAACACTCCCAGGCCTACGGACACCGTTCAGAAACTAGTTCATCCCTACGGTGTTAATTGGCGGGGCCTGGCGAGCCGCGGTCTGCCTCGGGGACGGAACCCCGTACAGTCCGACATGCTGGCCAGAGCCTCTGTCACACGTCCCGGGAAGGGAGAGAGCTGGCGATCCACAGGGCCGAAGGCCCCCGAGTCAGCAACTTGTCTCTCCCAGCCCGGGCCTCCCCATGGAAATCGTCCCCAGGGCTCTAGGAGCCCACTACTCAGACCCAGGGAACACAAAGCTCATGGCGAGCCTCGTGTGCGTCCTAGTCTCGATCTCTCGGACAATCTCCTCGATCGAGTCGCTTCCAGTGTATATATAATACACCAGAAACTGTAGGGCGCACGCGAGGTTTAATCGATCCATTGTTATAGTTTACTGGAGCGTAAATTACAATACGTCGCCGTGGCAACGCACGCTCGAACGGAGCATGTCAAAACAAGGCCAAGTACGAAAAGGCCACATAAATGGCATTTATGTTTACAATCACCTGCCGCGTGCTTAGGGCAAAATCGCCACAATATTTGGAGAAGGAGTTTTTAGGTTACCGGACCTTTGGTCCGATAACCTATTGGCATGGCGTTGCGTCCGTCGTCCGTCCGTCCGTCCGTCCGTCCGTCTGTTCGTCCAGCCGTCCGTCCGTCCGTCCGTCCGGCGTTAACATTTTTATCTTTAAAGTTAACGATCGAATCTTTCTGAAATTTTGCACAAAAATGCCTAAAAATATTTTGAGAAGGAGGTATTTTTTTGTTTTTTGATTTTCTCATTTTTTTCAAAATGGCAGCCGTTTTTGTCGAAAAACGCTCAATTTTGGACTTTGACGGCCATTTTCTCAAAAACTGTCTGATCAGTTTTGAGTTTTTGGTTTCAAAAGATTTCCCTCATATACCTCTGTGATATGTATAAGTTTGGTTGCCCTAAATCTGCCGGTTTCCGTGTGGCGGCCATTTTGAATTTTTGGCGGGTCGGCGAAAAAAAATTTTTTCGCCCCAGATCGCATTACTATCCATTTTGGGCCATTTCTAGAGCAAAAAAAAATTTTCACCCTTTGAAAAAAATTTTGGACTTAGAAAATTTTCGGCACTTTTTCCCTTCATAATGGGAGCTGTCCGGACTGTACTCATAGAACGCTTGAAGATAGAGCTTAGAAATTGGCACTTTCAAATGGGAAGTCATATATGGCGACTTGTGTGGTGACCTTGAATTTGACCTTGGATGACCTTGAAAGGTCAAAACAGCCATTTTTGGGTCGAAAAACGCTCAAATTTGCACCTGGTCTGTATTTTCTCAAAAACTCTCTGATCAGTTTTGAAATTTTTGCTTAAAAAGATTCCTCTTATATACCTCTGCGACGTGTATAAGTTTTGTTGCCCTTGAATCGCCGATCTCAGTGTGGCGGCCATTTTGAATTTTTGACGAGTCGGCGAAAAAAAATTTTTTCGCCCCAAATAACATTACTATCCATTTTGGGCCATTTCTAGGCAAAAAAAATTTTCACCCTTTGAAAAAAATTTTGGACTTAGAAAATTTTTGGCACTTTTTTCCTTCATAATGGGAGCTGTCAGGACTGTACCATAGAACGCTTGAAGATAGAGCTTAGAAATTGGCACTTTCAAATCGGAAGTCATATATGGCGACTTGTGTGATGACCTTGAATTTGACCTTGGATGACCTTGAAAGGTCAAAACAGCCATTTTGGGGTCAAAAAATGCCCAGATTTGCCCTTGTAGATGAAATGCTTGCAGATAGAGCTCCTGTTTGCATTATGAACATATAGGAAGACATATATGGCACAACTAATGATGACCTTGAACTTGACGTCAGATGACCTTGAGTGCCAAATGTCTGACTTGGAATGTGTAAATTGACCTGAGCGGCCTAAACGATTCCACCCAACATATAGAATATCAAATGCCGCACACATACATGTAATGGTTACATCGAAGTTCATACGGATGACTTTGATTGGTAAATCCCAAGGTCATATGTTTACACTGCGAACCTTGATTGGTAAATCTCAAGGTCTGTTACCTGCCAACGCTGCCATGGCCAAACCAAAATTGTCCGGTAACCTATCTTAGCCTTTGGGCTAATTTTTTATTTTTTTTTGATTTTCGCATTTTTAGGTTACCGAACCTATGGTCCGATAACCTATTGGCATGGCGCTGCATCCGTCGTCCGTCGTCCGTCGTCGTCCGTCGTCGTCGTCGTCCACATTTTTATCTTTTTTGTTTACAGGCGAATTTGTCTGAAATTTTGCACAAAAATACTAAAAATAAATCAAGTAGGAGGTATTTTTTATTTTTTTGATTTTCGCATTTTTTTCAAAATGGCGGCCGTTTTCGACGAAAAATGCCTGATTTTGGACTTTTGCGGCCATTTTCTCAAAATCTGTTCAGTAACTTTTTATCTTTTTGATAAATAACACTCCTCATATGTACTCCTATGATGTCTATAAATTTCGTTGCGCTTGAATCGCTCGAAGTGGGCCATTTTGGCCCAAACTCGGTTCAAATGGGACTTTCCCATGTTAAATTCTCCTATGCTTTATAATGGGACACATTATGCCTAATATCTCACTTGATATTGAGATTAGAGACTAGGAATCAATTGTGGACCTATAGGAAATGATATATGCTGAATATTCTCGTGACCTTGAATTTGACCTCTGACCTCACTTTCAAGGTCAGAGCACAAAATGGCTTATATCTCGCTTATTATCGACTCTACAGCTTAGGAATCAATTGTGGACATATAGGAAATGATATATTCTGAATATTCTCGTGACCTTGAATTTGACCTCTGACCTCAGTTTCAAGGTCAGAGCACAAAATGACTTATATCTCGCTTATTATCGACTCTACAGCTTAGGAATCAATTGTGGACATATAGGAAATGATATATGCTGAATATTCTGATGACCTTGAATTTGACCTTCGACCTCATTTTCAAGGTCACAGGACAAAATGGCTAATATCTCGCTTGTTATCGACTTTACAGCTTAGCAATCAATTATGAACATATAGGAAATGATATATGCAAATTATTGTCATGACCTTGAATTTGACCTTTGACCTCATTTTCAAGGTCACAGGACAAAATGGCTAATATCTCACTTATTATCGATTTTACAGCTTAGGAATCAATTGTGGACATATAGGAAATGATATATGCTGAATATTCTCGTGACCTTGAATTTGACCTCTGACCTCATTTCCAAGGTCCAAGGACAAACTGGCTCATATCTTGCTCCTCTATTGACTGTATGGCTTGGGAATCAATTGTGGACATGATATGCATGATATAGAAAATGATATACACTGAATATTTTGATGACCTTGAATTTGACCTTTGCCCCTTCATTTTCAAGGCTACAGCATAAAATTGCTAATATCTCTCTGATTATTGAACTTACAGCTTAGCAATCAACTGTGGACATGATATATGCTTAATGTTATATATGCTGAATATTCTCTTGACCTTGAATTCAACCAGTGACCTGGCTAACACCTAAAATATTAAACATTGTCCGGTAACCTATCTTTGGCCCTTGGCCTAATTTTTTCAAAAAGGCCGCCGTTTTTGTCGAAAAACACTCAATTTTGGACTTTGACGGCCATTTTCTCAAAAACTGTCTGATCAGTTTTGAGTTTTTGATTTCAAAAGATTCCCCTCATATACCTCTGTGATATGTATAAGTTTGGTTGCCCTAAATTTGCCGGTCTCCGTGTGGCGGCCATTTTGAATTTTTGGCGGGTGGGCGAAAAAAATTTTTTTCGCCCCAAATCGCATTACTATCCATTTTGGCCATTTCTAGGGCAAAAAAAAATTTTGGACTTAGAAAATTTTCGTCACTTTTTTCCTTCATAATTGGAGCTGTCCGGACTGTACTCATAGAACGCTTGAAGATAGAGCTTAGAAATTGGCACTTTCAAATGGGAAGTCATATATGGCGACTTGTGTGGTGACCTTGAATTTGACCTTGTATGACCTTGAAAGGTCAAAACAGCCATTTTTGGGTCGAAAAACGCTCAAATTTGCACCTGGTCTGTATTTTCTCAAAAACTGTCTGATCAGTTTTGAGATTTTTGTTTAAAAAGATTCCTCTTACATACCTCTGTGATGTGTATAAGTTTTGTTGCTCTGAATTGCCGATCTCTGTGTGGCGGCCATTTTGAATTTTTGACGAGTCGGCTAAAAAAATTTTTTTCGCCCCAAATCGCATTACTATCAATTTTGGGCCATTTCTAGGTAAAAAAAAATTTTCACCCTTTGAAAAAAATTCTGGACTTGGAAAATTTTCGGCACTTTTTTCCTTCATAATGGGAGCTGTCGGGACTGTACTCATAGAATGCTTGAAGATAGAGCTTACAAATTTGCACTTTCAAATGGGAAGTCATATATGGCGACTTGTGTGGTGACCTTGAATTTGACCTTCGATGACCTTGAAAGGTCAAAACAGTCGTTTTGGGGTAAAAAAAATGCCCAGATTTGCTTCTATAGATGAAATGCTTGCAGATAGAGCTCATGTTTGCATTATGAACATATAGGAAGACATATATGGCACAACTAATGATGACCTTGAACTTGACGTCAGATGACCTTGAGTCCCAAATGTCTGATTCGGAATGTGTAAATTGACCTGAGCGGCCTAAACGATTCCACTCTGATATATCTTTGTATTATGAACATATAGAATATCAAATGCCGCACACATACATGATGTAATGGTGACATCGAAGTTTACACGGATGACCTTGATTGGTAAATTTCAAGGTCATATGTTTACACTGCGAACATTGATTGGTAAATCTCAAGGTCTGTTACCTGCCAATGCTGCCATGGCCAAACCAATATTGTCCGGTAACCTATCTTAGCCTTTGGGCTAATTTTTTGTATTGTTTTTTGCTCTGAAATCAAGTCACTATCTGTTTCGAGCCATTTCCAACCAACAATCTTTCTTCTTTTCGCCATTGAAAAAAACTTGGGCTGGTAATCTTATTTCTCTGATAACCTTTCTTTTTCCTTGGGCTAATCTTTCAGTTAATGCAGTTTTGTTTATCGGTCATTTGCTCTGCTCTCGTCTTGATAAAGCCTACACTGTATGGGTTATTTCAGGGCCTGTACGAATTGAAATGTTATCAATTGACAATGTTATCAATTGACAGTGTTATATAAAATTTACATCTTTTGCCGATAGCGATGTCAACACTTTCTCAGGACATACGATGTCTCGACCCATCGTCTTTGTCACAGGCAATGCCAAGAAACTGGAAGAAGTGATTCAGATTCTCGGAAAGTCGTTTCCACACAAGGTAGGCTAATTACAAGTACCTCTAGGTACTTAATATAAATGAAAGTATGCCAGGAAATTAATTTCCGTTAACGCATAGGTTCACATCACTATTCCAGGTTGAATTGTCAAAGAATATTACTGAATACTATCCCCACTGATATGTAAGACAACTGAGTCATAACCTTGTACATTGCATCCTCGAGTAGATCGTGAGTGAGAACATTGACCTGCCGGAGTACCAGGGCGAGCCGGACGAGATCTGTCAGGCCAAGTGTCGGGAGGCTGCCCGCCACATAGACGGGCCTGTTTTGATCGAGGACACATGTCTCTGTTTCCGAGCTCTGGGCGATCTGCCCGGACCTTACATCAAGTGGTTCCTCAAGAAACTCGGACCTCCGGGTAAGAAGATACGTTAGAAGTAACGGAAACTTCACAGTAGACATTTTGTTAGCACATACTTTTTCGGCAAACGTCGCAAAAAAGCCACAACAGTGTTTTGAAGTAATCTCATTCACAGCCTGTAGATAGCTTATTACTATTATCCTACTGTGTCTCAAGGACTGTACAAGATGCTGCATGGTTTCGAAGACAAGTCTGCCTTTGCTCTGTGTACATTCGCCTACTCAAGTGGGAATGCCGAGGAGCCAGTGCAGCTGTTTCGTGGGAAGACTGACGGCGAGATCGTGTCGCCCCGTGGGCTCGCGGACTTCGGCTGGGACCCCTGCTTCCAACCGGCGGGCTTCTCTCAAACGTATGCCGAGATGGCTAAGGAGACTAAAAACTCCATCTCCCATAGAGGCAGGGCGTTAGAGGCTCTCAAACAGTACTTCTCTAAAGACGTCAACAGTTCCTAGCCATAGTCTCTGTAGCTTATACATGTGTGCATGATGTTTGTATGTGTTTTATCTGTCTCAAAATAAAGCTTTTCAGGCTGTTTTTAAACATTGTACTATGTATGAGCTGTAACAGCTTTATGCTGGCACAGGTAGTGGATGCATACATGGAAGGGCACTTTGTTGTCATCAAGGGATTTGTCAAACAAAACTCAAGATTTATTCAAACACATGTGCATCTATGTGTACATATATAACACACATGTAAAAATATGCCATACATTGTAATACATGTACACTGTACAGAGTTCATGGATATGTGACAAACTTGATTCGACAGATGTGACTGTGAGGATAGACTTCCTGAGATGAACCATGCATCGTACAGAAACAGCACGAAGGTATCAGTGTCACCATACTGAGTGCTTTCATGACTTTATGTACTCTCAAGTATCTACCAGTATTTGGGGAGTATGTGCTACATGTTGTACAATTGCGTGTGTGGTGCGCACTGGTGTGGTATCTTATGGCTCACATTGTCGCTTTGTGGATCTCTGTAGCTCCTCAGCACGCGTAGTTGGCCTTAGGGTCTAGGATTTTCAGCACAAGTTTCTTGAAGTCACCAGAAAAGCGTTTGTTTGTGTCTTTAATCAGGGACGAGCCATAGACTTTCTGGTATGTGGACTTCAAGACTTCCAGATCGACCTGTGAAATGGGTCAGATACAGATAGTCCTCATCACAAAATTCCTAGCAAAACTAGGAAGTTGCTTGGTTGGGATATCGTGAAAAAGACTTCGACATTGGAATTGAATCTGACTACAAATACATCAGGATGTATGTCCAAAAGACCTGCACAATCAAAAATAACACATACCTCACTTCGCGACACAAGAAGCCTTATAAACGACGCTGTGTCCTCGTCTTTGCCTTTCAAAACTGCATAAATTCGACCAGCGTAATACTTTTCTGGGTCAACAGCGAATTGCACTGAAACAATCAAATGGAGATGATCACAAAAAAACTATCCACTCTTCTATATTTTGAGATTTTCTGAAATGGGAATACGAACGGATACTAGCACTACTGTTAGTAACTCTCACCTATAGCCAAGAATGCCCGTTTGGAGTTGAAAGAGAACTCCCTGTCAATGCTTTCAGCCAGTTCTCGACCGGACAGCTTCTTGTACTCCTTGGCGGTTTCTTTGAGCTGTGCCCAGCTGCGGACAGCACAGATCCTGTTGAATGTTTCCTCGTCCGTACCAAGTTTTCCTTCTCCAGCCTGCATCATCAATCATCGTGGTGCATTGCAAAATGGGGCATGATATGGGAACTATATGGCATTGCCAATACGAAGTGCTTTATATCAATGATGTTGAGACTGATTTTTAGCTTACCGGCCCTTTGGGCCGATAAGCTATTGTCGTGGTATTTCGTCCGTCGTCCGTCGTCCGTCCGTCGTCCGTCGTCCGTCGTCCGTCCGTCCGGGTCTGTAACTATTTTTTGACATGATGAATTTCCCCATAAATTTGTCAGAACATACCTTGGGCCAGTATCTAAAGACGTTTTTTAAATTTTTTTGATTGAATCGTTTTTGCCTATTTGGCGGCCATTTTTGACGAAAAATTGCCAATTTTAGACTTTGGAGGCCATTTTCTCAAAAACTGTCTGTTCAGTTTTGAGATTTTTGTTTCAAAACATTCCTCTCATGTACCTTTATGACGTGTATAAGTTTCGTTGCCCTTGAATCGCCGGTCTGCTTGTGGCGGCCATTTTGATTTTTTGACGGGTCGGCGAAAAAAAATTTTTTTGTCCCAAATCAAGTCACTATTCGTTTTGAGCCATTTCCAGCAAAAAAAATTTTTTTTTTTTTTGGCCATTGAAACATTTTTTGGACTTAGAAAATTTCACCCAAATTTCCTTCATAATGGGAGCTGTGCAGAGTAAATTCATAGAACACTTGAAGATAGAGCCTAAGTATTGGCACATTCAAATGGGAAATCATATATTGCAGTTTGAGTGATGACCTTGAAATTGACCTTCAATGACCTTGGAAGGTCAAAACGACCTTTTTTGTAAACTCATATGAGTAAACTCATAGAAGACTTCAAAATAGAGCCTAAGTATTAGCACATTCAAATGGGAAATCATATATTGCAGTTTGAGTGATGACTTTGAATTTGACCTTCAATGACCTTGAAAGGTCAAAAACGATGAATTTTGTCTTTGATGGCCATTTTGTCAAAATCTATTCAGACAGTTTTTCTCAAAATAATGTATATGATTCTCTTTATCTACCTTTGTGATGTGTTATTTGATTTTGTATTATAGTCCATACAGATAATGTGTTTCCAGCAACATTTAAGAACATGTTTTGACATTTAGAGTTCAAGATCAGTGTAACAATTTATATCTTGGAAAATCAATACTCTGCGTTTCTCATGATTGCCGGTAAGCTACAGCACCCTTGGTGCTATGTTCTTTACTAATTTCAATGTATGAGTTATGGTTTACATCGATGATATTGCATTGTATTCACTGTTCCAACATTTCGATTCACCTGAGTTTAATAACTACAGGTTATCCGTCTGTCAACTCATTTTGGGCAGTCATTAGGTGGGAATCAATGTTTGATTTCGGTTACCTGGTACAGATCGTTGGCGTCCCGCTTGGCTTTCTGTGAGTCGATGGATTCGGAGGACTCCCGGCTGCCAGCCAGGGATGAAAGTAGAATTCGGCGGTAGTCCCCACTCGTCTCACTGTGGATGTCCTTCTCTAAGTCCCGGTCCGGGTATCCTGCACGAGTGTCCATGCCAGTCCATATCAGCTTACTTCACCCTTCAAATGTGTCACTCTTACCTCACATAAGCTCACCCGGCCCTCCCATATAATTTGGGTAAGTCCAGGACTTTGTATCACAGACCCGGGTCTGCATTTGTGTGACTTTGATAAAAAAAAATGTAGTGTACAGTTTTCGGGGTTCATGTTTTGAAGAAAATACATCTAGGCTATGATCTAGGGAAAAAAAACAAATGTTTATTGAAAGATTCTGCCGAACCTAAAAGACCCACGTTTTTACTCGTTTCTACATGTCGCTGGTCTATGATGTAGGTAAAAAACAGTATGTAATACATGCAGTCACAAAAACATGTATCATACGGGAATGGTGTTGATTTTGCTCACGTTCTTTGTAAGCTTGTTTGAGCTGGTTAAGTTCCTCTGCTGTCCTCGGACAGAGCAACTCAATCATCCAGTTGTCGTTGGTTCCAAGGCCCTGAAACATAGAATCCACAAATATAAAGAATTAGTGTTACCATATAGTACCTACTGTAAAGCCACAAATTATTTGAGACCTTTTATTTTCGCGAATCCAAAAAAATCGCGAAATTAAATGGACGCGAAACATTTCTGATGACAACCCAAATTGTTATGAAGAAATTGTTCAAGACGGCCAAACCGCAAAATTAAATGGCCGCGAACATGGCCTGATCGCAAAATTGCGAAAATTTGTGGTAATTAATTAATCTGTAAATTTAAATACTAATTTACAGTAGTTGAATACTAGACACAATCACAGTGACAAGTTGACATACATCCATGGCGGCACGTGCACACACAGCGTCATAGAGACGCGCGGGAACCATGAGAGACCGGACACAACTCAGCAGACTGCCGGACAACTCCGAGTCCAGGTCATCGTCCAGATCCTGAAACACATAGAGACTTTGTCGCTGTCACCACCATAGGCGGATCCAGGGGGGGGGGGGGCGCACCCGGCGCGCGCCCCCTCTAGAATGCGCCCCCCGGCGCGCGCCCCCTCTAGAATGAGAGAGAGAGAGAGAGGGAGAGAAAAAAAATAGGCCCTAGATCTAAGAGCTGATGAAAATAATTCATAGGCGTAGATGGGGGGGGGGGGGGTCAGGGGGTCGAACCCCCCTTTTCACCTGAAATTCCAGGCTTAAACCCAACTGATCCAACAGCAAAAGAGTCAGTTTCAAGCATAAAATATCCCGTTATATCCCCATCGATGGTCGGCCACAAGAGTGGATCTGGGGGAAGGGGGTGTCCAAGGGTTCTGGTTCTGCCTTTTTCTTCCACAGGAACCCTCTCATTTAGCATGATTGACCGTTTCCGTGCAAGTTCCCCCCCCCCCCCCCCCCCACACACACAAAATTAATATCGAAAATTTAGGGGGTAGTGTCAGTACAGAAATGTCAAAATACTTGATTGCGATATGGCGCACATCTATAGGGAATATAATATTAGTTCTGATGCATTTTTGTCACCAAATGCTTTGAGATATAATAAATTTGGCATTGGCATTATTTGGTATTGATGGTGTTAAAAATAATTAGTCTGGATTTAATAACAATTGCTTGATTAAGAAAGGTGGTTTTAGTGAGTTTGTGTGAAATTTATACTCAGGAGAGGCCAGGAAACTACTACAGAACATGAAAAGGGCACTGTCTTCTGGGGCCTTTCAGCGGACCCCAGACCCCCGGCCGTGAGGTGCTTGCCGGGCTCGCATTGGTCCACTCCCTTAAATCATGGATCTCTTCATTTAGTATGATATACATTCATACTACTTCAAATACTAAAGGGGGCTTACGACGCAACCCCACCCCCCCCCCCCCCCACACACACACACACACACACACACAACCTGGAACCAAGCACCCTATACTTGTCCATGATTAGTTCACGAAATAGGCATCCAGTAGTCCCAGAAACGTCTCCAGAAACCACCCCAAATGCTCTCATAAAACAAAAAAAAATGCTAATTTTTCTCGGGGGGCTTACGGCGCCCCCCGAACCCCCAGACCGCATGTACTTTGTTTGCGCCCCCCCTAATCAAAATTCCTGGATCCGCCTCTGGACCACGCGGTATAAGCAAAATTTGTAGGACTGGCTGCATTACAGATCCTGTCCCTACATGCATTCAAATATTCAAACCTTCAACACATGCATGTCGAAACGTATACTAGTAGGCCTACACATGTTCATAGCGTCGTACTCACCCGACCAAAAGCTGTTTTGTACGCGGATTTCAGCTTCTGTCTCTGCTGGTTTGAGTGACTTGTGAGGACGTTGATGATTCTGTGCTCGTCAGTGCCTGGATCATGAGTGGACGGTGTCAGACGTGGGCTGGCTTGTTTGCAGCTAAACATGGAGTTAGGCCTACACGTCATCTAGATCTAGGCCTACTTCTTGTAACGTATAGTAGGCCTATGTAGGATTCGGTCACGGATATGTGTATAACGACCACACAGATGATCATAGTTTAATATAACAACCGTTTTATTGTCTACACTGACAAGAACTTACCTATACCCTTCATTGCAGCCCGTAAATCCTTCACAGTTTCTTCGATGTGAGCGTCATTGAAGTCTGGATGAGGAATAATTGATCCCTGCAATTCACCAAAACTGAAAACATTATTGCAGACGTATAATAAACCAATTACTACGTTGCACTGGATATATTTCTGACTTGGTCCTTCCACAGAGCACTCGTAAACTCGTAATCCGTGACAGGACCCGTGCGAAATAAATCCCAGTACAATACAGTACTTGGTTATCACTGTACACAAATTCTAATAAACGCAGGGGCGTTTCTTGATTTCATGGTATATTTTTGTGATTTCTACAACGTATTATTGAGAGAGTAATAAATAATGTGGCTTGCTGTAGCTGCTCCTCAACTGTTTGATAAAGAAACTGAATAAAAGACAAGCTCTAGTTACTGGCTCACTCAGAGGGGCTGAAACTGGAAATTCGTTCGGTTCTATTTTGATGAATTCCGATCGATTTCAGTTTGTCCTTCACACTAATTTTGTATATATTCCGTCACTTGCACAGCACTATCGATCATCCCGAACTCTGCCCACCCTCAGCTCGCCCGAATACTATACACATTGTCCGGAAGATTAGTCCATATTGACTACTCGTATATCCCACATTTCTTGTCACAAAACCGTGTGCCAAAATATTGATGCCATTTGTTTTGTCTGGCCTGCCATAGCCCCACTGCACGTTAATAGTATAATGCATGCAACGTCACCAACATATTAACCAACATAGCACATGCTTCAGTAGTTATAATGAGAACATGGAGTGTAATATAAACATAAGTTATGGGAACTCAACATTTGGTTTAGGAACCTTAGGGGCCTCATCGTCAATTTGGGGGCGTTACATAGGAATTGGTAACAGTAACCTGGTAACCTGACATTGACTTTAAGACCATTGACTTTTGGTTTCAGAACTTTACCATGTGTTCCAGTAGTCCCAGCACTGGCCCTCTCCACTGGCCCTCAAATCAGTGGGGTAGTTGGCCAACCGTCCCCACTGATTTCTGGGTTGAAGAGAGCCAGTGCTGGGGCTAGTGTTCCAGAACCTTGGCTTTACGCTTAGAACTTTACTTACCTTGGGTTTTGGAGCCTCGTAGCTGGCGGCAGGCGGGGGTTCCACCCACTCGGACCCTCCGGGGGCGGCAGGGATAGGGTCGTCCCCGAAACTCTGCTTGTAGCCCTTGTACATTTCCGGATCTCTCCTGGAACGTATCCACACTGGTGACTCCGGGTTTCAGGGATTCGTACGTAAGACTGTTCCTTCACAGTGCTGAAGTTCCGTCGACGCTCTCACACCTGGTTATATATGTATCTCTATATTCTGATATATGCACCCCGTTTGCGCCCAATATTTGTCTACTATTCCCCCTGAATCTTACACCGTCGTTATCGATAGATGGTGAGAGTAAACAAATGTTGTTGCGCGCGCGTCAGTGGCCCGGATCGTGGCGACAGTGTGTTATGATGGATTCCAAGGGGCTCCGATACCGTGACGTCACAAATATCAATAATCTCGCCTCTACCCAGTGACAAATCGAGCTTATCCGATAGATAACAGAGCTTATACTGTCAACGAACGGGCGCCTTTAATAGTGCATGAAACTTTGGGACTTCGGCTTGTATAGGACATATTATAGGACGGTGACATGTACGTCACTGGGACAAGTTCGTGTAAACACATAGTCAGAAATATATAACATTTGCGAAACATATCACGCGAAGTCAGTTGCGTTGTTGCAGAATTGCATAATAAGTTTTGAGACAGAAAAACGCTAGACAATGTTAGAGAAAATACAGCCTTGTTTCAAACCTATTTATAAACTTTCCGAAGCCCTGTCGAACGTTTATTAATTTTTACATTCAGAAGAAATTTTCAAAATGAAAAGTATGATAAAAATAAGGTTCATTCATGCAAACAAGAAATGTCAAATGATCCAGAACATAAAAATCTGATTTCGTTCCGTCCAAATATGAATTAGTATTTCGTGTGGACGAATTGTTATATCGCCACGAATCGTCTTGTATCATCTAGTCTTATGATGCATGGTGTATATATCTTTTTCACTTGGTGTCACATATAGTTTTATGAGGTCTCCATGCAGTCCATGGTGCACACATGTAATTTAATTTCTTGATATGACAGTAGGCATATATTGAATTTAATAAGTCCATTAATATAGGGCTTTTATTAATATTTGAATCCCAGCAATACTACTTTCAATTGGCAAATGTACTGACGCACAATCCGAAGTACATGATTTGTAAAGACGAATACCAATCAATTAAATGCCTCAGTGCAAATTTTCATTATGATGTCAAGAGAAGGTCTTTTGTGTCTTGTTTTTCAATATTTTCACCCACCCATTTGGAAACCGAACGCAACTAAATAAACGTCCTCATTAAAGTGTAAGTTCCAATTCCTGTGTCTGATGACACATATCAGTCACATGGAGACAAACGTTTGTTTGTCAACTAAATAGTTTATATAGCTAAGAATTTGTTAAAATTTAAGAAACGTGGCATCAGAAAGTGATTCACTGAACAGTTATATTGGGAAAAAACACGTCATAAGCAAACATCAAAGGGTCAATGAAGCTGTTTTCGATCGGGACTTGGAATTGCTCCCATTGTGTAGTGAGAGAAGGCCGACATCTGTCTCTGTTTGCGCGGTAATTGTTCGTGGGGAGCCTGACACGTGAGTGGCGAGTCCCTCCATTACCCTCCCTCACCCCACCACCCCCTCTCACCCGCGTTATATGGCCCTGAAATCCCCAACTATCATCGATCCCGCGTGTAACCGACACTTTGGCAAGTTTTGCCAACACTTCCGTCGGATGATACAATCGCCACCACCCCAAATAAGGCTGATACTTTGTTATTATATTGTCTTTTGGATACTTTTGAAGAAATAGGTATGTATTCTTAGCGACTAGTAATAAAATAAATATTTTATCCATAGCTAAATTAAAACTGCTTGGAACACACTGTACTAATTTTGAGTAGATGAAACTACTTGAGAAACCATTTTTCGTTTCTCAGCGTCAATATGACAAAATGAACATACATGACAAATATGACGACAAAAGGTACATGATTGTTTGCATAGAGTCGCCCAGTGTTATATTCCAATATTGTTAGTAGTATCGTCCAGTAAAGGGGCAACTATTCGTAGGCCTACAGATATTTCATTTCGCCAATACGAACGAAATGGACAGTTGAATATGAAACCCATATGTCATGTTTGATTTAAAGACATCAGAATTCCAATGAAGGTGAGTATTGGATTTTAAGTTTTTTTTTATTATCTATCAAATAACATTCAAAATATCATCAAGTTAAGCATGTATATAGTTGGAATTTTCAATTGACTGCTGACCGTAGGTCTACCATTATATGCATCGTTCTCGATCAATAGAAAAGTGCGCAACCTCTCACAAAACCCAATGGACGTGTGCTGTACTTTTGTGCACTCGTCGCCATTTTAAAACGACCAAATATAAAAGGTCGTCATTTCGAAACGACCAATTTTAAAAGGTAGTCATTTTAAAATTTACATATGAAATTTACACATGGTTGTGATATTGATTTCAAGCACCGTACTTAAGTTGATGTATTGCTCACAGAAAATACGGGGGGTTGTGAATCATGGTCATGCTAATGTTATATATCCTAATTAGGAGAAATGTGATTTCATTGATAACTGTTGTGTTACAAACAAACTCTATCTACAGTCATTTCATATGCAGAGGTAACTTTACAGAAAACACATTTCAGTATGGACGTGACCTTGAGATTTATGACTCAAGATCATCTGAGGTCAACTTCAATACCATCAAAAGACCAGCCATATATATAACTTCCTATATGCTCGACTCGTAATACAAACCTAAGCTCTATCTGCAATTGTTTCGTATGCAGAGGTCTATTTAATCTATATTTAATAAAATGGTAATTTAATTTACCATTCAAGGTCATGTGATGTCAAGCTGAAGGTCATCAAAAGATGTAACACATACGACTTCCTATATGCTCAAAGTACATACTGTACACTGAAAATATAAGCCAATCATTGGTTTGTCTGAAGGTCATCCACCTGACGATGCTGAAAACAACAACTTTTGGGTTGTCGAATCATGATAATCGTCAATAGTTAGTCAAACAAACTCATCTATCATTTGTCAAATATTCAGGTTTGTCAAACATTTGTCGAAAGTTAAAGTTATCACATTTGATATAGCGCTCCTCACAGCCGAACTTAATCCGCTTTCCACACTCAAAGCGCACTATACAACGAAAGCTAGTCCCATTTAATTTTCATGACAATACAGGTGCACAACAGTAGAAAGGCACATACCGATGGGCCTACGTACCCCCCACCCCCCCCCCCCCCCCCACCAAGAAAAAGAAAAGCAGGAATAAAGAGGGGAGAAAAGAAAGAAGAAACATAGGCCCAAGGGACCTGTAGTTTACTGCCTAACCAATAGGTGATTGGACCGATGGTCCGGTAACTTCATGGTCACAAGAATATTCAGTATGTATCATTTCCTATATGTCCACAATTGATTTCTAAGCTGTAAAGTTGACAATAAGTGAGATATGCGCCATTTTGTGCTCTGACCTTGAAAATGAGGTCAAAGGTCATACTCAAGGTCTTGAGAACATACAGTATATATAATTTCTAAAATATCCACAATTGATTCCCAAGCTGTAAAGTAAATAATAAGCGAGATATTAGCCATTTTGTGCTCTGACCTTGAAAATGAGGTCAAAGATCAAATTCAAGGTCATCAGAATATTCGGCATATATCATTTCCTATATGTCCAAAATTGATTCCAAGTCTCTAATCTCAATATTAAGTGAGATATCAGGAACAGTGTGACCCATTATAAAGCATAGGAGAATTTAACATGGGAAAGTCCCATTTGGGCCCAGTAGAAAACATCAAAAATGGCCGCCACACGCAGACTTGCGATTCAAGAGCATCGAAACTTATACATATTATAATAATGATACCTGAGGGGAAGATTTTGAAACTAAAATCTCACAACTGGATCGGAAAATCGGACAGATTTGGAGAAAATTATCTTTTAATTTGAAAAAACATGCAAAAACAGCCATTTTCGGCATAAAAATGGCCGCCAAAACTGCATAAACGATACAATAAAAAAGAAGAAGAAAAAAACACATCTGGGGGTATTGACCCAACACATATTCACACAAATATATGGGCAAATTCATCAGCCCGAAAAAAAAGATAAAAATTCACACAAATTTATGGGCAAATTCATCAGCCCGAAAAAAAAGATAAAAACATCTATCTATCATCTATCTATCTATCTATTGGCCCTTATGAACCGGTAAGCTAAAAAGAGGGAAAAGAGTGGGGAGGAAGTCTTTTAAAGATACTAGTAAATTACACAGGGAAGTAGCTTTGGCTTCTGGGGCACCATGTCGCGAGCAGTGTATTCGCTCTACAGGCAACTCCTCAGTGAAAGCACTTTATGACCTCCACCTTCTATAAATGGGCAAATCCACATAATCCTTTGATGGGGTCCAAAACCAATTAATATTTTATGTCATATTTTATTTCAATTACAGTGATCATGCATTTATGGATGTAATGCTTGATATTCAGACCTGAGAGAGCTCTGGAATTTCTGTATTAGGCACGCGAAAAGCTCCATCTTCTGGGGGCCCCAGGCCCCGGGGTGTAATGCTTGATATTCAGACCTAGGAGAGCTCTAGAATGCTGTATTAGGCACGCGAATATCTCCAGCTTCTGGGGACCCAGACCCCCGGCCGACAGGGGCTTGCTTCAGCTCGTTTCGCAACATTTCACAAATGGGCCTTCCCTCAAAATCCTAGATCTGTCCCGAATCAGCCATCTCGGAACTCTTTAGGGGAATAGAAAGTGGACCAAAGGAAACCAATGGGCATGCATATCCCTTCAGCTTCTGGGGCCTTTAGGCGGGCCCCAGACCCTCCGCCTTCACCACCTCGTTTCACGACATTTCACATCTTGGCCATCCTTCAGAACCCTGGATCCGCCCCAGAACAGATATTCATAAACTTTCCATGGAAATTGGACCAAGGAGAGCCCTAGGACACACCATTACGGGTGCATGATCATTCAGTGTATGGGGCCCTTGAGCAGGCCCCAGACCCCTGGCCGACAGCGGCGAGCGAGATCAAGGATTTTGGCCACCCCTACCTGAATTCCTATACCCCTCCCTGTCAAAGCAGTGTAATAATTCAACCTTTACTGGTCAGTAATGATGAATTGTATAAACGAGACGCCATAGGCGACGCACTTGCCGGAATTCTGAAGGTCAAAGGCCACATTCAAGGTCACCTAAGAGCGGCCTTTTGATATGCTACAGTATGGTTCTGGTTTGAACTCTCTACGACGATTAGTTCCGAAGTTATGGTCATTTATGTTATTTTGACCTTTCTCTTGATTTTGACCGTGACCTTTGACCTTGGATCACGAAAATTTCGCATTGCCTGTGCATGGAGCTATAGATTATACTTGTATGATTTCATCAGAATCGAACGAGAATCGTGGACACTATGACCTTTTTAAATTGTGAAAAATTGACGTTTATGACGTCACTGTGACGTCAATAAACATCACGTCTGAAAACTAATGGAATAGTAAGTATCTGAGGATCAAAACCTTCCATTTGATATACTACTTGATAGGTTTTAGTCAGTTTGAAAATTTGACCTTGAAGTTTTGCTCATGTGACCTCATTTTTTCGACCAAGTTCAAAGTCAATCATGATAATTACATATATGTCTGATCGCGATACCTCTTCTGAATGATATGGGTCAAATTTCATGAGCCTATGGCGATTTGAGCAGATGTTATTACCGAAAACGTGTTTTTCCGGGATTTTGATGCCCTTGACCTTTGTACTTCAATTCGTAGACATCAAGACTGGTAATATGCATATCAAGTTTCAAGTGTTTCTATACAGTATTGACGATGTTATGTCCTTTTGAAATTTCGGAAATTTGACGTTTATGACGTCACTATGACGTCAGTGTACGTTATAGCGCCAAAAATAAAATATCATTGGAATTTGGAATCAGGGGCTCAAGGCCTTCCCAACAATATACTACTCGATATGGTGCTCTGATCTTCGAACTTGACCTTGAATTTCACCTTATGCAAACTCCTGAAGGTCAAGGTCAAAGGTCAAGGCCACACAAGATAGAACTCGAGTTTATCTACAATATGCACTTGATTTGAAGTCTCTACGACAATAAGAACTGGAGTTATGGCCACCTATGTGTTTTAGACATTTTGCATGACCTTGACCTTCATTATTTGTCATTAATTCTATGCTGCAAACATACTGTGAATGGAGTTTTTGAATATGCATGATAAAATTCTGTTTATATATGTTATATTATCACCGGACAAAATCATAATATCTTCAAATAATGAGTTTCCTTCGAAATTTTACCGATTTGTTGCCACAAAAACGTCAATTACGTCGAAACCTTTATATGGATTGTGCTAAAAATAGATAGAGACTATCATAGAGAGAATCCACATCGTTTGCATCTGTTAGATCTGGAGTAAACGTTATAACTTTGCACATCTGACACTCAAAAGGCCTAAATGCCAGTCTGAAATCACATTTGACGTCATTATGACGTCAATTGACGTCCGATTCCGAAAATGACAACAGATTTGGAAAGTACTCTCGGAGACCTTCCAAACGAGCTACTACTCGATATTTTTGCAACAGGTCAAGGTCAAGGTCATTTTTGAGGTCAAATTCGACGTCAGGCGCTTGCCAAGGCTATCGTTTATCGTACTGTGCATTTACTTTCATGTCTCTATCTTGCTTAGTTCATGAGATATAGTGACCTAAATGGTTTTCACGTGCGGGTCAACATTGACATTCGACCTTTGACCTTGAAATTTCGTGGAACAAAAGAACTCGTACTTGGCTATAAACAGATTTATCCTTAGAATTTTACGCACATTATTGACGCTGTTATCAGCATGGACAGCTTGAAACATGCAATTTCGTTTATAATGGGACCGATTTCGTTGCCATAGAAACGTCAATTACGTCATAACGGATTGACCGATCGCGCTAAAAATTGATATTGACCATAAGGGACCGGTCCCACATCGTTTCCAAGCATCAGGTCGAAAATCGGAGGAGGTGACCTCCAAGGTCAAATATTCGACCTCGGGCGAACTTCTCAACGTCAAGGTCAAAGGTCAAGGTCAAGGTCACAAAAGATAGAACTCGAGTACTTATATCTACAATACGCACTTAATTTGAAGTCTCTACGACGAATAGAACTTGAGTTATGAGCACTTATGTGTTTTCGACGTTTTGCGTGACCTTGACCTTGACCTTTGACCCAGCTTCACCAAAATAGTGCGGTGCCTGCCCAGTAACCTACCGATATTGAGTATGTAATTTGAACGAATTCGATCTAGAACTGTGGACGCTAGAGTGCTAACAAACAAACACACAAACCCATCCATCCACGAACAGACCAACATACTTGCCGAAATCGTAGACGATTTCGGCAAGTAAAAAACCTGACCTCCCTTTTCTGACGCAGTGCTGATATATAATAGCATCACCTCACAACAATCGTCAATATATCGGAATGCACGTTTTCATGAAAGCTCATAATTATAGAAGATCTAGTGAATCAGTTACCTTGAAGAACTCTCAAAGAAATCGAGACATCAGATTTCGGCCCTCTCACAGGGCAATCAATTATACTGGTAGAATACCTGTGGATGTCACTATTTCAGGGTCGCGGAAGAATCCCGAAGTCATGCGCCCCTCAGGAGTTCCCTGGGGCTGGCCGACCGTGGGGATGATGATGTTGCTGATCCTGCTGTCCGTCCCCTCCCCTATTCTCGCATCCCTCATGGAGGAGTCGGGGACAGGCTTCCTCGGCTACACACAACACGAAGTCGACATCATCAGTGAGTATCTAAACACTGGGTCAACATCATCAGTGAGTAGGTAAGCACTGGGTCAACATCATCAGTGAGTAGGTAAGCACTGGGTCAACATCATCAGTGAGTAGATAAACACTGGGTCGACATCATCAGTGAGTAAATAAACACTGGGTCGACATCATCAGTGAGTAGATAAACACTGGGCCGACATCATCAGTGAGTAGCTAAACACTGGGTCGACATCATCAATGAGTAGTTAAACACTGGGTCGACATCATCAGTGAGTAGTTAAGCACTGGGTCAACATCATCAGTGAATAGTTAAACACTGGGTTGACATCATCAGTGAGTAGATAAACACTGGGTCGACATCATCAGTGAGTAGCTAAACACTGGGTCGACATCATCAGTGAGTAGTTAAGCACTGGGTCGACATCATCAGTGAGTAGATAAATACTGGGCCGACATCATCAGTGAGTAGATAAACACTGGGCCGACATCATCAGTGAGTAGCTAAACACTGGGTCGACATCATCAGTGAGTAGTTAAACAGTGGGTTGACATCTTTAGTGAGTAGTTAACACTGGGTCGACATCATCAGTGAGTAGTTAAGCACTGGGTCAACATCATCAGTGAGTAGATAAACACTGGGTCGACATCATCAGTGAGTAAATAAACACTGGGTCGACATCATCAGTGAGTAGATAAACACTGGGCCGACATCATCAGTGAGTAGCTAAACACTGGGTCAACATCATCAGTGAGAAGCTAAACACTGGGTCGACATCGTCAGTGAGTAGCTAAACACTGGGTCGACATCATCAGTGAGTAGCTAAACACTGGGTCGACATCATCAGTGAGTAGCTGAACACTGGGTCGACATCATCAGTGAGTATCTAAACACTGGGTCGACATCATCAATGAGTAGTTAACACTGGGTCGACATCATCAGTGAGTAGCTAAACACTGGGTCGACATCATCAGTGAGTAGATAAACACTGGGTCGACATCATCAGTGAGTAGTTAAACACTGGGTTGACATCATCAGTGAGTAGTTAACACTGGGTCGACATCATCAGTGAGTTGCTAAACACTGGGTCGACATCATCAGTGAGTAACTAAACACTGGGTCAACATCATCAGTGAGTAGCTAAACACAAGGTCGACATCATCAGTGAGTATTTAAACACAAGGTCGACATCATCAGTAAGAAGCTAAACACAGGGTCGACATCATCAGCGAGTTGCTAAACAATGGGTCAACATCATCAGTGAGTAGTTAAACACTGGGTCGACATCATCAGTGAGTAGTTAAACACTGGATTGACATCATCAGTGAGTAGCTTAACACTTGGTCAACATCATCAGTGATTAGCTGAAAACAGGGTTGACATCATCAGTGAGTACTTAAACACAGGGTCGACATCTTTAGTGAGTAGCTAAGCACAGGGTCGACAACATCAGTGAGTACTTAAACACAGGATCGACATCATCAGTGAGTAGTTAAACACTCGGTCGACATCATCAGTGAGTAGCTAAACTCAGGGTCGACATCATCAGTGAGTAGTTAAACACAGGGTCGACATCATCAGAGTAATTAAACACAAGGTCGACATCATCAGTGAGTAGCTAAACACAGGGTCGACATCATCAGTGAGTAAATAAACACAGGTTCGACATCATCAGTGAGTAGTTAAACACAGGGTCAACATCATAATTGAGTAGGTAAGCACTGATCAACATCATCATTGAGTAGATAAGCACTGGGTCAACATCATCAGTGAGTAAACACAGGGTCGACATCATAATTGAGTCGTTAAACACTCGGTCGACATCATCAGTGAGTAGCTATACATAGGATCGACATCATCAGTGAGTAGTTAAACACTGGGTCGGCATCATCCGTGAGTATGATGTTTCTATTGTTCAACTATAACTTGTGGTTTTCTTGCTGGTGACAGCCGCCCGTGGGATGTGCCCGCGCCAGCTATACCTGTCCACGAAGACGGTGTTCCACTGCGCCTTCCAGATGGATGACACAGTGAGCGAGTGTACGACGGACCACAGCTGTTCTGAAAAGTACGGGGACAGTACACTCAAGTGCTGCTTCAACGGTTGTGCCATGTCCTGCTTCAGTTCACCCATGCTCCTCCACCACAGTAAGTCGGCGTCGAGGAAAACTGATAGATCAAAACAAACCTAATAATGATATTGAATCATACCGAACACATACAGAATACTCAATTCTAAACTATGATATTGTAGACTCTGTGCATAAAATATACAGTTACGGTTAAAGATCAGTACACGATGTTGCCATTTATGAGTTACTAGTCCTTGTGTTACCTTACAGTGTGTGTGGTGGAGTCACCGTACCAATACGGGGCTGAGACTTCCTATGAGATATATCAGCCATACGAGGATTTCAAGATGGGGGAATACTGGTGCACATGCGGCACTGACGGCCAGCCATCGGAATGCCAGCGCCTCAACTGTGGTCCCAACGAGGTCGCAACTTTTGCACAGTTCTATCCGATGTTAATGATTATTAATTTGATGGTAGAGTGTTGACAAAACACCATTGAGTATTTCATTATTTTGATGGATAGCTGTATATTTTTTGTGTTGTTATACAACAGCATACAAATGAACGCAATGAACCGACCACAGCTGTGACTACAACGCTGGGTACGATCAGACAGACAGAACCTCCCATAACATCTGAGCGATGGACTCTGCCCACTACCCAAGCACACTTCTCGACGGTCGGCAATACACCAGAGAGAACAACGCCACCCGTACTCACAACACCAAAGAGTACGACACCACCCGAGCTCACAACACAAGAGATGACGACACCATCCGGGAAAGAGCTCACCACACCCAAGGGAACAACGGCAGCTGGGACAACCTTGCAACTGACCACGTCACAACCAGAGGATGAAGAAGAGGAGGAAGAGACCAACCCTAAGGGGCCCAAGAAAAAGGGCAAGAAAGGAAAGAAAGGAAAGAAGGGCAAAGGTGGAAAGGGTGGAAAAGGGGGCAAGGGAGGAAAAGGTGGAAAGGGGGGAAAGGGGGGAAAAGTTGGAAAAGGTGGGAAAGGTGGGAAGAGAGGAAAGGGAGGGAAAGGTGGTAAGCGAGGTGGTGGTTGGAAGGGTGGTAAACGTGGTGGAAAGCGAGGTGGAAAGCGTGGTGGAAAGAGGGGAAAGCGTCCCGGAACAGGGATCAAGATCGGTGGTGGAGGCAAAACAGTGAAAAGGGTGCAGAAGACCTGGAGCCCTGGAATCAGGAAGAAAGTAAGTAGAGCAAAGAAGATCACAAGGAAGCAATACAAAACAAACATAGGTTTCAGGAAACTCAACCTTGGCAAACGAGTGTGGAAGTGGAAAAATTTCAACGAAATGGACATGAGGCTCGTAAAATACAACAAGAAAACCTTGAAACGTTACGGTGGAAATTTGGTTAAAGTTTCCTGTGCTAACCTCTGGTTATTGGGATGCTCAGCAGGATCTGTGTTGAATGTAGATTTTGCTTTCAATTTAACAATGAGACTGGTTGACTCAGGGTATGAATGGCCTGAATTCTTTGTAGATACTTCTGAAGAAAGTTATGTGGAAGAACTTCAGTTGTTACTCCACTCTACTTATGCTGACGTCAACAACACAAATGTCATTCAGATTGCTAATCGGACTGATGCCCTTGCTTGGGCTTTCTGGCTGGATGGCTGGAGGCAGGCTTGTAACACTTCGTATGAAACTGGTACCTTCCCAAAAACTTGGTCAGAATCTCTGATAGACTGGCAGGAAGACTGGGAATTGTTGTTGGACAACAATTACACTTTCACTGAGAATGTTACATTTGCTGATGACTGGAAACATCTATGGTTTGACCCTCTCTTTGAGGCATGCAATAAGAGTCTCTGGGACATGTACGGTACCAATGTAGAGATTGAAGAAATCAGCTCTGATGGCCATGGACATGGTGTGCTGTACTGGAGAAAGGGCCAGACAATTGGCACTTCTGTGACCAATATGGATCTGGGCTGGCTGGGTAAATTCATTCCGATGAGTTGGATGTATCGATGGTCACTCACTTTGATTGGCTCATTCAAGGGTTGGTTTGGAACTCCAATATATCGGCGACATGACATCGGAATGAACTGGAATTTTGGTAGTTATCGTTACAGGTATGTTCTCCATTCATGCTTCAATCTATGGACTCTTGGTTGCAATGGTTCCCTGGTCAACGAAGATTTTGCCAGACTCTGGGTCTATCACATTGAGAAGGCGGGTTATGAATGGGAGAATTCTTTCTGGTCTAATTATGTTGATGCTGACAGTATCATCGATCAATATGACCTGGACTGGGACGGTTTGTGGAACTTTACAAATCCCTCTGACATACTCAACTGGGCTCTCTGGTACCATGGATTTGAGCATGTGTGCAATGCTACATGGAATGAAACAATAGGGGAAAGGGATGAAAATATCATCGAAGACGTTTTGGATAACTGGTCAATGTTTTGGTCACTCAATACTGAGCTCGACAACATCACGGTTAATAACATGACGCAAGCCTGGCTTTATCCTTTTAAAGAAGCCTGTATTGGAGCACTCAATAACTATGAAGGGTATGCTCATGACCTAGATTTGACTGAAGAACTGGACAAGGAAACCACAGATGGGTTGCTTCAGCAGTATCTATATGCAGGCTTGGACAAATACAGAGAAAGATTTGAATGGCAGTGGTACTATGAATCTCAACAACGTTATGACATGTGGCTGCAGTTTTTCCAAGAAGCCACAGCCTTTGATGGTTGTTTCGAAATGACCTGGTTTGTTGGCTGCAATGGAACATTGCAAGATTCTTCACACATGATGCAATGGAAGCAATGGTTGGAGAAGATCGGATACCACTGGCCACACAATTTCATTGACGTCGGTGATAGCAACATGGTGCAACATTTGGCAGATGTTTATGGCTTTGATCCCACATCCATAGATAGCGATATGCTGAACACTGCCATGTGGATGGACGGCTGGAAATCTTTATGCACCACTGAGGCACAAGAACAGTCCCCAGTTCCCAATTGGAAAGGTGACATCATTTCATGGTCCATTGACTTGGCACATGACTTGAATGATGCCACACGTGAGCTGCCTGTTGCACATCTGTGGATGGACCCTGTGTTCACAATCTGCAGCTCGACACAGGACGACGAATATATGGTTCAAGACCTGATGTTGATGGTCATGTACGCCGAAACGTTTGAATACTACACCGATATGTACACCCAGTATTGGGACTATGAAGCAGGGAACAAACCTGAAAATTGGTTCTCAGATTATATGTGGTTCAGCGACTACATGTTTTCTGGCATGTATACATCTGACGTCGATAATTGGAACACAGCAGACTATGACTACCACTTTGACTATGACTACCTGATGGGTCCTGAGTACTCATATGACCAGAGCTATATCAATTGCTCAAACATCCTCATTGATGGTGAAAGTTCAAATTTTACTTTCACTCCAGACTCTGACTGGCAATCTATGTGTCTCCAGTATGGCGAAGGACCATACTACTGGGAGAGCTGGCAGATGGCTTTTGTCTCTGTCTGTAACTATACGAGTCTGAGTGCCGAGGAATATTTCAGTGGGTATTCGATGGCACAGTGGGAAGAGAACTGCATGTTGGTCTGCGAGGCTGCCAAGGAAGAACCACTCAGCTCCATTGTGGGTCCCAGCCACACATTTGGAGTTGATTATGTCAATTGTTCTGACATCCGTATCGACGGTAACAACACAGACTTTGCCTTCACTTCAGATCCCAGCAGCTGGAGGGATATGTGTCAACAATATGGTGAAGGACCTTACTACTGGGTCAGCTGGAAACGTGCCTTCATCGATGTGTGCAAATACACCTCGCTCAGTGATGATAAGTATTTCGTGGGGTACACCACGGCTGAATGGGAAGAAAGTATTCAGGAAGTATGCGAACGTGGAGCAGTTGCCCCGCCTGGTTTTCTTACAGATCCTTGGTTTTCCTATGATCCTGAATACCTCAGTTGTTCCAATGTTTTCGTTGATGGCATCAGTTCAAACTTTGAGTTCACACCAGATAGTGGGTGGCAAGAAATGTGTCTGGAATTTGGCGAGGGTCCGTACTTTTGGGAGAGCTGGCAACCGGCGTTCATCAGTCTTTGTAACTACTCAATAGATGCGTTCAGTGGCTATACACAACGACAATGGACAAACAACATCATTGCGGTCTGTGCCGAGGCCAGGGTTGATCCTACTGTGATTACCTACTTCACGGGTCCTTCTGTATCTCTTGATGCAGAACATGTGAACTGTTCCAATATCCAGATCGATGGAAACAGTGCCGAGTTTGTGTTTTATTCAGAGGAGGAGGCTTGGAGTGCTACGTGTGCCGTTTATGGAGAAGGTCCGTACTATTGGCAGACCTGGAGCGTCGCGTTCGCTGATCTGTGCAGCTACAACATGACAATAGGCGAGGAGATGGACGGCTACACGATGGCTGAGTGGGAAGACGGGCTAGAGCTGGTGTGCGAGCAGGGCCGAGAGGAACCAACCTTCATGGAGTACAATGATACGGAAACGTTCTTCAACACAACATACACGGGCAACAGCACAGAGAGTGAAATTCCATAATCAACGCGTACTCGACAGTCCACATCATGTACATACTTAGTAGTGACGAAACACAACTATTACAAGTGTTCAGAATGATAAATTTCACTCGTATATCCTATGTAGTTACATACTCCGTGCACTCGCCTCCAACATCAAGTGCAAGTAAGTCAAACATATATACAAACACATTCAGATAAGGTAGTTACCTGAATTATACGACACACCTTTCGGGAAAGTATTTCTGATCAAATATAACTGCTTTCGAGTAACATCAACTATTAAGTATTGCTTCTCAAACGATACAATTAGCTGCTCTTAATCAAACCAGAACATCTTCACTGTTTTCTTGGTGGTGGTATAAGTATTGATATTCTGATTATATTGGGTATACAATAGTTAAGCTACGTCTTTGGTAACTAAGAATAGGGAGGGAAGAGGACACAGAGGGAGTGCTTAGAAACAAGCAAATGATATCCAGCTCGAACTAATACCAGTCACTGTGGCGGTAATTATATTGGGGGGGGGGGGGGGGGATGATCCGATGGTCTGTGTACCCGACTGTTCGATGATCGATTAGATCAGTTGGAATTTTGTAAAAATTGCGAGCCATTTTGCGAGAAATATATTCTCGACGAAATTCTATCCCTATTAATGATATTGATTGTTGGTATGTAAAACAAATTTTGTTATGCAAATCTAATGTCGTGAATGATAGAATATAATAATAGATCGATGTATTGTGATGTACTTGGATTTGGAATGGGAAAACTTTGAAATGACATCGAATATAAGGTTCATGGGGGCTGGGAAACGACCGTTCAATGTTATCGAGATGTGAAATGTTAACGTCGTGCTTGAAAATAAAGACAAACAGTTCGGGGATATAATATGCATTTGCACTGTTACGAATAAATTTCAATAAAATTGTATTGAAATAAACAGAATTTCAAATTCTCAGCTACTATTGCTGGTTACAAGTCCCAATATACAATAAAAATTATGACTGTTACTTAAGGAAATTTGTGTTGTTGTTTGCTTGAACAGGTTCAGGACGATAATTGATACGTTATGGAAATGAGAATAATTTATTGAACTAATGAAGAACACACAAATGGTTACTACAAGTCAATATAAATTTAAAACATTATTGTTGAAATAACAAATACTTTTCCGAACCACGTGATCGTTTTGCCATTCTTGGGAAGAATCACTGTTTGACTATCTTTGGGGCAATCATCTCCTTGTGCTGGTAGTATCTGCAGTCGGTTGGAGGCTCCATGGGAACTACCTCCGTGCTGATGTTCTCCTCCGTGAACCCGGCTTCCAACAGCTTCGGCACCTGGCTCTCCTGCATTGGAAGAATCAAATTTGATCGCACTTATTACTTATTTTATGACCCGATTCCAAGCTATCGTCTGAACTGGACTACATGTATGGAATGAGAAGCCAACAATCACCAAAATTATGAAGTCACAGTTCACACATCTAACCTGGAACATCTGTCGGATGTCCTGGAACTTTTCGCGCATGAGCTCTCCCCAGGACGTCAGATTACAGAATGTCAGGACGCCGCCGGGTTTCAGGAGTCGTGCCGCGTGAGCTCCAATAAATCGGAACTGGTGGCTGTGCCAGTCTTCCTCACTCAGGGGGTACGTGTCGTACAGGATTCCTGGCCGATAGACAGCTTCAGTACAATATCATTGTTCGGCAACACATGCGTATGGTTTTGATATGTTTCAGTTTATATTGAAGCTCTATGATACCGTCAAAGGATGCATCCTCCAAGTTTGGAACGACATCTTCCCACATTCCCTTCAGCGGAGTGACCTTGGGAAATGAACATGGGAAAAGTTACGTGGGAGAATTGTTATCAAGCAGTGTATAATACAATCGAATTGATGAATAGATCCTGATAAGAGTTTTAAGAGGTACCTTGTGTTTCTGAGTTTTGCTCCATTCCTCTAGTCGCTCAAAGACTCCGTCATTACACTCGATGATAACGTGTTCTGTGATGTCTGACTCCTGGACTTTGCTGGCAGATATGGCCATCCCGAATCCTATCTCCAACACACGACCACCTGTCAAAGGACAAGGCAGGGAAAGAATATCGTCAAATTTTGCGAGAATCATGCATATATGGAAGCCCATAGGTGACATGCGCGTAAAAATTGTCTATGTCTTTTCCAGCAAAAAGCTAGCACGTTCGAACGTAGAAGCATTTAACACTATCACGTTTGCACTTGGAAACAGTTTACAGGGGCGGATCCAGGAATTTGTAAAGAGGGGGTCCAACATTATATGGCGTGGGGTCTGGTGCCCGCTCAAGGGCCCCCGAAGCCAGAGCCTTTGTTCTGTCCTGTGGTAGCTTCCTGGTATCTCCTGGGTGTAAATCCCACTTCTTGCCCCTGGTATATTTGTAAAAAAAGTTGTGAGTGAAGCGAACCTGTCCCAGTATGGGTCTGGGGCCCGCTCAAGAGACCCTGAAGCCAGAATCTTTTATGACTTGAGGTAAGTTGATGGAATCTGGAAATAAATTTCATTTGAATACCCATTGATCGTTGTACTTTCATAATAAATGCAAAAACTAAAAACGACACGAACCTGTTTCACCTTGGGGGGTGGGGGGGGGGGGGGTTCTCGGGCCTGCTGAAGGGCCCAGAAATCAGAGTCTTTTTATGTTCTGAATTAGTTTTGTGGCCTTTCCTGGAAATGAATTGCACTTTAAAATTTATCGATGACAATGTTCTGGAAACTTTGGTAGAAAGTGGGAGGGAAGCTACCCATTTGGGCCGGGGGTCTGGGTCCCGCTCAAGGGCCCCAGAAGTCATAGCCCTTTTTATGTTCTGAACTTATTTTGTGGCCTTCTCCTGGGAATAAATTGTACTTAAAAATTAATGGATGACCATGTTCTGGAAAGTTTGTGAAAAATGTACATGTAGAAGGGAAGCTACACATTTGGGCCGGGGGTCCTGGGGCCCAGCCAAAGGCCCCAGAAGTCATAGCCTTCCTTATGTTCTGAACTAATTTTGTGGCCTTTTCTGGGAATGGTTGCACTTGAGAATTAATGGATGACCATGTTCTGGAAAGTTTGTAAAAAGGTGGAAGAGAAGCTGGACATTTGGGCCGGGGGTCTGGAGCCCACTGAAGGGCCCCAGAAATCATAGCCATTTTATGTTCTGAAATAATTTAGTGGCTCTCCTGGGTATATATTGCAGTTAAAAATTCATTGATGACTATGTCCTGAAAAGTTTGTAAAAAAAAATGTAGAAGGGAATCTGCACATTTGGATGGGGGGTCCGGGGCCCGCTGAAGGACCCCAGAAGCCAGACTCCTTTTTATGTCCTGTGGTAGCTCCCCAGTCTCTCCTGAGTATACATTTCGAACGAACTCACCATGATCCACTTGTTCTTAAACATGGTATTTTGACATCATTTTTTTCGGGCAGGAAGGCTGAACCCGCCTATGTATTTGTATTTTTTTCGAAAAGGGGGGGGGGGGGGGTCCTGACCCCAGTAACCCCCCCCCCCCTCTAAATCCGCTACTGGTTTAGGCTATTGCGTTCACACGTGGAAAGTTCTAGGTTACCACGTTCACACGTGGTGGCATTCAACGCTTCCACGTTCGCACGTGGAAACTTCAGGAGCTACCACGTTCGCAGGTGCAAAGAATTGGGTGTGGTAGCATCAAATGCTTTCACGTGTGAATGTGGTAGCTTTGAATCTTTCTACGTGGAAACCTATATCTTTCTACGTTCGAACGTGGTAGGTTTTTAAGTTTCTACCTGCGAACGTGAAAGCATATAATGTTTCCACGTGTGAACGTGGTAGCTTTGAAACTTTCTACGTGTGAACGTGGAAACCTACATTTTTCTACGTTCGAATGTGATAGGTTTTAAAGTTTCTACGTGCGAACGTGGAAGCATATGTTTCCACGTGTTCCACGTGTGGACTTTCTACGTGTGAACGTGGAAGCCTAAAACCTTTCTACATGCGAACGTGATAAGTTTTAAAGTTACCACGTGCGAACGTGATAGCGCTAAATGCGAACGTGGTAGCTTTGAACTTTCTACGTTCGAACGTGCAAGGTTTTCAATAGAAAAAAAAACCAAATTTTCCCCGCACATGTCACCTATGGGCTTCCATATTGCGTGCACTTCATTCATAATATTTTTTGCGAGAATCGATTCTCGCCGAATTTATGGCTCTGCTACGTCAAAAATGATGATCATCGTCCAATTATTTTTAGGTTCCAGGCAAGCTGTCACTAGCATGCACTGTCTGTCTGGAACCAATGAAATCACACACTGAGTACCAGATACCGGTATGATACCGTCATCTGACACTGTCCAAGATACAGTACAATTATAAAAATGCTATCAACGTAAAACGGAGCAGCTATAATGACCCACAGTTGATTTTTGGCATACACGTCATAAACCACTAATACTAGTGTAACATACAATTGATCAAATTTCTCATACCATTCACAGTGTGTGGTACGTGATTATGGTTGTGTACTCACTGCATATTGTATTGTATTGTATTTATTCTGAATCAAAACGATAGCAAGAAAATGATGGTAAAAAAATATATATAAAAAAACATTCTGATCCGTGGTACACTTCAAAAACGGTTCAGCCTGTAACCCCACACTGTACAAAATAAACCAACATACCGACAACTGTTAAACAGGGAGGTGAAGTGGACCAATAAAATATATAACGATTTCGAGTGCAAAGGTTAAAGATGAAAGAGAAAAATATCAGAAAGAGAAGACAAGATAACAACTAGGGTCCATGATAAAATCAACGGTCCTATACATTACATACTGTTCTAGATCTAGCTTACTAGTATAACATGGATATTAAACAAACATTGTAAGGGACATCACTGATCATAATATGACAGATCTTGTGATCTTTTATTATATGATATACTTAAATTTCAAATATCAACGATAGTAAGACAGTTGACCGATTTTGATATGCTGGTACTCCTTATATGTACGCATACTTTACTATACATAACTCGTGTACCTTTAGAAGAGGCTATCGTGGCCAGCTTGTGCATGAACGGAGTTTCCCAACGTTCCATGACGGGTTTGCCCATGATAGCTAGATGCGTGTCCTCGGTGTTATAGTCGGCCGAGGCCTCCTTCCAGGGATTCTTACAATCCTCTCCTTCCTTGTAGATCGGCTGGCTACTGCTGTTGTTATCCATGATTTCAGCCTCTGTCCGACTTCGTTTGCGGGGGATGCAGTCCGATCCCTGACTCGAGACCACGTCCTCCGCCTCGACAGCTGATCCGCACTGCCTAGTCTTGCTATCGGTATCAGGCATATCGGCTTTCTATTTCACGCAGTCGAAAGTCTACCAACACAAAACAACAATAAGGATATATGTGTTACGAAATGTATACAGCTAGTGTATACATACTTCTAGTATTAACGAGACCAGAGACTAAAATGTCCCTGAATCCATACAAAATAGCGAACATTTATTTATGAAAAAATCGGGAATTATAATAAAAGAATCCCATTTCTAGTGTGCGGGATAGGACGAGAAACCTCTACTACCATTCTATCAGATCTACATGTATATTCTAGATCTAGAAGGAGACATGACGTCAACCAACTAAAGTTGCGTCCGTCGTCTATGTCGTCCGTCCGTCTACTTTTTTATCTTCAAAGTTTTATAATGTTGATTCTTCCTGAAATTGTGGGGGAAAATACCTAGAAATAATTCTGATGAATATTTCCCATCTCACCGCTCCTCGCAGCATGCGTTTTTCTTGGAAGGGAAATGGGTATTTTAATCAGTGATTTAGATGGTATCCATCTGTCAGGTTTCCATTGTATATATGTGGAATGTGAAGAAAAACGCAAGAAAACATACATTTTGATCCAATGATATTGTTTGCGAAATTGGTAATTATATTGGAATGTGAAGAAAAACACAAGAAAACATACATTTTGATCCAATGATATTGAATTATGTTGGTCAGATGGTGTATTGAAACAAAGATTATCTGACCAATATGTTCAAATGTGGTTTTCTAATGCTCCGCGTCCGTGTATATGCCGTTCAATCTTTTACCGTGCAATGAGCGGTAAACGAAACAAGGAACATTTAAAGCCATATTCCGTTTTTCGCATTCAAAACGGGAAACGAAATACGGATTACAAACGATATTCCGTTTTTCGCATTCAAAACGATAAACGGAATACGGATTACAAACAATATTCCGTTTTTCGCATTCAAAACGGTAAACGGAATACGGATTACAAACAATATTCCGTTTTTCGCATTCAAAACGGTAAACGGAATACGGATTACAAACCATATTCCGTTTTTCGCATTCAAAACGGTAAACGAAAATCAGAAAGCAAACCATATTCCGGGGTTTTTTTTCACTCCGAACGGTAAACGAATTACGGAACACAAACCATATTCCTATTTTTCTCAATCAAAATGGTAGACGAAATCAGTGTTAGGCCCTAGTCAGCAAACACAACATAATCCGATATTAGGTTAGGGGCCTACCCTATCATCCGGTATCCTGATGGCATGGCGTTGCGTCCGACGCCTTTTTTCTGATCTGAAGTCCATTATACAGTCAAACTTCTCTGAAATTTTGATCAAAAATGCTTTTTAAAATATTCAATGTTAAAAACGCTGGAAAAAATAGCTCAAATTCAAACAAGAGCATCGGAAAATTCTGGGAATCCTCCAATATTTTCATGAGGATGCATTGTAAGTATCAACCTATTATGATAAGCAGGCCCACGAGCGTACAAAAGAGGGGTAGATTTGTGGAAGAAAAATTCAAGTGACACGATCGAGTGATATTTACATGTACTGGGAATAAATCATTGACGCCCGAGGCACTACCCGGATACAGTGAAAGTTGTGAGTGTAAAAGACGGAATATAGTTGTTTTTCGTATTTCATTCACCGTTTTGAGTACAAAAAAAAGGAACGAACGTCGATTTTGTATAATACCGTGCAACGAACGGTTAACGATTGAACGACATATACACGGACTCTTACTTCAACATATACATGTAGTGAATAACTGTCCCTAAAACACTCCCCGAATATGCGAACGATATTTACAAAATTGCGGATAAATAACGATATTTTAACCATCCCCCCCCCCCCCGTAATAGAAAAACAATGTATTGTAACGGTTTTGGGGTGTACCCAAAGGTTTCCCCTAGGTAATTCTATTAGTGTTTTGTGATATGATGGTTAAATAACCGTTTATTAAAATGTATATGTGTTTAAAGGTTCATTCGGTTCCGTATTGGTAATATTTAAAAGGTTTTCCGTCTCGGAACTTGGTATATTTGTGATGTTGGTAAAGCCGGAGACGGAGCCGGAGACGGAACCGGAGACGGAGTCGGAACAATGGAGTACAAAAATGTAATGACGTTATTTCCGGAAGGTCATGTGATCAGCCTCGTTTTCGGTTTAAAAGGTGACGTGTCAGCCACTGATTGGTTCTAGAGTGTTTTTAGAAATTACGGAAAAATCAGTGTTTTGGCGGACTATGACGTCACAATAGGTTGGTCACGTGACGTGGGTCTCAGGTCTATAAAAGCCCCCGCTTCACAGCGGACGGCGGAGTTGGTGTCCTGACGTCGACCTGTGCAGACCCCTTCTCCCATAGCAGAGTACTCCCTTGCTCCGGCTTGTGTCATACCAGATGATAGCAGTTAAGTCTTCTGACTGTGCACTTGGAAAATAAACATGAAAACTTCAACCGAGTTGTTTTTCCGTGTTGGTTAGGGAACTGGAATTTATGATAAAGTTAGTTCACCGGAAAAGAAAGTAATACGGAGAAAAGGGAGATAAGTCCACAGTCGGTTAAGACCAAGTTGTAACGACGTCTTAGGGTGATCCAAGAACCCAGATCACCAAGGAAGGAGACGGAGACGGAGGTGGAATTCAACGGAGCAACTACGGAGGCGGTACCAGACGGAGCAGTTGCAGAGACGGGAACGACGAAGCAGTTGCAGAGGTGGTACCGGACGACGGAGTAGCAGAGGCAGTACCTGAGGGAGCGGTTGCGGTAAACGGAAGTGAGAACACTCCCGAGATTCTCCATTTCAGGTGCAGTCGCAGGTTGCAGTGAGGCGGAACCTGGCAGAGCGGTTGCAGTATTCGGAAACGGCAACGTTCCCGGATTCTCTATTCCAGGTGCAGTCGCAGTTGCAGTAAGGCGGAAAACGACGGAGCTGTTGCAGTAAAGCGGTATCCCGACGGAGCAGTTGCAGTACCCGGAGACGGAAACGCCTCCGGATTCATACTTTACAAGAGCAGTTGCAGATTGGCAGTCGGACAACGGTTAAGAGGTCCATTCCAGACCACGCTACCAACCTTCAGAGACTTCTAGCCGGAGTTCAACCATACAGCAGTAGCAGTTTCCCGGAGTTTTACCGTTTCAGCTCCGGTTAAATAACAACTCACCCACCTCCCTAGAAAACCGGTTCATCAAGACGTCACAGAAGGGTGAAGAACCCGTTACAGTATGACTCCCCCATCTCCCACCCACCAAGATCAAAATTAAAAATTAGCCCAAGGACTAAGAAAGGTTACCAGACAATATATGTTTTAGATATTAGTCTTTTGTCCCGTGACCTTGAAAGTAAGGTCATTGGTCAATTCAAGATCAAGAGAATATTCAGCATATATCATTTCTAGTATGTCCACATAAGATTCCTAAGCGTTTGAGTCGAAAATAAGTAAGATATTAGCCATTTCGTGATCTGACCTTGAAAATGAGGTCAACAGTCAAGTTCAAGATCATGAGAATATTCAGCATATATCATTTCCTCCATGTTCACAATTGAATCCTAAGCTGTAAAGTCGATAATAAGCGAGATATTTTGTGCTATGACCTTGAAAACAAGGTTAAGGTCATGGTAATATCCAGCATATGTCATTTCCTATATGTCCACAATTGATTCCTAGGCTGTAAATCGATAATAGGTGAGATATTAGCCATTTTGTCCTGTGACCTTGAAAATTGGGTCAAAGGTCAAATTCAAGGTCATCAGAATATTCAGTATATATCAATTCCTATATGTCCACAATTGATCCCTAATCTCTAATTTCAATATTAAGTGAGATATTAGCAATAATGTGTCCCATTATAAAGCAGAGGAGAATTTAACATGGGAAAGTCCTACTTGGGCCAAGTTTGGGCCAAAATGGCCCACTTCAAGCGATTCAAGGGTAACGAAACTTATATACATCACAGGGTTACTTATAAGGAATGTTATGCATCAATAAGAAAAAAATAGTCCAAGGGCTAAGAAATAAGGTTACCGGACAATGTTTTACATCTTATATATTAGCCATTTTGTCCCGTGACCTTGAAAATAGGGTCAAAGGTCAAATTCAAGTTCACAAGAATATTCAGAATATATCATTTCATGTCCACAATTGATTCCTAAGCTGCATAGTCGATCCACAATGAGCAAGATATTAACCATTTTGTGCTCTGAACTTGGAAATGAGATCAAAGGTAAATTCAAGGCTTACTGGCTAACCAACAGGTGATTGGACCGATGGTCCGATAACTTCATGGTCACAAGAATATTCAGCGTATATCATTTCCTATATGTCAACAATTGAGACCTAAGCTTTAAAGTTGATAATAAGCAAGATATTAGCCATTTTGTGCTCTGACCTTGAAAGTGAGGTCAAAGGTCAAATTCAAGTTCATGACAACATTAAGCATATATCGTTTCCCATATGTTCGCTATTGATTCCCAAGCTGCAAAGTCGATAATAAGCGATATATCAGCCATTTTGTGCTTTGGCCTTGAAAATGAGGTCAAAGGTCAAATTCATAGTCAAGACAATATTAAGCATATATAATTTCCTATATGTGTTCAATTGATTGCAAAGCTGTAAGGTCGATAATAAGCCGGATATTAGTCATTTTGTGTTTTGACCTTGAAAATGAGGTCAGAGATCAAATTCAAGGTCATGACACTGTTAGGCATATATCGTTCACTATATGTTCACAATTGATTATTAAGCTGAAAAGTTGATAATAAGAGAGATATTAGCCATTTTATGCTGTGACCTTGAAAATGAGGTCAAAGGTCAAGTTTCAAAGGTCCGGTACCCTAAAAATATATGAACATGTAGTTCTATGTGTCCTCTCTATTTCTATGGTTTATGTACTTGGGAGTCTAGCGAATGCAATGTTAGTCATGCCAGGGTTATGAAAAACGTCTCTTCAAAAACCTACATTGGAGACCTAGAATTCTAGAGATATCTCTGAGGTTACTGGTTGATACATTCCTGAATGTACATGTGAATATTAGCAATTTTGTACAGCGAGCGATTCCTGCCTTTGAATGGTCCATTCCCCGGTCGTCCAGCGAATTCACGTTTTTTTCGGATATCTCCGGCAGCTGGAACTCATTGGTGCGGAGTCCCAAGTGACTTTTCTCTGCTCACATGCAAAGCAGTGGACAGTTTTGTCTATTTTGACAAACCGGTAATTAACATATTAACTAACTACGGCATGCATAATATGCAGGTACATGTATTTGATTTGAATATGTCCCTGTCTGGCAGAACATAACCAAAGTCCTTTATGCCTCTACCGCGGCCCCTCCCGGAAGTTCAAGATGAACTACTATATACAGTACAGCAGTCTTTCTCAATGTCAATGTTTTGGCCGATTTATTATTCGATGTTGGGTTGATATTTGATTTCGTTCACTTCCCCAAAATGTCTCCAGTGTGCATGGCCAAGAAACATCCAGGAATTAATGACATTTTTTCTCTGTTTAAAACAGATACACGTACACAATAATTGGTAATAAAGGTCACGAAAATCCACTTCAAAAACTCCGCGCATGTCCATAATTACACAGTGACACCCTTATAAATTTCCTGTGGAAATTCTTTCAAAAAAAAACTTGGAGCTCTTCCCATTTCTTTATCGTCATGCATAAAAAAATAATCATTGTTATATTCTGAGCATGTAAAAAGCCGGCATCATGATAAGCACTCGACAAATACGGGCACTTCCCACGTGAAACAAAGAACATTAATATCAGAAAACCAAATTTCACAAAGAACATTTCTTCATATGCTGGACTACCCATCATATAATAGCCTCCTCCCATCGAAATGGAAAAAGGTAAGGCTGATTTTCATTAGCCTTTAAAAGGCTTCTAAGTTTCAAATTTCATTTTTTTTCACATTTTCAGTTGAAAATCTGAAAGGTGATAGAAAATTGCCGTTCAGCTCTAAAGTGAAGTATATGTTAAGTATGTACATCATGGCGCTTTCAACTGTCAATAAACTATGGGCAAAAATGAATGTAAATGGGTTAAATCAAATTCGACCATGAAGTTAAATGTGTCAATTTGTCTGTAAGGTGAAGAACAGCAGCAGCTTGAACAGACACCGTTCTGTCACACAAACGATTCTGGGAATGATAGTGAACCGGACAATGAAGACCTTCCACCGAACTACATGTATGTGCAGCTACCGGACATCCAAGATCATCCACCCAACTACGTTCCGCAACCAGACATCGAAGATTATCCAACTAGCTATGCGAAACAACCAAGCATTCAAGATCTTCCACCAAACTCTGCGAAACAACCAAGCATTCAAGATCATCCAACCAACTATGCAAAACAACCAAACATTCAAGATCATCCAACTAACTCTGCGAAACAACCAAGCATTCAAGATCGTCCAATCAGCCCTGCAAAACAACCAAGCATTCAAGATCATCCAACCAGCTCTGCCAAACAACCAAGCATTCAAGATCATTCAACCTACTCTGCGAAACAACCAAGCATTCAAGATCATCCAACCAACTATGCAAAACAACCAAACATTCAAGATCGTCCAACCAGCCCTGCAAAACAAGCAAGCATTCAAGATCATCCAACCAGCTCTGCCAAACAACCAAGCATCCAAGATCATTCAACCAGCTCTGCCAAACAACCAAGCATCCAAGATCATTCAACCAGCTCTGCCAAACAACCAAGCATTCAAGATCGTTCAACCAGCTCTGCCAAACAACCAAGCATTCAAGATCGTTCAACCAGCTCTGCCAAACAACCAAGCATCCAAGATCATTCAACCAGCTCTGCCAAACAACCAAGCATTCAAGATCGTTCAACCAGCTCTGCCAAACAACCAAGCATTCAAGATCGTTCAACCAGCTCTGCCAAACAACCAAGCATCCAAGATCATTCAACCAGCTCTGCCAAACAACCAAGCATTCAAGATCGTTCAACCAGCTCGGCCAAACAACCAAGCATTCAAGATCATTCAATCAAATACGTGCATCAAGTGTACATCTGCGATCCTTCAACTATCACGCACCAGCCCTTGCCTGCACATGCCCTGCTACAGAAGCATCGCATGTATCCCCAACAGGCGCAAGTCATGATCTCGACCAATCAGGAGCCATCATGCTCATAACCCCGCCACCAAGGAAATTCTGCATGCAACATAAAAAAAACCTGCCGATTGCCTTGGTTTCTCAATCTTCGTGGCGCTTTGCTGTTGCCTGCCACTAGGTGCCACTGCGATCTGCTTCTCTCTCAAGGTAAATTATCGAATATTTATTAATAATAATTATTATTTTGGGATACTATCACAATGTCGGATGTATATTCTATGGTAAATATTAGAAAGAATTGAAGATGCTTCTTTACATTCATGTAAGGTAATGTAACATTCACTCCCTCGAAAACAATATTTGTTTTGAGTCATTTCCAGCAGGAAAAAATATAACAATTTTTTTGCCATTGTATAGAACCCCTGAGGTGACATACCAAGAATATGTTTTTCAATCCGTGGACATGAATTAATAATTCGTGCGTACAAATCACTAATTCATGGGTGTGAAATACTAATAGTTGTGCATGGGATAGAAATTCTTGCTCATGAATTGCTATTTTGTGGGCATGGATTGCTATTTCGTGTGCATTAATTGCCATTTTGTGGGCACAGATTGCTATTTCGTGGGCACGGATTGCTATTTCATAGGCACGGATTGCTATGATTTATTTTTAAAGCTCTTTTAGAAGGTATTTTAACATTGCATACATGTGTCGTACAGAAGTTCTGCGAGCTTTATTGTATTTTACTTCTGTATATAATATACACTGTAAATACATGTTGAAACGACAATAAAGATTTCAAATATGGCCTGTCCCTGAGCATGAATTATTAATTCATGAGCACGAGTTGCTATTCTGCGCGAAAGATTTGCTATTTCTTGCCCCATAAATTAGTATTTTGTGCACGAGAATAATTAATTCATGCACACAAATTATTAATTCATGTGCACAGATTAAAAAAATATTTTTAGTATCTCACCTCAGGGGCTCCGTACCATTGAATAAAATATTGGACTGCATGATGTGAATTGTGAAGAGAACACCCTAGATTACTTCAAGATAGAGATTAAATATTGATACATTCAAATGGGAAGTCAGTGATTCCACTGATTCTAGTGATAACTTTGAGTTTGACCTGGTGACCTTCAAAGGTGGAAAAGGCCATTTTAATAACAAAACAGTTTTGGTTCAACACTATGAATTTCTCCAGTACCTTTCTCAGCCCTTGGCTGATTTTATTTTTTGCAGGCGAGGGATGCGAATAATGTTGGAGAGTTCGCCCTGGCAAAGGAAATAGCCAACCGTGCAAAAGGGTTTGCGATCGCTGGACTCGTTTCAGGATTGATCATCATCATTGCGTGCAGTGTAATGCGCACCATTTACATGTAGTTCCCAATAGATGAGCACTATCTTACAGAAGAGCACCCCCCCCCCCCCGCACTCTTCGATGGTCAGAGTGCATGCACAAATATTTTTGGGAAAGCCCGCAAGAACAAACTTTTAGGCAATACACACACAATATTGACAATAAATAATGAAATGCATTTAATTCATGCGACTTGACTTGTTATACTTCTAATTTATACTAGTGTTTAATGAATACTCAGTACATAAATTCCAAGAATTATGAATACCGTGTACTCAATATTGATATTGGAAGTTCTACAGTTAAATGGAAATCTTTGTGTTGATTTTGCATGTACATGATGTAAGGGCGTCGAAATTTTAGAACCCTGCAACCTCCCTCATCAGGACACCACTGATACTCCAGAGATTTTAATGTAGATTGTATAACTTTTCTGGATCTTGTAGGGATGGGGTTTCTGCAACAGGCACACTAATGAATATAGGGCATCTTTATATCCGCACCCCAAGCCTTGCACTCGCACGCATGCACTGCACTATTGTATAAGACATTGCTATATTTGAGAAATTTAGGACAGTCCTGAAGTGAAGGACACAGCTTTTTACCCTCGTCCCGATGGGGGGGAGAGGGTATTGTATTTGGGTCTGTCTGTCTGTTTGTCTGTCCTTCCGCGCGTATAACTCGACAACATATGGTTCTATAGACTTCAAACTGTTTAGGGATGAAGCGGTATTGCAGTGGCTCGGTCCTTCTCAAATTTTGTCGGAATCGGAAAAAAAACGTTGCTGTGGCAACGGAAAACGTGAAAATCACATAAATGTTCATAACTCCGGTTCTACTTAATATTAATTTTTTTCAACTATTTTTTTATTTTTCTTTGGCCAATTCCCGATCGTATGGTGTATGACCAATTGTCGTACGACGAAAAATCTCCATTATCGCCCGATGTCGAAAAATTGGGGGTCACGATTTCGGTTATTTTTTGCCAGCGACTTTTCAGTGGTGATGTCTGCGCTCATAACTCAACGACAAAATGTCCGATCAATCCGAAGCTTATAGGGCAGAAGCGCTTTTGCAGTGGCTCAATCTCATACACATTTTGTCAAAATCGAATTAAAAAGGTTGCCAACGGAAAAAGTGAAAATCACATAATTGGCTATAACTCCCGTTCTACTTGATATTATTTTTTCTAACTATTTTTGTATTTAACTTTGACCAATTCCCGATCGTATGGTGTACGACCGATGGTAGTACGACGAAAACTCTCCATTTTCGCCTAATGTCGAAAAATTGGGGGTCACGATTTCATGACTTCAGGTGTTCTGAGATTCAAGACCATGACATGTTGTGAAGCCATTTTCAATGTTTTTAAACCGTTTTCATTCAGGAGACGTGCCTTGATAATAGAAACAACATTGCGAAATTTTACAGCACAATATCGAGCGACTAGGTCAAGGTCACAGAAAAGGTCAGAATCGAAAAGTCGCAATAGCTCTGCTTATACTCATTATTAATTTATCTCATTAATTTTGTATTTTTCTATAGTCAATTCCACATCATTTTCTATATGATAGATGGTCGTACGTTCTAAATTCCCTTTTATCACCCAAGGTCGACAAATAGGGGTCATCAGCTTTGACTTTAGTAACTAAATCTGAAGGGGCGAGGGTCTGCAATCTCTAATTGTCTCGTTTTTCTCTGTAAAAGATGGTGCTGCTCTTCTATTAGAGCGATGTTTCTATCAGCACCAATATGGTTGGTCTCGGAGGCTGCTGTACAGTGGTACATGTAATTAGAAATAACTTCTGTATTATCATGAGAATAAATAGTGATTCAACTTAATTGAAAGATCTGCTCTTTTCCAAGTCAAGACTCGACACACTGAAATGATCAGTTTGACACAAAATTATAAGATGAACCAATGAAAGTTTCAAAATGACATTAATTTCATTGCGTGTGTACATTATATACACTGTACATGTAGTACACGATTTCAAAATTACAACCACAATTACAAAAGTAGCCCAAAGGCTATTTAAGGTCACCAGAAAAAAATGTTGTGCATGCATATTCACTCCTATAACAGTCACAAGTCTTCCTTTTCTCGCTAGAATGACCATATTAATTATGTGAAACACATCAAAGTCAAATTAAAGGTCACCAAAAGATTCACCATATGGCACATGTATAATGTAAACCCAGGTGCCCCACTCATCGAGCGCGAAGCACGAGTGGGACACAGATTGTAGCGGACATGGGGCCCTAACTATTCTACATTTCGATCGTGACCAACAACAGAAAATTCATAGTCAAGAATTTTTTTAGCTTACCTGTTGAAAGATTGAAATGCCCGCTAAACACAGCCTGATGATTCAAAACCAATGAAACTTATACAGTTTACATAATTATGGGGAGCCAGATGCGTAAATTGGGGAAAATAGTTATCTGACTTTGAGATAATGGCTTCCAAATAGGCATTTTCACACAAAAAGTGGTCGTTTGACCTTTCAAGGTCATTGAAGGTCAGGTAATCTAACAAAGAGCCTGAAGAAGAAAATATGTAGGCTACATGTATTCCACTGAAGCGATTCATATTTTCATCAAAATTTCTAGCTGCTAGAATTCATTATTGTACAGCGCCGAGTCACTGTTCTCTGTTCGCAAGCAAAGGAGTTAAACATTTTTAATTTTCAGAATTTCTGTCTAGAATGTATCCTACTGTCAGTGGGGACAACCACACATATTCTATGGGAATTGTTCCCATCTGAATCGGTAGATTAATTTGGGTGAAGAGCCTCCTCGAAGCCAATGTCTTTGTATGATTATTGCAACAATATATCGAAGCAAAATGTTCGATACGGTACTATGTAATTTTGTTCGTTTTACCTGGAAGTATGTAATGTGAAAGACCATAAGCATGATAAGCTTAATTAGTTTAATTAGTACAAATAGATCACGAATGTCAACTAATTAGTGTAAATAATTAGTGATGAAACTTATCAATCATAAATACACGCTGGCACTGTAAAACTTCCTGTATAAAGCAGGCCAAACATGTAAAATAAAATGATTCGTAAAAGAAAAAATCATCTTTCTCATTTCTACATGTATATTGTCACAAACATCAACAAAAAACCTTTCTTTTAGAGTATACACGATTATTCCGATGTAAAACCAGACAATCTGAATTTGCAGTCCCTCGCCCTCATAACTTCGGTCATCATATTGGTATCAAAGCTTACGTATAGAAGTTGTATCCAAAGGCCAACTTAACCATAGGTCATGTTTTTTTATTAATAGCTTTACGGACCCGCCGACCTTGTTTTCTGCCAAAACCAAAAACAAGAAAATGCAGCAAACTGCGAGAGTCGACATTAGAGCTCGAGCGTATCATCAGCACCACGACTGCTGAATGTATCCTACTCAACGTTACCCCCCCCCCCCCCCCTCCTCAAATAAAATTGCTACCCATATCCTCCCCTACAGGATTCAAATTCATTCCCGCAATCTGCATAATTATGATATAGCCTAACATATGCCTACTGGGCTAATTAAAAGACCAGTTTAAAATATAAAGGCTTCGCAAACCCAACATGCAACACCTTGTCATGTGATAAAATACGTCAAATTATGGTAAATGTAGCCGTGACATCGCAGACGAATTGTTTTGTTTACTTCATAACACCCAAGAATGCCACACGCAAGCTTACATGTACATATGCATGCACGAATTGCTGCACAGAAAATTGTGTGTTCCAAAATACGCGTCATTACGGTAAAATTCGCTTTGCATTCTGGGAACGTCAATTTCCATTGGCTCCGCCATTTTGACGTTTTCAAGACAATCTCAGCATTCTACATATTTTTCTCAAACCTAACACATCGATTTATGCATTATACATCTGTGGAATATGATTGTAGATTGTTGATTGTTTATTTCCCTATACAAAATAGCATGACATGAACAATAAAATAAGTAATGGTAACTGAATATTCATATACAAAGGAGGAAACCACATAGCCACGGATGGCTGTCTTCCTGCGGCACCTGAAATAAAGATTAAAGAGATAAACGGTAGAGAACAATCATACCACACACAATATTAGCATTGACAGACAATTGGTACAATGAATGGGATGAAATGAAATGAAACACGAAGCAGATGGATACAAATGAATATTGTCATACAGTACATTTGATTTATGATTTATATCGAAATTGTACACATGTCCATAATTAGAATCCTGGTCTACTGAGCTTGTAGGAGATGATTAAATAGTAACTGTTTGAAAATAGATCTGTTTTTGGTTTCTTTAAGGTCGTGGCTTAAATTATTCCACAAGCGAGGTAGGTTGTGAAATGGTAGCTTGGCCGAGAATTTAGTTCTTGCACGTTGTACATAAAAATGATTGTTTTGTCTGGTAGTCCGTTGTGTTATCTCTTCACACATGGGTGGTAGGAAATGTTTGAACGATGTTGGAAGGCTATTGTGGATATAATCAAAGACAAACAACAAAGCTTGGTACATATATAGGTTGCTTACATTCAGTATTTTGTTCTCTCTGAATAATGCTGAAGTGTGAGATCTGTTCGGTTTTCTATTTATTGTTCTTAAGGATCTTTTTTGTAGTATCTTTAGGCTTTTTAAATGACATTCATCAGCATTTCCCCATGCTAGTATTCCATACGTCAAGTGCGACTGGATGAGTGTGAAGTAAAGATCTTTCAGCAGTTTCTTGTTGAGTTGGTTTTTCAATCTATTTATCATGTAAAGTGATCTCGATATTTTACCATGGATATATTGAGTGTGATATTTCCATGTTATGTGTGGGTCCAATTTCAGACTTAGAAATTTAACAGAATTTGATTGAGCATTTAAGCCAATCTGCTGAATGGGCATATTGGTTATCTTAACTTCATTGCCGATATGGAACGTTTGTCCATTTGGTCCAAACACAGACATGTTACTTTTGATTATGTTTAGGCTCAACTGGTTGGCACATAGCCATGTGTAGACTTTTTCAAGTTCAGTATTTGTGTAGGAGATTCAAAGTTTGACATCAGTTCGAGAGATTTTATGTCAAGGATGAAGAAAAATTTCATTTGAAGTAGGTGTCTAAACGTTTACATGCCAAAACGGGCGTCAATAGGTTGGCATGAAACGTCCATGAAAAAGTCAGCACATAGACATGTAGAGAGTTGGGGGCTTCGCCCCCAACGCTCTAATGTCAAAAAAATGATTTTTTTTTGCATTTCATCCCCTCCGACCTCCTGAAAAATCGATTTCGTTTGTTAATTCCATAAAATCCTATTCAAATGCTGTATTATCTTGATAAAATGGTCCACCAGCCTCGGGATTATACAATTTAACATGAAACGAACATTAGTTTTGCAGGTATATGTTAAAGTCCACAATCATGTGACGTCCATATGAAGTCTACATGTACACAGCACAATAATTATATAGGGTTAAATGTCTAAGTTTGAAGGATTTTCCCCCTCCACAGAGAGTGTACACTCTCTGCCCTCCATCCTATGTTTGGAGCATTTTTTTTCTGTTAGAAAACTTCAGGATAAAATAAAAGTAGAATCTACTTTTTTATTTTATTTATTTTATTCTCTCCTCCGATCCTGAAAATGGGTTTAAAAAGTTCGTAAACCTATTAATCAAGAAACCGTGGCCTAAGCATTAATAAGTGCTTCGAGTAGCTATAATTCAGAACGCTATTGAATTTACTATTATTCTTTTGTACAGAACTTTGACACTTTACTAAAACACTGGAAACTTATCAACATATCAATATGAAATCATGTTTTTGCCATAGACATGACACGTAATCTAGGTAAAATGTAGTGATTTGATTTCGACAAAGCAAAGGAAGGGATGAGCCTAGATATACGTATGACATCCCTGTCATAGTAAATTGTACATGTTTCGAATCAAATGGAACCTCATCCTTCTAATTAGATGTGGGGATAGACGGGAAGACAGACAGGTATACCCCAGTGCAATACCATAGCTTCCCTATCAGGGCAATGTTGATAGATGCTTGTAAGCACTCGGAAACAAGAGTAGTTTTTAAAAAAAACAAATAAGGTGGAAATTTCCAATCATATGTTCGGATGCGTCATGATTGACTGGCGTGATCAAAGAGTTTCCCGAACGTAAGAGAGTGAAAACAGATAGGAAACCCTAAAAAACGAGCATTAATTTCCCACAAGAATAAAGAAGATCATTATAACAGAAAACCAAACCTCACAATTCAGTTTTACAGAAGAACAATTCACAGGACGAGCCTAACAATATAGTCAATATAGTCTAATGGACAGAGGTTAGTACTAATTTTTGTATCAAGTCTGTGGTCATCGTAAACAAAAAATCATGCTTGAATCGTAGCATGCCAAGCATGATTTTTTGTTTCATCATTACAAACATGTAAAGAGGTGCAGGGTGAGCCAAAATAGAGTACATGTATACCAAAACTACTTACTGGTAGTTTGCCTGTATTCATGGCCCCTTTAGTAGAAGTGACTACCGGTATTTTTGTAATGCTAGTATTGGTACCAGTATGAGAAGTTCTTTTCCAGTGGCATCAGAGTCACGGTGGGTGGGCAGACAGTCTAGCATGATTTCCGAACTCGAACTGATCGCTAAGAACTCTAGCATAGCAAAACGCACACGGCGGTAGGAGAAAGATGCGAATTGTGTTAGTCGGGTTGTGTTGTATGGTGTACATACATTTATATACAGTGTCATATTGTCATATCACAATGTCATATTTGTACATGCAAACCAAAAAAAACGTTCATAAATTCAAAGGCTACGCTCAAATACTGAGTATTGAACAAATCAAAGATGGTTCAACCTGAGTAGATTGCCAATTTTTTCAATTTTTACGATCATAGAAGTCTGAAATTCAGTAGAAAATTGCTGTTTGATTACCAGGTGAAGTATGCAAAGTTATAATTCGATATCATTCGGCATCGTGATTATATCGGCAAGAAAAGATATAAATGACTTAGAATTTAGAAAAATTAGAGTAGGCTATACTCCACTGCTATCTGCAGGTATGAAATAGGCATATCTGATGGTTATCTTATATGATGCACGATGTTTTAACAGATGCCTCCATCATGGGACACTGGTAAATGTAGATCTCCGTCTCGGTCCGCAAAGGTTCAATCATGTCGAATCATGCAAGAGTGAGATGCTAGGTCATAAAAATGGTAATATTTGAAAAATCAGCCCAAGGTCTAAGATAGGTTACCGGACAATTTTGCTTTTAAGCATTGCAGGTGACCTATGACTTCGTGATTTACCAATCAATGTCATCTTTGTGAAATGCAATATCACCATTAGGTATGCTGCATATGACTCAGTGGATATGTTCATAATACAAACATAAAGATCTATCAAGAAGTACTTTACCAATTTACACATGCCATGTCAGGCAAGATTGTGATATTTGGCCTTCAAGGTCATAAGGTCAAATTCGAGGTCACCAAAAGATGCGCCATAAATAAATGACTTCTTGTAAGTTTATACACAATCCTAACCTGTATGTGCGAGTGTTTATGCCTCAGTGGCTAATTTACACATTTCACATCAGACATTTAGCACTCAAGGTCATCTGAGTTCAAGCTCAAGGTCATCATCAGTAATTGGTGTTTTATATATGACTTCCTATATGCTCATAATGCAAACTTAAGCTCTATCTACAAGCATTTCATCTGTAGAGGCGAATCTGGGCATTTTTTTCTGACCCCAAAATGTCTGTTTTGACATTTTAGGTTCATCAAAGGTCAAATTCAAGGTCACCACACAAATCGCCATATACGACTTCCCATTTGAAAGTGCCAATTTCTAAGCTTTCTAAGCTTCTAAGCCCCCATTATGAAGGAAAAAAGTCCCGAAATTTTTTTCAACGGGTGAAAATTTTTTTTGCCTAGAAATGGCCCAAAATGGATAGAAATGCCTCGCCGCCTCGTCAAAATTTCAGAATGACTGCCACACGGAGATCGGCGATTCAAGGGCAACAAAACTTATACACGTCACAAAGGTATATAAGAAGAATCTTTTTAAACAAAAATCTCAGAACTTATCACACATTTTTTGAGAAAATGGCCGCCAAAGTTCAAAATTGAGCGTTTTTCGCGAAAACGGCCGTCATTTCGAGAAAAATTGAAAAATAAAAAAACTAAAGAATACTTCCTTCTTGAAATATTTTAAAGTATCTTTCTTAAATTTGTGGACGGACGGACGGACGGACGACGGACCATAGGCGGATAATAGGTTATAAATAACGGATAATATGTTATCGGACCATAGGTACGGTAACCTAAAAAGTTGCTGAAAAAAAATGCGAAATTAAAAAACTAAAAAAACTAGCCCAAAGGTTAAGACAGGTTACCGGACAATTCAATATAGTATGTCTTATATATTAGAAATAAGCCATTTTTTCCCCCATGACTTTGCTAATATATAAGGTCTCTGGTCAAATTCAAGGTCACGAGAATATCCATTATCCAGCATATATGTAAATGATGTATATCATTCCTCATATGTCCACAAGTGATTGCTAAGCTGTAAATTCAATATCAAGGAAGATATAAGCAATTGTGTCCTATAGCCTTGAAAATGGAGTCAATAGTCAGATTCAAGGTCATCAAAATATTCAAAATACATCATTCTCTATATTTACACAATTGATACCTAAGTAGAAGAGTTGATAATAAGCAAAATATTAGCCATTTTGTCATGTGACCTTGAAAATGAGGTCAAAGGTCGAATTCAAGGTCATGGCAATATTCAGCATAAATCATTTTCTATATGTTAACAATTGATTCCTAAGCGGCAAAGTCGATATTAAGTGAGATATTAGTCATTTTGTCCTGTGAACTTGAAATTTAAGTCAAAGGTCAAATTCAAGGTCACGAGAATAATCTGTATATATCATTTCCTATATGTTCATAATTGATTCCTAAGCTGTAAAGTCAATAAGAAGCGAGATATTAGCCATTTTGTCATCATGTCCTGTGACCTTGAAAATGAAACCAAAGCTCAAATTCAAGGTGATTACAATATTCAGTAGTAGTAGTAGTAGTAGTAGTAGTAGTAGTAGTAGTAGTAGTAGTTTATTTCGTGAACTCATGATACATATATATACAAATTATCACATGTTAATTACGTACACTAAATGAAGACACGAGGACCCGTATAACCCGAAGATTGTCTTACTACGGGCCCTAGGGTTGCTGACAGGACACAGGTGAGAAACAACACGAGCATCAACGATGACAAAGTTAGATCAATTATATCAATTGAAAATGGCGAGCTTGGGGCAGACCGAGACTGAGTCGACAATGAATACGATGCAAGTGGTGTGGTGAAATAAATATTCCCGAAAATGAATAGGAACAAGAAGTAAGACATCGAAAACAAGAAAATTTAATTATGTGTTGCAACTTTGACAATATTGACTTGAGCATGAGACATGCGATCTATACTGATCGAGGTATGAACATTTAGAGGAATGTTCAAATTGATTTCTGGATAAGCGGTGTGGATCGATGTGAGAATGTGTTATATTCCATATATTGGGCAACTTGAACGGTGGTAATTGCGAAGAGAATGTATTTTTGCATTTTGGTGTGAAAAACATTTGCGATTGCCTTGTTATGTGATTGTTTTGAATTTGGTGGTTGAATTTAAATAACCCGTCGAATGATATGGGCAAGCGACTGTGAAAAAAATCAAACATGAAGAGGCTAGCATTATACTCATATAGGTCTCTAACTTTCAATATTTCAGATTGTTTGAATAGTGGATCAGTGTGACTATTGTAGGGGGCAGAATTAATTAAGCGTATGGCACGTTTTTGAAGAGTGTTAGCTCGACATAGAACTGATTTTTTAGCGTTTCCCCAGGCAGTGATGCCATAAGATAAATGAGGATGGAAGAAAGCGAAATATAGAGTCTTTAGTGAATCTTTAGATAAGAACTTACTGGCCTGTTTCATTGCAAAAATAGCGCGGGACAATTTAACGTTTACACTATCTAGATGATATTTCCAGTTTAAGTGTTCGTCAAGGCACAGACCTAGAAATTTAGTTGTTTTTTCTTCGCATCCTTCACCAATCCTGCATAGTTCTGTACCGTTTATTGATATTGACTTATGTTCAAAGTTCACATGCTTATTTTTGGGTCTGATTACCATATATTTTGTTTTCTGTGCATTCAAAGACAATTTGTTGGCGCAGAACCAGGTGAATAAGTTATTGGCATGTTTATTTGCATCATTGTACAATTTATTTATGTCGCCCGATTTTGTTAGTAGTGTTGTGTCGTCAGCAAAAGATAATATACTTGCATCGGTTGCTTTGTTAATGTCGTTTACATAGATTAAATATAAAAGAGGCCCGAGAATGGAACCTTGTGGAACACCACATTTAATACCGTACATTTCAGATTTATTTCCATCGAATTCAACATATTGTTGTCTGTCAGTCAAATAATTTTCAAACCACTTATATGCAAGTCCCCTGATCCCATATGTATTGAGTTTTTTTAGCAGAATATGATGGTTAATTACGTCAAATGCTTTAGAAAGATCACATAAAACAGCTAATGTTAATTGAGAAGGCGAGTTATTAGCTGATTCAAAACAATGGTTTAGTAGATGGATTATGGGATGTATGGTTGAATGCTTTGAGCGAAATCCATATTGATGTTTGTAGAAGAGTGAATGTGCATTAAGGCAAAGACCGTGACGGTCTTTGATTAAGGAACTTAACAACTTTGTCATACATTATCTTCTCAAGTAATTTGGAAAAAGCTGGGAGTAGGCTGATGGGGCGGTAGTTTTTCAATAAACTGGGATCCGATGATTTATAGATAGGGATTACTTTTGCGGTCTTCATCTCAGTTGGCACAATGCCAGTTTCTAGTGATTTATTGTGCGGCGTTAGCCGTACTATATCTGTTAGTGTAATTTTGACCCCATGGTATTACTGGTGAGGAGCTTGTCCATGCGTGGACTTATTGCTACCGAATTAAGTCAGCGATGACATTATCCATATTTTATGTCATAATCTCAGATTACAACAAAGTTAAGTAGCAAATATTGAACAAAGAAAACACACACCTTGGTCAATTGTGGAAAGTGCAACTAAAACACATTTTGGCAAGAATAATGGACGAGTCGACAAACAAATGCGAGTAACAATCAATTTTCGCATGGACAAACTCGGCACCAGTATTGGAGGTACTATGGTAGTGTAAGACCATCTACGAGAATTGTTCTCTGTGAGAGGGAAGTAGAGAGTTATTACAATACGAGTTCGAGTTACAATACGATTCGAGTTCATTGTTTCTTATTGTTATCAAAGCGGACATCTTTGTTGTTATCAAACTAATCAATAGGCTTTAAGTTGATTTCCAAATATTGAGCAAAGGAAACACACACCATAGTCCTTTGTGGAAAGTTCAACCAAAACACATTTGGGCAAGAATAATGGGCAACTCAACAAAAGAGCAGGTGAGAATCAATTTACGCATGGACATCAAAATATTCGACAGGTTGTCATAACGTTCAGGTTCACAATTAGAATTTTCATATCACATAGAAACAAGACCCACAATATTTTGTTTGGTTGTTTAACCAAGAAATGGGTTTCGTGTCTACTTATCCTTGATTTTTTTTCGTGTTCACTCAGCCTCGAGTACTGGTTCTACTCTCCTTTGTCCCTGTGGCCGCACACGTAACCTCAAGTTCTGCTGTTGTGATGCTTGTTGATAATATGTGTTAACGGAGAGAGTACATTTTGTATAGAGGTAATGAGAAGTTTGGTGGATACTTCATCATTACCAGAGCTGTTTTTGGGCTTTAATTTCATTGCTGATTCTTTAACAATTTCAGGCGTAACGGGTTCAATGAAGATACTATTTACGATAGGGTCAGGCATATAATCTTGAAAATTTTTGGAGACATTCGGTATAGATTTACTTGTTTCTGGTCCAATTGTAGAGAAGTATTTATTAAAACTATTACTAATTATGCATTTGTCATTCACAGGTATTCCGTTGATTTCAAAATCGGAGGGGAATGGTTTAGTGTTATTCAGTTTTCCAACTGCTTGGTTTAAAATCAACCAGGACTTTTTCAAATTGTGTTTATTTTCTTCAAAAGCTGCTTGGTAATAATTAATCTTGCATTGTCGCCGCAATTTATTGTAGCTTTTGTTATATTCTGTGAATGTGTTGATATTATGTTCAGTAGGGTTCCTTATTTTTTTAGTTAAAAGTTTGGATCTGTGCCTTGAGGATGTAAGAAGACCCGTAGAAACCCATGGTTCACGTTTAACGTATTTTTTGTTGCGTTTCACTCTGCCTAGTGGAAATGCTATGTCGAATAAAGTTTTATATTTATCCATGAACATATTATATGCAGTATTAGGACAAGTAATCGATTGTATATGTTGGAAGTCGGTTTCTCGAAGTAGGGCATTGAATTCATTAATGTTTTCTTCTGTTATCTTTCTGGTGAAAATAGGCTCTGATTTAGACTCTTGAGTTTTGTTCGAATGTTTAATAGAATGAAATATACCAAAGTGATCGGCAACGTCATTAATGAGAATTCCAGACATGCTTTTATTAGTGGTGTTGTTAGAATAAATGTGGTCTATAAGCGTTGCAGATTTTTCAGAGATTCTAGTGGGTTTAGAAATTACCGGTAGGAAACCACTTGCAAAAATATTGTCCAAATATCCCCCTGTTTTCGAATGTGTGTTGAAAGCAAGTAGGTTTATGTTCATGTCTCCCATTATTATTGATTGATTTTTTTCTTTGTTTATTATTTCAAGTATATCGAATATCGTAGAACTAAAAATATCTAAATCAGCTTTGGGCTATAAATAACACCAATAATTGTAGACTTGTTTCTAATTTTTGCCTCAATGAATAAACTCTCGAATATACCATCTATGAATACTGATAGATCTGTTCGAATTTTATATGATATATCATTTTTTATAGAAAGTCCCACACCACCTCTAAAAGAATCATTCCTGGTCATGGTGATCAAATCTTGATATCCGTCAAGTGAGAGTCGAGCATCGTGTTTACTGGCATATACTTCACTTATACCTATGAAATCGAAATAAAGTTTCTCATTATGTGTAGCACAAATCAAATCTTTGAAACCTAGCCAGTTGGAGGATAGTCCCCTACAATTCAGATGAAAGAAGTTTGTCGATTGACTAGCGAATGGTTGTATATCCTTGATCGTATCTATATCATAATATTTACAGTTTGGGTTTGAGTAAGTATATTCAATATCATTGTTGTCGGTGTCTTTCAATAGGTCAGTTAGGTCAAAGTTACTCATTAACTCAATCTGGTCAAGGCCAAACCTATTCGCCATTATTACGATTAAGTATTGATACTCGTGTTGAAGCTCCCCTGGATCCCGTCAGCAACCTGTAACATATAATATTGAACAGCATAATACGATTAGGATTAGGAACACAACACAAGAATACAAATAAACTACTTAACATGTTGGAACATATAATACATACAACTTCATTGTTATCAATTTCTCCTATATTATCTGATGAGAACTCCCCCCCCCCCCCTCTCAGATATGCTGGATAGTGAAATGATCTAAGTCCGTATTAGAATAAAGATGAAATATCGAAGAACCTAATCCTAAATAATACAGCTCACGAAGCTGACATAAACAATCTAGTATACGATGATATTGAAACTTTTAATAAGATTATTATTGGGTAGAATATTATTGGATAGGATTGGTATAAAGCATGTTCGGTAAGCATGATAATATATCATATTAACATTCAAGTAAGATTATTGACTAATATACTAATATATAAAATATTAACACTGGAAGTTATGCGATTACTAACATTGAGTAAGTATACTAGCATATATTAACATTTTAAATATTAATACTGTAAGTTACTCGATTACTAACATTGGAAAAGGACACTAGTAAATGATGATTAAGAGTTACTGCTATGCGTGTTAATTGGTGAAATACTCATTTTTAGTAAACTTTGATTTTGGCATTCTACTAAGAGTAATGATGTGTATACTATCGACAGTTCATTTTGATAAGAGTATTGAAATATAAAATACTAATATTCTAAGCAACGTGTTTGCTAGTGTTTTATATGATGATATTGAAATTCAGCTAGGCATATTGTCTAACAGGATACTTACATCGAATAAGCATGTTGATATGCAATGATTTTGACATTCTACTAAGAGTGCTAGCTATCAACATATTGGCAGTTGAGGAAGCATAATAATATACAGAATACCGTCAGTTGACTCAGCACATGAGTATACCATGGTACTGACTTTATACTAAGAGAATACCTACAGTTGATTAAGCACACATGTATACAATGGTATTGACGTTGTACTAAGAGAATACCGTCAGTTGATTAAGCACACGAGTATACAATGGTATTGACGTTCTACTAAGATAATACCGACAGTTGACTTAGCACCCTAGTATACAATGGTATTGACGTTCAACTAAGATAATACCGTCAGTTGGATTTTTTTTAAAGAGAATATCGTCAGTTGACTTGGCACACTAAGAGAATAAACAGAGTAGCATACAATGATACTGACATTCTAATATGAGTATTAGTGAATTGAATACTGACAGTAGAGTAAGCATACTAGCATACAATGATACTGACATTCTAATAAAAATAATAGGTAGTAGAGTACTGCCAGTTGAGTTAGCATTCTAGTATATAATAATAATGACATTCTAATAAGAGTATTATTTGAAGGAATACCGACAGGTAAGCATACTAGTATACAACGATATTAACATTCAGATACGTGTATTAGTGAATGGAATATTGACAGTTGATTCAGGACAATGGTTTCCAATAGTATTGACATTCCATACCCAATTTGGAACATTATTTTGATTCTCGGATGAGCAATTAAGGTTGGCTTGTCTGGGTTTTTTTTTTTATCTAATAGACATTGAATGTAACAATGTATAATACGTATCTCTTGTTCTACTAACAGAATACCGTCAGTTGACTTAGCACCCTAGTATACAATGGTATTGGCGTTATACTAAGAGAATACCGTCAGTTGACTTAGCACCCTAGTATACAATGGTATTGACGTTATACTAAGAGAATACCGTCAGTTGACTTAGCACCCTAGTATACAATGGTATTGGCGTTATACTAAGAGAATACCGTCAGTTGATTAAGCACACGAGTATACAATGGTATTGACGTTATACTAAGAGAATACCGTCAGTTGACTTAGCACCCTAGTATACAATGGTATTGACGTTATACTAAGAAAATACCGTCAGTTGACTTAGCACATGAGTATACAACGGTATTGGCGTTATACTAAGAGGATAGCGTCAGTTGACTTAGCACCCTAGTATACAATGGTATTGACGTTCTACTAAGATAGCACACTAGTATACAATGGTATTGACGTTCTACTAACAGAATACCTACAGTTGATTAAGCACACTGGTATACAATGGTATTGACGTTCTATTAAAAGAATACCGTCAGATGACTTAGCACACGAGTATACGTTGTACTAAGAGAATACCGTCAGTTGATTAAGCATACGAGTATACAAGGGTATTGACGTTCTACTAAGATAATACCGACAGTTGACTTAGCACCCTAGTGTACAATGGTATTGACGTTATGCCAAGATAATACCGTCAGTTGACTTTTTTTTCTAAGAGAATATCGTCAGTTGACTTGGCACACTAAGAGAATAAACAGAGTAGCATACAATGATACTGACATTCTAATATGAGTATTAGTGAATTGAATACTGACAGTAGAGTAAGCATACTAGCATACAATGATACTGACATTCTAATAAAAATAATAGTTAGTAGAGTACTGCCAGTTGAGTTAGCATTCTAGTATATAACTAGACGCTTCCGGTCGCCTACGACCGCTTGGGTGTATCCCCCGTAGCACTATCATTCCTCATGCCCCAAATATATTACTAATAAGTGTGAAAAACTAGAACAAGGGATAGAGAAGATTACCAGAGAAATGTAAAATCTTAGGCCACAACTGTTTTTTTTTTCCACCAAAATTGCTAAATTAATCTTTCAAGGTTATTGAAGGGCGAATTCAAGATCACCATTGAAACCACTGCATATGAATGTCCATTTCGACATGTTAGATAACAAAAACGAAATCACAGCCAGATCAAACTTTTCACCTAAAGTTATATTTCAACTCAGGATTTTTGACATACTTGGTTCCAAGTTGAAATTCAAAGTAAAAATTGACCAAAACTGCATTTCAAGATCACGAAATTGGAGCCAGATCGAACTTTTCACCATAAGTTATATATCAACTCATAATATGTGACAAAACTTGTTTCCAAGTTGAAATTCAAAGTAAAAGTTGACCAAAACTGCATTTCAAGATGACAAAATTGGGGACAGATCGAACTTTTCGCCATAAGTTATATTTTAACTCATAATATGTGCCAAACTTGGTTTCAAGCTGAAATAAGAAGTAAAAGCTTACCAAAACTGCATTTTCAAGATGACGAAATTGGAGCCAGATTGAACTTTTTACTATAAGTTATATTTTGACTCATAATATGTATCAAACGTGGTTTCAAGTTGAAATTCAGAGTAAAAGTTGACCAAAACTGCATTTCAAGATGATGAAATTCGAGCCAGATCAATGTTTTAGTAAAAATAATGTTAACTTATCCAGTTAACTTATCCAGTTACACCCAGATATCTCTACTGGACAAAACCTTTACCTTGTTGAGCTCAATAATAAATGTTTCTCGTCTTAACTATTATTATTAAGGTCAATGATAGATTTAACTAGCAAAAATAATGTTAACTTATTTGGTTACAGCCATAAAATCTCTACTGGACAGAACCTTGACATTGTTAAGCCCAATAATAAATATTTCTTGTCTTAACTAATTTTATTGTGGTCAATAATAGACTTAACTAGTAATAATAAGGTTAACTTATTCGGTTACACTCATGAAATCTGTACTGGACAAAACCTTCACCTTGTTGAGCTTAATAATAAATGTTTCTCATCTTAACTATTTTAATTGTGGTCAATAATAGACTTAACTAGTAAAATTAAGGTTAACTTATTCGATAATATCGATCTGTTTTCACTAAAAACATCAGTCCTCTATTCTGAACAAGAATCCAGTGCAATTTGTTTTCATAGTACATGGTATTGGATTGATCACAGATGCTCAAGTCGGTATTTTAACGGTCGTAATAAGTTAGTCCGTTAACTAATTAATATTTATTCGATCATTCTGAAAAACGATAGGTTTCGTGTGAGGGTCTTTCTCTCCGAGTCTGTGCGATTTCATCATCATTCATTGAAAACTCCCACTCGTAGAGCGTTCACAAGCCATGTGTGTTAAACAGGCTAATTTGAGCACAAAATGTGTCGCCAATCGGCCAATTTGGTTGCTATGGCAACCAAAATCGATTGGTGTCGGGATCTTACCATAAGATGTGTCTGTATAAAAAATTATCAGAATCGGTTAAGATTTGCAACCTGTAGCGCGTTCACAAGAAAGTGTCTGCGTATATATCATTTCCTATATGTTCACAATTGATTCCTAAGCGGTAAAGTCGATAATAAGTGAGATATCAGCCATTATGTCCGGTGACCTTGAAAATTAGGTCAAAGGTCAAATTCAAGGTCATGAGATTCAAAATATATCATTTCCTATATGTTCACAATTGATTGCTAAGCTGTAAAATTGATAATGAACGAGATATTAGCCATTTTGTCATGTGACCTTGAAAATTAGGTCACAGGCCAAATTCAAGGTCGTGAGAATATTCAGCATATATCATTTCCTATATGTCCACCATTGATTCCTAATCTCTAATCTCAATATTAAGTGAGATATTCGGAAAAATGTTCCCCATTATAAAGCATAGGAGTATTTAACATGGGAAAGTCGCATTTGGGCTGAATTTGGGTCCAAGATGGTCCACTTTGAGCGATTCAAGGGCTTCGAAACTTATACACGTCACATATGATGAGTGTTATGCATCAATAAGAAAAAAGTTACTAAACAGTTTTTGAGAAAATGGCTGCCAAAGTCCAAAATTGGTTGTTTTTCGACGAAAACGGCCGCCATTTTGAGAAAAATTGAAAATAAAAAAACTAAGGAATACTTCCTTCTTGAAATATTTTAAGGTATCTTTCCTAAATTTGTGGACGGACGGACGGACGACGGACCATAGGCGGATAATAAGTTATAAATAACGGATAATAGGTTATCGGACCATAGGTCCGGTAACCTAAAAAGTTGCTGAAAAAAATGCATAAATAAAAAAAACTAAAAAAACTAGCCCAAAGGCTAAGACAGGTTACCGGACAATTTAATATAGCATGTCTTATATATTAGAAATTAGCCATATTTTCCCCCATGACTTTGATAATATATAAGGTCTCTGGTCAAATTCAAGGTCACGAGAATATCCATTATCCTGCATATATGTAAATGATGTATATCATTCCTCATATGTCCACAAGGGATTGTTAAGCTGTAAATTCAATATCAAGGAAGATATAAGCAATTGTGTCCTATAGCCTTGAAAATGGAGTCAATAGTCAAATTCAAGGTCATCAAAACATTCAACATACATCATTCCCTATATTTGCACGATTGATACCTAAGTAGAAGAGTCGATAATAAGCAAAATATTAGCCATTTTGTCATGTGACCTTGAAAATGAGGTCAAAGGTCGAATTCAAGGTCATGGCAACATTCAGCATATATCATTCTCTATATGTTCACAATTGATTCCCAAGCGGCAACGTCGATATTAAGTGAGATATTGGTCATTTTGTCCTGTGACCTTGAAATTTAAGTCAAAGGTCAAATTCAAGGTCACGAGAATAATCTGTATATATCATTTCCTATATGTTCATAATTGATTCCTAAGCTGTAAAGTCAATAAGAAGCGAGATATTAGCCATTTTGTCATCAAGTCCTGTGACCTTGAAACTGAAACCAAAGCTCAAATTCAAGGTGATGACAATATTCAGTATATATCATTTCCTATATGTTCACAATTGATTCCTAAGCAGTAAAGTCGATAATAAGTGAGATATCAGCCACTTTGTCCGGTGACCTTGAAAATTAGGTCAAAGGTCTAATTCAAGTTCATGAGATTCAAAATATATCATTTCCTATATGTTCACAATTGATTGCTAAGCTGTAAAATTGATAATGAGCGAGATATTAACCATTTTGTCATGTGACCTTGAAAATTAGGTCACAGGCCAAATTCAAGGTCGTGAGAATATTCAGCATATATCATTTCCCAAATGTCCACCATTGATTCCTAATCTCTAATCTCAATATTGAGTGAGATATTCGGAAAAATGTGCCCCATTATAAAGCATAGGAAGATTTAACATGGGAAAGTCGCATTTGGGCTAAATTTGGGTCCAAGATGGCCCACTTTGAGCGATTCAAGGGCTTCGAAACTTATACACGTCACATATGATGAGTGTTATGCATCAATAAGAAAAAAGTTACTAAACAGTTTTCGAGAAAATGGCTGCCAAAGTCCAAAATTGGTCGTTTTTCAACGAAAACGGCCGCCATTTTGAAAAAAAAGCGAAAATAAAAAAATAAAAAAATAGTTCCCTCTTGAAATATTTTCAGGCATTTTTGTGCAGAATTTCAGAAAAATCCGATCGTAAACTATAAAGATAAAATTGTTGACGGACGACAGACGTAACGCCACGGCAATAGGTTACCGGACCATAGGTCCGGAAAGATCCCCAAGGCATCTGTGTCTAGAATCACGTTCCCCAGAATACTGGAATCTTCTTTTCACTCCAAACCCCACGTTTCCAAGCCCTCTTGAAACACTCGATACCAGGCTAGAAGGTCATTCAATGATTCTGAAATTTTTGGTGGAATGAAAAAATCCATGAATCTGATTTCTTTATGGACTAGATCTAACTGGACCCCAGAGCGAACTCATAAAAATTACGGCTCTTCCACATATCATTGATGAATCAGGCTATCCCGAACTAATTATTTCCCCGCCTTGAATCAAATCTGTGTTGGCTCCATGATGGCTTCATATTTCACAATGGTCCGTCATGATCCGCGATTGTCTATCAATGTCCTGGCCACCAACAAAGTCATGTCCATCAGATTTACTAGCGTCATCCGCGACGATCCAGGACTATTTTGCAATCCTGGGTGGAAAGGTCCATGTTTTGTTCATGCCTTCATGGCTGTCCATGGCGGTCATGAGCTCATCGAGGATTATTCTCAGTGGCCGGAGGTCATGTGTTGGCAACGTGTTGATTGGAAAATCGGTCTGTCGTTTTGACATGGTGGTTCGATCGTTTTGATATGGTGATTCGATGTTGGTCAGTATGGTATGGGCCGGGTTTTCCATGGTTAGTCTATGGCAGTGCCCTGCATGTTGATCATCCTGGCTGGCACCGTATTCGGGTGTAGTGTTGCTGTGTTCTACTAAAGCCTAAATGGCCAAAGTGGAACCTTGGTGACAATGTTTCAGTTTGGGGATGATGGGCGTTGTCGATTCACATCACGACATCTCTAGACTCCAATATCGGCGATTATAACACTGATAATGTCACAAAAGGACATATTCTGTTGTACTCCAATGAACCATTAGACAGTCCATGTTGAGTCAATGAGTGGATTGTTTTCACCTAGGCCTTGAGAATTCATAATCGGGCATCCAGACTCTGGAAATTTTGATGGACCGGATTCCTATAATTTGCAGACCTTATTTTTTTTACGTACCTTGATATCTCTGGATCATAGACATGGGTTACTAGTATATATGTCTATGCTCTGGATCAAGAATCAAGATGCCTGCTCGGCTGGATTTATTGCGAAGACCCCTAGTTATTGGTTTGAATGACACCACCCTGTGCGATTTTCAATACCGCCTATTTTTCAGAAATTTTGCCATTACCCTATCAATTCATAGTTCCGATGATACATAAGCCCCGCCCACTTCCATATTTACTACCCAATCAAAAGACGTCAAAAAACGCGCCAAAACGTAAAAGTCCCACAAACAAAACCGGCATGTTCAACAGCCCAATCTCTTGAATGAAGTGGGATGATAGTGTACTTCTGATGCACTCACGGCCAAGTAAAGCCAAATAATTTAAATATTTGAGCTTACAGTATATTCTCCATCCCCTTATGAGTATAGACGTGTGAAATATGGTGTATTATTTTACAAAACGAATGTGTAAACAGAAGCGAGCAAAAGTTACATTATTCCCGACTTGCTCAAGCAAAAGCACATGGTATGTTTGTGGGACTTTTCCTGCGGTTGCCAAGGGGGCGTGGCCTGTTGGGATGTCGTCGGAACTATGAATTATGATGCCATCCAACTAATATTCAGTACCTATATCAATTTGTGCATGGTACATCGTGTGATAGCATCAAAACTCACACTTCACAATAATACAAGGCTATTATTGGTAATTTTTTACAGAAAATAACCTCAATATTAGTGAAATATCATAGCAGGATAGCCTCCGATGGAAACCATGACCAATCTTCTAGAATCATGGTTTGAGGGTTGATTTTAGATGATTTGACCATGATGAAAAAAATGAGCTGGAGTACATCTCTCAAGAGTTAAGTCGACCAGAGGGACAAATCCAAGAGGCTACCGCGAATTTCAAAACGCCATATCTCGGGGCCAAAACTAGCTACACGTATATGTTTTTGAGGTCAATGAATCTGATTCTGATGTCAAAATATCTTTTCGTGAAGGGGAATACAACAAAAATGTGCACCTATTCCAATATAATGGCAAATCCAAGATGGCTGCTGTGAAATCTCGATTTCCCACATATTAGGTTCATAATAACAACAATTTGTTCTAAATACAAATTTGTGACGCCAGGGACCTCAAAACTGTGGTCAGACATAACATATCTAACACACTTCAATAAAAACAATCATTATCCATTCAGTGGATAGTTTTCGTGACAGAACCTTGGGTAGACCGAAATACCAGCTAATACATGCATGCATAATCAAAATTAGACTCAACAAGTGCAGATACAAGCATTCTTCTTTCAGTGTGAGACAAATATATACTTTTCCTGTACAGAAATTTAATTTTGGCACTAATTTTGGAATATACTGATCACACCATTTCATTAACATAAACTGTAAACAAAAGTGGGCCCAATAATAGCCTTGTGGGACACCACAGTGTGACCGAGTCCTGGCTAGAGTGTTGATTACAACCAATGTCCACAAATTGTTTCCTCTCTGATAAGAAAGACTCAAACCATGACACTGAGGCGTTACTTAAACCGATTGCCTTCAGTTTAGAAGATAAGATTTTGTGGTCGACCATATCGAATGTTTTTTGGAGATCTATTAGAAGGACTCCGGTATAGAATCCAGCGTCCATGTTAAGTCTTATGCTATCAGTGAGAACAGATTGTCAGATAGAGCAGTAGCGGTAGAATATCTGGATCTAAATCCTGATTGGAGACTATACATTACATTGCTACCATCTAGGTACTTGTACACCTGATCATATACCATACGTTCCATTACTTTGGAGATGACAGGGAGAATAGAAACTGGCCCTCATAATTGCGGTCACCTTTCTTGTATAAGGGTAACACTTTGGCTACTTTAAAATCATTTGGCACAGAGGACATGCATAGTGACAGGTTTGTCACCTTCGTCAATGGAGGAGCAATGATATTTGCAGACATTTTCAAAAACCTGGCAGAAATGTTGTCATATCCTGCACATAGATTTTGTTACATTGAGACTGGACAAGTCACAAATATGATTTCACTTCACGTACACATACATCGGAGAATATGAAACTGTCCAGAGACACACCTTTGTGTGAACACATTTATGTGTATACATCTGTTCTCATTATACAATTGTTCAGTTTTAGACTTTCAGAACTTTACCCATGCCTTATGCCCCGTTCTCACCTATACGATTTTTTATGCGAATGCCATGCGACCATGTGTTTTAGCAGTTCTCATGTGGCTATGCGAATTTTACACGAATCTCTCAGGTTTCAGTCGACACAGTCTCACTTCCACAATTAGAACACGAATGTCATGCAACTCTCATACGAATCGTTCCCGCAAGTCATCAGACTACCACACGACTTCCACGCGACTCTATGCGAACTCCATACGACACCAGTGAGACCCCCATGCGTACTATACACATGCCGTGCGACACCCGCACGACTAACACGAATGCCACAAGGCTCCCTTGAGACATTGCTTGATCTGGTCAATCGATATAAAACGAGGCACATTAGGGTGGATTCACCCATACATATCATGAACCCTTAACTTTTATATGGTTTTGGAGGGGCCGAGTGATGGTACAATGGCAGTCGTGTGGCTCACACATCATCATCTTTGAACATCGTGTGAGAGTCGCACGGGAAACGCACGGAGTCGTATGGATATCACACGACATTCCTATAAATCGTATGGGAGTCTCACGGGAGTCTGCTGGCTGTCGCATGACATTCTTGTGGGTTTCTCATGCGATTCGTGTGGTCGGCTGTGCGAATATCATCAGAATCAGACGCGACCCCGGTGCGACCAATAAGAATGCAGCAAGACTTCCACACGAACCCCGTTCGTCTCCCATGCAACCCCCACGCGATCACGTAGTCACACGAATGCCACACGACCAATCAGAACTGTGATTCGCATGGCATGTGCATAGATCGTATAGGTGAGAACGGGGTATTATCCCTTTTACTGATGAGATCCGGGATATGTATTCTAGGAATCATGGTTCACTTGTGTGTTGGTCCTTCCATGGCCCTTACATTGTCGACCTGGACCATTATCGGGGATTGGTCCCCGATAATGACCGATACATTCTCGACCTTGGGTGATAGTGGGCAACTTTGACCGTACTCGTACGACCATAGCAAATGATGGGGAATTGACCATAGAAAATGCAAAATTTACAGAGAAAATTAATCATTAATAGATCTATAAACCGAGTTTCTGTAAATTTTTGATTTTGACATTTTCTGTGACCTTGACCTTGTCGTTCAATATTGAGCTGTAAAATTTCATAGATATAGGGTATGTTCGTTTCGGCTATTCTATCTATTTCGTTCATTCTGGAATAGCTATTCTCTGCTCGATTTGAGTCATCTTGGGACTAGATTTTGCATTCTCTCTTCTCAGAATCAATTCTGCCTCTTCGTTTCAAATCGTCGAAGAGGTAGAATAGATTCTGTTTTTGAAGACAAGACTGGAGGCCGCCAATTTGGATCTTGAATGAATTCCAATTCTGTTCTATTTGTTTACTAAAAGTATTCAGAAAATTCTTCTGAGCTATTCCATCATGTGATCAGAAGAGAAGAGATTAGACTAAATTAGAATGGCCAAATTGAACAGACCCCTCGTCTAGATCTAATCTATTAGCCTATTGTTTCTAATATCAAGGCACATCTTCGGAACAAAAGCGGTTTAAAAGGGTCAAAAAGTTTCACCATATGGTCTTGAATCTCAAGAGTTGTAAAATCATAAAACCTGCAGCCCCCCCCCCCCCCCACGTCCCTCACACACTCCCCACCAGCTGATGAATAATGACTGGCCCCTAATGGCCAAACTCCAAGCAAGTGCTTTTCATGTCGGGCGATAATAGGGTCTGTTGGCAATGATTTTTCTATTGCAATAGGCCTAGGCTACCGTATAGAAAAAAATCAGCCAACATTCAAACTTGTCATCATAAGTTGCCATGGGCAATTCAGATACAGTAGTACAGATACAGTAGTATAGTAGATTCTAGATCTAATGTCGTTTAGGCCCCTAGGCCTAATATTTCACAAACTCGGAAAAAAACGAAATCAGACGGCTGACTAGAATCTAGCCTAAAATCATTTCACACTCTGGGGTGGCCCCTGAGAGTGAAGTGATTATACCTATAAATTTACCTGATATACCGAAGATTTACAAAGATGTAGATGGTACGGCTGTAAATGAACTGATCGACAATCCAAACGATTCACTCTACACGTGCCGTTTGTTTATTTACAACTGTACAATTCGCGCCAAAATTTATATTCGTGACGTCACACTCTGAACTTTGGGGGGCCATTTCAAAATAGCCCACAGGCCTCACTCACGGACATGAGGCTCTGACCATGCTTAAATTATCATTCAGCCCGAACCAGATCATATTATTTAAGGAATAGTGTATAGATTTGGAGTAATTGTCGCACAATAAACTTCGAGGGCAAGGTGATAAGGTCCCGAGACGTCGAAGGCGTCGAGGGCTATATCACCTAGTTGTCCCGAGAAGTTTATTTTGCAGACAATTACGACAAATCCCTTGGACAAATCTATATATTATTTCTATTCTAACATAGTAAACGATTGTTAGGAAATAAACGTTACCATAGCTACACATGTTTGTTGCGGTCATGACGTTTTTGTAGGCCGTTGCTCCTGGAAACGAAATCTGATATAGGCCCTAGGGCCGTATATCAACTGATATAACACCTTTTGAAATGACTGAAATGCTGAGAGCCGTCTGACGTCACCATGTTAGAATACTATTTTTATCTCCCAGTGACCAGAGAGCAGGTAACCAACGATCAGAACATCAATAAATGCATCGTCTGTGTTCCATAAAAAATTGCCACATAGATCTAGGCCCTATGCCACATTGCCAGAACGACCGACGTGCATGCGCAAATCAGAGCGGTCATTTCATCACGCAAAACGAAGTTTGCGGGCTTGAATGAGATATTTATACACTGCAATCATTATTTATTTTTAGGTTACCGGACCTATATGGTCCGATAACCTATTGGCATAGCGTTGCGTCCGTCGTCCATCGTCGTCGTCGGCGTCTGCGTCGTCCGTCCATTTTTATCTTTAAACTTTACGAGTGAATATTTCTGAAATTTGGAACAAAAATGCCTAAAAATATTTAAAAATGGGGGTATTTTTTAGTTTTTTGATTTTTGCGTTTTCTTCAAAATGGCGGCCATTTTCGACGAAAAACGACCAATTTCTGACTTTGGCGGCCATTTTCTCAAAAACTGTTCAGACAGTTTTGAGATTTTTATTTCAAAAGATTCCCCTCATATACCTCTGTGATGTGTAGGGGCTATAAGTTTCGTTGCCTCTGTATCGCCGGTCTGCGTGTGGCGGCCATTTTCATTTTACCGACGGGTCCCAAATGGGACTTTCCCATGTTAAATTCTCATATGCTTTATAATGGGACACATTATGCCTAATATCTCACCTAATATTGAGATTAGAGACTAGGAATCAATTGTGGACATATAGGAAATGATATATGCTGAATATTCTCGTGACCTTGAATTTGACCTCTGACCTCACTTTCAAGGTCAGAGCACAAAATGGCTTATATCTCGCTTATTATCAGCTTTACAGCTTAGGAATCAATTGTGCACATATAGGAAATGTTATATTATGAATATTGTCATGACCTTGAATTTGACCTTTGACCTCATTTTCAAGGTCACAGGACAAAATGGCTAATATCTCGCTTGTTATCGACTTTACAGCTTAGGAATCACTTATGAACATATAGGAAATGATATATGCAGATTATTGTCATGACCTTGAATTGACCTTTGACCTCATTTTCAAGGTCACAGGACAAAATAGCTAATATCTCACTTATTATCGATTTTACAGCTTAGGAATCAATTGTGGACATATATAGGAAATAATATATGCTGAATATTCTCGTGACCTTGAATTTCACCTCTGACCTCATTTTCAAGGTCAAGAGCACAAAATGGCTAATATCTCGCTTATTATCGACTTTACAGCTTAGGAATCAATTATGAACTTATAGGAAATGTTTTATTCTGAATATTGTCATGACCTTGAATTTGACCTTTGATCTGATTTTCAAGGTCAGAGCACAAAATGGCTAATATCTCGCTTATTGTCGACTTTACAGCTTAGGAATCAGTTGTGCACATTTAGGGAATGATATAGTCCGAATATTTTGATGACTCTGAATTTGACCTTTGACCTCATTTTCAAGGTCTAAGCACAAAATGGCTAATATGTCGCTTATTATCGACTTTACAGCTTAGGAATCAATTGTGAACATATAGGAAATGATATAGTCCGAATATATTGATGACCTTGAGTTTGACCTTTGACCTAATTTTCGAGGTCAAAGCACAAAAATGGCTAATATCTCACTTAATATCGACTTTACAGCTTAGGAATCAATTGTGGACATATAGGAAGTGATATATGCTGAATATTCTCGTGACCTTGAATTTGACCTTTAACCTAATTTTCAAGGTCAGAGCACAAAATGGCTAATAGCTTGCTGATTATCGACTTTACAGCTCAGGAATCAATTGTGAACATTATAGGAAATGATATAGTCCGAATATTCTGATGACCTTGAATTTGACTTTTGACCTCATTTTCAAGGTCAAAGGACAAAATGGCTAATATGTCGCTTATTATCGACTTTACAGCTTAGGAATCAATTGTGAACATATAGGAAATGATATAGTCCGAATATATTGATGACCTTGAGTTTGACCTTTGACCTAATTTTCGAGGTCAAAGCAAAAAAATGGCTAATATCTCACTTAATATCGACTTTACAGCTTAGGAATCAATTGTGGACATATAGGAAGTGATATATGCTGAATATTCTCGTGACCTTGAATTTGACCTTTAACCTAATTTTCAAGGTCAGAGCACAAAATGGCTAATAGCTTGCTGGTTATCGACTTTACAGCTCAGGAATCAATTGTGAACATTATAGGAAATGATATAGTCCGAATATTCTGATGACCTTGAATTTGACTTTTGACCTCATTTTCAAGGTCAAAGGACAAAATGGCTAATATCTCGCCTATCCACTTTACAGCTTGGGACTAAATTGTGGATGTATAGGAAATGATGAATGCTGAATGTTTTGATGACCTTGATAGACCTTTGACCTCATTTTCAAGGTCAGGCACAAAATGGCTAATATCTCACTAATTATCGACTTTACAGGTTAGGAATCAATTGTGCACATATAGGGAATTACATATGCCGAATATTCTTGTGACCTTGAATTTGACCTTCGACCTTATTTTCAAGGTCAGAGCACAAAATGGCTAATATTTCGTTTATTGTCGACTTTACAACTTGAGAATCAATTGTTGACATGTAGGAAATGATATATGCCGAATATTGTCATGACCTTGAATTTGACCTTTGACCTCAGTTTCTAGGTCACATGACAAAAAGGCTAATTTGTCGCTTATTATCGACTTTACAGCTTAAGGATCAATTGTGGACATATAGGAAATGATAAATGCTGAATATTGTCGTGACCTTGAATTTGATCTTTGACCTCATTTTCAAGGTCAAGAGCACAAAATGGCTTATATCTCGCTTATTATCGACTTTACAGCTTATGAATCAATTATGAACCTATAGGAAATGTTATATTCTGAATATTGTCATGACCCTGAATTTAACCTTTGTTCTGATTTTCAAGGTCAGAGCACAAAATGGCTAATATCTCACTCATTATTATTTTTACAGCTTAGTAATCAATTGTGAGCTTATAGGAAATCATATACTGGTATGCTGAATACTCTCGTGACTTTGAATTTGACCAGTGACTTTATTTTCAAGGCCACGGAACAAAATAGCTATTATATATTGTCCGGTAACCTATCTTAGCCCTTGGGCTAATTTTTTACAAGCGTGTCGTTTATGCATTGTTAATAATCAACAAATCAGTGCAATATTGATAAAAATGGGTATTTTCAGGGGCGGATCCCGGATTTTTTAATAGGGGGGGGGGGGGTGCTCTTCTTCTGAAGCCTTATGCGGTCTGGGGGATCGGGGGGGGGGGGGGGGAGTTGGCATAAGTCCCCCGAAATTTTTTTTTTGAATTTAGTGTCTCTGAGATGGGTTCTAAGGTGTATTTACAACTGTACCTTGTGAAATCACTAGCCTAAATAATAGTAACCTTTCTTAGCCCTTGTGTTTATTTTTATTAGGTTATCGAGCGGGTATCGAGAAAATCATTTTTAAAGTAGAATTGGGCATTTTCAGCAAATTGGGACGGTAAGCTCTGTTGATAACATTTCCAAGTTACTGAATGAAAATTTTCTTTATGGGTCCTAATAGAATAGCACTGCTCTAATACAAGGATTTCAACATTAACGCACATAAAAATAGGTAAATTTCAAGACATATTGGGGGAATAATAATAAACTAGACATAAAGGCCTAACAACTCTGCAACCAAAATGATTATGTAGATACATCCATTTCACTCTAAGACGACGGTTTCTGATATATAAATGAAAATAAACGAGATATGGCTGAAACTGAAAAATGCCAACTCAGCAGAAAAATAATTTGGCCCAGAGACAAGTTCATCCAACATACCTCTGAGACATGTTTGTCTAGTGTAACGAGTCCGCATTGTTTCCGACATAAGGCCGAAAATGAAAAATGCCGACTCAGCAAAAAAAAATTTGGCCCAGGGCCAAGCTCACTCAACATGCCCCAAGACAAGTTTGCCTAGTGTCACGAGTCCGAAAATAACGCCAGTTTCGCTCTATGACGCACCGTTTCCGAGATATGGCCAAAAATGAAAAGCGCTGATTAAGCAAAAAAAAATTTGGCCCAGGGCCAAGTTCACCCAAGATACACCTAAAACATGTTTGCCTAGTGTCAAGAGTCCGAAAATAACATCTGTATCGCTCTACGACGCACCGTTTCCGAGATATGGCTCAAAAAAAAATTTGGCCCAGGGCCAAGTTCACCCAAGATACACCTAAAACATGTTTGCCTAGTGTCACGAGTCCGAAAATAACATCCGTATCGCTCTACGACGCACCGTTTCCGAGATATGGCTGAAAATGGAAAACGCCGACTCAGCAAGAAAAAATTTGGCCCAGGGCCAAGTTCACCCAACATACCCCTAAGACATGTTTGCCTATTGTCACGAGTCTGTAAATAACGTCCGATTCGCTCTACGACGCACCGTTTTCGAGATACCCTAAGACATGTTTGTCTACTGTCACGAGTCCGAAAATAACCTCCGTTTCGCTCTACGATGCACCGTTTCCAAGATATGGCTGAAAATGAAAAAGGCCAACTCAGCAAAAAAAAATTTGGCCCAGGGCCAAGTTCACCCAACATACCCCTAAGACATGTTTGCCTAGCGTCACGAGTCCGAAAATAACGTCCATTTCACTCTACGACGCAGCCTTTCCGAGATATGGCCGAAAATGAAAAATGCCGACTCAGCAAAAAAAAATTTGGCCCAGGGCCAAGTTCACCCAACATACCCCTAAGACATGTTTGCCTGGTGTCAAGAGTCTGAAAATAACGTCCGTTTCGCTCTACGATGCACCGTTTCTGAGATACGCAATGAGCCTCAAGGATGACTGACCAAAATTGTTTTCGGCCCCTGGGTCAAAGGTCATTTAAGGGATTGACCCCATAATCGAGAGGGTTCTCTGTGACACTATATCAACATATATGTCAAGTTTCAGAATGGTAGCACAAGTACTTTCTGAGTTATCATCCGGAAACCATTTGACACAAAATTCATCCTCACGGACTAACCAGACCTCAGAGCCGGCTCCAAAACAATAGGATTCATCTATGTAATATATGTGATAACTGGTGAAAATTTCTCAAAGATTCGTCAAGGCGTTCTTGAGTTATCGTCCGGAAACCAAAAAAAATTGCACCAAGGGTGCTGTAGCTTACCGGCAATCATGAGAAACTCAGAGTATTGATTTTCCAACATATAAATTGTTACACTGATCTTGAACTCTGATTTTCAAAACATGTTCGTAAATGTTGCTGGAAACATATTTTCTGCATGGACTATAATACGAAATCAAATGACACATCACAAAGGTAGATAAAGAGAATCTTATACATTATTTTGAGAAAAACTGTCTGAATAGATTTCGACAAATTGGCCACCAAAGACAAAATTCATCGTTTTTGACCTTTCAAGGTCATTGAAGGTCAAATCCAAGTTCATCACTCAAACCGCAATATATGATTTCCCATTTGAATGTGCCAAAAAAAATTTCAATGGCCAAAAAAAATGTATTTATTTTTTTGCTGGAAATGGCTCAAAACGAATAGTGACTTGATTTGGGACAAAACAAATTTTTTTGCCGACCAGTCTAAAAATCGAAATGGCCGCCACACGCAGACCGGCAATTCAAGGGCAACGAAACTCATACACATCATAGAGGTACACGAGGGGAATGTTTTAAAACAAAAATCTCAAAACTGATCAGACAGTTTTTAAGACCATCAAAAATCCAAAATTGGCCTTTTTTCGACAAAAAAAGGTCGTTTTGACCTTCCAAGGTCATTGAAGGTCAAATTCAGGTCATCATTCAAACCGCAATATATGATTTCCCATTTGAATGTGCCAAAACATTTTTCAATGGCAAGGTACCTTTAGGCTCTATCTTCAAGTGTTCTATTATGAAGGAAAATTGGGTGAAATTTTCCAAGTCCAAAAAAATTTTCAATAGCCAAAAAGATTTTTTTTTTTTTTGCTGGAAATGGCTCGAAATGGCAACGAAACTCATACACATCATAAAGGTACATGAGAGGAATGTTTTGAAACAAAAATCTCAAAACTGATCAGACAGTTTTTGAGAAAATGGCCTCCAAAGTCCAAAATTGGCAATTTTTCGTCAAAAATGGCCGCCAAATAGGCAAAAATGATTCAATCATAAAAATTTAAAAAACATTTTTTGGATACTGGCCCAAGGTATGTTCTGACAAATTTATGGGGAAATTCATCATGTCAAAAAATTAGCCCAAGGGCTAAGATAGGTTACCGGACAATTTTGGTTCAAGCACCACAGGTGAGATATGACATTCAGATTTATCAATCAAGGTCATCTTTCTGTACATACGTCAATGTCACCATTAGGTGTGCTGTATATAATTTTGTACACAACATATATTCATAATACAAATATAATGTCTATCTACAAGTATTTTGTCCGTAAAGGCCAATTTACATATTTCAGATCAAGCATGACCTTGAGATCAAGCCTTCACGGTTGACGTCCCTTTAGGTCACCAAAAGATGGTGATCTTCTGCTCTTCTGACTATACGCTAATAATGCAATCCTAACCTGTATGTGCAATTGTTTTAGCCCCACAAGCCAATTTACACATTTCATGTTAGATCTGACATTGAGATTTAGTACTCAAGGTCATCTGAGGTCAGAAACAAGGTCACCAAGACTTCCTAAATGCTCATAATATAAACATAACCTATCTACAAGCATTTTGTCTATAGAGGCCAATTTACACATTTCATGTCCCCGTGACCTTGAGATTCAGCTTCCAAGGTCATCTGAGGTCAACCTCAAGGTCACAAAAAGATGCACATTATATGGCTTTCTATATGCTCATGATTCAAACCTAAGCGTTTTTGCCCTATATGGCAATTTGTAAATATCGGTCTGTTTAGGCCTCTTCAGCCCACAGATTGAGCTTTTCAGCCATTCAAGGCACTCCATCTTTATAAACAATGTCGAGGACCCCAATCAGTATGGTTTGAAACAAAAATCTGAAAACCGATCAGGCAGTTTTCGAGAAAACAGCTAAAAACTGAATATTAGGCCTTTTTGGGCCGTTTGAGCCATAATTTTGGGGCTATCGATCGATTCAAGGCACTCCATCTTTATAAACAATGTCAAGGATATCAATTAGTATGTTTTGAAACAAAAATCTCAAAAGCGATCAGACAGTTTTCGAGAGAAGACAGACAAGGTGCAAATTTGGGCATTTTTTGACCCAAAAATGGCTGCTTTGACCTCTCAAGGTCATCCAAGGTCAAATTCAAGGTCACCACACAAGTCGCAATATATGACTTCCCATTTGAAAGTGCCAATTTCTAAGCTCTATCTACAATTATTATCATTTTTGCGGGTGCTGCTGTCCGTTAACGAAACAATACACGCATGTTAATCACGCAATCGATGACATCAAATAACGTTTTCGGCTACCCAACACAAGACGCGGGCCTCGAATGAAACTGCTCTTCATTCGACGCCAGCGTCTTTCATTCGACGCCCGCGTCTTGCGAAACTAGTTCAAACGACTGTTTTTTTTTATTTGCAACTGATACTGAGAATCGGAACAGTCAAACACAAAATGCAAAATTGAGTCGTCCGTCGAATGCTACACAGGTTTACTGTTCTTATCAAATGTTTCAATTCTAGTCAGACTATGAAAATGATAATAATAGTAATAACGATGGTTTGCCAGGCGGTGTGGCGGTTTGAAGGCCCTCCTTGGGTCATTGGACGCCTTCCAGACATTGTCCGCCCTCGCCAAGGCTCGGGCAGACAATGACTGTCAGGCGTCCAATGGAAATGGGCAAACCATCGTTATTGTTATAGTGTTCTATGAGTACAGTCCCGGCAGCTCCCATTATGAAGGACAAAAGTGCCGAAAATTTTCTAAGTCCAAATTTTTTTTTTTGCCTGGAAATGGCCCAAAATGGATAGTAATGCGATTTGGGTCGAAACAAATTTTTTTCGTCGACCCAACCAAAATTCAAAATGGCCGCCACACGGAGATCGGCGATTCAAGGGCAACAAAACTTATACACGTCACAAAGGTATATAAGAGGAATGTTTTTAAACCAAAATCTCAAAACTTATCAGACAGTTTTTGAGAAAATGGCCGCCAAAGTTCAAAATCGAGCGTTTTTCGACGAAAACGACCGCCATTTTGAGAAAAATTGAAAAATCAAAAAACTAAAAAAACCTCCTTCTTGAATTATTCTAAGGTATCTTTTCCCAAATTTTCAGAAAGATTGGACCGTACACTTTAAAGATAAAAATGTGGACGGACGGACGGACGGACGACGGATGCAACGTGACGGCAATAGGTTATCGGACCATTGGTCCGGTAACCTAAAAAAAGTTACAGACCCGGACGGACGACGGACGAAATACCACGACAATAGCTTATCGGCCCAAAGGGCCGGTAAGCTAAAGTTCTGACAAAACCGTAAGGACATTTCATGCCGATATGCCCTAATAATTGATATACATTGTAATACTTAGTAGCTATACAGTATTCAATGTGGTAGTTTGATGAAAATATCCGAATACATTGGTAAAACAATACAAGACCTTGCCAAAAGAAATGATTAGTTATGAAGTGAAGAACACATATTTCTCTGCAGGAGGGGCACTCTTCTGTTAGGGCACATACGCTTCTATTAAAACTAATACTGTATCTATTTTATTCTTGTCTGTCATTTTCATGAGCCAAACATATTCCCTTAAAGACCCACCCCACAGATTTTACCAGATACCGTATCCAGACCCGAGTATAAGAGTAATAGCTCATATACTAAAATCTTGCCGCAGGTTTAATCCAGATGATCATTGACACACACTTTTGATACATGTGGGGTGTATAAACGATTTCTTCATTACTCTTCACATATGGAACAATGTGTACTGGGTATAATCCGAAAAAACACATTGACAATAAATAGTGATGCAACTATGAACTACAGCCATTTTGAAATGAATTTATTTCATCCATTAACACATAAAATGGCCTTACATCATCTGTACAGTGCCAGTGACCCCCACCGCTCTGGTCTGCTATAAATAATACTCACCAACAGTACGCAGAGATGTGACAATAAAGTGTAGGATTAAAGAGAGCATAAAAACACTGATTATAAGCTGAAATATTAGACATAACTCATGCAAATTATGTTGTAATCGGGGCATTGCACAACTTGAGTTGGCTGCATGAGTGTTACCATGTGAGATTGTTTAATAGTTGCAGAAAACAGTGCGACATTATGCACCGTTACCTGGTACAATGACACATCCAAGTTTACCTCCTCCAAGACAGCCATCGTAGCTTTATGAGCAGACAATAGAAGCACACACTCACAGCAAAGTACTGTAGAAGTCGGAGATTTCACAGTAAACTTAGCTTCCCATATTCAAAACAACTATTTCAAGACAAGTTTCAAACCCAAGTTTATCATTGTACATGTGTGTACAGGTAGAACACAAAATTTAGTTGTTGGCATGGAAGTAATTTAGCTTATTTTGGCCAACATGAAAATCGCAGAATGAACCCGACACAAAATTTCCCACTCCTACAGTACACAGTTATGATAGGTGAAAGCTACATTCAAGCTTCAAACAAGGCTACTTTTTTGGATGATAATCAAAGATATGCAATAGTGTTTGACCATTTGACATAAACACCCTACAATTATGTTACAGACATGCGCACACACATATCCACAGCTATTGGTGTGATGGCAAGAAAAACCCAACAATCCAGATCGACAGTAGTCCTGTTGTAAATCCCTATCCTTCATGTTTTTTTTTGTTTTCAACAGAACATAATTCAAATGGATATCCAACTAGACGTCAAGGCCTAGAGGCCTTGGAGGCATTTCAGGGAGAAGCATGAAAAAAACAAAATGCTGACTCAGCAAAAACATGATGAAGCTCCCATGAGACCTATAAGACATTTGTGCAATTACATGTATGTGAAGGATAAACTTCATACCATTAAGACTATCTGTCTAATGTCTGTTTTGTTCTAAGTCGCACCGTTTCCGAGGAATCGATGAGTCCGAAAATAACGTCCGTTTCGCTCTACAACACACAGTTTTCGAGATATCGACGAAAACGAAAAATGTCGACTCAGCGAAAAAATTTACGGTCAAGGTCAAAGGTCATTAAAAATACCCCTTAAACATGTTTGTCTAGGGTGACGAGTCCGAAAATAACGTCCGTTTCGCTCTACGACACACCGTTTCCGAGATATCGACGAAAACGAAAAATGCCGACTCAGCGAAAAAATTTAAGGTCAAGGTCAAAGGTCATCCCTAATACCCTTAAAACGTGTTTGTCTAAGGCGAAAAGTCCAAAAATAACGTCCGTTTCGCTCTACGACGCACCGTTTCCGAGATATCGACGAAAACGAAAAATGCCGACTCAGCGAAAAAATTTAAGGTCAAGGTCGAAGGTCATCCATAATACCCTAAAGACATGTTTGTCTAGGGCGACGAGTCCGAAAATATCGTCCGTTTCGCTCTACGACGCACCGTTTCCGAGATATCGACGAAAACGAAAAATGCCGACTCAGCGAAGAAATTTAAGGTCAAGGTCAAAGGTCATCCATAATACCCTAAAGACATGTTTGTCTAAGGCGACGAGTCCGAAAATATCGTCCGTTTTGCTCTACGACGCACCGTTTCCGAGATATCGACGAAAACGAAAAATGCCGACTCGGCGAAAAAATTTTAGGTCAAGGTCAAAAGTCATCCATAATACCTCTTAGACATGTTTGTCTAGGGCGACGAGTCCGAAAATAATGTTCATTTCGCTCTACGACGCACTGCTTCCGAGATATCGACGAAAACGAAAAATGCCGACTCAGCGAAAAAATTTAAGGTCAAGGTCAAAGGTCATCCATAATACCCTTAAGACATGTTTGTCTAGGGCGACGAGACCGAAAATAACGTCCGTTTCGCTCTACGACGCATCGTTTCAGAGATATCGATGAAGACGAAAAATGCCGACTCAGCAAAAAAATTTAAGGTCAAGGTCAAAGGTCATCCATAATACCCCTTAGACATGTTTGTCTAGGATGACGAGTCCGAAAATAACGTCCGTTTCGCTCTACGACGCACCGTTTCCGAGATATGCATGAGAGCCTCAAGGATGACTCAGCTAAAATTATTTCGAGCCCTAGGTCCAAGGTCGTTTGACGTATCGGCCTCAAAATCAATAGGCTTCTTCCCTGGTGATATATGAACCTCCGTGCAAAGTTTTACGGTCATTGCCATAATACTTTTTGAGTTATCGTGCGGAAACCAAAAACATGAATTTCATCCTCACGGACCCCGGAGCCGGCTCAAAAACAATAGGCTTCTTCCACACAACATTTCTGACCACCGGTGAAAATTTGGCAAAGATACGCCGATGCAAACTGAAGTTATCGTGCGGAAACCAAAAAGTGAAAAAAAAAGAAAAAAAAAAAAAAAAAAAATTTTTGACAAAACCATAAAGGCATTTCTGCTGAAATGCCTTAATAATTCGTGCAAAACATTCCCAATCGTTGTGACCACACACAAAGAATCTGTTGTTCATGTGTGGACTGTAACATGTGAATTTTATGGCCTCCCAACTCAAAAAGTAACAAAAGAAGCTGATCGCATCAAGAGTCGAAACAGTCATTTCACCCGTTAAAATTTGACTCACCATCACACCACAGCACAACACGTATATTAGGACATCAATATGAATACAACTATCACACATATCGACTGTATGCAAATATATACATGAACAAATGCTTTGCTGATTATAGTTGTAAATAAAGAAGCAGGCCATGAAACCGACCACATTTAGCTGTATTAGAAATAATACGGTCGAAGAACATCTCTAGTCGATTTATTTATTCACACTTCATTTGTACCTGGACTGGTCAAGAAATAATGTACAAGATACAAGTCAATACACAGGAATAACTATTCAGCCAGACACATCTGATATTATCACAGAATTCACAAACACATCCCAACTGTTCTCATGTTACTAGTCCTACAAAGTACGACATATCCTTATGTTGGATCACTAGACCTCAAAATAAACAATTCCAAAATGTCTGTATCCGTATCACAATAAAATGCATTATTTTTGTATTGGAAAAAGTGAATTTTGCGGAAATAAAACATTTCAAAAGTTCAAAACACCTGTTCAAAACATCTTTCATGAAAGAACAGATACTTCACAACTCTTTAACAACTTATCACAGCACAACATTAATAACTTAACCATACAAACAAAAGCGCTGTACACTTTAACTTTGCAGTATTTTCTTACATCTTTAATCAAACGAAATTTCAAATATTTTTCCGTGAGGAATGCTTCTCAAAGTATTGCAAACATTGATTCAAATTGTGAGGAAGGATCGTATCCAGGATCAAAAGTTACTTTGCATTGATATACATGATCAGCAATAAATTGTTCTTTCAGAATACAAAAGCCGACTGATGTTCCAAGAGCCTGTCACTGTGGACTGACTGCGATGATGTCAAAGTGCGGACTGCTTTTGTGACGCTGTAGGTGTCAGACCTGTCGCCATGGAGACTGTATGGCCTGTTTACTGGTCACCCTGGCTGTAGGGTGGTGGCGGCGGCTCATTAGCAGACTGTAGGATGGCATCCTCATACTTGGGGGGCAGCAACATCTACAGGAGCACACAGACATCAACATCTGGTGAAAGGTTCTACATACGGTTGTGTTTTGGTTGCTGAGATTTGACATGAAAAAATATCTACAAGCAAATATTGCTCTTCCTTTACTATTTTAATCTATAATTCCAACAATTAGAACATCAAACCCAAATTTTATGCCTTCCAGAACAAATGGAAGCCACAGGGTGGCCAGCTCTGAACACAGGTTCTAACCTCGCTGGCATCGTCTGTTTCACCGTCTCGTTCACTCGAGAAGGTCCTCACTGGCAGAGCGCCATTGCTGCGGCTCATCTCACACTGGACCAGATACTTGTAGCAACCCCAGACCATCCCGATTAGGTACGCCTGTCACAGATAACACCACATACTGAGTCACAGGGCCACACTCATCTATCTAGCAAATACACTGGGGATTTCTGACAAGGTGACTGCTGTCAGATTCAACGCCATGTCAAGCTAATCAGCCCCGTAATCCATTTTGTACGTCAACAGATCCTCAAGTTTTCCTCAACAAAAATTGACCAAGCAAACAATTGACTTACCTCCATCATGAGAACAAGGGCAAAGCCGAGGACGAACAGCAACATGAGCCAATCAGAATCCATCGCCAGAAGCCGATCCTTGTATGGGAACTCCTGCGCAGAGAGCAAAATTACAATATAGCCAATAGGTCAAACTATTTGTGTCAAGCCAAACAGTAGTCGGGTCTCACTAATACACACCGGCTGCAGCTCGATCCAGCGCTTCATGTTGGGGATGTAAGAGAAGTAGCTGACACCGGACAGGCAGGTGATACAGAACTGGAACACTTGGATACAGAAGTAAGGCATCAGATACCCAGGCCGGCCCTGAAATAACATAACACCTCACTCTCTGAAGAAACAAGCAGAGATCATTCACAACGCTTCAGTCAGATACTTGTAAACCAAAGAAAGGTACCACAAAACAGGTCATACCGCTTAACTTCAGTGGTGTGTGAGCAATCTCATAGCCAACAAACATTATCAAGTCACAAAACAAATGCATTGTTTGAAACAATTGTTACCTTTATGGCTCCATAAATCAACATTGCTGTGATTGAGATCATGCCACACATCAGCAGGATACTGAAGAACATGTCTTCTACAAAACAAAACACACATTCGCTATATAACAAAATATAATCAAACAAAGGTTTAAATAGATGTGCAATTTTGACCTGTACTTTAATTCACAAGTTCATAATAATATGATATAATGCATATCCTGACCACATAGAGTGAATGTCTACTGACTGAGGTTGTTCATGTCTATAGCAAACCCTGACTGACCACTGTTTGTCTGTTGTCGGGCGATCCAGTTCAGGGAATCGTTTGAGTCGGCCTCAGGGGAGATGACTACAACCATGTCCGGGACCGGCAGCACTTCCGGGTGGAAGAACATCACCGCGACACTGGCCATCACCATTAACTCCATCAACTGGTTATGACGAAGCAGTCTCATCTCAGACGTCAATCATTTCAGTCAATGACATGTATACGGCACAGTCACAAAATCAAAGGCTTATTAGTGTTGGGAATTGAAATCTTCAACCATGCTTCATGATTGAATTTTTTTTTTCAATCGATCAACGATTATTAATTGAAATATAATCGCACGAATAGTCACATCACTTTGCCTGACGTCCAAAAAAAATCTTAATGACAATTTTTGAGTGTCTCAACCAATTTTCCTTCTTTTGTTCTGGTGTGTATGTAAAACACATCATCAAAAATAGACATAGTTTCCTGTATCTTGGCACTATCGGAGGATGGCGAGGAAATATACGGTCATGTTTGATTAAAATAATTTATTTTCCAAAACATAGGCCCAAGGGACCTGTAGCTTACCGGCTAGCCAAAGGTGATCGGACCGATGGTCTGGTGACTTCCAAGGTTACAAGTATATTCAGCATATATCATTTCCTATATGGCCACATTCGATTTCTAAGCTGTAAAGTCGATTATAAGCGAGATAATAGCCACTTTGTGCTTTGACCTTGAAAATTAGGTCAAAGGTCAATTTCAAGGTCATCAGAGTATTCGACATATATCATTTCCTATATGTCCGCAATTGATTCCTAAGCTGTAAAGATGATAATAAGCGAGATATTAACCATTTTGTGCTTTGACCTTGAAAATAAGGTCAAAGGTCAAAATCAAGGTCATGAGAATATTTAGCTTATCTCATTTCTTATATGTCCACAATTGATTCCCAAGCTGTAAAGTGAATAATAAGCCATATATTAGTGATTTCTGTGCTCTGACCTTGAAAATGAGGTCAAAGGTCAAATTCAAGGTCATGAGAATATTCAGCATATATCCTCCCTGTATGTCCACAATTGATTGCTAAGCTGTAAAGTCAATAATAAGCGAGATATTGGCCATTTTATGCTCTGATCTTGAAAATGAGGTTAAAGGTCAAATTCAAGGTAACGAGAATATATATATATTCAGCATATATCATTTCCTATATGTCCACAATTGATTCCCAAGCTGTAAAGTGAATAATAAGCGAGATATTAGCGATATTACACTCTGACCTTGAAAATGAGGTCAAAGGTCAAATTCAAGGTCATCAGAATATTCGGCATATATCATTTCCTATTTGGTCACAATAGATTTCTAAGCTGTGAAGTGGATAATAAGCGAGATATTAGCCATTTTGTGCTTTGACCTTGAAAATGAAGTCAAAGGTCAAATTCAAGGTCACGAGAATATTCAGTATATATCACTTCCTATATGTGGACAATTGATTCCTAGGCTGTAAAGTCAATACTAAGCGAGATATTGGCCATTTTGTGCTCTGACCTTGAAAATGAGGTTAAAGGTCAAATTCAAGGTCACGAGAATATTCAGCATATATCATTTCCTATATGTCCACAATTGATTCTGAGTCTCTAATCTCAATATTAAGTGAGATATCAAGAACATTGTGGCCCATTATAAAGCATAGGAGAATTCAACATGGGAAAGTCCTATTTGGGCCCAATAGAAAACATCAGAATGGCCACCACACACAGACTGGCGATTCAAGAGCATCGTAACTTATACACATTGCAAAGACACATGAGGGGAACATTTTGAAACTGATATCTCAAAACTGATCAGACAATTTTTGAGAAAATAATTTTTAAAGTTGAAAACATGCAAAAACAGCCATTTTCGGCATAAAAATGGCCGCCCAAACTGCGAAATTCAAACTACCAGATCAATTCAATAAAAAAAAAAAAAAAAACGTCTGGGGGTATTGACCCAATACATATTCACACCAATTTATGGACAAATCCATCAGCCCAAAAAAAAGATAAAAATGTTAACAGATGATGTGGCGGACGATGAGGGCCGACGACAGACGAAAAACCACGACAATAGCTTATCGGCCCTTATGGGCCGGTAAGCTAAAAAGTCATCAAATGCTTGATTGAACACACGATCATCAAAGACAATCAATGATTGATCCACCACTAAGACTTATTCCATTTCCAGTTAATTTTCTATTGGTTGGATCCCGACATGACAATCGAGAGCAGTCTATGGGATGGTATTGGTTAATGTTTTTATCTGCATTAAATTTCACACATCAATTGACATTGTACAATGCCAGAGGAAATACTTGTGTTTATTCCGTAAAAGATGATACCCACAAGCGATTATTTTCGTATTTATATTATGCCCACAATATTAGTACTAGAGAGAACCCGGTAACTCGTAACGGGTACGAATTCGCTATTAACCGTTCACAGAACTCGATATCACTTGGCTCAGATCATAATACGCAACCGATTATCGAAGCAGCTTGTGTCTGAAGTTATCAGAGCGGGGAAGACTTTAGTTGGAAGAATTTGAAAGCATGGCTCGTTCATGATGGTAGACTCTCGTGTGATTGAAAAGTTAAAAACATGTAAATCTACAGTACTCGTCGCACGTAACATATACTCGGATTTTTCTAACTCGTTTACACTGTTTTTCGCTATTATTTTTGTGATGCTAAATGCTATCGTTCTATAACTTGGCATACTTCACCAGGGAGTCAAATGGCAATTTTCTACAGCAAATTTCAGACAGCTAACGCGAAAATTGAAAAAGTTGGCAATTTACCTCAATGTTAAATTTCAGCCCAAAACGGGATCTCGAGAATCTGAGCATATTCGAGGAATTGGTCCTGTTAACATCCATCAGGATTCGAAATATTCTTGTTAATTTGAACCAGAAGATACATTGGGGTGTATTCTACACAAACATGTTGATTTTGAAACATTAATCCGCTACAAAACCGAGCAAATGCACAAAATTGTGTGCGGGCCCAGAAAATAAATAATAGAGCTAAATTTAACATTGTGGTAGATTGCCAACTCTTTCAATTTTCGCGATAGCTGTCTGAAATTTGGTAGAAAATTGCCGTTTGACTCCCAGGTGAAGTATGCCAAGTTATAGACCGATAGCGTTTAGCATCACAAAAATATTAGCGAAAAACAGTGTAAACGAGTCAGAAAAATCCGAGTATAAGCCGTTGCAACGTTGAAGATTCAGAAACCTACAAAAGTAGGGAGTGAAAACTTGACCTACATTTTCAACACGGGTTACAACACTACAGGTAGGGGACTAAATATCGAACAGCACCAAATGTTGAACACAATATTCAATTTTAGCAGTAGATCTACTCAAAAAGCATGAAAAATAAATGAAAATTTTATGAGTAAGATTTGATTATATCTAACATTTGTATGCTCATGTGCAGTAAGTTGTGATTTACGTTCATTCTTTTCTGAGCACTGACAACATTAAAAACTGTGTTCGACATTTGGTGCTGTTCGACATTTGATCCCCTACCTGTAGACGTTCGATAGGGGTTGAGTTGGAACTCGTGTTCGAATCCTTAAGTAATCGAACGCACTCCTCCTCAGATCTAGTAGATATCTAACTTACCAGGCAAAATATGCCCCAGAAAATGGTTCCAGTTCTGACATGACAACAAAAGCAGCATGTGTATGCCGCAGAATCCGTGCTCTGAAACTTGAACCTCATCTTGATATTGCTGTCAAATTATTCCAGCATTTATTATCAGACCAGGTCGTCTAGTTTGTCATGATACAACGAGGAAAACGCGAAAAATATGTCAACAAAATGTTGTTGACGAAATCAGGAAGTCTTCGTTTCTCGTTCTATAGAAAATGTAGTTCGGGCCTTTTACTCAAATGTGGAAACTATGTTCATCCGCTCAACATCTGCAGAAAAGGTTGAAGATATTCAAATATTTGTCCGATAAAATGCCACTTAAATATCGCAAATATGGCAATTCAAGATCAATTTCCTATTTGTACAATCCTATTGCTCAACAAATAATGACATGTACACTATAAGAACTATTTCGTGACATGTGAGCAACGTAACTCTACGCATGAACTAAGAACCTAATCGCTAGATGGCGATGACATTCGCTAGATGGCAGACAAGACAAATTGACCTATCGCCGAGCCCATTTGTCCGAGTCTTTTTACGCCATTTACGACGCATTCTGCAAAACGTTATCATTGGCCAAAGAGAAGTTTGCTGACGTAATATGTGAAACTCGGACAACTTTTCGACGTTTTGCCGATAGGTCAATTAAGGGGTCATTTCAAAATTGAAACGGAGACAATCATAGATTGCAGACCTTCACCATTTTACTAACATATTAGATATACGTTTTCAGATTGATGTGTTCAAGATCAGACTTTCATTTCCATCATTCACAAGATAATATTGCGATATGAGCCTACATTGTGTGACAATTATGCCCATAGATCAGGGCAGGTGTTTTGGTCAGTTCTGTTCCAAACTTCCAACTGGCATGTGTGTCCCAGAACAACAACAAGTAAAATCGCAGATCTATGCTAGGCATCGAGAATAACCGGGGCCCATGATTCATATTCACAGTTGGAAAGGATACGTGACTAATTCGAATAAATGATTTTAAGAACAGTAGGCCTAGCTAGGTCTAGTCTGTGCGCTCTTTTACACTAGCCCATGGTATAATTTACACAAAATAATTATTGATATTGACAAAGAAAGTTAAATGAATTCTCATCAGTGATACAGTTACTGTAATCAAAACTATATAGATTATTATAAACCAAATCAATCTATAACAAATTAATCTTCCAACTTTTCAATTTAAGTAAATCAATGCCTTAAAACGGGTGTATTTACCAGTAAGCGATACTTAACGTAGTCCGCTACAAACATAGAGGTAACGGAGAGTCAAAATTTAAAAGTAATTTCTTGAATATTATCTCTTCAAAATGACATTATTTTATAGAGTAAATGATCAGCATCCTAAAACTGAAAAGAAAATAGGGGGTCACCGTGCTCGTTTCTTCTACATATTCGATCAAAATCACACATATTTACCTAAAATGACATAAATTCTGGCATTTTTGCACATTTTTTCGTCCATATTCACATCTTGCATCGTGTTTTCCATGAGAACGGATACGGTGACCCCCTATTTTCTTTTCAGTATCAGGATGCTGAACAGTTACTCTATAACATATATATCATTTTGAAGCTCTAGATTATGTTGACACAGTTATTTATTTTAAAAAACTCTTTGACCCCCTCCCCTCACTGTTTGGAGCAGACTACCTTAATGTAGGCTATGTATGTGAAATTTTTAGGGTCCCCATATCGAATGTTGGTCACAGTGCCATATCAGATGTTGAAGTGATCAACAGTAAAATTTGGCATGCATGAGTGTTTCCCTGTATAGTGTCTACATCTATCGAATGGTGGTAGAAATTCTGAAACGTGCAGTAAGAAAACAACGTACGGGTTTAAATAATCCCATCGAACTTCCGGGCGATAATACCAGTTTCCGCGTAAATTTTCAATGTAACTCCAGTAAGCCGCGGCCCTGGGGGGCCATGGCAATAAAAAACTGTTACTAGTAAGTACAAGTATGACAAGGGGGAGTACAGCAGCATGAAGCAAGGCCTTTAAAGGACTGGAGGACTGAAAGTCTGAAATGACCACCAAACAAGCTGAAGATTGCTAGAACATGCTCAAGGACACTCTCCACAAGTCAATGGACAAGCACGCTGTTAAGCCAACACGTACGTACTGCTGGAAGGAGCAGGCCCATTTAGATTGACGCAGACACGCTGAAGAAAGCCCGGAAAAATGATGAAGCATGGAAAACATATCTGGAGATGCAAGACGAGAAGTCTGAACTCTGAACTATGCCAGACCGGGGCAGCCCGGAATGCCAAAAAATAGAATCAAGTTCATCAAACGTCAAAGAAAAACCCGAAGATTTTCTGGAGATTTTTTCAAAATCCATGAGGACAGGAACTGTCCCAGAAGAATGGACACTGGCCATTATCACATTACCAATCGACAAAAAGGTCAAAATAAAATGTGGCGATTTTGCCCAAAGATTGCGATAGGAGTTAGGCTTTTCACACACTCTTCTTGTTTTGGCTGCTTCAAGTTCGAAGCCCGTGCGCTGCCTAGCAACGCACTGCTAATCCTCTTTCCACTATACTGTAACAATGGTCTGACGTCAGCCCTTACTCTCGTGAGCTGCCAGCTATATAAGCTGGAAGGCCGTCTTGCTTACACGGAGATGTTTCAGAGCAGTCAAGGATGATGGCGAGCACGGCCATGTGCTCCACGTCCCCTTTTCCTGGCTACGATGGGTCCGCGAGGACCCCAGGGGCAATTTCCAATTGGGGGCCCAGGAGGTGGGCTACTTAGATCCGGGAGCTCACCCCTGGAATGGTAGTGTCTCGCCCTGGGATGGTGCGACCACGGAGTGAATGTTGATCACCAGCTAACCTTCACAGACCACTGATCAAGTGCATCGTGAAAAAAGGCAAAAAAAAACCAACCGAATGATCGGGCTGATCTGGAGAACGTTCGATCACTTGGATTTGACGTTCAGAACACTGTACAAGACTCTGGTATAGCCCCATATTGAGTATGCAGCTTCTGTCTGGTCACCTCATGGAATCTGGGGGGAAAATTGAGAAAACAAAGAGACGAGCAACCAAAATGGTGCCATCGCTAATGATCTAGCATGCAAAGCACTTTGTATGAAACTCCCCACTCTTGGACTCATTAGGATAAGAGGCGACCTTATAAATGTGTACAAGTACCTCACGGGCATGTACAAAGTGAACTATTCTACCATGCTCCCCCAATTAGCTGACACCAGAACCAAAGGTCAATACCTGAAGATTGTGGAACCATGGCAAAGTTTATCTCTTATTGACCCTCCAGTTACACAGTTATCATATTTGTGACGTTTTCCCTTGGGCTCGTGAGCTGGGACTATAAATAATCCCAGCAGCTTATATGTTTTGGTGATGATTTGGTGAGACCAGGAGGGAATCTGACGTAAAGTGTGTGGAGTCATGTGTTCTCATCTGCTTTCAAGCTGAGAGAGCTGGATTCTTGTAGTATAGGGATTCGGGGGACTCTGCAAGTGCCAGCCTCATCCTGGCCATGTGAGTGCTCCGTAAGATGGTGCGTAAGGCTCTGGCAGTTCATCGGACTATCTTCCATGACTTCTAGTCCTGAGTGCAACAGGCAACATATGTGTGCTAACTCCATATGTTGTCGGCCCGTCTGGCATACTAACTTCTGGGTCAGGCGTCGGTGATGAGCGTGGGACTTGGCGAGGCGATCACGCCCTAGAGAGCCGGCACCAAATATACTCTGACAAAAGTCTGGAATCAATTCTTAAAAATACCTGCTAGAGCTCTGGCTCTGCAGAAGACCGCACATACGAAACTCCAGACATGTCCCTGTCTAAGGAGTCATTGGTAATGTGCCCTGAGATTGCGTCTGGATGCGATGTCCGACCCAGAGGTCCAGCACCTGTGGTTGACCTTTCCGGGTTGAACCCCAATGATCTATTTGAGGTAGGTGAGGTCAGAGGATCCGGAGACAGACTACTGCTCCACACTGACTCTGCACGCTGATACAGATGCCCGAAAGAAGGTATGCAGACACTGCGCTTCAGTGCAGGCAAGACCACGGTCACGCACAGTCTGCCGATACAGCCGCAAGGGTCCCAACTTGAGTCTAAGATGAAACCAACCACCTGAGTCAAACCTTAGCCACGTTGGCTCCATATGGCTGTCATGAACACAGTCAGTCACCTAATTAGTATAGGCACGGGATGAAAGAGCCTGTTCACCCTCTCTGCCTCTCAAGGAACTGTCAGAGCAGGAGCAGAGGTTAGTTCAGAGCATAATAATGTGTATGCATGCAGGCAGTACTCCATGGTGAACAATGGGTATTCCATTCCAGCTACAGTGGGAATTGCCAGGCAATTGCCACCCGCCCCAACATCGGCAGATAATGGGCTGGTCTGCAAAGTAACTGCAACGCCTGCTGTTGCTAGTGACTACTAGGATAATATTCCCGAGCCACGCCAGAACTTCCAATGTTCCCCCTATCAACCGGATTTTTCAGAGACCAATCGTGTCATCGATCAAAAGGCTGATCGATCTACTAGTCAACTTGGGGACATGGTGTATCTGACAGAAGCGATCATCACTGAGCTTGGAGCAACCGGGATTATAGAAACAACAATAATAGTAAATTATTCATTTATAATGTGCTATAAATACATATGTTTCTAAACGCAGATAAAACAACAATGAGGAAAAATATAGACATTTCAATAATATGGTGATAGCAAAAAATAATTATAAATCAGTAATAAACCATAAGAGAAATCAATCAATCCACTTGAATAATAAAATCTAAGAAGATGATTTTGTTCAAACATCTTGCACTCATTGGCTGTTTTAGTGTCAATGGCAGAGTATTCCATAGTTTGGCACCTTGTACTTGTGCGTATGGTGACATGTATCCATATTTTCATCGCAACCAAGGGACATGTAGCTTCCAAGGGTCAGTGGAAGATCGGAGCATCGGGCTCAGTCGAGAGATTATGAAGATAGGTTTGATGTACGTTGGTGTCCAGTCACGATGTAAAGCATGATGGACGTGCGTGACGATTTAACTTGATCCTTTGTCAGACAGGTAACCAATGGAGTTTCTATTGAACTGGGGTTACATGCTCTCTGTGCCTTGTACTTGGGCTTCATGGAGACTGGAACAGGTGTCAGACTGGATTCTGCAGAGCTGGAAAGCATGCGGAGACCTCCCGCTCCCACCCCCCTCGGCCATATAATGTGACCGATGTGAGGTCCTTCCTCTGGGGTTTTGCGGAGATTGCGCATCCATTGAGTGTGCTCACAGAAAGCCGATTTCATCTGGGACTATGCGCAGGAGGCGGCATTTGTGAACATCCAAAAGAAGCTGACAACTGCTCTTGTGCTTCGGCACAACCTCCCCGACTTAAAGGTCATGCTATACATTGAAGCACGTAGTTTTACTCTCAGTGATGTATATCACAGATCGTGGATGGACAACGTGTAGAAGCATATGCCAGGATAGCTCTGAGCCACTCACACTTGTACAACTGTACCACCCATCGCGAACTCCTCATGATGGTGACCAAGAACAAGTGCTTTTGTCTGATCACATTTTGTTCCGGTGGTTGCTAAGCTACAGTGAAGCCGACGGCTTGGTGGCAGGGTGGCTTTTCAAACTCCGGGTGTATGACATGCCTGTCACCGATGGCCTGTCTCACTGCCATACGTGCAAGAATTCCAAATGTGCGGGAGCAACATGCGAGTCTGAGTGGCTTCTGCCCGAGTGGGTGATGGCCAGTACCTCGCAGCCTGATGCACAATCAAAGGAACTGTCCTACTTGGGCCTTCAGCTGGAAGAATTTGCACTTGGAGGGTTTCAGTTTCAGGCTGGCCTCCTTCAGCTTCAGGAACACTTCTTGATTGTCTCGGATGTGGTCAGAGTCCACCGAGGATATCTCCATGAGTCGTTTGAACGTTATCGGCACATTGCACAGCCCAAAACTCATGACTTTGATTTGGTAAAGCCCACCGGGAATGTAGAAAGCTGACTTCTTTCAGGTGTCTTCATCCATCCCCACTTGCCAGTAGCTGCTCGTCAGGTCCAGGGTTGAAAACAATTTTGCTCCTGAACAGGCCGCTATGGTGTCATCTTTCTTTGGCAATGGGTAGGCGTCCTCCTCTGTCACAACATTGAGCCGGCAGTAATCCAAACTAAAGCATGTAGTACCATCCATTTCATTGATCGACATTATTGGGGATACCAGTGGACTGCTACTGTCGTCTTCTATGCCGCCCTGGTCTTTCAGTTTGTACCATCTCGTCTATCAGCTTCCGGTGATGAGGAGGCAGTGGTCTGGCTTGCTGCTTGATGTGGTGGTGATTTACCATGTGCATCTCGTGTTGTACCACATTTGTCTGGCCCAGGATGACACAGTCATCACTGAATATCTGTCGGTTCTAACACAACAGTTCAGCTACACTTTTTTGGTTGTCGGTTGAGATGCCCATCTCTGATTCTTCGGCTAACTGCCGAAGCTTGTCATAGCCGGACCAGTTTCGGTAACTTTCGAGTCTGGATGATCCAGTCGTCAGAACTTTCTCCGGTATGATCTCACAGTATTTACCGAGGCTCTTCATGGATGCTAGGTGAGCTCTCTTTCGGATGATCATAGGTTCTGGCAACACATTGATGACCCTCGTACCACTCCTTGGTTGATCTGGAACAAGGATCTCCCCACTAGCCATGGCCGGTTTTCTGTAGGCTCCTGGATCATTTCCATAACCCCTCTTATGTTTTGTTCACTCCATTGGTTCGGCCCAGGATCAGACGTTCTGATTCAGCTTGAATCTCCTGGTTTTCGGCTGCACAAACTTGGATGGCTTGTTTTAGGTTCTTGTACATGGTTAGGGACAACTTCTGACTGCTGATTCTCATCTGCAGTCAGTCAAAGTGTGTCCAGGGATCCTGCTATACTCCCCTTGGCTGTACGAATTGATACTGCTGCCGTCCAACATTGTTAGTCGGGATTACGGTAGATCTCTATAATCTCATGCCGGGCTGCCAGATGCACTCCCAGGTGCTGTGGTTGAGCATCGTGATGGTGCTGCCTGTATCGACTATCATATTCAGTTTTTGCCGAATACGGTTCCGTCTAAACAAAGGCCAATTTTTTCCTAATGGGCCAGGTCCCTGGATCACTTTTCGGTGGGGGTGTCCTCTTCTCCGGGTTTCAGCTTTCTCCTTAGCTGAAGCCCACTTTAGTTTGACGCCACCGTCTTCTTCTCAGGACACTCACGAGCATGGTGTGCCTTCTTTCTGCAGTGGAAGCACTCCACCTCAGATCGGGGGCACTTGGCACCACTTTGTTTCCTCAGACTAGTCTCGACCTGGTCCATCAGCTCCTGCAGCTGTTTCTGGGTAGTGTCAGCTTGCTGTCACAAGGTCTGGATCTGTTGGCTTCACTCCGGATCTTCTTCGTCTTTCAGCTGCCGGGACTTGTGTCGCCCTACAGACTGGTTGTTGTCGGTCTGCATGATGCTCTTAATCTCCATTGCGAACGCTAGCACCTGGGTCAGTGTTTCAGAATGACTGTTCAGGACAGACAGCTGCATATCTCTGTTGGTGAGGCTGTTGCAGAAGCACGTCCAAAACTTGGGGCTAGGCCAACTAACTCTTGCTCCGAACGTCTCTGGCCAGGTCGGATAGGTCTTAATCAAGTCGAAGAATTGCTGTTATAATGCAGCCAGGATGGCATGGTAGCTCCTCCTTTGCTCGGCTGATAAGTCTAGCAGCACACTTCGGGTGTTCCCCCTCAGGCTGACGCACAGGTTCATGGCTCATTCCACCTTTGCCTCCCTCCTCTCGGTTGGGGTTGAGCCGGCTCTGGTTGGGGTGCCCTCTCGGTTGCTTTCAGGTGTTGCTGGAACACCTGCATCCGGGTTGCTATGAGTCTGGTCAGCTCATTCGCCAGGTTTTCCGTCCTGACCAGACAGGAGACAGGATGCTCAGCCAATCTTGGTCGGGTCTCACGGAGTCGGACATCCACTGCTCCCGTTGAGATGTCTCTGGGTTGGACGTTGGGTTGTTTCGGCAGGAGATTGACCAGCTCTGCTCCGGCCACTCCAGACATACAGCTTCATGTTCCGTCTGCTTCCTCTGTTCAACGATCCTACCTCGTCGGGTCGTCATCTTCTTGGCCATCTAAGTTGGCCCCTTGGCCCCTTGGTTCTGATCAGCAGCTAGGCTGGACTTGGCTAAGATCGGCTGCTTGGCTGCTCAGTTGCTCGGCTGTTGGGCTGCTTGGTTGTTCAGCTGAGATCAGCTTCTCGTCTGTACAAGACTCCTCGGATGGCTACAGGCCTCTTGGGTGGTAGCGAGTCTGCAGTCACTTCTTGTCCACTAGATGTGGGGGTCATCGATCATCCAAGATGTAGTTCGACTCCCCTCTCAACCTCTTCTTCTTCGAGTTCTTAGCTATCTCAGACGTTATCAGCGTTGTTTCAAGTGTCTGATTTTTTGCTAAATCTGTCCAAGTTCAGCTTTGGTTACTTTTTCGTCTGTATTACAGCGCACTGAGCCGGCGGTGCCGACTCAAAGATCAACTCTTGGCTACAATTCAGTTTATTGGCGAATCATACAGTCGGTTGAAATTGTTGTATTGTAGATACATTAGAGATAACTTCCCTGGTGGTCTCTGGTCTTCGGGTGCAAGATGGCGTTTTGGCTGAACTTGGCTCAGTTACCAGCGATGTGGTCCCGCTAACGTCCCAGGCTCGAAAGGTGCTGACCCCCGCAAGACGGCTGTATTTATATTTATATTTTCGGGGGAGCAAGCGAATTTGAAAATAGTTGCAAACCATTTTAAATGACGAATAACATTAATTGTTAATGATTTATAATGTTCAGTTTATATGTACTATTCCTAACCGAACAGAATTTTTCGGTCGAAAACCTGACAATACTACAGTAGTCATAATACAAACCTAAGCCCTATACAAGCATTTTGTCAGCAGGAGCCAATTTACATAATTCAGGTAAAACGTGACCTTCGGGTTTACCACTCAAAATCTTCTGAGGTCAATTTCAAGGTCACCAAAAGATCCACCCTATATGACTTCCTGTATGGTCATATGAACCTACACTCTATTTACGGGTGTTGTCCACAGAGGCCAATTTATGCATTTCGGCCATTTTGGACCTATATTTCGAGCCGTTCGAGAGATTCCAAGATTCACCATCTTGAATCCGGTCTTGAGAGTGGTCAAACTAAGGGCGAAATTGGCAAAAATTTCAAGAAAACAGCCAGTGTAATGACCATTGGTTCTATTTTGTTTTTGTATGTACTGTACTGATTTCACAGTTTGTTGGATATCTGTCATGATGTATTTTTGATATTCCAGAGAGATTTTCAATTTTTGTGAAATCATTAACAAACAACGAGACCATGACAAAGTTGAGTTGTTTTTATTCACCGTAATCCTTATATAACACATACACAATGTACTTATCCAAGGTAAGACACTAACCAGGAACCAACATGATTGCAAATCACTCACCAAAATGAACATTCTTCAGAAACGGAATATGAGACTGCGATCAAACCCTTCCAAAGCTTGAGAAGATCAGCTGTACAATAAACTGTGAATTTTGAGCTATGCATACACATGTAATAGACATTCAAGCATTCACTATTGCCTGACCACATACCAGACACATCCACATGTTGAATTACATTGTTGTTATACCAATATATTTCACACCTGAAGAATGGCAAAAAGACAGAACAAGAATGTGGATCATAAACATGCGCTAAAATCAAACAACACACACTAATTGAATCCCTTGTGCATGTTGTATAGTACCGTAAGCAGGATTAAATCTATTGAATTGAAACCGAGAAGAAACATTCTCATGACTGACAGCATGGAAAGTTCAATGCTTATAGATTGTTTGGAGTGATTACACATGTAAAAGATCAATGAGTTAGTGCCAATTTCCAAGGCTCATGACATCAAAACCTAGATATCTGGGCACATGGTGTTGTTTGGAGACACATGCTCATACAAGAGGAACTGTCTCCACCTTCACAAAAAATCTATCACAGTCTGATACCATCAGAACATCTGCTGGAGGCAACCGGACTGAGCACACAATACTAAATGCAGTGGTCAACTGACCAAGTCATAGAGAAGTGGTTGAAGATCAACTCAGAACAGTACTCGCTAGTTGATTTCGGGAACAGCAATAACCAAGAATAGAAGCACAGAATTGGTGTTTGATTACAAAGAATGACACAACTGACATACAACGGATACCATTAATACTCTATTGATATATTAAAGCAACTGCCTCCGATTGTATGCAATATTTTTATCAAAACTAAATCATAGTGCAACTCTAATACAAGATAACAAAACGTGTGCACATTGATTTTGACGTTTACAGTCCGTCCGAGTTGTCTTTCCATCCGATTGAGAATTAAACACACATTTTAGGTCAGTTTTGTACAAACAAACGGAGTGTATCCATCAAATCCGACTGTAAACAAATGTCCAAATTGTCCTTATCAAGCACATTTCCAGTTTGTATCTGCATATATAGTGTAGTTATGAGAAAATAATTAAATTGTCAGTCCATTTCGTACTTTCATGCTTTGTTTACATCTGCGTGCGATGGATACAGTTCCTGTATTTACGTGTGAACCGCCTGTTCAAATGAGCAAAATTTCCCAAAGGAATGGTTGTAGTCATAACATTTGGTGTGAGTATGTCTCATTCAGTTAATTTCACATATTTAATATGAAATATATTTTTCCACTGAATATTGCCTGCTTTAGAGGGCAGTTGCTTTAATTTCTGAATCTAAGACATACTAGTACCTCAAAACACACTTTTGATTTTAAGGTTGAAAGATTATGGAGCAAGTTCACAAATGTTTGTCTTAATTCTCAATCACAAACATGCATCAGAAAAATAAATTTTGAAATGATTTCCAAGCATACACATAAACATAGACATATGCATGACTTAAACTTGGGCTATTACACATCACGAAATGCCCCGATACTGTGCATTCAGGCACGGAATGTCAGACCTTTCATGCTCAGATCTCTGACCAGGCACTGAGCATAACTTACATACCTCATTCAAACCGCTGTGGCCTACATCTACCCATTGTACACTGTGACTTCAATAGTGACCCCAGCCACAAAAATAAATATCAGCATAAATACAAGATGCTACATGTCTGGAGTACATAAAGCTGACCCCCGTCAAACAAAACATTAAGGTATGGTACCAGTGAAACACAAACAACAGCTCATTCATTTACAACAGTAATCTAAATCATGCTTTAAAACACAAACTTCATCATTCATAATCAAATTCAGACACTAATAGCATTTTCATAGATAAGAGTGTTAATCGCTGGACAAAGATTTATACATTGTATAAATTGCTGGTCCACTAGCTGCACAAGACTCACACAAGCATACAATAAATATATCTGAAAACACACAGAAGATCTTGTCATTATGTACAAACAATATTCCATTAGGACAGCAACCCAAACAATGCAAGAACTGCAAAATATCAGCAATATTTCAAAAGTTCATAAGAACGGTACATATTTTCGCACAAGAATATACAGTCTCTACAAAGGCGCATTAGGGCCACAACATGAGCAAAAAAAAAATCGAGATCTAAAAATTAAATTTGGACCTTGAATTAAAAAGTTGATATCTCGAGATAAAAAGTTCTGATTTATAGTTCACTATCTCAAATTAAAAAGTAATCTTGAATCAGAAAGTCGTTATTTCGAAATAAAAAGTCATTATCTCGAATTTTGATTTAAATTCAGGACTTTTAAATTTGAAATAACAAACTGAATTTCGAGATAACGACTTTTAAATTCGTTCGATTATGGCTTTTTATCTCTTGATAACGAGTTTATATTTTGAGAACTAACATTTAATCTTGAGACAACGAGTCATCATTTCGAGGTAAACAAATTTTTATTTCAAGGTAACAAGTTTTTATCTCGAGATAACAAGTTTTTATCTCAAGATAACGAAATTTAAATTAGAGATAACGAATTTAATTTTGAGATAAGTTTAATTTTGAGATCTCGAGTTTCTTTTTGTTCTCTGTTGTGGCAATAATGCGCCTTCAAACAGTCTCAAATACGCGAGGTCTGCATTACCACAATGATCAGGTGAGCAGTGTGTAGCACTCAAGCTCTCAGTTCTGATCTCACAATGATCTCATGATCTCTGTAAGTCAAACAACAACTTTTTCTGACAAACACCCAACAACGTATGACAAGAAAACTTGCTACTTACAGCTGAATACATCTACAAACTTTGTGTAGGTTGTGCGACTTGCCAGGAAGAGGACAAGACTGATATTTACCCCAAGCTCTTGCCTTACTACTGAATGTACTAACAAGTTTTTGTTGCTCAGATCATGACATAACACACATCACAAGGCGAGTAACACTCACTGTACTTCACCAGCCAAATGTAGTCATTCAGGAGGTATCTATACAGGAATACTATACACATTTGAGGCCGCAAAGCCACAGAAGGCTCCATATATGAAGTCTAATAGTTCTATGATCTACCTCATCCTGTGCTTGACATCCAACATTGGTCCACAAGTACTGGAATGGATGGTGCCAAAGCTGGTTGACAACTGCTATCTAAATGCAGACAAAAATGGTAGTTTTGGCTATGTGGACCCCATGAACTGACTGGAATGACAGTTAATATACCCCGTCTTCTCTAACAGCAATTATATACAAGCTATGCACGCAGAAATTGTGCAATTGTCTTTGTATGCCTTTCAAAAAATAAACTTCATTCTATACACAAGTGTTTAAATACATAGGCCCGGCGATTGACTCCATGTTGGTGTCAGTTGTCACGTCTGGCTTTTGACTTCCTCTTCTTCACAGTCTTGGCTTCTTGCCAGTCTGCAGAACACAAATAACAGCAGATTCTATCTCCTTATTATCATCTATTACAACAGATATTAGATAGCGGCCTTATTATGATCTACTACAACAGATATTAGATAGCGGCCTTATTATGATCTACTACAACAGATATTAGATAGCAGCCTTATTATGATCTACTACACCAGATATTAGATAGCGGCCTTATTATGATCTACTACAACAGATATTAGATAACGGCCTTATTATGATCTACTACAACAGATATTAGATAGCGGCCTTATTATGATCTACTACAACAGATATTAGATAACGGCCTTATTATGATCTACTACAACAGATATTAGATAACGGCCTTATTATGATCTACTACAACAGATATTAGATAACGGTAGTTCATCAAACACATATTCAAAAGACTTGCTGATTAACAACACTCACCACCCATTTCATCGAATGTCACATTGGAATCTTTAGCAGTGGGCGGAGTATCTGAGACAGTTAGCTCAGCTTCAGAAGTGAGCGCAGCTCCCACATTGGACGACGAAGGAGCACTTTCGGAAGGGGACGAAGCTTTGCTTTTGACCTTGGCAGCTGCTGGAGTGAAGAACAATTGAATGTTGGAAATACTATATGCACGCTACACACGAGACAGTGTGAAGATAAATGTATAAAATTACAAATATTATGTTCATTAGGTACCTTGAGCAGAAGTGAAGACAGCAGACTGCTGAGGCGCAATCGCAGGTTTTGATGGACTAGTCTGACTAGACTCAGCTGTGCTTACTGCCGCAACCTCCTGCAAGAGAAGCATGTTATATTTACAATATATATACATCAACACTCTGTTCTTATTAGACTATAAAATGCTGCAGTATTTCTGAGAATCGGAGAATCTCCACCAACCTTTCTGGCCTTTTCTTTCTTTTTCTTGGGGCTTTTTGCGTCTTTGTCGATATCGAGACCAGCACTCTGTGACTTGGGCGTGGCAGACGAGTTGGAAGATTTCTGGTCTGACTTTGGTGCTGGTTTGGTCGCTTGTACGTCAGTAGTCTTCACCGGGGTTGTGCTCACTTCACCAGCAGACTTTGTACTTTTGACCACTTTCTCAGGAAGATCCTTGCTGGTTTGTTTTGTATTTTTATCCTGGTGATATGATGACATGCATGTTTACAGCTATGCAACAGTGTTTTCAATGTTTGATACATCTCAGTTAACCTACTGCTGCATAATTTATGTAGCTAGAATCATGCAAGTCGGTGAACAGTGGGGATTCAGTTTACCTTCTGTGTGATTTCTGGGGTATTTTCTTTGTCAGACAAATCCACAGGTTCCTGTGCAGAACAATAAACAGAAAAAAAAGATCAAAATGCATGTTTCAGTAAAAAAAAATAGATGATTCGGTTGCCAATGACCGTGTGGATGTATCCCCTGGGGCCCTATCATCCCTGTTGCCCAGAATGTATCAATTCAGACAAAATATCATTACTGCCAGGCCAGTGTGTTTCATCGATATCAGTGATGAAAGTCCCGGACCTTAAAATATTCACTAAAATATTCATGAACTTATTATTTTTTACCAAATAATTTCCAGAGAAGTTAGTCACAGGAATGGACAATGAAACGTTGCTCAATCCCCCCAACATTATGGGTACAGCCATGCAATCTCTACTGGACAAAACCTCTACCTTGTTGAGCACAATAATAAATGTTTTTTTTTTAAAACATTTTTATTGTGGTCAGCTCTGTTTTCACCAAAAACATCAGTTCTCTTTTCTGAACAATAATCAAGTCCCATTTGCTTAGATACTAGTACATGTAGTACTGGTTCTTGGAGTGATCACAGATGTCAAAGTGAGTATTTTAATGGTCATAGCCTGTTAACTAATTAATAACTAGACGCTTCCGGTCGCCTACGACCGCTTGGGTGTATCCCCCGTAGCCCTATCATCTCTGTTGCCCCAAATATATCGCTGTCAATTGTGAAAAACTAGAGTAAGGGCTAAAAAAGATTACCAGAAAAATGTTAAATCTCAAGTCACAACTGTTTTCTTTTCCCCACCAAAATTGCTGCACTGATTTTCCGAGGTTATTGAAGGTCGAATTCAAAATCACCACTGAAATCTCTTTATATGAATTTCCATTCGACATGTTTGATAAAATAACGAAAATACAGATAGATCAATCTTTTCACCTATTTATATTTCAACTCAGAATATTTTACAAACTTGGTTCCAAGTTGAAATTCAAAGTAAAATTTGACCAAAAATGCATTTCAAGATGACAAAATTGGAGCTAGATTGAACTTCTCACCATAAGTTATATTTCGATCCATAATACATGTATGTGCCAAACATGGTTTCAAGTTGAAATTCAAAGTAAAAGGTAATCAAAACTGCATTTCAAGATGACAAAATTGGAGCCAGATCAAACTTTTCGTCATGAGCTATATTTTAACTCATAATACCTGCCCAACTTGATTTCAAGTTGAAATTCAAACTAAAAGTTTACCAAAACTGCATTTTAAGATGACGAAATTGGACCCAGATCAAACTTTTCGCCATGAGTTATATTTCAACTCATAATATGTGCCAAACTTGGTATTAGGTTGAAATTCAATGTAAAAGTTGACCAAAACTGCATTTCAAGATGACGAAATTGGAGCCAGATAGAACTTTTCGTCATAAGTTATATTTTAACTCATAATATGTGCCAAACTTGGTTTCAAGTTGAAATTCAAACTAAAAATTGACCAAAACTGCATTTCAAGATGACGAAAATGGAGCCAAATCGAACTTTTCACCATAAGTTATATTTCGACTCATAATATGTGCCAAACATGCTTTCAAGTTGAAATTCAAAGTAAAAGTTGACCAAAACTGCATTTCAAGATGACAAAATTGGAGCCAGATCGAATTTTTCACCATAAGTTATATTTTAACTCATAATTTGAGCCAAACATGGTCTCAAGTTGAAATTCAAAGTAAAAGTTGATCAATGTTTTCATAAAAAGCTATTGTGATCAATAATAGACTTAACTAGCAAAAAAATAATGTTGACTTATTTGGTCACAGCCATAAAATCTCTACTGGACAAAGCCTTCACCTTGTTGAGCCCAATAATAAATATTTCTTGTCTTAACTATTTTCATTGTCGTCACTTATAGACTTAACATGTAAAAATAAAGTTAACTTATTCGGTTACACCCAGAAATTTCTACCGGACAAAACCTTAACCTTGTTGAGCTCAATAATAATTGTTTCTCATCTTAACTATTTTTATTGAGGTCAATAATAGACTTAACTAGCAAAAAAAATGTTAACTTATTTGGTTACAGACATAAAATGTCTACTGGACAGAATCTTTACCTTGTTGAGCCCAATGATAAATATTTCTTGTCTTAACTATTTTTATTGTAGTCAATAATAGACTAAACTAGTAAAAATAATGTTAACTTATTCAGTACACCCATGAAATCTGTACTGGACATACTTTCACCTTGTTGAGCTTAATAATAAATATTTCTCATCTTAACTATTTTTATTGTGGTCAATAATAGACTTAACTATTTTTATTGTGGTCAATAATAGACTTAACTAGTGAAAATAATGTTAACTTATTCAGTTACACCAATGAAATTTGTACTGGACAAAACATTTACCTTGTTGAGGTTAATAATAAATATTTCTTGTCTTAACTATTTTTATTGTGGTCAATAATAGACTTAACTATTAAAAATAATGTTAACTTATTCAGTTACACCCATGAAATTTGTACTGGACAAAACCTTTACCTTGTTGAGCTTAATAATAAACGTTTCTCGTTTTAACTATTTTTATTGTGGACAATAATAGACTTAACTAATAGAACTAATGTTAACTTATTCAGTAATATTGTCCTGTTTTCACTGGAAACTTCAGTTCTCCATTCTGAACAAGAAACCAGTGTCATTACCTTCCACTGTACAGGCTATTGGAATGATCGTACATGTCAAAATGGATATTTCAAAATTCTGTAATAAGTTAGGCTGTTAACATATTAATATGTATATGATCATTCTAAAAAACGATTGGTTTCGTGTGACAGCCCTTCCCAACAACACTTCCAAATATTATCGAGATTCGTCAAAAATTGCCATCTGTAGAGCGTTCACAAGCCATGTGTCTCAAACAGGCTGTTTTCAATGCAAAATGTGTCCCCAAACGACCAATTCAGTTGTCACGGCAACCAAAATCGATTGGTGTCGGGATCTTACCATAATATATGTGCCTGCGAAAAATAATGGTGATCGGGTGAGAATTGCGGCCTATAGCGCGTTCACAAGCCATGTGTCTCAAACAGGCTGTTTTCAATGCAAAATGTGTCCCCAAACGACCAATTCAGTTGCCACGGCAACCAAAATCGATTGGTGTCGGGATCTTACCATTATATATGTGCCTGCAAAAAATAATGGTGATCGGATGAGAATTGCGGCCTGTAGCACGTTCACAAGAAAATCTCTGCGGACGCGGACACGGACGCGGACACGGACGCGGACGCGGACGCGGACGACGAAGCCAAATCCATAGTATCCGCCGAACTTTGTTCGGGGGATACAATTATTCGATCATTCAGAGAAACAATAGGTTTCGTGTAACTATTTTTTTTATCCAGCCTGTGCGATTTCATCATCATTCATCGAAAACTCCCATGAGTCCCATCTGTAGAGCGTTCACAAACCATGTGTGCTAAACAGGTCAATTTGAACACAAAATGTGTCACCAATCAGCCAATTTGATTGTTATAGCAAATAAAATCAGTTGGTGTCGCAATTTTACCAAAAGACATGTCCCTCTAGAAAAATTATTGTAATCTGTTAAGATTTGCAACCTGTAGGGCGTTCACGAGAAAATCTCTATGGCGGCGGCGCAACGGAGTTAAATCCATAGAATATATGCGGAACTTCATTCGGAGGATAAAAATGAATATTATATATCACATCATGTTTATCAATGCAATTTACATTTAGTAAATTAAAATCATGAAAATAGGATTTAAAAGAATTCTGGCATTCAATTCCAAGTAAACGCAATAGTGTAGCCATTGATAATATTGAGGAATTTATTTCACCATTAGTCACACGCGACACAGATGCATATATCACATGTTCTATGGGTTCATGAAATAGAACAATAGAATCACATGTTCAGCACATGATGAAAGTTGAAGTTGACCTAGTACAGGTAAGATTACATAGCATACACAAGCCTGAGCCCAATCAATAGGTGACAGATGGTGATAGCTCATACGAGATACCCAATCAATACCACCCAGGAAAGTTCCCATTAGAACAATTACACGTATACAGCTCTCTGTGTACAGTATTTTGAACACTCTTCATAAATTTCTTAACTAGACGCTCTGTCACTACTGGCAACAATGTTGCATCTCGTTGTCATGCCCCATATCAGAGCTCCCTCATCATTAAATCCGAAAAAATACTGTATTGGTCCTGATAGAAGAGCGGCACTCTAACACAAGATTTTCAATATAAGTGCATATAAAAATATGTCACATTTAGAAGACATTTTAACAGTGTCTGAAAAAATATAAAATGTTTATCACATCTCACATTGTATAAGGTAACAAAGCGCTGCTAACTAACGAGATGTGGGACAGACCTTGCTGCGACCACTTCGCTCTCGACGATCTCGCTGTTGTTGAGGAATCTCGTCAACGACCGAGATCTGTGTCGTCTGGGTTATGTTTTGTGGAGTGAGGGCGGACCTGCTGTCCAGTGGCCGTGTCTCCATGACAACTGATGACTGTTCTTCCCCATCCCTTCTACTCTTGTTCTTCTTCTTCTTGGACACACTGACCGTCTCCCAACCCGCAGCTGTCCAGGAAAAACCACAGACTTTAATCAACTCACGACATACAAGTATAACTGCTATTTGGACTTCAATAAAATGTATTACTCGCACGCTGATTTCTTGTCATTACTGAGAGACCAAGTCCGGGAAAAATGCATACCGCACACTTTATTGTTGACGTAAATTCATATGTTGTAGAATGTTATTGAAAAGCATTCAACTGTGTATCAGCGTGCGAGAAAATACATACGGAATTGTTTTGCGTTCGGTATGGGTTTTCCCGGCACCTGTCACCTCAACCAGGCTGAGGCTTTAGGTCAAAAACCCAGACCACACGCAGAACAGTTCCATAAGCATATCTTACCATCGTTTTGTTGGCTGTCAACTGGAGTTTCCTCAATAATTGTGACTTGTTTGTTCGCCACTTTCTTGGCCTGAAATAGCAAGTCATGCATATAATTTTAATTCTGCTGTTATAATTGGAAATGGCCACATGAGAATTTGGACTCATTGTCATGATCATCCCATCAGCATGTAATACATCACTGGTGTTACAGTCACTAGTACTGAACTGTCAACATATAATACATCACTGGTGATACAGCCAATAGTTCCCAACAATGGCCAACATCAAATAATTATTCAATTCAAACAGCTAAAAATAATTAAATTTTGAAATGTTCGAAATATTAGATTCACGATAAAATCGTCCGTCAAAATGAAAAAAAAAACCAAACTCAAGATTGATTATGGACATGGCAGGTAAGCGAATTGACAGAGGCCGCTCATGCTTGTTGGTTGGGGCCTGTGCGATTGATACGGTAGGTTAACCGTAGACAACTAGCGTTTTTTAAAAACTCGAATAACTGGCTGCTAAATCGCCGGGTAACTGTCATTTAAAATGTCACATTGATACTAGATTCTGAAAAAACTGCCACCTGGCGAATATATCACTGATTATTCATTTCGTAGTGCTGCCACCTGGCGAGTGACGTAAATTTGCCTGTTCGAACTGAACGAGTCAATTTAAAAATTATTGTCTTCAAGAATAGTTTTTGGTGTTCGAATTATTAGAGTGTTCGAACTAATTGAATAATTACGGTACTTACCTTTGGTTTTGTTTCTTTTGTATCCTTTGCTGTTTTTGGTGGTTGTTTTGATGTAATATTCTGTTTTGTTACGGTAGCACTTTCTGAACTCACCACTTGACCATTACTGTGTGGTTTCTGTGATATAATCAGAGTACAGACATTTATTGACATATACATGTATATGATTGACATTACACAATTTGTTCATTCATTGTCATGATACTAATCTGATGTCACAATATTGAGACATGCACATTTTCCAACATCTGCACTTCTACAGAATAGAACATAAAAGCTTCATTTTCTTTTCCAACTTTGAGCCATTGTACATTTCCATTCATGAAGAATGCCTGTTGTGCAACAGGCTGCACTGAAAGAGATTTCATCTTCTGCAAGCAATGCATGCATAACCACCAAATTGGCACAGAGCTGTAAGTGAACATGATGATCATGAAGGTGACACATATATACCATATTGGGATGTATGTCAGCAGCTCATGAGACACCACTGTTGAGGTAGTTATTGGGCTAAATCGTGATATAAGTCTGACTTATGATTTTAGTGTGCCACTCTGCCATCCCCCACAATTAAACCACCCTCCAGAATTCTCGAATATAAATTGACTAAAAACAATAAAATCAATTACTATTTTAACTGAATAGGCCTCTTTAAAATGCAGCAGGACCTATTTCATGAGAATGCCAGCTTTCAATATGATATGTGGATATTTTTACAGGGGTAATTTGCAAGTAGATAAGTAGTCAGTCATAGTTAGAGAATGTCCTACGCTGGTCACATTTAAATGAATATAATTTAACTTTAACTTTAAATGAATAAAATTAAACTAAACTCATAACTCATAAACTCATTGTAACAGGTATGTATTTTCACTATTAGTTCGTATTAGAATTGTACGGTTCGCAGTTTCTCAACACCCTGTGTTAGGCGTCCAGTATATAAACAACCGCGGGAAATTTTTCTGCGCATTCGCCATTTCTCACATCGACTGATAGTTCGTTATTGTCATCGTCGATGTTCAATCATTCATTTATATTTTCACAGGTGAGTTTCTGTTAGCATAATACGGTCCTATGTAACTCCCCATTTATGGTTGTCCCGTCTTTTAGGCTTTTGTACAGATGAGGTTGTTTCAATTTATTTACAACTCTGTGTTCGCGACAGTTGTCCTCCATTATCGTTCATGTAAACAATGTCCCCATTATGTCATCTTGTCGCTAGCACAGTGCTGTAGTGATGTGAATACCCGGAATAGGTGTTATATCACATTATCGTAATTTAGGGTAAATATGTATTTGTTTATCATAATTCCAAGTCAGTATTTATATCACTGTCATAATGTTTTGGTATTTGATATAATACCATATTTGTGTAGTATAGTATTTTATTAGCATATGCCTAATTGTAACTGTTAAGGCATTCGCCATTTCTCACATCGACTGATAGTTCGTTATTGTCATCGTCGATGTTCAATCATTCATTTATATTTTCACAGGCTTAATCTGTCCTGGGTGATCAGCCGCCACCAGCTGACCAGAACTTGTGTGTACAGAGTGAATAAACGTTTTAGTGACATTGAAGACGTCCTGTCATCCTTGCACACTTCTGCGAGACAACTCTGTAGCAGACCCATACTTATAACACACGGGCTCGTAACACCACCACAACACGAGACACCAACCCGTTACATCATATTACTATCGACCCTTGATATTTTCCAAATAAAATCTACACTAGTGAAGTAAGTGAGCACATGAGTGCCTTCAAGTACTCCTCGACCCATAATTGATACACATTGAAAAAAGTAAGTAGAAGGTGTACAGGTGACATGCCTATTTAATCTGGTCATCCACATTTTCTTCTTATTCTATAAACTGTTGCCTGAAACCCTGAACAACATCCCTGAAAAATATCCTAGAATGAGGTATATATATTGATTTGCTATTCAAAACTTTGCCACAAAATTTTTATCTTCTCTGATTTCATCATTCTTGGATCGCTGGTTTGTGTGTGACGACCATTTATATCTCCAAATGGGGTCTGAAATCGTAGTTATTTCTTCCTCGAGCTCGTTCCAATTTAGTAATATATTTTCTGCTCTGAGACAATATATTTTTTAAACTTGGAAAATTTATTAGGGATGTCACACTTGATGAATCCAATGTCCCTGTATTACATCGAATAATTAAACACTGCTGCTTTAGCCAGAAAATCATTGACGTAGCTTGCTCACAACAGTAAATTTCTTCGGTATCCTTTATGGCCTGTGGGCTAGTTTTTTTTTTTTCTTTCTTTTTTCTATGTTCTTTTCACTTTTAAACTCTGATAGCCGTAAAAAGCCTCAAATAACATGAATGTACATACCATTTACTTCTATTTTGGATTTCACAGCTTAAGTTTGAGGACTACAGTCGCAGGACTCTGTTTTAACGGCTAGAAACTGTACAAACCCTTCTGTACATACAACTGATTTTTTGCAATTCTTGTAAATAGTACGGTTTCGAATAAACTTCATTCATTCATTCATTTCCAAGCAGGGACTTAAACCCGAGCACCCCGATAGTTCGGACGTCTACACATTTATTTTGTTGTTTTGGTAGCATGCGTTAAACTTGAAGTTTGCACTGTATGCAATATTTTTGACATGTATCACACATACATGCATGTACAATCGATGAAGACGATGATCTTGGGGTGCTCGGGGTTTAAATGTCCCCGAGCTCGGAAATAGGCACGTCACCTGTAAGTGCCACTTTTACTGGCTGGTAACTAAAGTGGTAGCGTAAAGTGACCAGTAGTCGTACTGGGACCAGTGCTCGTACAGTCAATAAAATATGATTCTGCAGACACAAGAACGAATGGGGGTAAATTTACATGGAAACAAAAAATTCTAATTTCACACCATGTCAGCAGCTCGCATGACACATTTTATTGAGTGTACGAGCACTGGTCCTAGTACGAGCACTGTTCACCTTACTATAGATCTAGATCTACTGTAGCCTATAGTAGAGCAATTCACCTTTCTTTGCTTTGTTTTTTTCTTCCTGGCATCGTCTCCTGAATCGAAGTCAAAACTCGGCGGCTGAACGGGTGACTTGAAACCGAAGGCAAAAACTAAAAATGCACATACAACGACTCCCACAACAGGGAAAGCGAAATGTGGATTAACAACTTCTGACAGTTCCATAGTGGTCGAATATCTCGCAAAATATGTTAGATTTCTGTTCGTTTTCCTGTCTGGGATTTTCTGTGTGTGTGATGACGTATGCAGAATCTCTGACGTCACCACTTTTTGTGTTCTGCTGTCATGGTTTTAGAAAATTGCTTTTAAAAAACCTTAAATTTATTACTCAAGTCTAGGTAATAGCAATATATTAATAATACGTATTAAAAGATATGAAAATGATATACTTTTAAGAAAAGCTAGTAAAAGTGCACGCGAAACGATGACGCGTTCTGGCACAAACTAAAACACAGTGCCAATACAGAAAAGGATGGTCTCGTGTAGTATGGTAGGGGGCGGAGTAGGGGGTGGTGGTCGGGGCAAATGACACACCCGCGACTCAACTGTTTAAAGTACTAGGAACATGAAAATATGATATGAGCTCAGATTAAAGCACCATGTGAGCTGATCAGAACAGTTTTTACAGCATGTGAATATCTCGATTCCTTCAAAAGTTACAGTGTTTCAAAGTTCAAATTGCCCAAAGTACAATTTGAAAAATCATATAGCTCATTAATATGCAAATTTGTATGCATGACGTCACAGGGGGAACATTTTTTAATTATATGGTTTTATTGGCTTATTGAGGTCTTAAGAAATTGCAATTATTCAACAAAGTTCATTCCACATGCTCTACATAATTGATAGTCAATGAATTTCACATCCGGATAGTTGCCAAGGTCACCAGTATTGATGTAAGGCCCCTAGCAACCAGGGTTGCTATGGCCCAAATCCACAGTCATATCGATAAGGAAACAAAACCAAAGGTGAAAATGGATTGACTAAACATGCATAATTAATATACAATAATCAAATTATGTCAAAACCCCTATTTCTGGCAGTTAGGACCCATAGCAACCAATGGTTGCTAGGGACTCCAGCAGGTGAATAGTAACCATTGCAACAGTAACACTTTGAACAACACTGATTATTGACCATGCGTATCAATGTTTGAAGATTAGGTTTGCAATAATTCTGACCAGATCAATTATATTAAGACTCAAACTTGCCTAATTAAAAATATTCCCCCTTCTACGTCACGAATACCTCATTTGCATACTAATTAGCTGCTCATAAAATCCTGAAGTGTTCAATCCAGCCTATGCCATAACCTGCCAAAATGTGACATTCAAATGGCCATAAATTTTTAACCAATAGAGATATTGGCATGAAGTAAACTGCATTTTACTCAGCAAAACCAGGTCTATCATTTGAGTTCACATCATATTTTCATGTTCCTAGTACTTTAACTCAAATTGATAATGCAACAAACACCTTCCTGGGCAACTCCTCATTCGAACGCAAACCACCATTTGAACAAGCCCCGGTTTGGGCGAACCATTCTTCTTCTTCTGATACTACAAAACCTCAACATACTGTAAAACTACTAATTTTGGCGGACGATTTATTTGGCGGTAGGCGGAAAACTGCCAAATTAAATCGTCCGCCAAATTAACTGGATATATATTGAGAAATATAAGTGGGTTTAAAACCGCCAAATTAAATCTCCGCCAAATAACGTGGGGCTCACAACCGCCAAATTTAATAGCCGCCAAAATTAGTCTTTTTACAGTATCGAGGCCAGTTGTAGGGTGTGATGCGATGGAGAAAATGTCAGTGAAGGATCAAAGCATTTAAGTGGGAGAACAGTAGAAAAGAATTCAGTTTTTATTTACTGGTTAAAAAGATAATGGTAGGATTGAAGGGATATGGGGTTGTGCTGCCACCTGACTCCTGAAGTAGGCCTATTGAACAGTTTGGCCAGTTACAACTTGGTGTGGTAGGGCATTCCACTGGACTATGGTGTGTGGGAAGGAAGATGTACTGTATTGTACATAGTGTTCTTGCAGGGATTTGTATGAAGCCGTGGGGTGGCAAAGTCGGGTGTGTCGTGTAACAGGTATGAGGCAAAGCCACCCACAGGTTTTGAAAAAGAGGACGCACACAGCACACATGCAGGAAAGAGTCCTTGCCAGTAGGTGTGGGGCCTGGGGCCCGCCCAGGGCGCCAGGAGCTGAAGGGTCTAGATGCTCTCTGTCTCTCTGGTTGAACCTAGGCATTTTGCGGGCACCTAACACAGTCTTAGATCCGATTTTTTGTGTGATGAAAATTATATTTTCAATGAACAGCATAACGCTGGCCTATTCAAGGTAATACATGTATAGTAATACTACCGGGTATATAGTATATAGCGTCATTGCGATTGTGCATCAATGTTTCTATCGAGCCTGAAATTTTAGGATGTGGAGAAGACCGTTGTGTCCAATAATACCATCAATATGACAACCAGTACGATGGATTTGGAGGGGGGGGGGATGGGGTCTGAAATTTTTGTATACGCACATACGTATACTGCATACCCCTGTAGGCGCCACTGGTATGAGGCACTGAGGAGTCTGAACAGATACCAGTCCATTTAAGATTTTATAAAACAGGATCGGTCTCGAGTTATGCCGGCATGTTGCAAGTGATTTCCACTTTAGTTGTTGCACCATGGACGATACACTTGAGGTATTGTGGACAACCCATCTAGCCGCTCATCTCTGGACCATTTCTAGGTGGTGTGGGGTAATTGTGTGTGGGGATCCCAGAGAGTAGAGCATTGTTCAAGTTTTGGACAGACTAGAGTTGTATAGGTATGCGCCTTGATGATGTGAGAGCTGACATGGGGGATCATTCTCAGAAAACCCAGAGTTTTGCTCGCTGATTTTCACTTGGTTGTTCCATTTAATTTTATTGGAGATGGGTATACCGAGGTATTTGGCACTGTCGACCATTTCTAGGTTGTGGAGAATGTAGAATGTGTTGAATTTACACTTGTTGGCAAAGCAGGTTATCTGGCACTTGGTAGGATGGAACATACATGTTGCAAACTGATCTGGATCCGCGTCTGTCTCACTTGCCAAGTGAGACCTCATTTATGTGGACTGCCATCGGATAGTGATTCCATGTGTGTACAGTATGTCATGTGTATCTGTCATGTCATGTGTATATTCGAGCAGATGTGGTAACCTCATTACGTAATCGGTCAACGTGGGAAAACGTGCGTGATGTCACAAGCGGCCGCATGAATGACCTATAAAAAACAGTAAACTAAAACTTGAAAATGCACAGAAAAAGCTACAAAACAGATAAAGTACAGCAATACAAGCGTGGAAAACAGTGCCAACAACACAAATAAACCTAACTGTAGCAGACGAAGTAAGCAACTCCAAGGTGCCAGTACTGCACACAACTCAGTGACTGTGTGTAAACAAATTGTCAATCATGGCCACAGCAAGCAATGTATTGATGCTACACATGGACTGGGCAGTGCCAAACCAACCGGAAGCCTTCCGATTGTTAAGCCGACGATGCATACTTTACTTCTCAGTTCAAGACATAAACAAAAATAAGCAAGTGGACTAAATCCTACTGATGGCTGAAAAAAGGGTTTGAAAAAATTCAACTCCTGGACTTTTGAAGGTGAGCTTTTGAAAAAAAAGCTGCTCCCCATTCTGCAGAATCATATCAAATTCTTCGTTGCAGTGTATGACGAACGAGGCATGCACCCAGACTAGAGCAAGGTACAAGATATGCAGCCCTAGGAACGTGACAGAACTACAAGAGGTACTCTGCATAATCACCTACATGGCCTCCTTCATACACAACTTGTCTGACCTGATTGCACCAATGCGTGACCTGCTGAAGAAGAATAAACAATACCAGTGACCTGCAAGCACTGGAACGAGTGAACGAACTGATCTGTACAGAGGTGACTCTGACATAATTCAACCTTGCCAAACACAGACTACAATACCGTATCCAACTAGGGCCTTGGGGCTTTGAACTCCTTGTGGTGGTCTTCGGGTGCGAACACATCCTCACATACATCTACGTAATATCCTTCCTGGTAGAATGCGACCACAAGCCACTCAAAATGATCAGACTGAAGAACCTCATGGCTGCTCCCTCACGACTACAGTGAATGTTGATGAGGCTCCAGGATTACGAGTACTAACGACTGGCCTGGCATGGAAGTACCAATCATCGACGGACTGTCACGACAACCAAGCAAGCAGCACAGCAAGTCCACTGAGCTGGATGTCAAGGTCCACTTTGTCCAATTCTCTGCAACAAAGTTGGAGAAGCTGACAGGCGAAACCAGTGCGGACAGTGTCCTGTATGGCCTACAAGGCATCATACTAAATGGCTGGTCAGCATTGAAGATGGACTCATAGGCGATTCCAGCAAACATGCAGCAAGAGATCCTGCTAGCCATCCTCGGCGGCCACAAGTGCATGGAAAAGTGAACCAGCCCAGAAACACCAATAACCAGTTCCTGATCACACCCAAACAGATTGCAACAGAATCAAAGCATAAAGATTGTGTGGTCAATGTCATCTCCAAAGGGGAAACCTGTCTGCAAGCAAGACAAGGTCTGGTTGAGTGCTAAACAAAACTGCTCGATACCAAGAGTGAACTCTATGACTATGGGACTGTATATAAAATGTAATATAATTTTTCAAATATATACTGTATATAATGGTCTCAATAAGAGGGATATCATACGTATGTCATGAACGCTTATACGTGCAGATGTGATAACCTCAATACATAATGGGTCATGTGACCTATCGATAACCATCGATTTTAAATGTGCTTGTGAATAAACCTTCAGAGCATAAACTGTGTTCTCTCCAGCCTCCAATCAGCTAGAGCATTACATTACACAGTAAACTGAGAGATTGGAAGGGGTGCCAAAGATTTTTATTCAGACTACCCCACGATTGGGGAGCCGTGAGAAAGTCAGATTTTGGATCTAGACTTGTGACCCGCACTTCTAGTAGCTTGGCTGGTGGGTTATCCCTTTAGCTCACTTGGTGACCATAGGGATGCGAATCCAGTGACCTGGGTTCAAATCCAACTGGAGGTGAACTTTACTTGGTCACATTTGGCGCAGTCGGCAGGATGCTTCCTTGTCGTTGGTGCCTGAATGTGGAGTGTGCATAATTGCCACCACATCTCAGAACCTGTTGTGTGATATGTCCTGATTGGGGATATGGCCTCAACTCAAGACGGGTTCACAAGGAAGGGGGGGGGGGGAGGGATGTTTCCCGCATTCCTAATAGCTTGACAAGTGGGTATCCTTTTAGTTCACTTGGTAGAGCGTAGGGCTTGGAATCTAGCAACCTGGGTTAAAATCCCATTGGAAGTGAACTTTACATTGTCACATTCTTCTTATCACTCGAAACTGGTAAACTGTTGCTAGGGAGAAACGCCGACATGAAGCGTCATACTAAATGGGGAGGTATCATTCAAAACGTGTGGGTGGATGCTCCTATCACACGAATTTCACAGATTTCGATAGACACCAGATTGAAATCTGAAGCAGTCAACATTCACAGAGACTCAGCAATATCACTGTTGGATTCTTTGGTTGTGAAAACATGGGGGGATACACCACAATCACCAACATACATGTAGGTGCAGACAGTAGTTATAACTCGTTATGAATGTTTCGGGGTCGTGAATGTTGCGTTGATGATACAAAACGAGATGAATGGGTTTCAATATGACTTTATTTGGTCCAAGACAAAGACCCTGTAACAATAATGAATAACATGAATAAAAAATGATAACAAATGAAAACAAAATGGCATGTTTATACAACCCATATAAGTAGCATATTTAGAAACATATAAAACGAAGGATGATCCAGATACTTGAATGAAACCAAGAATGAAATCGACTCACTATAAAACTGTCACTACCAATCTACCGACTGTATCACAGACATTCATTACGTTCACACATGCAAGTGTTCAAGTGTTATTTACAAATACAATTAGCACCTTACCGCAGTTGTGAAAATGGAGTTATCGAACAATGATTGATGAAAAGATGAGTGATGGCAGGCTGATTCAAATATTGTTTAATGTGTGTCTGGATATCCAAGTTAAGTTAATTATTTCGTTATTGGTGTTATGATGTTGACTGTTCAAAAGTTTCGGTAGATGCGTTTAAACTTTGTTGGCTGGTTGCCAAAGCAGGCATAAACAAACGAAAATCGTGGGAATTAAATCTTTATTTACATGGTAGAATTTGCTATCGATAATGTAGCAGTGTGGAATCTGATGTCTTACTGATGATCTATCTATTTATTTATTTATTGCTTCAGCATTTGACATCATATGTCATTAATTTGTTTGACATACGCTCGGGAATTTTCCATCGACGTGATTACTGCTTACGGTCCGCACTTGTTTTTCTCTGGTGCTGAGTGATATTGCTCGCGTCAGGCGGGTTTGGCGCCAACTGTTCATTGTTCAGCTTTCCGTCCGACAGGACAGACACATTTTCAAATGTGGTCATTTTAGATGTGTTCGAGCACATGTATCTAACAAGAGGTTTCAGATTTGAACTTTGAGGTGGACCACAACTCGCGGGGCAATTCCTCACTTGGGCTGCCCCTTAACCATATTTTAAAGTTGGGATTTTCTGTGTAATTTTAATAAACCAGCTGCATAACTATGGTTTCGTCTATATGGCAATCACCTAACGGTCACAATAGAGAACTCCATTAGGTGGAACTGTCATAATGTAACCCTGCCACATACTCCCCCCCCCCCCCCCCAATGAAAAATGATGTTTTGTCATTTACGCATAAAACTATGAATACTATACAGGAGGACTTGTAGTGGCCGACGATTCCGCTGTGGGCATTGCTGTGGCACGTCCTCGTCCGAACTTACTTCTTCGACAACTATGTCACAACTATGTCAAAGTCTACCGAAAGAACTTGGTTGGGATCGAAGTCCTCGAGAATGACCATTTCCGGGGATGGATCTTCTGTTGGGTCGACAGGGTCGACACCAGATCTTCTGTGTCTTCTTTCTTCTGCTCTCATTCCTCTTCATCCCCCTCCGAAAAGGCATCACGCTTCCCGTGTGATGACCGGACAAGGTGCAACAGGCTACGATGTAATGTCCTAGTTGGCCCTTTTCCATCCACACATTTCACATCGTAGACAGGAATGTCAACGTTGGGCTGATCTACGATGATGTAGACCTTGAAGCGCCAACTTTTTGATAAGATTATCGATCTGTAAGACAGAAGTGTTCCCTTCCTTCTTCTCGATCTTGTCTGCAGTTTCAGCCATATTCTTGTGAGCAAGTTCATGGCAGAATTCCAGTCAGTCTCGGACTCCAGAGAAAAATGAGAGATCCTCCTGATTGTTGTTAGACCAGACCTGGAATTTCTCATTTACAGGGAGACGTGGAAAGCGGCCGAACATCAACTCATACGGCCTGAAACCAGTGGCGTCATGAGGCGTACAGTTGTAGGCCATCACCAAGGTGTTGAGGTAGTCCTTCCAGCGACCCTTCTCTTTCTCCAAGGTCCCGAGTAACTTCAGGAGAGTCTGATTCATCCGCTCACAGGCACCATTCCCATGAGGATGATACGGAGTGGTCCTGGACTTTGAGATGCCTGTGAGGGAACACAGTTCCTTGATGATCGAAGACTTGAAGTTACGGCCTTGGTCTGAATGGATCCTGCTAGGAAAACCTTAAAAATTGATGAAACTTTCGAGCAAAGCTTTCGATGTTGTCTTGGCAGTCTCATTCTTTGTAGGCAGCACCCGAGCAAACTTAGTGAAGTGGTCCACAATCACCAAAAGGGAGTATCCACCAGAAGGCACCATCAAGAGGTAATTAATACACACCAACTCGAGAGGCTGAGGATCGGAATGATGGACGTCCATTGTGGAGTTCCTTTCCTGCAAATACAACGATGGCACTTGGAAACGTACTGCTCTACAGCTGTGTACATTCCAGGCCAGAAAAAACGAGACCTCAGGAGTTGTTGTGTCTTGTCACGTCCTGGATGACCTATGTCATTATGGAGTCTGGTAAGGATATGTGGACGAAGATCCTTTGAGACGTCCAACTGATGGATTGTGTCGACATCCATCTTGACTTCCCAGAATAGAATTCCTTGATGAAGCTTGAGCTTATCCCAGTCCTTAATGGGACGAGTCTGTTCTGATGACTTCGCTGATGACTTCTGATGAGTTCCTTCTTGGTTGGCTTGTGTTTGGCGATCAGACAACTGACAACCCACTTAATGTCAGCGTCTCGAGACTGTTCCTTAAACAAGTTGACAGGTATAAAAACTTCCAAGGAAGAACGAAGTGGATCCACGATTGAAACCGAGGAGGCCAAACTGTAGACAAATAGATCCACTGAGACACTGTTACACACAGCTTGAGTGACTTTGCTGGACACACACAGAAGACGGGACAGAGCATCAGCATCTGTGTTGGTCTTCCCAGTCTTGTACTCCAGCGAAAAGTCATAGGTTACCAACTTAGCCAAACATCAATGTCCGGTAGCATTGAGACGAGCTGATGTTAATACGAAGGTCAACGGATTGTTGTCGGTCAGGACCTGGAACTTCTGCCAGTAGAGGTAATCCGAAAACTTGTCGGTCACGGCCCACTTGAGTGCGAGAAACTCCAGCTTGTGTGCGGGGTAGTTCTCCTCCGAATGCTTGAGTCCTCTGCCGGCATAGGAGATAACCCTGGGCTGACCATCCTGTATTTGATACAGGACAGCACCCAATCCGTGGCCGCTAGCATTGATATGCAACTCGAATGGACTACAATTGTCCGCAAACCAAGGATAGGCGCTGTGGTCAGCTTGGTCTTCAACTGCTCGAATGACCTCTGTTGTTCTGGTCCCCAGACATACTCAGCAGGCTTGACCGTCTTCTTCTTCTTGGACTTGTTGAGATAACCCTTGAGAAGCTTATGGAGAGGGTCTGTGATGGAACTGAACTTGGGAACGAAGCGACGGTAGAAACCCGCGAAGACATCATTCCACGAGAAGTTGGAATGTTGCTGGACTGTTGGCAAGTATTGGAATGGCATTCTGCGGGTTATCGACAGAAACAAAACTCCATCTCTGGAATTCTATCTGTGTTCCTACGTTATTGTACGGTGTGGAATGTGTTGGTTTATCACAATCCTCCCTCAATCATCTTAACTTGGTACAGGGTACCCATCTCAAGCAGGTGTTAGGTCTAGGTAAACGTTCTCATCATTCTGGCGTTCTTAGAGCTCTCAAGATCCCCACCTTTACTCGTCTCATTGATAAATCGGTGGTCTCTCTATATTCCAGGATAATTCGGCATAGCTCCCTCACAAGACGTTTATGTTCTTACCTGGTAGGACAGTATCTGGCCTGTAACAGTTTAATCAAAGGTACGTTGTTAGTCGAGTTGTCTCTTTGTGTCTGTCTCCAACAAAGTCTGCTTTCTATAGGCCCAAGTTACCTGATGTCAATATTGTGGAGGATGGATATATTGAAAGTCTCAGATTTCCGCTTTTCCAAGAAAATTATTGTAGGCCATGGTCCTCTGAGTTTACCCTCACCAAACTACTAACCAGATCTTTTTGATGTCCGCATACAAATGGCTGTATATCACTCCGTGATCTGTGGGTATATATCTTTACATGTCTGATTGTATACATGTGTTTAATGTTTTATATGTCTGATATTTTACATGCTTTCATGTATTTCTCCAGTTACTGGAGGTGAAACAAATAAATAAAATAAAATAACTTGGCAAATTTCTCCTGGGAGTCAAATGGCGATTTTCTACCATTTTTCAAACTTCTATAGCAAAAAATGAAGAACTTTCCTCCAATTTCAAAACTTCAGCCCAAAACGGAATCTCGAGAATCTGAGAATATTCGAGGATTTTGGTCCTGTTTACATCCATCATGATTCGAAATGTAGTTTTGAACCAAATGACACATTCAAACAACTGGTTCGAGACGTGCGTGTTCAATTCCGAGTCGTTTTTTATTCTGAAATTTAGATGTTTCCCAACAATGGCGTAGGTCAGAAATAAACGGTAAATATTGGACACTTTTCCTTTCCTGTTCGGCGACATTTCCTTACTTATCGATAACCTATCGACCAAATGTTTGTACACTATCCAGCTTATATGATGAGACATGCATGAAAAATTAATGTAGATCTGTAAAGGCCCAAAAGGGTGTGGAAGGTTATGCTCAAATCTGATGTGATGATGTCACTCATCTGACTCTGCCTGGTCAGCCCAAGCGACGCGGAGCGCGTTCAAGATGTCCCACATCGGTGCTCGGGACGAAAACAAACAAATCACGATTAGATCTACGACGTTTATCTGGGCTGACATACCAAATTTTCTTTTTGTGTTCACTCAGACACCAGAGGACCCAAATTATGTACGACAACAGTACGAGCCGTCCGTCCTAAATTCGCCGCGTTCCCAATTTCGCCAACAGGATTTTCAGACCTTGTATAGTAATGCAAATGAAACTAACCAGTCTTATCATCAATCGAGACTCTGATATTCACTTTTTTTTGTACCAGCAGTTTGTTTTCCATTAAACGAGTTTCTGAGCTCTGATCACATTGAGTTGGCGAATTTTGGGTTTGCTGCGAATTTAGGACGGATGGCTCGTAGACAAAGCACGTCTTTCGGGGATACCTGCTGAGGACCGCAAGTCCGAAAGACGAAGGTCCATGCGTGTTGAAAAGTGTACTCCGATGCGAACGAAATCTATTCGCTGTTTGAGAGCTCAAAACTTGGTGAAAACTTACGGAAATTGCAGCGGTACTATTTCACTGTTTGATGACATGAGTTCACAAAACTTTGACATACTAGGCTTATCGATGTACTTGGACGGCAGATATGATTTCCTTTGGTTTGCAAAAAAAGTACAAGTACAAATATAATGGTATTCATCACCAATTTCATTCTGATCACACAGGGTACATGTCCTTTCCATTCTCCGACAAGTTTCTCGCTTCGATTCAATGGCGGTTTCACCATTGCCTCGATAAACTCCGTGACACAGAAATACGGTGTAGAATCAAATGGAAATGGAAAACATGTTGCGTAAAGCTAAACAACATGTACGCAACACTAAGCCAGTTTCGATTTGATTCAACATCGTATAAAACCTGCACGTACTTTGTCTATGACAACAGTCACAACACACTTGAGTCTCAAGTTGAGATATTGTTGAAAATCACCTCCAAACATTGACTTTAGCATGGCAGTCACTGACCACAAATTTTACCAGGAAGGATTAGCGATGTTTAGAGGGAATTTTGAGCATTAGATCTATATCAAGTTATTTAGTGGAGGTATCATATATAATTCTGGTCCTCTTGTGTATTAGCATACATACTAGGGCCCAGACGAGTCGAAGGGTACCCGAATTCGGGGTGGGTCATACAATTACCCGGGTCGGAATTACATTACCCATACCCGAAAACGAATAAAGATATAGTTTTTGTCTTGAAAATATATGATAAAGACTATTAAAATCACAAAAATGACAAGAAAATCATCGGGAAACAATCGGAAGTAGTTTTATGAGGTCATGTGATCTTTTTAAAACTTGAAAATAAACAGATGAAACAAATAATATGTGTCAAAGATCGATGACTGGCGTTTACGTGTCACAAATTGCTCCAGTGATTCCCGTTCACATTTGATCTGTATTTGGACGGGTTACCCGGGGCGGGTCGGGTCAGACCACACGGGTACCCGGGTCGGAAATTTCCGACTCGTCCGGGCTCTAATGTATACAATACTAACAGTTTGTGTGTCAGCCCAGAAATCGGTCATAATGGTGATTTGTTTGTTGAGCACCAGTGTGGGCCATCTTGGACGCGCTCTGCGTCGCTTGGGCTGCTGCCTGGCTGACTTCGAATCTTCGATTATAAACTCGACTCAACTCTGCTAAGAGCTCACACTTGTGAATCGAACAGAGTAGTGTTGAATAGAAGTTGACTGAAAACATTAAAATGGTGTTACTGTTTCAAGTGAATAAGCCACGTCGTACGTGTAATGCAGCGGGACCTACTAGTAGTTCACGAAAATGCCTTCCCTCCTCCAGTCGCCATTTTGTTCTGATAAGCTCGGGTCAAACCCAAGCCATCATCGCCAGGGCAGGGTTGGGCCCGAGGAATACTGGTGACGTCACGTGGTACAACTCGTGACAGTTTGTTTCGAACATCAGTAACTCGAGTCGACTTGATTACATAAACGAAGTTGACTTCTGACTGTTCTGAGTGTGACTCCATGATTGATATCGACGATGTCGCTGATTGACACTGATTTCAATGATAAAAATGATGTGTTTCTGATGTTATATCTTCCGTACGATTTGTTTGTGCAAAACAAATATATACATATTTCATATGTAAACAAAGCTTAGAGCCTTCTCTATTCAGATGCATTGAAATACATTTGATATAATAAAGTTTTAACCGTAAGATAATGGGTCGAAGCCAATATACATCGATAGGAAGTTCTCCCTGAAGGCCTGGAACTTTTATTACTGACATTGATGAAAGACACTGGCCCAACAGTTATGATATTTTGTCTGAATTAACATATTTTGGGCAACAGGGATGATCCATAGGGCATCAGGGGGATACACCCACACGGAAATAGGCAACCAAATCATCTAGTTTAACATTTCAGATTCATCGTGTTGTTGTGTAGACCGACATGCGAATACATGAATTTATGTTCACTCACTGTTTCAGGAATGGCAGAACGAAGAGAAGAGAAAGACATTTTATTTACAGCATTTAAGAAGCTGAAGGTGGAAACTGATTGGTATGTTTAATTTAAATTTAATTCATGTATGGTGTATTTTCTGCCCGAGATACATTTACAAATATAAGTGTTGTAGATGAAATTTTGAACTTACTACAGGTTGTACATGTATTGAGTAATAGTGATACGAGTTATAATTGCTTTGTACAGGGTTTCTTCAGGACTAGATCATCTCAAGATGGCAGAGAGTGACTCCAGCAACAAGGAGGAGAGCGTAAAATTGAAATCGCCAAACAAATCTCACCTTCACAGAACACAGCCTTATCCCAAAGACAGGCTTTCCACAGGGTTATCAGACCTTCAGAAACTGGATGGCTTGACACTTGCCAAGGAAGCTTGCACCAAAGTTAATTGCCAGTGCAACCTCAAGAAAAGGTCATCGAGCTGCTTTGAGACCTCATCGTGTGTTAGTTATAAGCTGAGTGATGATGCTGCTGATGCTGCTGCAGCCTCAGATATGTCACCTAGTAAATGTGTGCTGCGTGATGCTCGTCTCAAACTTCACCATCGGGAGAAAGACCAGAAGTTTGTTCTACGAGCTGCTCGCCTGAAGCTCTCAAGTGGTGCTATCACTGGAACCAGTACCCAGAAACTGCTCACAGGAATCCACTCACTCAGTTCAAACAAGTCCCCGACACTAATACGACAGGGGCAAGTGTTTGGTTCAAGGACGGACTCGCTGGACAGAGATTTCAAGCAAGTTGCCAAAAGTGCAGACAAATCTACCGCCGACAGTGACGTGTCCTCAGACTGCACAAAGTATGGAACGTTTCGTTCACCCTCGCGGGACTCTTCTGGACAAAAAGAGGTTGCGTATGACCTGAACGCATTGCGCGAGTCTTTGACCACCTCTGCTGACACTGCGACATGCCTGCCGAGCCAGTGTCCTGTGCACCCAGGCAGATGTCCCAAACCTTGCAGCTGTGCGCACCAGGCGCGGCTCGACGACTGGTCCGAAGAAGAACTCGCCTGCTATTTTGAAGAATTCGTGCACATACCCAAGAAAATGTCAATGATGGCTGAAATGATGTATACATGATAAATATCTCATGACAGACTACCAATTTTCTTTCATATATATTTCTTTGTCAGGTGTAGGTCTGTACTCATCAGGCACCTAAATTGACCTGCCGTATTGATCCGCATATAGGCGCATGCGCCTATAAGTGAATATGCGCCTATATTCGAATATAGGCGCATGCGCCTATAAGTGAGACACTTTATATTTTTCCAGCCGAAAACCAATATTCACATATAGGCGCATGTCATCGGAAAAACAATGAGCACAGACATGGAATGGATCGCAATTTAGAAAAAAAATGTCTGTTGCTGTGCTATACAGTGCCGCTCGCGGGGTACATGAGAACAAAATGTTCCCTCCTAGACATATGCAGATGGTACTGGCGACCGATAATATGTCGAGCTACAGACACGCTGTTAGTGTGCTTGACCTATCACGTGATATCATTTCACTACGATATCACTTGATAAAGTGGGATAGATAACCGTTTGATACATATTTCGCAGTAAAAATGTAAATATACTTTATTTTAATATAAAAATCTGTGTGATTTGGAGGCCTTTGGGGTGCACCTATAAGTAAATATTGGGGGTGCGCCTATAAGTGAATATTGGGGTGCACCTATATTCGAATATAGGCGCATGCGCCTCTAAGTGAGACAGTTTATTTTTCAACCGCACTGGAAAATATGCAATAACTCGCATATAGGCGCATGCGCCTATATGCGGATCAATACGGTAATGGTCTTTCTGACTTGTATTGTTTGTCGCACATGTTTGTTAATTCTGACCAATTAAACATATAATAATTAGAACAAACATTCGTGGTACTTCAATTTTGATTTTGGTCTACTTGTGATGAAGATTCTTTTGTGTAAAATAACCCTGACAGTTGCCCTGCTTAGTGATGCCTGTTTCTGGTGAATTTTGTGTCAAGTAGTCAACTCTTGTTCAACATAGAAGGACTGCCAAATATTCCATTGGTACTCGTAGCTGCTATCTGCCGCAATACTTGATATGTGATACATGTACCAGTATCCATATGTTTGATATCTGTATCTGTAGAAGTTAGTTTAAGAGAATGTAAAACTGAAACTGAAACTTTGTATGAATACTTCCAGTTTATGTGTACTAGATAGACATAGTCTTGGCCACAGTGGTCTACAGCGGATGTATTTACACATACAGTGCATGTATTTACACATGCAAAACAAATATAAGTTTTCATTTTCCGAACTATAACCATATAACATGTCTACAGGACTGTGAACCACACATAGTACAATAATACCAATGATCCTATAGCTACACCGACATGTTCGACTCCCATCAATTAGACATATCAATGCTACGCTAAGATAGTCAACTCTCAATCAGACTTGGTGACATTACATCATACACGGAATCACGTTCAAGTGTGGTAGGAATTGCTATCTGTACTTGTCTAGGTATTGCTCCATTGTCCAGAGAATAAACCAGAGGGCGCTGCCGTTTGCCTGGTTATGGTTATTGATGGGATTCATGTATCTGTGTAGTTATAGGATTGTTGGTACTTGTCATTGAAGACAAGCCAAGATACCAGTGGATCTCTACTAGCAACTGTCTCTACTAGTCCTGTGTTTTCCAAGTGCACCATCAAGGCAATATACATGGACAGGCTATTTCTGTGGAAGAACACATTACACCTATTAGCTACTTCTTGCTAGTCATCTGGAAAGCGACAATCGCCCTACGGAAACTGTTCAGTGGTGAATCTGTGTTACTCGTCCTCCTAGTTCGGCTGGTTGCGATACATGTACATGGAGTATGTGATTACTGCAATACGTGGGATTTTCTCTCATGTTAGCCGATCTGAATGTGATATGACATGTGATATGAAATTTGCGAATAGTAGCTATGAATTAAAATTTGATTTGATTTCCATGGTTTGTTGTGGTAGGTGTTTTCAAGAATGTATACCAGTACAAACTTTATGTCTACCACAATAGACGATGGGAATCCAATTAAATTTGAATTCATAGTTACAGTCTGCAGTACTACTACATTCGGCATGATTGATATGAGAACATTCCATGTCCTAGCAGTAATCACACACAGAACACATTGCCTAGCTGTGTTATTATTGACAGAACAGCTGCCATGACAATGCATGGCTACCAGCTGAACTGATTCACCACTGAACAGGTTCTGTAGAGTGAGTCCCCTGTACATGTATGTTTAAATGGTAATACACTCTAACAGTCTTTGGAATGGTATCACTGCTATTATGTTCCACATAATTTCGAACTTGAATTCATTGATATAACATATGTTCTGGTTTGACAAGCCTTGAATCTGCTGCAGAATATTGCATCAATTTTGTGCATACAGTTTTCATGTATTATAAACATGAACATGATGAAGTGTGCTGAGTGACAGTCATTTCTTACATTATATATCGGCATAAGAAATACCTTTTGTCGTGAGGAGTGATGATGGATAAGATTTCCTGACAATACTCTATCCAATGACGTACATGTATATACATGCAGTCCTGTTTACGAATGTAAAATATCATGTTTTGCTGCACATTTTAAATTGTTGAGGGTTTTTCCTCTCGGACTGAAGATTAATCTGTGGATTGTACAGTATTTTGACCAATAAATTGAAGTTCTGAAATTGTCAATTTTCTGCTTGTTCAAACAACTGTGTCATTGTACGAAGAACATAAAATTGATCTTCAATGATTTTATTACCGGGTATGTATACATGTATACGATGTTCAAGTATTGTCATACTAAACTGAATTTGCTGATTAAACAAACAATTTCAAAATTAGCCCAAGGGCTAAGATAGGTTACCGGACAATTTTGGCTTTAAGCATTGCAAGTGACATATGACTGAGATTTACCAATCAAGGTCATCTTTGTGAACTGCAATATCACCATTGGGTATGCTGCATATGCCTTTATATATGTTCATAATACAAACATATAAGCTCTATCAACAAGTATATTGTCTGTAGAGGCCAATTTACACATGTCAGGTCAGGCAAGGTTGTGAGATTTGGATTTCAAGGTCATACATAAGGTCAAATTCAAGGTCTCCAGGAGATGTGCTATTAATACATGACTTCTTGTAAGCTTATACACAATTCTAACCTGTATGTGCAAGTCTTTAAGCCTCGGTGGCTAATTTACACATTTCACATCAGACATTTAGCACTCAAGGTCATCTGAGGTCAAGGTCAAGGTCATCATCAGTTGTTCCATATATGACTTTTCAATGCTCATTATGCGAACTTAAAGTTGGAATCAATTTTAAAATCAGCCAAATTTAGCATTCTTGTTTGTCACGCAAACTTGAAAGTACATCTCGAGATAGTCGGGAATATACAGGAAATATGCACAGTTCGACAACAGATACTTAGAAAATTGCCGTTAATCGTGCATGAAAACAGTGGATAGAGAATGATCGGCCTGCCTACATTGCCGGTTGCTACAGTATCTAGACAAATACCAATGACGTCATGAGACTGTGTGTAGAACTCGCCCTCAAGGCGGGCCGCTTTGAGGACAAATTTGGTGCAAAATTGACTGGCCCGATTTTGAATCTTGATTTGGCAACTCAATTTAGGCACGTAATACACGATTTCAGGCCTGAATTTTTACAATTTCTCATTCTATAGACAAAACAAAACTACTGCAGAATAAATACATTTTGTCAATTCTAAAAGTGATTATAGCTTTAAGCTCTATCTACAAGCATTTATTCTGTAGAGGCAAATCTGGGCATTTTTTTACCCAAAAATGGCTGTTTTGACCTTTCAAGGTCATCAAATGTCAATTTCAAGGTCACCACACAAATCGCCATATAAGACTTCCCATTTGAAAGTGCCAATTTCTAAGCTCTATCTTCAAGCGTTCTATGAGCACAGTCCTGGCAGCTCCCATTATGAAGGAAAAAATTGCTGAAAATATTCTAAGGCCAAATTTTTTTTCAAAAGGTGAAAAAATTTTTTTGCCTAGAATTGGCCTAAAATTGATAGTAATGCGATTTGAGGCACAAAAAATTTTTTTACACCGACCCCTCAAAAATTCAAAATGGCTGTCACACGGAGACCGGCGATTCAAGGGCAACAAAACTTATACACATCATAAAGGTACATAAGGGGAATCTTTTGAAACCAAAATCTCAAAACTGATCTAACGGTTTTCGAGAAAAGACAGACAAGGTGCAAATTTGGGCATTTTTCGACCAACAAATGGCTGTTTTGACCTTTCAAGGTCATCCAAGGTCAAATTCAAGGTCACCACACAAGTCGCCATATATGATTTCCCATTTGAAAGTGCCAATTTCTAAGCTCTATCTTCAAGCGTTCTATGAGTACAGTCCTGGCAGCTCCCATTATGAAGGAAAAAAGTGTCGAAAATTTTCCAAGTCCAAAATTTTTTTCAAAGGGTGAAAATTTTTTTTTTGTCTAGAAATGGCCCAAAATGGATAGTAATGCGATTTGGGCCGAAATTTTTTTTTTTCGTCGACCCGTTGAAAATTCAAAATGGCCGCCATACGCAGGCCGGCGATTCAAGGGCAACCAAACTTATACACATTACAGAGGTACATAACGAGAATCTTTTGAAACAAAAATCTCAAATCTGATCAGACAGTTTTTGAGAAAATGACCGCCAAAGTTCAAAATTGATCGTTTTTCGACGAAAACGGCCGCCATTTTGAAAAAAATTAAAAAATCAAAAAACTAAAAAATACCTCCTTCTCAAATTATTTCAAGGTATCTTTTCCCAAATTTTCAGAAAGATTGGACCGTAAACTTTAAAGATAAAAATGTGGACGGACGACGACGCCGCCGACGCCGACGACGGACGGACGGACGACGGACGCAACGCCACGGCAATAGGTTATCGGACCATAGGTCCGGTAACCTAAAAACAAACACAATTTCATGAAATGCTGAGTTGGACCTATTGATAAAACTCGTATCTGTTTGTTTGTTCATACAACAAGCCTAGTAAATCCTTCTCTGCATGTTACATAAGTAGAACCGGTATACATGACCAGTACAGAAACAGGGGTTCAGCAGTGTGCTGCCGAAAACAAAATATTTTTCAGTGAACCGTTCAAGTGTACCAAAAATTGGATGAAAACATGATTCATAGAACACATAGGTCAGACATGCTTAGAAGCTATGGTAATATGTCAAATGGATAATGCCCTTTACATTTGTGTACATCGTATAATTATGTCTGACATTGTTTCGAGTGCCAGATGGGTTTATCTTGGCACAGGGCCACAGGATCTAGGCTGTAGGGATGACGCATGCAGAGTGCCAAAATTCACTACCCAACATTGAAGAGAATGATTTACTTTCTTTTACAACATCTTGCAACATAATGAGTAAGATGTTGTGACTGCAAGCAGACAGATAATAGACATATCAGTAATCTCAAACTAGTTGGGGGGAATGAATTTTCACACACATAATTTATATTCAAATATTTTCTACATAATGGATTTTACCCTGAGAGTATCACATTTAAGCAAGCTTTCTCACACACCATGTTCATGTAGTACACGGTCAATCTGAACAAGACAGATCTGAATAATACCCATAATATTCTATACTTAGATCCTCAGAAATCAGCTGTGACGAAGCCACCGGCAGTGAAATCAGGCACCATGATAATACCTCCTGGTACACAGGACTAGTTCACGCACCTGCACATAAACCGTGAATATTGGTATATAGACACACAGACATACAGCACAGCTGGTTGAGACAAGATTTTCTTATCAACAATCTTTAACGGTTTTGTCTATGTACTTTGGTGGCATATTCCTTGTCTTCAAGCCAGCACAAATCATTTTTTTAAAGAAAAGAAATACCATTGAAATGTACTACTAATACCAGAAATACTCTTGTCATGTATTTCTGCTAATACTAATATACTTATTGACTGAGATGTGACATCTTATTGCATTGATATGTTTTATATGTAATATATAGCAGCTTGTATAAATACTTGAATCATATTTCTGTCATGACACATTCCAGTGACACACACACCACAGTAAAAACTGGACTAAAACTGAGACTGACTAAAATATGTACACAGATGACAAACCTCATGAAATTTAATTAATCCCTCTATTACTTTACGGTATCCTCCGTAATATGTATAAAAAAACTCGATTTTTTTTGCAAATTACAAATGTATCATTAATCAGTAGACACAGGTACAAATACAAGTACAGGTTTAAGTACAAGTACAGGTAGTTTTCATGCATACAGCCATCTTTAGGGGTGATGACTGGGACCTATGTCATCAGTTCAATCAGAACCCCTAAAGCGCTTATGGGTTTTAGGTTCAATTGACAATACATGAATTTGGCAAAGCTTACTTGAAATAATAAATTCTACACAACATGCACAAGGACTATTTCGTACAACAGAGTTCATCTTCAACATGGAGAACAATGATAATACACTGTATATGTGATACAAGAGGATAACATACATAGTATGAGCATAATGCTAGATACATGTAGATATATTTGAGATTGCAAGCTGAAAGGACTTGTACATCCTGAGTTCAATCTGGCAAGGTGTGCTTGTTGTGGTAACTGAGCATATCAACAGAACACTTTCTACGATGGTGTAATAAACAATATCACAATATACATGATATATCACTGAACTAATGTCACATGTAAATATGGTAAAATATAACTTTCTGTAATGAGCAAACTTCAATAATCAACAAATATGGAAATAACTAGATGTAGCCATCAACAGATCAAATGCACATTTAAATATAGCAAAATGTGTAGTACTTCACAATTCCTCATACAATGTAGATATAATTTTTACATGCATGTTACTTCCATCAAATGATTTAGACATGCATGGAACAGGAAATGTATACACCAAAAACACACTCATAATATCATATACATGTATGATGCGTATACACAATATATAACTGCCTAGAAGCTGACTAATCTCGGTGGTTTTTCAGTTCCAAGAGAACACGTTCTGGTGTCGTGTGCACACGGTGTAGCTGCGTAGACTCTGGTCCATGTAGTCCCTCTGTGCCTGTGGTGCCACCTTGTGAAGGACGATGAGGTAGAGGTAGTTACAGAGTCGGAGTTGTGTCTGGAACACGCTGAAGCGAGCACTGTTGACAGGTGTCACACCTACGGAGTCGAGCAAGATCCCGATGTACGCGTCCTCGATTGGGATCAAAACGCGAGTGTCACACAGAGTAACTATGATGTCTACAAGGTCCCCTGACAGCAAATAACCTGAGCCACTGACATACGTCGGGTAGTGTGTGGCTTGGAAATCATCTGCTGACACTTGCCACTTACTGCGAGGGTCTCGGATCACCTCCCGATCAGACATCACGTGACCAACATACAGGTTCCTGGCCAGGCCTCCTGACCCGGGAACCTGATCAGCTAGAGTACGCTTCAGTACCGGCACATTCACGAAGCAGTCATCGTCTGTCTTGAGCACATAGGAAGAGGGGCACAATGTGCTGCTCCAGTGGAAGCCATTGAGTACCTTGAGTGTCAGGTTTCGGTAGGTGTCAAGGTACGCTCCCTGGAGGATGTCCGAGTACTGTCGAGACTCGACCTCCACAGACTTCTGAATGTTCTTGCTCAATGTCTGTCCCAGTAGGAAGACGCACTGTACCCCACTGTGCTCAGCGCTGTGGCCAGAGCCAAGATGTGTGGAAGTCATCTTTGGCGAACACCACGTCTGGCGAATGGCGTGGCGGTGCTTGAAGTTACGGGGAGCGGAGGTGATGAGAACAGTGATCAAAGAAGCACTCTGACACGCTGGAAGCACCGTTGTCTGGTTGACGAAGGCCAGGAGACCTCGGCCATAGCTCGCCCAGCTTGTGTCGTCCAGGACTCCGCCCGTGTCTGAGGCCTGCTGAAAGCGAAGGCTGCTGGCGAGGTGCAAGTATGCTCGGTCTGCAGGACCCTGCGAGTCCGACACAGTTTTAGTCAGTTTGTCTGGGACAGAAGTGCCATCTGGTGTTGTGTTTGTGTAGTACATCAACAGGACAAACATTGACAAGAAAGCGAATATTGATGTCACAAAGAAGTAAAACAGTCCAAACTTAGCCAGAAAACAAAGTGCAACCCTGAAGGCTCCATGTTGCATCATCTTGAGGCCTCGGCATTAATCTGTAAAGAGAGAAAACAATTGTCAGATCAAAATGAAAGACATGCATTTCTTCCATTAAACAATGCCTTGAAATTGTTTCAGTGTTTTCAGACTTATAACTATCCATCTATTGGTTACAAATTATGAGAATGATAAATTCTCAAACACCAACAATGGTAGAAGCTCATGAATCTGGTCAAGAATTAACATACAGAACTGAGCACCTAATAATCATTATATACACGGTAACAAAGGGAATGTCCAGTTGTCCTTCAAATACCCTGAAGAGTTATATCAATTCAAATGTCACATATGTAGAAAGATCTATCACTGCTTTGTCCTATCTACAAAATGTACATGTATGTCCAGGTATCTAACATGCTGCTCAACCCACACCACCACCCCTCCCCTTCTCTAACCTCCAACCCCATACCTCTTCCACCCCCCTCGCTCCCCCCCCCCCCCGCACCTCCACCCCCCCTTCACCATCACCCTTTCCCAAAGTTTTGGCACCTCCCCGAACTACTTTTTTCATACAAACTACTTTTTTCATATGTCCATTTGAGGATCATTTACAGTAAAAAAGTGTTATTGAACATGTACAGGACAAGGTTAAATCTGTCTGCATATGTAGTTATGACGAGTGTGGTAAATGTGTTTACCACATACAAAAACGTGATGAATTTTGAAATATTGTTGACTGTTTTCCACATTTCCACCAAGTTTCATTTATCGGTAGTATCTGTTATATTGACTTTCAGCTTCTATGCAGAGATCAGAGCACCGGCAGTTTTGATGGTACATATTATTATTGCAGACATGTGTTACGTGTATGTGGCATGTGTTCGGACCAGGCATGTATCTATTCTGTCTGCTGAGTGTATTCTCCTGCCTGTCTCGCGGACCCTGCCACCCGTCCTCCCTCCCAGTGCTCCAGACCTTCCATCCCTGACCCCTCCCTCACAGACCCTCCCTACATCACATCCATACACCCACCCACAGCATGTTTGACTTGGCAACAGAACATTTATTCAGATGCACCACAACCATAACAAAACAAAAATCTGCACATAATAGTTTTTTCTCTGAGCAGAAAATAACAGCGGTCATCTGAGGCTGTACACGTCCCAAACATGTGCAGTTCGTGAGAAGATTGTGGATACTTTCAATCATACAACACTCCAGAAACAATACAGCACTTGTTTACTGCTAGAACTATTTTTTTACCCAGACAATTTAGAATGGCAAATGTAACAAACATCAGTTTATGATATACGGGTCTAGCTGAAGTGTGTCATAAGTGGTTCAGCCAAAAATGTGGAAAATAGTTTGCGCTAATGTACATTGGGTAACTATTGTGAAACATTGTCTGAATGAACAAAATTGGTGGTAATCAAATGGACACAAAGTTCACTTGCAATCATCATGGTTACTCTCACAAGACATGTTCTTGAAAATTAATTTTCACCTTGTCCATTTTATTTCCATGCACTTGATATTCTGTCTGTATAAAAAAATTAATAGCAAATAAAAAAAAATTATAATATCTTCGGCTTCAACAATGAATTCATTTTTGAAAAAGTTTTTAATAATTTTAACAATTTAATCATTATTATTGATTAAAACTAGTAACATTAATCATGTATTATTGCCAAAAAGCTACATACTGTATACATAAATGTTTTGAGGCAATTTGGTAACAACTGAAAGACCGGTCTGCTGAATTTCCCATGCAAAGTCATCCATTGGTACATAATCATATTTTTTCGATGATTTTTTTTTTCACATTATATAATTTTCTTGTACATATGTTTTACAAACATATTGATATTCCTTCAAAAATGTATGGCACAGAGCCAACAACAACAATGCTAAAATCCTAATCTCAACAGATCGCTGACCAAGGGCTGTCAAAACATACAAAACACATAAGGAAACTTATCCAAAACACAAACAAGGATTTCTTCCACTTCACAACAGAAAGCTTCCAGTTAATTTTTTGTTTATTTGCTTTTTATGTTTAGACATCTTGTGAATACAAGTATGATCTGTTGGTTCAACCCACCGTACTACAGGGATTTTTTTTGTACGGAATTGATTTTTTCTGGCAACCGTGCACTCCAGATGTTTGCACATTGGCAATAACTCAACTTGAATTTGGCAGAGTGAAATGGTGGTCAAATAAGTGCTCAGAAGTGAAAACTACATGTACCCTGTCACTAATTGAATCAACCATAGAGACATGTTGAACATGCACTCGCTGCAGTGGATTGGGCTACTATGCACTCCTGATTGCACTTGTCTTGATAAGAAGTCATACGATATTCACCCACACATGCAGCACCACATGCGAACGTGGCACATGACAAAGTTTATCATTCTTTCGGATTTTTGTAAATACTTACACCTAGCACTGAAATCACCACCACAAATTTCACCCATTGCTTATACTAAAGTTCACCAAAAAAAACCTCAAAAGGTATTTGACATTAACTTTGTTGTGCTTCCATATATGTTGTGCTTCCAACTTTGTTGTGCTTCCATATATGTTGTGCTTCCATATATAGTTTAGGATTGCCAGATCAATTTGAAATTTGAGATGTTTCCATCTACAACAGTGATATTATGCAGAAACTGAATTAATGTACTATATGTACACTGTACAAGGTTGACAATACTATAGTATGTATTATCTGACAAATGTTATTGGACTTCATACAACAAAACTAGACTGGTCATATACAGAAAGAGATGTGTTTGAAAAGTTCACATTATTGCAGACATTTATATTTGCCCTCAGGGCAAAAAAAACTGTATTCTGTATGTGCCCCAGGGCAAATACAGAATTTTTACGTATTTTTGATGTTTTTCCTGACACACGCATAGGATATAGGTAAAGACGTTTTTGTCAAATAATACATAAATTACACCATGGTTTGTTATATATTGGCCCTTTTTATGGGCCCTGACAAGATGTATAATCCCTCGGGCCTACCAGCCCTCGGGCATTTACATCTTGTCAGGGCCCATACACCGGCCAATATAAAACAAACCATGGAATAATATCTAAATATACATACGTACATATGTGACTACATCTACAATTAAGGCACTAACTTTAATAACCCGGGCCATTACTGGTATAGGTTTTTTTTACATTAATTATTCACTGTCCTATGTGCTTACTGTATGTACTATGCAGTATAATCCAAATGTAGTAGATGTGAATCAAAAATATAAACCAAATCCATTTTTTTCTTACAACGTTCAGGAACTCCTTGTGAGTACTAGTACCGATATTGTAGCCCTAAAATATACATGTAATATACTGAAATGATGCCCCTTGTCTTACTTCATATACTTGTTGTCAATAACGTTGGTTCCACATGGTAACTGAACCTTTCCGACAAAGAATTCATGTTGTCAGCCGTCCGTGACGAGTGAAGTAAACAACTGACATCTCACCTTTTATCATTCTGTGGGTAGGTCGGATGCTGAATGCCGCGGCGAGGTTAGTGATGAGGCAGCGGGCCGTCAGTGTCCATGTGGCATTGGTGCGACAGCCAGGACATCGTAAGACGGCCCGCCTCGGTACACGCGCACCTAGCCCGCGGAGACAAGTGCGCGGCCACGTGCTCCACGGCGCATGTAAACACTGCGTATTTCATCGATTTCTGATCGAATCAGATTCGATCAAAGACACGTTTGTTGTCAGTCAGTTTCTTTGGAGCAAGAACTGATCATACGAGAAGAGATTATTATGGTTTAAAGCTCCACGGGAGTTAAATAATCGAAACATTCTCGAAGGCAGCTATTTTGTATGTAAAAATCCTTTGTTTATCTCTGAGGTCAAGCGGGCGACAATGGGGGTGTAGCAGTGAACGCGACAGTGCTGCCACCTGTTCCCGCCCAGCAGGTGCCCTTTCCTGACCTGAACACTGCTGAAGTGGACAAGCCACGTGTCCCACACCTTGAATGATCCCTGATAAGTTGATCCATAGAGATTTGTACCATAAAAACTGAGTGTGTATCTTTTCCATCAACCAACTCAAAATGACCAAAGTAACTGAGGTTGTACAATGTATGAATATACACGTACTAGTAAGGTCATGATGGTCACTCATTACCTATATGTATACGATATGCCAATGATAATTCATCATGTTAATCGTAAACGAAAATTTTCATGGATAATCATAACATCGGAGTTTCTATAGTTAGTCTGCCCCTGATGACGTCATGAATATCTAATAACATTTAGCTAAATGATTTCAAAAACAGATCCCAGAATTTTCGAAACTCTTGAACCAATATCGTAGAAATGACCATTTTGTTGATTTATCAGTACCTAAAATAATTTAGTCTGGTGCCATATATCCCAGAAACAATATACTCCCCAGAATTGTTTCTGCATCTTATACCGAATGCAGAAGACTTAATGCATCGTGACGAGGCACTGAGTGACTGAGGCCACAAATGACAAAGGGATTAAATACACACAAATTGTAACTTATAATTTATTAAATATCCTCATATATGTACATGTTGTATACAAATTATAAATTATTACTGATATTATAGGTTAATAAAATACAAAATGATGATTGAATAAAAATATGATCCCTATGAAGGCTGCATGCATGTTTGCCAACAAAACAACAGCTCAGTACAAGTACATTCAACAAAGACAATTAAAATACTTCAGAAACGTCTCAGAAACGAAACAAATTTCGACAAAAACATCACTAATATTACACAAAATCTTTTAATGTAAAATTGTTATGACACAAAATATGCTGATGATATAAAATGGAAAGTTCTGCATGGAATAATGAGTATGGATATAAGTAATGTACACACTTATTAACAAAATCTATTGTCAAGTACACATATACATATACATGATATGTATGTCCAGTAACAACTGGCTGTTGAGTACACAAACTAAGTACAAACTACAGTCCATGGCTTAAATAAGTAAGCTAGTAACACAGTATAACAAATGAGTCTACTGGACAACATGTATAAAACATCTGCTGACAATATCACAAACGAGAGTTGATGCACCATGTATGAGCCCCTGAGTGGCGTTTGCCATGGCTACCTCTTGCGGACGAGGTTGGCGACATAGATCCACACGGAGAGGACGGAGTTAGGGTAAGGATGGATGTGTGCCGCAAGTGCGAACTCCACCTCACTCGACTCATAATTGTGGACACCTGTGGCGAATACCGAGTCCACGATTGGCTCCATCTCCGTGTATGGCAAGTTGATAGGGAAACCACACAGCTGAACAGGGTGGAAACAGAGATAGACATTAGTAAGACACATGCTAATACTGCTTGAATCAAGCCACTGAATCATAGTGTATCTTGTTGGAGCCAAGGCCCCCCTATACGCCAGTGTACCTTGTAGGAGATGCCCCCTATACTCCAGTGTACCTTGTAGGAGCCCAGGACCCCCCCATACCCCAGTGTACCTTGTAGGAGATGCCCCTATACCCCAGTGTACCTTGTAGGAGCCCAGGACCCCCCTATACCCCAGTGTACCTTGTAGGAGATGCCCCCTATACCCCAGTGTACCTTGTAGGAGATGCCCCCTATACCCCAGTGTACCTTGTAGGGGATGCCCCCTATACCCCAGTGTACCTTGTAGGAGATGCCCCCTATACCCCAGTGTACCTTGTAGGAGATGCCCCCTATACCCCAGTGTACCTTGTAGGAGATGCCCCCTATACCCCAGTGTACCTTGTAGGAGATGCAGCTATACCCCAGTGTACCTTGTAGCATAGACATAGAAGAGAGATGGACTGCCAACTCGACCTCAGTGACCTTGAGCTTGTGACAAGAGGAACATGGGTACTTTATTTCCGGTTTGAAGATTCATGGGAAAATTGAATTGTCAAAATACGTCGAATACCGTAAGTGAAGTCAACACTCTGAGGATTGTCAGGAATGAACAATGGCATTATGACGTTATACGTTGACAACGGATGTGAACGGACTACCATCTTCCTCTGACCTTTTGTGACCTCAAGCTCAATGACTAGAAACAGAGAGAGTGATATCGGAGTTGGCAGTCCATCTCTCTTCTATGTCTATTCTATAGGAGCCCAGGACCCCCCCATACCCCAGTGTACCTTGTAGGAGATGCCCCTATACCCCAGTGTACCTTGTAGGAGCCCAGGACCCCCCATACCCCAGTGTACCTTGTAGGAGATGCCCCTATACCCCAGTGTACCTTGTAGGAGATGCCCCTATACCCCAGTGTACCTTGTAGGAGCCCAGGACCCCCCCATACCCCAGTGTACCTTGTAGGAGATGTCCCTATACCCCAGTGTACCTTGTAGGAGATGCCCCTATACCCCAGTGTACCTTGTAGGAGATGCCCCTATACCCCAGTGTACCTTGTAGGAGCCCAGGACCCCCCCATACCCCAGTGTACCTTGTAGGAGATGCCCCTATACCCCAGTGTACCTTGTAGGAGATGCCCCTATACCCCAGTGTACCTTGTAGGAGCCCAGGACCCCCCTATACCCCAGTGTACCTTGTAGGAGCCCAGGACCCCCCTATACCCCAGTGTACCTTGTAGGAGCCCAGGACCCCCCATACCCCAGTGTACCTTGTAGGAGCCCAGGACCCCCCATACCCCAGTGTACCTTGTAGGAACCTAGAATCTGCTCCATCTCCTGTGAATGCTCCTGTTGGATGCTGTACTTGCCACGACTTTCTTCCATCCTGCAAAATAAATAATGACATAGTGATGATCTGATTTTCAATTCATGATTTTTTAATCATGAAAAATAGGAAAATCCTTGCTGCCATTATGGAGTGACAATGGACTTCCTATAAGTAACATTTACATGTACTAGATATGCTGCTGGCAAGAAATATTACAGAAAGTTTCGCAGTCTCACTACCCTGATAAATCATTACAAAGTGACCTGTATGTTGAAGGAGACAACAATCCTTACAAGAAAGTAATACTCTAGCCATTACGAATAGTCAGGAACCGTGTTCACTGTGACCGTGGGGCACTGACTTGGGCAGGAGGCGGCGGAAGGCCTGCATACAGTAGCGGTTCCAGCGTGTGATGTACCGCGACCGCCACTCCATGATCTTCTCTTTCAGCATGCGCTCAATCTTTTCCTCCAGGTCCTGCACATAGGAGCGGTCTGTCGGCAGGTAGGTCAGCTCACTTGGCTGCGAGGATACAGGCAACAGTTCTCAACAAGTATAACGCCATGTTTTTAGAAAAACATGGCAGAAAACCCGGCCCTTTTATATTTACATGTTTTCTATGGACTCACAATACTGAATGTCGAGTTCACATTGTAAGAAGATGTCCCATAAAACTTGGGTACACATTTTATTTCCATATGAATAAGTCATACCGATATGTATGCAGTTCATACAGAAAGTCAGACAATCAGTCACATCAAAGTAAATGATATGGGAAATTGTGTTGAAATTGTGTGCATCCTCAGCCAATTCATCTCCCCCAAGTCTATTTAGATGTACTGTATCTTTGTCAGATACCAAGATTGCTAGCCGGGCTCTGTTAAAAACATCCCACTGAATTCCAGTTCCATAAGTCGCCCCAGAACTCTGAACCTTCTAGTTTAAAATCCCGCATTACCAATATCCTCCAAACATCACTATGGGTATACACAAAGCGCCTTTATAATCTTCTTAACACTTTCCGCAATCTGGTCGGGTCTAACCCCTTCCCGTAGATATGCAAGAAAATTATCGATAGGGCATAACAGCCTATCATGAATGATGCACAAATCATTCAATATTTATAAACAGGTGGCAGGATTTGATGAATACGTTTAGGCCTATTACAATGAATAGATGTGTAGTTTCTGCACCCTAGGCCCCTGGGAATAATGAAATTATATAATAGGGTTCATATAAAATAGGAAAATTATGCCTTTATTAGCTAATTATTTCAACGACTGGTGTACGGTAAAAGCTCGGCTTCCTCACGGTGGTCTTGGCTATTTAATGCGGTCGCGCTTGTAAAGCAATTTTCATGCTTCACATTCATTATGCTATAGACTAAGCTCATTGCCAACAAATAATCCCCAGTGATATCCAGAGAAGTAGCCTAATAGGCCTGATACAATGAAATCAATTCGGAAAGAGAATTTCAAACTATTGTCTGAAATGATTACAACTAATGTATCACTGTCCATCGCTGCAATACAACATATTTCTACTGGTTATGTGTTGGCGTAGTAATATAGGTAATTATAGTAATTAAACCAGGTCAGACTTATGCGAGTTCCAAGATAACTGGTAGGAGATTCGGTAATTGCACTTGCGCATACCAGCCGCAAACTAATTCAAAACAGCGCTCTCCATTGTCATGCAATTACTGTTATTAATACATTAAAGACAGCAGTGTTCTTCGATCAGTTTAACGGGATGTACCGGGTTTTATCGCGAATTTGCGAAACCCACACCAGTGCATGCTGAATCTAAGAGAGTCGTCCGGAGAAATCGGAAGACAGGAGATACATAGGGTGAGGTCAACGACAATCACATATACCCGGCCCTGAGGGGCCGGGAATAACCCAGCATGAGAGAAAGACTAACCAATAAGCCTGGAATGTGAGGTCTTGACATGAAATATCAATTCAGCTTTTCATTGACAGGCAATTCGTATTGATCTACATGATCCAAGAGGTGTTCCGAGTAGCCATGGTTACTGACCTGGATAGAACTGATGCCAGGATTGTGGAAGCCTTTGTGGAAGAATGGCTTCCAATTCTTGTGGTTCGACAGATCATATGAAATACGACTTGGTTGATCATGTGGTTGAATATTGGCCCAGATCTGCAACAGACAAGACATTATGACTAGTTTTCATGATATTCAGGAATAGGACAAAGGGATTCTTTGCTTAACTCACATTGTCCTCGCTGACAAGGCAGCCTATGCTCTGTACTGGGCAGTAGTTGTCACGGTAACTGAAGTGTTCCCCAGTGCTGGCGTTCCATACCCAGTAGTCACTGCCCTCCTGGGTCAGCACGTAGGCAGTCGGGCCCTCGGGGATCGCAGAACCTGGGGTATAATACTACACATGTACACACTGATTCTTCAGGCTGGCAGGCAGTAGAGTACTGTAGCGATTGCAAACACCCACCGAGGAGCAGGTAAGCTCGCTTGCCAAGGTGGAGGAAGTAGTTAGCCAACAGCACCGCATGCTCCTCCTCATCCCCTTGTAACATCTGCAGGAATTGCTGAAAAGTGCAATGGATACTCTTGTTGAAAAGGAATCTTTCCTAGTAATTTTTACTGACGTGCTCCTGGCACACTATGAGTAACAGTCCTGAGTGAGTGATGGACTCACATCACAGGTGCTCCAGATGTCACAGAGGCCCGGGAAAACAACGGAATCAGACACAAATGGTATCATAGACACATAGCGTGCGATCTTCTCCTGTAGGACAGACATAAACTCAGTTACTCTCAGCATAATGATGGATGTTCTCCACACATGTATAAATGGTGCATTCTATACACGCATGTGCTGTTCTGTACTCACACTCTTGACACGGCTGTCATCGGACACGAGCAGTTCCTCGGGTGGTTTGAGGGCGCGCAGGTATCGAGTGATGAAGACAGACTTGCCGTTGATGTCCACGACGGTGGTCTTGTACTCGCGACTGGAGAACTTCTTCTCCAGGTCGTACTGCCACGTGTCTGCAGCCTGCAACAGCTTCTCGTTCTCGTTGCTGTCAAACTGTTGTCATAGAAACAGACTGGCGTGAGATTGGGTCGGTCAGAATCATTGTGGGCAAAGCATTGATAAGTAACAATTCGTCTTTATGAGTATTCACTGTGTACAACCTGACTCCAGGTCTGTATAAGTTTGAAGTATTATACAGACCTCCTGTATTATAACATACTCCAATCAGAAGTGATAATGTGTGCCAGATATTCTATGTTATCAAGTGCTATGACAGCACTGAAGTCCCGGAGATTACCTTTTCCCTGACAGGCTCGGCGGGCTGGAGCGCTGGCACTACAGTCACAAACAGCGTCATGTACGTGCTGTTGGACTCCCCGATCCCAATGTCAAGGTCAGTCTCTGTCCGTGACCGCTTGCTGTCGTGGCTGTAACCAAGCAACACCGGCGGCTTGTCCACCCGGAACGTGCCCTCGATCTGTTGTAGATCAGCGACTTATCCACATTAACACTCAATATCGACTCCGACTAGCTGTAAATCATTACTCAGACATGCACAGACCTAGTCATGTCCTACTAGTTTTTGTCTCTGTCATCAACCTTGTACTAAAAAAATCGTTTTAAATAGATGCACAATTTTAACACATTTCATTCCATCCCAAACTGGGAGCCTAAAGAAATGTACATGTGTCACACTATTTTTTTTCCCAACCAAAATTGATATTTTGAATCTATCAAGGTCATTTGAGATAAAATTCAAGGTCACCACTGAAATCGCTATGTATGGCTTCCAATTTGAATGTGCCAATATTTAAGTTCTAACTTGTATGGCTTCCAATTTGAATGTGCCAATATTTAAGCTCTAACTTGTATAGCTTCCAATTTGAATGTGCCAATATTTAAGCTCTAACTTGACATACTTGTAGTCTAGAAGTTTACTCCATACAACATTTCAGCTGACATGAACAAATCAAGCAATCTTTTCTTCAGGTAAAATTATCATGACCTAAATTCAACCCTATCACAATCTCAGAGACTCTATATTATACAGAGGCTATGGTATTCACAAATGGTAGAGTGAACCAAATAAACGTGAAAAAAAATCAAAGCAAGTCAGCTGTTTACTGCATTGATGGTGAACTTGATAAATGAAATTTCAATAAATGCTGGAAAAATCAAATAATTCCAGAAGAAGCTGAACACAAAATTTATCAGAGAGCTGTGATATGAATATTTGTCCCAAGGAGATGAATAAAACACATGATGAAGACAGAATATCCATGCTAAAAGACACACAGACTATCGGAGCACATTCAAACTGCACAAACTCAATATGGATCTCACCGTTCCATAGGACTAAAGGATGAACATCATAAAATCATATTAACATAGTTATCATGAGATTTCACAACACACAACAGGGTTATTTCTGTGCAGACAAATTGTAAACTTGAGTTTAACATCACAATAACTTATTTAACTATCTTACACCATTTGTTGACTAATCTTTGAAGAATCATGTGATGAGCCACGTTGGATGATAGCAGGATCATGCAGTTAAATATTGATACAGACGTTCTTACACATTTATTAATTAATTTTCTCCAAACTTGAGCACAAAACAAACCAACACCTTTTTGTGATGTTTTAGCATTCTGCACTCACCCTGGAGTTGAAGTAGATGGTAGAGAAGGGGATTTTGAGAGAGCCAAGCCAACGCTTCTCGATCCTACGGTGAATACTGGTTCCCTGCTCCCGGTTGTCCTGATAGCAAGGGGACAATACGTGATAATCCAGGTCTACTTTACTTTACTTTACTTTAGTTATCAGGTCATACATGCACGATTATGGTAACAATTGGAAGTGAAAATCGAAACCAGAAATTTATCAGTGAAATGTACAGAATTTAATGATAAGAACCTGCATAACGTCAACGATATACTCGTCAAAGATATTGAGGTAGAGAACGTCCTTGATTGTCTGTAGATTGCTTGGAGAGAAGTCATTGTTCGGAGGCCTGGAACACAAACAATTGACCGGAGTCCTGTGTGAATTTGTCAAATTTGTCAGCTAACTTATCCTGCACTGTGGAAACAACAATCGTCAATAGCTACTGCCGATGGTATTGGTAACCTTCTTCATACAAGTCTAAATGCTGTCACTATGGTGACCACGATTGTCATGTTTACTGACTTGAAGGGCAGGGCGAGTTCCTCGTTCCAGCTCGGGTTGGGACCATCAGCAACACTCGTGGCCTGTGTGTTCCTCTGGAACATTACCTCAATGTACGGCCGGACCTGTGTCTGGAACCAAACCACACACGACACGATAATAACAAGAGGCCAGCGAACTATTACTGACCCAAATACATACAAAACAAAATGGTTCAATGTCGGCTGGTTGCTGGAGTAAGTAGTTCCAGCTACATATCCTTGTATGGAACCATTACTGCCTTGTGTAGCCATGGTAACTGTGTGAACAGACGTGTCACATGACTTTTATAATGACCTCCGGAGCGATGGTCCTTGTCGTCTGTCTGGGAGTCCTGGCTGTTCCAGAACCGGGTCCAGGCCTGGGCGGCTCTGCTACACTGAAAGTACACAGACATGGTCAACATCATACTGACTTTCTCTGCCAAAATGATTCCTAAGCAATTCAGTAAATTATCTGCACACACCTACATGTACTACCTTTCTTCAACCCTGCTCCAAACCTCGCTTTGCCCCCCTCCCCCCACTAACCTGGCCTCGCCACTGCGGACTGCTCCAAACCTCGCTTTGCCCCCCTCCCCCACTAACCTGGCCTCGCCACTGCGGACCGGGATCCCGAAGGCGCGGACGACATTGACCAGGACCTTGACATCGGCTCCCTGGAGGTTCTGGGCCGTGACTTTCTTGCGATCCTTGCGGACTGGGCGCAGTGGCCGCCGCGGCTCCGCGAGCTTCATCAGACTCGGGATGATGGTGCTGGCAATCACAGGTTGATTATGGTAGTGTGTTGTCATAGAAATCATGGAATCCAATGTTCCTGAAGACTACAACTACCATGTCTTTTAGCTTTCTATTCAGTAATTGCATAATCATGGTACTCTAGCTACTTGAGACACTTGACTTATTCCAAGACTCATATCATTATCACGTTCCGCATAGCTTTGTGGTGACCTACGGGTGCATGTTATCCATGAAACCAACTAACCCAATATTAGGAACAGCATCCTCAAAAATCATCTCCTGCAGCGTTTTTTGGTGGGCCAGATGCCGGAACCTTGTCAGCACTTGTTCTCGTACCTTAGTGATAAATAAAGATTGATGTGTTCACGACAGAAATTATATCACATGTAGTATGGGAAATTGTACTATTGGTGGCAGTCTGTCAAGTGATGAAGATTCTATATGATCATTTTGAGTTGTTTAATTCTGTATTGTGTGAAATGTGAACTAGTGTAAGAACAATGTCTCTATCATGAAGTCGCACGTGACTGTTGTGTGACACAAATCTCTTATAGCCACACAAAATCATAAAGGAGGCTGACACAGATAAACTGCAATTCGGCAGAGTATCCACATTCCTATTGCAGAGATCCGACAGCAATAACTAAGCATCTGGAAATACCACACTGTGATCTAAAGATAGTACACACAGTGGCAAGCGCCTCTAGTATCATAAAACAATTGAACCAATGAGCACAATAAATACAACAAAAATTGCAGAGTTTTTTTACACTGGACAAAATCTTAAAAATAACATTACAACTGACACTATCAGGATAAAATCAATTGGAATCACCCAAATTGTGAGCATGTTTGCAACTCTGGAGTCGGCTTTTAATCCCTGTTCACCGTCCTGATTGTAACTGATCATTACCTGCTGCATGAACTTGGCGACTGCCACGCGGTGCGACTCCGTCTCGTCCATCTTCTTGAGCTTCTCTTCCTCTTTCTGTTGCTTCTCATACTCCTTCAGGAGAGAACAAAATGTCACGGCGGACACTGACATGAGTCTAAACATGTGAACAACTGCTAGCTGATGATAACAGCCTCATGATAACATTGAATTAAAAAAGAGGAAAATATTTCAGGTTTGTTTGACCAGCTGATGACATTCACTCACAAATTGGGTTGGTCACTGCCCCTGAGTTCCCTCCCCCTCTCCCCAAAATACATTCCTCTCTCACCGAGAAAGTTTCGTCCGGAATCTCCTTGTCAAAGGCGGGAATGGTTTTGTTGCGGAAGGCCTGTACTTCCTGTTCTCGAAGTTGGATCATACGGAATCGCCGCGACGACTCGATGTCATCATCTGTGGCAAAGTTGAACTCCTCCTGAAGCTGCTCCAGACGGAAATGATCCGGCATCTTGAAGTTTGAGATCAGGGGATCACCTCCGGAGGGCTGCAAGAGAAACAAGGTCAGTGTACTTGATGATCCAGAACACAAAGTAACAAGGATAGTGTACTTGATGATCCAGAACACAAAGGAAGTATGCTCGATGATTCAGAACAAAAAGGAACTAGACGTCAAGGCCTACAGATGCCTTGGAGGCATTTCGGTGTTAAGACTAATTTGTAATATTTATAACATGTTTACCATGGGCTCTACAATGCTCTGCGACACACTATTCCAAGATATCGACGAAAATGAAAAATGCCAATCGGCGAAAAAAATTTCAGGTCAAGGTCAAAGTTTATCCATAAATACCCCTTAGACATGTTTGTCTAGGGAGACGAGTCCGAAAATAACGACCGTTTCGCTCTACGACAAACCGTTTCCGAGATATCGAAGAAAACGAAAAATGGCGACCTGGCAGAAAAATTCAAGGTCAAGGTCAAAGGTCATCCTTAATACCCTTTAAACATGTTTGTCTAGGGCGATGAGTCTGAAAATAATGTCCGTTTCGGTCTACGACGCACCGTTTCCGAGATATCCAAGAAAACGAAAAATGCAGACTCGGCGAAAAATTTTTAGGTCAAGGTCAAAGTTCATCAATAACACCCCTTAGACATGTTTGTCTAGGGCGACGAGTCTGAAAATAATGTCTGTTTCGCTCTACGACGCACCGTTTCCGAGATATCGACGAAAACGAAAAATGCCGACTCGGCGAAAAAATTTTAGGTCAAGGTCAAAGTTCATCCACAATACCCCTTAGACATGTTTGTCTAGGGCGACGAGTCCGAAAATAATGTCCGTTTCGCTCTACGATGCACCGATTCCGAGATATCGACGAAAACGAAAAATGCCGACTGGGCGAAAAATTTTTAGGTCAAGGTCAAAGTTCATCCATAATACCTCTTAGACATGTTTGTCTAGTGCCACGAGTCCGAAAATAATGTCCATTTCGCTCTACGACGCACCGTTTCCGAGATATGCAGGAAACCTCAAGGATGACTGGGCGAAAACTCTTCCGACCTCTAGGTCAAAGGTCGTTTGACGGATTGATCCCAAAATCAATAGGGTTCTTCCCTATTGATATATGAACCTCTGTGCAAAGTTCTGTAGCCATTGCCTACATACTTTTTGAGTTATCGCGTGGAAACATAGTCCAAAAAACAACACTGATTTCATCCTCACGGACCTCACGGACCTGCCTTAACAAGAATAGTGTACTTGATGATCCAGAACACAAAGGAAGTGTACTTGATGATCCAGAACACAGAGGAACAAGGTCAGTGTACTTTATGAACCAGAACACAAAGGAACAAGGACAGTGTACTCGATAATCCAGAACACAAAGGAACAAGGTCAGTGTACTTGATGATCCAGAACACAAAGGAACAAGGAAAGTGTACTTGATGATCCAGAACACAGAGGAACAAGGTCAGTGTACTTGATGATCCAGAACACAAAGGAACAAGGTCAGTGTACTTGATGATCCAGAACACAAAGGAACAAGTAAAGTGTACTTGATGATCCAGAACACAGAAGAACAAGGCCAGTGTACTTGATGATCCAGAACACAAAGGAACAAGGTCAGTGTACTTGATGATCCAGAACACAAAGGAACAAGTTCATTGTACTTGATGATCCAGAACACAAAGGAACAAGGTCGGTGTACTTGATGATCCAGAACACAAAGGAACAAGGTCAGTGTACTTGATGATCCAGAACAGACTATGTCTGAGTACATTACAGATCATTCAGATGCTGTATATATAACAACAATACAACCTAGCAGCTACCTTCATGTACTCTCTGCTCTTTGACAGATACATACCAATACATGTATATAGGTATAAATATTATTATTATTCAAAATATAACATTAAACTATTGCCACAACTATCTTCATCACAATTTATGCATATTGAAGCCCATTTATCATTAAAACCAACAAAACAGTCAAGACTTATACATGTACAGGGATCGGAGGGGAACAATGTAAAGAACAGTCGAACATGTTAAAGGCCAAATATATGATGCTGAACCCAACTGAGGGTGAACTGTGGGGGAAGTTCAACATAAACTCTGGTCCTGCACTGTACATCTGCAAAATGTATGCATGGCTGGGATTAGTGCAGAAATGTGTTTGCCTAATTTACTGATACAATAATAAATTTGGGTGCAGATTGACTGAATACCATGCAACCCTGATCTGGCATCCACGGCCATGTTACCATGGTTACACAACTGACCCGTAGCAGACACATGAGCTCTGCGTTAGAGGGGTCGTTAGGATCTAGATGTGACTGTTCTATCCACTTGGTCAGCTTGTCCATGTCAGACATCCCCGAAACCCCGATAGCCGCCACTGCGTCCATTCCTTTCATCGCACTGCAACAGCACAAAATAACCGTATTGTCAACACATTATAGCTCTGAATATCCATGCAAGTGTGTATACAGCCAGTGGGTCTGGAAAGGCCTGGACAGACCTGTACATCTGGTTACTGCGAGTGGCTTGAGGAGGAATCAGAACATTTCCTTGATCGTCGACTGCCCACATGACAGCGTTAGTGAGGGTTCCCGAGGTCATCAGGATCACTTGTAGGTCCAGGTGGTCGCTCGACATGCTCAAACCTGAACAATATGAACAAATTTGTCTGTAACTATGACCAAAGTTAAGGACCTACAGCAGTAATGTGTGACAGCTTGAGCAGACTGACCGCTGCCGACCCCCGCGTGCGTGTGACTCTTGATGACATCACTGCTGAACTCAATGTCGTCAAGCGTCACGTTCTCGTTGGTGATGTTTGGCTCCGGGATCGCTGCATAGGTCACAGCCACTAGTGAGCTACTGACGCCCACCGACTCGTAGATCTGGGCAAATAAAGTCAGTCATACAAAATACCCTGAAACTGTCAGATTTTATATGTAATAAGGGTTTGTTTTCACATTGTTGGAATTAGGTTCTGAATTCTGCACACGACTAGTCCCACCTCCATTTTTATGCTTTCAGGCCACTGCATTATTTCAATGTTGAAAATTTGAGCAAATCTCACGATGAATTCCTGGCCAATGCACCTGTCAAATACAGCACAATTTTAGTTATACTTTTATCTGATATAAGTTCCTATAGAACCACTAAGTATAAGCTCAGCAACTGAAGGACGCGTCTATTCTGTGACAGTACTGACTTGGTTGGAGTCTGTGACACTTCCTTGTCATTGAAGAGAACTTTGACATATATCTTGTGGCGGTTGACATCGTTGCGACGTTGTTGTTCCTCCTTAGCACACTGATTGGTCGGAGTTATAGTTCCTCCATTGGTCAGCTCAAAATGTAGTCTTGGCTCTCCTGTAACCACATCAGCGATTCGTTGTTTCTTGTTTTTGGCCTTTAATTTCATCTTACAAATGAAATTGTGAATGGAATCATTAGGGTTTGATTTGTTTTAGTAACGAAGTCATTATTCACCTGGTTTCCTGCGGATTTCATTGTATCTATCCATAATTTTCTGTTTTGCTTCTGAGTCGGTGACAGGCTTGGGTTTTTCTGGCTTTGAAAGTTCCTCAGCTTCCAAAGTCAGACGATCTTTTTCAGCTTGATCCTTGTGTAAAGCAATAACTGAGGTATTACTGAGCTGATAAGATAAAAATATCAAACTTCACAATTCCCAAACATCATACTGAATGTATATCTTGAGATTCATGGTTACCAGATCCAAGTCATCCTCTTCTGTCTGTCCGCCCCTTGAACTCTTCCGATCTCTCTTTTTCTGTCGTTTCAATGCTTCTTTCTGCAGACAAAAAATATAAACTAGATTTGCCTTAAATCACGAAGTGATCCTTGACACAACCCCATCATAGAGTGTATGAGGTAATCACCGACACAAACATTTTATGATGTTTCATGAAATGGCAATGTGAAAGGCGCTGACACTAATGCAGTGCCACAAAACAATTGCCTTGCTGCTCTACACTCAAGGAGTGTTGACTGCCTGTACCTTGTCTAGCCGCTGCTGTTTCCAGGCCTCGAGCTCCCTGTGGTACCTGTCCATGGCCTCGTTGTGCTGGCGCCTCGACTGTTCTCGGATCTCGGCCAGCTCGTCCTGGATCTCCTGCTCCATCTCCGCCTCGTCCGCCGCCCGGTCCATCTCCTCCCTGCCACGAGAGCCGTTGTCACGCTTATGTTCTCAGAGAGCAGCAGTTCTGATTTTGTGAACTCAAGGTTTATGCAAAGCTCACAAACATTCCTTCCCTTCCCTTCCAATTGGGCAGAATTCCCAGTACTTTCTTGGTTTTGGTACAGTAGGTTCATTGGTGAATACCAAAGCGACTTTCCCAAAGATATAAGGCCATATACGTGTGATATTTTTGAAAGCGTGTGGGACTGACAAAGTTATATCAATGCTCACTTGCGTATGAGCAGTTTTGTGGCTGTGTTTGTGTAGTTCTGAGACTGGCGGAGTGATTTGATCTCCTTCCAGGTCTTTATCATGTGTTTGGACAGAACTCGATCTGCACTCATCTCATCGTCTCGCAGCTTGCGTGTCTGTCTGTTACACAGAATCAGAGGATCATAATCAGTCTATGAATTAAGACACTGTCACACACATCAAGTGCTATTAATGTACGAGCCGTGACTAAGAGCTTACTTGATTTCGTCTTTGTAGTCCTCCAGACGTTTCTGTTGGTCGGCGATTGCCTGAGGACTTGCATTCTTCTGACTCTGAAAAGTCAAGACACAGTGCATGAATATGTATCTTATAAACATTCTGTTCAATCTGTGTTTGAACAATATCTAAATACAATGTACTCACCTGCAGTGACTCTATATTTGTTTGAACATGGGCAGCAGCTGACTTCAAAGCCTTCAACTGGAATAAAAAAATAGCGGAGATATATCTCCTAAATGCAGACATTCCAAATGAATTATATGTCAAAGAACTTTAGTCCAGTACTCATGGTAATGTTAGAGCAAAGGGAACATAAAACATAGCACCAAGGGTGCTGTAGCTTACCGGCAATCATGAGATTTGCACAGAGTATTATTTTCCAACATTTAAATTGTTACACTGATCTTAAACTCAAGGTCATTGAAAGTCAAACTCAAGGTCACCACTCAAACTGCACTATATGATTTCCCATTTGAATGTAGCAATACTTAGGCTCTATCTTGAAGTGAGTATACTCCGAAAAATTCCCAAAAAAATTTTCAATGGCCAAAAAAAATTTTTCTTTGCTGGAAATGGCTCAAAACGAATAGTGACTCGATTTGGGACAAAAAAATAGTTTTTGCCTACCCGTCAAAAAATCAAAATGGCCGCCACACGCAGTCATTTCAAAGGCAACAAAACTTATACGCATCACAAAGGTACATAAGGAGAATCTTATACATGATTTTGAGGAAAACTGTCTGAATAGATATTGAGAAAAGGGCCACCAAAGACAAAATTCATCATTTTTTCGACAAAAAAGGTTGTTTTGACCTTTCAAGGTCATTGAAGGTCAAATTCGAGGTAACCACTCAAACCGCAATATATGATTTCCCATTTGAATGTGTCAATACTTAGGCTCTATCTTTAAGTGTTCTATGAGTTTACTCTGCACAGCTCCCATTATGAAGGAAAAATTGGGTGAAATTTTTTAAGTCCAAAAAAATTTTCAATGGCCAAAAAAAATTTTTTTTTTTTTGCTGGAAATGGCTCAAAACGAATAGTGACTCGATTTGAGACAAAGAAATTTTTTTTCGCCGAAAAAACTCAAACACATCACAAAGGTACATAAGGAGAATCTTATACATGATTTTGAGGAAAACTGTCTGAAAAGACTTCGAGAAAAGGGCCATCAAAGTCAAAATTCATCGTTTTTTTTCGATAAAAAAGGTCGTTTTGACCTTTCAAGGTCATTGAAGGTCAAATTCAAGGTCATCACTCAAACCGCAATATATGATTTCCCGTTTGAATGTGCCAATACTTAGGCTCTATCTTGAAGTGTTCTATGAGTTTACTCTGCACAGCTCCCATTATGAGGGAAAAATTGAGTGAAATTTTCCAAGTCCAAAAAAATTTTCAAACAGCAAAAAAAAATTATTTTTTTTTTTGCTGGAAATGGCTCAAAACGAATAGTGACTCGATCTGGGACAAAAAAATTTTTTTTTGTCGACCCGTCAAAAAATCAAAATGGCTGCCACACGCGAACCGGCGATTCAAGGGCAACGAAATTTATACATGTCATACAGGTACATCAGAGGAATGTTTTGAAACAAAAATCTCAAAACTGATCTGATAGTTTTCGAGAAAATGGCCACCAAAGTCCAAAATTGGCAATTTTTCATCAAAAATGGCCGCCAATTCAGCAAAAACGTTTCAATAAAAAAAATAAAAAAATGTCTTTAGATACTGGCCCAAGGTATGTTCTGACAAATTTATGGGGAAATTCATCATGTCAAAAAAAAGTTACAGACCCGGACGGACGACGGACGACGGACGGACACCGGACGACGGACACCGGACGACGGACGAAATACCATGACAATAGCTTATCAGCCCAAAGGGCCGGTAAGCTAAACATATATAAATTGGGAAAGTTATGGAAACCTTTTCTGTGAGGAAGTCGGCAACATGTTTCTTGTTGCGGGCGATGTACTGACTGTACATGTCAGTAAGGCGGGCCACGAGAACATGTTCTCGGCTAAACAGGTGGTGATGAGTGAAGGATATTGTGTTGATGTCCACATCCAGCTGGTATCTACCACCGCCATCCTGACTACGGTCGATAATCCGTCCGTCTGTGGAACCGACCTCAGCCTGCAGGAGTATACAGGGAACACATGTGAAACAAAGTGCCATTACATGATATTTATCATGGAGACTACCTGGATATCCTATTGTAAGAAGCACCATAACAATTCACGAAGCTTACACACTACAAACCAGTTTGGCCTTGTAGCCATACCTTTTTGTAGTCAGTTTTGAGGTAAGGATCCACTTCCTCAACGATAGGAGGCCGGGAGGGGACTTCCTTGAGAGGATCAGGCAGTGCGATCAGAACTCCATCCTCCCCGAACAAACACTTGTTCTACAAACACACACATGAGGACCCTCAGCCAGTCAGTCAGGATAGTAGACTCGTCTCTGTCAGAAGGCTTTGAATCATTGTTATCAGTGTTACATGCGACAGGCCTTACGTGATCCCCCTCCTTGAGCAGTCTGTTCTCCATACGGTTCAGGTTTTTGGGAGGGACGTCTGGCCGCTGACCTACAAAGAAGCCCTCCTCCTCCAGACACCTCGGCTGTTCCCCCTCGGAGACCTTCTGATCGATCGGAGCTGTTCAAAGGTTGGGAACACAGCAAGGGTGCTTTTTCATATTGTTCTTATTTTTTTCACATTGCTATTATCTCAAAGTATAACTCCTCATCATAATCCTGAGCTCGGTCTGTAAGAGTTTGGTATCGAATAGACAATACTCGTTGGATGAATGACTGATTGACTTCCAACATGTATATGAGAATGGATTGCCATAAAAGCTCCTAATAGACACAATTCCAGACAAATCCAACCAGTCACAGTTCGATTGATGCTATGGTTTAAACCACTTACTGGGAAGGATGGATGGTACAAAGTAGACTTTATCCTCAGACTCAAGTTTCTTGTGCATGGGCTTGTACTCGGCCCGGGAGATCTGATAGATACGCCAGGTGTCATCAGAGCTCGCTGGGATCAGCGGAGTCTCTTCTGTCAGAGTGAACAACGCAAATATATGATAACGAGCTTGTTGCGCATGCCCCTAAGTCTATTCCACAGTGACTGTTCAGTGTTCACATACCTTCACTGGTGGCATCTTCTTTCTTCTTTTTCTTCCTCGATGTTCCTGATTCATCTTCGTCATCATCCTCATTTTCAGCCTATCAAAGTTTTAACAAGTGAGTCAGATACCTGAATTCATTTTTCAGTCCCTACTGTATGAGTCCATGCTGTTCCAAACACTCACCACTCCCTCTGCTCACTCTGTCTGCTATTCCAGGCTCATGCCTCATTCCTCACCCCCTCTGCTTGTTCACTTGTTCTACCCTTGCTGTTTCAGACTCCCTATTCACCCCCTCTGCTGGTTCGGCTGCTGAAACTCCAGGCTCCTCCCCCTCTGATTGTTCTACCCCTGCTGTTTCAGGCTCCTTACTCACCCCATCTGCTTGTTCAGCTCTTGAAGCTCCAGGCTCCTCCCCCTCTGCTTGCTCTACCCTTGCTGTTTCAGGCTCCTTCCTCACCCCCTCTGCTGATTCGGCTGCTGAAGCTCCAGGCTCCTCCCCTTCTGCTTGCTCTAACCCTGCTGTTTCAGGCTCCTTACTCACCCCCTCTGCTTGTTCTACCCCTGCTGTTTCAGGCTCCTTACTCACCCCCTCTGCTGTTGCGGCTGCTGAAGCTCCAGGCTCCTCTCCCTCGACTGGCTGACTTGCTCCTTCGACTGATTCCTTGAACTCAGGCTCTTCTTCAGCCTCAAATTGTCGTGTGAAGAAGTCAAAAGCCTCATCTTGGCTTGGTAGTTTTGCCTGGGTATGTATTAAAAGAAAATCTAAGTTTGAGAAAAAACCTAAATGCATTATCGCAATTTGAAGTCATTATAATTTGTTGCAAATAAATCAGTTTATGAATATCACACAGCCCTGTAAAAGGGACCACTCATTCCAATAATTCAATACTGATCACAGATAATTATACTCTGAATGGTAGAGATGTAACACTGCAAGAGCCACTGTCTGTTAGAAAAGATTGTGTACATACAAAATTGATAACAGGCCATGAATGCAGTGTGCAGAAAATACCTTAGCTGGGGAAGCTTCCACTTTGCCAATCTAAATATAATCACAAAGCATATGTAGCAAAGACATGTACAGGTTCCCAATCACAATATGCGCACAATTTACTCAGCTGCATGTGAAGTTCTATATACATCAGTTGTTTAGTAGAATGTTAATACATACTGTAGAAGTTTGTGATATACTAGTAACAGGTCAAATTACAAAACTTCGAAAAAAACTAAGAACGGAAATGTACAAAGTGAATATTTTCTGTATTTCTATATTAGTAGAAACAACATGAAGAAGATCATATAAAGATGTCTCTTATCTAGCAACAGTTGTTGTCTTCTCATGACTGATGGTCTCGTGCATCGGAGTGGCGCTAAGATTCAACAATTTATGGTACCTAAAATCTTGTCCGGAGAATAGGTTGAATGGTTGTCGATATCCATAACAACCCTTGAGTAATTTTCAAAAGTGAGAGAATTCGTTTTGCTCAAGCAAAAAAGATTGCAAAGGTAGAGATACGACAAGCGCCACCCTGGGACCCCAGACCACGTGTGGGTGTTGTGAGGCAAGCGATCTCACCTTGTCTCCGGCGGCCGCCTCCACCACATCCTTCCACTTAGACTTGACCTGCATCGACTTCTCCAGCAGCTGCTCGGCCTCCAGATCTTCCTCCGTGACCTGAAACATGACGTCAGGTCATCGCACCATATTCACTGGTCTACATGCGGCATACGGATATTATCCACACTTTCCTGGTTAGTTTCCTCTTGCTCTATTCAACAATCACAGACCACACTGTTATATTGCAGTAAGTGGCGGTACTGACCACGCTGGGATCGTCGAAGCGTGTAGACCGACCGAGCGAGCGTTTGCCCTTCAGCCTCCGGTCCGCCTGTCTAGTCTCGTCATACGCCTCGTCTTTACCTTTGTCCTGTCAGTGACGATAGAGATTACAATGATATGTGTGTCTGTCAGTTTCATGAGCGCTGTGACACATTGATTGGCAGCATATGGTACACTAATCATCACCGACCTTAGCCGCCCGTAGTTTTTGACTCAGTTTGGCGCGTATTGACGTAGCTAAAGTTGAAGAAACTCTCCGTGGTGTCTCTTCTCCTGTCAAAGTATCAGTATGATATAAATCATGGAAGTTGATGAGCAGGTATCTAGCTAACACAACAAGCGATGGAATTTGTACCAGGTCGCGTGCTGCGTGGAGTGCGAGCCGTGCGGGCGGTGTGGTGAGGAGACGCCCCCGTGGTGCTTGACCTTTCATCATCATCATCGTCTCTGTCACCGATGTCGAGTCGCGGGATCTCCGGCACGTCCTCGCCCCCGCTGCCTTCTCCGTCTGTCCCGCTGCGCGCCGTCTCGTCCAGAAACCGCTGCTTCGTCTGGCGTTTGGCTGTGCGCATCTGATCCCGAACATCAGCTCCCTCTGTCTGCCGCAGTGTCTGGTCCAACTGGTGCCAAACAATCAGATTCATGCGAGACGAGATCCAAAAATACCATACATGTAGTGGAGAAGTTGTATCATATTGATTTTCATTGCACATCATGTACATTGTAATAGAAGGTACACCATATATAGTATTTGAAATCATATACATTTTTGAGGATACATATAACTTAGCACACACCTCTTTCTGTGTTCTTTTCCTTCGTTTCTTCAAATTGTCAACAAGAAGTTCCGACTGTTTGACCTCATCTTCCATCTGTCAAAGTAAAAATTTGATGGCTAAATTGTGAAATAACATGACCATGATGACATTGTTTCACTTAAATCACTAATCATTCAAATTGTTTCGCTTTTCACCAATCATACTTATATGTTTTCAAACTTGTAAACGTCTAATTATTCATAAACTTATAACATAATATTTCATGTTTTCTCATATCAAATTCAAATTTTGCTAAAATACACATAAAAAAGTTAATGACGTTGAGATATTTTTTTTACAGACTAGCTAGTTGTCATCAACTTCCAACATATTGCAGCGGCCTGACCTCAACAGTGTTGGCCTGTCGAGTGCCACTCTCCGTGGTCTGTTCCACAGAACCTTCCTCCATAGCAACAGCCTGTAACCATGGTAACACAAATACTACTCTAGACTACGACATATCCACGACATGTAAGTGGCATGTACCTATGGCATGTAATATGGGATACAACTAGTGCTCGATATGACATGCTGTACATACCTTCAAATTGTAATTTTTTGTATAATTTTTTCTAAATCATCATGGAGTATGAACATCAGGAACTACGCCAACCAAATTATGTCAGACTTATGAGATTTTTTTTCACCCATGTACATTTAAACACTTTTTTGTAACTCATTTTTGTGTCATAAACCAGAATTTACAACTCCAAATATATTGGAGATATATGTTTGCCTCACCTGTGATATATTCACATACATGTTTCTTGCACCAAATTTCATTTAGATAAAAAAAACTATTACTACCTCATATCTTGCTACCCACGGGTACTAAATGATAAAACTGAGTACATGGAAATATTCATCAAGTTCATGCTGTGGCGTATACTGTAAAAGAGAATTATTATTTCACAGTATGTGAAAATAAAACCCTGCAAATATATTTTGCTAGTATTGATACGATTTTCCTGATACGATTTTCCGAATGTCGCGAAATTAAAACACCATGAAAGAGTCAGACAACAAAATTTAACGTTATGAACCCTTACAAAATAATCCCCTTTTACAGTATACTTACTAAGATACTATAGTAGGCAACTCTGGCCAAAAAGGTATGATTGTGTAATATGAAGTAATCTAATTTGAGTTTGGTAAAGTGGTGCCAGACATGGAGGCACCAATCATCAAATTATGCACATCAAGTTGTAATAACCATTAGCATTAACACTGATTAATGTGATCCATGAATTGGAATAAACTTGGAGGCAGTCCTGTAAGACTGAATGCTGACAAAAATTCAGGTTAAGGTCGAAGTTTGCTTGTCTCAAGGTCGAAGACATGTTTGTAAGTAACTTCCATTTTGCTCTACGACGCACCGTTTTCTGAGATATGCAGAAAGCCTCAAGAACGAATAAGCAAAAAATTCTTTCAAGTTCTAGGTCAAAGGTCATGTGACGGATTGATCCCAAAATCAATAAAGTTCTTCCCTGGTAATAAGTTCAGCCACCATTGCCTGAATACTGTTTGAGTTATCGTCCAGAAACCGAGTCCCAAAAAGAGCCATGATTTCGTCCTCATGGACCCTGGAGACGGCTCCAAAAACGATAGGGTTCTTCCAGGTATTATTTCTGACCAGTGGTGAAAATTTGGTGAAGATACAAGTCATTATCCGAAGACCAATAACCAATTAGACATGTTTGTCTAGGGCGACGAGTCCGAAAATAACGTCCGTTTCGCTCTACGACGCGCCGTTTCCGAGATATCGACGAAAACGAGAAATGCCGACTCGGCAAAAAAATTTCGGGTCAAGCTCAAAGTTCATCCATAATATCCCTTAGACATGTTTGTCTAGGGCGACGAGTCCGAAAATAACGTCCGTTTCGCTCTACGACGTACCGTTTCCTAGATATGCAGGAAGCCTCAAGGATGAGTCAGCAAAAAGTTATTTCGACCTCTAGGTCAAAGGTCGTTTGACGGATCAATGGCAAAATCGATAGGGTTCTTCCCTGGTGGTATATAAACCTCCATGCAAAGTTCTGCAACTATTGCCTGAATATTTTTCGAGTTATCGTCCGGAAACCAAGTCTCATAATCGGCCTTGATTTCATCCTCACGGACCTCACGGACCTTGGAGTCGAATCAAAAAAGAAAATACCCCATAGACATGTTTGTCTAGGGCGACGAGTCCGAAAATAACGTCCGTTTCGCTCTAAGACGCACCGTTTCTGAGATATGCAGAAAGCCTCAAGGATGAATCAGCAAAAAAATATTTTGACCTCTAGGTCAAAGGTCATTTGACGAATTGATCCCAAAATCAATAGGGTTCTTCCCTGGTGGTATAAGAACCTCCATGCAGAGTTCTGCATCCATTGCCTGAATATTTTTCGAGTTATCGTCCGGAAACCAAAAACCTTGATTTCATCCTCACGAACCTCGGAGCCGGCTCAAAAAGAATAGGGTTCTTCCACATATCATTTCTGACTAGTGGTGAAAATTTGATAAGGATCCATCAAGGCAATCTAAAGTTATCGTCCGGAAACCAAAACGGCGGAAGAAGAAAAAAAAGAAAAGAAAAAAAAAAAAAAAAAATCTGCTAAAACCTAATGCCTTAATAAACCATATGTAGACCTAAACTATTTCCAGTTAGATCTATACACATGGATGTGTTCAGGCCTCAGAAACATACATTAGAAACATCACATACTTAGACCGCATTACATACATCGTCGATAGCAGGGAGAATGAAATACCGTGGATGACAATGAGGCTACACACCAAGCTGTGCCCTTCACGATCGCTGACCATGTCAAAGGGTGCCATATCCTCTTTGATATAACTATAATCATGATAACCGAAGCGATTTAATCAGCATGAAAACGTCAATTTCGGGCACCCGTCTGTTATTGTTTTAACATGCTCAACTAATATTTCGTCAATTACATGATCATTCAAAATTGACCAGAGTTGCCTATCCTAGTGTATCTAATCCTTTGGACAACACCTTGACGTAGTACCTGAAAAGGCATCGTCAAGTATTGGACAGATACAGAACAAGTACGAGCCATCCGTCCTAAATTTGCTGCATCCCAAAATTCGCCAACTCAATATTATAAGAGCCCAGAAACTCGTTTTATGGAAAACAAACTGCTGGTACAAAGATTGAATATCAGAGTCTCAATTGATGATAGAACTGGTTGGTTTCATTTGCATTACAAGGTCCGAAAACCCTGTTGGCGAATTTAGGACATATGGCTCATATAATTGAGAGAAATTTGATCTTTTTTACCCAAGAGTTGTCTGATTTACGAGGTCCAGTTTCCTCAGCAGTCATCGTCATATTTGCCCTTCGGGCACGCATTCGTTCTCTCAACTCCTCCCTGTATTCAATACATTAAGAACATCTTTATCTATGCCATATATAGTAAACTCCCGTTATTTAAAAGTTGAATATATCGAAGTGCCCACTTAAAACGAAGCAGGTTGGTGGTCCAGTCCAGTCCCCATTCAATAACATAACAAACGACGCCGGGTATAACGAAATGGATATATCGAAATTTCGCTTATATCAAACACATGAACTGGTTCCAATCCCATCAAATTCATTGAAATTGTTACGGTTAAAGCGAAGTCATTGCAGCCGGTCAATTTCACGCCCCACTAGTTTTTGACAATCGCCTCTCAGAACGAAATCGTGGCCAAATACATTGGCTATTGGTGCATCGCAGGCAGTGATTTTAGTTGTCGGCTGTCTGCACGTGTTACTGATTGATTGCAATCAGGCAGGCAATGTTGTTTCACGATGTAGTTACAGTCTTCTTTTCACACGATGCCGAGCAGATTTTGTCATATTGAGTAGATTATGCACCAACAGAATGTTAATAACGTTTTACAGGGCAGACAGTTGGCTATGAATAAAGCAAAGTAAGAACTAATTTATCAAAAGTCATCATGGCTATCAAATGAAAACATGAGTGTATCCATTGAACCACAAACACATTCATATAAACTAACTAATTTTGTTCCTGTTTTGAGAGAAACCACCTGGAAAAATGATTGAGAAACAACATTTAAATACGTAACTTACAAACTTCTTTTATAACGAAGTACTCACATGGGTCCGTTCGACTTTGTTATAACGGGAGTTTACTGTACTCATGAACTGATGTGTCATAATGAAGATCGAAGATGGTCATTTTAGAATCAACTCTACATCACAACAGCCACATACTCGAGTTACGAAATCTGTACTTGTGCTGAGTGCTGAACCTAGCAATGTTCTTAAGCGAAATGTTAAATCCACAAGAGCATACATGGATCATGACATGCCAGTATATTTCACTAGCACTATTCACTGTTATTGGGCTGAACTAATATTTCACTACGAACCTGCTTGCCATGATTCCAAACTTTCTTCAATTAGTCTGACAGAAACCAATGTGAGGTTTTCTTATTGAATTCTGCTATTGATCAGTCCTTCGGTTCTCACTCCTCCATTATCGCCCAATAAACAAGACTGGTCACGTCAGGCGCTTTGAATAAAGTGAAAATTTTGGTGTTTGGTCGTTCAAAATAAATTCAATATATTCACGATTAACGAATGTGTGCATATATGTATATAGGTGTGTCTATTTCACATTATGCCTCGATTATACTTTCACATAATCATTTTTCATTTTTTTGGGCGTCCACAGCAACTGAGGAATTTCTTGGGACGATGAGAAACTGTTGGTTTTTTCCTTGGCAAAGCAGGTGACGCCACAATCAGTGAGACTGCATTATGACTAATGATAGGCCTAGTTCTATCATAATGCTCGAAAAGCCGAATGGGATATGCTCATTGCCCTTTGCTAATTGCCCATTGATAATTGCTTTTTACTAATTGCTTATTGTCAAGAATCCATAACGTAAGACAATGAGTTTCCGTTAAATATTAATTGCTTTTTGCTGAATATAGTTAGAAGAACACAGTTATTTACCAGACTATTTTGTAGTGGAAACAGCTGATAAGTGGAAATTTAATCTTGGTATTTCAAAATCAAAGTGTATGATTATAGTTGGAAAAATTTTCAAAACTGAACCGTCATGGACGTTGGGTGAAGAAATCATACAGTCCTCTCCTTATTTATGGTCCTAAAAATGGCAAATTCGTGGAAAGTTGCTATCCTCGGGAGAGTACTAACGGGCCCACCGCACTTTGCAGGTGTCTCTATACTGTCATGGTGTTACTCCATTTAGTGTGAAAAGATTAAGTTTGTGAGATGATTTGTTACATAATTAGGCCATCGTTTTTTATTTAATTGTTTTACGAAAAAAAATTTGCTAAAACTTTACAGTCGGTCGGTAGGATTGAATAACAATAAATGTAGCTGAAAATATGTGGACGGTCGGGTAATAAAAATACCAATCAATTTTGGACAATAAATTCAATACTATACATGCTGAAGTGCTCGTACTTCCGCTCTGGTGACCTCCTGGTACATCATTACTAATCCTTCCTGTCAATTTGTAGTGGGATACCACCAAGACGTATTAGGAAACACATAAAATGGTGGCAATGGTTTTATATCGCTTCCAAAATATCACACAATATTATGTTTGATGTACATGGCTTCTGAAAACAACAATGGCATGAAATGCACATCTCATGATATTCTGAGGCATATAAAACACATAAAAGTGGTAAAAACTCAATTTTATCACCAACCCGTGGTTGGTGGGGTTTGAGCCAGAACCAGACAAGTGGCCGATTTAGGGGGGAGGGTCGGACCCGGTGCAGACCCCACTCATAAATCCGACACATCCCCCCCCCCCCTCCCACCCATAAAATCGGCAAAAGACAAAGCGGTGTCACATTGACCGTGAAAATAGGGTCAGTGGTCAATTCAAGGTCACGAGAATATTCAGCATATATCATTTCTAGCTGTCCACAATTGATTCCTAAGCTGTAAAGTCGATAATTAGTGAGACATTAGCCATTTTGTGATCTGACCTTGAAAATGAGGTCAAAGATCAAGTTCAAGGTCATGGGAATATTTAGCATATATCATTTCCAATATGTTCGCAATTGATTCTTAAGCTGTAAATTCGATAAGTATGATATTAGTCATTTTGTTCTCTGACCTTGAAAATGAGGTCGAAGGTCAAATTCAAGGTCACCAAAATATTCAGCACATCATTCCCTAGTTTTTCAATATGGATTCCTAATCTGTTCTCTGACCTTTAAAAATGAGGTCAAAGGTCAAATTCAAGGTCACCAGAATATTCAGCATAAATCATGTTCACTATGGATTCCTAAGCTGTAAAGTTGATAATAAGAGAGATAATAACCATTTTGTTCTCTGACCTTGAAAATGAGGTCAACGGTAGCGAGATATTAACCATCTGAACAGTTTTTGAGAAAATGACCATCAAAGTCCGAAATCAGTCAGTTTTCATCGAAAACGGCTGCCATTTTGAAAAAAATGCGAAAATGCAAAAACTAAAAAATATCTCCTCTCGAAATATTTTTAGGTATTTTTGTGGAAAATTTCAGAAATATTCACCCGTAGACTATAAAAATGAAATTGTTCACGCTTGGATGGACAGACAGACGGACGGCCGGAAATAACGCCATGCCAATAGATTATCGGACCATAGGTCCAGTAACCTAAAATGTGGACGACGGAAGACAGACAACAGACGCAACGCCATGCCAATAGGTTATCAGACCAAAGGTTTGGCAGCCTAAAAAAACTTTGAAATTATATCCCTTGTGATGTCCAAAGTGATTCACAATTACCCCACTTTCATGTGGTATTATCACAGTGCTAAAGGTGAAGTCAAACAGAAAGGCCTGTTAGATTCTGCTTTATTATTTCATGATCTGGCGAATGTAGTGGCGATTATACATGTATCCAGTTTATATGTATGATTAATACAATGAATGAAACAATACTGACATGTCCATATTAATGTATAAAGATTCATTTCATTTTGTTCAGGTGCAAGTCTATCTCTACTTGAAGCTACTGCCTTCGTATGTATGCAATAGTTTTTTCAAAATGAAATTTTTGTGCAACATATCTAATCCATGATAACAAAAGGTGTGCTCAATGATTTTGACCATTACAATTGTCTGAGTTGTCTTTTCATCCGTTTTAATACACATCTTGTACCAGTTTTGTATATAAACAATCGAAAGTGTATCCATCAAACCTGAATGTAAACAAATGCCCAAATCACGCTTAAAAGTCCCCATCGAGTACATTTTCCAGTTCGTATGTGCATATATAATGTAGTTATGAGTAGGTATGCACTTCTATGCTTTGTTTACATCTGCGTGTGATGGCTACAGTTCCTGTATTCACGCGAAAACCGCCTGTTCAAATGAGCAAAATTTCCCAGAGGATTGGTTATAGTCATTACATTTGATGTGAGTATGTCTCATTCAGTTATTTAGCATGTTTAATAGAAATATAGTTTTCAAACAATATTTACTGGTTTTGAAGGCAGTTTCTTTAAAACAACATAAACATACCTCATTTACCATGTTGTACACATCAAACATCTAGTACACATCAAACAACAAAATCTCCGGATAATTGGAATGACATATGAAGTGATACATGTACATGTATATTACTGGCATAAATAGATAATTCAAACTGTGAAAATGATAATATGGTTGTCTTGATTTAAGTACCCAGTACATGCATTTTGAAAGTGTCAGAAATTAGGATAGAAAATTGTATATCATCAAATATTGATAAATAGTGATATACCCTCCCCCCCTGTTATCTCGAGGGGGGGGGGGGGTACTAACAAATATACTTCAGTTCTGTAGAAGCCAGAGCATTAACAAGAATGAGATTCAGTATGCTGATAGTTTACTGCAAAAGTCATCAATGTTCATAATAACTTTTCCCTGAAATGAACTACATGTTTCACAGTGTTGCTGTGTAATCAGAAGAACTACATCTGATAATATACATTTGATAGTCGATAATCTCCTGTCAGTAAACTCTCAGCACATACTCGGCTGAGGTCTCTAGAGGTATATTGTTTCCATCAAAACATTTCACTGTGATGCAGTGAATATGCCTTAATCATACTTAATCATACAGATGTTAATCAGGCAAATGAACCTGAGGTTTATTGGTCTCAGTACCACATTACTTTGTATTTCTATCGCATCACATTTACTTGGCTTTCCTACCACATCACATTTTTTACTTGGTATTTCTATCACATCACATTTATTTGGTATTTCAGTCACATCACATTTACTTGGTTTTTCTGCCACAATACATTTAATTGGTATTTCTGTCACATCACATTTACTTGGTATTTCTGCCACAACACATTTAATTGGTATTTCTGTCACATCACAATTACTTGGCCTTTTTGATGAACCACATTTATATCAGATCAAAAAGACCAACTAGATGTAATGTTGTCAGTCAGAATGCTGAACACAGGGAGCACCCACCCTGTAATGCATCATTATTGGTGGGTTTATAACCTGAGTGCACAAAAAGCAGAAGTTTTTCTTGCAGGCAAAGCAGCGGATGTGATTATTGCGTTTTTCCTTGAGGTTTTTCTGCCGACAGTTTGGACAGGCGATGATAAGTTGTTGGCCAGCGTGTCTGTTTTCTTGCAGGTGTTGCTGAACTTTCATTGCCCCCTGTCAATTTTTACACACATCATTGTAAATACACATATATTCTAATGACAATGGAAATGCCTGCACTAACAAAGTGACACACTCAAACAGGAAAAACTTAAATACATGTATTGTAAACATGAAATATTTAATACATATATTGTATACTCTAGGATGAGAGGATTTATATAAAATAGAACAATTACATGTACGCAGTAATTGCTGATTTCAAATTGACAACATTTAAAGCCCTGACGTCCCTGTCAGACTTCCTAGAACTGAGTCGTACCTCTGGTACGGGTCGTTGTCTCCGTGGAACCGTGTACTCATCACTCCAGAGAGGACAGGTGCCGAAGTGTTCATACCCGGAGAGTTGCTTGCCACAGATCCAACAGATCTCAGTGTAACACTTCATACATGTCAACTTGTTACATCTGTCACAACAACAACAACAACAACAAGTGGGGTCAGGCATGAGTCAGGTCATGACAAGGACGACTTTTATGTTAGACTATCCTTGTATACACACCCGCCGTCTTTCTGGATTGGAGCGGAGCACTTTGGGCATGGTTTTGTGAACTCTCGAACCCATCGGGTACTCATCCTGTTACTCAAGACTTGCTTTTTGGTGGAGGATTTCTGTGGAAGATCAAATGCTCTATCAACCACATTACACCCTGCATCTGTCTTGAAAACAACTGACCTGCATTTGAGAATCTTAAAGCTATTGCCTTTGAATGTATGCAATATCTTCTTCAAAAACCAAATTTTTGTGAAACACATCTAATGCAATATAACAAAAGGTGTGTTCAATGATTTTGATGATTACAGTCCATCTGAGTTGTCTTTTTCATCCGTTTTAGTGCATATTTTGTACCGGTTTTGTAAATAAACAAGCGAAGTGTATCCATCAAACCCAAATGTAAACAAATGCCCAAATCGCGCTTAAAATTCCACATCGAGTACATTTTCCAGTTCGTATGTGCATATATAGTGTAGTTAAGAGAAAAAAATTAGTGATATACCATGATGAACGTGGAATTGTCAGTCTATCTCGCACTTCTATGCATTGTTTACATCTTTACATTGTGATGGATACAGTTCCTATATTTACGCGAGAACCGCCTGTTCAAATGAGCAAATTTTCCCTGGGGACTGGTTATTTTCATTACATTTGGGGATGTGAGTACGTCTCATTCAGTTAGTTTAGCATGTTTAATATGAAATATAGTTTTCAAAAAAATTTGACTGGTTTTGAAGGCAATTGCTTTAACGATTTAATTAGCATTGAACATTTACAGTATATACAGTACTTATACTTGCCTGTTTGTTCTCATCAGGCAGTTCTCCATCAGCACAGGGTCGTTGCTGGTAACGTGAACACAACTCAGAACTAAATGTTAACACCAATATGCAAAGCGCAAGCATGATTACATGTATTGTTGAGCTGCATACCTGGTGCCAGGACTCGTGGCACTTGGTGCAGAAAGCATAGAGACAGTTGAGGCAGTGAGCCAGCTGCAGAGCTTGCTCCTTGTCACGGACAACTGGACTGTTACAGCGCGGGCACCACACGATGTTCCCCATCAAATCCACAGTGTTCTGGATCAGTACACATTCGTTACATTTAGATACGATGGAAATAGAACACTAGAGTGAACAAGGCAATGAACAATATACGGATAGAGTGACCGATGAAATGACAGAGCGACACTCAATTTGGGGTATAGAATGAATTTTTCTTTTGGCCTAGAATTTTTCTGCTGAGTTTTTTTGCAGACATATCTTTGGGGTCTTAGGTCAAAAATTTTTGCTACTAGGCTTGTTGTGAATTACGCTTCACACCAAACCTCCAAGGCATCTTTAAGACTTATTGTCTAGTTTGTACCTACATTTTCAGTGTGTTCCACCATGAAAATTGAATAAAACCAATGAATACTCATCCCTGACCTGTAGAACGAGTCGCTCCCATCTCTCGTAATCTGCCTCATCCAGAACGGCTTGCAGGATTCCTGAAGGCATCTCAGTCGAACATTTCGGGTCTGGACACCTAACGGTATATGTAAATAAACACTCTTTGTGTCATGAAACTGCCAATCATTTTGTCATTTATCCATATTGGTTTGACATCACTGGCAACTTGGAATAAAAGAGTACATTACGTGAGCTGTTGAACCGTTCCTTCTTTGACATGCATGGTACAGTACGACTTCATACACTCAGCACAAAAGTGGTGCTGACACACTGACAGACGGAAAAACTCATGTCCAAACTTGACTTCAAAGCAGATTCCACAAAGCTGCTGGCTGTGACTAAATATCCTGTTGTTTTCTTCATAGTTGAATCTGCAAGGTAATTGTATTATCATGCTTATTTGGTCCTACAAATATAACACTAATTGATGGGTATATCCATGAGTATCACTATTACTAATATGAGTAATACAGGTGTAGACATAAACCAATCGTTAAGAGCAGGTACCCTACCGATGTAGCTTTGCCAAGCTCTCATCAAGTGTAACATTCTCTGTGATGGCTCGGGGATCTACACCTGTGCTGTCTGTGTCAGCGCTATCATGAATCAACTGGATCTTCTTCTCCAAACATAAGTTACTGAAACAAATCAATATATTCAATAGGATCATTCGTGGCACATGGAGCTGCTACTAGTATTAGGTTCCTGCACACTACACAAGAGACATATATTCATTGTTAGATTTGAGTGAAGTCTCAGAGATACCTGAGAGTGTTTGTCCGTAGCCAGTCGACCCAGACATATATCACAGGCATCCCGCAGTTGTCTGTCCACAGCTTATCCAGTTCTCTACAGAGGACACTGATCTGTGCCACATCCAACCACAGACAGGACATATTAAAACGTGGGGGTGACTGGGATGGATAACTCTTGGGCATAACCAACTCCAGACACAGCGGCGTCAAGTGACTCACATGGAAACTGGCATACCAACGTCGGCCTGCCGTAGTAAAATAATAATGGCTGTTTCGTTCTTTTCTTTTCCCATTTTCATCCAGCTTCATGACCTATTTTTCATAATATCTCTTTGTAATCTTGGGAGGTAAGAACCTGATAATGTGCGATGGTACTGTGGCTTGGCGTTCAAGTTTCTAGGTTGGGCTGCGCCCTCCACACCAGTTTCGTGGTTAGTATCTGTACTTTCTTGCCGTTCTCCGTCGGAATCCTCACAGGGTCGCCACGCCTCCACGGTCAGCCCATCACTCCCGACATCCACGACCACATCCAGCTACAGGCAGGCAATGTAATGGCAAGAATTGTATATGCTTTTCAAGTGGGTTAAATGTTTATACATGTGAAAATTGTAAATGCTATTCAACTGTTCAAGTGGTCTAAAACATTACCTGCAGACTGTACACTTCACCCTCTGCCGTTGTTTCCCCATCACCGGAAGATTTTGGTTCTGTTAGTATCCTCACTCGGTCTGTGTCAGCAAATATTGAGTTCAATGCCAGAATCTGTAAACACAGATGTGTACCGGCGTTGGTAGGTTTGTCATGAGTGAAAAATATTCCTGAAAAAGACAGACCCCATGTACCTTTTGACATACTATCCGAATATGGTCACTTGTTTATTTGGTGCGGAAACATATATACTGAGCATAATGCAAATATATATTATAAACATAGATCTAGGGCAAATATATATTATAAATGTATAGGGTTACATAATTTTAGGGCCCGGACGAGTCGAAAATTTCCGCCCCGGGTATCCATGTGGTCTAAATATATATCAAAATTTGAATGATACTCACTGGAGCAATTTGTAACACGTAAACGCCAGACATTGATTTTTGACACATATTATTTGTTTCGTTGGTGTTTATTTTCAAGTTGAAATAGATCACATGACCTCATAAATCTATACTTCGTCTTTTCCCCGATGATTTCCTTGTCATTCTTGTGATTTTACTAGTCTTTATCACAAATATTCAAAACAAAAACTATATCCTTATTCGTTCTCGGATATGGGTAACGAAATTCTGACCCGGGTAATTGTATGACCCGCACCGAATTTGGGTACCCATCGACTCGTTCGGGCCCTATCTAATTTTGAGAGATGACAAAATATCATAATCATGTCACATGGTTTCCTATGTACACATGTACATAAAACCCACCTCGTCATGATGATCCTGTAAGTTCTGTTCTAAGATATCAGAAGACAGTTCACAATCTTTCGTGTCATCAATTCTGTGCTGATCCGTCGACTGTACAAAAGTCGCCATCACTTTTTGGCAGCAGTATGATCTAAACTAAACATGCTAAGTAAAGTAGGCATAAACAGCTATTGACATGTCAAAAACAGCTAAAGGTTAATAAAAGGAGCCTGATCATCATGATGCCTTCTTCAAGTTCATGGGAGTTAGCGGCATGCATGCTGGCAATCCACATTTACAGCGTCTTTACGTCTTTAGTATGGGAAACTATCTAATTTCGTTGGATCATGTTATCAAAATTGCTGCACCACGAATGGAAAAAGTTTTACCGGTACGTTCACTAACTTTGGGTTTTTCCACACCCGGGGATTTACCGTTCAACTTTTTCAAACACCGACCGTATATTTAATTAACGTAGTCCGCTACCATAGATATAAAAACACTAGATAGGCCCTGGCCAATCAGATGCATGGGATGCAGACGGTCCTTCCGGTCGCCATCTTGGAAAGATGAACTTGACAACGTGCACACAATGTTTTGGTTACGGCTGCTAATCACAGGAATGCAGCCAGCAAATCCAGAGAGATATCTTTCCACGAGTAAGTATAACAAATAGATTGGCCATACATCGTGGAATCATATAACGATGAACGCTTAGTTATAATTGTTCTTACTGATTGACACTGATGCTCACAAGGTGAGCGATAATGTGGGCAATTTGTTATACAGTATTGTTTTGATCGGACCCATACTGATAGCAGAGCATGACGACAAGATCATAACGCACTAAGATTGGCATATTCCTAAATTGCGGACAATAATGGCTCATTTAAACACAAATGTAATCATTAAAATTTCACAAATCAGGCAAAACAACAATTTAATCCTCCAACTTATTTGTTACATATTAAATTCTAGATCTAGAATCTGTTTGAAAACTCAAAAGTATTCAAATATACCAATCAAAGTGGAAAGTCCTGACCTGAGGAGTGTCAAGTGTTAAGTCTCACAGTGGGGGAACCTGAGCGATAATCCTCTTGCTCGGCTGAACCTGTGGTCTCGATGGAAAATTTAACATACCCGTATTTCCTTGCCAGTGCCTTTGGAAAATTGAAATACACAATTCACAAGTTACCAGAGTTGGTCAATTGTCATGTTGTGGCTATAGCATCGAGATGTATCATTTAGATTGTGTTGTGACATGGTAAAAGAGGTACATTAATATACATTTACAGCCGTATTATTAATGATAAATTTAGTGACTAGATAAATGGTAGTTATAAGAAACACTATTTTAAAAGAAGTATTATAACTGCTGAACAAATATCATTGAAAATATCATACTGGGCTACTGGCTATGCCTGTAGTGTGATAGACATTATTTTTGGACTCGTTGCTCTACACATTCATGACTTAAGTGTATTAGAGATGAACTTGACCTTTCATCTTGACCTTAGACCTTGACATTAGATTTTTTTGCTGAGTTGACATTTTTAATTTTTGTCGATATCTTTGAAACGGTGTGTCGTAGAGCCCTTGGCAAACATTTTATAAATAATGTGAATTAGTTTGAACACCGAAATGCATCCAAAGCATCTTCATGCTTTGACGTCTAGTTTGGATATGCTAATTATTCCACTTTCCGTATGTCATCAGGTTTCAACCCATGGCAATTGTGTTGGGCTTGATGACACCAGCCTGATGCAACACAGCATGTCCTCGTACGTGCCACCGGACTCTCGAGAGGATGACGTTAACAACACAGCATGTCCTCGTACGTGCCACCGAACTCTCGAGAGGATGACGTTAACAACACAGCATGTCCTCGTACGTGCCACCGGACTCTCGAGAGGATGACGTTAACAACACAGCATGTCCTCGTACGTGCCACCAGACTCTCGAGAGGATGACGTTAACAACACAGCATGTCCTCGTACGTGCCACCGGACTCTCGAGAGGATGATGTTAACAACACAGCATGTCCACGTACGTGCCACCGGACTCTCGAGAGGATGACGTTAACAACACAGCATGTCCAGCACGTCATCCGCCACATTATCTGTTAACATTTTTTATCTTTTTTGGGAGGCTGATGAATTAAGGCATTTCGGAAGAAATGCCTTTATGGTTTTAGCAGAATTTTTTTTTTCCTTTTTTTTTTTTTCCCCGCCGTTTTGGTTTCCGACCTATAACTTTAGTTTCCCTCGATGTATCTTCGCAAAATTTTCAGCATTGGTCAGACATATTATGTGGAAGAACCCTATTGTTTTTCAGCCGGACCCGAGGTCCGTGAGGTTGAAATCAATGTTGTTTTTTGGACTTTGTTTCCACACGATAACTCAAAAAGTATGTAGGCAATGGCTGCAGAACTGTGCGTGGAGGTTCATATATCAACAGGGAAGAACCCTATTGATTTTGGGATCAATCCTTCAAACGACCTTTGACCTAGAGGTCGGAAGAGTTTTCGCCCAGTCATCCCTGAGGTTTCCTGCATATCTCGGAAACGGCGCATCGTAGAGCGAAACGGACGTTATTTTCGGACTCGTCGCCCTAGACAAACATGTCTAATGGGTATTATTGATGAACTTTGACCTTGACCCGAAATTTTTTTGCCGAGTCGATATTTTTCATTTTCATCGATATCTAGTATATATCATAAATTTATCATCACACCGAAACGCCTCCAAAGCATCTTTAGGCCTTGATGTCTAGTTAGGGCATTTCGGCCCGAAATGCCCTTATGGTTTTGTCTGGTTTTTTTTTTTTTTTTTTTTTTTTTTTTTTTTTCTTCTTTTTTTTTTACTTTCCGCCGTTTTGGTTTCCGATCAATAACTCGGGAACGCCTGAACGGATCTTGTCCAAATTTACACCACTGGTCAGAAATATTACATGGAAGACCCCTATTGTTTTGGAGGCGGCTCCGGGGTCCGTGAGGTCCGTGAGGATGAAATCAAGGTTGATTTCGAGACTTGGTTTCCGATCGATAACTCAAAAAGTATTCATGCAATGGCAAGTATTCTCTGCATGGGAGTTCATATACCACCAAGGAAGAACCCTATTGATTTTGGGATCACTCCGTCGAACGACCTTTGACCTAGAGCTCGGAAGAATTTTTGCTGATTCATCCTTGAGGCTTTCATGCATATCTCGGAAACGGTGCGTCGTAGAGCGAAACGGAGCTCAATTTCGGCCTCCTGGCACTAGACAAACTAGTCTAGGGGGTATCTTGGGTCGAAACGACCCCTGGTGTCGATTTTTTTTTTCGCCGACTCGGCACTTCCTGTTTGGCCGTATCTCGGAAACGGTATGTCGTAGAGCGAAACGGAGCTCAATTTCGGCCTTCTGGCACTAGACAAACTAGTCTAGTGTGTATCTTCGGTCGAGACGACCCCTGGTGTCGAATTTTTTTTTGCCCACTCAGCACTTCCTGTTTGGCCGTATCTCGGAAACGGTGCGTCGTAGAGCGAAACGGAGCTCAATTTCGGCCTTTTGGCACTAGACAAACTAGTCTAGTGTGTATCTTGGGTCGAGACGACCCCTGGTGTTGAATTTTTTTCTCGCGGACTCGGCACTTTCTGTTTGGCCGTATCTCGGAAACGGTGCGTCGTAGAGAGAAACAGAGCTCAATTTCGGCCTCCTGGCACTAGACAAACTAGTCTAGTGTGTATCTTGGGTCGAGACGACCCTGGTGTCGATTTTTTTTTTCGCCGACTCGGCACTTCCTGTTTGGCCGTATCTCGGAAACTGTGCATCATACAGGGATACGGAGCTCAATTCCGGCCTTCTGGCACTAGACAAACTAGTCTAGTGGGTATTTTGGGTCGAGACCACCCCTGGTGTCGAATTTATTTTCTCCGACTCGGCACTTCCTGTTTGGCCGTATCTCGGAAATGGTGAGTCGTAGAGCGAAACGGAGCTCAATTTCGGCCTCCTGGCACTAGACAAACTAGTCTAGTGTGTATCTTGGGTCGAGACGACCCCTGGTGTCAATTTTTTTTTCGCCGACTCGGCACTTCCTGTTTGGCCTTATCTCGAAAACGGTGCGTCGTAGAGCGAAACGGAGCTCAATTCCGGCCTTATGGCGCTAGACAAACTATTCTAGTGGGTATTTTCAGTCGAGACGACCCCTAGTGTCGAATTTATTTTCGCCGACTCCGCACTTCCTGTTTGGCCGTATCACGGAAATGGTGCGTCGTAGAGCGAAACGGAGCTCAATTCCGGCCTCCTGGCACTAGAATAACTAGTCTAGAGGGTATCTTGCATCGAGACGACTTCTGGTGTCGAATTTTTTTTTGCCGACTCAGCACTTTCTGTTTGCCATATCTCAGAAACGGTCCGTCGTAGAGCGAAACGCAAAGATGCCTAAGGACGGGGTATGTCACTTAAACTTTGACCACGGACAGATTCAGAGTCATTATGGTTCTAGACGCGGTCTCTTAGGTAAATGTTAGGTAGGAATAGAACTCTCACGAAATGCCCCAAGGCATCTTCAGGCCTTGACGTCTAGTTTTTCAATAAATTTGTGTGAATATGTATTGGGTCAATACCCCCAGACTCTTTTTTTTTGTCATTTTTAGCTTACCGGCCCTTTGGGCCGATAAGCTATTGTCATGGTTTTTCGTCCGGCGTCCGTCCGTCGTCCGTCCGGTTCTGTAACTTTTTTTTGACGTGATGAATTTCCCCATAAATTTGTCAGAACATACCTTGGGCCAGTATCTAAAGACGTTTTTTAAATTTTTTTGATTGAATCGTTTTTGTCGATTTGGCGGCCATTTTTGACGAAAAATTGCCAATTCTGGACTTTGGAGTCCATTTTCTCAAAAACTGTCTCATCAGTTTTGAGATTTTTGTTTCAAAACATTCCTCTTATGTACCTTTATGATGTGTATAAGTTTCGTTGCCCTTGAATCGCCAGTCTGTGTGTGGCGGCCATTTTGATTTTTTGACGGGTCGGCGAAAAAAAATTTTTTGTCCCAAATCAAGTCACTATTTGTTTTGAGCCATTTCCAGCAAAAAAAAAAAAATTTTTTTTTTTGGCCATTGAAAAATTTTTTGGACTTGGATTCCTTCATAATGGGAGCTGTGCAGAGTAAACTCATAGAACACTTGAAGATAGAGCCTAAGTAATGGCACATTCAAATGGGAAATCATATATTGCGGTTTGAGTGATGACCTTGAATTTGATCTTCAATGACCTTGGAAGGTCAAAAACGATGAAATTTGTCTTTGGTGACCATTTTGTCTAAATCTATTCAGACAGTTTTTCTCAAAATCATGTATAAGATTACCTTTATGTACCTTTGTGATGTGTAATTTGATTTTGTACTATATATAGTCCATACAGAAAATGTGTTTCCCTCAACATTTACGAACATGTTTTGACAATTAGAGTTCAAGATCAGTGTAACAATTTATATGTTGGAAAATCAATACTCTGCGTTTCTCATGATTGCCGGTAAGCTACAGCACCCTTGGTGCTATGTTTTTTGATTGAATCGATTATGCAGTTTTGGCGGCCATTTTTATCCCGAAAATGGCTGTTTTTGCATGTTTTCAACTTTACAAATTATTTTCTCAAAAACTGTCTGATCAGTTTTGAAATTTTAGTTTCAAAATGTTCCCCCCATGTATCCTTATACTAGTAATGTGTATAAAAAAAATGGTAATCACTTTTGACCATATTTGTATAAAGAGAAGGTAATCACTTTTGAACATAGTTGTATAAAGATATGCTAATCACTTTTGACCATATTTGTATAAAGAGATTACAATCACTACTTAACATACCGTAATGGCCCGAAATACCGCCCCGGCGCTTAATAGTGCTTTACATGTTTCAGCCCCGGCGCTAATACGAGACCGGCGGGTAAACGAGACCGGCGCTTAATAATACAATGAGCAAAAACGATATATTTTGAAAGCTTGTGCGCGTGAACGCACCGATTTTCTTCACTGTATTTAGTGATACCCAGCGCGCGGTGCATGGCTGGAAGGGGGGAATGGGAGTTGAGGGCATAATGACGGGCGGTTACATCGAGGATGGTGTTAATCCAATGGCTAAGAACAGCAGATACACGGTAGATAAGCTTATAAATTATAGTAAAATACATCGTGATGAAGCTTGCAAATTCAATAGAAAATCTACCGGTGCTGGTACCTGCCGATATTCTGTAAATCAGTCAGTTTTTCAGAGAGTTTGGATTTATTATGTTATATCGGTGTGTTACATGACCGGTTCATACACAGACCTACTGCATACGTTATGTTCGTAGTAGATGTCGCATGGCGCCGCAATACATGCAACCAATAAAGATATATGGTAATGGTTATTTATATTATGCTGATATGAATGTAATGTAATGTTGGGTCTTGGGGAATGGATAGCATTAAGTTAGTCAGTACAATTATATATAAATGCAGCTGCTCAATTGCATCACCTAATTGATTATTCACAAATGCATTGTCCACAGGAATTTTAGAAAATATCCAACTTCAGCCATGTAGTGATTAATCTCCCGGCCTTAATTCGGAAATCCAGATGTGTACATGTAATTTCAGTGTGTGACTCTGTCCACCCCTACCATCACCCTCCATGATTCTCCAACATAAACAAGTGGACTGTAAACATTAGATTGCTGTGAACATGACAGTCAAATGGGGTTGGATGTACAATAACGTGGGCATTGTGAGACATAGCCTGTGATTGGTTCAAAACTGGTCACATGGTTTAGAAAGCATGGCTTTTTATTTATTCATTTTTTTATTTATTTTTACTTTTTTATTTATTTATTTTTATTTTTTTTAATTTATTTTTATTTATTTATTTTTTTTAATCTTTTTTTCATATATCTTTATTTGTATTTTTATCTTTTATTGGTTTTGAACATGTGTACTTAAAAATATTGTAACTTTTAATTTGGAAATTGCAACGTTATAATCCTTGGCTTCTATGCATTCCCTTTGAACATCTATATTTTTTATGTAACTCTGTGGAATTGTACTTGTCAACGTTGATATTGAAATAAACTTATTGAATGAATGAATGAAAGCATGGCGCTGATTGGTCACACCCACATTTGCCCACTTTATCCTACATTTGCTCCGTATTGAATGAATGAATGAAAGCATGGCGCTGATTGGTCACACCCACATTTGCCCACTTTATCCTACATTTGCTCCGTGAAAATGTTTACTCGATTTGAAGTGAATGCCTGTACGGCCTATGGTCAGATGGTACTACGGCCTACTGCCTGCACACTACTGGCAGTATAGTTCATGCTCCGAACGTGGGGGGTATTATCCCACGTTCTGGCACTCTGAATGCATCGTCCCATGATGAGAACAGTGCCAGGAAAAACCCATCTGGCACTCTGTGGTTGTCAAGCAAAACGTCATGAAAAACAACGAAAACGTAAGCAAAAGCTACGTAACTAAGGTCATGTAAACACCGGCAAAATGGACAGTGTTTTGGTTTGAAAGTTAGATCGCAGAGACTTGTGCCAAGATAAACCCATCTGGCACTCGAAACAATGCCATATGCATATATTCGGAGCATGAACTACTGCCAGTACTGGTCGTGGTCGTGGGCGCCGTGGCGAACATCAACATTGATGGCGCACATCAACAAGTTGGATTCCTTTTTGACAGTCGCCAATGTAAACAAACTGAACCGGAAGTGACAATCATCTTTCCAAGATGGCCGCCAGAAATCCCACCCTCTGATTGGCCAGGGCCTATCTAGTGTTTTTATATCTATGTCCGCTACAGACAGTGAGGTAACAAAGAGTCAAAAATTAAAAATTATTTCTTGAATATTTCCTCTTCAAAATGACCGATCTGATCAGCATCCTAATACTGAAAAGAAAATAGGGGGTCACCAGCTGGTCACCGTGCTGGGTTTTTCGACATATTCGATCAAACTCACAAAAAAAATTGCCTAAAATGACATAAATTATGGCATTTTTGCACATTTTTGGGTCCATATCTTGCACCATGTTTTCCATGCGAACAGATACGGTGACCACCTATTTTCTTTTCAGTTTAGGATGCTGATCAATTACTCTATGTCATTTTGAAGCTCTAGAATATGTTGATGCAGTTATTTATTAAAAAAAAACTCTTTCACCCCCTCCCCTCACTGTTTGGAGCGGACTACCTTGAGTATCAACGACAGCCGAGGGACCATAGACATACATGTACATAGTCGCAGATCTATATGTATTTATTATACCTCATGCTATACGAATCCTCGCCGCTGATGAGTTAATCAGCAGTGAAACAACACGCATGTTCCACGTCAAACGTAACATCATCCCTAGCAGCAGGGAACATTCTTGCCATGAACATTGCCCAAAATGTTTACCGCTGTGGTTGGAGACTTGTGAAGATTGCCGACTTCAACAATGGCTTATGACGTAAATTTGCAGATGTGTGTATAACTTTAGCACTACTCACGGGCAGAGCCCTATTCAACCACAGGCTAAAATGTTTCAATCTAGATTTGGCGCCAAAAGTTTTAAAAGGGGATATTTCCCGCATTATGACATCACACCCATCATCAGCTGATTGCATGATTCTCCCTGATTGGCTAATTTGAGTGACAGCTTTGTAGCATGACAAAACTGCACCATGATGACAATGTAAACAAACAGCTGTCAAGTGAAAAAATATGGAATTAACTTAAAATTGAGCGACATAAATCGTTGGAAACAGCTGAGAGGGGAAGAAATGATACACAGTGTGTATATCATGCATTCAAAGCATGTTTTTGTTCTAAAATAAGTTCACAAATCCTGACCCACTCAGTGTGACAGGGTGTCAGGCGAAAACCGTTGTCGGCTCAGGAAGGGACTAACACTTAACTCTGTTAATGGTCTGAACTAGTATAACTTCACAATAGATGCTTTGCTGTGACGTCACACTGGACGGCAAAATCATGTACGACGTCCAGTGTTTGTCGGTTCTATTGTGATTTCACTGGGGATTTTGCCGTCCAGTATGGCGTCATAAATAGAGAAGAAAAACGTTATGACGTCACTTGCAAAGCATCTATGAAATCAGTGACGTTTGGTATGATAAATAAATGGTGACTGGTTTGTCAGGAAACGAGACAAAATGTCCCCCTCGAAGGCAATGTTGCCCTCGGCTTCGCCTCCAAACCAGTCACCATTTACATATGTAAAGTCGGTGACCCCACGATAAGGAGGTATATCCCATTACTGAAGTGTCATCGAATTGTCTTATTAACCTGCCCGCACTGCAGCACCATAACCGTGGTATCACTACTCGCGCACACCACGTCATAATGCTATAGTGCTTTCCCCTTTCGAAGAGACCTCATCCCCAAGGTCAGCTATATCCCACTGTTGAGCCACATCACCCTGGTCCTCAGGGATCAGGAACCTGATATTTACACACATGGCTGTGATGTGAGTCAACAATGGGGGCCGACCCAGGACCGACGCCGAGAGAATCCAGTGGTTCGAAAGGTACGGCACCAATGTAAAATCGTCGACCCCACGATAAAGAGGTATACCCCATTACTGGAGTGTCACCGAATTGTCTTATTAACCTGCCCACACTGCAGGACCATAACCGTGGTGTCACTACTCGCACACATTACGTCATAATGCTACATATAATTTATGCCTATGCGGGGAACATTCTTAAATATGCAGTAATTTCAATATATGAAAATTAATGTAGACCAAGGTAGTTACCAACTAGTTACCAATCATGTATGAAAACATGAAGCCATATTCGCTAGAGGTAGTCGCTAGATATAGTCGAGACAGGAAGCCAAAATGTATACTGCAAAAGTTTTCATTCTTCTTGTGTAACATGTAAATGTAAAACCCGAGCATCATATTGTAGATTTGTTTCGCGACATAGCAGATCAATAACCGGCTGAGACATTATTACACCTTGAATTTGTGTGCAACAAACTGTGATTTAATGCATGATGCAGCTAAGCCTATGTGCGGCCCAATCTACGGATATCAAACAAAGCCATTGACGATCAAAACCATCATCTTCTGACAGAAGAAACAATGATGGTCCGTAATCAGGGAAGATCATCTACCATATTTCCATCGACAAGAATTTCTGCGACCTGCAGACATGCGTTACCCAAACTGTGCCAACAAAACAACTGACGCCAAGCCCCGAACCTGGGACATTTCACCCTAAACACTCGCCGAGCTGTCTCCTCTGACCGAAAAACATCGATGCGTCAGAAGCTGAACTGTGTTGAGACCCCACAGGAGTTTCAGTACAAGACCGCTACCATGGATACGAACAGATCAGCTGTGGGAGAAAAGATTTACATAATGGTCCAATCAATCCTATGGATTATTAGTACACTGGGATCAGTCCCAAACAAAAATGATTACGTAAAGCTTCATATCACGTCTGCAGTCTCCCAGTTGGGATCGCGTTCAATGACTATACATCTAAAGATCCAAGCATACTTTTTTACATTCAACCTGACCGGTTATTGACAAACATTGACCTCAAAAGATGCTTATCCGTTTGCTTCAACAGCAACAGCAACCCACAGAATCCATGTAATAGTGTCAGGATTATAAACAACGGACTACCATTAGGCACTAGAAAATCACCCGCAATCTTCAACCAACTAACATGTACAGGCAGTTCAAATGATAATGGCTGCTTGTGGAATACCATATGTACTGGGCGTCAAATGCCATCACATCTGGCAGGGCTAATATCAGCAGCGTCCATCACGCATGAACAAATTGTGCATGACCTGCATACAGTTTATTGATGGGATCGTTCAAATGGTGGCATTATGTCCTCAACATCCACCAGTGGCTTTTCCGGGACCGGCAGCCTGGTCTCTGCATCTTCACCAACACTTTTTCACTTGACCAGCTGTTAACGGTGGAGCCTTCTGCCAGGGCCATTGGCTCTATAGACAACCCCTCCCCCAGAAATGCTCAAATCAAAACATAGAATCATCTGCCTGGCGTTGAAACGCCGGGCTCCATCATTCAGTGCACATGGTACAGAGTGACTGTCTCTGACAACTGTGCAGCAGTGGGCTTGATAAATAACTTTCCCAAAACTGCCAAATCCTGAACGTTAGTCAACATATTGCCTTAATCGCATTGGAATACAACATTGTTCGTGCAGAATCCATCCCTGGGTGTTTGGTGAATTTGCTAATGCTATATTTCGATTTCGTCAATGGTAGCAAATACATGTACATGGTCATAGCCCATTATATTCTTCAGTATGTTTCAGTTTGGGCCATTATATGTCCGACAGATGTATGTCTTTTCGTTCACAACAGCTCCAGAATTGAGGGACCTACTGCATGACTTGGCCATGGTCGCTGGATAGAGGTCCATGGCGTTTGCAGAGTCATACAAGCGAACATATCACACTTATTTCAACTTCTGCAAGCTAATCTCTGTTGGTATTCGGCCTTCTTGGAGACATCATGATGAATTGCAATGTAAGGAGTATTTATCCAAACATTAATAATATTTTACACCTGAGAATGGGTCCCAGTAACCGTCTAGAGGACATTCGTATTCATTAAAATGGGTACAACTGGCTTGAGTGTGACAAGGACGTGGCTCAATCGTACAAGTTATTAGGTGGCCTGCAAAGGATACATCTTTTAAACCTCAATTTTATCGATGATGTCATGCTTCTTTGGTCTATTCCAGATTAAAATTGTGGTATTTTTGTCAGTCTTGGCTAAACAAAATTATATAGTATAATGAAAAGTATTTCCCTGTGTTCTTGCCTCAGAATTCCAGGGTTCCCTTTGTGACCACGCTTAGTTGTACAACATTTCCTTGGCAAGGCTGGTGATGGTCCAAATGTTGCCCTATCTGCTCTGCCCATGCGCATGTATCGTTAATAATTCCAGACAGCTGGTCTACCTAGCTCCCGAGCGAGCCTTCTCAACCTGATGAGACCCCGGTTTAAAACCTTTCACTAAAAATCTTTCCAAAAGTTTCTCATTGAGGAGAATTTTTTTTCACCAGGGTCAAAAGTTATTAACTGGTATGAAAAGTTTCTCAGTCGAGTTTCATAAGGGTTAGATTCTCGCTTTGATGAGAAGCATATCACCCACATGAAAATGTTTCTAACCAACGTAAAAAGGTTTTTACCCAGGGTGGGCTTTTAACTGGGGGGGGGGGGAGGGAGAAGGTTCTCATGGAGGTTAAAAGGTTATTAATGCGGTCAGACGTTTCTCATCACGGTGAGAAAGTTTTCACTGGGATGAGACGGTTGTCACTCGGATGAGAAAGTTGTCACTGGGATGAGAAGGTTGTCGCTGGGGAGAATAGGTTGTGACTGGGGTGAGAAGGTTCAAACTGGTGTGAGAAGGTTGTGACTGGGGTGAGGACTTTCTCACTGGGATGCGAAGGTTGTCACTGAGATGAGAAAGTTTACACTGGGGAGAGAATGTTGTCACTGGGGTGAGGACGTTCTCACTTGGATGAGAAAGCTGTCACTGGGATGAGAAGGTTCTCACTGGGATAAGACGGTTGTCACTGGGATGAGAAAGTTGTCACTGGGATAAGGAGGTTGTCGCTGGAGAGAGTAGGTTGTGACTGGGATGAGAAGGTTCACACTAGTGTGAGAAGGTTGTGACTGGGGTGAGGACGTTCTCACTTTGGGATGAGAAGGTTGTCACTAGGATGAGGTTGTCACTGGGATGAGAAAGTTTACACTGGGGAGAGAATGTTGTCACTGGGGTGAGGACGTTCTCACTTTGGGATGAAAAGGTTGTCACTGGGATTAGAAGATTGTCACTAATAATAATAATAATAATATTGTTTATTTATATAGCACTAAATCATTGAACATGCTCTAAGCGCTGTACATGTAAAAAACAGTGTAATGGTTGAAAATGTAAAAATACATGTATGGATATGTATTGAAATTTAAGACATGACTAGATACACTTTACGATTAGAACATGACCAGATACACTCGAAATGATTTACACATTAAAAGCAGTTCAGAATAAATGAGTCTTTAGAGCCTCTTGAAACTGATGGTTGTGTTATAGTCTGTCACGTTCCTTGGAAGAATGTTCCATAACCGGGGTGCACATACGGAAAATGCCCGTTCACCACATCGTTTGTTGACTTTCAGCTGGACAAGCTGTCCAGCTGATGACGACCTTAAAGGTCGCGATGGTGTGTAGGTCTGCACCATGTCTGACATGTAAGCTGGAGAAAGTCCATTCAGTGCTTTGAAGGTCAGCAAGTTTATCTTGTACACTATCCGTTGTTTCACCGGTAACCAGTGTAACTGGATTAAAAGTGGTGTAATATGGTCGGACTTGCGTTTGCATTTGACCAAACGCGCTGTACTGTTTTGTACCAGTTGCAACTTGTGAAGCAGATTGGCAGGTACACCATACAGCAGTCCATTCATGAAATCTAACTTTGACAGTAACAAAGATCGAACGAGTGTCGCCGTTGCTTCCTCAGTCAGATATGGTCGGATCTGACTGATTTGCCGGAGCTTTATGTAACATGCACGAGTGATGCTGTTCACCTGGTCGACCATGCTGAGGTGCTGATCCAACACTGCACCTATACTCCGTGCCGAGTCAGTGAATTCAATGGATTCATCTCCAATTTGCATCATGGTGAACTCGCCGAACTGCTTCACATCGTGTTGGTTGCCCATCAGCAGTACTTCAGTGTTTGCAGAATTCAGCTTGAGATGATTTCTCATCATCCAGTCCTGAATTTCCAAGATACATGCTTTGAGCTTTTTCACGGTGGAGTCCGATGAATCCGTGTCGAATGATGCATACAGCTGGGTATCATCTGCATACATATGCATAGAGATGTCATGCTTTTCCGCTATGCTGAATAAAGGAGCTGTGTAAGTCGGGTACTGGAACGGGCCCAAAACTGAACCCTGAGGGAATCCAGTTTTGAGTTCTACTGACGACGAGCTTACTCCCTTTACAGTTACGGATTGAGTCCGTCCTGTGTAGTAAGAGTTCAACCATGACAGAGCCGACCCAGCAATGTCATACATCTGGTGGAGCCGATTCAACATAATATCCAGATTGACGGTATCAAATGCTGCGTTCTGGTCTAACATGACCAAGAGTGAGCATTGATTCCTGTCCATACCATATAAGATGTCATTTGTGATCTTTAGTAGCGCCGTCTCAGTGCTGTGGTGTCTGCGATAAGCAGATTGGTAGACAGGATGCAATGAATGAACTTCCATGTGATCCTGAAGCCTTGTGACAACAACCTTCTCCAGCACTTTTGAAATGTAAGTCAGGTTGCTGACAGGGCGATAGTTTCGCTTGTCATCTGCGTCGGCATTGGCATTCTTCAATAAAGGTGTGACGGACGCAGATTTCATACTGGCAGGAACCAGAGGGGCGGAGATGGATAGGTTGACTATGTTCGTTATGCACGGTAGCAAGCAGTTCAGACACTCCTCCAACAGTGTTGTGGGTATTGGATCCAGGTGACAACATTTTGAGTTGCCGGATCTTATGATTTTCTCAACCTCTGCTTCAGTCGCTGCTATGAACGTCTGGAGCATCTCTGGAAAGTCTGTTTCCAGTTGTAGCATGGGGTCCTGCTGATGAACCAGTGCAAATGCTGCTGTAATGTTCTCAATCTTATCGGAGAAATAGCTGGCAAAGTCATTTGCTAAACATTCAGTATCAGTGTGCTCGGGTAGAACTTGTTTTGTGTCCTTGTTCATTAAAGTGTTGGTCAACTTTGACAAAGCTTTGGGATCGTGAGCATTGCATGTGATTTTACTTTGATATTAGTCGCGTTTTATCTGTTTGCACATGTGATTCACCTCATGACATGCTTGTCGGTATATATCAAGGTGAATGGTCAACTTTGAAGATTTCCATCGCCGGTTAGCCTGACTCCTAAGCTTTGCTGTAGATATGTAGCTTGTGAACCAAGGAGAATTGGTGCGAATGATTACTTGCTTAGTTATCAATGGAGCATGTTTATCGGAGGTGTTGGCCAGGGTAGAGTTATACTGCTGTAATCGCTCTTCCAGATCACAAGACGGAGAGGTTACCAACTGACTCGACTGTAGATCTGCCCTGAAGGCCGTAACGTCTACACCAGCAGTTTTTCTGTAGCTGACTGTCTGCCTATGAGCAGCAGGCCTCTTTATATCCAGTCGGAACGTGATCGGGCAGTGATCAGAAAACACAGCAGGGTGGGTCACTAGTCGTGAGGGTGACTGGTCTGTTGTCCTGGATATTACCAGGTCCAGGGTGTGGCCGTGTATGTGGGTCGAATCCTGCACATACTGTTCAAGGCTCAGACTGTAGAGCAGATCTTGGAAGCGCTTAGTGTCTGGATTGTCCATTTGATCAATATGTACATTGAAGTCTCCAAGAACCACTAATTTGCCTGATGCTGTGATGCGATTACCCATGTGATTATGGAAATCATCCAGGAATTGAGCCATTGTACCGCCGTGTTTACTGCCATATGGTGGTCTGTAGATGACGCAGATGCAAATTGCATCACTACCAGACGACACTGTCATTTCTAGCACTTCAACTGACTTGTATCGACATGGCTTCATTCTTTTTACTCGAAGATTATCCTTGTATAGTATAGCTACTCGTCCACCTTTACCAGAAGAGCGAAGAAGCTGCTCAAGTCCATAGCCAGTGGGTGTCAATTCGCCACAAATGGCCTGGTCCCCTGAGCCAGGAGTTAGCCAGGTCTCCGTTATGGAACATATGTCAATTTGTTTGTCAGTCACAAATTCTGACACAGCCATGGCTTTATTGCGTACTGACCTGGCATTAATATATCCGAAGTTAAGCTTGTTTGTTGGTTCATGGCGCTGCTGAAGCTCCACAGATATCAAATTCCTGTTATCACTTCCTTGATTGATCCGTGTAGATGTTTCTGGTCTGTGCCCTGTCACCGTTTGTATGGGGCGCCTTTTTCAAACACCTCCACGGGTCCTTCTATAGGGGGCCCTTGCCAAGTTCAATTGCATGACCACACACATTATAATCGCAGCAAAGACCAGTAATACATTGATCGATGTGTGCAGTGAACCATGGTCATGTAGGCAGTAATAATGGCTTGAGTAATGTGCTTTGTTATATCCATATATCCAAACATTCAACCGTTTGTATTGCTGCTATCCAAATGTAATAATGTCAGATTCTTCCACGTATCCAGTCCTGAACACTTCACACTAGTAATGTTCCAATTTGAAAGCTTGACGGAGTTTTGATCCTGTGTGAGTTTTCAATTTTCCTAGTAGCTTACAAGAAACACTTGTGGCAGCCTGTTAGGCGCATGAACCAATATTCTCACATTAGTGTGAGAAGGTTGTCATTGGGATGAGAAGGTTGTCACTGGGAAGAGGTTTTCAAGGTGAAACTACCGTATTCAGCTGAAAATTACTTTGGCTGAAGTAACTTGACTGAATCAGACGCAGATATCGACGTAAACGAGTTAAATATTTGAGTATAGGTCTAGTGGTAAAAAGAAAACGAAATTCCCATGTTTGTGAATATACTCTGATATACTCCTCCAAAAGTCCAGATTGATAATGTGGGGCTTCACACCGAATTTTCAGGTCTTTTTTTTTTTTCCCCATAGGAAGTGGGAATATTGTTGTTGTTGTTGCCGTGTAAATTGGAGCACCTGCCTAAAAGCGGTGTTGTGTATCCTTGATACAATTCCAATAAAAGAAACTGTCAGAGCACTGTCTGATCCAATTCGTGAAAGAGTTCCACTAAAATTCATGTCCTTACTAAAAGAGTCATATCAAAGAACAGCCGGTCATGCTGCGGTGTCTAGACAGGAAAACTTGATTTTTTTGGGGTCGGGGTTGGGGTAGTTGGGTAATCTGGTAATCTAGATCTTAGCGCATGCTAGCTGAATACCCAGTCCACAGAAATCGTTTCTGTTCTGGAGACCACATCCATCGGCGACTTTGCAAAAGCTGGGGCAGGCAAGAGCTTCAGGGATGTGTTTCGGGTCAACCAAGGCTCGCATCTTGTCCTCCTTGTCCAGGTGGTCCCAGGATACGCCAACTTCACTGAGGCATGCGGTATTACCCCATCATGGATTTGACGTTGGTCGCGCAGTCAGTGACATCTCAACAGTGACATCTCAACTGCATAGAATCTAGGTACCAGGTGAATGGCATGTTGGCATACTCCTTGTTGTACATTGCCTCGTGCGCCTGGAGCTGATAAGTGCCAGTGAGAACTTTGACATTGTTGTATGCCTTGACAGTGTCTCTGTTTGACGATTGACTGTTAACCCACAGCAGTGCTGGCAATCTTAGCAGACTAACCGGGAAAACGATAGCGCATCAAGTCAAGGGAGGCAGTTGGGATGATGTCGTTCATCTCACAGATGGCATCGAAATTCAATGGAGTGTGGAGTATGCCTATCTGTTATGTTCCTGAATGCGGCCAGAAGTCGCCGATTGATTTTCACTCTCGATTGGACGTACATCGATAAGTCATATTACCGCAGCTCTGTAAGTCCGGGAGGTGCGTGAGTTTTTATATTTGAAGTCGGTATTTAGTCCAGCGGGAAATCCCAGGTAAATTTATTTTCTGGCCATGCGAATATTTTGAAAAAGGACAATTTCATCATTTTATGATTAATGTGAACATTATACCGTCGATTAGGTTTTGCGTAGAGTCTTCTGACAGTTTATATCATGGCGTTCAGCCTTGGAACACAGAAAACCGGTTTCGGCGCGGCTGGCGGAGCAGCAAGCGGTGCGTCCACGTCTGCTTTCGGTTTTGGAGGTGGCCTCGGAGCCTCGCTCCCAAATGCGACCACACAGAGCGGCGGGCTGTTTTCTGCCACAACATCAGCATCGACAGGCATTGGTTTCGGAAGTGGTTCTTCAGGCTTTGGCACGGGGACCACATCTTTTGGAGCTGGGGCTTCGACGGGAACAACCGGCACAGGTGGCCTGTTTGGTGGCACAACTGGCGGGTTTGGTGCGTCGACAGCTGGCGCCACCGGTACAACTGGCGGCTTGTTCGGTACAACTACATCGACAGCCAGTGGCTTTGGCGGGTTTGGGACTGGAAGTGGTTTTGGTGCCACAGGCACAGCTACAACATCCACAGGTGGCATCGGTTTTGGTGGAACTCAACTAGCTCAGCAGCAGCAGCAACAGCAGCAACAACAACAGCAACAAACAAACACTGTTCAATATGTTAACAACATGGTTAAAGCTGTGTCAGTGCCGCAGATTTTTGGAGATGAACGAGATGCCATTATTGCAAAGTGGAATCAGCTTCAGGCTTTCTGGGGCACTGGAAAAGGATATTACAGCAGAGATGGAGCATCTGTTAACTTTGTCCCTGACAGTTTATTTTGTCGTTTCAAGGCAGTTGGCTATAGTTGTATTCCGAAGTCAAAGAACGAAGATGGACTTCTTGGCTTTATTTTCAACAAGAAGCTGGCGGATATCAAGGACAAACAACAGCAGGTCGTTGACACAATTCAACAGATCATTGCATCGGGCAACAATGCACTTTCGGTTTGTGTTGAAGATGTAAAGTCACTGCCTCAGGACAAATCAGAAATGATACTTTACCTTCAAGAACGGGCACCAACTGGGACAACAAGGCACATTCCAGCAGTTGATGTTTACAAAGCAATTACTACCAATGCACAACTAGTTCAACGGCTCAAGAATGATTTAACAGTGGAGAACATTCTGCCAAAAATAAGCTTTAACAAGGACCAATTGAAGCAGTACTTGGATAATCCACCAGCAGGGATTGATGGCCGAATTTGGCAGCAGGCCAAGTTGGACAATCCTGACCCTGAGCGTTTTATCCCTGTCCCAATGATTGGTTTCACAGAGCTTCACAACCGCCTAAAGCAGCAGGAACAACAGACGAATCTACACCAGAAACGACTGGATATTATAACGTCGGACATCGCTGCCCTTCAGCGTAACCATGGCGACATGTTGTCCAAGATCGAAGAGTACAAGCGACGCCACCTGGAGTTGAGTCATCGTGTTCTTCAGGTTATGGTTAAGCAGGAGGTGTACCGTCGCATGGGCTACGTCATCCAGGCAGACGAGGAGCAGCTCCGCACACAGCTCGAGGTCATTCAGGCCGAGCTTAATGCACCGACACGATTCAAGGGACGACTGAATGAGCTGATGTCACAGCTTCGCATGCAGAACCAGTTGGGGGGCATGGCCTCGGAAACGTCGTACAACATGGAGGTTCCCGTACAGCAGGAGATCCGCCAGCACCTCCGGCTTCAACAGGATGGCATCCAGCACCTGATCAGTGTCATTAAGGAAGACCTCGACGACTTGCAACTCATCGAGTCTGGGCTCGCTGACTCCGGTCGGATACACAGGATGTAAACTGATCAGTTTGATTAATAATCTGAACTTAATGTCTTGGGTCTCACTGTGGAATTACATTTGACATTGTATATGAATAATAGTGCAAAATTTTTATCTATGCTCGCATTCTTGCTTGTAAGTTCTGAAGGATTGTACAGCTGTGGAATGCACACTCTTAACCTTGGTAATGAAAGTGCAAACTGTATTGTGTGTTCAACAGAAAATTCTCGACATGTATGATAAACTTTGTATGGTGTCAATAAAACTGCTCAAACTCAGGTTTTCATGTTTTTGTTCCAAAATAAATGTGTTTGTATGATCATATTTATCAATATCTTGATGTGGATCTTTATGTCTTTGATTGTTCAAAGTGGAGAACATTTTGTTTTGTTGAACACATTTCCTACAATAACATCTAAATTGCAGGTTCAATGTCATTCAACATGTTGTTCACTCTGTTACAAAATCGGGCATTAGCGGATGATACTTATATTTCTGAAAATAGCCTGGACAAAGTTTGTATCTCAATGCAAACAATGAAATAAATGTTGTGTAATAAATATAACTGGTTTTGTGTAGATATCAATAAATGCCAAAAAGACCAAATATATCCACATCAAATCACCCAGATCCAATGTCAATTTATCAAACAAATGCTGTGTGCATGAAAGAGTTGGTAAAGACCATGAATAGAAATGAGTAGAACTTTAGATGTTAAAATAGAGAAACCAAGAGACCAAGACAACCTCTCTTGGTCTTGGTGTGACCACTTCACATGTTGTTACAAGAATATCTCGTGCCCTGTTCATAGTTAGGCGGGTTAGAAATCTTCTCCCACTAAGATACCTGAGAACCTTATATTTCTCATAAATACACCAATTTTATCTTACTTTATAGCATTTTATCATGGGGGCAATGCTTTCACATATCTTTCACAATGGCAAGTATTCTCTGCATGGGAGTTCATATACCACCAAGGAAGAACCCTATTGATTTTGGGATCACTCCGTCGAACGACCTTTGACCTAGAGCTCGGAAGAATTTTTGCTGATTCATCCTTGAGGCTTTCATGCATATGTCGGAAACGGTGCGTTGTAGAGCGAAACGGAGCTCAATTTCGGCCTCCTGGCACTAGACAAACTAGTCTAGGGGGTATCTTGGGTCGAAACGACCCCTGGTGTCAATTTTTTTTTTCGCCGACTCGGCACTTCCTGTTTGGCCGTATCTCGGAAACGGTATGTCGTAGAGCGAAACGGAGCTCAATTTCGGCCTCCTGGCACTAGACAAACTAGTCTAGTGTGTATATTCGGTCGAGACGTCCCCTGGTGTCGAATTTTTTTTTCGCCGACTCGGCACTTCCTGTTTGGCCGTATCTCGGAAACGGTGCGTCGTAGAGCGAAACGGAGCTCAATTTCGGCCTTATGGCACTAGACAAACTAGTCTAGTGTGTATCTTGGGTCGAAACGACCCTTGGTGTCGAATTTTTTTTTCGCCGACTCGGCACTTCCTGTTTGGCCGTATCTCGGAAACGGTACGTCGTAGAGCGAAACGGAGCTCAATTTCGGCCTCCTGGCACTAGACAAACTAGTCTAGGGGGTATCTTGGGTCGAAACGAACCCTGGTGTCGATTTTTTTTTTCGCCGACTCGGCACTTCCTGTTTGGCCGTATCTCGGAAACGGTATGTCGTAGAGCGAAACGGAGCTCAATTTCGGCCTCCTGGCACTAGACAAACTAGTCTAGTGTGTATCTTCGGTCGAGACGTCCCCTGGTGTCGAATTTTTTTTTCGCCGACTCGGCACTTCCTGTTTGGCCGTATCTCGGAAACGGTGCGTCGTAGAGCGAAACAGAGCTCAATTTCGGCCTTATGGCACTAGACAAACTAGTCTAGTGTGTATCTTGGGTCGAAACGACCCCTGGTGTCGAATTTTTTTTTCGCCGACTCAGCACTTCCTGTTTGGCCGTATCTCGGAAACGGTACGTCGTAGAGCGAAACGGAGCTCAATTTCGGCCTTCTGGCACTAGACAAACTAGTCTAGGGGGTATCTTGGGTCGAAACGAACCCTGATGTCAATTTTTTTTTTCGCCGACTTGGCACTTCCTGTTTGGCCGTATCTCAGAAACGGTGCGTCGTAGAGCGAAACGGAGCTCAATTTCGGCCTACTGGCACTAGACAAACTAGTCTAGTGTGTATCTTGGGTCGAGACGACCCTGGTGTCGAATTTTTTTTCGCCGACTCGGCACTTCCTGTTTGGCCGTATCTCGGAAACGGTGCGTCGTAGAGCGAAACGGAGCTCAATTCCGGCCTACTGGCACTAGACAAACTAGTCTAGTGGGTATTTTGGGTCGAGACGACCCCTAGTGTTGAATTTATTTTCGCCGACTCAGCACTTCCTGTTTGGCCGTATCTCGGAAATGGTGCGTCGTAGAGCGAAACGGGGCTCAATTCCGGCCTCCTGGCACTAGACAAACTAAGCTTATGGGTATTTTGGGTCGAGACAACCCCTGGTGTCAATTTTTTTTTTCGCTGAATCGGCACTTCCTGTTTGGCCGTATCTCGGAAACGGTAAGTCGTAGAGCGAAACGGAGCTCAATTTCGGCCTTATGGCACTAGACAAACTAGTCTAGGGGGTATCTTGGGTCGAAACGAACCCTGATGTCAATTTTTTTTTTCGCCGACTTGGAACTTCCTGTTTGGCCGTATCTCAGAAACGGTGCGTCGTAGAGCGAAACGGAGCTCAATTTCGGCCTCCTGGCACTAGACAAACTAGTCTAGTGTGTATCTTGGGTCGAGACGACCCTGGTGTCGAATTTTTTTTCGCCGACTCGGCACTTCCTGTTTGGCCGTATCTCGGAAACGGTGCGTCGTAGAGCGAAACGGAGCTCAATTCCGGCCTCCTGGCACTAGACAAACTAGTCTAGTGGGTATTTTGGGTCGAGACGACCCCTAGTGTTGAATTTATTTTCGCCGACTCGGCACTTCCTGTTTGGCCGTATCTCGGAAATGGTGCGTCGTAGAGCGAAACGGGGCTCAATTCCGGCCTCCTGGCACTAGACAAACTAAGCTTATGGGTATTTTGGGTCGAGACAACCCCTGGTGTCAATTTTTTTTTTCGCTGAATCGGCACTTCCTGTTTGGCCGTATCTCGGAAACTGTGCATCATACAGGGATACGGAGCTCAATTCCGGCCTTCTGGCACTAGACAAACTAGTCTAGTGGGTATTTTGGGTCGAGACCACCCCTGGTGTCGAATTTATTTTCTCCGACTCGGCACTTTCTGTTTGGCCGTATCTCGAAAACGGTGCGTCGTAGAGCGAAACGGAGCTCAATTCCGGCCTTATGGCACTAGACAAACTAGTCTAGTGGGTATTTTCGGTCGAGACAACCCCTAGTGTCGAATTTATTTTCGCCGACTCCGCACTTCCTGTTTGGCCGTATCTCGGAAATGGTGCGTCGTAGAGTGAAACGGAGCTCAATTCCGGCCTCCTGGCACTAGACTAACTAGTCTAGAGGGTATCTTGCGTCGAGACGACTTCTGGTGTCGAATTTTTTTTTGCCGACTCAGCACTTCCTGTTTGCCATATCTCAGAAACGGTCCGTCGTAGAGCGAAACGCAAAGATGCCTAAGGACGGGGTATGTCACTTAAACTTTGACCACGGACAGATTCAGAGTCATTATGGTTCTAGACGCGGTCTCTTAGGTAAATGTTAGGTAGGAATAGAACTCACACGAAATGCCCCAAGGCATCTTCAGGCCTTGACGTCTAGTTATAAGTAGCGATATTCCTGATACTGAGCCACTGTTAAACAAACGAGAAATTCTTTTCCTCTCGGATCATTTTGGATATGGAAATTACGCTTTTTTGGCAAAGGATGTTAAAAAAATGCCATATATTTTTTTTTCAAAGGAATGTTTCTTGTTAATCGTAAAATTGACATCAAGTAACTAGACACTCGCAACAGCCTCATATCTGATGCCCACAAGTGACTTTGTTGGCATATTATTCCCTATTTTCAAATTCTCATTTTTGTGCGGTTTCCTGTGAGCGGTGTGTTGTACGCCATCCAGCAACGACGTCATCATGGTCGTGCACTTTAGTCCAAAATATATCAAGATATCACGAAATTTGTGTACGTGCATACATCAGGCCCTGAGGTAGGTTGCTACTGAATTTCAGCCGAATCGGGAAAACAAGATGGCCGCCACAAAAAAAAAATACTTTTTTCGGGAAAATGACATCACGTACTTTATTCTGAAACGTAGCAACATATCGTCACGAAACTTCTGGAACACATACTCGGGCCCTGAGGTAGGTTGCTATCGAATTTCAGCCAAATCGGAAAAACAAGATGGCTGCCACAAAAAAAATTTCTTTCGGGAAAACGACGTCACGCACTTTATTCCGTAACTTACTGAGATATTATCAACAAACTTTTTGTACACATACATCGGGCCCTGAGGAAGGTTGCTATCGAAATTCAGCCAAATCGTGAAAAAAACCAAGATGGGCGCCACAAAAAAAAAAATTTCACGAATACCCCGACCAGAAACATCACGCACTTTATTCCGAAATGTAACAAATATCATCTCGAAACTTTTTGTACTCCTGCATCGGGCCCTGAGGTAGGTTGGTATTGAATTTCAGCCAAATCGGAAAAACAAGATGGCCTCTACAAAAAAAACCCATTATTTTTTTTTTGGAAAACGGTGTCGCACACTTTATTTCGAAACGTACCGGGGAACACCTGTGCGGTCATGAGTCTGACTGCCTCTCCCGACTGCCCTCCAGTTTAAAGCTAAAATACTAATTACTGTAAAAAGACTAACTTTGGCGGCTATTAAATTTGGCGGCTTTGAGTCTCACGCTATTTGGCGGATATTTATTTTGGCGGTTTTAGAACCATTTATATTTCCTAATATATATCTAGTTAATTTGGCGGACGATTTAATTTGGCGGTTTTTCCCCTACCGCCAAATAAATCGTCCGCCAAAATTAGTAGTTTTACAGTATTGAATGTCCAGGTCATTGCTTCGATGTTGCTGCATGCATGCCTTGGAATTTTCAAGGGTCAGTAACTTTCAAACAAACTCGAATATAATCATGCTTAACTAAATATATGTGTTATAATGTTGATCAAATCTGCACTGGGGACATCAGGGTTCCCAGCAGTTCCATTACAGTCACATATGTTACCAAAAATACCCTGTTTGACTTATTTTGGCAACCAAACAGTGACTTCTTTCATTCAGAAAGTCACTGTTGCAAAAATAAATCAAACGGGGTATTTTTGGTAACGTGACTGCTCCCTCCAAATATGGGCATGCGACATTACGGTCATAACGTTTAGTCATATATTCGCTAGGGGGCGCCAGATACTCAATAGGCGTTATCATAACGTGCCCGTACTCCCTAGGGTGTAAGGAACCCAATAAATAAGAGAGTGTCATAACGTTCGCCCTATAATCGCTAGGGGTGTCGTAAGGAACTCGATTAAAGTTCTAGATTGTTTATCATTACCGGGGTAGGTAGGTTAGGCACCGGTATTGATTTATTCAAAATCACAGTTTCTCCTCAAAATGCACAGGTAGTGGTATAGGAAAAGCTCTTCTTAGCTTACTGGACCATTGACCTTTGGTTCGATAACCTATTGTCGTGGCGTTGCGTCCATCGTGCGTCCACATTTTATCTGTAAAGTTTACAGGCAAATTTTTGTGAAATTTTAAACAAAAATGCCTAAAAATATTTCAAGAGGGACTTTTAATTTTTTTTTCAAAATGGTGGCCGTTTTTGAATTTGGACTTTGACATTTTTGGACTTTGGGGGCCATTTTGAGATTTTCATTTCAAAAAATTCCCCCCATGTGCCTAGTATGAAGTGTATACGTTTAGTTGCCGTTAAATCGCCGGTCTGCGCATGGCAGCCATTTTTATTTTTTGACTGGTTGGTAAAATTGGTTGGCAAAATAAAAATTGTTCACCCTTTGAAAAAAATTTGGACCAATTCTAAACGATCCTACGGAGCCCCTTTGGTGACATACCAAAAATATTTATTAATTTGTGCACACGAATTAACAAATCATGCGCACGATTTACCAGTCCGTGCGCACGAATCACCAAACCGTGCACACAATTTAACAATTCATGGCCACGAATTAAGGATTGATTGCATGTGATCGTCATGAACCTGGCATTGACCAGCTGTCCATTCACTTATAATGTAAATATAAAGGTAACAAATTCATGAATTTACACACTTCCAATCAACGTGAAACTTTGCCTTTCTGATTGTTAGCCATCAAGGATTACTAACCGAGACTCTGTTTCTTACTAAGAAATGTTAAATTTGTTAAATTCATCGTTTTCATATGTCATTTTTCGACCTATTTCTCAGTCTACAAAATACACTCACAACAGGGCGAGCAAAAGGATTATGCTGTGCAGCAAATAGCTAGTGAGGCCAGTAAAACTCACAGGTGATATGCACTCGGGTGCACCGAGGTGTTTGGGATTATGAATGTTCAGCTCATTGTATTCATCTCACAGAAAGTATAGCCCTAGATATTCTCATTATTTTGACGACAACAAGGGATAAATATATGCAACTGCCAATGCTTGTCAAGCAGAACAATCGAATCTTCGTTTTGGTGAAACGTATAAAATGATTTATCTAATCATCAAATTGCACAGCTTTCGTGATATCATTTATGAAACCATGTCTCGGTTCATCATCCATGAGTATATGTGTGTGTGCTAGCCAAGTTTTAGGTCAGGGGATTGTATTGTTTTGGTGATTTTGTTACCTTTACTATCACATTATAAGTCAATGGAAAAGTGCATCAGTGCAGTCACCGGTAAGTTACGTGCAATCACACCTTAACAATCCGTGGGTATGATTTACTATTTCGTGCGCACAAAATACTGATTCATGGGCACGAAGTACTAATTCGTGCCCACGAATTGGTAAATCATGCCCACGGTTAGTTATACCAATCCATGGCCACGAAATACTAATTTGTGCGCACGAGTTATTAAATCGTGTGCACGAATTGTTAAATCATGCGCACAAATTGTTATATTGTGCCCACAAATTGTTAAATTTAACACACAATTTAACAATTTGTGCGCATGAATTAGTATTCTGTGGCCACGAATTAGTATTTCGTGGCCACCAATCAGTATTTTGTGGCCACAAATTAGTATTTTGTGGCCATACAAACCCTCCATAATTTATCAGTGTTTGTTATGTGTAGCATTCTCTGGCACAATGGAGAGCTCGAAACGAAGATGTGATTGTCGCGATGCGCAGGCAGTAGACAGAGGCGCCACCAGTAGAACTCGCCAGCCAGTCACACTAAAAGACACTTGCATCGCGTACGTGGCCAAGAACATCACACTGGTTGAGTCTCTTGTTGGATTCCCGGACCTGGTGGGACAGGAGATTTTCACGGAGGTCCGTGCTTCCGGCGCCATAGACAGCCCGATCTCTGAGGTCGCACAGTCCACCCTGGCACTCTTCCAGGACAGCTATGAGGACCTACTTCTCTGTGACCTTGACCTCTCGACCTTCCCGCGACCTCTGCTGGAAGCCAGTCTCCGTGCCGTGACAACATTCAAGTCCCTGTGTACACTGGACCTGTCACACCTACAGCTGGGAGACAGCCATTCACTGTGGCTGTGGCTTGGCACTCTCCACAGGTGACAGTACAATAACATGCTTCCTGTTTTTACTGTTCGTAACTCAAATTATGTCTCATGTCTGAAGTATTTTTGACAGGAATATACTATTGGAGACAATTGCCCTCAAGCCCTTTGTATACGAAAACCTATTTGAAGAAAAAGTTTTTTTCACAACGAAGAAAATGTACGCGTCATGTCAAAATGCCTCGTAAACTTTTTCACGATGGAACCCTGTTACTAACACAGTATTACCATACCCCCCCCCCCCAGACTAACGTCCTTGTCACTGAAGGACAACAGTCTGACAGACCGAGGGCTCCAGCACATCACCGCATCCACTCGCATGTACAAGACTGGTCCTGTGGCTCTGCAACGCCTCAACCTGGCTTGTGAGTACTCTTGAGTGGGACATTCAAACAACTTCGGTCTCTGGTCACCGTCAGTCAACAACATGTCAATATGATTAACCGCAGTGATTCGGTGTACACCGTGTATATTTTAGTAAAAATTTCCAGGTAATCCAGGGTTGACTGATGCTTGTCTGCGATACGTTCTGACCTTCCAGAAACTGACAAACCTTGACATATCAGGAACCGGGATCACTGTATGTATTATGAATCTATAAGTATAGGATCATTTCAAAGTTTCCTCTCAAGTTCATCATAAAATCACTTTATTCCGTGCGGCATTTGCAGGCTACAGGAGTGAGGAAGCTGGAGGCGGGTTCAAGCCTCAGACGTACAGTTTCGGAGGATGGCTTCCCGCGGGTTCTGTGCCTTCAGAGAGGCTGGGCGAGTGACGTTGTTACATGCTGGGTCCAGAACTACCGCGCGATACAGAGTGATACAGTCAGCAGTTGTGGCGAGTCTGTTCTCCATGCCAGACAGTTCTGTGAGAAAGGAATTATTGGCGTAATTTACAATATGAACGTACATGTACATGCATAATTTGCAGCAGAGTTTTTAGCTTCATTATTATATCAAAAATTCGTTCTTTGATAAAGTGGTTCCCTGCAGTGCTTGATGGGAATATTGACTGTCATGATGTATCTGAGTGAATGGTAGTTTACTTGCAAATTAACAAGCAATTCTGTCGACCACAGATAAGAAATCTCGCCAGAGTCGTGCCACCAGGCATGACATGTGCACAGTACCTTGTCCACCGTACGATCCTGTAATCATTCTGCGAGCTGACATGGCTACCGGTGAGATGGGCGTGTCAGCAATCCATGCGGCAGTGAGTCCAGTACCCAGAGGACCTGGGCCACTGGACCTGAGCAAGGGTGATCCGACCAGTCCCCCACTGTCTTGCATGACTGACCTCCTCAACCAGTACACAGTAGCATCGAACACAGAGCAGCAGGCAGGAGTGAGCAGGCAGGATCCAGTGAAGCAACACGTTACATGTCAAGGAACCCTGAGAACGTCCACTAACTGTGTGCCATCAAAGTCCACGCCCTTGATTAATGCAGGTTTTAATGCTTCTGAAACCAGGGGAAAACATGGTGCTAAGAGAAAGCGTGCCGACAATTCTACCAGTTTGATTCTTGCACCTTCCCGTCGAGCTCCAGTCATGGGTAAACATATCCCCAGCGGCAAACAAAGACACGGATCATGGGGGATGAGCCATGGATTGTTGGATGTGGTCACAGATACAGCGAAGCCGGGAGACGGTAGTGTTGATGTTAGTGGACACTCACACAATTCTGCTAAATCTGCGTTGTGGTCAGCCATGAATTCAGGAGGCTGGTGACTGTTGTGTCCGGGTAAATACTTGTATGAATAGTTTGTGTTATCTGATCTTGATACGTGTATGACTGTGATGATTTTTGAATTTTGAATTTAGTACCGATTGAAACGTGATCATGTTATCAGTGCTTTTATCATGGTGGTTGGTACAGTGTAATAAAATATTAAACATTTCTTTGTGTTGCTTTATATGATTCCATTATGTGTGCTTTCGTATTGGTTTGGTTTACCGGAAACTCGTACAAAATTCTGGTGTAGCTTTATGGAGTCAGATTTAGTTCTGCACATGTATTAAACCAGAGCCATTCACTGACAGTCTATTCCCTTCCCGTGAATGATATATCTAGGTATATTATAGGCCCTACTCTAAGCTCAACATCCACACCTACCAAGCCTTTCAAATAAATTCACTTAAAAGAGACGATCTACTTCAGCGGTTACTTGTTTATGGTAATCTGATAAACATTGAAATTGTCTAACAATGTGTTATTGTTATTAAATATCAGAAACCATTAGAATGCACACTCGCCAGACCAGAGGCGTTGCGTGATCAGGGGCGTGTACAGGATTTCTGGAAAGAGGGGTCACAATTTGACGGCAGGGGGTCGGGGGGGGGGGGGGGCAGCTTAATCTTCAACCCCCAACTCACCCAAAGGACGAAGGGGTTGAGTGGCGTGGAGGAGTGGGGTAGGGAGGTCCTGGCATTAGCACTTTGATTTCAAAGATATAAATATATATGATATGACTGCTGATCATGTCTGTGTTCACAAACAATATGGGAACATTATCATGCCGTACTGGTGAAAGAAAATGTTCGCGAGCTGATCACACTTAGTTCGTACACACCAACTGAATGGATGACTATTATCGAAAAGGCAATAATTTAATTATATTTAATTTTCTAAGAAGTTGAGTGAGGGCACGATTTTGTGAGAGGGGGCACAAAGGTACCTATTTCATTGAAAGAGGGGGCACGTGTGTTGAACCCACAAATGTTAAAACGCCCACAAATGTGAAAACCCACAAATGTGAAAACAAATTTTGTAAATCACCCACACATGTGAAAATATCATTACCCACAAATGTGAAAAAAAATCCACCCACAAATGTGAAAAAAAAATTTAACCACAAATGTGAAAACGATTTTTGTCATTTGCCCACAAATGTGAAAATCAAACACAGCATTAGGTTCCACATGAGGAATGTATTTTATTGTTATGTCTTTTTACGGAACCTTGTTCTGATAACCCATTGCATGGCATTGCGTCCTTCATCCGTCGTCGTCCGTCATACGTCTTACATTTTTATTTTTATGCCGAATTTACGCTAAAATGCCTAAGAATACAGGGAAGCACTTTTCTGAAAGATTTTTTGGGCTACCGGACCTTTGGTCCGATAACCTATTGGCATCGCGTTGCGTCCGTCGTCCGTCTATCCGTCGTCCGTAAACAATTTTATCTTTAAATTTTTGTAACGAATGTGACTTCGTTAAGTAGCAACCAGGTTAGTACCGTCATAGCATGGTTAGTAGACAAACATCACATCACATATCACACATCATATAATGAATAGTTATAGTAATGTCGCCGTTGCCGCAGGCCCGAGTACACCATAAATTGGGTGCCCGGAGCCAACAGCGTGGGCTTGTTGTTCGTCCGGCCTTGCTGACGGTCCTGACACGGAGATGGAACTCCGGACAGTCCGACAGTCTACCAGAGCCTGTACGCACAAGATCCCCGGTCATGATCCATGACCGGGGCCTCCATATATATTTGGTCCCGGGGCCGCAGCCCACTTATTACAGACGGGACATGAGCTATGCGCCGCTCTGCAGTTACCCCCAAGGCGTCAGGGAACAGACTGCCAAGAATCCTGTGCACTTGCAGCCTGGGCAATATAGTCAACAGCTTGCCCAGGCTGCAAGTGCACAGCGTATACACAATTGTTATAACGTAGAGAGGAGAATCACTAGCGCGTGACGTTCTAATCCCTAGCAACGTCCACCGGCCTCTACTCAGACCGATCAATATTACAGTGGCGTAGCCAGAACACCTGTTGCAAACTACGGTTACCAAATAATCGCCACATTTTGCACAAAAATGCCGAAAAATATTTCGAGAGCGAGGTATTTTTTAGTTTTTGGATTTTCACATTTTTTTTCAAAATGGCGGCCATTTTTGACAAAAAACAACCATTTTTTTTTACTTTGGCGGCCATTTTCTCAAGAACTGTTCAATGACTTTTTTTCTTATTGATGCATAACACTCCTCATATATACCACCCCTGTGACGTGTATAAGTTTCGTTGCCCTTAAATCGCTCGAAGTGGGCCATTTTGGGCCCAAACTCGGCCCAAATGGGACTTTTGCATGTACAATTCTCCTATGCTTTATAATGAGGCACATTTTTCCAAATATCTCGCTTAGTATTGAGATTAGAGATTAGGAATCAATTGTGGACATATAGGAAATGATATATACTGATTATTGTCATGACCTTGAATTTGACCTTCGACCTAATTTTTAAGGTCACAGGACAAAATGGCCAATATCTCGCTTATTATCGACTTTACAGCATAGGAATCAATTGTGAACATATAGGAAATGATATGTGCTGAATATTCTCGTGACCTTGAATTGATCTTTGACCTAATTTTCAAGGTCACAGAACAAAATGGCTAATATCTCCCTCATTATCTACTTTACAGCTTAGCAATCAATTGTGGACATTTATAAAGTGATATGTGTTGAATATTTTCGTGACCTTGAATTTGACTTTTGACCTCGTTTTCAAGGTCAAAGTACAAAGTGGTTCGTTTCGTCTCCATTTGCTGTCTGTGAAACCTGTCAAGTTAATTTTCTACTCCAAGTATACATGTTTTGCAATATGTTTAACTGATCCTTGGGCATCCTGAGCCCATTTCCTTGAAAAATATTTCTACTTCCGGTTTGGTGTAATTTGACATCACAGGTGTAATCTTATATTAAACCACACCAGTATATGGCCAATTTGTCCTACGGGTCCGAAAATAACGTCCTTTTTGCTCTACGATCAATATTTACTGAGATATGAAGGTTTTGAGGTTTTTATGGAAAACGATGATAATAGGGGAAAGTATTAATTGTGCAATAGGTTTTCAGAACAAAGGTCGGTAACCTAAAAACATTCCTCATGTTGAAGCTAATGTTGTGTCAGATTTTCACATTTGTGGGCAATTGATAAAAATCGTTTTCACATTTGTGGTTGATTTTTTTTTCACATTTGTGGGTGAAGTTTTTTTCACATTTGTGGGTGAAGATTTTCACATTTGTGGGTAGTTGACAAAAAACGTTTTCACATTTGTGGTTGATTTTTTTACATTTGTGGGTGATTTACAAAATTTGTTTTCACATTTGTGGGTTTTCACATTTGTGGGCGTTTTAACATTTGTGGGTTCAACGCACGTGTCGGCTGTGCCCCCTCTAAACACGTCAGTGATGATGGCTTTTCTCGCATATTAGGCCTATATCCGCCCGAAACTGAGTTAAAAATTGTCTTTTGGTATGATCAATCAAAATCCGAGTCCGTCTAGTGCAATTGTACATGGCGCCATACATACTTGTATCCTGAAACAACTATCAATATGATTGCATTTTATAAAAAATGTATTAAGTAATAATTGTCACAGGCCGTGGTATAGGCTATAGTCTGCAAGAACGCGTTTCGTTCTACCACCGTGATAATAGGCCTACCCGATGACTTCGTGAACCCCCAGTAGCATGGAATTTCTCAATTAAAAGTTTAAAATGTAATGTAAGTATACACCTTGACAACATAAAGAAGGATGTTGAATGTCTCGGTTCGTTTTCTCTTTACACCAGCATGTCACCGTAGGATATTGACCGTTTCAATTTGATCGCGGAACTTTCGTCACTTCGAAGTTCATATTCTAGGTAAACCACATCGACTTTATGTACTTCGTCTGCTTTATTAACTATAGAATATCAATGTTAATAACTAAATTGAAATTGTCACCTCACAAAGTACATTATACGGGCCGTTAGAATCAGCAAATCACCGTATTATCGCCCGCAGGCCTAGTATTGTAGCATGACAAACGCGACATGTGAGAAAATCGAACACCATGTATGTCGCGTTTCTCACGGTCGAATGCTTATTATCGCCCATGTCGCATTTTTCACGCCTGATGTGATTGGTGGATAATATTTTATTCTAATCTGCTTGCAATATCCACATCATGGATTATTTGGCTTCTAAATACGTTCCAATTTAATCATTGTTGCAATAGGAAATGTAAACAGACACACTTGATGTCAATTTGTGTGTTTTGCCAATGGAATGCTTTGAACTCGTAGGCCTACTACCGTATCTTCTCACTCATGATCACCATTTGCACGACTTAAATGGAACGCAGCACATAACGCACCCAACATCGTTCGATGTATTGGTCATATATCGCACCATAACCCCCCCCCCCCCCCCCCCTCCCTGTTGTGCCAGATCGTCCACTACCACTCGATTTCAGCGCTGTGTCCTGATTCAATATTGCGTTGTCCATGAATTGGACGATAATATGGTCATGCATGTCGTGAATTTCACGAACAAAAGCTATTTCAATAGCTCCGCAGTTAATGTCGGGTATTTCACGGGCATGTCGCTTTTTTCACGGCGGAAATACCAACCGTGAAAAAAGCGACATGGTCGGATATTTCACGTGAAAAAAGCGACATGGTCACTTTTATCACATGAAAAAGCCGACCATGTCGGGGTTTTCACAATATTCGGTTTTATCATGCAGCAGTATTCATCACTACGGAAGAGTAAATGGGGACACCCGAAAACGAGTTTCAAGTTCCAAGTTCCGAGTTCCAAGTTCCGAGTTCCAAGTTCCAAGTTCCGCATTTAAAGTCCCAAGAAAGTGCAGTTATCGTTTTTATATTTCTGCTTCGGGTCTCTCCAACTCATTAAATCACTTTCTTGTGCCACCTTTCAATATCACAAAGTCGAAACCTTCCAAGCTGATGCCTGGTACGCGCGGACCTCAGAGTGCCACGCGGGTATGATTGAAATTTCGGATAGTTTGCGGATTTGGGTGTGTTTTTAGGAAGAGCAGGGCTCTTCCTCTATGATGTTGGTTTTTTTTGGATTTTTGAATTTTTTCTTTTGTTTACATTCTTGAAAGTGCCACTTGGAACCACAACAGGCTATTCAACTGTGGCTAATTGGGAGGGCCCGGGGCCCGTTGGGAGGAAAATGACGCCCGTGTACCTAATCATGGTTAATGTAATAAGTTATTAGCGATAATAATCCCAGGAGACGTGTGTTCCGACCGTTTTTTTTTTTTTTGTATGTCACCGTTTCATACCCATCACCACTCCCGTTTTGATCTCCACTGGAACAGTGCTTTCTTGCAATCATATGCACTCAAAGTTTTGGATATACATTCCGCACAATATATAGATACCGTATGGTATTGCAACAATGAAAAACAAGTTGATACGGCAACATAATAATTATGTGTTAGTGGTGGTATTCCATATTCCAGTGGGCAAATTCATATCTCGTGTGGCCCCGATAAGCAGTCAGGGCAGTCGGCCCGCCAGCCAGAGAGTCACTGAATTGTCCAATCGGGAAGCTGTCTTGGCGGACACACCCACATGTTTATGAAATACACGTGGATATAATGATATGCAAATGATCACGTGAGCGAATCCCGCCAATTAGCGTACTGCCCCAAAAAATTGCTGCAGGGTCAAGGTCAAAATGCCAGCCGCCAAGAGATCGTCCAACTGAGTGCGGTATTTGTGGAAATACTTGCTACGACCCAAATAAATGGTCTTTTCTATGACTCTTTCCTACTTCACTGGTAATACTTCATAAAAATATCACCACCGAAAGCTTGTTTATGGGGGAATTTAATTAAAAATGCCATTGAAGTGAAGCGAGATTTCAACGAGATTTGACTAAAAGGAACAGTCGGAAACAAACAAACAAAACTTGGCAGATTTGCGGAGCTTTTACACGGGAAAAAACTTAGTTTCCTCCTAAAATAAGCAGAAACAAATGGATACTAGATCTAGCACTTTGTTTATCATGTTTATGATAGTTTCATATTGCCGACGAGAATTGTCAGTGCTGATTTTGATAGCAGTCACACGAGCGGCGATTCGGGGTGGGGGTGTGCCTGGGCTACTTCAGTATTTGGCAGCTGACACTACACACTGACACAACATGTACGCTGATCTTCAAACCAACATTTGGGCAAGGAGAAACATGATCGCATTAATGAAAAAACTTAAGATACTAGATCTAGCACTTTGTTTATCATGTTTATGATAGTTTCATATTGCCGACGAGAATTGTCAGTGCTGATTTTGATAGCAGTCACACGAGCGGCGATTCGGGGTGGGGTGTGTGTCTGGGCTACTTCAGTATTTGGCAGCTGACACTACACACTGACACAACATGTACGCTGATCTTCAAACCAACATTTGGGCAAGGAGAAACATGATCGCATTAATGAAAAAACTTTCATGCATGTCATGAATTATTGGAAATGCAGACAAGTTACCGAAATGTCTCTGCAGTACAAATCAAAACACTGAAAAAAAATCCATAAAGAAATTTAAATCTAAGACTAAAGCTCAAAAAACATTGTGCCTCCTAAATCAGAAAAACATAATCAGAACCTTGAAAATCTTACACATTGGTCCCAAAAATAGTCGGGTGATTTTTAAACGTGTTCAACAAGGTAAAGCTTCTGACTTGTAGAGATTTCATGGCTGTAACGGAATAAGTAACATTAGTTTTATTGATTAAGTCTTATTGGCCACAATAAAAATAATTATTACAAGAAACATTTATTATTGGGTTCAACAATGTAAAGGTTCTGGGGCCCAGACGAGTCGACAGGTACCCAAATTCGGGGCGGGTCATACAATTACCTGGATCGGAATTTTGTTACTCGTATTTGAGAACAAATAAAGATATAGTTTTGAATATTTGTGATAAACACTAGTAAAATCACAAGAATGACAAGGAAATCATCAGGAAAAAAAACGATAGTTTTATGAGGTCATGACATTGTGATCTTTCTCAAACTTGAAAATACCGGTAATTACTGACGAAACAAATAATATGTGTCAAAGATCAATGTCTGGCGTTTACGTGTTACAAATTGCTTCAGTGAGTATCATTCAAATTTTGGAATTTGAAAGACGGAGAGGACCCGCAGGTGATACGTCCGTGGGGTTCAGGTAGCGACCGTGAACTGAATTTTTGAATTCAGTTTGTTTACAATTCAGAGTGAGCCAACGGATCGATATTATTGTGACGTCATGTATGAATTGTCGGTTGACGTTTTTGGGTATGTTGATCGATGGAAGCGCCTAAAATCGATTGTGACGTGGATGACGTCATAGATCGAAGGGGTCTGGGTCAGGCCCTGGGGCAATGTTGGATATACATGGGGGTCGATCTAATAATGGTAGGCCTGGTTGGCTAAACATGACAGTGATGCACGGTTTCGTCCTGGTGGGACTCATCAGGCCAGGATAGGGGAAAGAATTGGAAATAGAGGGGAGGATGCGAAAGTTAGGGGCAAGAAACCATCCTTAGCTGATTTTTGGGTCAGCTCCCTGTTGTGGGCAAGATCTGAGTGGGTGTTTCAGAAACAGGATGGTCCTCAGGGTATTGAGGAGGAGAGGCTCAGGGCTTTGTGGGCTAAAGAAGGGACACATTTTTAGTGTATCCAGATTTTGTCTGTGAGTGAGGTGAACTGTAAACTGGACGTCTTCCAAGTGTGTTGCACTAGTGGAAGTGGGCTGAGGGTACGACCTTCACGAGATATATAAAAAGGAACGAGGCAAAGATCAGTTGTACCCTGGACATTCGTCTTCAGTGTTGAGACCCATGGGGAAGTGAGTGTGTAGCCGGTACTGCCACATTTTCTCGAGAGTTTCTCTCAGGTGTCTATTTTCGTCAGTAGGTGCTCCCTGGCAGAAGCCGAGTACATACACCCTGACGTCGCGCAGACCCGCATGTTTGTTGGGGGCAGAGTAGTGGAGACCCAGTGCATTGGAAGTGTTGGCGGTCTCGATGTTTCGAAAGTGCTCATAAAGCCTTCGTTGTAGGATACGTTTGGTCTGGCCGACATAGAGTTTGTGGCATTTTTGGCATTGGATGGCGTAAATCAGGTTGTTGCTGAGACAGGATACATTGGTTCTGGCCTTGTATCTGCGTTTGGTGATGGGATCCATAATGGTACCGTCTTTTTGGATTTTGGTACAGTATTTGCAGTTTGGTTTTTGGCAGTGCACTTTAGGTTGTTTTGGTATTGGGGTATGGTTAGGGATTTGCGCCCTTACTTTTTTTTTTTTTATCATTCAAATTTTGCTATATATTTGGACGGGTCGGGTCAGACGACACAGGTACCCGGTTCGGAAATTTCCGACTCACTCGGGCCCTAAAAAGTTCTATCCAGTCATGACTAACCGAATAGGTTATCATTAGTTTTACTAGTTAAGTCTATTATTGACCACAATAAAAATAGTTACATGACAAGAAAATAGTTACATGACAAATTTATTGGCCCAACAAGGTATAGATTCTGCCCAGTAGAGTTACAATATGGCCACAACATATATGTACCAAATCAAATACAATATTCAAGGGTTTTTAAATAGTTCTGTGCAAACATTTTCGAAGCTCTTCCTTTGAGGCCAGTGGCCCTTGTTCGTTCAATTCTATTTAGTTAAGGGGCCAGTCATTATTCATCAGGTGGGGGGGTTGGGTAAAAACTGGGGGGGGGGGGGGGGGGTCACACTTTCATCTTCAACATTATTGGGGGGTCATACTTTTATTTTCAATGGAACTGGGGGGGTCGGAGTTCGGATTTTAGTTATTTTGAGAAAATTTGTATATTGAAATAGTGAATTAGGTGAAAACAATCCACTCAACCTGGACTGATGGTTCACTGGAGTATACAGCATGTGGAATCCATCCCTTTGTCAAATTATCAGTGAAACTATAGTTTCGCCGAAATTTGATCCCAGAAAGGACCATCCAGGAACACCCAAAATCAGATGTCGTGAATCGACAACCACTCATCACCCACAGACTGTAACATTGTCACGACGGATCAACTATGGACCTTAGTAGAACACAGCAGCACCACAACTTAATACGGTGCAAGGTCAGGATGATCAACATATAGGGCACTGTCAAAGACTAACAGTGGATCACCCGGCCCATACCATGCTGACCAACATCTCATAACATCCAATGACCCCGAACCAGCATGTCAAAATCACAGACCGATTTTCCACTTAACACGTTGCCAACACAGGAACCTCGGCCACTGAGGATAATCCTCGATGAGCTCAGGTCTGTCCTGGACCACCATCAACAAAATATGGACCTTTCCATCAAGGATTGCAAAATAGTCCTGGATCGTCCCGGATGACGCCATAGTGAATCTGATTTACCTGATTTCTTGGTGGCCAGGACATTGCTAGACAATCGCTGATCATCACGGAACATTATGAACCCATCATGGAGCCAACACAGAATTGATTCAAGGCCGGGAAAGTACCAGTCCAGGATGGCCTGATTCATCAATGATATGTGGAAGAGTTATAATTTTTCCGAGTTCACTCTGGGGTCCAGTTAGTCCGTATATTTAAAGGAAGAAATGAGATTCATGGTTTGTTTTCATTCCTCCAACAAATTTCCAGTCAGTGAATGAACTGAATGAGCTTCAACCCAGGTCTCGGGTGTTTCGAGGGGGCCTGGAAAACGTGGGTTTGGAGTGAAAAAAAGATTTCAGTATTCTGGGGAACGTGATCCTAGACATAGATGTCTTAGGGGTGTTATGTTTCTTGCCCCCAACATCCAATCAGAGGCTGTCAATAAAATACCGATATAATATACCCACAAATAGTAATTGAATCAGTTGTAATGGCACAAATTCATAATACCCACTGACTTAATAGTGTAAAAAATTGCGAAAAAGTCACAATTGTTTAATAGAATGTGAACGAAGTGTAAAAACAGCAATTAAGTATTATACTGGCTACTTATATTTGTTACCATTGTGTATTATGGCCTTGTATATGTACATGGGATTGGGGGGGTCACACTTTTATTTTTGATCTTAGTGAGGGGTCATACATTGTTTTTCGATATCGGTGGGGGGGTCAAACTTTGAAAATTCATTTCTCGGAAAATCCATCCAACCCCCCCACCCGATAAATAATGACCGGCCCCTAAAATGTGTTTTTATATCATTTCTATATTTTACATTCACAAAATCAAATACAAATGATGGGAAAAATGAAAACTAAGGGGAATGAAAATAGTGCATTATGACAGAATAAATTCGGATCTTGTAAATTTCTTTCATTAAATAAATGTTCAGGCATCACCAACGAACTATGCTGTGGATGACTGAACAAAAATTTAATAGAAGAAGTTGATATTTATTATTTATTCGAACGTGTAACATATAGTGGTGCTGCGCCTTCAAACTGACGCCATGATCCATCGTCTCTGCAAATTTTAGACTCAATGTTCAAAGAACTCCTGAAAGAGCGTGGCATGTGTAGAAATACCGCAAAACTTCTAATAGACGCCGGGTTCTAGTAGACGCCGGGGGTTCAGGTATACTGAAATTAATAGGCGCCGGGTCTACGTACATTGTGTAACATAGCAACGTATAGATAATAATATCGACAACGTCAACGCGTCCCAGTCGGGAATTTCCAGCTTTTAATATCTAAACTGTCGTCCGATTTGTCATATCGTAACACAGGCCTCGCCAATTCCAATAAACGCCGGGTCCAGACAATGACTGAAATCAATAAACGTCGGGTTCTAATAAACGCCGGGTTCTAACAGACGCCGGGTATAGAGTATAACTGAAATCAATAGACGCCCGGGTGTTTATTACAAGTTTTACGGTACTGACTGAACACGGACGACACCTTTTTCTTAGAACTTTAAACGCGGAACTTGGAACTCGTGTCCCAGAGTAAATGTGGCACAAAGGGTTAAAAATTAGCCCCAAGGGCTACAATATGTTACCGGACAATTTTGGTTTTAAGCATTGCAGGTGACATACACGCATGACCTTGAGATATACCAATGAAGGTAATCTTTGTGAACTTCTATGTCACCATTAGGTATGCTGCATATATGGGCATGTTCATAATACGAACATACAAGCTCTATCAGCAAATATTTTGTCTGTAGAGACCAATTTAAACACAAGTCAGCGAGTGCATCGCCGAAATGTTCAGTGTGACTGTTTGGTGAAGTACTGCAATCCACCACCAGGGAGAGCCACTTGAGGAATTGATTCTATATAGAGGCCCTTTAAATTTAGCCATCATGGTCGTCTAAGGTCAAGTTCAAGGTCACCAAAAAATGTGCCATGTATATGACTTCTTATATGTCTAGTGTTTTGACGTGGTGTGCGCAAGTAGTGATACCACGGTTATGATGCTGCAGTGTGGACGGGTTTATAAGACATTCGGTGACACTCCAGTAATGGGGTATACCTCTTTATCATGGGGTCGCCGAACCCTACACTGGTGCCGTAGCTTTCGAACCACTGGGTTCTCTCGGCGTCGCTCCCGGGTTGGCCCCACTGTTGACTCGCATCACCGCCATGTTGTATGTGGCTCGATGTGGCCTTTCGATGCGGCTCAACAGTGGGATATAGCTGACCTCAGGGACGAGGTCTCTCTGAAAGTGGAAAGCACTGTAGCGATATGACGTGGTGTGCGCGAGTAGTGACACCACGGTTATGATGCTGCAGTGTGGGCGGATTTATAAGACATTCGGTGACACTCCAGTAATGGGGCATACCTCTTTATCGTGGGGTCGCCGAACCCTACATATGCTTATAACACAAGTTACACAACCCTGACGTCTAGTTGCACGCATTCAAGCCTCAGAAGGCAATTTACACATTCCACATCATACATTTAGCACTCAAGGTCAAGCTCGAGCTCATCATTAGTTCTATATGACTCCTTTCTTACATGTTCATAATGCAAACAGACGCTCTATCTACAAACATTTCGTTTCTGGAGGCCAATTTGGGCAATTTGTAACACAAAAATGCTGTTTTGACCTTTCAAAGTCATCGAAGGTCAAATTCAAGGTCCCCACACACAGCGCCATATATGATTTCCCAATTGAAAGTGTCAATATCTTAGACCTATCGTCAAGCTTCCTAGGAGCACAGCTGTAGCAGCTCCCATAAGTTTCTTTGCCCTTGAATATCCGATCAGCGTGTGGCCGCCATTTTTTTTTTCGACTGGTCCCGAATGGGACTTTCCCTTGTTGAATTGTCCTATGCTTTATATTGGGACACATTATTCGTAATATCTCACTTAATATTGAGATTAGAGATTAGGAATCAATTGTGGACATATAGGAAGTGATATATGCTGAATATTCCCGTGACCGTGAATTTGAACTTTGACCTTATTTTCAAGGTGACAGGACAAATTGGCTAATATCTCGCTTCTTATCGACTTTATACCTCGAGAATCATTTGTGGAAAAATAGGAAATGATATACGTCGAATATTCTGATTGAATTTGACCTTTGATTTCATTTTCAAGTCAGAGCACAAAATGGCTAATATCTCTTTTATTATCGACTTTACAGGTTAGGAATCAACTGTGAAAAGATAGGAATTGGCACATGCGGAGTATTGTGATGACCTCGAATTTGACATTTGATCTCATTTTCAGGATAACAGGACGAAATGGCCAATATCTCGTTTATTATCGACTTTAGAGCTTAGGATTCAATTGTGCACATAAAGGAAATGATATATGCTGACTATTCTCGTGACCTTGAATTTGATCGTTGACCTAATTTTCAAGGTCAATGGTCAAAATATTGACTTGATAGTTTGGGAATCAGTTGTACACATGAAGGAAATGATATATGCTAAATATTCTCATGACCTTGAGGTGACCTTTGACCTCATTTTCAAGGTCACAGCACAAAATGGCAAATATCTCGCTCGTTATCTATTTTACAGCTTGGGAATAATTTGTGTACATATAAGAACATATAGGAAATGATATATGCTGAATATTATTGGCGTCATTTGAAAGGTCACAAGACATATTGGCCAATATCTCGTTTATTATCGACTTTACAACTTGACAATCAATTGCGGACATACAGGAAATGATATGCCAAATATTCTGATGAAGTGCCTTGAATTCCTAATACAGTAAGGCCTGGAAGATCTGATTTTGAAAGTTAAAGAGAATAATTACGAAATATCGATTAAATTAGTTGTGATAGTCTATTTTCCACTGTACATCATATGAATATTTTCTACAAATATGCTTCATGAGTCTTCGAGACAACGGTTTTAATTGATCGACAATAAACCCCTGGTGTCACCTGCCCTTGGCATTAAGACGGGACGTTGTTTGCTTTCTCTGATCTCCGTGCTTGGGAATAGCAAACAATCTCTGGGAACACAGAATACATATATGACACGCGATCGAGTTTCATAATTTATTTCACACGTTCTTGACCGGCCTTTATGTGTGTGTGTCTGTGTGTGTGTGTGTTTGTGTGTGTTTTTGGGGGGTGGGGTGGGTGTATTTGGGGGAGGGGGCGTTAAGAACACCCGAACATGAACATATTTGTTTCATATCGTGACGATGGCGGTAATTTTTAGGTTACCTGACCTGTCAGGCTGTGGCGCGATACGCTATTGACATGGCGATGCTTCTGACGTTTGTCCAAAGCCCAAAGTTTATAGTGAAATTTTGCGCAAACATACCTACAAATAATGTAAGAGGGATGAATTTTTCTTGGTGACTGGCCTTTAGTCCAAAACCCCAAAGGCCTGAATGTAGACCCAAATGACCCAAAATGTCCTGAGATGCACGAATTGGCTCTCGGAGACAAAACGTCTGACCTTGAACTTGACCTTCACACGACCTTGAGAGCTAAACTCAGAGGTTATGTCTGACTTGAAATGTGTAAATTTGCCGCTGCATGTATGAAGGCACATGGTGGCTCTGTTGGACGTCTAGCACTTTACCTACTATGCAGTTGGGTTCTCCATTGAAAAAAATTAACCTCGCAAAAGTTGATGTACATTTCATTATTTTTTTTATTTATTTTTGATTTGGCAGTCGTTTTCTCAAAATCTGTTGAGACATTTGTAAAAAAAATGTCTATGCCTCCCAATATGTACCCATGTAATGTGATGACCTTTTTGCACTTTACCTACTATGCGGTTGGGTTCTCCATTGAAAAAAAGTTTCAGTTTCGCTGCCGTTGAAGTAAATTCTGTTGGAATTCTGAAGAATTCTTTTTACACTTTAAATCAACACTTTAAAACTTGCCCCTTTTAACATTATTTGCCCCGTTATACTAGATCTGTTCGTATAAAAACTCCTAGAATGCTTCACAATAGAGTTAGCACTTTCGAAGGAGAAGTCATATATTGCGATTTCAGTGGTGACACTTGAAACTTGAATTTCACTTGAATTTGAATGTCAAAGCGGCCATTTCACTAAGAAATACCTACCGTTTTAGATTTTTCCGGTAACCTTTCTTAGCCCTTGGGCTATTTTTCATATTTTTAGGTTACCGGACCTTTTTAGGTTACCGAACCTTTGGTCCGATAACCTATTGGCATGGCGTTGCGTCCGTCGTCATCGTCGTCCGTCTACATTTTTATCTTTAAAGTTTACAGTCTCTCTGAAATTTTGAACAAAAATACCTGAAATTATTTTGAGAGGGAGGTATTTTTTCTTTCTTTTTTTCAAAATGGCCATTTTTGACGAAAATGGCCAATTTTGGACTTTGATGGTCGTTTTCTCAAAATCTGTTCAGTAACTTTTTTTCTTATTGATGCATAACACTTCCTATATATGCCCCTGTGACGTGTATGCTGAATATTACCGTGACCTTGAATTTGACCTCTGACCTCATTTTCAAGGTCACAGTACAAAATGGCTGATTATCGACTTTACAGCTCAGGATTCAATTGTGAACATATAGGAAATGATATATTCTGATTATTGTCATGACCTTGACTTTGACCTTTGACCTAATTTTCAAGGTTACAGGACAAAATGGCCGATATCTCGCTTATTATCGACTTTACTGCTTAGGAATCAATTATGAACATATAGGAAATTATATATATACAGATTATTCTCATGACCTCGAATTTGACCTTTCACCTAAGTTTCAAGGTCACAGGACAAAATGATCAATATCTCATTTATCGATTTTACAGCTTAGGAATCACTTATGAACATAGAGCAAATGAATATACACATGTATGCTGAATATTCTCATGATTTTGAACTTGACCTTTGACCTCATTTTCAAGGTCAGATCACAAAATGGCTAGTATTTCACTTATTATCGACTTCACAGCTTACTAATCAATTGTGGACATACTAGAAATGATATATGCTGAACATTCTCGTGACCTTGAATTGACCAATGACCTCATTTTCAAGGTCACGGGACAAAATAATAATAATATTTAAAATATATATTGTCCGGTAACCTTTCTCAGCCCTTGGGCTAATTTTTTTAGTTTGCAGGGAAAGAGAGAAAGGAGCATTGACTGAACACTCGTGAGCACGGTGGATCCGATACACTAGAATCGCCTGGGCAAGAAACGCACTGCGCCTGGAGCTGTGACACCTCATGTTGAGGCAAGTCGCCCATAAGTTCCTGACTCTGTCGTCTGCTTGTAGAACGACCCTTGCTCAGTGTCGCTTAGCAACGATATCTAGAATGCTTTCAGCGCAAGCAGGAGACGTAAAATACCTGGGGTAAGTAAGAGTAGACCTGCTAGTGTTGTCCAATACTCCTCGCAATGTGGTCTATTCTCTTCGCGATGGTGGAGAGTCAAATATGTAATAACAAGAAAGAACCGCTTGCAGTGATGGCACATAATGTACGTGTGGCCCTTCATTCTATTCAGAGAAGACCCATGAAAAACTAGGATTTCTGATGTCGGTTTCATGTCAGGAATATATTGCCAATGGAAGAAAGCTTCCACACACTCATATCAAAGGTTATAAAAGGAGTTTTGTGTTGTCGAATAAAAAATACAATGATACAGGTAGAAGAATATGCCCAACACCAGGAATGTCGCCCACCAGGGACAATAAATCTAGCTACGCAGACAGTGCGGGCAGGTTTAGTTCCCAAATCCGCGTCGTTACTCATGGGAAGTGGTTCAATATGTACCGTCCACACGGAACTGATGCGATGTGGTGGTGGGGTTAGAACCCAGAGGACATCAGATCTGGGGGCTTCGTGTTTTATGGGCGCGCTACGATGGGGATTTGTTGTAGTTGAAAGTATTTTTGTTCACCTTTCTATAATGCTGTGAACATTGTAATGCACGGTATGGCACGTAACAACACATAAATAGGCCAACATGGGGATCACATTTGTATGTAGATATATTTACCCGCACTTCTGCTGGATTACGCTGACGAAGTCTCTTCGGCCTCTAGATATCGGCTATCAAATATGCTATATATATAACAACGACTGTATAAAATGTACACCGGCCACACTGGAATGAAATTCTTTTCTTGGCTTGTTAGATTACTGGACCTTTGGTCCGATAACCTATTGCCGTGGCGTTGCGTCCGTCGACGTCGTCGTTCGTCGTCGTCCGTCTACTTTTCTTTAAAGTTTGCGATCGAATCTTTCTGAAATTTTGCACAAAATTATTACGAGAGGGATAATTTTTTATTTATTTTATTTTCGCAATTTTTTTTTAAAATGGCGGCCATTTTAAAATAATAATCAGATTTATTTAAAGACGGTTCATGATGATAGACAGAATTGCCTATATGAAAAAAATAATAAAAAAAATATAAAAAAGAGCCATCAGTCCCATCCACTCGACGAAAAACGACCAATTTCGACTTTGACGGTCGTTTTCTCAAAATCTGTTCCATAACATTTTTTATTGATGCATAGCATATGTACCCCTGTGACGTGTACAAGTTTCGTTGCCCTAAATTTTGTCGAAGCAGGCCATTTTGGGCCCAAACTCAGCCAGAATGGGACTTTCCCATGTTAAATTCTCCTATGCTTTATAATGGGGCACATTTTTCCAAATATCTCACTTAATATTAAGATTAGAGATTAGGAATCAATTGTAGACATGATCATAGGAAATGATATAGGCTGATTATTCTCATGACCTTGAATTTGACCTTTGACCTAATTTTCAAGGTCGCATGACGAAATGGCTAATATCTCGTTATTATCGATTTTACAGCTTAGGAATCAATCGTGCACATACAAAAAATGATATACGCTGAATATTCCGATGACCTTGACAATTGACCCTATTTTTAAGGACAGAGCACAAAATGGCTTATATCTCGCTCGTTATCGACTTTACAGCTTAGAAATCAATTGTGCACATATAGGAAATGATATATGGTGGATATTGTCATGACCTTGAAATTGACCTTTGAACTCATTTTCAAGGTCACAGCGCAAAATGGGTAATATTTTGCTTATTATCGACTTTTCAGCTTAGGAATCAATTGTGCAAATATAGCGAATGATGTATGCCGAATATTTTGATGACATTGAGTTTGACCTCATTTCCAAGGATATAGGACAAAATTGCTAATATATTCCTTGTTGTTGAATTTACAGCTATCAATCACTTGTTGAAATATCAGGAATGATATGCATCATTTACATAATGCTGGATATTCTCGTGACCTTGAATTCGACCAGAGATCTTATTTTCAAGGTCACGGGGGGAAAAATGGCTAATACTTAATACATATATTGTTCGGTAACCTGTCTTAGCCTTTGGACTAATTTTACTTATTTTAACATGATAAAAACCAACTATAAACAAGCGCAAAATATTCCTTTTGTTTTGAATAATAAGAGATGCATATTAATTTTCTTCACTACAATATTTTTGTACCAGAACACTTATTGTTATTTTATTTTTTTTTTCACATAAAAGTTCTGGTGTATGATCTCTTTCTGTATTTTGAAGTACAGGTATAGGTATAGTTTTTTTGGTCAAATTTCGTTATAATAATCATTATTGACAAGTCCAAGACTCAACAGATTTTGATGTGTCTTTATCTCGATTTTATCCCAGCTTTGTGATGCTGATGATGTAGTTGATTAATCTGTTATTTTATGTTTATAGCCAGGAGGAGGCTCAGAAGATAGACGAGGAATTGTTTACTGATTACACTTTCAGTGTGGATCAGCTGATGGAGCTGGCTGGTCTCAGCTGTGCGTCAGCCATAGCAAAGGTAAATATCAACTAAAATATCTGTCACAGCCATAGCAAAGGTATAATATTGACTGGAATATCTGTGCGTCAGCCACTGAAAAGGTATAATATTAGCTAGAATATCTGTCACAGCAATATCAAAGGTAAATATCAGCTAGAATATCTGTCACAGCCATAGCAAAGGTAAATATCAACCAGAATATCTGTCACAGCAATAGCAAAGGTGTAATATTAACTGGAATATCTATGCGTCAGCCATGGCAAAGGTATAAATATCAACCAGAATATCTGTCACAGCAATAGCAAAGGTATAATATTGACTGGAATATCTGTGCGTCAGCCATAGAAAAGGTATAATATTAGCTAGAATATCTGTCACAGCAATAGCAGGTATAATATTGACTGGAATATATGTGCGTCATCCATAGCAAAGGTGAAATAGTAACTAGAATATCTGTGTCACAGTCAATAGGCGAGATTGAATAGTAACTAGAATATCTGTGTCACAGTCAATAGCAAAGGTGAAATAGTAACTAGAATATCTGTCACAACAATAGTGAAGGTACAATAGTAACTGGAATATCTGTGTCACAGTCAATAGCCGAGGGGAACTAAGTAACTAGAATATTTGTACAGCCACAGCCGAGGTAAATTGATATTAGAATGTATTTGCGTGGCATAAGCCTCGGTAACATGGTTGCTATTTTATTTTTGCTACAGCAATAACCGAGGTGACATAGTAAATAGAATATTTGTCCACAGCCATAGAGTTAACATAATAAATAAAATATATGTTGTATCTATAATATCCTGGGGACGATAGCAAAGTCGAGCGTAGAGAATAAAACGTGAAATGGAATAGAGTGTACATTCTATCCATGTACATGTGACTAAATATATAAAACACATGTAATGCCAGATAGGAAATAAAAATATCCCATTTTCTGTGCTACTAGAATGGACAAACTACATTTCCGGTTTGCAAATGTCAAATGTACTGAACTCTTGAACAAAAAACCTCCGCATAATTGCATGAGAAGGAGACTGTAGATTCACAAGACTAAAGTCTTGAGTGCATGCAGACGGATTGATGTCACAATCTGTGTGTGTTTGACAACCGTAAGAAATTGTAATTTTCGTGCTGTGAATAAAGATTGCAACTCATAGTGCAACAGAGCTCAGAATAGCAACATAGTTTTGTCGTAATACAAGTGAAATCTAACCGTACTTTCCATTTGTATGCAATTAACAAACTTGAAGATGAGGACATCTCATGTTTGTTGGTTTTGATTATCAATACCAAGTTGACAAAGCCTCAACTCTTCTCAGCAGTATTGGTATCAGTTTTGTTTCCAGCATCACTGCATTCAATTAATTCTTGACATTGACCAAATGCATCTTATTGTTGAACAACCCTACTGTTATATCAAACCGACGTTTATTACAAACATTGAATTGTAATATCCTATGCATGCTATAATATTGTGCTTTTATCCATGTTTGTTTCTCTGAACAACTCAACATCATCAAGGTATACCCTGTGGAAAGTTTGTCTAAGGATGCAGGGGCCATACTGGTGTGTTGTGGACCGGGCAATAACGGCGGGGATGGTCTCGTGTGTGCCAGACATCTCAAATTATTCGTGAGTATGGCCTGATTGGTATTTCTACTTGGAATCACCCTTTTTACTTCCCTGCTGCTAATCACGTCATCAGCCGTGACATTTTTCTGCACTTCAGTGTCCAGACCGACAACAGCAGTATGACCATGTGCCCTTTTGTAAGCATGCCGGTGATTGCATCCCTAAATTTTCTGTCTGATCATCCTATTCTACATGTTCTTCCTCTTTCACAGAGATTTCCTTGTGTTCGCTGATGTCTTTGGCCATTTTGTGCACTCGCCTTCCATCAGTTATTACCTTGTTCGCTGATCCACAAATCTCACAGTTTGCCAGTTTTCAAACTGGGAGCTAATTTCCCACCCAAATGTTTTGATTCAAATAACCTAAACCGCAATGGTCTGTACATGTATACATACTATACTACATGTATACTTACAGAATGATTTCGGATTTGATGTCACCATAATCATGGTGCTCGTCATGTGATTTTATATATAGAATAAAAACTAATAAAACACTGGTTGTACCGCTCATCTGATCTCCAGGGCTACAAACCGACGGTGTTTTACCCAAAACGTCCGAATAAGCCGCTGTTCCAGAACCTGACTGTCCAATGTCAGAAGATGGACATTCCTTTCCTGTCCTTCTTCCCGGCCGAGTCTCAGCTCCTCCGAGACTCCTACAACCTGATCGTAGACGGCTTCTTCGGCTTCAGCTTCAAGCCGCCAGCTCGGCCAGAGTTTGCCAACTACCTTCAGAAACTCGGGGAGGCTGGGCTACCAATAGCCAGCATAGACATTCCATCTGGTGAATACGAAGGATTCCCATCGCTAGCATATATAGACATAGCCTTTACCATCTGGTAGCAACATAAAACTAAATATCCATGTGCTTAGCTCAGAGCAGAAAGATGTACTTGAACTTTCCATGGTTCGATAAGATTGTTATACTCCGTAAACCAGGTGGTTAAGAGAAGCTGACACTTTCATTTGCAGGTTGGGACGTGGAGAAGGGGCACCCTGAAGGCATACAGCCGGAGATGCTGATCTCACTGACTGCTCCCAAGCTGTGTGCCAAGCTGTTCCGGGGCAAGCACCACTACCTGGGCGGCCGCTTTGTGCCCCCGGACCTGGCCAAGAAGTACCAGCTGAACCTGCCGCCCTACCCGGGCACAGACTGTTGTGTGGAGCTACCGACGACAGGAGCAGCAGGTGAGAGCGCCTAAACGCTCGCACAGGAGGGCAAGTGGTCGGCCATGTCAAAGTCTTGATGATTGTATGGAATTCAATAGCCGGATGCGCTCCATGTGTCTTTACTTTAAATCGTGTGCTTGTATATAGTATTACTGGTATGTGAGTCACATTGCTCTACAATAAATCGTTGCTAGATTTCATATTATGTCGTTTTTCAAGTGGATGAACCAATAAAACATGTGTTCAGTTAACGATGGACGTGTATAATATTTCTGTCAGTTAGACTGCAACAATATATTTCGTGTTTGGAAACAAACTTCTTCTGATATTCGGATCGTGACATTTAATTACACATATAATAACAGTGCTTCTTTCCAGGGCAATCACGTAATGACCAATGATCCTCTATACACCTGAGAGCTATTTTACCTGTTTCTGGACTGGCAAGAATTGTTCTGCAAACTTCATGGGTACATTGTATCACACGGATTTGGCCCTGAACACCTTATGATTTTCACGGGGTGTGAGTACTGCTTTGACCAAATATGGTAAACGAATATTGCTGATTGCGCATATTAGTGCACTAATAGGAAATCATGTGTGGCCTTCAAAGTCGTGAACCTTATTTGACAATGGATGACCTTTAGTGTTCACACAGTGAGTGTGTGCTCTAGTCAGTCAGAAAATGCGTATATAGATTTGAAGGGTTACATATATATTATTGTTGAACACATGTTATTTCAGGTAGCGACTTCATATTTGACGTTGGATGACCTCAGGGAATGTTTTTCTAAGATGCTTTGATTTGTAAAGCCTATAGTGAAACAAGAAAGTATAAAGTCTGGCGGGCGTTCTTTTGTTCAATCGTCATTCTGTTGGACTAGTGACAAGGAGGCTATGATGAGGGGCGTGATAAAAGATGAGACCCTGTCGCCGGTAGCAGAAGTTTAAAAGCATACTTCAGTATGAGCAAGGGGTCGAGCACGAAGATACAATGAATCCTATCAGTCAGCTTTACATCCTGTACCTCTCATATAACTGGCCATGGACAATAAATCTACATGTAGCTACACAGACAGCGGCGACAGGTTCAGCTGCGATATATGACCCTTCCCTCGGTAGAGACTGGGACTCACATAGTGTAAGGGGTTCTCATCTTCAGAACCTTGTAGCTATGTAAGACTACACGTCTTGGGATCTGTGCTTTCATAGGCGGATTAGGACGGGCATTTTATGCAGATGAATATGTTTTGTCCATTCTGTGATTTTTAGCTTACCGACCCTTTGGGCCGATAAGCCATTATTGTGGTTTTTCGTCCGTCGTCCGTCGTCCGTCCGGGTCTGTAACTTTTTTTGGCATGATGAATTTCCCCATAAGTTTGTCAGAATATACCTTAGGCCAATATCTAAAAACCTTTTTTTAATTTTTTTTATTGAATCGTTTTTGTCGATTTGGCGGCCATTTTTGACGAAAAATTGCCAATTTTGGACTTTGGTGGTCATTTTCTCAAAAACTGTCAGATCAGTTTGAGATTTTTGTTTCAAAACATTCCTCTCATGTACCTCTATGACATGTATAAGTTTCGTTGCCCTTGAATCGCCGGTCTGCGTGTGGCGGCCATTTTGATTTTTTGACGGGTCGGCGAAAAAATTTTTTTGATCCCAAATCAAGTCACTATTCGTTTTGAGCCATTTCCAGCAGAAAAAAAAAATTTTTTTTTGACCATTGAAAATTTTTTTGGACTTAGAAAATTTCACCCAATTTTTCCTTCATAATGGGAGATATGCAGAGTAATCTCATAGAACACTTCAAGATAGAGCCAAAGTATTGGCACATTTAAATGGGAAATCATATATTGCGGTTTGAGTGGTGACCTTGAATTTGACCTTCAATGACCTTGAAAGGTCAAAACGACCTTTTTTGTCGAAAAAAACAATGAATTTTGCCTTTGGTGGTCATTTTCTCGAAATCTTTTCAGACAATTTTCCTCAAAATCATGTATAAGATTCTCCTTATGTACCTTTGTGATGTGTATAAATTTCGTTGCCTTTGAGATGACGGTCTGCGTGGAGTCGGCAAAAAAAATTTTTGTTGTCCCAAATCGAGTCACTATTCGTTTTGAGCCATTTCCAGCAAAAACAAAAAAAATTTTTTTTGGCCATTGAAAATTATTCTGGACTTTCCTTATGTACGTTTGTGATGTGTATAAGGTTTGTTGCCTTTGAATCAACTATCTGTGAAAATTTGTCATTAACAAAAAAAAATCTTTCAAGATGTAACCTGATTTCGTATTATAGTCCATACAGAAAATGTGTTTCTATCAACATTTACGAAGATGTTTTAACATATTGATTTTAACATCAGTGTAACAATTTATATGTATTCAGTATTCTATGCAATTCACATGATTGCCGGTAAGCTACAGCACCCTTGGTGCTATGTTTGAGTTCTAACATAGTTTACGATGAACCATAAACAAGTATAAGAAAACAGTAATTTGTAATAAACAACAACACATTATGCCTGCATTACTAGTATACATGTACGTCAGCATTGAGAAAGGATGCTGCATCCTGTTCCACACTGACAAAGTCACTCTGAGAACTAATGTGGTGTCATTATATGAATGTCATTGATTATATGCCCCGACAAGTATGCAGCAGTGCGCTGCACTGGTGGCTTGATAGGGAATAGGACAATGGGTCTGATTGACTAATCGCTCGAGCGGGAATGGCCATCTACTTTCATTTATTACTGGCAAATGCAGAGAGTAGTCAATAAATTTTCGATTTTGTGACATGATGTAATAATGAAGAGACTATTTTGGACTCTCAAATATAATATGAAATGATCGCGTCTGGAATTGATACTCCGCTCAATCAGCTTTAGCCAACAGCAAAAGTAGGAAAACTCCAAGAGTTTAGGCATACAAACTGTTTTAGGAAATATAGTTTCCATGTTGCGGACCAGACATAGTTCGGTCTTTGTCATATAGACACGTGCTGTTACCTTACTGTTTCCTCACTGTTACCTTACTGTTTCCTCACTGTTACCTTACTGTTTCCTCACTGTTACCTTACTGTTTCCTTACTGTTACCTTACTGTTTCCTTACTGTTACCTTACTGTTTCCTTACTGTGCTGTTATAATGGGATCGAGATTTGACATCTTTGGTTACAAACATATATTAGAACTAGACATCTGGCACTAGCCTTACTTGATATTAATAGTGGGATTAGATTTTTATAGATGCAACTGGGAAGCAAATGATACCCATGAATTGCAAATTATTTCACTTTCGGACGTACAAGGTATAACAGAAAAGTATACTTGATAACGCATCGAAAGGGTTATCAGGTCTGAAATATAACATGTGCAAATGTGCAATGATACTTATACGCCGTTTGTGACAGTAATATCTACTTTACTGTCTTCGAACTAGCCACTAGAAATCAGTTGTAATACAGTGTCACTCTGCCAGAAATGATTACCATTTGGACAACATACAAGGCAATAGCTTATTTCAAATACGGTGAATTTTTAACTAGAAATCGTCATGTTATTGCAAAGGTAAGGTGTCTCCTCTGTAGATTGCAGATGTTGCAGAATTGGGGAACCACAGTAAACTGGTTGATGTGGTGTAAATGTTAAGTGGTTGTGGTTCGTGCTGTGCATAAGTCAGAGAACAGCATCCGGTACTACACAGCGCGGAACACCAAATATAGTTTAATTTGTTGTAATACAAGTGATATCCAAACATATATCCTACAGTGATACAAGGTGTCCCGCCACTCAGACCGAGCTTTACATCCTGTACCTCTCCTATACCAGGCCAAGGACAATAAATCTAGTTACATAGACAGGGGTGACAGGTTCAGTTCCCAAATCCACGTCATCGCCCACAGATGCCCCGATATATGACCTAGGCCTCAGTACAGACTTGGATTCACAGTGATGTATGATCCTAGCATTATGTGCTTTCATCGTTAATTCACTGTCCAATGTCGTGTTTATGGCCGATTAGAACCTTGTAACTATATACGACTACACATTTTGGGAGCTGTGTGCTTTCACAGGCGGATTAGGACGAGTATTTCGTGCAGATGAATATGTTTTGTCCATTATGTGATTTTTAAGTTCTAACACAGTTTACGATCACCCATAAATAAGTATCACAAACCAGTGCTTTGTAGTAAACAACCACACGTTACGCATGCATTATGCACGTCCACATTGAAAAAGAATACCACACCCTGTTTCACACTGACAAAGTCACTTTGAGGACTAATGAGATACATGATTATATGCCCGGACAAGAATGCAGCGGTGTGCGCTGCACTGGTTGCATGACAAAGAATGCTATCCATAATCAAGACAATGGGTCTGATTGACTAATCGCTCGAGCGGGAATGGCCAAGTACTTTCATTTTATTACTGGCAATTGCAGATATATCATGACAGAGTGAAGTCGATACATTTTCGATTTTGTGACATGATGTAATAATGAAGAGACTGTTTGCACTCTCAGATATAATATAATATGATCGCGTCTGAAAATGATACTCCGCTCAATCAGCCTTGCCAATAGTAGGAAAACTTAAAGAGTTTAGCCTTTAGGCATACAAACTGTTTTAGGAACCATAGTTTCCATGTTGCTGACCAGACATAGTTCGGTCTTTGTCATAGAGACACGTGCTGTTATAATGGGATCGAGATTTGACATCTTTGGGTACAAACATATATTAGAACTAGACTCACGTGATATTAATAAATGGGATTCGATTGTTAGATGTAGCTGGGAAGCATATTTTACAGATGAATTGTAAGCTACTTCACTTTCGGACGTACAGAGTATTATATATAGTACACTTGATAACGTGTTGAAGAATGTCTAGACCAGACATATATATGTGCAATGATACTTATACATCGTTTGTGACAGTAATATCTTCGAACTAGCCACAACAAATCAGTTGCAATACAGTGGCACTCTGGCAGAAATAATTACAATTTGGACAACATACAAGGGAAGAACCCATTTTTGAAATGTCAAATACATTGAACTTTTGAAAAGTCATCCTTGCGTTATTGCAAAGGTAACGTGTCTCTGTAGATTTAATCAGCACAAGCAGACGGATCAATGCTGCAGAATAGGGAAACCACAGTAAACTGGTTGGTGTGGTGCAAATATTAAGTGGCTGTGCATAAGACAGAGAACAGCATCCGGTACACAGCGCGGAACACCAAATATAGTTTAATTTGTTGTAATACAAGTGATGTCCAACGACGACATCCTCTCACCTGTAATGAACATTCTCCTGTGTACTGGGGAGAAAATGACTGGAGTACAGCGAGGCATCATTCGATAACAGTCGGCAGTTCTGGTGCGCCAACTCAAACAATACCAATATTTATTTTCAGTAAAGGAATAACAGATCCAATAATTGACTAATTAAGACAATCATTTTTCCAAGCATTGGACTGTAATTTTACACTAATGACTCCATCAATTCTCCTTGGATCATGTGGCTGATATTAATTATCCATATTTAAAAATCTGGTAGATTGCTAGTGGCCCTGGATGCTGCTTTCATGTATTGTGTACCAAAATAACAGCGGATATGGTCTTGTGTGCGTCACAAGTTAGTATGGACTGGTCTCTTCTTGACTTTCTGGAGTGTTTATTGCAGGTTGTAAAATCGTCCATGGTTCCCACGAATTGATAATACGAATGCGACCTAGTTACGGATGCCAATTCGTCTTGGTGTGGCAACATTCCTATTTACCAGTAGTTATCTCTGACATTGAATAGTAGATGTCAAAATTGCCTTCTTTTTGTTTCTCCTCCGCAGAAAGTTTATTTTAAAAATTGGACCATACATTCGTACTAATGATCTCTTCCAATTCCTCTGAATCAGGTGACATTTTTTTGTTCAGGCCGATGGACATACTCATAGGAACTATTTTGGGGTGTTGTGGACCAAAAATATCAGGAGTATGGTCTCTTGTGTGCCAGACATCTCAAGTGAATCGTGAGTATAGCCGTGTTGATCATTTCTCCTGAATGAACCTCTTTACTCCCCATTTAATCAAGTCACGCCATCATATATCAGCTTACTTCACTACCCCAGGGTGACAACCATGTTGTGTGTTCTTCCACTTTGCGTCTACGTTTTCATTTTCTGAGCGATTCAAAACATGCAACCATGTATACATGTATTGATTAATGTCCTTAACGACCTTGTATAACCGTGTATCATACCAGTGGGTTAATTGCTTCTTGGTTGCCGCGTGTTTGTTGCCTGTTATCACGCAGCTTTTCCATACAAACATCCTTGCACAGTCCACTCCAGTTGTTCATGGCCAGAATGGAATAATAAGCATAAACGGGTGCTGAAAGTGCAAGCGAGGATGTCAATGAAAGTTCCGCTGTCAGAAGTTGTACATTTGTGGCGTTGGCGTGATTTTGTTCTCATCTGAATCATGTTGCATGTCTAGTTACAAGCACGATCCCTCGTTTATACCTCGATCCAGGGTGAGGGACTTTGGACATTCGATTCCATGTAGTACGGAGAAACACTCGCTACTCGCTACAATTATATGCCCATACACCACAATCAGATTCGCCACTGGTTCCTCTGCTGCTGTTTCTGCTTCAGAGTACAACGATACAGTGTGCGTTGTAGTACCAGCGAACATGACTACGATGGCCCAGCATAGGGCATATATGTTCGGTGTAGGCGAGCAATGATCAGTATATCAATTCAGCATAACTACAAGAAAATGCAGCTAACTGCGGGAGACGACATTAGAGCTCTAGCACGTCATCAGCACCACGACAGCTGAATGTATCGTACACAACGTTACCCTCTCCCCCCAAAAAAAAACAAAAAAACAAAACAAAACAAACAGAAGCTATCATTCCCCCCCCCCTACATGATTCCAATTCATTTCCGTATATTAGGATGAAAAACATGGCCTACTTCATTCATATTCCTAATAAGTAAAGATTTATTTTAAAATCGATCAATGGAACAGATACCCCTGCTAAGATGATTTGGAGCTCATTAAGATATCCCTAAAACATTGGAAACTATGAGGAATATCTGCATCTGATATCATCAGATATAGCCTAACACATGCCTTTACTGGGCAAATTAAAAGACCAGTTTAAAATGAAAAGGCTCCGCAACCCAGCAAGGAACACCAGCTTGATTGTCATGTGATGAAATACGTCAAATTACGGTAAATGTAGCCGTGGCATTGCAGACGAATCGTTGTGTTTACTTCATAACGCCAAAGATGCCCACACGCAGATGCCCACATGCATGTATGCATGCACGAATTGCTGAACAGAAAATTGTGTTCCAAAATACGCCTGATTGTGGTAAATTTGCTTTGCATTCTGGGAACGTCAATTTCCACCAGCTCCGCCATTTTGGGACGTTTTTAGATAATTTGAACATTTTACATAATTTTCTCAAACCTAACACATCGATTTTTGCCTAATATATCTGTGGAATAGTCCATCAATTCGAGAGATTTTATGTCAAGGACGAAGAAAATCCTCATTTGAAGTAGGTGTCTGAACGCTTACATGCCAAAACGAGCGTCGATAGGTTGGCATGAAACCTCCATAAAAAAGTCAGCACATAGACATGTAGAGGGTTAGGGGCTTCGCCCCCAACGCTCTAATGTCAATAACTGCATGTATATTATAGTCGGGGCAAAAAAGTTCCAATACTCATTTCACCACTAGTGGTAACTTCACCAGTTTACCATCGCATGGATAATTGCCTGATTTGTAGGATGACTGGGAGGGAATGTAGGCATTTTTTTGCAGATGGGAATAATAGTGACCGTGCCATATAATTTCAGTGGTCAGTTCGTAATTACTTATTGGCATAATAATTATATATCTAGATAGTACTTAAAAAAACTGTCGTATCATGATTATTGATAGTATTTTTGCACAGCATTTTCATGGATAAACATGTTCAGAGCACTGCAAGTACGGGTCATAGTCAATCAAGAGCTGAGTAGACTAATCGTACGTGTTTCTAATTGGAATATATGCCATAATTCCACATGTATATTGTTGAATCATGACAGACCGACAGAGGTCTTATGGTTCCCATTTTGCAACAGCTGACCAGACAGTGTTCATGCGCGATAGGTAATCCACTTATGAGCTGCTGCCATGTAAATGTGTTTTCCATTAAAACATGAGTAACATCATACATAATGACATGTCGACAATGTTACTTAACTAATATGGGCAGCATGTTTGCATTGAAACAGTTGGATTACTCACATAGCAAGTTGCTCACACATAATAGATTATGAATAAGATTTTAGATATATCAGAATGTTTCCAGACCCTGATGCTGGGAGTATGTTTCCCGGTCAATATTAGCATTGTATGAGATATTAAAGGCCCAGAGAACATAATTATTTCAAATTCAAACCAATATTCTCGTTTTAGACGTAGGCCCAGTATTTGTTTGGTATGACATGTGTTGTGAAACTGCATCCGTAAATTAGAAAGTCCCAATCCAACAAGCCAATCAGCATCACCACAGCGGGTATGACGTAATCGGGGAAAGCCCTACAGCCGGGGCCCGGGAAACGCAAGTCAGACGAATTTGAACCCTTGGACTAAAAGCACGAAGAACGCTCGCACACCGCAGCCTGATTCTACCTGCAGCCGAGGATTCGTCTCATCTGCGACACTTGCCTGAGCAAGGTAATTGTCCACATATATACATCAGTGTTTTACAACACATGTTTGATGGCACAAGCTGATGAAGCAAGCTGATTATGGTAAAATAGTGCAACAATATATACAGTTTGAAAATAAAAGGGATATTCCCACTTTTGAAGGTTAATCCCACTCTCAGCTGTTTCGCACACCCAATTTGAGTGTATTGAAACAGAGCCTATAAAGGCAGAGGGGTGTGAAAACACAGCAATGTCCTATTGACGTGAAAAAACGACATAATATTATCATAGATATAAAAACACTAGATAGGCCCTGGCCAATCAGATGCATGGGATGCAGACGGTCCTTCCGGTCGCCATCTTGGAAAGATGAACTTGACAACGTGCACACAATGTTTTGGTTACGGCTGCTAATCACAGGAATGCAGCCAGCAAATCCAGAGAGATATCTTTCCACGAGTAAGTATAACAAATAGATTGGCCATACATCGTGGAATCATATAACGATGAACGCTTAGTTATAATTGTTCTTACTGATTGACACTGATGCTCACAAGGTGAGCGATAATGTGGGCAATTTGTTATACAGTATTGTTTTGATCGGACCCATACTGATAGCAGAGCATGACGACAAGATCATAACGCACTAAGATTGGCATATTCCTAAATTGCGGACAATAATGGCTCATTTAAACACAAATGTAATCATTAAAATTTCACAAATCAGGCAAAACAACAATTTAATCCTCCAACTTATTTGTTACATATTAAATTCTAGATCTAGAATCTGTTTGAAAACTCAAAAGTATTCAAATATACCAATCAAAGTGGAAAGTCCTGACCTGAGGAGTGTCAAGTGTTAAGTCTCACAGTGGGGGAACCTGAGCGATAATCCTCTTGCTCGGCTGAACCTGTGGTCTCGATGGAAAATTTAACATACCCGTATTTCCTTGCCAGTGCCTTTGGAAAATTGAAATACACAATTCACAAGTTACCAGAGTTGGTCAATTGTCATGTTGTGGCTATAGCATCGAGATGTATCATTTAGATTGTGTTGTGACATGGTAAAAGAGGTACATTAATATACATTTACAGCCGTATTATTAATGATAAATTTAGTGACTAGATAAATGGTAGTTATAAGAAACACTATTTTAAAAGAAGTATTATAACTGCTGAACAAATATCATTGAAAATATCATACTGGGCTACTGGCTATGCCTGTAGTGTGATAGACATTATTTTTGGACTCGTTGCTCTACACATTCATGACTTAAGTGTATTAGAGATGAACTTGACCTTTCATCTTGACCTTAGACCTTGACATTAGATTTTTTTGCTGAGTTGACATTTTTAATTTTTGTCGATATCTTTGAAACGGTGTGTCGTAGAGCCCTTGGCAAACATTTTATAAATAATGTGAATTAGTTTGAACACCGAAATGCATCCAAAGCATCTTCATGCTTTGACGTCTAGTTTGGATATGCTAATTATTCCACTTTCCGTATGTCATCAGGTTTCAACCCATGGCAATTGTGTTGGGCTTGATGACACCAGCCTGATGCAACACAGCATGTCCTCGTACGTGCCACCGGACTCTCGAGAGGATGACGTTAACAACACAGCATGTCCTCGTACGTGCCACCGAACTCTCGAGAGGATGACGTTAACAACACAGCATGTCCTCGTACGTGCCACCGGACTCTCGAGAGGATGACGTTAACAACACAGCATGTCCTCGTACGTGCCACCAGACTCTCGAGAGGATGACGTTAACAACACAGCATGTCCTCGTACGTGCCACCGGACTCTCGAGAGGATGATGTTAACAACACAGCATGTCCACGTACGTGCCACCGGACTCTCGAGAGGATGACGTTAACAACACAGCATGTCCAGCACGTCATCCGCCACATTATCTGTTAACATTTTTTATCTTTTTTGGGAGGCTGATGAATTAAGGCATTTCGGAAGAAATGCCTTTATGGTTTTAGCAGAATTTTTTTTTTCCTTTTTTTTTTTTTCCCCGCCGTTTTGGTTTCCGACCTATAACTTTAGTTTCCCTCGATGTATCTTCGCAAAATTTTCAGCATTGGTCAGACATATTATGTGGAAGAACCCTATTGTTTTTCAGCCGGACCCGAGGTCCGTGAGGTTGAAATCAATGTTGTTTTTTGGACTTTGTTTCCACACGATAACTCAAAAAGTATGTAGGCAATGGCTGCAGAACTGTGCGTGGAGGTTCATATATCAACAGGGAAGAACCCTATTGATTTTGGGATCAATCCTTCAAACGACCTTTGACCTAGAGGTCGGAAGAGTTTTCGCCCAGTCATCCCTGAGGTTTCCTGCATATCTCGGAAACGGCGCATCGTAGAGCGAAACGGACGTTATTTTCGGACTCGTCGCCCTAGACAAACATGTCTAATGGGTATTATTGATGAACTTTGACCTTGACCCGAAATTTTTTTGCCGAGTCGATATTTTTCATTTTCATCGATATCTAGTATATATCATAAATTTATCATCACACCGAAACGCCTCCAAAGCATCTTTAGGCCTTGATGTCTAGTTAGGGCATTTCGGCCCGAAATGCCCTTATGGTTTTGTCTGGTTTTTTTTTTTTTTTTTTTTTTTTTTTTTTTTTCTTCTTTTTTTTTTACTTTCCGCCGTTTTGGTTTCCGATCAATAACTCGGGAACGCCTGAACGGATCTTGTCCAAATTTACACCACTGGTCAGAAATATTACATGGAAGACCCCTATTGTTTTGGAGGCGGCTCCGGGGTCCGTGAGGTCCGTGAGGATGAAATCAAGGTTGATTTCGAGACTTGGTTTCCGATCGATAACTCAAAAAGTATTCATGCAATGGCAAGTATTCTCTGCATGGGAGTTCATATACCACCAAGGAAGAACCCTATTGATTTTGGGATCACTCCGTCGAACGACCTTTGACCTAGAGCTCGGAAGAATTTTTGCTGATTCATCCTTGAGGCTTTCATGCATATCTCGGAAACGGTGCGTCGTAGAGCGAAACGGAGCTCAATTTCGGCCTCCTGGCACTAGACAAACTAGTCTAGGGGGTATCTTGGGTCGAAACGACCCCTGGTGTCGATTTTTTTTTTCGCCGACTCGGCACTTCCTGTTTGGCCGTATCTCGGAAACGGTATGTCGTAGAGCGAAACGGAGCTCAATTTCGGCCTTCTGGCACTAGACAAACTAGTCTAGTGTGTATCTTCGGTCGAGACGACCCCTGGTGTCGAATTTTTTTTTGCCCACTCAGCACTTCCTGTTTGGCCGTATCTCGGAAACGGTGCGTCGTAGAGCGAAACGGAGCTCAATTTCGGCCTTTTGGCACTAGACAAACTAGTCTAGTGTGTATCTTGGGTCGAGACGACCCCTGGTGTTGAATTTTTTTCTCGCGGACTCGGCACTTTCTGTTTGGCCGTATCTCGGAAACGGTGCGTCGTAGAGAGAAACAGAGCTCAATTTCGGCCTCCTGGCACTAGACAAACTAGTCTAGTGTGTATCTTGGGTCGAGACGACCCTGGTGTCGATTTTTTTTTTCGCCGACTCGGCACTTCCTGTTTGGCCGTATCTCGGAAACTGTGCATCATACAGGGATACGGAGCTCAATTCCGGCCTTCTGGCACTAGACAAACTAGTCTAGTGGGTATTTTGGGTCGAGACCACCCCTGGTGTCGAATTTATTTTCTCCGACTCGGCACTTCCTGTTTGGCCGTATCTCGGAAATGGTGAGTCGTAGAGCGAAACGGAGCTCAATTTCGGCCTCCTGGCACTAGACAAACTAGTCTAGTGTGTATCTTGGGTCGAGACGACCCCTGGTGTCAATTTTTTTTTCGCCGACTCGGCACTTCCTGTTTGGCCTTATCTCGAAAACGGTGCGTCGTAGAGCGAAACGGAGCTCAATTCCGGCCTTATGGCGCTAGACAAACTATTCTAGTGGGTATTTTCAGTCGAGACGACCCCTAGTGTCGAATTTATTTTCGCCGACTCCGCACTTCCTGTTTGGCCGTATCACGGAAATGGTGCGTCGTAGAGCGAAACGGAGCTCAATTCCGGCCTCCTGGCACTAGAATAACTAGTCTAGAGGGTATCTTGCATCGAGACGACTTCTGGTGTCGAATTTTTTTTTGCCGACTCAGCACTTTCTGTTTGCCATATCTCAGAAACGGTCCGTCGTAGAGCGAAACGCAAAGATGCCTAAGGACGGGGTATGTCACTTAAACTTTGACCACGGACAGATTCAGAGTCATTATGGTTCTAGACGCGGTCTCTTAGGTAAATGTTAGGTAGGAATAGAACTCTCACGAAATGCCCCAAGGCATCTTCAGGCCTTGACGTCTAGTTTTTCAATAAATTTGTGTGAATATGTATTGGGTCAATACCCCCAGACTCTTTTTTTTTGTCATTTTTAGCTTACCGGCCCTTTGGGCCGATAAGCTATTGTCATGGTTTTTCGTCCGGCGTCCGTCCGTCGTCCGTCCGGTTCTGTAACTTTTTTTTGACGTGATGAATTTCCCCATAAATTTGTCAGAACATACCTTGGGCCAGTATCTAAAGACGTTTTTTAAATTTTTTTGATTGAATCGTTTTTGTCGATTTGGCGGCCATTTTTGACGAAAAATTGCCAATTCTGGACTTTGGAGTCCATTTTCTCAAAAACTGTCTCATCAGTTTTGAGATTTTTGTTTCAAAACATTCCTCTTATGTACCTTTATGATGTGTATAAGTTTCGTTGCCCTTGAATCGCCAGTCTGTGTGTGGCGGCCATTTTGATTTTTTGACGGGTCGGCGAAAAAAAATTTTTTGTCCCAAATCAAGTCACTATTTGTTTTGAGCCATTTCCAGCAAAAAAAAAAAAATTTTTTTTTTTGGCCATTGAAAAATTTTTTGGACTTGGATTCCTTCATAATGGGAGCTGTGCAGAGTAAACTCATAGAACACTTGAAGATAGAGCCTAAGTAATGGCACATTCAAATGGGAAATCATATATTGCGGTTTGAGTGATGACCTTGAATTTGATCTTCAATGACCTTGGAAGGTCAAAAACGATGAAATTTGTCTTTGGTGACCATTTTGTCTAAATCTATTCAGACAGTTTTTCTCAAAATCATGTATAAGATTACCTTTATGTACCTTTGTGATGTGTAATTTGATTTTGTACTATATATAGTCCATACAGAAAATGTGTTTCCCTCAACATTTACGAACATGTTTTGACAATTAGAGTTCAAGATCAGTGTAACAATTTATATGTTGGAAAATCAATACTCTGCGTTTCTCATGATTGCCGGTAAGCTACAGCACCCTTGGTGCTATGTTTTTTGATTGAATCGATTATGCAGTTTTGGCGGCCATTTTTATCCCGAAAATGGCTGTTTTTGCATGTTTTCAACTTTACAAATTATTTTCTCAAAAACTGTCTGATCAGTTTTGAAATTTTAGTTTCAAAATGTTCCCCCCATGTATCCTTATACTAGTAATGTGTATAAAAAAAATGGTAATCACTTTTGACCATATTTGTATAAAGAGAAGGTAATCACTTTTGAACATAGTTGTATAAAGATATGCTAATCACTTTTGACCATATTTGTATAAAGAGATTACAATCACTACTTAACATACCGTAATGGCCCGAAATACCGCCCCGGCGCTTAATAGTGCTTTACATGTTTCAGCCCCGGCGCTAATACGAGACCGGCGGGTAAACGAGACCGGCGCTTAATAATACAATGAGCAAAAACGATATATTTTGAAAGCTTGTGCGCGTGAACGCACCGATTTTCTTCACTGTATTTAGTGATACCCAGCGCGCGGTGCATGGCTGGAAGGGGGGAATGGGAGTTGAGGGCATAATGACGGGCGGTTACATCGAGGATGGTGTTAATCCAATGGCTAAGAACAGCAGATACACGGTAGATAAGCTTATAAATTATAGTAAAATACATCGTGATGAAGCTTGCAAATTCAATAGAAAATCTACCGGTGCTGGTACCTGCCGATATTCTGTAAATCAGTCAGTTTTTCAGAGAGTTTGGATTTATTATGTTATATCGGTGTGTTACATGACCGGTTCATACACAGACCTACTGCATACGTTATGTTCGTAGTAGATGTCGCATGGCGCCGCAATACATGCAACCAATAAAGATATATGGTAATGGTTATTTATATTATGCTGATATGAATGTAATGTAATGTTGGGTCTTGGGGAATGGATAGCATTAAGTTAGTCAGTACAATTATATATAAATGCAGCTGCTCAATTGCATCACCTAATTGATTATTCACAAATGCATTGTCCACAGGAATTTTAGAAAATATCCAACTTCAGCCATGTAGTGATTAATCTCCCGGCCTTAATTCGGAAATCCAGATGTGTACATGTAATTTCAGTGTGTGACTCTGTCCACCCCTACCATCACCCTCCATGATTCTCCAACATAAACAAGTGGACTGTAAACATTAGATTGCTGTGAACATGACAGTCAAATGGGGTTGGATGTACAATAACGTGGGCATTGTGAGACATAGCCTGTGATTGGTTCAAAACTGGTCACATGGTTTAGAAAGCATGGCTTTTTATTTATTCATTTTTTTATTTATTTTTACTTTTTTATTTATTTATTTTTATTTTTTTTAATTTATTTTTATTTATTTATTTTTTTTAATCTTTTTTTCATATATCTTTATTTGTATTTTTATCTTTTATTGGTTTTGAACATGTGTACTTAAAAATATTGTAACTTTTAATTTGGAAATTGCAACGTTATAATCCTTGGCTTCTATGCATTCCCTTTGAACATCTATATTTTTTATGTAACTCTGTGGAATTGTACTTGTCAACGTTGATATTGAAATAAACTTATTGAATGAATGAATGAAAGCATGGCGCTGATTGGTCACACCCACATTTGCCCACTTTATCCTACATTTGCTCCGTATTGAATGAATGAATGAAAGCATGGCGCTGATTGGTCACACCCACATTTGCCCACTTTATCCTACATTTGCTCCGTGAAAATGTTTACTCGATTTGAAGTGAATGCCTGTACGGCCTATGGTCAGATGGTACTACGGCCTACTGCCTGCACACTACTGGCAGTATAGTTCATGCTCCGAACGTGGGGGGTATTATCCCACGTTCTGGCACTCTGAATGCATCGTCCCATGATGAGAACAGTGCCAGGAAAAACCCATCTGGCACTCTGTGGTTGTCAAGCAAAACGTCATGAAAAACAACGAAAACGTAAGCAAAAGCTACGTAACTAAGGTCATGTAAACACCGGCAAAATGGACAGTGTTTTGGTTTGAAAGTTAGATCGCAGAGACTTGTGCCAAGATAAACCCATCTGGCACTCGAAACAATGCCATATGCATATATTCGGAGCATGAACTACTGCCAGTACTGGTCGTGGTCGTGGGCGCCGTGGCGAACATCAACATTGATGGCGCACATCAACAAGTTGGATTCCTTTTTGACAGTCGCCAATGTAAACAAACTGAACCGGAAGTGACAATCATCTTTCCAAGATGGCCGCCAGAAATCCCACCCTCTGATTGGCCAGGGCCTATCTAGTGTTTTTATATCTATGTAATATTATATACGTTTTTATCACAGACATAATAGGTTTTCATTACATTTAGTCTTGTGGAACTCTCGGTGCTGTTGTGCACTAATACTCTCTGTGTTGAGTCCCAGCTCCAGTTTTGACATTTGCCAGTGCGATCTGGACGTCTTAAAATTGCATTACTTGGCAGTGGTAGAAAATCACGCCGGGATGATATATTCTGCTATGATACTATGTTATGGATCTTGGCAATATCCATAACTTCTCCTAATGTGTCATGGAGGAAAGCTGATTTCTAGCAGTGATTTTATGAAGCCGGAGGTTATTGGTTTTCGTTGGTTATGTGACATAAATTGTATCCTCCTTTCTGACATGGATATCTTCACCATGATATGTTCCCATATTGTTCCGGAATATTATTGCGAAGATGTACAAAATCAAAGAGATAACATAATAACTTTGAACCAAAAAACTGGGGAATATTTGCATAATTCGATATGATTTATGATGAATTACGATTACGATGAATTGATTTGGATCGCGATAAAACTTAATAAATATACACAATCAGATTGTAAAAAAAGCAATTCCTCATATGGTCCGATAGATAGACCTAAGATAATCTTGAGTGGTAATTCTCGAGGTAATTAACGACGTGAATAACTTCGATTGATGCAGAGGCAATTTGACATAAGGTGGTCCTTTTGGTGACCTTGTTCCTTCATAATGGGAGCTATGTGGAGTGAACTCTCTTTCGGGGTGTGTGTGTGGTGTGTCAGGGTTCGGGGTGTGTCAGATCTCAAAATGACTCAGACTCTCCACTGCAATGACAATTTTTATTGGAGTAATGTTGACATGATTTGTAGAGAGCAGGTTTTCTGAAGTATATGCAAAAAAAGAAAATGTTTTTGAATATACTAATATAAAATAATATTGTGAACTTGTACATATACTATTTTATTTGAACACTCACAAACTCTGAACTGTTGCACTGTTCATTTAGCGTTAGTGTGTTTTCACATTTACCGATAGGTTTCACATTTAGCGTTATTGTGTTTTCACATTTACCGATAGATTTCACATTTAGCGTTGATTTCACATTTACCGGTTCACCAAACGTGTCTTTTCTGTAGATTTAATCAGCACAAGCAGACGGATCAATGTTGCAGAATTGGGAAACCACAGTAAACTGGTTGGTGTGGTGTAAATGTTAAGTGGCTGTGGTTCGTGCTGTGCATAAGACAGAGAACAGCATCCGGTACTACACGGCGCGGAACACCAAATCTAGTTTAACTGTTGTAATACAAGTGATTTTGAAACATTCATATTTATCGGTAGGAAAACTTGAAGAGTTTGGCATACATACTGTTTTAGGAACCATAGTTTCCATGTTGCTGACCAGACATAGTTTGTCATAGAGACACGTGCTGTTATGATGGGGATCGAGATTTGACATCTTTGGGTACAAACATATATTAGAACTAGACTCACGTGATATTAATAAATGGGATTCGATTGTTAGATGTAGCTGGGAAGCATATTTTACCCATGAATTGCAAACTACTTCACCTTCGGACGTACAAAGTATTATAGATACACTTGATAACGTGTTGAAGAGTATCTAGACCAGACATGGGAAACCACAGTAAACTGGTTGATGTGTTGTAAATGGCTGTGGTTCGTGCTGTAATAAGACAGAGAACAGCATCATGTACTATGCGACTATGTTCCACAGCGCGGAACACCAAATATAGTTTAATTTGTTGTAATACAAGTGACGTCCAACGACGACATCCTCTCACGTGTAATGAACATTCTCCTGTGTACTGGGGAGATGATGACTGGAGTACAGCGAGGCATCATTCGATAACAGTCGGCAGTTCTGGTGTGCCAACTCAAACAATACCAATATTTATTTTCAGTAAAGGAATAACAGATCCAATAATTGACTAATTAAAAAAAATTTTTCCAAGCATTGGACTGTAATTTTACACTAATGATTCCATCAATTCTCCTTGGATCATGTGGTTGATATTAATTATCCATATTTAAATCCTGGTAGATTGCTAGTGGCTCTGGGTGCTGTTTTAATGTATTGTGTACCAAAATAACGGCGGACATGATTTTGTGTGCGTCACAAGTTAGTATGGACTGGTATCTTCTTGGCTTTCTAGAGTGTTTATTGCAGGTTGTATAACTGTCCATGTTTCCCATGAATTGATAATACGAATGCGAGCTAGTTATGGATGCCAATTCGTCTTGGTGTGGCAACATTCATATTTAGTTATCTCTGACGTTGAATAGTAGATGTCCAAATTGCTTCCTTTTTGAATAGTAGATGTCCAAATTGCTTCCTTTTTGTTTCATAAACGGGAGCTGGAGGTGCAAGCGAGGATGCCAATTTCCGCTGTCAGAAGTTGTACACATGTGGCGATTAATCTTGCAGTGGCGTTGGAGTGATTTTGTTCTCATCTGAATCATGCTGCACGTCTAGTTTCTCTTCCGCGGAAAGTTGATGTTAAAAATTGGATCATACATTCTTACTAATGATATCTTCCAATTCTCAGGTGACATTGTTTTGTTCAGGCCGATGGGCATACTCATATGAACTATTTTGGGGGTGTTGTGGACCGACAATATCGGGAGTATGGTCTCGTGTGTGCCAGACATCTCAAGTGAATTATGAGTAAGCGTGTTGATCAATTCTCCTGAATAGACTAGGTACAAAATCTCAAAATAACACTTTAGGGGGGATGGAATGTTACTGCCTGTCACCCATGCTGGGGTCAAAGTAGGGTCCTTACTGGTCAATATTAGCCCGGATGACATTTTCTAACAATTTTATATACGGACGAAGCCGCGGTTATTTTTCTCGTTTTGAAATTCACATAAAAGACTGTTGAATCGTGAATAATGAAGCTAGAGTTATCATTTTGATGTCAAAATGTCTGGAACTACATGGCAAATCAAGAAAAATACCATCTACAGATGTTCATGGTGTAAGTTTTGTATTATAGCATGAAAACACATAATAATAAGTCCGAAATTGCCTTCGATTTCACAATCTGAGACCTACGAAAATGGGTGTTCCAGCTCACAAATCTATTTTATCTTTACAAAAGCCGCACTAAAATTACTACAGATTATATACCATACTGCCAAAATAAACCATTCAAAGGTTTCAACCAAGTTTACAGCTAGAAATCAAATGAACCTAACACTACCCCCTAGTGAACTCCGTGATCGCATGATATTCTTGAATTTGACAAAACTAGTTATACTCTCACATATTACTATGCTAGAATGATTATTTTGATGTCAAATGATACGAATCATCATTTCAAACATACAATACAATAATCAGTTAGAGATGTGAAATTTCTGCTCATTAAATTATGAGAAATGTCCACCAAAATTTGACCATAACCATTGACTGGTTAATGATTAATCTTACGAATAACTATGATGGAGTAATTATTTTGATATCAAATGATAGGAATCATTAGTTCAAACCAAAAGTATAAAAACCAAGTCCAGATGTGTTTTTCTTTTTCATGAAAACTACAAAAACACACCAAAATTTGACCACAATAATTTATTTACTGTGTTGGCATCTTAGAAAGTTGATCGTTTGTGGTTTATTCGCTGCTGATGTTGTCAAGTGATCTGCTAGTGTTACTTAGTCGACATAGTGACCAGTAGCTTAATTCATCACAATTTTAACATATTTGAATCCATAATATTCGCCAACTAAATATAGAAGGGAGATTGATTACCGGTATCATTTCGATGAGGTACATTGTATAATTGGTCCATATGGGTGGAGATTCATGCCACCACAAAATGTGAGTTTGTGATCCATAATCGTACCACTAATAAGGGTTCATATAACTTCATAAGATCACTTGTCATTTGACTAAAATGTTGCAACATTCAGTTTTACTTCCTATGTTGGATCTTTTCCCCTTCTTGACTCCTTGATCATGAGATCATACAAAACCCGTTCTAATTGAAACATACGGCCTAAAATGAAGAGTTTGTTTCAGAGCAAAACACTATTTATACATGTATGAACTTGTATGTAGTCTAAAATGTATGGCAATAAACCAACCCAAGTTTAAACTTCTGCAAATAATATTAGCAACATGTTCTTCTAAGCTTCGGATCAACAAAATATTTCTCTTCCAGCCTCTTTAACTGTACATGTCATGACATGTGCATATTCAAGGGGTATGGCCAGCATAAACATAGACATGGGAAAGCTCAACACAAATTTATTTGACAATGAAATGTCATCCCTATCATTCTCATTTTCTCTCAGCAGTCCGTGCCCAAGGTCGTATCATTGTTGCTCAAGTCGGGATTGTTTGATCAGTCTGTACAGGCATAACCTTCAGTATGAGACATTGCATTCTTTGGAGAACATGTTCCCGTGAAATGGTCCTTCTAACATTTGAATCGGATGGCTTTTCTGATCTGTATGGTGAATCGAGATGCTCTCAGCAACCACACTCGAGCCATGATCATTTGGGCTTGGAGCTACGACAGCCTTCTGTAGCGAGGTTCTCCAGATGCATGCCTAATAGCTGACTCATGCAACGTGGTGTTTGAGAGCTTCCTTTTTTGGGATTTATGTATGTTTAGAAATATTCTTCGTGTTTTTTTTGAGAAATTTCTTGGAGAAATATAAAACACATTCACAGCCATCGATAAGTTCTTTTCTGTTGGAGAATGATATACCAATCTTTTTCCTGACATCACACATGTTTTGATCAGCCATTGTCGACTGAAATGGCCGTGTCTTTCCTTGGCAACAAAATCACTGCACACGACTATGCCAAGTGAGATGCCTATGGCTGTGGTGTCGATGTACATGTACCTTGTACAATGTTTGTTTTCAGGGCAGGATAGAACTCTCGCACATGCCAACACAGCAACTTAGATGCTGGTGACCTGAGGATGAAGCAGCTATTTGCTTTTGATGCTGCATGACTGGCAGCTTGCTCCTGTTTGATGCTCAACTGATCGAACCAGTAGTCCGAATGGTGCTGTGCCCAACAACGAAGTTGTAGTACTCTTTACTATTATATGTGTTAGTAATTTCAACAAGTGTACAAGACTACATACTCAGTCTGCTGTCATTCAAAGCGGAAGTGAGACAGACTTGTCTAGTTACTCACGTCACATAAATTTCTTCGACCGTGTTGGACATTTTTGACTTTCCCTGGATCGTGACTTGAAAGCTTCCCCGTTTGGCACGCTTTGCATGCTCCGAGTTCTTGATGTATACAACGGATAAAGGATCCATGACATAGTTGACTCTTTTGTGAGTGAGCATGTAGGCATGTAGGCACCAGTTGAAAGATGTACTGAGCCTGAACTCCAAGTAGCATTCTTGACAAAGTGCAGTATTTCCATACCATTGGTGAGGACTGCCGATTGTGGAACATCTTCAACTGGTTCATGGTAATCTTCGAGGATGTGTAACAGAGGCACCTTGGTTGTTTAAGCAGGAACACCATCTGTGTTGGCCAGTGTCCATAGCAGTGACCTTATTGGGACTGCATCTTTCATGTTCAGTTGACAATTCCGAGCAGCATTTTTGCAAATAGACTCCGATCAGCTTCTATAAGCACATACCGGGTTTCCCGTAATATGGGCCCACCCGATTTATGGCCCATGAGCCATCTTTCGGGAAAAAAATCTCAAAAGATGGCCCATGGGCGATAATTCGGATTAATTTTTAAAAAAAATTTTGGTGATGTGATTTTTGCTATAACGTATTTTCGATGAAAATTTGAACGATTTATTGAACATGGATATATTCCATCAATTATGTGTTAAGTTTTCACATCATGAAACTGTCACAGGGGCGTCAAAATCACAACGGGGTGACTGCTAAGCTTATTGGCTTGAAATAGGGGCGTATTGGCGCCAAAATCTCATATCAATGTCAGGAATAATTTGCCCCGCAGAAAGTTTCAAGTAAAAACAGTGTACTTACTTTAGGCCTAAACTATGTGTACATGTATTACTTGTACTATAATATTCCGTGTGAAATATGTAACGATAATAATTAGAGCTTAATAGTATATCGAGGTGTGTATATTTTCATAAAGAGGCACCGATGCGCAATTCATATCTATCGGTGAGATTTATTTTCTATTGCCTGATGTTTCTCTGGTATAGACATGCTTTTCAGAACTAAACATAGATCTATATCCGTCATATAGATGTCTATTCAATATTTTGGCGATGTATTGGTGGAAAACGGTTTTTCCGAAAGATCGCCCATGGGCAATAATTCGGATTCGATTTTTATTTGGTGAGTTGCTGTTTTCCGAAAGGTCGCCCAGGGCCATATTATGGAAAACCCCGGTATGTTGTAACCACCTTTGTTGTCTTTGTTTGCACGATGATGCTGAATGTCTTCAAATATAATTTTGGCAGTGTGGCAAACAAGTTGACTTCGTTCAACAAAATAAGATTCACCATGAAACTTCATTTGTAAATAAAACTGCTTCATTCGTCTCCTGCAGTGAGTAGATCATGTAATATGTGTCATTGACTGTGATTCAAGATACTGTGTTGATGAGATTCTTATGTTCTTCCCGAGTACTCAATGGGTAGACCCAGCCTACAATGATGCCCAACACTGTGTATATCTCCTTCATCCTTCTGATTGCGTGTACAACTGTCATCTTTCTGTGGATTTCTTATATGAACGCCTGTCATTTTTCTCGCAAATCTGCAGAATCATTGTTCTGTCATGGGTTGTGATTATCCAACGTTGTGCAGCACCACGGTTGAGACTGATGCCAACTATACGCCCTGATTAATTAGAGTCCAGGATATTGTATGTTCGATGGTTTGGTAACAACTGCTTGTGTGAAAACAGTTTCCTAACATCGCCGAACACAGAATCTCCCTTTGTGCAGTCCGCATGTTACGCTGTGGTGTGGATCGGACAGAATACCACTGGTCACTCTGATGATTCTGGCAAACTACTGCTGGTACACTTGGTGACTGATTCACCAAGTATCAATGTTATATCCCTTAACCACATAAACATTTATTAAACAACAAATGGTGAATTTTCTACGATGCCTACATTTTTTTCTTGTTTTGATGGGAAAAAGTTTACATCTCGACCTGATTATTGTATGATATGTTTGAAATGATGATTCGTATCATTTGACTTCAAAGTAATTATTCTAGCAGAGTTATATGTGAGAGTATAACTAGCTTTGTCAAATTTGAGGATATCATGGGATCACGGAGTTCACTAGGGGGTATTGTTAGGTTCATTTGATTACTAGCAGTAAACTTGGTTAAGACATTTGAATGGTTTATGTTGGCAGTATGGTATATAATCTGGGGTAATTTTAGTGAAGTTTTCGTAAAGATAAAATAGATTTGTGAGCTGGAACACCCATTTTCGCAGGTCTCAGATTGTGAAATCGAAGGCAATTTCGGACTTATTATTATGTGTTTTCATTTTATAATACAAAACTCACACCATGAACTGCTGTAGATGGTATTTTTCTTGATTCGCCATGTAATTCCAGACATTTTGACACCAAAATGATAACACCAGCTTCATTATTCACGATTCAACAGTCTTTTATGTGAATTTCAAAACGAGAAAAATAACCGCGGCTTCGTCCGTATATAAAATTGTTAGAATTTTATGAAAAAACTAAAATTTTGAATGTCATCCGGGCTAATATTGACCAGTAAGGACCCTACTTTGACCCCAGCATGGGTGACAGGCAGTAACATTCCATCCCCCCTATCGTCATTTCTAAGGCCCTTTATAGAAAACGTGCCTAGACTAGAATGAACCTCTTTACTGCCCAGTTGATCAAGTCAGTTACGCCATGAGATATTAGCTCACTTCACTACCTCAGGGTGACAACCATGTTGTGTGTTCTTCCACGTTGCGTCTACGTTTTCATTTTCATTAATTAATGTCTTAAACGACCTTGTATAACCGTGTATCATACTAGTGGGTTAATTGCTTCTTGGTTGCCGCGTGATTGTTGCCTGTTATCACCCAGCTATTCCATACAAACATCCTCGCACAGTCCACTCCGGTTGTTTATGGCCACAATGGAATAATAATCATAAACGGGAGCTGGAAGTGCAAGCGAGGATGCCAATGAAAGTTCTGCTGTCAGAAGTTGTACACATGTGGCGATTAATCTTGCAGTGGCGTTGGAGTGATTTTGTTCTCATCTGAATCATGTTGCATGTCTAGTTACAAGCACGAACCCTCATTTATACCTCGATCCAGGTGAGGAGCCTAAGACATCCGATCCCACGTAGTACGGAGAAAATACTACTATTCCCAAGTGTAGTAGTATATGAGCGCTGCAAACTGGACCGTAATCAAGAAGGAGCTGATTAGACTAATCGTACGTGTTTCTAATTTAAATATATGTCATATTTCAACATGTATATTGTTGAATCATGACAACTCGACAGATGTATTATGGTTCCCATTTTGCAACAGCTGACCAGACAGGGTTCATGCGCGGTAGGTAATCCACTTATGAGCTGCTGTCATGTAAAATGTGTTTTCCATTAAAACATAAGTAGCATCATACATATGACATGTCGACAATGTTACTCAACTAATATGGACTGATGTCTGCAGTGAAACGGTTGGACTACTCATATAGCAAGTTGCTCGCACATAATAGATAACAAGTATAACGCCATGTTTTTAGAAAAACATGGCAGAAAACCCGGCCCTTTTATGTGTGCATGTTTTCCATGGACTCACAATGCCGATTGTCGAGTTCACATTGTAAGAAGTTATCCCATAAAACCTGGTTGAACAGCTTATTTCCATATGAATAAGTCGCACCAATATTTATGCCCAGTTGATATAGAAAGTCAGACAATCAGTCACATCAAAGTAACTGATGCGGGAAATTGTGTACGTCCTCAGCCAAGTTATCTCCCCAAGTCTGTTTAGATGTACCGTATCCTTGTCAGATCGCCAGTGCCGTCGGCTGCTCTGTTAAAATCATCCTACTGAATTCCAGTTCCATAAGTCGCCCCAGAATCTACCTTCTAGTTTAACATGCCGCATTACCAATATCCTGTAAACATCACTATAGGTACACACAAAGCGCCTTTATTTAACACTTTCCACAATCAGGTCTAACCCCTTCCCGAAGATATGCAAGAAAATATCGATAGGACATAACAGCCTATCATGAATGATAAAACAATTTTCACTCCCTTTAAATATTCATAAACAGGTGGCAGGATTTGATATACGTGCAGGCCTATTACAATGAATAAATATGTAGTTCCTGCACACTAGGCCCCTAGCTGGGCATATATACAAAATTGAGACTGAAATTTAACATTGGGGTAGATTGGCAGCTTTTTCAATTCTCGAGTAGAGATCTGAAATTCTGCAAGAATTTGCCGTTTGACACCCAGATGAAGTATGCCACGTTACCATTTAACATCGCAATAATATCAGTGAAAACGGTGTAATTGAGTCAGTAAAATCAAATTGTACATATACATGTATTGTATACAGTACAATTCACAGAATACAGCGAAGCCCGCAAAATAGCGCGCAACGTATGTCCAAGGTGGAATCGCTCGCTATCCGTTCAACTTACCACGAATATATAGTAGTCGGGCTAACAGGCGTCAGGCCGGACAAATAGCCGTAGATGTATAGGCCGTGTATTCCCCTCCCTGTATGATGTTTCGAGCGGTAGGGGGGAGGTGAGGGGGGTCATTCAGGAGTTGCATATATGCGGGCAGTCGAGCCATTGAAGCCAGAGTGTACACTCTCTGGCAGTCCAAACGATGCGGAGCTCCGCTCTGAATGTTAGGGACCTACTCTGCCTACACCCTGCCTAGATTCATAGATCACATACACATACACATGCACATGCGCTGCGACAAATAGTCCCTGGTCGTCTCGAGAGAAATAGCTTGATAAGCTCAGCATAATCGAAATAATTCGGAATGAATATTTTAAACTATTGTCTAAAATGCTCAAAAGTAATTCGTCCTTGTCAACCCCTGCAATACAACATATTTCTGGTGGTTACTTCTTGGCGTAGTATTATAAGTAATTACAGTAATTATAACCACACAATTGGAGCGGTCATACTTTGTGAGTTCTAAGATAACTGGCAGGATAATCGGAAATTGCACTTGCGCATTCGACATGCAATCTAATTTAAAACATTAGTTTCCATTGCCATATGATGATTGTTGTTTCAACATTATTATTAGCAGTGTTTTTGTATCAGCTTAACAGAATATATCGGCTTCTATTTCAAATTCGCGAAACCAACACCAGTGTATGCTGAATGTGAGAGAGTCGTATGGAGAAGTCGGAAGAAGGAAATACATAGGGTGAGGTCAACGACAATCACATATACCCGGCCCTGAGGGGCCGGGAATGAATCAGATTAGAGATATATCAGAATGTTTCCAGACCCTGATACTGGGAGTATGTTTCCCGGTCAATATGAGCCTTGTACGAGATATTACATAAGACCCAGAGAACGTATTCCAAATTCAAACCAATATTCTCGTTTTAGACGTAGGCCCAGTATTTGTTTGATATGACATGTTTGATGCCACAAGCTGATGAAGCAAGCTGAATATGGTAAAATAGTGCAGCAATATATATATATATACAGTTTGGAAAGTGATACTCCCACTTTTGAAGGTTAATCTCACTTTCAGCCGTTTCGCACACCCGTGTGAGTGTAATGACACACAACCTATTAAGGCAGAGGGGTATGATAACACAGTGATGCAGTGTCCTATTAACGTCAATAAATTGACATAATATTAAATGGGCCTACGTTTTAATCACAGACATAATATGTTTTCATGACATTTTAGTCTTGTGGAGCTCTCGGTGCTCGCACTGTGCTCCGATATATCATTAATACTCGGTGTTGAATCCCGGCTCCATTCTTGACATTCGCCAGTGCGATCTCGACGTCTGAAAATTGGATTACTTGGCAGTGCCAGAAAATCACGCCGGGAGGATACATTCTGCTCTGAGTATTGACAATATCCATAACGTCTCGTAATGTGTCATGGAGGAAAGCTGATTTCTAGCAGTGATCTTTATGGAGCCGGAGGTTATTGGTTTTCGTCGGTGATGTGACGTAAATTGTATCCTCGATTTTATGACATGGATATTTCACCGCGATATTTTCCCATATTATTCCGGAATATTATTTCAAAGATATACAAAATCAAAGAGATAACATATTTGCATAATTCGTTAAGATTTTGTATAATATTGTTGCTTTATTTGGAAAGCAATAAAAATACATAAACATATATATAAAAAAAGTATTTAAATATGCTACCCTAGGTGACACATAGCCGCATAACCTATTATAAGGAAAAAATGAAAATGGAAAGAGATAATTCATTGGGTAGAAATTGCCTTTTGTCCGATAACCTATTAGAATGGCGTTGCATTCGTCGTCGTCCGTCGTCATCCATATTTTTAAAATCTTTTTTTTTGGTCCCAAATCACGTTACTACTCGTTTTGAGCCATTTCCAGCAAAAAAAGTCTCCCTTTGAAAATATTTCTGTATTTTTAATTTACTTTACTTATGTATTTTTAATTTACTTTAATTATAATTTACTCCTGGGACGCCTGAAGCTAGGGCTTAGATATTGAGACTTTCAAACGGGAAGCCATGTATGGCGATTTATGTGGTGACCTTGAATTTGATCTTCGATGACATTAAAAGGTCAAGGCAGCCATTTTTAGTTAAAAAACGCCCAAATTTGCACAAAATCTCAAATGTTACCTGATTAGTTTTGAAATGTTTATTTCAAAACATGCCAATTGGGTTGCTTGATATTGCAATAAAAGATAGAGCGCCTTGAATTCCTCATAAGGTCCGATACACAGACCTAAGAGTGGTGTTCTCGAGGTAACTTATGAAGTGGATGATGTAAATTGATTGATGCTGAATAAATGTGACATCATGTGCTTCTTTTGATGACATAGTTCCTCCATAAATTGATTGATGCAGAGAAAATGTGACATCAGGGGCTTCTTTTGATGACATAGTCCCTCCATAAATTGATTGATGCGGAGAGAATGTGACATCAGGCAGTTCTTTTGATAACATAGTTCCTCCATAAATTGATTGATGCAGAGAGAATGTGACATCAGGTGATTCTGTTGATGACATAGTTCCTCCATAAATTGATTGATGCAGAGAGAATGTGACATCAGGTGATTCTTTTGGTGACATAGTTCCTCCATAAATTGATTGATGCGGAGAGAATGTAACATCAGTCAGTTCTTTTGATAACATAGTTCCTCCATAAATTGATTGATGTAGAGAGAATGTGACATCGGGTGGCTTTTGGTGACATAGTTCCTCCATAAATTGATTGATGCAGAGAGAATGTGACGCCAGGTGATTCTTTTGGTGACATAGTTCCTCCATAAATTGATTGATGCAGAGAAAATGTGACATCAGCTGGTTCTTTTGGTGACATAGTTCCTCCATAAATTGACTGATGCAGAGAGAATGTGACATCAGGTGGTTCTTTTGGTGACATAGTTCCTCCATAAATTGATTGATGCGGAGAGAATGTGACATCAGGTGTTTCTTTCGGTGACATAGCTCCTCCATAAATTGATTGATGCTGAGATAATGTGACGCCAGGTGGTTATTTTGGTGACATAGTTCCCCCATAAATTGATTGATGCTGAGAAAATGTGACATCAGGTGTTTCTTTTGGTGACATAGTTCCCCCATAAATTGATTGATGCTGAGAAAATGTGACATCAGGTGTTTCTTTTGGTGACATAGTTCCTCCATAAATTGATTGATGCTGAGATAATGTGACGCCAGGTGGTTCTTTTGGTGACATAGTTCCTCCATAATGGGAATTGTGTGGAGTAAACTCCCATAACACTTCAAGATAGAGTTTAAATAGTGACACATTCAGATAGCAAGTCACATATAGTGTATCATGTGGTAACCTTGAATTTGACCTTCAGTGATGGGGGAAACACATGTGGCTCAATACTATAAATTTCTCCGATAATCTTCTCAGACTTTGGACTAGTTTTTTTCCAGAATGACATTGGCCAATATTCCTTATAAATTTCTTTGAGAACTTCAGTTCCTGAGAAATTTCCATCAGACTGCAGATTTTATCCTGACCTGGAACCCCCTGTACGGAAGCCCATAGGTGACATGCACGTAAAAAATTCTATGTCTTTTCCAGCAAAAACCTAGCACGTTCGAACGTGGAAGCATTTAACACTTATCACGTTCGCACGTGGAAACAGTTTAGGCTATTGCGTTCACACATGGAAAGTCCTGGTTTACCACGTTCACACGTGGAAGCATTTAACGCTTCCACGTTCGCACGTGGAAACTTCAGGAGCTACCACGTTCGCACGTGCAAAGATTTGGGTGTGGTAGCATCAAATGCTTTCACGTGTGAACGTGGTTGCTTTGAAACATTCTACGTGTGAACGTGGAAACCTACATCTTTCTACGTTCGAACGTGGTAGGTTTTAAAATTTCTACGTGCGAACGTGAAAGCATATATTGTTTCCACGTGTGAACTTTGTAGCTTTGGACTTCCTGCGTGTGAACGTGGAAGCCTAAAACCTTTCTACGTGCGTACGTGATAAGTTTCAAAGTTACCACGTTCGAACGTGATAGCGCTAAATGCTTCCACGTTTGAACGTGGTAGCTTTGAACTTTCTACGTTCGAACGTGCAAGGTTTTTACTAGAAAAAAACACCATTTTTTCCCCGCACATGTCACCTGTGGGCTTCCATACCTCTGACTATAAGAGAAAGTATTCAATATTTATGTTGTTTCGCAGATGCACATGCAGTGCTGATGTTTTTAGAATCCAGTCCAGTTTTGTCAAGGATTACAATTCATTTATTCATATAAGTTCATATATCACAAAGACACGAGTTATCACTATTCCTATATAGATCCATTAATAGATTCCCGAATTTTATTACCCTTACTTCGACTCAAATCGATTTTACATCTCTGATATAGATTGGCATGGACAATAAACCTAGCTTTGCTGACAGCATTGACACGTTTAGTTCACAGACTACCGTCGTGACTTGCGGGAGATCGTTTGATGTGTGACCCTCCACACGGAATTGACCGGGACTTTATGGCGATATAAGAACCGCAAGACATCTATTAGCGATCGTTGGTTCACCTGCCTAGTGCTGTGTTTGTGGCCGACTAGAAACATGTAACTACATTGACACGTCTTTTCATCTGAATGCTGGGAATTTCACTGGAGATTAGGACCGGGGATCTGTTATTTCCAAGTTCTAACTCGATTTATTATGGCCCCTTGAATAGATATGTGCCAAAATAATAACCTGTAATAAGCAACTATAAGTATACATGTAAGTATTAATCTAGTACCACCAATACAGCCAAATTTTGATGATTCCAATAACAAACATAAAATACAACATTTTGCAATAGAAACGAAGCCCTAATAATGCTCACAATGGAAACAAATAATGCGTATCCTGTAATGTTGTTCATAAACATCATTATCGAGAAAGAATACCGCATCTTGTTTCACATTGATGAAATCGCTTTGAAGACATGTGGTGTGATTATACACACAAATATATAGTGTGCCATGTACTGGTGACATGATAAAGAATGCAACACGAACACAAGAGTTTGCATATTAAGTATGTGCAATGTGGAATGGTACTTTCACACGTCGTTTGGGACAGTAATGCCTGATTGTCTTAAAACTAGCCACTGGCCAAAGAATTAGTTGCAATACAGTGGCATACTGCAAAAGTAAATAAAATAATAAAATTTGAATAACACACAAGAAAAGATACCGTGCTTTCGAAATGTCAAATAGACTGTATATTAGTTTATATTAGGCATATATGTGTGTCATCTTATGCTGTTCAGAAACGGCAACATTGAAAAAGAATACTGCATCTTGTTACCGTCTTCTATTTGACATTGATACAATCACTTTGAAGACTAATATGTTGACAGTATACATGATACTTACTTATATCTAGAAAACTAAAGAGCAGTGTGCGATGCAACATGACACGATAGAAAATGTTATCCATAAGAGAATGGGTCTGATTTGATGAACCGCTCATGCGACTGGACTCGTAAAGCTCACTTTGTGAATAATGTATTACAGAAAAGTCCGCTTATAACATATTGGCGTGGGACTGCACTGGGAGAGAGATTTGTACCAGATGAGGGACACCTGAGCCCCGAGCATATTAGTTGTATAATGTGCAACGATTGTAAGTATCCATCTATTACCACCAATACAATCAGATTTTGATGATACCAAAAAGAAACGTAAAATACAACATTTTGCAATGAGCCAGTTCGGAAATGTTTCTAGGTCAGGTCAAGTGGTATAAACAAATTGTTTGTAAGCACAACGAGAGTTACGACTCACGTCATCAACTCGAAGTGAACAAATTTACTCAGTATCGTACAGGCGGAATCGAGTAGAGTGTCTGTGATTTTGACTCGACAATGGTAGGGTGACAACACGAGGTGGCTTTGTTTATACCACTTGACCTGACCTAAAAACATTTCCGAACTCAGGTATAGTAACAAAAACTTTGCTTACATCTTTCGCGGACTTTGCTTACATCTGCGACCTATTGATACTTCAATGCGTCGTTTGTAGCAGCTTGTTGACTTTTTTCAAACTAGCCATTAAAAATTATTGGCACTCTGCCAAAATAAATTACCATTTGGACAACACTCAAGGAAAGAACTCGCTGTTTTCGAAATGTCAAACACATTCAACATTGGACCAAGGAATCGCCACGATATTTCACAGATCAGACGTGTCCTGTGTAGATTTTATCAGTGCATGTATGTCCATTAATGTCACAGTGTCTTCCAACTTGTGCCAAACCACATTAAACTGTTTGATATGATGTAAATGTTAAGTGGCTGTGGCCCGTGCTTCGCATATAACTATTGTGCATAAAACGGAGAACCAAATATAATCTTGTTGTGATACAATTGACATTAATGACGATTTCCTCTCACATGCAATAAACATTTTTGTGGGATGATAATGGCACACCACTTCAAGCAACATAAAAATTTAATTAACTCCTGCCAGGAGTCACAAATGACCTAAGGATGATTATTTTCCATATTCCAAGCATCAGAGTGTAATTTTACACTGATGATTTGAACCATTTTTATCATGTACACCCATCTACCAATTATGGTCTCTTGGATATTGCCTCTACACACAGCTTCTTCACACTACCATCCTCCCACAATCCAATTTTGTGGTCACAATGGAATATCTTTGTCAGGAATTCCACACATGGCGTTCATTTCTGGATTGGTGTTGAAGTGACTCCTAACCATGTGACTCATGTTGCCTGTCGTATTGTGGTTCAAACGAAAACAACAAAAAAGTTATATTTGGATTGTAGCCCAGGGGGAGAAACGCGCACATAGAATATGTAATATCTGTTTTACCCAAATGGGAATAGAGAATATATTGGAAGAGAATGCTGGATATTATAGTCTGTTTTGGTCAAGCCGTCTTTTTATATAAAACACATTTAGTGTCAGTTAGGAATAAAAAATCTCCCAATTGCCTGTGTTACTGGATTGGACAAGCTACATTTCTAGTTTGTAAAATGTCAAATACACCGAACTCTTGAACCAGAAATCTCCGCATAATTGCATGAGTAGATTCACTAGCAATCAGTGCATGCAGACGAATCGATGTCACAGTCTCTGTGCGTTTTGTGACAACCACAAGAAATTGTAAATGTTGAGAAATTGTTCGTGCTATGAATAAGGACTGCAGCTGATGGCGCAGCACAGTCCGGAACTGCAACAGTTTTGTTGTAGTACAAGTGAAATCCAACCGCATTTTCCATTTGCGTTCAATTAGCAAACTTGTGAAGAAGATGATGATCTCGAAGATGAGAAGGTCATCCCATGGTTGTCGGTTTGATTATCAATAGCATGTCGACTCAACTCTTCTCAGCAGTATACGTATCAGTTTTGTTTCAAGTATTGTTGCATTTATTTTTTCTTGACATTGATCCAAAATTTATTGTATCTTATTGCTTAACGACCTTCTTGTTATTATAAACCGACGTTCATTGCAAACATAGAATCGTAAGATTTTATGCTGGATTTTATGATATTCTAATGTGCTTTTATCCACAGTTGTTTCTCTGAACAATTCGACATACTCAAATCTCACATATATGCTGGTCGATAGACCTAGCTCAGTAGCCTATATAGAATAAAAACAGTTCCAGAATCCTAAATACGATAATCATGACTTTGTGGTTAGTAGTAATTCAGAGTTTTTGCCGAAGATCTGCTACACATAATGAATATGTTAATGACTCGTTGAAAACATATTTGTCCATCCAGAAACTGAGGAGGAATGAATCGAGGAGGTCGGTCAACGCTTTATGCCTTTCAGCAGGGTGTAAACGAAGCCAGTTCGTTCAATTTTACCTATAGGTGTAACGTTTCTGATGATGCCACATGACTGAATAACTACATTTGGTGAACACCTATATCATATATATTCAAATGAACTGAAAATTAGAGAATAAATGATTCTCCGATATCAGTTTCCTAGAATTGACCATGGAGGCTAATTGTGTACAAGGTTTTGTGACAAAAGTGAGGATTAGATTTCCCCATCATTAATTTCCCTGTCGTGAGCAGTGATATTATAGCATCACCAGCCTACAGAGTCTACATGTCACAGTTAAAGCAACTGCCTTCGATTGCAATATTTTTTTTCAAAACTGAATATTCGAGAAACTCATCTAGTACAAGATAACTCGTTTCAACTCACATTTTATGTCAGCTTTGTATATAAACAAACGAGGTGTATCCATCAAACCGAATGTGAACAAATGCTCAAATTGCCCCTAAAAGTCCCCATCGAGTACAATTTCCAGTTTGTATCTGTAGATATAGTGTATTTATGAGAAAATAATCAGTGATATACCATGGTGTACATGGAATTGTCAGTTTATCTTGCCCATTTATGCTTTGCTTACATCTGCGTGTGATGGATACAGTTCATCTCTACACATGTGAACCGCCCGCTCAACTGAGGAAAATTTCCCAAAGGACTTGTGGCAGTCATCTCATCGGGTTAATTTCACATATTTAATATGAACTATATTTTTTTTAAAATATTGCCTGTTTTCGAAGGCAGTTGCTTCAATCCGCTATGTTCAAGAATGTTCCTCTTACCAGGAATTCATAGTCAGCTATGCCTAAACTGTAGTCGATATTCGAAAAGTTTATTACCTTGTTCATGGTTTAAGCCTGTCAAACACCTGATGGAGTATAGCAGCTCATCTACAGATTTTATGCATATATTTGCCCCTTGATATCCCAACAGGTGTCGCATGTTGGGCAGGATGCGACACCAGGTCGCTATTCCAGGAGTACCTGTTCCCACACTCAGCTGGTTGGACCCGTGTCTGTGTTATTCACATGGTTTTTGACACTAATGGTATCACTCGGATTTTACCAATAAAACTGATTTCGAAAACCTTGTCTCATCAGGTCTCGGGAAAAAATTGTCCACTTGTCGTTATCAATTTGTTTTTTTTATGAATACTCCGCGAAAGCCATCGATGTTCATGGTCGTGTGTTCAGTTGTCACTGTTCAAGGCCCAGTAGTCAGTGGCACTTTCACAACTCGGATCAGTGTGCTGAATTGTTGGCGGATTTGGTTTATGAAAAACATATTGAATATACATTATATTTTTAAGGACCAGAACAAGATAACGAGATCAAGTATCGTGATAGCTTGCAACAATGAACTGTAGATAGGAAATATTCCAACTTTGGAAAACACTGTCGAAAAATAATGTCATTGTTACCATTTCTGCTAGCTTACGTTGACGACATCAATTAATGATCAGCATTTACATGGACATAATTACGTACATTCAGACAGCTACAAGTCTGTAACAGTACGCTGGCTGCTGAAGCTTCGTCATGAACACGGACACAGACCTTATTTGATTGGTGGTTTTTAATCCTAGACGAGATTACCAGACATAGTTCATGCGTGGTAGATAAGCCACGTATGCGCTGATATCATGTGAATGCGTTTTCCATAGAATCACAAATAACGCCATACACATGACTTACCGGCAATGTTATATTCCCTAATATGGACAGGAGGTCTGCAATGGGACAACCACAAATCGTGTTTCACGTGACTCAGAATGTTCAAGTTTCCAGACACTACGACTGTGAGTATGTTCCTGGTCAGTATTAGTATTACACGAGATATCTCTGTCACATAAGGAATAGAGAACATATTTCAAATTCAAACCGATCCGATCATTTCACTTTCCCACCATATAAATCATTCAACACCAGCTCGAATGTGTAACTCCTTCATTTATACAGTGTTGTTTTGTTGAGGCCCATCGATATACTAGTACCCTTTTGCGTGTTTGGAAATCGGAAAATGAAGATTATATACAAATTTCAAACCAATATCATCGTTTTAGATAAGCCTAATTTTGTCTCTATGATGACACAATCTGATGAAGCAAGGTGATAAAATAGTACAGCAATATATGCAGTTTGAAGTGATATTGCTAGATTTTAATAATAGGTAAATCTCACTTTTAGCTGCTTCTCGCACCCGCTGTGAGTATAGTGACACACATCGTAACGAGACACGAAACGGAGTAATTTATATTCTCAAATACCAAAGGTCCGGTAACCTAAAAAATATATACTGCCGTGAGGTAGCCGGACCGGAGTAGTCCATAGCTCCTATATGTACTTTAAAAAAATTTTTTAAAATCTTTTTGAAGAAGTGTTTTTGTATTATGTCGTCTCCATTATACCACATCTTAGTGACGCGCGTAAAAACCCAGCATCACAGAAAAACCCCGTGTAAACATGCTAATAAATGGCAGGTAATTTTAGTTACTGTCAGTTGACCGTGGGCGTAACCGGAAAAAAACCCGCGTCAACATTACGAGTTGGTAAGTTTACAACCGATTCATGTTACATCTTGTAGGAGATGGCCATAACAGGAGATCGCATTAAAAAAAATTACTATTAGCAGAAAACGGTCTTTTCTAAGTGTGTGTCTCTTCTATTAGTTGTGTACCTTTTCTTTTAGTATAACTCTTAACTGAGACAAGACAGAAGCGTTCGATATTTCTTCAGTTCATGTGTCATATTTATTTCATTTTGGCATGAATTGTCGAAGTTTCTAATGTCAATACCAACATCACCAACTGTATCATCGTCCGTATTCTGCATTCACCTGATTGAAACAAGTTCTATGATCACTCAAGTCATTTCACAGTGATATTGCGTGCATATATATGCACGCTGAATTCTAAAGCAGGACCGTCGCAATAGAAGAGCGAACTACAACGAATCAATGCATTTCAAACATAATTTGTGAATTATTCGAGGAATAGGAATATGAAGGTGACTGATATTTTGCAATGACTTTTCCATTTTGCAGATCTATGGAGCCCCTAAGGCACACAGACCAGAAATCTTATAGCAAAACCTTCTCAGATGTCATGGGCGTCAGTAAAATCAAGACTATCACAAGGGAACGCGAAAAGATCGCTTTTTTTTCTGTTTTTAGGTTACCGGACCTATGGTCCGTAACCTATTGGCATGGCGATGCGTCCGGCGTCGTCGTCGTCCGTCGTCGTCGTCGTCGTCGTCGTCGTCCGTCAACAATTTTATCTTTAAAGTTTACGATCGAATTTTTCTGAAATTTTGCACAAAAATGCCTAATAATATTTCGAGAGGGAGGTATTTTTTAGTTTTTTTATTTTCGCATTTTTTTCAAAATGGCGGCCGTTTTCGACGAAAATTGCCTGATTTTGGACTTTGGCGGCCATTTTCTCAAAATCTGTCCAGTAACTTTTTTTCTTTTTGATACATAACACTCCTCATATGTACCCCTGTGACATGTATAAATTTCGTTGCGCTTGAATCGCTCGAAGTGGGCCATTTTGGGCCCAAACTCGGCCCAAATGGGACTTTCGCATGTTAAATTCTCCTATGCTTTATAATGGGACACATTAAAGTCTAATATCTCACTTAATATTGAGATTAGAGACTAGGAATCAATTGTGGACATATAGGAAATGATATATGCTGAATATTGTCGTGACCTTGAATTTGACCTCTGACCTTGGTTTCAAGGTCAGAGCGGCCGTTTTCGTCGAAAAATGGCCAATTTTGGACTTCGACGGTCGTTTTCTCAAAATCTGTTCAGTAATTTTTTTTCTTATTGATGAAAAACACTCCTCATATGTACCCCTGTGACATGTATAAATTTCGTTGCGCTTGAATCGCTTGAAGTGGGCCATTTTGGGCCCAAACTCGGCCCAAATGTGACTTTCCCATGTTAAATTTTCCTATGCTTTATAATGGCACACATTAAGCCTAATATCTCACTTAATATTGAAATTAGAGACTAGGAATGAATTGTGGACATATAGGAAATGATATATGCTGAATATTCTCGTGACCTTGAATTTGACTTCTGACCTCATTTTCAAGGTCACAGGACAAAAGGCTAATATCTCGCTTATTATCGACTTTACAGCTTAGGAATCAGTTGTGAACATATAGGAAATGATATATGCTGAATATTCTTGTGACCTTGAATTTGACCTTTGACCTCATTTTCAAGGTCACATGACAAAATGGCTAATATCTTGCTTATTAGCGCCTTTACAGCTTAGAAATCAATTGTGAACATATAAGAAATGATATATGCTGAATATTCTAGTGACCTTGAATTTGACTTTTGACCTCATTTTCAAGGTCAACAGGACAAAATGGCTAATATCTCGCTTATTATCGACTTTACAGCTTAGGAATCAATTGTGAACATATAGGAAATGATATATTCTGAATGTTTCAATGATATTGAATTTGACCTTTGACCTAAATTTCAAGGTCAGTCATTTTATTTTCAAAGTCAGATTACAAAATGGCTTATATCTCGCTTATTATCAAATTTACAGCTTAGGGGTCCATAGTGAACATATAGGAAATGATGTATGCTGAATAGTTTGGTGATCTAGAATTTAACCTTTGATCCCATTTTCAAGGTTAGAGATATGGCGATTTCAGTGGTCACCTTGAATTTGACCTTCAACTTTCTCGGCTTAACTCTGTATACATGTATTTCTCCGGTAACCTTTCTAGCCCATTGGGCTAATTTTTTTTTATCATTATGGACGGACGACGCCTTCCAACTGATTCCAACTGAACAGGTCGAACACTGCATCAGACAGAGCCGGTAACCCAATATGCGTGGGCATGTGAAGGGAATATAAGTGACTCAGCACAATGTTTTCTGCCACAGTGAAAAGGAAATCACTGCAGACCTCGAACTTGCGAGCTTGATTTACATAACATCCAACAATCATACACGGCAACCTTTGGATTTGGCCCGAATGTGAGTATTTCTTTGATTGGTTAACACTTTCATTTATTGATCGGTTGGTTTTGATTGATGGGCCAGTACTATGTGTAATATATTCGGACCTCATTGCGATATTGAAATACCCTCTCACTGGGATATTTATTGTCCCCCTCGTACTTGGACGCGCTCTCATGCACTGGGATGATGAATTCCCATCTAACTGGAATATTGAATTCCCCCTCTTACTGGGATATTGATTCCTCTCTAACTGGGATATTGAGTTCCCCTTCTATTTCCCCCCTCACTTGTATTTTTAATTCCCCCTCTCACTGGGATATTGACTCGTCCCTTCACTGGGATATTGAATTGCCCCTATCACTGGGATATTGAATTGCCCCTCTCACTGGGATATTGAATTACCCCTCTCACTGGGATATTGAATTACCCCTCTCACTGGGATATTGAATTACCCCTCTCACTGGGATATTGAATTACCCCTATCACTGGGATATTGAATTACCCCTCTCACTGGGATATTGAATTACCCCTATCACTGGGATATTGAATTACCCATCTCACTGGGATATTGAATTACCCCTATCACTGGGATATTGAATTACCCCTCTCACTGGGATATTGAATTACCCCTATCACTCGGATATTTTACCCCTCTCACTGGGATATTGAATTACCCCTATCACTGGGATATTGAATTACCCCTTTCACTGGGATATTGAATTACTGTTTTCACTGGGATATTGAATTGCCCCTTTCATTGGGATATTGGATCACCCCTATCACTGGAATATTGAATTATCCCTCTCACTGGGATATTGAATTACTGTTTTCACTGGGATATTGAATTGCCCCTTTCATTGGGATATTGGATCACCCCTATCACTGGAATATTGAATTATCCCTCTCAACGGGATATTGAATTACTGTTTTCACTGGGATATTGAATTGCCCCTTATCAATTAGGCAGCTGCTTTCGAACCAGTCAATATTTTTTGAGAACTATATTTCATATTAAACATGCTAAACCAACTGAATGAAACATACTTACATCAAATGTAATGAAAAAAACCAGTCCCGACGGAAATTTTGCTCATTTGAACAGGCGGTTCTCTCGTAAATATAGGAACTGTATCCATCACACGCAGATGTAAACAAAGCATAGAAATGCGAGATAGACTGACAATTCCATGCACATCATGGTATATCACTGATTATTTTCTCATAACTACACTATATATGCACTTACGAACTGGAAAATGTACTCAATGTGGACTTTTAGCGCAATTTGAGCATTTGTTTTCATTCGGGTTTGATGGATACACTTCGTTTGTTTATTTACAAAACCGGTACAAAATGGGCACTAAAACGGATGAAAAGACAACTCGGACGGACTGTAATCGTCAAAATCATTGAGCACACCTTTTGTTATATTGCATTAGATGTGTTCAACAAAAAATTGGTTTTGAAAAAAATATTGCATATATTTGAAGGCAGCAGCTTTAAACTGAATAGAACATCATATAATCAAAATGAAATAGAAATTCTACTACTGTAACATTCAGTGACAGCATGACTCACGAGGGACCTGACTATGGCAAGCTTGGAGACTTGAAAGATGTTGACTACATCGGAGGGACAGCGACATATGATACTTTGCGTAATGTGGACAACACAATGAACGGCAATAGAGGCTTGTTCGTCGTTTGGACGGACGCATTCAACCAGAAACACAAGGTGACCATCGAAGATAAGACTGACGAAGTGACCATCATCTTTCCAGTGAGCGGCAAAGAGGTGAATTGGTACAACGGTCCAAACCAGCAGTGGGATCGGACGGGCTTCGATGCTGTCTGTAACTGGGCGCAGGTCAAGTTTTGGTACCAGGAAGGCAGTGTGTTCCAGAACTGCGGCATCCGTCTCCACTTCAAGGGCTACAGCAACATCCAATGCAGAGATGTCGACTGGGATCGGGTCAGAAAAGGCTTAGAAGCTGGCAAGACTGTCACAGCTATCGTCGCAGATCTGGCAAAGGCAGGCAAAGACAAATGATATCGCCCCGGAAGAGACTTGCCGCTACATTGCGGTATGATGTCATGAAAAGGGGGTCGACCCTGTTTTCATGACATCATACCGGGGACTTATTCTTTATGTTCCACAATAATCAAGACCCTATAGGCCTACCTTCTGTAAATAATGGGAAACAAAAATACGTTATGTTTGATCCTGTCTACATGACATCAAAATTTGCATGAACTTTATTATAATATCTGTGTGTTTTATGTACATATTTTCATTTTGTTCACATTTCTACATTCATTCCATTATTAATACATCAAGAATGAAGTTAGGTACCAACACCATTTTTACGAAACGAGTTCATGCGTCGCTTATGATTGTATGAAAAATGTGTATTTTTTTCTCAGAACATTGAATAAAAAATTCTTGAACTGGGTGTCGAAGTCCGGAAGCGTAGAAGGGCCACCCAGGATTTTTGTTTCAAATTTCCGACTCAGTAACACGATAATATCGAGTTAGTATCTCGATAATATCAACTTAAGCGTGGAACAGGCAGAGGAAGGAGATTCATTTTTTTTAATTCCCGAGTTAGTAACTCGTTAATGTCGACTTAGTATCTCGATAATATCGAGTTAGTATCTCGATAATATCGACTTAGTAACTTGATAATATCGACTTAATTTATCAGGGTTGTCCGGCCCATGTGTACATGTATGTATGATGTACGTGGGTGACCAATAACGACTGTGTCAATTGGCGTATATGTCCCTGTGTGAACATTGAAATAAATGATATCTAAAATGAAACTTTCCCCTCTGATGTAAATATCAATTACATTGATCACAGTTCTAACAGTATTTGACTCTCATATAAAATCAGGAATGTTTATTTGTTTTCTCATTATGTATATGCACAGGCAGACTATACATCATGTGCTATGATTTAAGTCGAGATACTAAGTCGATATTATCGAGATACTAAATCGATATTATCGAGTTACTAAGTCGATATTATCGAGTTACTATATCGACTTACTAACTCGGGAATTTGAAAAAATAAATCTTCCTGTGCCTGATCCACTCATAAGTCGATATTATCGAGATACTAAGTCGATATTATCGAGTTACTAAGTCGGGAATTTAAAAATAAAATATTTCCTGGGTGGCCCTTCTACGCTTCCGTACGAATGGCATTTTCTGCCGAATTTCAAACTCGAAACGTTGGCAAATGTGACTCGAGTGCAAGCGTATCTAACTTGAATAAATAAAATATTATATAAATACAAACCTGTTTATATTGGTACAGCGGATTATTCCCCGAGGGAGAATATTACACCCACACCGTGCGGGTATCATGACCATGATCGTTTTGACCTGATGGCCGGAACCTTCTTGCGTCGACTGCTTACAATAATTCGACTGCTTACATAGAAAACTTGGGGTGTTGATTGTCATATAGCAGAGATACATTCTCAAGGTCGTGTCTAGCAGAAGGTAATAGATAGTAGTTTCCAACGATAATACCACCTCCCATGACGTGATTTCTTCTGTCCATTGTTGTTATTTCGCTGCTGGTAGAGACACACAATTCGTTGGTGCGTGCTGCACCATCCTAACACTGAGCGGATGAACAGAACATACCGTACATACAGGAGTCCAATGAATATCGGAACACGCAGATATCCATGGAGCCGGTATCAGGGAGGCTCACTTTTGGTTTGAGTCAACACTAGGAGAAGAGGATCGATTGCAAACATTAAGAAGTACTGTATCTCGATGTCGTGCAACTATTGATTTAGATTGATCATTTCTCCGTGTGCCCTAAAATTCCTGACTATTCTAATTTCATTTTTGTAGGGTATTGTAACTTTTAATTCAATTTGTTTCTATTAGAAAACATACCAAAGCAGATCTCAAATATGATCAAATAGCAGATCTCAAAAAGTCCCTTCAGCAATCTGGAATATCAACATTTCATGGTTATGTTTTCACCACTACAACCAAGCAGTCTTGCCATCTCGTTATAATGCAATTAGTTCGCGGTCACAGTGTTCACGCCTGGAAAACTGTTTCATCAACATCCATCATCCAAAATACACGCGAGGGAATTGTTACAAGGGTTCAAGGCCAGTCTCTGAACTGCTGCAACCATGATTTGTTTTACCAATATTAAGAGCTGAGTCAGTCTTCGTTGATGAATATACCAAATCTGTGACAAAATATTCAGCAGGAATTTTGCTGCATAATATTTTTTTTGGAAATCTAGAGGGGCCCCACCTGCGGGCAGGAAATGCTCAATCTTTCTTGACACCTGATTTCACGTCCTTATTTGTCATATATGGGGGTTTATGAAGTTCTATAAAATTTTCGCGATGTTGCTCGATATATTGTGTTTTGAGATTGGAAGACGGACATTTTGTTGTTCGCTTGGAAAACTTTATACTTTGATATTGGTTCCATGTTTATTCATAAGGTTGGATCTATCAGATTGCAAGGGGTAGTGGGTTTCAACGACAATAAATCGTTCGGTCTGATATTCTTCTGTCTCTTGTTATCATTTCAGTGCAGGTAGACACAAAAAAATGAATGCTCCCAAGATGAGCGCAAATCCCATGGGAGCGAAGCATTGCAAATAGATAGGAGTCCAATGAAGCGTGGCTCGGTATTGGAGACAACAATAGATTCCTCCTCACGAAACTAATCGCAGGTATTCAGGTCCGATTTATGGTTGTGTTATTCTCCATTATAATTTAGGAATTAGGAATTTAGGATTATGAATTTCAATGATGACATCTAAGTCAGAGCAAAATAAAGCAATAACCTCTTTTCAAATTTCTCGGCATGAACTGCTGAGAAGAAAATGCTTACTTGTGGCAAGCACATATTATTTTGATATAGCTAGGAGTAGAGCTTGAGCCACAGCTACACTAGCAATGGTACCGTCAACCAAGTATATTGAATAGAGTGCAAGGTCATCCTGCAATAAACAATGATAAAGCTGCAAATCGGTGTGATAAAATGACAGATCGTTGGATTTGAAGTTGCAAAAGAGTCTCGTTCACTGTATTGATTACAAACTGAAGAAGTCATCATTTCTATGATTGGTTTAAATTTCCGAACTACCGTAGAACTTCTAATACACGCCCGGGCGTCTATTGATTTCAGTTACACGCTAGAACCGGCGTCTATTAGAAGTTTTACGGCAATCTGATTTCGATTGAATAGGGTATTTCAAGATGGATCTGGGAGAAGCATCACATCAGATCGCGAAGATACAGGTGCTCCCAGGAACATTCTTCGATATCAAGAGTTCATAGTCGTGTTCTCACCCCATGTAGTCTACACAGCCTGCCTTGTCGTCTTGTTATCTGCAATTATTTCGCGGTCACAGTGTTCACGCCTCGATAACCACTTCATCAACATCCATCATCCACAATACATGCGAGGGAATTGTTACACAATGGTTCAAGGCTCCCACTGAACGTGAGGACAATACAGAGTCTCGTGTATTAGTTGCAGTGTCAAGTTTCAGTATGGGAATAGATACTCGTATTCATCCCAGAATTCTGTGTCGGGTATCGGGTCAAAGTGAGCCATATGCTCTATGAAGTCTAATTATTGTAAATTTCTGCACTGATGATTAAAGAGGCGTGTTAACCACGGGATTTGGAGGATCGTACACACATGTTATAAAATAAAAATACTTACCCATCCGTTGAAAGGCGACACGGCCACATCCATTAACCTGATTCGTTTTGTCGTTTAATATTGAGCTGTAAGATTTCACAGTAATATTCGTATTAACAAAACACGTCCTCAGAAAGAAAACGATTTAAAAATGTTGAAAACTGGCTTCACAATATGGTTGTAAAATCTTGATCCCCAAATTTTCGACCTCGGGTGATAGTGAGGAGTTTTATTCTTAAGACCATCGGTGGTACATCTCGCGATCGGCAATTGGCCAAAAAACAAAACAAAAATAGTTTTAAAAATAAATTAGGTCACGCCCATTATGTGATTTTCACTTTTCCGGTTGCCATGGCAACCATTTGTATTCTATTTTGACAAACATTGAGGAGAACTGAGCCAATATCATACCGCTTCATCCCCACAAGTTTCATATCGATCGGACCATTCGTTTTTGAGTAATGCGCGTGGACAGACAAACTGACAGACAGGGAGGGAGACAGACCCAAATGCAATACCCTCCCCGCCCCCTTCTCGGGGCGAGGGTTAAAACGTATAACGGCGAACAGAGCTAGTGCTCGCATTTACCTGTCGCCATTCGTCACTCTTGACGATCCACTAAACGTTTTCATGATTACATTGGCGATAGACTACATCTATGTTGAATATATTTGCCCAGGAAAAATACGATGTCTATATCATGTTGATGATACTAAATCGCTAGATGGTTCGACATTCTGGTCATCATATGGTTTTCGTGACATCTATTTATTATATTTGAGGTCAAGGGGTCTTGAAGCCCACGTGGTTTCATATCAGAAATTGGTGAAAAGTGTTTTCATTACGTTTGTCTTTGGGGAAATAACTATGAATTTCATGTTGTTCTCTAATAAGCACAAAATGTTTCTTTCACAACGACTGTGTTATTCCACAAATTTCGACACTTAATTCCATGAATGATTTTTCTTATGAGTAAGGTTGTTGGACAAATGAATATTCACAGAAACAACCACGAATATTTGGAATAAACATGGAACCAGTACCAAATCACAAGATATTCTGAGCAAAACGGAGTCCGTTATCCAATCTCAAAGTCCAGTGTCATGCAAAATCGATAAAATTGTATGGAACTTCATGAACCTCCATTATATAATAATGTAATTATAATATGTAAACTTTTATAGCGCTTAACGAATTCTGATGTGCAACAATCCTGATTCGATAACCAATATCATAAAACGTGGTCAGAAGTAATTCGTGGTCAAGATGACAACCGGCTGTATTGAGAGGGTTAAAGGGGGATAGGCATCCCGACATAGGTGCATCATCTTGAACTGATGCCTGAAACCAGATAGGCTAGGAGCAGAACGAATATTGTTTGGTAGGGAATCCAAAGTGAGGGGCCGTCATAACTCAAACTGTTTTGGAATTGAACTTTTATTGATGAGAGGTTAATAAAGTTTGACACGGAGAAACAGTTTATCATGACTGCCACGCCTCGTGTTCACTTTGCATGTGTAGCGAGTTGATGTAGGTGATCGTTGAAATAAGCAGGTAGTCCAGTATGCAATGATATAATTGTAGCACTGCCCCATATGTAGCACTTTATTCTGTGCCTATTGGCAACCAATGTAGTGACCTGAGAACAAGGGTAATATGCTAGAACTTGTCCGACTGACAATGTGGGTCAATGTATTCAGAAAACATTGTAACTTATTCGAATCCCGACTGGATAAAGACCTATACGGTGGAATACAACAATCAAGTCTACTACTGACTAGTGCAATAGCCAATGTAATTGTAATGCTTTTCGAGAGATTACGCCTGATCCTTCTTCGGTCACTAAGCTCAATCTGGATTGAGCTTAAGCGTATTTGCATTGATCCAGATCTGGACATTGTTATATCATTATAGGGAGGTGACATCCTGCCCCACATGTGGCACCCGTCATGTATTAGTGCTGCGGCAAATCTGAGAAAGAGGCCTAGAAAGGGGAGTAACCCCTCCCCAAAGTATAACAAATCACAACCGTTTTTTTAATGCTCTGTGGTCCCTTGCATCGGAAATGAATGATTGTGAAAAATTCTACCATGGTTAACCTATATTTTCAGCACAATTGATGCTATTTCGTGATGAGGCTGATTTGACTTGGCTCATTTTCATAAAAAACGATCCTGTCTACTCAATTTTAATCACATCTACACAAATTGGGTATCATATTGTGTATAATAACGTCTTCTAAAAGGATACTAACAACAATGATAAGAATATTCAGATAAGAAAAAAACGCTAGAAAACTACGTAAAAATTAAAGTATTTTCAGCTTAGACTTCAGGCGTGCCTATGCTATATTTATGAAAATATCTCTAACAAAAAGGAAACAATCAGGTCAAATCTGATGATACTTATCAACCAGATTGTGACGACCTCCATAGAATTTCTTGGAAAAGCTATTAGTCTTAGTAACACATATCCATGTCGCAGCAGTTTTAGAGACTAGCTGGGATCTGCGGTGAACAAAGTCCTCAATAATGCAGCTAGCTTTAGATTAGTCTGTAGTATCTTTAATTTCAAGTTCTTCAGGATATATGGCATCCAAATAATGACCCAACTCAGGATTATTCAGTGACATTACATCATCTATGTATCGGAAAGTGAAATTAAAGCTACTAGTTTGCCTCTTAGATCCTCCACTTTGTAGGTGTTGGATGAAATCTGATTCATATGAGTATAAAAACAGGTCTGCCAATATTGGTGCACAGTTTTTACCCATAGGAATACCAATAGTTCGTTGAAGTATTCGACCACATTACTCCAAAAATATATTATCAATCAGAAAATAACCATATTCTGATAACACCCCTGATAACATCTCTGACACCTGGGAGACACGAATTCAGCGGATGACCTTTTGGAGCTGAGCCCCTCTAACCTCATAAAGATCCCAAATGATTTCCCCGTTATCCTCTCCTCATACACCGTGGCTCACCCTACTCAAAACCCGCCTCAAGATGACGCTAGGCATAAAATCACTATTCCTCCAGACTCTTCCATACAAATAAACCAATGAAATTTGTTCTTGGGTAATTAGCCACAGACAGATATGTCTGAAGACAACAACCACCAAAAAATACCTAAAAAATATCTCAAGAAGGAGGTGTTTTCGATTTGCACTTGTTTCTTCAAAACGACGGCAATTTTCGACGAAAACAATCAATTTGGGACTTTGGTGGCCACTTCCTCTGATATTTACCCTCGCCCCGATAGGGGCAGAGGGTATTGCAATTGGGTCTGTCCGTTTGTATGTCTGTTTGTCTGTCTGTCTGTCTGTCTGTCCGCGCGCATATCTCAAAGGAGAATGGTCCGATCAACATGAAACTTATAGGGATGAAGCGGTATCTCAGTGGCTCGGTCCTCCTAAAATCTGGTCAAAATCGGACAAAAACTGTTGCCATGGCAACGGAAAATGTAAAAATCAATAATTGACCATAACTCCGGTTCTATTCAAGATAAATTTTTCTAACTAATTTTGTATTTTTCTATGGCCAATTCCTGATCATCTGATATATGGCCCGTGGTCGTACGACCAAAACTCTCCATTATCGCCCGATGTCGAAAAATTGGGGGTCACGGTTTCAATTTTTTTTGGCCAGCGACGTTTCAGTGCAAATGTCTGCGCTCATAACTCAAAGGCAAACGGCCCGATCGATTTGAAATTTATAGGGCAAGAGTGCTATGGTGCTGGCTCATTCCCTTCAGAATTTTGCCAAAATCGGATGAAAACGGTTGCCATGGCAACGGAAAAAAAGAAAATCACATAATTGGCTCGAACTCCGGTTCTATTTGATATTAATTTTTCCAACTATTTTTGTATTTTTCTTTGGCCAATTCCGATCGTTTGGTGTACGACCGATGGTCGTACGACGAAAACTCTCCATTATCGCCGGATGTCGAAAAATTGGGGGTCACGATTTCGGTTATTTTTGGCCAACGACGTTTCAGTGCAAATGTCTGCACCTCATAACTCAAAGGCAAACTGTCCGATAGATTTGAAATTTATAGGGCTGGAGTGCTATGGTAATGGCTCAGTCCCTTTCAAATTTTGCCAAAATCGGGTGAAAACGGTTGCCATGGCAACTGAAAAAATAAAATCACATAATTGACTATAACTCCGGTTCTAATCAATATTAAATGTTCAACCTATTTTTGTATTTTTCTTTGGCCAATTCCCAATCATATGGCGTACAACCGATGGTCTTAAGACCAAAACTCTCAATTATCGCCTAATTTTAGTGACTAAATCTGAAGGGCGAGGGTCTGCAATCTCTGATTGTCTCGTTTGTTCTTGTAACTGCTGTATACGACTCCCCTTATGTACCTTCGTGGAGTGTATAAGTCTCGTTCCCCTTATATCGCTGGTAAACTTGTGGGGGCCATTTTGATTTTCGGATGGGTTTTGTTCGTTCGAAATCAAGTCACTATCTGTTTTGAGCGTTCACAATCGAAACAATCAAAACTTTAAGAAGCGTCGGTTTGATTTGTTATGATTATTTTTAAAGGTTACATTCCACACCAGTTTTGTTTCGGTGAAATTCCAGAGAGCAATATATAGGTTTTCCCAACCTTTGTCACTGCGATATCGTGGGACTAGGGTCACGTTTCACCCCCTGCAGTCTACACAGCCTTGCTCATGTTATGCAATTACTTCCCAGTCACAGTGTTCACGCCTCAGTCAATGCTTCATCAACATCCGTCATTCCGAATACACACTGGGGAATGGTTACCCAAGGGTGAGGGCTCCTCTTAGACATGAAGAAAGTACAAATCTCACCTATCAGTTGTGGCTCATCACGAAGTTTTATAGTGGGGATAAAAGTAATTCCACAATTTCTTCCGAGGTACAGGATAAAATTAATGTGAAGTGTGTGCTGCACCAAGACAATAACAAGTTTCTTTAATAGAAAATTAAGAGAACGGGTAGTTATTTATGTAAATGTAATTAAGCTATTTATGTAAATGTAACATCACTCATATTCTAATGGGGAATTCATGCAGTGTAAAAACGTGGATGTGAAACTTCGAACTATTAAACTCTGACAAACTGTACAACAGTCAGCTGGAGACTTATGATACAATTGGGATCATTATTGTCACGCGAACCAATATTTATTTTCTTTTATGGTATTATTCTTATAATTGATCACGTTGGTATCACGATTTATATCTCTCAATTATGTTATTCATCCAATTTTTGGAACGGGGAGGGAGTCGGGTAATCTTTAAGATCACTATTGAAGTCTTGTGGTCTTTATTATATTTTTGGTTCTGGAAAGGAAAACCTTTAAACATATGCTTCTATGCACCTCATGTCATTATCTCTATTTATGTGCAGCTAGTTGCAAATATGAGGATTTTGTGCACCGAATTTCCCAGCTAGACTCTAAACTAAAGCAACAATGATAGGTTTCACTGAGACTACTAACTGATTTTAGTGAACTCCATGTGCGTAATCACAAAATGGTTGATAAGTACACCAAATATGTGATAAACATGGAACCAATACCCAAGTATGCAGCTTGTATGTGACCTGTATGCAGCGAGACATTTTTGCATGTGTTCAAGACGGGTGCCATATGCGGGTCGGCTCTGTTTGATGCTGAACTTTGAGAATAACAAACTCTGTTTTGTTCGCTCAGAATACTTTTTACTTGGGTATCGGTTTCATGTTCATGTGATGTTGGAATAAACTGAATTGTATTGAATTGAATTTGATAGCTTGTAACAAGACATAGGGTGGAGATACAAGGATATATAAATGTTGAATTAGAAGGTATTTCTCCGATTTGTACTATAGTTCACACTTTCGACAATAGGCCAGACCGTCGTCTATTCCACATAGACACACCCGTGGTATAAGTACAATAGATGACCCACAGCCTGTGTTATAGCTCTATACTCGACAGCGCTGTTCTAGGTCTATTCCATACATCAATGGTTTTCATTTGACGAATCTATTGACGGTGTATGAGACCGAACACCCAGTACAAAAAGTTGCCCTGTGGGGATTCAACTTGAGATTAACGTGAAAAAATCACCTGGTTACAGCGTAATCTTGCCTGATGTGGTTTTCGTGACGTTTATCAATGAATTTGTAACTGCATTGTACTCGTTCATGTACTGCACAATCATTGAACAGATACCGAAGCTCAAGTGGGAATCAAAATGTCGAGTATAACTATAGAACGGAATACTGCTATTATCTCAAAATTGATTAGGGGATTTTTTTTTGAGAAAAGACAGATATCGAGTTCCATCAAGAGGTGCTTGATTCCGGGTATGGTGATCCATTTTCATGGCACACAATGCATTATTCATGTAGAAAGCTTGCCATCAAATAACTTTCAGACTTATGATACATATAAAATAAACCACGAGGCTTCTCCTGAAGAAATAGAGACGAACAGCCTACGATAATGCGTGGAGGCGTAAAAATACGAAACTGAAACAGTATGTAGCTTCGTGTCTTAGGTTCGAGTCACGGATTCTTTAACGTTCTCTGTGTTACATATGACTCAAATATAGTACAAAATAGTGGTAATTAGACAATATTTTTCCCAGACGATTAGTTTGGAATATATGTTGCTTAGAACAAGGTGTTTGGACAGTAATTTTTCAGTTTTCTGGTCAACCGGTACATTTTGGTTATGTTTAGTCGTTCACGTCTGCAACGTATCTATCCGTAACTCTTCGTAAACGCCTGTCAGTTGAAACCAATTTTCAGCAAAAATATATCTAATTCATGAGTATCACATGGGAATTCTCACAGACCCTTACTGAACTATGCCTTGATGGTATATTAGAAGCAGGGCGCTGGTATATGACAATTCATGTATATAAATACTCAGGAACAGTTAATGGAAACTTCGGTGATTCAATTATGTATTTCCCATTGCAGAAGTCTTCAGTGAATCTATATTGATTGAAAAGGTGATGATATCAATGAACGGAAATAAATATACCACAATGATGAGGAATAGATAGTGGTCATTGTGACCATGACACCTCGTGCATATTTCACACTCATCAAGTTCCTTACTGGGCACTGGACTTTGGATGTGTGACCACATGTTTTTAATTGATGTCAAATGATATGTGATTCAGACTAATATTGTTTCAAGTCCTAATCTCTTGAGCACGGGTATATATTGTTGTAGCTAAATTTGAGTAAAACTCAGGTTGACATGTTTCATCATGATATCGTGTGCCATCTGTCACCTGCACAAAAGGAACTGGCCCCTGCGGCGGCCCAATGCTGCCATTATTCATGCCTGAGTTAAGAGTAGTTTTGAAATCAGTTTCATAATTATAACTAATGAAACTAGTTTCTAGCAAGGCACAAACCCTTTACACCCGGCACAAACCTTTCTAGCAGGGCACAAACGTTTTTCGCAGGGTGCAAACCTTTCTAGCATGGCGCAAACCTTTTTAGCATGGCACAAACCCCCATAACAGGGCATAAACCTTTATAACACGGCACAAACCTGTTTAACGTGGCGCAAACCTTTATAACAGGGCACAAACCTTTTTTACACGGCACAAACCTTTATAGCAGGGCCTAAACCTTTCTAACATGGCACAAACCTTTTTAACACGGCACAAACCTTTTTAGCATGGCACAAACCTTTATAACAGGGTACAAACCTTTTTAGCAGGGCCCCACAAAACGTTTGTGCCGGGTGTAAGGGTTTGTGCCTTGCTAGAAACTAGTTTCATAACTGAGAATAACTGTTTACTAACTATGAAACTGATTTCAAAACTACTCCTAACTTAGCATGAATAATGGCAGCATTGGGCCGCCGTAGGCCCCACAATATGTGAGTTGTTGGCAGAGAAGTTGCTAGAGATGAAATCGCCAAGACTATGTATCCGATGGGTTTGTTCTAAGAACTGGGACATCTTGGTGATATATCATGCGTTCAGTTTTGTTTATGCTGATATGAATCAATTAACATGGAGCAGTCGCGGATTAGTCATATCAGTCCATTCCGGAATCGTTTCATGTGAGAATTATATTGATAAGTATATTTCATACATATTCAGTGAGGATTTACAGTGAACCCAATCTCGCTGTCTCAGAATGTAGATTTATTGTCAACACTAAAGCTAGTATTCAGTAGAGATAGGCAGTGTCTGCGGGAGACATACATACGTCAGGTCCATGGTAATTCATATCTTCATATACAATTTTTCCCCATTTGGCACTTCTTAATTCTCACTTTTTAATAGCTTGGCTTCACTGGGTGGAATCTTTAATCACAGGGGCATCTGAAAGCCCATGCGACAAAAGATTTTGAGTTGAGTTGACTCGTCAAGAATCATGGGCAAGCTCCCACCCAGTGGGCTTGGGTGAGTGATATCTTTGTGATCTCATATATCTCCATCCTGGATTCCATTCTTCCAAACTACAGATGTGCCCAACAAAAGGAAAGTTGCATCCCATATATCTGAAAAAATATAGTCTGCCAAGATCGAGATTTGATCAATCTCCCATCACATGGAAATGACACATTTTAGTTATAAATACGAACACATACAAATACATGTATACCAGAACCAAATTGTATGTAAATATATAATAATACAACTTTATATTGCTTGCTCCAACACCATCGGTTATCAAATGAGTGGTTTGGTGTCAAAATCAGTGTTGTTATTTACCGACATATTCAAGAATTTTCACCGACACAAAGCCATTACTCCATATGTTGAGCCGAAATTGATTTTCTTGCTTGATCTGTTCGAGATCATTTGGGAAAAGGCAATATAGACAATTATGTTTTTTTTTCTAGTTGATATATTTGGAAAACTAAAAGGTGTGAAAAACCAAACAATATACAACTGTTTATACTGATGCAGTGATCTTGTATTTGTGTACATAGATCAGATGATATTTTGTATACTTACGGAGAGTTAAGGTAGTCCGCTCCAAACAGTGAGGGGAGGGGGTCAAAGAGTTTTTCAAAATAAATAACTGTGTCAACATAATCTAGAGCTTTAAAATGATATATGTTATAGAGTAACTGTTCAGCATCCTAAAACTGAAAAGAAAATAGGGGGTCACCGTATCCGTTCTAATGGAAAACACGATGCAAGATGTGAATATGGACGAAAAAATGTGCAAAAATGCCAGAATTTATGTCATTTTAGGTAAATATGTGTGATTTTGATCGAATATGTAGAAGAAACGAGCACGGTGACCCCCTATTTTCTTTTCAGTATTAGGATGCTGATCATTTACTCTATAAAATAATGTCATTTTGAAGAGATGATATTCAAGAAACGACTTTTAAATTTTGACTCTCCGTTACCTCCATGTTTGTAGCGGACTACGTTAAGAACCGTAAATAATCTATGTTGCAGTAGAGTAAATCCTGAGCACGCTTAGATATTTATTATATGGGGTTTTATTGTGATTTTCATTGTGGCCAAATTTGTTGTCTCAGAGTGCATATTTATTGCCAAAGACTTGTACTGATTGCCAGTGGAACAGACAGCCAATAGAGGTTAATTCAAAAATTCCCAGACAGTCTTCATTCGACATTTCTTAATTCCATCTCTGTAGCTTCTTCGGATTAGTGATCTATTTTTGGTCTTGGATATGTCCAGACGATTTCAGCTGTCATCCCTTAAGAATATGAAGCCTGTGAAATAGCAAGAAGACTAATCAAACTTCTGATGTGCTCAAGCCTGGTTGTAGAAATGCTGCATTAGCGTACTAAATATCCCAACAACCTCAATCCACACTCAGGCAAAGTTCAATAACACGAAATGCTGGAATGTAGATATGGTATGAATGACCTTCTGATATTGTTATACACAGGGAATGGCTTGTATGTTAGGCTAAAACCATCTGATAAACAATTTGAAATGCTCCAATCGCATCGAGGATTATGCAAGAATATAAATTTAACATATATTACCCTTTCCCATAAAACACACATTTGTGATACTTATATATTGAGTGCTTAAACATGAACAGCACAGAGAGGGTGTATACTAATTTAGAATTTATATATCACGAATTACATTAAAATCTGTGAATGTTCTTTGGAATATATAGATCCCAAACTGTTGTACTTTAGATTTGCGTTTGGCATCATCAGAATTTGTTGGTTCATAGTTGACATTAAAGTCGTGGAATAATTCAATAACTCGCCTATTTCATTACATCGTGATGTGAGGTCCTATGGCTATCTGATATTGCCAGGACGGTATCGGATGAATTCGTCTTACAGAGGATGTTAGCATCAAAGAATGATTGTGTAGTAATGGTATCATTGCATGGAACATAATGGAGATAGGATAATATTTGGATTGAATGAGTGATGGCAGCACACTTCAGACATTTTTGCTACAGTCAACATTGTAGTTTTTTCTCCATGTTCGGTACCTCGTTTCGTATTAACTACTGAGGCTGTGGGGTTTGTATAACCAGTCACGCCACGAAGTTAGGAAGTATATTTGAACTGGGGTGGCGGAGAGTACTACGATAATGAAATGTCACCTGAAAATATAAACTCTATTCCAAAACATCTCTGACTTACGGGTAGGCCGAGCACACAGGAGGCTAATCACTGACATTCAGGGCTTCTGTCGTCTTTGTAACATTTCCTTGAGAAGAACGATCCAAGTGTGACAGCGAATCAGAACATTTGTGAAATGATTCAATTGCCTGGAGCATCTGACAATAGACCAATTAATTTGAACTATTTACTTTTGCATTCAAAGCAATTGTGGCATGTGGCCTTGAAGTAAGAAAATATCCCATTCTTATGGGGGAGGGCAGGAAATGTGCACTCTTTTCAAAAGACTTGAGTAAGCAATGTATGGGGGTTGTGAAGATCTTTGAAATTTGGTATTTGTTATACTGTCTATTTATGTTATTTGTTCTTGATGTCAAATGTCTTGGCATGTGAAATCCCTGATGTAGTTTCATCACTGGGTTCCTCGTATTAACAGGTCAGTTTTGTGTAAGCATCGTGCAACTGGAGCGTTGGGTCTTTGTTACCAACATCGCGTGCACATCTCTACGACCATAGAATTGTTCTATGATAGGACCTATTCTCATGTTCAGATGCATACAACACATCTTTGTTGTTTTCAATGGGAAACGTAATCACATGTAGTTATTTCCCATGTAAGGGCAAGAACATTTCTTTACAACATTTTAATTTCTTTTGTTGTATATGTTTATTAGCGCCCACAATTAGCGTCAGTAAATGTCTGAGAACGGACGAATTTATGTTACCTGAAGTTTAATTGATAAATATTAGATTTCTCAATGGACCCGTTTGTGAGAGGCTGTCACGAAACTCATCTCGAACCTCGGGTGTCATTCATTTCAGTCAGAGGCATCACTCGATATGAACATTCTGAAGTGTCACAGCACGAATTCATCAAACCCAGCTGAATTGGCGCAGACTTTGGATAAAATTCCAACACTTGTAGGACAAAACTACTTACACATATACTAGATGACGAAATCATGTAGCCTCTACCTGTGTGGTGTCAATGTGTTTAGACCTAGTACCGACACTACAACAGTTTGGAATTTGGTAATAGCAATGCATGCATTCCATTCACTTCATTGTTAATATATGTGTCAGTCTATTACCAATACCAGAAGAGTTTGACGATGGAACAACTCCAGAACATCAAGCTCGACCAAATGTTTTATCTAGACAAACTGGCGTCATCAGGGATAGACTGTGTCTAAAATGTAGATGTTTCTACATCTGATTAAATTGGAATACAAGTGAATTGGTATACAATTGTAAATTAGTACCAAATAATCATCGAATGTGAGATATCCGAGGTTATTGGGTTTGATGAAATGGAAAAGGGGTTTTGGCTTTTTGCATAAGTAGTGATATTGACTGACTATGAGCTGTCAAATAAATATGTAAATGCTATCTTGTTTATGGAGTGAAATGAAAAGTAATAAATTATTGTTCAACATGGGAGCATGTCGTCGGCGTTGAGAACGTCAGATACTATCGATATTATTCTTCAGACTTCATTTGCTGCGAGTGCAAACAAGGCCGTAATTGTTTGGAGATCCAAAAGAAGTAACTCTAAGCTACAGAAGTCGAGTTAAAAACTTTCACATATGGCCATTCTATATAAGTTCTTGATTAACCTTCACTTTTGAGATACTTGCATTTATCTCGTATGTTTGAATGTATTTTGTGATATATATGAGCCAGAGGCCTGAAATACATAATAGAGAGGTATAATATAGTACAAAATATTACAAGTTAGACACCATTAGGTCGAACATATGCTGCTGAGATGTTTAGACAGCAAATTCCCCAGTTTTTTTGCTACAACCGGTGCAGCTTGGTTTTGTTTGCTCGTTCACATCTGCAACGTATTTGTCAACGCCTGTCAGTGAGTACCAATTTCCAGCAAGGATATCTATTTCATAAGTATCACACGGGAATTCCCTCTGACCCTTACTGACCCTCACTATGTCTTGGTGATATATTAGAGGCAGGGCGCCGGTGTATATGCAGAATCATATGACTAATATGACTAATTTAAAATGGAGCAGTCGCGGATTAGTCATATCGGTCAATTCCGGAATCATATCATGTGGGAGTTAAATCTTGAGTATATTTCATACGTATTCGGTGACGATTTCCTATGAACCCAATTAGGCAATGTGTACGGGAAAGATATATATGTCAGACCCAGGATAATTCACAACTTCATATGCAAACTTAAGTTGTAATTACTTTTCTGTTGACAATCTGCTTCATCTGTGAGAGTGTGGAGTGTGAAGGGACTAATGTTTTCTAAAAATTGTGGAAAACATGCAATTGTTCATATCATAGACATAGAGAGATCGCGCCTCTGTGTACATAGATGAATGATAATTTGTATATCTACGGAGAGCTAGGGATCCATAAACATACATCAATATTGCAGTATAGTAAATTCTGAGCACGCCTACATATCTATCAAATGGAGCTTATCTGTGAGTTTCTTTGCGTCCAGTTTCGTTGTCTCAGAGTGTATATTTATTGCCAACTGACTTAAAACAGATTCCCAGTGGAACGGACAGCCAGTAGAGGTTAATTCAGACTTCCCAGACTCTCTTCATTCGACACTTCTTCACTCCACCAATGTAATTTCCTAGGATGAGTGATATTTTATTGATCTCGAATGTGTCAAGACAATTTTAGCTTTCATCCCTCTAGAAGATGAAGTCTGTGAAATACACCAATATTAATCAAACCCCTGATGTACTCATGCCTGGCTGCAAAAATGTTGCATTGATGTACTTAAAATTGTCATCCTAATAAATATATCACCAACCTCGGTACAGATTCAACAGTTTTCAACAGGACGAAATGCTAGATTGTAGATATGGTACGAATGAACATCTGATATTGAACGTGATGTTCCATGGCTATGTGGTATTGCAAGGACGGTATCAGATGAATTCTTCTTACAGAAGAAGTTAGCATCGTTAAGGAATGATTATGTAGTTATGGTATCATTGCGTGTAACATAATGGAGATAAGATTATATTTGTATTGAATGAATGATGGCAGCATCCTTGATACATTTTTGCTACAGTCAAAACTGTTTTTCCCCACGTTCGATACCACGTTTTTTATAAGCTACTGAGGCTGTGACGTTTGTATAACCAGACACGCCACGGAATTAGGAAGTGTGTTTGAACTGGGTTGGTGGTGAATACGACGATAATGAAATGTCACTGGCAAACACAGATTCCATTCCGATATGTCTCAGGCTTACGGGTGGGCTGAGAACACAATGAAGTCCACCCCAGGAGGCTTATCACTGACATTCAGGGCTTCTGTCATCTTTGTAACATTTCCCTGAGGAGAACGACCCAAGTGTGACAGCGAATCAGAGCATTTGTGAAAGGATTCAATTGCCTGGAGCTGCTAACAATAGAATAGTTGATTTGAACTATTTATTCTGGCATTTAAAGCATTTGCAGTAGCATGTGGGATTGTAGGATGAAAATATCCCATTCATATGGGGACAGGAACTTTGCACTCTTCCTCAAACACTAGAAGTCAGATCCCTTAAGCAATGTATGTGGGTTATGAAGATCTCTGCAATAAGTATTTGTTATACTGTCTATTTATACTTTAATTCAGGATGTCTCGGCATGTGAAGTTTCTCGGCATGTGAAATTTCCGATGTTGTTTCATCACTGGGTTCAGCGTACCATAGAACTATAAGTGGGCCGTTCACAAATTATATGATCGTATTAACAGGTCAGTTTTATGTAAGCATCCTGCTATTGGAGCGTCGGGACCCGCGTGCACACCTCTATGACTTATTCCCATGTTCGGATGCATACAGCACGTCTTTGTTGTTTTCAATGTGAAACGTAATCACATGTATTTATTTTCCATGTAATACCAAGAACATTTTTTACAACATTTTAATTTCCATTGTTACACATGTTCATAAGCGCCAACAATTAGCATCAGTACATGTCTAAAAACGGACGAATTTACGTTATCTGAAGTTTAATTGATAAATATCAGGCACAGTAAACTTTGTTCAGTTGTAAAGAGCTACTGATTTCTCGATGGAACCGTTCGTCAGAGGCTGTCACAAACTCATCTCGAACCACTGGTATCATGTATTTCAGTCTAAGCATCACCCGATATGAACGTTCCGAAGTGCAACAGCAAGAATACATCAAACCAAACTGAAATGGCGCTGACGTTGGATAAAATAAGTAGGCCTATCCTTGAAGGACAAAACTACTTGCACATATACTAGTTGACGAAATCATGTAGCCTCTACCTGTGTGATATCGACATCTCTCGACCTAGTACCAACACTACAACAGTTTGGAGTTTGGTAATGCCAATACATTTTTATGGAGTGAAATAATAACTGATAAATTATTGTTCAAATTGGGAGAAATCTTTGACCATTATTTTATTTGTCCAACATTAATTTCTTACACCAATACAAGGTATAACATCCGTAATATATAATAATTGGTCAGTGATACAACTGCTGCAATATCACATTCGATTATACGAAAAATCGTACCTTGTAACGGAATATTAACACCTTAAAAGAGAAAATATAACACCCAGTTTGAACTTCCACATGTCAATAAAAAACGACTTGAAAGTTTACGAATAGCTCTCTGAGTTATGGATGCTATCGAAATACTGCTGAATTTATACGTTCCCAAAGTACCATTCACTCCAGTTGTATATGCTTTCCATAAAACTTGTAACCACACCATGCAAAACAAAACGTTTATCCTAGTGGATCACATATAGCATATTATTATATATGAAAATTAATTTTCTGCCGATGTATATGATACAGTTTATCTTCTTTCGGCTTTGAGAACATCAGATACTATCGGTATTATTCTTCAGACTTCATTTGCTGCGAGTGCAAACAAGGCCGTAATTGTCTGGAGATACTCGCGATCCAAGAGAAATCACTCATATTACGAAACTTCAGAAGTCGAGTTAAGAACTTTCACATATGACCATGAGTTCTTGATTAACTTTCACTTTTGAGATACTTGTATTTATCTCGTATGTTTGAATGTATTTTGTGATGTATATGAGTCAGAAGCCTGAAATACATAATGAAGAGGTATAATATAGTATAAAATATTACAAATTAGACACCAATTTTTCCCCATCCGATTTTGTTGGAACATATGTTGCTTAGGACAAGATGTTTAGTAAATTAACCAGTTTTTTGCTACAACCGGTGCAGCTTGGTTATGTTTGCTCGTTCACACCTGTAACGTCTTTGTCATCGCCTGTCGGTCAGAACCAATTTCCAATGAAGATATCCAATTCATAAGTATCAAATGGGAATTCTCCCTGAACCTTACTCAACTATGTCTCGGTGATATATTAGAGGCATTGCGCCTTTATATGACGATACATGTAGACTCGTGAAAAGTAAGTGGAAACTTTGGTGATTTTTTCAATTATGTATTTTCCGTTGCAGAATTCTTCAGTAAATCTATATTGATTGAACAGGTGATGAAATCAATGAACGGAAACAAATATACTGCAATGATGAGGAATAGAGTGATAAATCAAATTCCTTCTTGGCACTGGACTTTGGATGTTGGGACTACATGTCATTATCTACTGTCATATGATACGTAATTCAGGCTAATATTGTTCCAAATCATAGTCACCTGAACACAGGCATATTTCAGTGTAGTTACATTAAATGAAACTCCAAGTGACATGGTTGGTCATAATATTGTGTTCTATCAGTCGTGGCCCCACACTGTGATGTGGGTTGTTGGAAGAGAAATTTTTACACACAAAATCAGCATGGCAATATTTGTCTGGTGTTTGTTCTAGGACATGGGACATCTACGTGAGATATGTGATATGTATATGCTGATATGACTAAATTAAGATTAAGTATATTTCATACCTATTCAGTGAGGATTTCCTATAAACCCAAGTTTGCTTCTCAGAATGTGTATTTCTTGTCAACGCTGAAGCTAGTAGTCAGTGAGATAGGCAATGTGTGCGGGAAACATACATATGTCATTGTCAGGTCCAGGATAATTCACAACTTCATATGCAAATTCTTACCATTTGGCACTTCTTAATTTAAACTGTTTCATAGCTTGGTTTGGGTGAGTGATATCTTTGTCATCTCCAATATCTCCAGACAATTTCTGCATCAGATTCTTCTAAACTACAGCTGTGTCCAACATGAAGGTTGCTCCCGAATATGAAAAAACTATGGCAAGGTCGAGATGTGAGCAATCTTATGCGTTCTGGTGGTTGTAGACCCGAACACACATTATATATTAGGACCAATTTCTATGTAATTATACATAAGTACGAGTTTGTCTTGCTTGATTCAATATCGACGGTAATCAAATAAACACTGATAACTAGACAGATTGATAACTAATCCAATAATGATATTCCCGAAATTGTCTAAAGTACATGTAATAAAATTTGATTAATGTTTTGGTATCAAACTCAGTGTCCTTATTCAAAGATATTCACCGTAATTAAGTTGTGATTGTTTTTCTCGCTTGATCTGGTAGAACCATTTGGAGTAAATGCAATATAGACAATCTGTTTCATCTGTGAAAGTGTGGAGTGTGAAGGGACTATTATTTTCTAAAAATTGTGGAAAACAAAAAAAATATATGCAATCGTTCATATCATAGACATAGAGAGATCGCGTCTTTGTGTTCATAGATGAATGATATTTTGTATATCTACAGAGAGCTAGGGATTCGTAACATATATCTATATCGCAGTACAGTAAATTCTGAGCACGCCTGCATAACTATCAATAGATTTTTACTGTGAGTTTCTTTGCGTCCAGTTTCGTTGTCTCAGTGTGTATATTTATTGCCAACTGACTTAAAACAGATTGCCAGTGGAACAGAGAGCCAGTAGAGGTTAATTCAGACTTCCCAGACTGTCTTCATTCGACACTTCTTCACTCCACCAATGTAATTTCCTCGGATGAGTGATCATTTTTTTTATCTCGAATGTGTCAAGACAATTTTAGCCTTCATCCCTCTAGAAGATGAAGTCTGTGAAATACACCACCATTAATCAAACCCCTGATGTACTCATGCCTGGCTGCATTGATGTACCTAAAGTTGTCATCCTAAATATATCACCAACCTCGGTACAGACTCAACAGTTTTCAACAGGACGAAATGCTAGATTGTAGATATGGTACGAATGAACATCTGATATTGTTAAACACAGGAGCACAAAAGCGTACTAAGGCCAGGTTGTATGTCCCAAAAATATGGGGTCTAATTCGTGATCTCGAATTACAACTCGTGATCACGAATTACAAAGTCGTGATCTCGAATTACAAAGTCATGATCGTGAGTTACTAAGTCGTGATCTCGAATTATGTTCTAATGTAGTCCGTGATATTTAAAATTATTGTGCGTGTTAGGGCCATGTTATATGTAGAACAAATGTGAAACTTAATTCGAGATCACGACTTTGTAATTCGAGATCACAAATTAAACATCTTAAATTTTTTACATACAACCTGGCCCTAATTACGACGGCGTATTAGGGCCAGGTTGTATGTCAAAAAATTATGGTGTCTAATTCGTGATCTCGAATTACAAAGTCGTGATCTCGAATTACAAAGTCGTGATCACGAATTACGAAGTCGTGATCACGAATTAAAAAGTCGTGATCTCGAATTCGAAGTCATGATCACGAATTACGAAGTCGTGATCTCGAATTATGTTCTACTGTAGTCCGTGATATTTAAAATTATTGTGCTATTAGGGTTATGTTATATGTAAAAAAATGTAGAACTTAAGTCGTGATCTCTAATTACAAATTCGTGATCACGAATTTATTACCAATAACTTAAAGTACAATTAAAATTAAATGTAATGTGCGTTTGATAACTTCAATAGTTAAATACACTTAAATGCACTATTGCAATGGTTACAAGTCAATTGAGTCCTCCCACAGAACCCTGATTACCAACAGTTGTCATGACCACTAACTTGAAAATCAGACAATAAGGTTATGCATGATATATTTTGATATTTTATAAATGATTTATGCAAGTTGTTATTCACGGTTTCAAATCGTTTTTAAAGTTCGAATGAAGATATTGATGCAAAATTGAACAAATTTTTTTTTTATTTTGTTCCACTTTACTCGTACTTTAATACCATTCACAGTTCGAGATGAACACTTAGTAATTCGAGATCACGACTTTGTAATTCGAGATCACGACTTCTTAATTCGAGATCACGACTTTATAATTCGAGATCTCGAATTTATAATTCGAGATCACGACTTTGTAAATCGAGATCTCGATTTGATAATTCAAGATCTCGACTTTATAATTCGAGATCACAAATTTGTAGTTCGAGATCACGAATTAGTCACCTTAAATTTTTGACATACAACTTGGCCCAAATGAAACTCTGATAATTTTCTTCGGAATATACAGATCCAAAACTGTTGTACGTACATTGGCATCATCAGAATTTGTTTGTTCACTTTTCATATTATTGTCGTTCAATAATTAAATATATCTCCTATTTCTTAGTCATGATGTGAGGTCCTATGGTTATCTGATATTGCCAGGAAGGTATTTGATGAATTCTTCTTACAGAGGATGTTAGCATCAAAGAATGATTCTGTAGTAATGGTATCATTGCATGGAACATACTGGAGATAAGATTGTATTTGGATTGAATGAGTGATGGCAGCACACTTCAGACATTTTTGCTACAGTCAACATTGTAGTTTCTTCTCCATGTTCGGTACCTCGTTTCGTATTAACTACTGAGGCTGTGGGGTTTGTATAACCAGTCACGCCACGAAGTTAGGAAGTATATTTGAACTGGGGTGGCGGAGAGTACTACGATAATGAAATGTCACCTGAAAATATAAACTCTATTCCAAAACATCTCTGACTTACGGGTAGGCCGAGCACACAGGAGGCTAATCACTGACATTCAGGGCTTCTGTCGTCTTTGTAACATTTCACCGGGAAGAAAGACCCAAGTGTGACAGCGAATCAGAACATTTGTGAAAGGATTCAAAAGCCTGGAGCAGCTGGCAGCAGACGAGTTGATTTGAACTATTCATTTTGGCATTCAAATCAATTGCAGTAGCACGTGGCAGTGAAGGTAGGAAATATCCCATTCATATGGGGTAGGAAATCTTTGAAAGTTGGTATTTGTTATACTATATATTTATATTATTTGTTGAGGTTCTATTTATATTTCCAATGTCTCAGCATGTGGAATCCCCGATGTAGTTTCATCACTGGCTTCGATGTATTATCAGGTCAGTTTCATGTCAGCATCCTGCAACTGGAGCGTCTGGTCTTCGTGACTAACATTGCGTGCAAAACTCTATGAATCATGTCCTATTCATGCATGCTGAGATGCATAAAACACGTCTTTGCTGTTTTCAATGTGACACGTAATCACATGTAACTGTTTTTCCTGTAATAGCCAGATAATTTTCATAACATTTTAATTCCCATTATTAGGCATGTTTATATGCGCCCACAATTAGCGTCAGTACATGTCTGAATACGGACGAATATAGTTTAATTGATGAATATCAGGAAAAACAAACCTAGGCAGTTGTAAACAGCTACTGAATTCTCAATACACCTGTTTGTCAGAGGCTGTCACAAACTCACTCGAACCTCGGGTATCATTCATTTCATACCAAGTCACTCGAAAAGGGCATGAATAATTTGTGAATTTAAGTGCAGCATGTACCTGAAAGTATCGCTAATAATATCCATTTTTTGAGAATATGAACATTTATCTCTGTCATATTATATCATAAAATCTTCTACATGGCATTTAAAAATAGTTTGGGAAATTTCATTCATCTATAATGAGTGTATTCTCAGAAATTTCATATTCGAATTTTGGAGTAGACCACATCTCTCAGGGCAATTACTCACTTTGGCTGCCCTTAATACCAATTATTCCTGGGAGGTGTTATGTCCGAGGGTATTCGGTTTGATAAAATGGGCATTCCCTGTTTGGCGGCTCATCCTGTAGGGGTACTGGCTTTTTGGATTCTCTTTCAATATGGATTTATCCACCACTTGCTTCCATCAACACAAGGTACAACATCGGTTATATATAATAAATAGTAACAAGTCAACAATACAACTGCTGCAATATGCATATTCGATTGTAAGACAAAAGATACCTTGCAACAAAATATCAGGGCCTTATACGAGAGGGACTACACCCATTTTGAATTTCCACATAACGATTTGGATGGTTATTGATAGCTCTGTGGGCTAGATATGTTATCAAAATAATACTCAAATATATATGCCTCCCGTAATACCGTTCACTCAAGTTGTATATGCTTATCATACAACTGGTGACCACACCATGCAAAGTGAAATCAACTTGATGTGGTTCATCCTAGCGAATCGCACATAGCATATTATTTCATAGGTTGAAATAATTTTTCATAATTTTTCGCCAACTTATTGCCAACTGAAATAATTTCATAGGTTGCAATAATTGTCTCTCTACATAGCAGACGAATTTCAGTTCGATATACGGAACGATCTTACAATTAATGACAGGGACTTTCAAAACATATCTGTTGAAATCAACCACAATTCTCAGAAATTACTGGTGGGTGAAATATACAGAGTGCCGAATTCCAACGAACAGATGTCCATTCAAAAATACGAAGACACACTTGACAAGTTATCAGACTTCACTGGTGATGTTATAATTGGAACTGACCAAAATTTTAATTACCTGGAAATCGAGAATCATGGAAACACCAAACACTTGTTGAATACCTTTATTGCTGCCGGATACATTCCAACTATAACCAAACCTACCAGAATCACCCAAACAACCGCTACGCTCATTGACAACATATACATACGCACTAATTCACTTGAAACCATTCTATCAGGCATATTAACATCGGACATCTCGGATCATCTTCCGGTACTTATGTTCATAGGAAAACCGACATCCGTGAAAAAACAGCCTAAATACATTAAATACAGACCCATGAATGAAACTTCCATACAGAACATGACAAACTATCTAAATTCTTTTGATTGGGCCATCCTGGAAAATGCCAACGTGAATGACGCTTGTGATATGATAACAACACTAATACTAAACACACTTGACAAATATGCTCCTGAGAAAATCATAAGGATAACGAACACAAACATTATTAAACATCCATGGATGACTCCAGCATTACTAAAGTCCTCTAAAACCAAGGGAAAAATGTATCGCAAAATCATAGGGAAACCTAAAAATAGTGAATCGTATGCTAACTACAATAACTATGTCAATCTGTTCAATAAATTGAAAAAAATGCTAAACAATGTTATTTCAAGGATAAACTACATGAGTATAAGAATAACATTTAACGCATATGGAACCTATTAAATAATGTAATTGGAAGAAATGTATGCAAACCCAAGATGTCGGAAACATTGACGGCGCAATAGTACAGGGCCAAACTAAAATTGCTAATGACTTCTGCCATTATTTCTCTGAAATCGGTAATAGATTTGCATCCCAAATAAAACCCCTACCAACGCCATTCCGTCATCACATGAAATCAACAGAAAACACACATTCCTTGTTCTTCACACCCACAGATAATGTAGAAATTGGGAACATCATATCTTCGCTGAAACCCAAAAGTAGTACTGGTTATGACAGAATAAGCTGTAAACTAATAAAAGCTCTCAAGGAAAGTTTAACAACTCCTATTAGTATTATAGTAAATAAATCACTAGAAACTGGTATCGTCCCGGCTAACATGAAAATAGCTAAAGTTATCCCCATCTACGAGTCCAAGGAAAAAACTAGCATGGGAAATTACCAACCAATATCATTACTACCATCAATTTCTAAAATACTCGAAAAAGTTGTACATCGGCGTCTTTATGATTATTTGAACAGTAAAAATATTCTCTATCAAAACCAATTCGGCTTTCGCCCAAAGCACTCAACCACTGACGCTATTACTAAGTTTCTGACAGATGTACTAAAAGGCAGTATTGGCAGTATTCCTGGACCTCTCCAAGGCATTTGATACTATTGACCATCATATACTCCTGAGAAAACTTGAATTTTATGGCGTACGTGGACTTGCCTTGGAGTGGTTCAGGAGCTACCTCACCAACAGATCGCAATACGTATCTTACCGTGAACTTCAGTCAAACCACAATAACATTACATGTGGGGTGCCACAGGGATCGGTTCTGGGCCCACTCCTTTTCATCATCTATACTAATGACCTCCCTAATTGCTTGAAACATTCAAAAAGTATCCTGTTTGCTGATGATACCACCATCTATCACACAAACAAAGTTCAAGATCAGATTCTTGAACTATCTGATCTTCTCAATTTACAGCTGTGTAAATTCATGTATTTACATGAGAATAACCACCTACCACCGCCTCTTCTATCCCTCTACCAATCCAATACCGAGGTACATACTCACTATACAAGACGCTGTAATAATCCACATATTAACCATAGATTGTCCGAATACATCGCAAAAACATTTCTTCACAAAGGTCCAAATTTGTGGTTACAAATCCCAAATCAAATTAAGGATGCTTTATCTATTAAATCATTCTCTAACAGGTTGAAATAATATTACATCAATTCGTATTGATCCACCATCGTCATCTCTTTGATATTCATGCAAATTACTTTATATTCATCATAAACTACTATAACAGCACTGAAAGGCACAAGTCAATGGGCACTGCTAACCGGTAACCTTGCAATCGCTAACCTTGCAATAACTCTTCTATGTATCAGAATTATGAGCCGTTTGTGGTTATTATCAATAACTATATAAACTGATCAAAATCATATTTATTTCTCTAAACCGGTTCCTCCAACTCTCAGATTTATTTTAATCTCTGGAGTAACCCCAAACTATATTTGTATATATATATATATATATATATATATATATATATATATATATATATATATATATATATATATATATATATATATATATGCATTGTAAACAATTACTGTAAATATGATCAAGGAGTATAGTTTGAAAATAAATTACATACCTTCACATAGGTTGTTGTGTTTTTCATCGGTTGTTGGGCAGTTGTATACTAATTCCATCAGGTGTACAGTAGAAACAACTACATGCCACACACTGTCTGCCCCTGATGACGCCATTGTGTCTTTAGATAAACTAATTGGTCGGGCTTTGTTTCTATTGCAAAATGTATTTAACGTTTGTTATGGGTATTATCAAAATCTGATTGTATTGGTGGTAATAGGTTGATACTTGCATTCATATGAAACTTGTCAAAATAATTTTCCGCGGATGAAAATGATACAGTTTATCTCCCATCCGATTTGAGTGATCACATCTTTGGATATTCTCGGTATTGTTTTTCAGACTTCATTTGCTGCGATTGCAGACAAGGCCATAACTGCCTGGAGATATTCGAAATCAAAAAGATACACTCATAAGAAGCTATAAAAGTGGACTCAAGAATTCACACATATATTAACCTTCTGCCAACACTGCCGCTTTCATCTTGTATGTATGAATGTATTTTGTGATAAAGAGGTATAATATAATACAAAATATAATAACAAAGAGGTATAATATAGTACAAAATATTACAAGTTACACACCAGTTTTATTCAAGCCGAATAGGTTGGAACATATGTTGCTTAGGAAAAGATGTTCAGACAGTAACTGTCTCTGTTTTCTGCTCAACCGGTACAATTAGGTATGTTTGGTCGTTCACAATATCAATTTTAGCAAGTATATCCAATTCTTAAGTATCTCATGGGAATTCTCTCTGACCCTTTACTGAACTCTGCCTCGATGATATATTAGAGACAGGGCGCGGGTGTAAATGACAATACATGCCTAAAAATACTTGGGAAATGTAAATGGAAACGTTGGTGATTCAATTTTTATTTTCGGTTGAAGAAATCTTCAGTAAATTTGAATAATATGGATTCAAGAGGTGATAAAATCAATGAACAGAAATAAAAATACCACAATTATAAGGAATAGTTAGTGATACAAAATGTGACCATAAGGCCGAAAAAAAAAATTATATGTTTCTGTTTACAATGGTCTTCCAAAAGTGATGCGTATAAGTGAATTTTTACATATATGACCATTCTATATGAGGCTCATGAATAACCTACTACCATTACTGTCGCTTTTATCTTGTATGTATACGACTGTATTTTGTGATGAAGAGGTATAATATAATACAAAAAAAATTAACAAAGAGGTATAATATAGTACAGAATACAACAAGTTACACGCCAGATTTTTTCCAATCGATTATGTTGGAACATATTGTAACGGGTTTACACCCTTCTGTGACGTCTTGATGAACCGGTTTTCTTGGGAGGTGGGTGAGTTGTTATTTAACCGGAGCTGAAACGGTAAAACTCCGGGAAACTGCTACTGCTGTACGGTTGAACTCCGGCTAGAAGTCTCTGAAGGTTGGTAGCGTGGTCTGGAATGGACCTCTTAACCGTTGCCCGACTGCCAATCTGCAACTGCACCTGTAAAGTAAGAATCCGGAGGCGTTTCCGTCTCCGGGTACTGCAACTGCTCCGTCGGGATACCGCTTTACTGCAACAGCTCCGTCGTTTTCCGCCTTACTGCAAACTGCGACTGCACCTAGAATAGAGAATCCGGGAACGTTGCCGTTTCCGAATACTGCAACCGCTCTGCCAGGTTCCGCCGCACTGCAAACTGCTCCGGTTGGCTCCGCCTCACCGCAACCTGCGACTGCACCTGAAATGGGGTATCTCAGAAGTGTTCTCACTGCCGGTTACCGCAACCGCTCCGTCAGGTACTGCCTCTGCAACTCCATCGTCCGGTACCGCCTCTGCAACTGCTTCGTCGTTCCCGTCTCTGCAACTGCTCCGTCCGATACCGCCTCCGTAGTTGCTCCGTTGAATTCCACCTCCGTCTCCGTCTCCTTCCTTGGTGATCTGGGTTCTTGGATCACCCTAAGACGTCGTTACAACTTGGTCTTAACCGACTGTGGTCTTATCTCCCTTTACTCCGTATTACTTTCTTTTCCGGTGAACTAACTTTATTATAAATTCCAGTTCCCTAACGAACACGGAAAAACAACTCGGTTGAAGTTTTCATGTTTATTTTCCAAGTGCACAGTCGGAAGACTTAACTGCTATCATCTGGATGACTCTATCCGGAACAAGGGAGTACTCTGCTATGGGAGAAGGGGTCTGCACAGGTCGACGTCAGGACACCAACTCCGCCGTCCGCTGTGAAGCGGGGGCTTTTATAGACCTGAGACCCACGTCACGTGACCAACCTATTGTGACGTCATAGTCCGCCAAAACACTGATATTTTCCGGATTTCTAAAAACACTCTAGAACCAATCAGTGGCTGACACGTCACCTTTTAAACCGAAAACGAGGCTGATCACATGACCTTCCGGAAATAACGTCATTACGTTTTTGTACTCCATTGTTCCGGCTCCGTCTCCGGTTCCGGCTCCGTCTCCGGCTTTACCAACATCACAAATATACCAAGTTCCGAGACGGAAAACCTTTTAAATATTAACAATACGGAACCGTATGAACCTTTAAACACATATACATATTATTAAACGGTTATTCAACCATAATATCACAAAACACTAATAGAATTACCTAGGGGAAACTTTTGGGTACGCCCCAAAACCGTTACACTCCCCCTTCCTTAGACTCTGTTCGTCCCGAACAGATCAATATCACATATATACAAATTGTCAACCGTTAAATTGTCCGTAAAATCAAACACAACTTGTTTCCGTGATCCGGGTACTGGTATCTCTTAACTAATTTACCGTCACTGTACCCGGATATCTTGCTTGTTCCGTTTCCCACTTTTTAACTCATAATTATACTAGAATCCGGGAAACGGTTCTTCTTTCTTCTCCTTGCGCCGACTTGCGGCGACTTGCGACGACTACTGCCCACCAGTATCACGGTGCGAACTACTCCCCGACGGCGGACGAGGTGGAATGGTATTTGGTACCAACGGTCGTCCGAAGCTTGTTCCTCTGGCATCAACCGGAAGAAGATCGGGATCATGGAGGCTCCACTGGGGCGGGACGTAGAACCCATTCCTGAGGCGTTCGTCCTGGATGGACCAATCTGGAGTCCGGACGATCTGACGGGTCGGGACGAGACCAAACGGTGACTCTCTCTGCTCCATGATCTCCACGTAGACGCCGGAGTCTCTCATCTCGGCTGGCCCCCACTGCTCCGGTCCCCAACGTACTGCATAGTATATGGCGTGCTCCGGGACTGCAGGTGCAAAGACGGATGCGCTCCGTCCTCCAATATTCACCGGGAAACAATGGGACGGACACGGTTGAGTTGAAGGACCGCCAAACGGGTAGAATGTGTAAGGTGGACTCTGGGTTGGTGCTCGGACTTGGCTCCTTCCGGACCGCTCACTGGAAGACTGTCGAGGCCTGGTTTCCACCGGAGACAGGATTCCGGGTGTAGCTCTGGCTTGATCTACCAGGAAACTCCTCCGGGCTCTCTGCACATCCGCATGGCTTCGGTCAGACGCGGAAGACTCCATTCCGTCATCCCTAGCCGCTGAACTGGTTCTGCTTCCGGCTACTGCTTGAATGGTTGCCGGTAAAGTTCTCTCCGTGGATCCTCGGGTCTCCGTCTCACTGACAGCTCTGCTCCGGGTTCCGCCTTCCGCTTTGGTCTCCGGTCTGCCTCCGGATCTGCCAATGGGTCTGCTGTCCGCTCGGCTATCTGCTCTGCTATCTGCTCTGCTATCTGCTCTGCTATCGGCTCTGCTATCTGCTCTGCTATCTGCTCTGCTATCTGCTCGGCCGCTGGATCTGCTTTCTGCTCCGCCAAACTGCCATCCGCCTCTGTCGACCGCTACACTGCCAACCGCCTCCGTCTACTGCCACACCGCCTGCGCTTCCGCCACACTGCCATCCGCCTCCGTCGCTCTCGATTCCCTCCGGCTCCGCCCCGTCCGTCACCTTGTCTTCCTAGGAACGCCGAATACGCCATCCGGAAAGCCGGGAAACAGAAGTTGTCTATCTACTGCACCGCTTCTACTGCACCGCTTCTGCTGCACCGCTTCTGCTGCACCGCTTCTCCGGACTGCTGGTCTTCCGGGAAACACTTAGTCGTTTTTCACTGCAAAATCTGCCGCACCCGGAAAATACTGGACTTGATTCGATTCCGCCAAACTTTAACAGCGATGTGCACAGCTCGAGGTCCGCTCTTCAACTGCTCTCAGAGCCCGATTTCAAGGCCCTTTTATACCCTTTCTGCTCACGTGACTTGAAAAGCTCCACGCTGATTGGCTGCCTCAGGAGTGACGTCACAATTATGCAAAAACTCAACCGTTAACCGAGAGGTGTCCGTCTCCGGCTCAACCGGCTTCTCCGGGTTTTTCCGGCTCCCTTTCAACTGCTTCTCCGAGCGAAGTATCTGCAATTTTGAAGTATCTCTGCCATCAGGAGGGTTGAATAGAGTCTCAGCCAGTTGAATCTGCCTGTCAGACGAACATCTAGACTGCAAGTTGAGCGTTTCCGCCATTTGTACTGCTTCTTCAACTGCATATCTGCTCACTGGTTATTACTGCTTGTCGACACTGGAAACTGCATACATTCTTGTCCAGAAGGAGGGCCCTTCCTATCTGGAATGATGTTTCACCGCTTCTGTCGATCTGCAGCCGGTTTGCCGTCTCTGATAAGTGGAAACTCCGGTAGGTTGTCTACAGCCGGAAAACTTTTCCGTCTTAATTCTCTGAATACGGAAGACGTGTAGCTGCTTCTCTGGAGATACTAGACCGCTAACCCAGGTTCTTCTGGACCCCTGGCCGCTACTCTGGACTGGTTGACTATGCTCTCAACCCAGTCAGAACCTCTAGGATGTCTCTATCCGGTCTCTGCACCGCTTTCCGCTCCGCTTCCTTTCTCCGCCCTGTTTCCGGAACCAGCACTAGCTCATTGTTCCAACTTCTTGCGGTCGCTCTCTGCCGGAACTCAACGTTTTACCAGGGTCTCAGCTATCTCCTTCTCCTGCTCTACAGCTCACTCCGTCTTCTCATATTTCTGCGTCCTCTGCGGCTTTACTCCGAGTCCGTATCCGACTCAGAGACCATCTATTCCGACTCCGGAACACTACTCTGCTTTGGCGGCTCCGTCTGCCTCCAGGAATCCGCCATTCTCCGCTTCATCCATCTCGGATGCTTGACACCATTATACGGTTTCAGCAAATCGAAGTGAACCACCTTCTGCCGAGTTTCACTCTCTGCAATCTCGTAGGTCACGTCGGTAAATCTGCTCAGCACCAGCTTTGGACCGCTCCACTTCCTCTGCAACTTGGGTGCCTTGCCCTTCTTCCGTGTTTTGACCGACATCCACACTCGGTCTCCTGGCTGGAACTGATTGTCGACCTTCCTCCGGTCGTACAGCTTCTTCTGCCGTTCCATTTCTCTGCCAGATTTCACTCGAACCGCCTTGTATACTGCTTCTAGTCGCTCCCGGAGCTGACTGCCATACTCTGTTACTTCTGCTGTCGATTCGCCCGGCGGTCTGCCAATCAGTAACTCTACCGGAGTGTTGACTTCTCTGCCCAGCATCAGCAAATTGGGACTCTGCCCGGTTGTCTCCTGCGGGGTACTCCGGTAAGCTGCCATCGCCAACGGTACTAGCTGATCCCAGTTGGTCTGCCGCTCGCTTACGTACAGGCTCAGGATCTGCTGCAAGGTCCGGTTGAATCGCTCAATGAAACCGTCCGACTGAGGTCGGAAAGCGGTTGTCCGTGTCTTGTGAATCCCCAGGATTCTGCAAACATTTCTCAGCAAGTCGGACTCGAAATTTCTGCCTTGGTCGGTGTGTATCTCCAGCGGGATACCGTACCGCGCTGCAAACTGGTTGACGAATATGTCCGCAACCGTCACCGCTTCCTGATTCGGCATCGGGTAAGCCTCTACCCACTTGGTGAAGTAATCACCGATTACTAAGATGTACCGGTTCCCCCGGGTGGATTTAGGTAACGGACCCATCACGTCCATTGCCACCCTCTCCATGGGCGCTCCAACCCGGTATTTCTGCATTGGAGATCGTTTCAAGTTCTGCATACTTCTTGACGCACATTCGTCACAGCTCAGCACCCACTGCTTTATGTCCCGCATCATAGCCGGCCAGAAATACCGCCTCCGAATGCTAGCCGCCATCCTTCTGCTTCCGAGGTGTCCTCCCGTCCGGCTCTGATGGGCCAGACGGAAAATCTCCTGTCTCAGCTCCTTCGGGGTTATTAACTGCATTCGGTTGGTTCCTTCTGCCGTTTTCCATTTCCGGTAGACTACTCCGTCGACTTTCAGCAAGGTCTTCCGCATCCCGTACAGCACTTTCTCCTCGCTGCTCATGCTGGAAAAATCTGCACTGCCAGCTGTACCGCTCCCGTCGATAAGCGATGTCACCAGTGAGTACCAAGGTTATGCTTGCTGCATTCTCCGCAAATCATCTGGTTGATATTTCTGCCCCAGCACAGTATCCTGGTCCGCATTTTCCGCCAGCCTAATCTGCTCTGCAACCGCATCCGTTTTTCCTGGAACTGCCTTCTCCGTCACCGCAACCGCAACCGGCTTCCGGGACGCTACTTTCTCCGTCACCGCAACCGCAACCGGCTTCCGGGACGCTGCTTTCTCCGTTACTGCAACCGCCTTCCTTGGGACTGCTTCCTCCGTCAGTTCTGCTTCTCCGTCCGATCTCCGTGACCGCTTCCGGCGTCCCCCCTTCCTTGGCTTGGGCTTAGGAGTTTCTTCACTTCGTGTCTGCCGGATCCTTTCTCCGTAGTTCCAGGCGTCTATCTTGGCTTGTTTCCAGTCGATTTTTCCGCATTGGCTGCATGGGGATCTGGACAAGGCATCCGCGTTATTATGGATACGCCCCGGACGATGTTCGATGTCGAAATGAAACTCACTCAGGAGCTCAATCCACCGGGCTACCTGTCCCTGGGGCTCCTTGAAATTCATAAGCCAGGTAAGACTGCCATGATCTGTGCGAAGAAGAAAGTGTCGTCCCAGCAAGTACTGCTTATTCTTCTGTACCGCAAACACAACCGCCAGGAGCTCCTTCCGGGTGACACAGTATCTCCGTTCTTCTTTGGTGAGGCTGCGGCTCAAGTAGGTTATCACCCGCTCCTGGTTGCCCTGCTTCTGTGATAGTACTGCTCCCAGCCCGGTGTCACTGGCGTCCGTGTCCAGGATATATCGGCCTTGCTCCCTTGGGTACCCGAGTATCGGTGCCGAAACTAGGCGGTTCTTCAGCTCTGCACCGTCTGCCACCGGAACTGCACCCCTTTTTCCTTCAAGTGATTCAGCGGCGCTGCAATTTCGGAGAACTTCGGCACGAACTTCCGGTAATAGGAGCAAAGTCCCAGAAAACTGCGCAGCTCCGTCAGGTTGGTGGGTGTCCGCCACTTCCGTACTGCCTCCGTTTTCGCCGGGTCGGTGCGGATACCGTCTCTGCCGACTATGTGACCTAGGAAAGACACCTCCGGCTGGAAGAACTTGCATTTTGACGGTTTGACTTTTAGGTCTGCCTCTCTCAGCTTGCTGAACACCTCCTGAAGATCACGGATGTGATCCTCCAGGGTCTTGCTGTAGACTATGATGTCGTCCAGATATATGAGGCAGGTCTTCCAGGACAATCCGCCTAGCACCTTCTCCATCGACCGCTCGAACGTACCCGGAGCATTGCACAAGCCGAAACTCATGACTTTGAACTGGTAAAGGCCGCCAGGAACACAGAAGGCCGACTTTTTCCGGGCGTCTTCATCCATCCCGACCTGCCAGTAGCCACTGGTCAGGTCGAGAGTGGAGAACCATTTGGCATCTGCACAGGCTGCTATGGTGTCGTCTATTCTCGGCAACGGATAAGCATCTTTCTCCGTGACTGCATTTAACCGCCGGTAATCGACACAGAACCGGGTGGTCCCATCCTTTTTCTTCACGAGAACAATCGGGGAAGCCCACGGACTGCTACTTTCTTCAATGACGTTCTTGTCTTTCATCTCCTGAATCAGACTGCTCACCAGCTCTCTCTTGTCTGGCGGAATTCGTCTGGTTGGCTGCTTAATCGGCCGGTGACTGCCCGTGTTTATCTGATGTTGTACCTCGTTGGTCTGCCCCAGTTCTCCGGCATCATTACTGAAGGTCGGCTTATTCCGAAATAGGAGGTCGGTTACTCTCTCGCGGAAATGACTCGGCACTGCATCCTGGGTCTGCTCTGCTAACTGCCGCAGCTTCTCGTACCCGCTCCAATTCCGCCCGGCCTCCGACGTGGAAATCTGCACCTTCCTGCTCCGCTCCGCCAACGGCACAACACTGCAACCGGCTGCTAAGGTGGTCATCGTCGCCAACTGCGCTCCTTTCTTGATGATTACCGGCTCCGCCATCACATTGATCACTCGAACCGGGACTGTTCCTTGCTTTATCCGGGATAAAGTTCTCCCGATCAGCCAAGGTCTTTTCTCAGTAGGCTCCTGCGGCATTTCTAGTACTCCTTCTGCTTCACGGACACTCTCTGCTTGTCCTATTATCAGCTGTTCCGTTTACGGCGGAATTTGGTAATCTGCTACAGCGTTGATCGGAAACGGCTCCCTGGTCTGTTCGAACATGGTGAGGAACACCTCCTGGCTGCCCATCTGCATGGTCATTCGGTCGAAATTTATGCCGGATATCCGGGAACGGATGAAATCCATTCCCAGTATTCCTTCGTCTTCACAGTCTGCAATCTCGAACGTCACGGTCTCAGCTACTCCTGCGATGTTGAGTGGGAGTTCATGCCCACCTCGCCCCTGGGACCGGGTCCGTGAACCACCTGCCGGTTATGGGGGTGTCCTCTCTTCCGGGTCCCGGATTTCCCCTTTTCCGCGACCCGCTCTCGTTTTCCGGCTGCTGCTGCTGCTGTCGTGGCTGCTGCAGTTGTCGCGGCGACTGCTGCTGTTGTGGTTGACGCCGCTGCTGCTGCTGCTTCGGCTGCCTACAGTCTCAGGCAAAATGCTTTTTCCGGCCACAGTTGAAGTATTTTAAATCCGCTCGGGAACTGCGCTGCTGCTGCTGCCGGCTAACCGCTTCCTTGACCTGAGTCATCAGATCCGCCAACTGCTGCTGAGTCTGCTCGGCTTGCTTCCGCAATTCGTTCACCTGCTGGCTCCATTCCGGCTCCGTGTTCAGCTGCCTCGTCCGGTGTCGCTCCGCCGGTCTGCTGTTGTCCGTCTTCATAATACTCTCATACTCGGTAGCGAAAGCCAGGGCCTGCGACAGCGTTTCCGGGTGGCTTTTCAATACCGACAACCGCATATCTCGGTTAGTCAGACTGTTGCAGAAATGCATCTTCATGAGCACTTCTGTTGTTGCCGGATCTGCTTTTGGGTAAGCTAGCCGCGTCTTGCTCCGTATGTCTCTGGCCAGCTCGGACAGCTCCTCCTCCGGCTGCAATTTCCGTGTCTGCAATTCCGCCTGGAAAACAAATGTTTTCTCCCCCGGACAAAACTGCTGTTTAATGCCGCCACAACCGTATCAAAGCTGCGTCTCTGCTCCGTGGACAGATCCAGTAGTATGCTGTGGGCGTTACCCCTCAAACTGACACATAAGTTCAGCGCCTTTTCCTCTGCTGACCAACGGTAATACCGAGCGTATTCAAGGAGGTGAGCCTCATACTCCGGCCACGGATCAGTTCCGTCGTACTCATTAATCTGGCTACTCCTGCCCTTGGTGCTGGTTGTTGTACTGCTTCTGCCTGCTGCTGCTTTCCGGTTACTGCCAGGTGCTGCTGAAACACCTCCATTTGGGTCGCCAATAATCTGGTCAGGTTGTCGACTAAATTCTCTCCGCCTTCCGGTTCCGCATCCGGTTCCCGATCGCCAGCCTGGTCCGGAAAGTTAATTTCCGCCTCTGCTAACTGCTCTGCAGGCTGTACTCCTTGAGGAACCCGAAGGGGCTCTTCTGCAACTACTTTCTGCATTTCCGGCTGCAACAGTTTTCGCTCGGCAGGACGAACTGCTTCCTTTTCCGCAACCGGCATCTGCAACGGCTCAGCTCCTACTGCTCCTACAGGCTGCTCCGTGTCTGACACGGCTGTCTTCAGCTGCTGTTCCGCCAATTTGCCCCGTCTAGTAGTCATACTGCAGATGATCCCACCGCTGCCACCAAAAAGTTGTAACAGGTTTACACCCTTCTGTGACGTCTTGATGAACCGGTTTTCTTGGGAGGTGGGTGAGTTGTTATTTAACCGGAGCTGAAACGGTAAAACTCCGGGAAACTGCTACTGCTGTACGGTTGAACTCCGGCTAGAAGTCTCTGAAGGTTGGTAGCGTGGTCTGGAATGGACCTCTTAACCGTTGCCCGACTGCCAATCTGCAACTGCACCTGTAAAGTAAGAATCCGGAGGCGTTTCCGTCTCCAGGTACTGCAACTGCTCCGTCGGGATACCGCCTTACTGCAAACTGCGACTGCACCTAGAATAGAGAATCCGGGAACGTTGCCGTTTCCGAATACTGCAACCACTCTGCCAGGTTCCGCCGCACTGCAAACTGCTCCGGTTGGCTCCGCCTCACAGCAACCTGCGACTGCACCTGAAATGGGGTATCTCGGAAGTGTTCTCACTTCCGGTTACCGCAACCGCTCCGTCAGGTACTGCCTCTGCAACTCCGTCGTCCGGTACCGCCTCTGCAACTGCTTCGTCGTTCCCGTCTCTGCAACTGCTCCGTCCGATACCGCCTCCGTAGTTGCTCCGTTGAATTCCACCTCCGTCTCCGTCTCCTTCCTTGGTGATCTGGGTTCTTGGATCACCCTAAGACGTCGTTACAACTTGGTCTTAACCGACTGTGGTCTTATCTCCCTTTACTCCGTATTACTTTCTTTTCCGGTGAACTAACTTTATTATAAATTCCAGTTCCCTAACGAACACGGAAAAACTCGGTTGAAGTTTTCATGTTTATTTTCCAAGTGCACAGTCGGAAGACTTAACTGCTATCATCTGGATGACTCTATCCGGAACAAGGGAGTACTCTGCTATGGGAGAAGGGGTCTGCACAGGTCGACGTCAGGACACCAACTCCGCCGTCCGCTGTGAAGCGGGGGCTTTTATAGACCTGAGACCCACGTCACGTGACCAACCTATTGTGACGTCATAGTCCGCCAAAACACTGATATTTTCCGGATTTCTAAAAACACTCTAGAACCAATCAGTGGCTGACACGTCACCTTTTAAACCGAAAACGAGGCTGATCACATGACCTTCCGGAAATAACGTCATTACGTTTTTGTACCCCATTGTTCCGGCTCCGTCTCCGGTTCCGGCTCCGTCTCCGGCTTTACCAACATCACAAATATACCAAGTTCCGAGACGGAAAACCTTTTAGATATTAACAATACGGAACCGTATGAACCTTTAAACACATATACATATTAATAAACGGTTATTCAACCATAATATCACAAAACACTAATAGAATTACCTAGGGGAAACTTTTGGGTACGCCCCAAAACCGCTACAATATGTTGCTTAGGAAAAGATGTTCAGACGGTAACTGTCCCCGTTTTCTGCCGGTACAGCTTGGTCATGTTTGGTCGTTCACATCACGTCTTCGTCAACGCCTGTCAGTCAATACCAATTTTCAGCAAGGATATCCAATTCATAAGTATCTCATGGGAATTCTCTCTGACCCTTACTGAACTCTGCCTCGATGATATATTAGAGACAGGGCGCGGGTGTAGATGACAATACATGCCTGAAAATACTCGGGAAATGTAAATGGAAACTTTGGTGATTCGATTATTGTTTTCGGTTGCAGAAATCTTCAGTAAATCTATATTGATTCAAGAGGTGATAAAATCAATGAACAGAAATAGATATACTGCAATTATAAAAAAAATATTTAGTGATGTCGACCACGGAAGTCCGACTTTGGATGTCCGACCACGTCTTTAATTACTGTCAAATAATGTGTAATTCAGGCCAATATTTCAGGCCTAGTCACCTGAATACGGGCATATTTTGATGCAGCTAAATGAAAAAAACAACACTCCAAGTTGACATGGTTAGCGATGATATTGTGTGCCATCAGTCGTCTGCACGAAAGGAACTGGCCCCACACTGTGTTGTCAGTTGTTGGAAGAGGATTTACTACACAGGAAATCGGCATAGCAATATTTGTCTGGTTTTTATTCTAGGACCGGGGCGTGAAATATGCGTTCTGTTTATGCTGTTATGACTAAATTGATATGGAGCAGTCGTGGGTTGGTCAAATCAGTCAATTCCGGAATCATGTCATGCGGGAGTCAAACTGTATATGCCATATCTATTTGGGGAGGATTTACTGTGAAGCCAATTTTTTTGTATCAGTATTTAGATTTATTGTCAACGCTGAAGCCAGTAGTCAGTGAGATAGGCAATGTGTACGGGAAACATACATATGTCATTGTCAGGCCCAGGATAATTCACAACTTCATATACAAATTATCCCCATCAGGCACTTTTTAATTTAAACTGTTTCATAGCTCGGTTTGGGTGAGTGATGTATTTGTGATCTCGAATATCTCCAGACAATTTTGGATTCCATTCTCTCAAACTACAGATGTGCCCAACAACATGAATGTTGATCCAGTATCTGAAAAAAATACATGGCAAGATCGAGATGTGATCAATCACCCAGCACTTGGAAATGATAATTTATGGTTGTGAATCCAAACAAATATAATATACACTAGGACCAAAATCAATGTAAATATATAAAAATCCGAATTTATATTGCCTGCTCTATTATTATCAGTAATCAAATAAACAATGATAGTCAGTTTAATTGCTTCTTTTGTTTGATCTGTGTAAAATCATATGGAATAAAGGCATTACAAACAATCCGTTTCACCTGTGATAGTGTGGAGTGTGCATGGATTATTTTTTTAGTTGATATTTTTGGAAAGCAAATAAATTTGAAAAAAAAAAATTCTCGTTCATTTTCATAGAGAGATCGCGTCTTCGTATACAGGGATGAATGATATTTTGTATATATACGAAGCGCCAGGGATCCGTAAACATATAGGCCTATCTATATCGCAGTATAATATATACTCAGCACGACTACAAACCAATGAAATGGGGCTTTACTGTTTCTTTGCGCCCAGCTTTGTTGGTCTCAGTGGGTATCTTTATTGCCAACAGACTTGAACATAGTGCCAGTGGAGCAGAGAGCCATAGAGGTTAATTCAAAACTTCCCAGACTGTCTTCATTCGACATTGCTTAACTCCACCTATGTAGCTTCTTCGGATGAGTGATCTCGTTTTGATCTCTAATATGTCCAGACAATTTCAGCTTCCATCCCTCTAGAATATGAAGCCTGTGAAATAATATCAAGATTGATCAATCTTTTCAAATGTGCTCGAGCCTGTCTGTAGAAATGTTGCATTAGTGTATCATACTAAAAGATATATCACCAACCTCTGTACAGACTCAGCATTGTAGTTTTTCCACACGTTCGATATTTCGTTTCTCATAAGCTACTGAGACTGTGACGTTTGTATAACCAGTCACGCCACGGATTTAGGAAGTATATTTGAACTGGGTTGGTGGAGAATACGATGATAATGAAATGTCACTGGCAAATACAGACTCTATTCCAAAATATCTCTAACGGGTGGGCTGAGCACACACACTCCCCTGAGAAAAACGACCCCAGTGTGATAGCGAATGAGAACATTTGTGAAATGGTTCAATTGCCTGGAGCAGCTGACAATAGACAAGTTGATTTGAACTATTCATTTTTGTTATTAAAGTCATTGCAGTAGCATATGGCATTGAAGGAATTGAATATCCCTTTCATATGGGGCAGCAAATGTGTATTCTTTTCAAACACCCGAATTCACGTTTTTAAGCAATGTACGGGGGTGATGAATATCTTGGTTTTACTGTGTATTCGTATTGTTTATTTAGGGTATCAAAGTGTCGGCATGTGCAATCTCTGATGTTACTAACTGATCAGTTTTATGTCAATATCGCGCGTCAGGTCTTCTGAACTAACATCGCGTGCAAAAACTCTTTGAATCATTTCTCAATTATCCATGCTCAGATGCATTAAACACGTCTTTGTTGTTTTCAATGTGCCACCTAATCACATGTAGCTGTTTTCCATGTAATAGCAAGAACATTTTGACAACATTTTAATTTCCTATGTTAGACATGTTTATAAGCGCAAACAATTAGCGTCAATGAAGTTTAATTGAAAAATGTCAGGGAAATTAAACCTTGGCCAGCTACTGATTTCTCAATAGACTCATTTGTCAGAGACTGTCACGAAACTTCTCTAAGTATCATTTATTTCAGTCAGAAGCATCACTCCATATGAACGTTCTGAAGTGTCACAGCATGAGTACAGCAAACCCAGCTGAAATGGCGCAGAAGTTGGATAAAATAAGTAGACACACATTTGAAGAACAGAGCTACCTTTACATATCATACAGTTGACGGAATTATGCAGCCTATAAATGTGATACATATATGTCTCAAGCTTCCAACACTACCACAGTTTGGTAGTGCCAATGAAAACAAAAACGTGTATCCCATTGCGAGGAACCTTTTATCGTACAATCCAACGTGGTACTGTAAGGCCTAAAAATTAATTTTCTGCTTCTCGTCCCCGCCCGCCTGTTTTCAAAAGCAGCCTACCGGATTTTTTTATTTGCGATTCTCAAATAAAAAATAAAAAGTGTTCCCGCCCCAATTTTGAGGATAGCGAATGATCGAGACACCGAATCACAGCTTGCAACATGGGGATATATTTAACTTTCCTCCTTGTCTTCTCTCCCCGCCAAATGAGACAAAGACGTTTCCAGTTTTACAAACTTGTGGGTACATGCATGTAATAATACATATAAAATTGTGATGACGAATTGATTTAATATTTGTCCTCATGTATATTCGAATGGACATATTAACTGATAAAATTATTCTCCACAATTACTCATCATTGAAATATATTACCAACTGACGGTTTTTGATAATAATACTATTAGTACACAGATGATGGCACACCAGTAGTGCCAAGGTGCCCGGCCAAGAGCTTTCAAGTGTCAAATAAATCAAGCATCCAGAAATGAAATCATTCAATTCAATTCTAAAGCCTTGATTTATTTTGCCCAAATGCAGCGCAAGTGTTTTTTTTTTCAATCAATCAATCAAATTTATTTTGGAAATGTCGTCCCACCAAAAATAAAAAAATGCCTCCCTAACCAATTTTGTCTTGAGCTGATTTTTTGCAAAATAAAAAAATGAAAAATAAAAAGTCCCTCCTAAACCAGTTTTGAAAAAATAGGAGGACGAGAAACAGAATATTATTTTTTTTAGGCCTAACAGCTGCATTCACTTCATTAAAAATGTACGTATCAGCCAAATGCCTCAAGGGTTTGACGATACCAATAAAAAACCCAAACTAAAACAACTTCCAGAATATAACCTAAACAAAACTCCGCGAATTATTTGTATCCAGACATAATTGCGTCCTCAGGGACAAACAGGATGTGAAATGTGGTCATTTCTATTTTATACCTGATTGAATTACTACACAAATGAACTAGTATAAAATGTAAATTAGTACCAACGAGACAATCAGCGATTGCAAACCCTCGCCCTTATAGATTTAGTGTTACTAAAAATATAGTTGATGACCCTTACATTTTCTACCTGGACGATAATCGGGGATTTTGGTCCTATCATTGGTGAAATGATCGGAAATTGGCCATATTTTTTTTTTTAAATCATGGGAGAAATAACCATTAATCAAAGTCGAGATTTTTTTTTCTATCTTGAATATATTATCGACCTGTCGACCACGACCTGAATTCTTGATACTGACAACCCAAACTTCGCCAGCTATCACAACTTTATACTGCATAATTTATTTCAACATAATATGTCAGTGGTTTGGGAACGATCGCACCTTGAAATGCTACGAATCAGTGATTTCAGCTGATGACCCTTACACTTTCTACCTTGGGCGATAATGGGGGATTTTGATGATTCTCACTTTGATGACCATCGGTCGTACACCATACGATCGAGAATTGGCCAAAGAAAAATACAAAAATAGTTGGAAAAAATAATATTAAGTAAAACCGGAGTTATAGCCAATTATGTGATTTTCACTTTTTTTCAATTTTTATTTGATTTTGACAAAATCTGACGGAGATCGAGCCATTACCATAGTGCTTTAGTCTTATAAATTTCAGAACGATAGAACCGTTTGTCTTTGAGTTATAAGCGCAGACACTTGCATTGAAAAGTCGCTGGCAAAAAATAACCGAAATCGTTAACCCCCAACTTTTCGACATCGGGCGATAATGGAGAATTTTCGACATACGACCATCGGCTGTACACCATACGATGCGGAATTGGCCAAAGAAAAATACAATAATAGTTGAACAAATAATATCAAGTAGAACCGGAGTTAAAGACAATTTTGTGATTTTCAAAATGGCAAGTTAAAGGCAATTATGTGATTTTCAAAATCCAATTTTGACAACATTTGAGGAGGCCGTACCGCTTCATCTCCATAAGTTTGAAGTCGGTCAGACCATTTGTTCTCGAGTTATGCGCGCGGACAGACAGACAGACAAACAGACGGACAGACCCAAATGCAATTACCTCTCCCCCTATCGGGGCGAGGGTAATTACTCGAATGTGCGATGTCCGACGGTATTTAAATTGTAGACAAAAGTTAGTTGCAAACAGCACCTTAAAAGAGGAAAGATAACACCCAGCTTGAATTTCCACATGTCAATAAGTAACGAATTGAGTTATAGATTTATGGAATTTATGACGGGTGCCACTAGTGGGGCAGGAATTGCTCACGCTTTCCGGAACACCTGATTTCACCTCCTAATGGCCATTTTTGGGGGTTCATGAGTTTCCCTGTCATTTTCGTTTTCTCTCACTTCGTATGCCTGAATACGACTTTCTGTCCCCGGACTATGAGATTGGATAACGGACCCTGCTTTGTTCGCACGGAATACTTAATACTGGGTATTGATTCTACGTCTATAGATGTTATCGAAATACTACTCAATTTATATGTTTCCAAAAGTACCATTAACTCCAGTTGTATATGCTTATCATACAAATGACAACCTTCATACCATATTATTTCACATGAAATTTGTCAAGATCTTTTTTCCACCAATGTAAATAGTACAGCCTGTCTCTTGTCGGGTTCGAGTGGCCACATCTTTGGATATTCTCGGTGTTACTTCATTTGCTGCAAGTGCAGACAAGGCCATACTTGTCCGGAGACACTCACAGGAAGAAGCCACAGACGTGGAGTCGAGGACTGTCATGTATGACCAACCTATATGAAGTTCCTAATTAACCTGGGTCTGACCTCTGGGATCATCTTATATCATATCTAATGACCCTATGTCACAAAAAATTGATTCCGTACATGGAAAAGATTGCGAGTACTTATATTTTTTAGGTTACCGGACCTTTGGTCCGATAACCTATTGGCATGGCGTTGCGTCCGTCCGTCCGTCCGTCCGTCCGTCCGGCGTTAACATTTTTATCTTTAAAGTTAACGATTGAATCTTTCTGAAATTTTGCACAAAAATGCCTAAAAATATTTTGAGAAGGAGGTATTTTTTTGTTTTTTGATTTTCGCATTTTTTTTCAAAATGGCGGCCGTTTTTGTCGAAAAACGCTCAATTTTGGACTTTGACGGCCATTTTCTCAAAAACTGTCTGATCAGTTTTGAGTTTTTGGTTTCAAAAGATTCCCCTCATATACCTCTGTGATATGTATAAGTTTGGTTGCCCTAAATTCGCCGGTCTCCGTGTGGCGGCCATTTTGAATTTTTGGCGGGTCGGCGAAAAAAAATTTTTTCGCCCCAAATCGCATTACTATCCATTTTGGGCCATTTCTAGGGCAAAAAAAATTTTTCACCCTTTGAAAAAAATTTTGGACGGAAAATTTTCGGCACTTTTTTCCTTCATAATGGGAGCTGTCAGGACTGTACTCATAGAACGCTTGAAGATAGAGCTTAGAAATTGGCACTTTCAAATGGGAAGTCATATATGGCGACTTGTGTGGTGACCTTGAATTTGACCTTCGATGACCTTGAAAGGTCAAACAGCCATTTTGGGGTCAAAAATGCCCAGATTTGCCTCTATAGATGAAATGCTTGCAGATAGAGCTCATGTTTGCATTATGAACATATAGGAAGACATATATGGCACAACTAATGATGACCTTGAACTTGACGTCAGATGACCTTGAGTGCCAAATGTCTGACTTGGAATGTGTAAATTGACCTGAGCGGCCTAAACGATTCCACCCAGATATATCTTTGTATTATGAACATATAGAATATCAAATACCGCACACGTACATGTAATGGTGACATCGAAGTTCACACGGATGACCTTGATTGGTAAATCTCAAGGTCATATGTTCACACTGCGAACCTTGATTGGTAAATCTCAAGGTCTGTTACCTGCCAATGCTGCCATGGCCAAACCAAAATTGTCCGGTAACCTATCTTAGCCTTTGGGCTAATTTTCTTTCCTTGAGGACGTATTTTCCGAAGGTCTCGCTTCATGCGATGGTCTTGTCAGTTGATATCACATGATATCATTCATCAATTATTGTTCGAAAGATACCTTTCATAGAAGTCATGAACCGGTACGTATCGCTCACCACGATTTGGTCATTTTTGTGTAACACAAATTTGTAATGAATAAATGGTTATTGTTGTTTTCAAGACCGCGGTTGTTTTTCATTGTTTTCTTCTCAATAAACTCGCACGATGTTATTATTGTCCTCAGTTGTTAGGTATACAAATCGCCACATCTACTCTCGTACCCCCTTTGTACACCGGGCGTTCCAGCAGTGAGTTCAGTCTGTGAGTTCAGTCGGCTATAAAACATTTAATTTTGCACACAGTCTGCCTGTGATAAGGCAAGTTCAGTTTTGCTATATTCATCATCAAAATTTAGTTGAAACATTTTATTGAAAATATAATGGAACAACTTTCGAACTGACATTTGACTACATCTTTGCAGATGTCTTCAGACTCCTCTAAGCTAACATTTCCCAGTGCGCCACACTGATGTCAAGCTCTACACTGCTGAGGGGCGACACGTTTATTTTAATTGTCTTGGTAACATGCACGGTTTTAAACCGCATTCTTTTCGGTGTATCGGATTTGTTAAAATGAAATTTCCCTGTATGACAGTTTTTTTGCATGGGCCTTGATGATAAATTGAATACTACTACAATATCAAATTCGATTGTACGGGGTTACATGAGTGTACCTAATACATATCAGGCATCGTGATCAGGTCACATGATTGAGATATATTATTTGATACTACATATGTGTCTACTCATTCTACGCGTTATAAAAAGCGTGTGTTATCCAATTCACAATTAACACATGGAAATTCCTCCTGACCCGTCCTGAACTCAGCCTTGATGAATCACGACAGGACGCCATTACAGGGCAATATATATGCAGCACGTAGATGAGTCTAACCTGTGTCCAGAACCACAGAGTTATTAAAGAGGCATAACCTTTTTTCGGTTTTTCGCGGGAAACTTACTTTGAAATTAATATTTTTGGTATGGTATATGTAAGCTATAAGATAGTGATGGAACATATTCAATGTGAATCTTCTGTGTTGCAGTTATCTTGTATTAGATGTGTTGCACTAAAAATATTGCATACATTCGAAGGCAGTTGCTTTAACGATAATAAAAGCTGACACATGTCTTTGTTCATATTGATGCAAACGTGAACAATTCGTGCACATCATGCAATGTTCGAACTTCGATGTAGGGTCTACATGGCATATTTTGGAGGATCTATCGGTGCTATATCATCGAAAATATGCTGGCCATTTGATCCACAACAAATTCCGAAAACTCTTTATGCATATTTAGCCCACTTACTCAAACTTTTCTCAAACATCTTCAATTGAGAAGTCTCAATTACAATACCAAGGCTTGTTCAAAGAGAATGAGAAATAAAATGTAATAAGAGCAAGCTCAAGGTTGGAGATCTTTTTGCCCCTGAAACAACTGCAAGAATATCTGTTGGCTGGATACATAATGGATGGTACATTGGTGAGATAAGGTGACCAAGAACAACTAGGGCCATTCGTGGAAGTGTTATTTGATCACTATGTGATCCAAATGTAGATGCACATTTTTCCACATATATTCTGATATGTGCTATACTGGTCATTGGCAGTTACGCTTGTTCATCACAGAGGCTCTGCTTCCCTGTTCTGACAGGAAAAAGACTACAGATGTTGTTTCATGGTTGACTTGATTTCATTGTTCTGGTATATCACCATTCACCTCTCACGAAATATTTTGCATGTTTTTACGAAATTATGCCATCCAATACCAAATCAGCGGGGGCAAACACGATAGCTGGAGACAAACTCAAGTTGGTGGGGAGACAAGTTCAAGGACTCTCACCTGGCATCCACGAAAGCCAAGGTGGACAGGAACAAAGAAAGACTCTGGAAGGAAATACACCCCCTGTTGTATTCTGACAAACTTAAGATCCTGAAAAGTGAAAACAAGGATCGTAAAGAAAAGTGAAAACTCAAAGATTGTCAACCACCGGTGTTTATGAATAAACAGTTTCCAGTCGATGTTGAAAAGCGAAGTTCTGACCTTTTATTGTTGATCCATTCCGTATAATCAAAGTGTATAATGTAGTGTTGAATACAAATAGTTAGATATAGTTGTGAATGTTCATGACGAACTAGAGACTAACAAATACGTATACCCGCTCTTGCTACATGAAACATGAAACGAATATCATGTTAGCTGAATAACGGAAATCATGAGGATTTATTGGGAGATTCCTGTACCCTTCCTTGACCCCAATTTCGATTCTACAGAAAGTAGATTTATTGCAAAAGAGGCCAGGAGACTCATGCAATATATATATGATGCACCCAGATGACAGGCTCGGGTTAATTCCGAACTACATAGAGAACGTCCAAATGTGGCACATCTTAACTCCACTTTTGTAGTTTCTCCTCTGATGAATGATCTCTTTTTGAACTAGGATCTCCTTGCATTTTTTATTCTTTTGCTCCCAACAAAATAGGTTTTGGAATAGCCTCATTCTTCTTTTCTCAAGCCGAGCAGTAGAGATATTGCATGGTAATAATATATCAGCGGCTTCAATAAATCGTCCATCCAAGGAAATCATACTCGTTCCATGCATTGCTTACTCTTATGCTACTCAGTCTTTGAATATGGCTTTATCTGGTCGTCGGTACTCGTTCGTTCTTCTATTGGAAAACCATGTAAAATTTGGAATCTAAACGTCAAAATTATATCCAAATATGGCTGAATGGTAAATATGTCATGTACGGCTATTGTCTGGCATGTATCGACCCACAAATACAATCAGCTGAAAAAAACATAACATTAGACACATTTTATGACACAAAAGGTTCTGAATTCGTGACGTCTAGTTATGATTCTTCAGAGAAAAGTAAATAAAAACTAAATTAAGCTGTTTTCCCCCTGAACCTTTCTAATATTGCCGAAGGTAAAGATATGTCAATGTTCATTCACTTGATTACCTTATCTGCATGGTATTGCCTGTTGGAGCTAGGTGACACTTGAAGATCAAGGATGACATTACCTTCAGGAGAATTCACACGATATCCGCGTCGCTAGACGCCATTACATAATTATCTTTACACACAGTAGTTGAGGGAAATATTTGCATAGCCTTTTTAGTGGAAACATTCTTAGTAGAAACATTCTAAAGTCTGCAGTAAATGAGATGTAAACACAATTTTTGCATACCATTCTGTCTGTCATATATCAGGAGACGCATTGTTTATAGCAACATTGTAAACGCTGCAGGAAACGGGATAGCAATATTTTCTTGTGTAATGTGTCTTAACATCGTATGAAATCAACTCAGATTCTCGCGAGAAAGAACTCGTCAGCAATCATGTATTATTGTGTGACAGACACGCCATACGTTGACATTTACATTTCCCGCTTGCTGTCTGGAGGCAGAGAGTGCTCGAATTTCACTAGACACCTGCCACCACTTGCAGGCGTAAAGACATTCACCTCCAGGACATTGTCATTAGCGGAGTTTCTAATCGCGGCTTCAATACTCCCCTTTTATTCAACATGAAACGTCAGAAGGTCACTTATTCTTACAGTAAAATGATAGTAATTGTATAGTTGTTAGGATAGGTTATGGGAACTCGAAATTCCATATTTTTGTACATATGATCTGAGAATAGCTTACAATTCAAAATGTCAGTACAATATTCATGCCCTAGGGTTCACCTTTAAATCAGTCTGAACATTTTATTGATTGATGCACAGACAGAGGAGAGGCATAATGAAAGGAATAGGGTCATTGGAGCTTACTGGAAAAAAAATCAACGGTGTTCTTATTAACCCTTTAGCTACCACAAGCTCCTGGTAAATGAATTAGTGTACACAACTATACCTTAATGTTCTAAAGGTATACAGGCCCGTAGCTAGAAAATTTAGAATGGGTGCTAAACTTGAAAAGTATATAGGAAATAAGTGAGATGGCGAGCGCCAGAGGCGCGTAGCCCGTTCACCCGGAGTCAAGGGCCCCAAAACCTTCAAATTTACGTCCTGAATGATTATTGTGACTAGAAATCTGTATAGACGTGGAATCAATACCCAGTATTAAGTATTCCGAGCAAACAAAACAGGGTCCGTTATCCAATCTCATAGTCCGGGGACAGAAAGTCATATCAGGCATACGAAGTGAGAGAAAACAAAAATGACAGGGAAACTCATGAACCCTGTAACTCATTACAGACCAAGCTAATATGAAGGAATGGGGCACATAAGGGATTATTTGGGTGTTGAGGGGAGCGTGAGCCCTGAAAAAAAAGATATATATATAATTCACTCTTGTGGTAGTAGATATATTTTGAATAAATGAATGTTTTTCGTGTGAATTTATATTGATTTTTTAAATCACATAATCTGTTATATTATTGCATAACAAATATACGAATATTTCATGACCCATTACCAAATATATTCTATAGTCAACAAGTAACACTTTTGGTTAGTACCACCCCTATCACGGTCGGTGTTCGTTTTGAATCAAATCCATTTAAAATTATCTAAATTAAAACTGTGATTATCATCAAGCCCCTTGGGGACTGCATATATATTGGCGTGGGGGTCTGGGGCCCATCTAGGCCTCCAGAATTTGACGGTACTTAGGTGCTCTGTGGTCGGTTCTGATCAGTACTTTGGATCAGGATTTGGGTTATCAAACGTAAAATCTTGACATGAAAATGTTTGTAAAAACAATTTCTTGGAAAACGAATGGGGACATTCCCGTCCCTCCCCCACCTCTTAGTCTTGCAGACATCCAGATTTTTATTGATATAATTTCCGAATGCATCATGCCATTATTTCCTCTATTTCCCTCTCATTCCCTCTACGAAATAGTTACCAGCCACCCATTAGGATGAGGATCGAGGCTCTTAACCAATTCTCTCTGTTGAAACTCATGAGAGTAGCTGAGAGTGGAATGCATGGAATGAATAACCACAACAAGGTTCTCCGGTATCAAATTTTCCTCCACAGATATGAAATTGATTGAACCTACTCTCTTGTCCCATATAGATCTATGCCCGAGATGAACACCTGATATAAGAGTTACAACACAGAACGAGTATTGTCTGAATGAGTACAATGGAAACATTAAGTGGTAGAATTGTTTTTAGAAAATTACTCTTGAAAAGTTCAGTGGGGTCCTTTAGCCACCCTGAAAATATCTAAAACATATTCTATAAAACATATTCTCAAACATATCATTAAAGTATAATTTATTTCATCTAAGTTATCTGTTATTTGTTTTTCCAGTCAATTCCATGTATGTGAGCACAATTAACATCAGATATTCTGAAAATCTGATCGTGCAAGAAAAAAATATTCGATAAATTTTTGGCAAAAACACTAAATTTCAATGGTTTTAAGTTTGCTTGCGAAAATGATGGAATGTGTATAATAACAGGATTAAGGTGCAATATGGTTGGTGATTGTGTGTTGGTCAACATCAGTTTCATTGCAACCAGTTATCTTAATGTGTTTAGCAAACTCAAGACAAGTTTGTGACATATAAATGGTTGGTTGTTGGTGAGTGGCTTTGTACACAAGACGGGTATAATTTACAACACTATTTATATAATATACACAGATTTACAGGATTATATATACAAATATACAACATACGGTTAGACCGTACAGTCAATCGGTCAAACACAACGTCAAATCACACAGAAATATGGCAAGATGAACGATGATGCAATGACGTGGCAACGAGGCGACACACGATGTCGAGATGATCCAAGATGTGGCGGTGAAGCGACACAAAACGGTGACGTGGGCAACGAGAGAACACGGCGTCGTGGCGACGAGTTGACGGGACAAGGCGATGAGTAGACGTGACAAGGCGATGATGAGCGTGACGCGGCAGCTTGACACTAAACAGTGCGGCGACTTGACACTAGACAACGTGACGACTGACACTAGACGACGTGGCGATGTGACACTAGATGACGTGACACTAGACGACGTGGCGACGTGACACTAGACGACGTGGCGATGTGACACTAGATGGCGTGACAACTTGACACTAGACGACTTGACAAAGTGACAGTCCAACAGATACTCCACTAAGCAGGCAACGAAACTTGCAATATAAAATGAATGCACAAGGTAAGTTTTCAAGGTCACGTTTTCCATTAAATTAGCAATAGTGAATAACAGTAGAATAACACTAATAATTGACAGTAGAGTCAACAAATTGCCCAGGGTTTTGATCATAGAAATTGAATATACAATACATTTAGATGGTAAACAAAATACCTGATATTGCCGTATAAATGTAACGCTGAACACCACAGCTAGTACAGAATAAAAATGAAAGATTTACTTACAATGACGGCGTATACACATTCCCATACAACTTCTGCAGTGAACACAGTGCTAAGCACGCCTCGGACAGCCTGTGACGCCTGTGACGTCTTTGGCCTCAATTTCCTAGACGGAAATATACGTAAGATGCACCCAGATGTCAGACCCAGGTTAATTCAGAACTGCACATAGAGCGTCCGAATGTTGCACTTCTCAACTCCACTTTTGTAGCTTCTGTGGATGAATGATCTCTTTTTGATCTCGGATCTGCAGACAATTTTGGCTTCAGTCGCTCCCAACAAATTAACTCTCGAATTAGACATCATATTACTCAGACTTCTTCGCTCAAGCCGAGCAGAAGAAAATTGATCGGGTATCCAAAATATGGCTGGTCAACATTTAAATGTCAGCGGCTTAAGAAAATCTGCCATTCTAAGAAATCATACTCGTTCCATGCATTCCTCACTCACTTCTACTTTATATAGATTCAGTCTTGAGTATGTCTGGTCGTCCGTATTATTTGTTCTCCGATATGAAACCATGGACACAACGTTAACGACATATCCATATCTATATGTAACAAGAAAATTGTGCCTTGGTATAATGCAATATACTATTAAAGACTTTACTGAGTGTCTATTCGAGTATTACATCTACCAAGTGTAAATCCAAGCATAGCCATCGAAGCCTATTTGGATTCATGTTGCAGAGTCCAGATGATACAGTCAGTTAAGGAAAACAAAATAACATTAGATAAATCTGTTGGCACAAGTGATAATCAATTCATATCGTCTCCTCGTGGTTCTTCAGGAGACAGAGCTGAACTATGATGACATAAAAAAACAACACTCTAAAATTCTAGAGTGTAGCCATAATACCATTTGATATCTTCCAAGGCACATAATTGACCATCCTTCATTCGCTGGTCTTGATGATGTTGTTGTCATTATGCATTAGATTCAGAGAAATTTCCACGATAACCCATCGCCGAACCCATTACATAATTACGTCAACATTGCGCAGTACAAGCACAAAGTGAGGGGCATGTTTGCATATCGTCGCTTGTCTCGTTGTCAGTAGAAAACCTTGTAAACCTTGTTAGAAATGTGTAGCGATTATTTTCTCTTGTAATGTCCTGTGGTCCCAAGGAAGAACTCACAGCAATTATGTCGTCATATGTGTGGCAGACACGTCACACGTTGACATTTACGTTTCCGGTTGCTCCCTGGAACCGAGAGTGCTCCAGTTTCAATAGACACATGTAACCGCTCGCTGGAACCAGCGACACTTCTTTCCAGGACAGCTCCAGCGTCATGATTTTACTGGCTGATTTATTGCTCCAGTTTCCTTCAAAACAAATTTGTAAAACTTTAACACTTGGCATACCTGTGAAGCTTTAACACTTGATATAGTTCCATAATCAAACAGTAAAATGGCATATGATTTAGTTAGCGCCACTTAATCTGAAATCAATATGGTATGGTTGTGATTTGCTCTTATTCAGAGGATAGTTAATGGAAATTATAAATTTTAGACATGATATATTTTCGTGCATGTGTTCTGAGCAAAGTTTTCAAACCAGAAAGCCAGTGCTATGTTGGTGTCCTGTAAATCCGACCACAAGAGCTGTAGGAAGAGCCCCAATAGTTGGAATAGCAACATTACTCATGTTACTGGTAGGCACCTAATTGCTGCACAAGATATCACATTTCCGCGTAGATGTTGGTTGAATTCAACTCTTTCATTGTTGAATTATGCATATAATAATGAAAAAGTAACACTGATGAGATATACAGTAAAATCCAAATATATATCACAAACATGACCCTGTTATCAATATATTGAATTTTAAATTGAACAAAAATGAACTGTCCTGTACAATGCTCATTATGTTGAACTAATCCTTACAAGTTTCAATGATTGTCTGTTAGCTGTTTCAAGAGATGAGTTTCGAACAGTTAACTGTATGGAAATAATCGCCGTAGATCAGAGAAGCAGATCCCCAGAGTTTCCGCTTCATCAACGAACGTAGCAGTGCTACAGTACAGAACTTGGCAAAATTAGCATGCATAAAACTATACATGCCAAGGATAATAATCAACAGTCACACTGCAAACTAGTTATGTCTACCAGTCGGACACTTCCAAGACTAACTAAACGATTAGGGGCTTATTGCATTGGTTTTAGCATTGAAAGCTTACCTTACACGAACCTATCATAAATTGAAACACGCTGTAAACACATGCAAATAGTGTTGGTGTTAATGCACGTTGTGCATACAGGGAAGTGCATAACAGCTCTGAGAGGTATTGGACCAACACTTAATGGGAAAAGAACAGTGCTAATTGACAACAGTAGATAATGTTCAGGTTGATATTAGCTTGGAATCTAGAAATGTCTGACCATCAAGCCTGAATCAGGAGTACTTAATTCCTTACAGTAGGCAGAGCATAAGAATTGTTTCCTCGCTTGTAATCAGTCATTTACCATACTGTATAGCTGAACTAATTCTATAAGTTCAACGCTAAATGGGAGTAGAATATTCATGGAAAGTCTTCACACTGGGGGCCAGCATTTTATTATTATGGTACATTCTGAAAGCCAGATATAATTTCTGGGATATAGTGTCTACAGGCAAGTGTGTTAAGTCATATGTATATTAAATATATGCGATCAAATGTACCAACAATCGTGCTAATTCTCCATGCATAATTATTGCAGAATTTATCAAGTACCTTGGTGTCAGATCCAGGTTGAGGCAGATTTTCCCACGATTCTCGAAATCTGACTTTTTTCTCTACTTTTATTGGTACTTTTATTCATACTTGAGCGATTTTTTTCTATCCAATATCTCCAAGACATTATGTTTTATGGATTATTTTCTGAAAAGTGATTCCTCGACCGATAGTGTTGCTTCCTAGTTACGCAGAGAATCAATCCACGTTATTCAAATTGAGGATACATAATTTCACCATAATAAAAGTGATCAGTTTGCACTTGGTGAATTTTTCATTGATAATCATCACTAAATATCATCATCGCACCATGTCACAGCAAAACATATACATGTAGATTTGTTGGAAGCCAACGGAAAATAGATCGTTGTCGCTGGAAGATCATTGTGTATAATATTACATTATCCTGTCCTGGTGATTTCCCGTCAAGATATGAAAACATATTATCGCTGTTGTCGAGACCCAATTCAATGAGAGCGGTTGAAATACTCGACCCGTAGGATTTTCTAACACCTATAGGTGATTAGATGTTATTTTGCAGACGTGAGAGTCTTGAGATCTGAGTCAGTGTACGGATTACTTCACAGGTTGAAACACACACTAGATATACATAACAAAAATATAAAGAAATACATTATCACTAGTTCTTTGATAAAAATAATATGATCCGGCTTTGACCACTTAATCTGATAATACAAACTTGTAAATTCCATGAAATTAATGCTGGAATATTCATTCATCCCTTCGTCGGGATATAGGAGTGTATCAAATGTGTCACTGATGAACCAGAAATGATGTTCTAACATAAGCTAACGTCCTACTAATATAGTTATTTTTCCTGTTTGCTGATTGAAGCCTGTGGTTTCTTAAATTTCACAGAGTTCCTACCATCGCATGCTGAAGTAAATGCCATTCACTTTCAGGCCGTCGTTACGTTGTCGTCTTACTCCTCCTTCAAATACTTCACGTTCCTTCGCTAGAAGCTGTTAAGATGGTGAAACCCTGCCGATTGTTGGCAGTAAATTTCACGACTTTAGTACCGCATACAAAATCTGAGCATTTGTCATAAAACTTATGGTAGTCCGAAGTGACTTTTTGCAGTTGGAGTGAATAGAGGAGTCATTTTCATGTTTTAGAAAAATACAATCTTCGACCTGAAACGTCTGGATCATTCCGGATCATAACGATAAAGTTGGTACATCCGTTCTCAATATCAATCACGTAATCTTTAGAATACATCGACTTTTTACATAGTGGAGCAGTCAGTGTCTATGAGCCGAGAATTACTTTTTGAATTTACCGCCTACATTTGTCACAAAATGCCCGACTGTCTTTGACACATTTACGAAGTGCGCCATTTTCAAAATATCACGTGGATTTGGACAACACACAGACTTGAAATATCATCTATTATTTTGAGGATTTTCAAAGAATAACTGACTTACTTGGAATTGGTACATTGTAGACTCCATAACGAGCTATCCAAAGCCATGTGACAACGCGTTTTCCCCCGTAAAATTGAGTCTGAACATCGGCTATTTTCAACGTCAGGTGCCACGAAATCGTGTTTACATATTTCCCAGGTCAAAGTTTAATGTATCCTTACGCGAGACTTATCTTTGGTCATGTCGATTCTGGTAATCTGTATAATCCATTGATCACACCAAATAATCCACTTTCTGAATACTGAACGGGATCACGGCAGAAAATGTTCGCAGTACGACACATTACATGTGTTTTGTGATATCAATTGGTAGCGGTCATCTTCGGAATATTTCCTTCGGTTGTGAAGACCATATTTTGCGACTATGAGATTCGGTAGCTTCGTCTCCAAATGTTTTCCCGCGAGGCACCAACAGTCCCACGTGTTATGCATGTATATCGGCATATGACGGAGGTAATGCCAGAAATATGTACATAATCGAAGACATATTAGTTCATAGACAAAGAATTGTTGTAGATCGGGGAATGACAAACACTGAAAACCATGTGTCCAGACGATAACTGACATATCGCTCACCACGTGAGTTTGTATTCGCTCCGGTGAGAAAGCCGTTGAAATCCGTGCACGGAGTTTTGAGTTCAATGTGAAGAGCAATACTCACTAGCTGCTCAAGTCCAGTCTCGGTCAGTGATCGCATGGAACCACGGAAAATCGTCGAGCACATGTCCTGGGCGGATTATTAACCCTCTTTCAACCCTTCTTGCACATTGGGAGTTCATTTTCACAAATAGGTAATATAATACTATAGTTGTTCAAGTACGTACACGTAATTTAAGCATTCTGTATATTGGAGCCCCGTCTCTATCAACACTGATGAAGTATCTATGAGTACCTATTCCATAAGTTCGTGGTTAAATACATCTCGATAACAAAATGAAACTGTATGTAGATGTATATCTATATGTATGTCAAGAAATTTAAATCAGGTGCCCTGATTGGCACAAGTATATGAGGTAATTATCAATAAGCAGCTATATGAGTTATTCATATCACCAACATATATATATTTCTCTAAATTAAGAAGTTTACTTGATTGTAATATTCCAATGATCAATTCAAGGCAATGTGAGTGGTATCAGCAACAGAATAGAGTGCCATCTGACAAATCCATCATCTCATATTTTTCTGACTCCAGATGTTGCTGACAACTCCACACCACTTTCCTGACAGCTCAGCCAGAAGACAACACAACCAGAAGCTCCATAAATCCTGGTTCAAGTCTCAATCAGAAGACAGGCAATAGCAGCTCCACAACACTTGACTGATCCCCCAGTGACAGGCACCCAGGAGCAATCATTCATTTGGCCAACAATATGGATGTCAAAGCATAACAACAACTTGTGTTTTAAAGTTTGCACCAATATATACATGTATATTAAAACAATATATATATAATTTCAAATTAAATGCATGTTGGATCTGTGTTTCTGAAAAACCTGTACAGAATTGCACACCACCATTTTGGGTATTGTAGTGTCACTATAAGACAATTGGATATCTTAAACAACAGCAATTTGGGGATTCAATGGCCAATTAATAATATTTCAATATTTTATATTTTAATGGATAAAGTGGCCAACACATTGTATGTATCAAAAATTTGTTATTGATCACATGTGTAGGTTAGAAATACATTATGAAGATTTGAATGGCAGTGTATCAAGTGGCCATGTGCAATATTGTTTGCCAATTATGATAAATTCATAATCTTTTTGATTGGTATTATATTTGATTTATTTTGTTCTTGTTTACCTTCCATGTACAAACTTTGTAAGATAAACATATGGATAAGGAGTATACCACCAAATACACTATTTATTCATGACATTTCTTGTCTGGTATGTTTGATATCATACCTGTGATCCATGTATGTCAAAAGATGAAGTGCTCCAATTCATAACTCATGAATTGTACTAATAAAATGCTACCACTGTGTGAATTTCACATCAATTATGTTGACACAACCCATGTGCAATAATGATACTTTAATGTCACATGTAATCATGATGACAATGAAACAAAAGCCTGGTGATATTTACATTTACATGTTATTGGGATCAGGATGTATCCTGTATCTAGCTTGGGGTTTGTGTTCTTTGTATGCATAGACACAAGCATTATGCACAATAGGGTCAGTGAATACATACATGTACTGTTTGTTATTTGATGAACACAGAGTGTTATGAATTATGCCGAATGCAAGAAGATGTTACTTCCCCAGAAGTTTTAAACTTATAACTGTCACTTTGGAAATACGGGTTATTATTTGCATTGATCAGGTGAATAGAGTAGTGTCATGGCCCAATGCACACAGAAGCCCTAGCATGTAGCAGTCTACATGTAAAAGCCAGTGTGAAGTGTGCACAGTGGAGCATATGATATTGAAGTCTCCCTCTAACTGTGGCAGTGTCTTGAAGGGTTAAAAAATAGTGCCTGTGCTGGCCACTTGGGAAAAATTTTCAGTTGTCAATAAATGTCTGAACTTCAAAAATCATTTGTGATGCAATGGATTTGAATTTAAAAAAAATATTTCTCGGCTCATAAACTAGCATATGTAGTAATGCTCAGAAAAATACTTGGAACATTCGTAATCGACTTTTTCCACAAGAACGGATGTCCCGAAATTTTGGTAGTCAATTTCACCAATTTTAACATGAGATGCATAATAACTGCGCGTAAAATGCTTTAAATTAGTTATTAACATGATAATATAACATTTATGTGAAATATGTGTTCATTTCTTCAAGAAAAAACATTTTCAAAAATATTCAGTGCGCATCACTGACTAAAATATGGCGAGGGTAACAACCCCTTAAGACCTGGACAATTCTAGCGCACCGACAACTTTCTGAAGCTGCAGCAGTTCATCGCCTGTCAGAAGTTTTGAAATAAATTCTAATTCCTACCAAGACGTGAGATTTTGCATATAATGTAAGTATCAATCTATTACCACCAATACAGCCAAATTTTGATGATTCCAATAACAAACGTAAAACACAACATTTTGCAATAGAAACAAAGTCCGACCAAATACCTTATCAAAAGACACACTGGCGTCATCAGGGGCAGACAGTGTGGCGAATGTAGTTGTCTCTACTGCACACCCGATGGAACTAGTATACAACTGCCCAACAACCTATGAAAATAATTTACAAATCCGAAACAAACCCCATGGAATAGATATATGACAAGTACATAAGTACCCAACCGCAAGCCAAAAGGCTACTGAGTTGATGGTATCCTCGGGGACAGAATTAACGTCCACCAGCAGTGACACTGGCTCAGTGGCATGAATGTAAGTATCAATCTATTACCACCAATACCGCCAAATTTTGATGATTCCAATAACAAACGTAAAACACAACAATTTGCAATAGAAACAAAGCCCGACCAAATACTTTATCAAAAGACACACTGGCGTCATCAGGGGCAGACAGTGTGGTGAATGTAGTTGTTTGTACTGTACACCTGATGGATTTAGTATACAACTGCCCTTTAGTATACAACTACAAAATACACATAGGTGGTGTTATCGATGGTGTTGTTAGATGTTGTTATAGATGGAGAGGGGGAATCTCTACGCCAATGTGAAGAACCAATATTTTAATGGAAGTGAACACAAAGAAACGTGTGAACCACATCCATGTCAAACAATTGTCTGTCTTTCCTAGATTCACCCGTCATCCTTCAAAATGATTATATGTACCTGTCAAAGAATCTTAGGACTAATTGCATTTTTCAAAGCACATCAAATCTGGGTTGACATCTATAGCTTAGCTTATATACACAAAAAGCCGTGAATTGAGACGTCAAGACACTTTTGGGAGATAAGAGTAATAAGACACATTATACATGCAGAAAAACACATTAACGTCTCCCAGAGGATTGTGGAACAGCACATACTGGGAAGAGAACTTAGTTAATTGACAACAGTAGAAGATGTCTAGAGTACTGGACATGTAATCTAATATTGTCTGCCCATGAAGACAGAATCATGGGCACTGAATGCTTACAATGACCAGAGTTTGGATGTGGTTAAAATTATCTCTGCAAGATAATCACTTGTGACTTATAATCACTCATGGCCGTACTGCACTATTGCAATAATTTGATGATAGGTTGAACGGTGAATATGAGAAGAATATTCATGAAATTCCTTCACACCAGGAGCCATCATAATATATACATATATCTAAAGACATAATCATAACATGCACGTGGTATCGGACGCGGTATAATACGCAGTATAAGACGCGGTATCAACAGGGTGTCTGTGGTAAGCCGCATTTATATGATACGTACAAAATAAAACGAACCAACAATTATGCTGTCTCACAATGCATACATGCACATAATATACGAAATGCATCCAGAGCCGAAATACATATACCCATGCCGATTCATACTTCAAGTAGCGCAAAATAAAAATTCAATATATGTTTCGCGACAACAATATTTTTGCCGCGAAGATCTATCAGTAGACGTGGAATCAATACCCAGTATCAAGTATTCCGAGCAAACAAAACAGGGTCCGTTATCCAACCTCAATCAGGTTACAGCACACATATGCACTTGTTGGGCGGCAATGACATCAAAGTCTAGTTGCAACAACCAGTGTGAAATTCCTTCCAGTCCATTCGAAAGATTATAATTAATAAATCTGAAATGATTTTTGTCAAGACCAAAATATTTGTGTCCATGGCTAAAATATTTGTGTCACGACTGAAATACCGAAATGATCTTTTGTGACACAAATGTTTTAGTCGGAATAAAAACAGGAATATTTGTACTGCATGTGAATTTCATTATGTATGAAATTCCTTCCAGTACTTTTGAAATTCGCAATATTATAACTAATAAATCCGAAACGTTTTTTGTCATGACAAAGAAATATTTGTGTCATGACTAAAATATTTGTGTTACGACCAAAATGCTCATTCGTGAATGTTTTAGTCTAAATGAAGACAAGAATATTTGTACTGGATGTGAATTTCATAATTTATTTGCGTATGTTACTTTCGAAACACGAGAATAATCAATACATTTAGGAGGCATCGTGCACTCACCCCTGATATCCCTGTCACACTGTTACCCTCATTTCAGAGTTCTTTTAAAAGAAAAATAACCTAGATCAGTGTCACTTTCTAGTCAAATTCTGGAGAATTGGCCATACCATCTGAAATAAGGATACACAATAAAAAATGTCAACAAACATCACTCCATCACTGCTAAAACGATTCTTATTGTGAGAACCAGTGTCATAATAAAGACAATGATTATTGATGACAAGACCACCTACCAAAGGTATATCTCAGGCACAACCCAACAAGACTTTGTCGTCGAAAGCTCACTGCTGTCTATCCTGTCATTGCACAATCCAACCAGACTTTGTCGTCGAAAGCTCACTGCTGTCTATCCTGTCCTAGCACAAACCAACCAGACTTTGTCGTCGAAAGCTCACTGCTGTCTATCCTGTCCTAGCACAAACCAACAAGACTTTGTCGTTGAAAGCTCACTGCTGTCTATCCTGTCCTGGCAAAACCCAACCAGACTTTGTCGTCGAAAGCTCACTGCTGTCTATCCTGTCCTAGCACAAACCAACAAGACTTTGTCGTTGAAAGCTCACTGCTGTCTATCCTGTCCTAGCACAACCCAACCAGACTTTGTCGTCGAAAGCTCACTGCTGTCTATCCTGTCCTAGCACAAACCAACCAGACTTTGTCGTCGAAAGCTCACTGCTGTCTATCCAGGCCTAGCACAAACCAACAAGACTTTGTCGTTGAAAGCTCACTGCTGTCTATCCTGTCCTGGCACAACCCAACAAGACTTTGTCGTCGAAAGCTCACTGCTGTTTATCCTGTCCTGGCACAAACCAACAAGACTTTGTCGTCGAAAGCTCACTGCTGTCTATCCTGTCCTGGCTCAACCCAACAAGACTGTGTCGTCGAAAGCTCACTGCTGTTTATCCTGTCCTGGCACAACCCAACCAGACTTTGTCGTCGAAAGCTCACTGGTGTCTGTCCTGTCCTGGCACAAACCAACAAGACTTTGTCGTCGAAAGCTCACTGCTGTCTGTCCTGTCCTGGCACAAACCAACCAGACTTTGTCGTCGAAAGCTCACTGCTGTTTATCCTGTCCTGGCACAAACCAACCAGACTTTGTCGTCAAAAGCTCACTGCTGTCTATCCTGTCCTAGCACAACCCAACAAGAGATTGTCGTCGAAAGCTCACTGCTGTTTATCCTGTCCTGGCACAAACCAACAAGACTTTGTCGTCGAAAGCTCACTGCTGTTTATCCTGTCCTGGCACAAACCAACAAGACTTTGTCGTCGAAAGCTCACTGCTGTCTATCCTGTCCTTGCACAACCCAACAAGACTTTGTCGTCGAAAGCTCACTGCCGTTTATCCTGTCCTGGCACAACCCAACAAGACTTTGTCGTCGAAAGCTCACTGCTGTCTATCCTGTCCTAGCACAACCCAACAAGACTGTCGTCGAAAGCTCACCGCTGTATATCCTGTCCTGGCACAAACCAACAAGACTTTCTCGTCGAAAGCTCACTGCTGTTTATCCTGTCCTGGCACAAACCAACAAGACTTTGTCGTCGAAAGCTCAGTGCTGTTTATCCTGTCCTGGCACAAACCAACAAGACTTTGTCGTGGAAAGCTCACTGCTGTTTATCCTGTCCTGGCACAAACCAACAAGACTTTGTCGTCGAAAGCTCACTGCTGTTTATCCTGTCATTGCACAACCCAACCAGACTTTGTCGTCGAAAGCTCACTGCTGTCTATCCTGTCCTAGTACAACCCAACCAGACTTTGTCGTCGAGAGCTCACTGCTGTCTATCCTGTCCTGGCACAACCCAACCAGACTTTGTCGTCAAAAGCTCACTGCTGTCTATCCTGTCCTAGCACAAACCAACAAGACTGTGTCGTCGAAAGCTCACTGCTGTCTATCCTGTCCTGACACAACCCAACAAGAGTTTCTCGCTGAAAGCTCACTGCTGTCTATCATGTCCTGGCACAACCCAACAAGACTGTCGTCGAAAGCTCACTGCTGTCTATCCTGTCCTAGCACAACCCAGCAAGACTGTCGTCGAAAGCTCACTGCTGTCTGTCCTGTCCTGGCACAACCCAACAAAACTGTGTCGTCGAAAGCTCACTGCTGTCTATCCTGTCCTAGCACAACCCAACAAGACTTTGTCGCCGAAAGCTCACTGCTGTCTATCCTGTCCTGGCACAACCCAACAAGACTTTGTCGTCGAAAGCTCACTGCTGTCTGTCCTGTCCTGGCACAACCCAACAAGACTGTCGTCGAAAGCTCACTGCTGTCTATCCTGTCCTAGCACAACCCAACAAGACTGTCGTCGAAAGGTCACTGCTGTCTGTCCTGTCCTGGCACAACCGAACAAGACTTTGTCGCCGAAAGCTCACTGCTGTTTGTCCTGTCCTGGCACAACCCAACAAGACTGTCGTCGAAAGCTCACTGCTGTCTATCCTGTCCTAGCACAACCCAACAAGACTGTCGTCGAAAGCTCACTGCTGTCTGTCCTGTCCTGGCACAACCCAACAAGACTTTGTCGTCGAAAGCTCACTGCTGTCTGTCCTGTCCTGGCACAACCCAACAAGACTGTCGTCGAAAGCTCACTGCTGTCTATCCTGTCCTAGCACAACCCAGCAAAACTGTCGTCGAAAGCTCACTGCTGTCTATCCTGTCCTAGCACAACCCAACAAGACTGTCGTCGAAAGCTCACTGCTGTCTATCCTGTCCTAGCACAACCCAACAAGACTTTGTCGCCGAAAGCTCACTGCTGTCTATCCTGTCCTGGCACAACCCAACAAGACTTTGTCGTCGAAAGCTCACTGCTGTCTGTCCTGTCCTGGCACGACCCAACAAGACTGTCGTCGAAAGCTCACTGCTGTCTATCCTGTCCTAGCACAACCCAACAAGACTGTCGTCGAAAGGTCACTGCTATCTGCCCTGTCCTGGCACAACCCAACAAGACTTTGTCGCCGAAAGCTCACTGCTGTTTGTCCTGTCCTGGCACAACCCAACAAGACTTTGTCGTCGAAAGCTCACTGCTGTCTATCCTGTCCTAGCACAACCCAACAAGACTGTCGTCGAAAGCTCACTGCTGTCTGTCCTGTCCTGGCACAACCCAACAAGACTTTGTCGTCGAAAGCTCACTGCTGTCTGTCCTGTCCTGGCACAACCCAACAAGACTGTCGTCGAAAGCTCACTGCTGTCTATCCTGTCCTAGCACAACCCAACAAGACTGTCGTCGAAAGCTCACTGCTGTCTGTCCTGTCCTGGCACAACCCAACAAGACTGTCGTCGAAAGCTCACTGCTGTCTGTCCTGTCCTGGCACAACCCAACAAGACTTTGTCGTCGAAAGCTCACTGCTGTCTGTCCTGTCCAGGCACAACCCAACCAGACTTTGTCGTCGAAAGCTCACTGCTGTCTATCCTGTCCTAGCACAACCCAACAAGACTGTCGTCGAAAGCTCACTGCTGTCTATCCTGTCCTAGCACAAACCAACAAGACTTTGTCGTTGAAAGCTCACTGCTGTCTATCCTGTCCTGGCACAACCCAACAAGACTTTGTCGTCGAAAGCTCACTGCTGTCTATCCTGTCCTGGCTCAACCCAACAAGACTGAGTTGCCGAAAGCTCACTGCTGTCTGTCCTGTCCTAGCACAACCCAACAAGACTTTGTCGTCGAAAGCTCACTGCTGTCTATCCTGTCCTGGCACATTCCAGCAAGACTTTGTCGCCGAAAGCTCACTGCTGTCTATCCTGTCCTAGCGCAACCCAACAAGACGAAACCCAAGTCGAAAGCTCACTGTTGTTAATCCTGTCCTGGCACAACCCAACAAGAGTTTTCCAGCACCGAAATGCATGTCGCAGACTCCTTAACCACATTACCAAAAACTATAACTACACAAGTTAATATTCTTATAGACAGCAGTGAGCATTCGACGACTACACAATGTAGGTATCAATCTATTACCACCAATAGTCAGATTTTGATGATGCCAATAACAAACCTAATATACAACATTTTGCAATAGAAACAAAGCCCGACCAAATAGTTTATCCAAAGACACACTGGCGTCATCAGGGGCAGACAGTGTGTTAAATGTAGTTGTTTCTACTGTACACATGATGGAATTAGTATACAACTGCCCAACAACCTATGAAAATAATTTAGAAATCTGAAACAAACCCCATGGAATAGATATATGACAAGTACATAAGTACCTAATCACAAGCCAGAAGGCTACTGAGTTGATGGTAGCCTTCGAGCTACAAGCTAGCTTTCGATTCTTGAGGTATAACTACACAAGCTAATATGCTTAGCGGAGATATATGAAAAAAACAATCGTTGACATAAATTAGTAATCAATTTGCCGAATATTGGATGTATTTTTTTCATCAATTCTATTACGTGTCTGCTGTTTGAAAAGATGAGTGTTGATACTGTAAATTATGTTGAAGTTTGTGAAGTGGATCATGATCGAGTTTCTGCCACTTCAGAGCCGCAAAATCTTAGTCAACAAGAGATTTACATGTAATGATCTGTAGGGTTCGGCGACCCGACAATAAAGAGGTATACCCCCTTACTGGAGTGTCACCGAATTGTCTTATTAACCTGTTAGTACGTTCACGCTATAACCTTTGTGTCACAACTATGTAGCCACCACGTCATAACGCTACAGTTCTTAACGGTGCGTTCTTCAATCGATGTTTATCAGATGCATACTAAAAGATGTTTCAGTTATTTAGCCTCTAATGCCATATATATATAGCCTTCTATATGACCATACTTATGAGAATGGGAGCGAGAGGAATGCTCATTCTTCCTGAGGGCTCGAAGTATGTCTGTGATACTGCTATGGCGTTCACACAGGTATTATAATTCGACCAAAATAAACTGATTTTGTAAACTCTGTCCATGGATACATACTTTGGATGTTAATTTTTTTCTTTTCCGGTATATGTTTAGGCCTGTACAAATGGGGGGAGCATCAAAAATAAATGCCTTCCAACTCTATGTCTCTGATGAATTGAATAAGATGTTGTAAGACGAGTTAACATCCTTCTCATACGCTACTGTTTCCTGTTTGCTTCCTGAAGCCGGAGAGAGCTCGACTTTGACTAAACTCCTGTCATCGTTTGCTGAAGCAAGAGTCATTGACTTTCAGGCCATTGTCAACGTTGATGTTCGACTCCTCTTTTGATCCGCCGGAAACATCTGTCTCGCAACAAGACCTTCTGAATCTGTAGCAGTTCCGTCTCCTGTCAGGTGTTTTATAATACATCACATGAAATTTCACGACAATTGCAAAATTGTGTACTATATTTAGTGAAAATGGACACCAACAGAAGCATGAATGATATTCGTGATGAACAATCGTCTTGCCTTGAAAACGGAGTCTTTGAGCATAGTTGATATATGTATATCTTTGTTCTAACGATCGAATTCATAGAATGTCAATGTAGCATAATTGGATAAATGCAATGATATGATGGTTCTACAAATTTTCACTCATTTGAACAGGTGTGTCTCACGCGGGATTTTCAACGCGAATACAGAACGGTTCCCACCACACTCAAATGTAAACGAAGCATAAGGTGCGCAGTGCACAGACAAGTGCACAGACAATTTCATGCACATCAAGTTTTTTTTTCATAACTACCCTTTCTTTTCAAAATAAAAAAGTACCTCATGTGGACTTTTGAGGAGAATTTGGGCACTTGTGTACATTCGGATTTGAGGGATACACTTCGTTTGTTAATATGCGACACTTTATGTGTGTTCAAAACTGGAAAAAAAACGGATGGAAATATGACTCGTACAGATTATAACAATCAAATTCATTGTGCACAATGTTCGCTTTATTGTATTGGATGCGTTGGACTGAAGTTTAGTTTTGAAAAACAAATTGCTTATTTTCGTAGTCAGTTGCTTTAAAAATCCGCAAGACTACAATGAGTAAAATTGTTCTTGCCAAAGATGATTATGAATAATGCGTAGTAGGCACGTTGCAAAATGTCCACCGACGAACATTCTGACGACTGATTGCATTTATCAACGCACACCTAAACGATTAATGCATCTACGCCATGAATCGAGACTCGATGTCTTTACATGTAAACTTTATTGGGTTATAAGATGCATCGTTATACATGTAGTGAAACACACTAACAACTCGGTGGGGGGGGGGGGGTATTGTGGAACAGCACGTTATGGAGAGAGAACGTAGATAATTGACAACCTTAGGGGACGTCTAGAATATTGAAATTCGCATATAATCTGGTAATTACCAGTTTGCCAATTACAACTGATGAGCTGTAAGCCGGGAACCAGATCTGTAACCTGGTTGAAAGTTATTTCCATAAAAAGCACCGAGGACCATACAGTAGTATTAAACTGAATTTATTAGCTGAACGCTGTATGGGAATAGTTTGGATAATGATTGGCACGTCTTCGTGCAACAACTAGATTAACTAATTGTTAATCTTGATTAACTAATTCAAAACCGCCTCTGTGGCCGAGTGGATGGGACTGGTGGCTCTTGAAGCAACGAAGCTCAAAGGCGTTAGGTGACGCGGGTTCGATACCCGTCACCGGCACAAAGTAGGTGGAGTTTTCATCCTGGCAATGCAAAGGTTTCTCCATTCGAATGTGCTTTCCAAATTCTAAATTGTCACCCGACGGGGGATGGGGAAGACAGGCAGAATTGCCTATCATCATGGACCGTCGTTAAATAAATCTGATTATTATTATTATTATTATTATTATTATTATTGTTAATTGGTGCGTAAAATATCCAATCATTATCTTCACATCAGAAGTACGGTGATGATTATGATACACTTAGAAAACCATAGTATATTGATTATGATCAAAGTATCTTTAATGTCACTTTCTGATAATGATGTAGAGACCACGGGGAATTCATTGAGTGAACACGTAAGATGTACAATGAGGATCATTGACGGCATAAGTATACTACAAAACGTACATCTTCGATCAAATTTATTCATTTATTTATTAAAAGTCCTTGAGGGAGAAAGGCGCACTTGAATACGTGTGTATATAATGAATACAATAAAACACACTGAAGCATACCTGTAAAACAGACAACATGTGGTCAGAACGACCCGGTAAGTAATTTAACCCAACTTTCTTCAATAGTGTAACACGTTTTAGGTTTATTAAAGATTATCGATGTTGGAGATATAGCTAGATTAACACTGCGATAAACCAGGGAAAAGAGTGTTATCACTTATGAAAGTATCCGTGATACTATGGAATGCTTTAGTTATTTAGCCTCTAGGGTCATACATAATCTCCCATAAGATCCGATTTACGAGACATGGAACAGAAGGTATGCTCACTATTCCTGATGACTCACAATATCAATGGATACGATTTTTTACATTAGAGCGTTGGGGGCGAAGCCCCCAACCCCCTACATGTCTATGTGCTGAATTTTTCATGGAGGTTTCATGCCAAACTATCGACGCCCGTTTTGGCAGGTAAATCTTCAGACACCTACTCCAAATGAGGATTTTCTTCGTCTTTGACATAAAATCTGTCGAATTGATGGCAAACTTTTAATATTCCACAGATGTATAATGCATAAATCGATGTGTTAGGATTGAGAAAATAACGCAAGATCCTCAAATTATCCAAAAACGTCCAAAATGGCGGAGCCGATGGAAATTGACGTTCCCAGAATGCAAAGCAAATTTTACCGCAATGACGCGTATTATGGAACACACAATTTTCTGTGCAGCAATACATGCATGCATACATCATCTTGCGTGTGACATTCTCTGGCGCTATGATGAAGTAAACACGATGATACGTCTGCGACGCCACGGCTAAATTTACCGTAATTTGACGTATTGTATCACATGACAATTAAGGTGTACGTTCCATGCAGGGATGCGAATTTTTATTTTAAACTGGCCTTTCAATTCGCCCAGTAGGCATATGTATCATGATATCAGATGCAGATATTTCTCATGGTTTTCAATATTTTTTTTTATTTTTTTTTTTTGAATGAAATACCATTTTAGTAGGCGTAGATCTATCTGTTACATTGAGTTCAAAATAAATTTTTACTTATTAGGAATATGAATGAAGTAGGCCTATGTTTTTCATCATAATATACTGTCGTGGTGCTGATGATGTGCTCGAGCTCTAATGTCGTCCCCCGCAGTTAGCTGCATTTTCTTGTTGACTGTTAATTCTTTCTCTGTCGTTATATATTCGGACTTTCACAAATAAGGGAGCATCAACTGAATGCCTTCCGACTCCCTGCCCCTGATGTTACTACCAATACATCACTGTTCTTTGTGTGGTTCCTGAAGCCGGTGAGTGTTCGATTTTCATTACACTGCCGTCTTCGCTTGCTGCAATACACGACATTGGCGTTCAGTCCACATTCAACTGCTATATTTGCTATATTCCTGTTTCGATCCTTTTTTCCCCTCTGGTCAGAATCTGCTGTAAGCCGGGGACTTCTGTTGTTGGAACAAAACTATCAGAACCTATAGCAGTTCCGTTTTCTGTCAGAAATGTTAAAATGCACCACTGATCACCACAAAGGCGTGAGTGAGTTTGGACGATATCTCACGACCAAACGTCACGCTAGTGAGCAGAATTGTGTAGTTAGTGTGTTAGTATTTTTCAATCTTTATATCTAAACGAGTCGTGTCAGTAGTTTTGGTTTAGGTCATACACTCGAAAAAAAAATCTGCTTCTTAGGGTCAAGGTTATTGCAAACATGGCTAAAACTGGGCGTCAAGGCCGGAAGATGCCTCGTGGCATTCCAACTGAGCGTCATATCTTCACCACCCAATGTACACTCAAAACATGATTGTCTGGGAGGAGTCTGAAATTAAGGTCCATTTTTCTGTGTGAACACCAATCCTTGGCCAGGGCCAACTTTGCAGAAGAAATAAACATGTGTGTACACCGACTTCTATGCTGGCGTATCAACGTTCCCCTTATCTACCTTTTGTCATATTTTCCTGATTATGGCCGAAAATAAAAGAATGATTCAACATAACAAATTTTGACAGAGTTGTAGGAACCATGTTTGGCCCGACAAAATAACGGAGTTTTCACTACGGTGCACTGTTTTCAGAATGTTTGGGGTTCCCCGAGGATACATCAGAATAAAAATGTTTATGCCCTGGTTAGAAGGCAGTTCGACGGACTCGCTGCAGAGAACAGAGCCTCAGCTTAATATTCTAGTCATATTGTTACCAACTTTTCTAGTTTAAACTATCATAATGGTCATCTCATATTTTCAGAGAACTTGGCCCTCAGCTGAAATTCGTTACATTGTTCGTCAAGGGCAAGAGAAGTACGGTAGGAATCTATCCTCGTGTCGGTTATGTTCAGCATGAACTGGCAGCCATGAGAGGCGCCACCGTGGTACAGAGGCACGATATGGATTATCTTCGCTTGCTGCAATAAACGACATTGGCGTTCAGTTCACATTCAACTGCTATATTTGCTATATTCCTGTTTCGATCCTTTTTTCCCCTCTGGTCAGAATCTGCTGTAAGCCGGGGACTTCTGTTGTTGGAACAAAACTATCAGAACCTATAGCAGTTCCGTTTTCTGTCAGAAATGTTATAATGCACCACTGATCACCACGAAGGCGTGAGTGAGTTGGACGATATCTCACGACCAAACGTCACGCTAGTGGGCAGAATTGTATAGTTAGTGTGTTAGTATTTTTCAATCTTTATATCTAAACGAGTCGTATCAGTAGTTTTGATTTAGGTGATACACTCGAAAAAAAAAATCTGCTTCTTAGAGTCAAGGTTATTGCAAACATGGCTAAAACTGGGCGTCAAGGCCGTAAGATGCCTCGTGGCATTCCAACTGGACGTTATATCTTCACCAACCAATGTACACCCAAAACATGATTGTCTGGGAGGAGTTCGAAATTTAAGGTCCATGTTCTCTTAGTGAAACACCGTTCAATGGCCGAGGCCAACTTTGCAGAAGAAATAAACATGTGTGTACACCGAGTTCTATGCTGGCGTACCAACGTTCAACTTATCTATCATTCGTCATCTTCTCCTGAATATGGCCGAAATTAAAAGAAAGATTCAACATAGCAAATTTTGATGGAGTCACCGGAACCATGTTTGGCCCGACAAAATAACAGGGTTTTTTCACTACGGTGCACTGTTTTCAGAATGTTTGTGGTTCCCCGAGGATACATCAGAATAAAAAATTTTATGCCCTGGTTAGAAGGTAGTTCGACGGACTCGCCGCAGAGAACATAACCTCAGCTTAATATTCTAGTCATATTGATACCAACTTTTCTAGTTTAAACTATCATAATTGTTATCTCATATTTTCAGAGAACTTGACCCTCAGCTAAAATTCGTTACATTGTTTGTCAAGGGCAAGAGAAGTACGGTAGGAATCTGTCCTCGTGACGGTTATGTTCAGCATGAACTGGCAGCCATGAGAGGCGCCACCGTGGTACAGAGGCACGACATGGATTATGTATGCTATGGCGACGATGCACAACTGAACATGACCTTGAAAAACAACCCCATTCCAACGTCAACAAGCTATCTTGTGGTCATACGCCGGTGGATGCTGCATAATAAATAGTTCACCTGCCATCTAGAAACAGAAGCTGTCCCTTTCATTCCAGGCCTAGCTGCCAATGACTTTGATTGCGGAATCCCACCCACGCTGATGACGACCGGGTCAGGGAAAAAAGATAAAGAAAAAAAAATCATATCATCGCATCACATTTTCGGTGACTCTAATATTGAGAACCATAATACTTTGTCTTTTTACACAACCTTTTCCAGTAGTTTGGTAATCTAGTCCGTTTATCTAGTCATGTCGACTCATTATTACTTATATACTCTATTTTTATTTTTTTAACACTCATTATTTATGGAGTTTTTTCACCTCTTAACTTCTGTATCTAGACAAATACCAATGACGTCATGAGACTGTTTGCAGAACTCGCCCGCAAGGCGGGCCGCTTTGAGGAAAAAAATGATGCGAGATTGACTGGCCTGAACTTGAATCTTGATTTGGAAACTCATTTTAGGCACGTGATACACATTTTCAGACCCAAATTTGTACGATTTCTCATTCTATAGACAAAATAAAGACACCACACAATGAATAAATTTTGTCAATTCTAAAAGTGATTATAGCTCAAAACTATGTACAGTTAGTGATTGCTTGATTTCAGTCGGTAAATTGTTCCAACGTTTTGGATCATACACTGAGAAGGCACGGTCGCCGGCATTTGACAATCCAGAGGTTGGGATTTCCAAGAGGCAGGGCTGTTGAACGGGGCTGGCGTAGTGGCCGGTAGGCTGTAATCATGTCACAGATGTGCGATGGAGCAACGCTGTTTAGTGCCTTATAGATTAGTAAAAGAATCTTAAAGTCAATTCTGGCACTGATTGGAAGCCAGTGAAGCTGTTGGGGAATCGACGTAACACTTTCTCTCGCCTTCGACTAGGTGATCAGTCTGGCTGCATTGTTCTGGACAATGTAGGCAGGCCGATCATTTTCTATCCACTGTCCACTTTGCGTGACAAACAAGAATACTAAATTTGGCTGATTTTAAAAGGAGTTGAGATAGTTCTTTCACAAGAAGACTTCACAACAAGCTGTTTCCATAGTCCACACTAGAAATGACGAGAGACCGGACGAATGACGTGGTAGAATTTTCTGTCAAACACCTCCGGACGCTTCCAATTTCGCGGAGATGCAAACAAGCAGACTGCACCATCTTTGTCCCTTTTTCAGTTCAAGTCAATTTTTTTCAGTTATTTTATTAGTACTCTTCCTTGAATTCCTATATTACAATTATTCCTCCATTCTTAACTATCTTATCATATACAGTCGTGCGTCACAGAACAGTTTTTATAACCTGTTCAATAATAATGATAATTCTTATTCTTATTCTTTACAGCGCAAAACAATTTACATTTATTCTCGTTGCACTGTACACACATAATCGACAGAAGTTAAGAGGTGAAAAAACTCCATAAATAATGAGTGTTAAAAAAATAAAAATAGAGTATATAAGTAATAATGAGTCGACATGACTAGATAAACGGACTAGATTACCAGACTACTGGAAAAGGTTGTGTAAAAAGACAAAGTATTATGGTTCTCAATATTAGAGTCACCGAAAATGTGATGCGATGATATGATTTTTTTTTCTTTATCTTTTTTCCCTGACCCGGTCGTCATCAGCGTGGGTGGGATTCCGCACATGGTGTTCATGGGTGAGCGGCAGTCCGTGAGCAATCAAAGTCACCGGCAGCTAGGCCTGGAATGAAAGGGACAGCTTCTGTTTCTAGATGGCAGGTGAACTATTTATTATGCAGCATCCACCGGCGTATGACCACAAGATAGCTTGTTGACGTTGGAATGGGATTGTTTTTCAAGGTCATGTTCAGTTGTGCATCGTCGCCATAGCATACATAATTCATGTCGTGCCTCTGTACCACGGTGGCGCCTCTCATGGCTGCCAGTTCATGCTGAACATAACCGTCACGAGGACAGATTCCTACCGTACTTCTCTTGCCCTTGACAAACAATGTAACGAATTTTAGCTGAGGGTCAAGTTCTCTGAAAATATGAGATAACAATTATGATAGTTTAAACTAGAAAAGTTGGTATCAATATGACTAGAATATTAAGCTGAGGTTATGTTCTCTGCGGCGAGTCCGTCGAACTACCTTCTAACCAGGGCATAAAATTTTTTATTCTGATGTATCCTCGGGGAACCACAAACATTCTGAAAACAGTGCACCGTAGTGAAAACCCTGTTATTTTGTCGGGCCAAACATGGTTCCGGTGACTCCATCAAAATTTGCTATGTTGGATCTTTCTTTTAATTTCGGCCATATTCAGGAGAAGATGACGAATGATAGATAAGTTGAACGTTGGTACGCCAGCATAGAACTCGGTGTACACACATGTTTATTTCTTCTGCAAAGTTGGCCTCGGCCATTGAACGGTGTTTCACTAAGAGAACATGGACCTTAATTTCAGACTCTCCCAGACAATCATGTTTTGGGTGTACATTGGGTAGTGAAGATATAACGTCCAGTTGGAATGCCACGAGGCATCTTACGGCCTTGACGCCCAGTTTTAGCCATGTTTGCGATAACCTTGACCCTTAGAAGCAGATTTTTTTTTCGAGTGTATCACCTAAATCAAAACTACTGATACGACTCGTTTAGATATAAAGATTAAAAAATACTAACATACTAACTACACAATTCTGCCCACTAGCGTGACGTTTGGTCGTGAGATATCGTCCAAACTCACTCACGCCTTCGTGGTGATCAGTGGTGCACTATAACATTTCTGACAGAAAACGGAACTGCTATAGGTTCTGATAGTTTTGTTCCAACAACAGAAGTCCCCGGCTTACAGCAGATTCTGACCAGAGGGGAAAAAGAATCGGAACAAGAAAATAGCACCGAAGTTGAATGTGGACTGAACGCCAATGTCGTTTATTGCCGCAAGCGAAGACGGCAGTGTAATGAAAATCGAACACTCACCGGCTTCAGGAACCACACAAGAAACAGTGATGTATTGGTAGTAACATCAGGGGCAGGGAGTTGGAAGGCATTCAGTTGATGCTCCCTTATTTGTGAAAGTCGGAATATATAACGACAGAGAAAGAATTAACAGTCAAAAATCGTATCCATAGATATTGTGAGTCATCAGGAATAGTGAGCATACCTTCTGTTCCATGTCTCGTAAATCGGATCTTATGGGAGATTATGTATGACCCTAGAGGCTAAATAACTAAAGCATTCCATAGTATCACGGATACTTTCATAAGTGATAACACTCTTTCCTCTGGTTTATCGCAGTGTTAATCTAGCTATATCTCCAACATCGATAATCTTTAATAAACCTAAAACGTGTTACACTATTGAAGAAAGTTGGGTTAAATTACTTACCGGGTCGTTCTGACCACATGTTGTCTGTTTTACAGGTATGCTTCAGTGTGTTTTATTGTATTCATTATATATACACGTATTCAAGTGCGCCTTTCTCCCTCAAGGACTTTTAATAAATAAATGAATAAATTTGATCGAAGATGTACGTTTTGTAGTATACTTATGCCGTCAATGATCCTCATTGTACATCTTACGTGTTCACTCAATGAATTCCCCGTGGTCTCTACATCATTATCAGAAAGTGACATTAAAGATACTTTGATCATAATCAATATACTATGGTTTTCTAAGTGTATCATAATCATCACCGTACTTCTGATGTGAAGATAATGATTGGATATTTTACGCACCAATTAACAATAATAATAATAATAATAATAATAATAATAATCAGATTTATTTAACGACGGTCCATGATGATAGGCAATTCTGCCTGTCTTCCCCATCCCCCGTCGGGTGACAATTTAGAATTTGGAAAGCACATTCGAATGGAGAAACCCTTGCATTGCCAGGATGAAAACTCCACCTACTTTGTGCCGGTGACGGGTATCGAACCCGCGTCACCTACCGCCTTTGAGCTTCGTTGCTTCAAGAGCCACCAGTCCCATCCACTCGGCCACAGAGGCGGTTTTGAATTAGTTAATCAAGATTAACAATTAGTTAATCTAGTTGTTGCACGAAGACGTGCCAATCATTATCCAAACTATTCCCATACAACGTTCAGCTAATAAAATCAGTTTAATACTACTGTATGGTCCTCGGTGCTTTTTATGGAAATAACTTTCAACCAGGTTACAGATCTGGTTCCCGGCTTACAGCTCATCAGTTGTAATTGGCAAACTGGTAATTACCAGATTATATGCGAATTTCAATATTCTAGACGTCCCCTAAGGTTGTCAATTATCTACGTTCTCTCTCCATAACGTGCTGTTCCACAATACCCCCCCCCCCCACCGAGTTGTTAGTGTGTTTCACTACATGTATAACGATGCATCTTAAAACCCAATAAAGTTTACATGTAAAGACATCGAGTCTCGATTCATGGCGTAGATGCATTAATCGTTTAGGTGTGCGTTGATAAATGCAATCAGTCGTCAGAATGTTCGTCGGTGGACAGTTTGCAACGTGCCTACTACGCATTATTCATAATCATCTTTGGCAAGAACAATTTTACTCATTGTAGTCTTGCGGATTTTTAAAGCAACTGACTACGAAAATAAGCAATTTGTTTTTCAAAACTAAACTTCAGTCCAACGCATCCAATACAATAAAGCGAACATTGTGCACAATGAATTTGATTGTTATAATCTGTACGAGTCATATTTCCATCCGGTTTTTTTTCCAGTTTTGAACACACATTTTATAAAGTGTCGCATATTAACAAACGAAGTGTATCCCTCAAATCCGAATGTACACAAGTGCCCAAATTCTCCTCAAAAGTCCACATGAGGTACTTTTTTATTTTGAAAAGAAAGGGTAGTTATGAAAAAAAACTTGATGTGCATGAAATTGTCTGTGCACTTGTCTGTGCACCGCGCACCTTATGCTTCGTTTACATTTGAGTGTGGTGGAAACCGTTCTGTATTCGCGTTGAAAATCCCGCGTGAGACACACCTGTTCAAATGATGGTAGAACCATCATATCATTGCATTTATCCAATTATGCTACATTGACATTCCATGAATTCGATCGTTAGAACAAAGATATACATATATCAACTATGCTCAAAGACTCCGTTTTCAAGGCAAGACGATTGTTCATCACGAATATCATTCATGCTTCTGTTGGTGTCCATTTTCACTAAATATAGTACACAATTTTGCAATTGTCGTGAAATTGCATGTGATGTATTATAAAACACCTGACAGGAGACGGAACTGCTACAGATTCAGAAGGTCTTGTTGCGAGACAGATGTTTCCGGCGGATCAAAAGAGGAGTCGAACATCAACGTTGACAATGGCCTGAAAGTCAATGTCTCTTGCTCCAGCAAACGATGACAGGAGCTTAGTCAAAGTCGAGCTCTCTCCGGCTTCAGGAAGCAAACAGGAAACAGTAGCGTATGAGAAGGATGTTAACTCGTCTTACAACATCTTATTCAATTCATCAGAGACATAGAGTTGGAAGGCATTTATTTTTGATGCTCCCCCCATTTGTACAGGCCTAAACATATACCGAAAAAGAAAAGAATTAACATCCAAAGTATGTATCCATGGACAGAGTTGACAAAATCAGTTTATTTTGGTCGAATTATAATACCTGTGTGAACGCCATAGCAGTATCACAGACATACTTCGAGCCCTCAGGAAGAATGAGCATTCCTCTCGCTCCCATTCTCATAAGTATGGTCATATAGAAGGCTATATATATATGGCATTAGAGGCTAAATAACTGAAACATCTTTTAGCAGAAGCGTTCCAGTGTGTTGTTAGTGATGAATGCGGACAATATGGTGAGGCGCTGTACTCCGTTCTACGAGCTATCGCTCAGGCTCGTGGCGACCGTCCTACGCCTCAAGGTCGAACTGAAATATGTTTCTTCTGTAAGAAACCGGGACACAGATGGATACGGTGTTTCCGTTTGAAGGACATATTGGTACGAAACGGAATGAAACCGTTCCCGCCACGCCCTGGCGCAAATCGGAATAACGGACAGATCGGTATACCGAACTCAAACTCTCAGCCAATGGCTACAACGCCACCAGCCCAGCCACCACCACAGGCCATGCCGTTAAATTAAGGGAGGAAGGAACTGCGGAGCAAGAACCTTCCGTTAAACCGAGCTGCGCTCAAAGCTCCAAACCAGTGGTTGTGTCCACGGCTACGAACACGACGCCACCCAAGCTGGCGCCGACACCACGGGCCCTTCCGCTCCGCGAAGGGGTGTGCGCCAAGTGTGCTTCGTCAACTTCAGGTACGGAATCCCTCCACGAAGGGGTGTCGGAACCATTGCCACGCAGGCCATCACGGACTAATCGTAACGAAGGGGTGTCGACACGCACCACCGGCGATACCGGAACGGACTCTATGTCTGAAATCGAATGGGTGTCGGATGATGGAGGCTTTTACGCCTTCCCATCAGGACCTGAAACTAAGCCGGGAAGACTGAAACTGCCACTCCTACTGCCTGAGGAGGACCTCGATGGACCGATTGTTATCAGTCGAAGTCTGGCCGCCCATGAGTGTTGGAAATTGCCAGTGCATGTTGGGGAACGAACCTTTAAAGCAGTAATGGACTCAGGAGCACAGGTTTCCGTGCTCCGAAAGGACATGATGTGACACGTGCCTGTCGAAGAGCACACTCTACGCCCGACCATGGCGACCATTCGGGATGTCAACGAAGACTCCAGCCCGATCGACGGACTTCTAGACCTTACGATCAAGGTCGGAACGAAAGAAATGACAGTGACATTTTGTGTAGCAGCAATTCATGATGAAATGATTTTGGGCATGAATTTCTTCCGACAAACGAAAGCCATCGTTAATTACGGTGATGGAACTGTCGAAATTAACAAGGAAATCCTGTTTGCGTACAAGGACTTCGAAGCTAATGTTGTACGCATGGCTGTACGTCGAGCCATTACGGTACCGCCACGTAGCGAGGCCATAGTCGAACTTGTACCGACCTCAAAGGTCAGGGTGCGCCAACACCCCCGGCTCATTCAGCCCATGACGAACTTTCCGGAGGAAACGGACTTGATTATGGGTCGCACATTGACCTCATTGAACCGGAAGTGTGTTAAAGTGACTGTGGTGAACCCCGCGGATACGGGCGTAACTCTGACTCGCTCAGATCCAATAGCCATAGCGAGCCCCGTTGACAGTATTGTGGGCGCTCTGCCGAAGCCAGGAGAGGAACCGGAAGTTCCCCACACGAACGTTAACCATTACGAAGACCTCCCGCCACACCTACGGGAGATGGTGGACCGTGCCGGACTAGCACCTGAACAGCAACGGTGCTGTGCCAATTTGGTATATCGGTACAGAGACACTTTCATGTGCCCCGACGGACAGCTCGGACGGACGCATGTAGTGCAACATCGGATCGACACGGGTACAAGTGCCCCAATTCGTCAGCGACAACGTCGCGTACCCCAAGCGCAACAACACATCATAGATGAGGAAGTTGACAAAATGTTGCGACTTGGATGCATAGAACCTTCGGAATCACCATGGAGTTCACAAGTGGTGTTGGTACGAAAGAAAAACGGACAGGTACGATTCTGTGTGGACTATCGTCTGCTCAATGACGTAACACGGAAAGATTCGTACCCTCTTCCGAATATTCAAGACACGCATGACGCACTCGCTGGAGCGAACTACTTCTCGGCCTTAGATCTCGCCTCGGGATACTGGCAGGTCGAAGTAGACCCGACGGACCGACCCAAGACGGCCTTCGCCACCCGGAAAGGCCTATACCAATTCAGGGTTATGCCGTTCGGACTGAGCAACGCGCCAGCGACTTTCGAACGTCTCATGGAGACCATCTTGCGCGGATATCTGTGGACCAGATGTATGTGTTATCTGGATGACGTGATAGCATACGGACGCACTTTTGATCAGGCGCTTGCCAATCTGGAAGCGGTCCTCGATCGGATACGAACTGCCGGGTTACGCTTACAACCCAAAAAGTGCGAACTCTTTCAACGGGAAATCCTATATCTGGGATTTATCGTCAGTGGACAAGGAATCAGGGTGGACCCGAACAAGGTCAAGGTTATTAGGGAATGGCCGACTCCCTGCGAGATTACGGACGTACGAGCTTTCCTGGGGTTTGCCAATTACCACAGGAGGTTCATAAAAGACTATGCCGAAATTGCTGAACCTCTGGTGGCACTCACCCGGGGTGAATGTCACTTCACGTGGGGATCGCCCCAACGGAACGCCTTTAGGAGGCTCCAGAACGCACTTATCAAGGCCCCCAAGCTCGCCCATCCGTCACAAGATGCGGACGATTATTTCATTCTTGATACAGACGCCAGCGGTTACGCCATCGGAGGCGCGCTTTCACAGCATGTCAATGGAAAGGAAATCCCGATTGGCTTTGCAAGCAAGACGCTGTCCCGCACGCAACGGAATTATTGTACGACCTATAGAGAACTGTTGGCTGTTGTTGAGATGATTCAGCATTACCGACATTATTTGTGGGGACGCAGATTCCTGTTACGAACTGACCATAGCTCTCTGCGATGGTTAGAGAACTACAACGATGCGGACGGTATGTTGGCTCGCTGGTTAGCCAAACTGCAGCAATATGACTTTCGTATTGAACATCGTCCTGGAAAGTTCCACGGAAATGCTGACGGACTTTCCCGTTGCCATAGTTGCAAACATTCGGACTGCCCTGTACGCTTAGTCGTTCCACCCACGGACCCGGAAACAAGTTCTGGAGAACTTCCCGTCAGACGAATTACGTTGGTTCCTGTCGGACCCGAGAAAGACCTCCTGGACAGTGATATCATGACATCACCGGTCTTGTCTCGGATGATCTCAATACGCCAAGCTGCACGTGTGCGAGCATTGGATGTGAAATTGAACGGACAAGAATGGCTGTCGGACTATTCCACAGCGGACATTGTTGCCGCTCAGCAAGTCGACCCGAGTGTCGGAGTCGTACGACAGTGGGTATTGAACGGAACGAAACCCACGTCAAAGGAAGTCGCCCGCTATGGTGAGGAAGTGAAAACTTTGGTTTCACGATGGACTTTGTTAGCGCTACAGGATGGAGTCCTCATACGAACTACCAAGCCGGACCCAGCTGGTCGGACTGTCGTACAAACTGTGTTACCAGCGGCATTACGAACGGTGGTTCTACACCAACTCCACGACCTCAAGGTCGTAGGCCACCTCGGAATACAACGGACTGTTGAGAGAGTAAAGCGCCTTTTTTACTGGCCAGGTCTCGCCTTGGATGTTGCCCGCTGGTGCGCCCGCTGCCCGCAGTGTGTGTCACGGAAAGGAAAACCAGCGCCCAAGAAATCGCCTCTAACGCAACTACCAACTGGGGCGCCATTTGATCGTATTGCCATGGATATCTTAGATACCCATAAAGTTACCGGACGTGGAAACAGGTACATTCTTGTCATATCGGACTACTTTTCAAAATACACGGACGCATTCCCGCTCCGCCGCCATACGGCCAAAAATGTCGCCGATATTCTGGTGAATCGTTGGATCGTGTACCACAGGGTACCGAAAGCCATACACAGCGACCAAGGAACGGAATTTGAGTCGTCATTATTTCGGAGCGTTGTACGCCTTCTGGGCGCCAAGAAAATTCGGACCACGCCCTACCGCCCACAAAGTGACGGTCAAGTCGAACGATTCAATCGGACTTTGTTGAATATGTTGAGTGCATTCGTCAGTGATCGTGGGAATGACTGGGATCTGCACTTACCATATGTACTCATGGCGTACCGCACCTCGGTGCATTCTTCTACCGGGTGTACACCACACCTGATGGTATACGGACATGAATGCAATTTGCCTGTTGACTTGATGTTTCCTACGTATGATCCAGAACCGCTACCTCCATGCGGACCCGAATACGTCGAGTATCTTCGAACTGCTATCAGAGCTGCCCATGGGTTTGCGCAAGATCATCTGCAAAAAGCTGCAACCCGCCAGAAAATGGGGTATGACGCACATGCGAAATCTCGCCCTCAGTTCCAGCCGGGAGAGTTGGTACGGTACTACTACCTGCCCCTCACACAGAACAACAAATTCGCCCGACCCTGGACCGGACCCTGGAGAGTCCTAGAACGCGTAACTGAGGTAGACTATCGAATTGCTCTAGTCTCCAATCTACGAAATACTAGAGTCGTCCATCTGGACGTCATTAAACCATATGAAGGCGACGCACAGTTGCTGAACCTTCAACCTCAAGTCGGATCACCACCTGAGTCGTCAAGCAGCACAGACTCCAAGACCGAACCATCGAACGATCCCCTGGAGCTCCTCAAGGAATTCCTCTACCCTTGGGACGTCACCGTACAAGACAAATCGTCATACACAGATCGGACTACCAAGACTGATACTTCGTCATCACCCGCCAGTCGGAGAAGCCACACATCCGGACCGCGACGCCGTCGCCAGAAGCGAAAATCGCGCAAGTCGAACTCTAGCGCTTCACAGCGAGCGCCAAAACCCCGCGGACCCAAACCCGCGATTGCTACGGACTCATCAACAAGCGAGGCTACGCCCCAGCCTGCTCCGTACAATCGACCCAGACGCACGATTCGCCGCCCAGCCCGGTTCAGATAACCACGGCTGTGCCAAGGGACTGAACTCTATGATGATGAATAAATGCCTGTCTATTGGACTGTGATGTCATATCACCCCAAAATATATTTATAATATAATAATATTATGTACATATTCATTTCAATAACCATTTTTATGTACATATGTCAGTGAGGCAATTTTCATATATAATATTGATATGACGTTATAATATTGATGCTGGTTACGATGCTATAATGTGGTATATGTGTGTTATGCATTGCATATAACTTCGTACTTCTCCATACCATCTCGCGCCTGTTGCGCACTACCTAAATATTGCATGACTAACAATTCCACCCATGTGTCAGCCGTCATGTCCTGCCGTGAGTAAGATCACTTTGTCGTGGACGAGGTGAGAGGATAGCCGTCTCCCGAGCAAGCGTCTGATGAGAGCCTCTGCTCCCCCTATGCACAATTCAGGGGAATGCCCTCAGGAGCAGGATTCAGTTATAAATAAACCTCTGCATTCCAACGCGCGATCTGTCATCATATTCATTGAAAATTATGCAACGCGCCACGGCAGGGCCGCCCAGATCACCCCATCACCCCTCATGATGATATCAGCGGTTCCATTATCTACGGCACTAGATGAAAATGAACGGACTGAGCAAACTTCTGTGAGCTTGGTATTTATACCTCAGAATATGTACGGACAGTGATCATCTGTTATAAACAAGTTGGTCAAAAGTTTATTGTGTGCTAACTGCGCAGATAAGGAACAGACTAATTGTAAGAGTTCACACGGAAAAGCATGAAGCGCAAATAAACACTGAAGCCGCCCGCGGCACCTCCATATAAACATTCCCAGTTAACTTCAATAGAGAGTGGAAGCATGCAAAAGGTGCAGTAATTCTGGCTGTAAGCTAGACGGACAGTGAAATGATTGGATTGCGTTATCCAGAAGTTTGTGTCGGACTATGGGAAAATAGAGCAGCTGTGTGCTAACCTACTGCCCCGCTTGACTGGTGTGATGAACCAGAGCTTTGATGTACACGCGTTGCCTAGGTGATGGACCGCCCCCTCTTCGCACGACTGAGAGCCGAGATGGATCAAGCGAACGTAAAAAGACGTATAAGACAATAGACAGAGCGCACCCCCCGATTGTGGAAAACCGCAAAAGACACTGTCAGCACTTTGTGTGTGTACGGATGCCAGATAAGCAGGAAAGTTTTAGAAGTGGATCATTCTGGCTGCGGACACTGGAGAGTGAACATCTAGTAGAAAAGTGTTGATACTACAGTGATCTTGAGAGACAATCAGACATTAAGTAACTTTGAATATATATACTTCGTACGGCAATAGCACAGACTATTGAATAACATTTCACGAACTTTGTGTGTGAATTGATACGTACATTGTACTAAACAACCAGTCGGACTAGTGAGTGTGGGCTCACGCCAGTGAGCGAAATTCGAACTATGTCGTCTTCCGACAAGGAGAGAAATAAGCCACCGGACAAGAAGACGGCATCTGATGCCGATAATAACGAACTTCCACTTGCCGTGAGAATAGTGGAGGCTGGGGATGAGCCGGAACATCCCATCGTACTTGGAGAATCGGCGACAGCCGACAGCGCACGGGAACAGCTTCCCCTACTTCGGACCTGATCACGATATCAGATACAGAAACGGCCTCCGGGGCCGAAACGGACATTCGAAAGAAAGTAATGGCGAAACTCGCTCAACGCGGAGAGCATCATACGCCGAGTCCATCATCGGACTCGATGTCGGACTTAAGTGCGCCTGACTTCCAGTGCCTGGAAGAAGGCGGGAAAATTGTGGAGCAAGCCATGGCTGCCAGAAACGCAGCTAAAGCCACGGCTAGTGTTACTTCGGACTCCGGACCAAAACAAATGATGGCTACTCCGCCAGTGACAGCCGCACGACCGACCGCCATGTCGGCTACTTCGCCTGCTTCAGCCAAACCGGCCAAGCCCGTACGACCTCTCGCGTTGCTCTCGCACGCGACGACATCGCGAGGATATTCCTCGGCATATACGGACTTATTCCGGACTCAGGGAAATCATGAGTCGTGGGATCTACGACAACGGACATATCGCCGTCAAGTTGACGAGTTGATGGAACTCGTACCTCGTCCCCCCACACCCCACGGGACGAGTCCGATCGACTGGAACGCGGTTCCATTCTACGACCGGAACCGACAAGCGGGATATGGACACGTCCATGACTTTTCCGTACTGTCGACACTGACAGAGAGTCAGTACTTGACTCTTATGCCGCTACGCCTCGGAACAGGAGGATTCGACTGCCCCTTCTGTACAAGCGAGGAGGAGTCAGAACACGAACGGACCTGGCCCATGGTGCCTCGCCGGGCCCCACTTCGGACCCCACAGGAGCTGGATGCTCATGTTCTGGCGTACCATATGCCATTCGTACGTTTCTTTGTGTGCCCCGCACAGGACGGGTACATGACCTTGACGCTCTCGGACATGATCCAGCATATCTCGACGCCCACGGCGAGTCACGCTGACCAATTCCCAATTTTCCAACGGGGATCATTAATGGCCACAGAGAATATGGTCACTCGTTTCGCCAAGCGATGTGGGGTTGACATGCAACCCAACCCGAACTACCGGCCACCACGCGTACCAGCGCACGTGCCCATCTTCCGACGGACGCCGAACACCACCTCCCGTCGTTGGCACTGGCCAGCGCGGACGACCTGGCGCTACAACATCTGCGAGTCATCCGCCGCGGGTATGTACTTGCCATGGACGCACACATCCGCCAGGCGGAGTACAATGCCATGTCCCTCGGATTCGGGATGGGGTCGCTCCACGAGCGACAGACCCCTACGGCTCCGCACCCTCTCCTGGAGGAGAATCGTCGACTCCGGGAGGAACTCCGCACTGCGGAACAAGTTACTTCGGACTTGCGAGAGGAGAACCGGGAACTCCTTGCCCGCCTCTCTACGACTTCGTCACCGCCGGAATCACCTGGAATTCCGGACGAACTTTGGACAACGATAGTGTCCGTACTGCCGCACCTGCTGGCCGACGACCAAAGGCGGCTGATGCAACAGGCATCGCCAGCCGCCCGGCCTCCCGCGTCACGGAGACGCGACCGTCAGTCGGACTAGATTTCGTACCCCAGGGCACAGCACCAGGATAGCTGTGTCCTGTACATATCGTACTAATCATACCATATGACATATATGTGTGTATCTCGAACTAATTAATCCTGGTCATTTTCAGGTGTTTCGGACTTTAAAATGTTTCCGTTCCGCTAGGGAACGTAGAGGAGTATTTTTATCATTCCAATATATATGTATATATTTGTGATTCTTTTAACTGTGATTTACGTCTTGATTTATGTGTTTCATCGTCACCTGTCGTTGTTTTAAATGTATTTGTCAAATGTGTTCATATCATCTTAGTGACTGTTGACTGACCGACTAATGACTTTATTTTGACAGTTAGAAATTTTTATTGTACTCATTGCTTTACCATTGTCTCGCGCGGTGAATGTGTTTTCCCTTTAGGACTTCTAGCTTATCATGTTTAGATTTTTGGACAGTTAGGTTTCGGGGAGGGTAAATTCCCAGGGGGTAATTTGACGAAGGGGTGTCCCTTCGCACCGTCCTCGCACCACATCTACATGTGAACAACACTGCTCACGTTATCACTTCCTACAATCCCACCAATCACCACATTCCCAGACACATGACTCCGCCCACACAGACATGACATCACTTTCCCGCCATTTTACATGAACACCTGCCACATTACGCGGGAAAATCCACACACATCATAGACTTAGCCCCGCGCTTTCCCACGGACAACAGAGTTGCAATATTGGAGTTGAAGAGAGAAGTTGAATTGAGAGGTACTACGCCAAATATTGTGATTAGAAGATATCAAACTCATATTAGACTATTAATACTTCGGACTATTGTGGGGATTACGATTGGATGTGAGAGTGATCGTACATCGGACCAGAATCATCCAAATAAACTCGGATATTGTTGAAATTTACGTCGGACTTCCTGTTGGTGTGTCAACGCACAACATACATAGAACTATTCGATCGGTGGGCGTAATAGCCGCCCGAAGAACTCCGCTATTCCGTCACATAGTTAATATACTTAGTACAATATTAATTAATATACTTAGTATATTTATTGAAAGTCTCCTGTGGCCTTGGCCTTCCGGACTTCAGGTGAGTTATATAATGAGATTCGAATCCATGTGAATGATTGGAGAGCAACATGAATTAAGGTGAGTGTTTATGTAATCAGGTTTCCATTTGACTTGTGAATCTTAGATAGACAGAGCGATAATCCCACGCGAGTACAAGCATTGGTCAGGGAAGGTTGATTGATTAGCAGTGTGAATTTTTTTTTATTACACTGAAACATGATTACTAAGCGCGCCATATACGTTTCTGGGCTCCCGCCGAGCGCTCAACGTGCTGATCTTCGTGATATTTTTGAGGATGTTGGTGACATAGAACATCTCATTCTTGTCCGAGATGTCGCAACATTGCGTCCAACAGGAACCGCGTTTGTTGTTTTCCAACTTGCAGACTCCGTTGCTGATGCGATTCACCAGAAGGACAAGACCACTCCCCATGTCGGTCATGAGTTGCATGGTGTCGCGGCCTCTCCAGAACAGGAGTCTACTCTTCGCCAGTTGCTATCAGCAGGTGATGTAGATCCCAAGCAGGGGAAATCAACTGAATCTGTCGATGTGTCGGTAATCGCGAATGTTGTGGAACAGTTGAAGAAGTTGTCGCCTACTAACTTATCCAGTGTTCTTCAAGCACTACACACGTCTTCTGGTGAATCAGACAAGCCTCCAACAGTGACAACTTCTGTTAAAATGGAACCTACTGCAGCTGGTGTTATTGCGTCTGGCAGTTCAACCGGTTTGTCGCCTGCTTTCCAGTTAGTCGATGATGGGCGTAGCAGTTTGAAGATCCCGCTGTTCTCTGGTGATTCGGGAAAAGGAGAACTTGCATACCCTCAATGGAAGTATGAAGTCCGTTGCTTGCGTAATGCCGGAAAGCCGGAGGGAGCCATTCTGTTGGCTGTACGACGGTCTTTGCGAGGAACTGCTGCTGAAATACTATGCTACCTTGGTGATCAGGCTACACTGGATCAAATCATCCAGAAGTTTGATGTTGCTTTTGGAAGTATTCTCAGCCGTTCCCAGTACCAAGCATCAGTACCAAGTTCAGGGAGTATCTGTACGGATCCAGACCTTTCACAGTGTACACCGACAATAACCCCTTAACATATGTCTTGGTGGTAATAGATTGATACTTACATTGAGTAGTGCAAAGCTCGACGCAACTGGACATCGGTGGCTTGCAGACTTAGCAAATTTCAATTTTGAGATACTTGTGAGATCAAGTATCGATCTGGACGAAGCAACATCGATGCAAATGCCCTATCCCGTTTACCTGGGGATCTGGTTAGGGAGGTTGATGTAGATGTCGTTTCTGCAGTGTGTAACCATCATGTTCCCTACTGCTGTGCTGAAGTCCTGTCTGTAGATCCTGATGTTATCAAGACCCCACCGAGTACGCCCATGGCACTCTATTCTAGGGAGGATTGGACTAGGGAACAAGCCAAAGATGATATCCTAAATGTTGTAATCCAGCATATTCGTTCAGGGTTGAATGATGGAAATCTTGGTGATGATGTAAAATTGAAGCCATATCTCCGTGATATCAAGAAACTCATCTTGAGGGACAACATCCTGTACAGGCTCCGGAACACACTGGATGGACGGTCATATCAGCTGGTAATACCACAACATTTGCGACACTTTGCTCTGCATGGTGTTCATCAGGAAATGGGACATCCTGGCATTGATAGATCCTTCCAGTTAGCCCAGGAACGTTTCTTCTGGCCCAGTATGAGATCTGATGTTAAGGAATGGGTTGCAGTTTGTGGACGATGTATTCGTAGGAAAAGTATCCCACACAAAGCTCCGTTGGTACTACTACTCAACCACTAGAATTGGTGTGTATCGATTTTTTTAGCTTGGAGGAGTCCCGAGGTGGTGTGAAAGACATCTTAGTAGGCACAGATCACTTCACACGATACGCTGTCGCTGTTCCAACTCGCAATCAGACTGCAAGAACAACAGCTGAGGCCTTGTTCCACAATTTCATATGTCATTATGGATTTCCTCAAAGATAACATTCAGATCAGGGCAGGAATTTTGAATCCAAGGTAATTAGTGAACTTTGCCAAATTGGAAACATTCAGAAAAGTAGGACAACCCCTTACCATCCCATGGGTAACGGCAAATGTGAACGCTTTAATCGTACACTCCTGGGAATGCTGGGTACTGCACCATCTCCTGTGAAGAATAATTGGAAAGCCCACATTGCACCGTTGGTACATGCGTACAACTGTACCAGGAGTGAAACTACAGGATATAGTCCCCACTTCTTAATGTTCGGGCGCCAACCACGTCTACCAGTAGATATACTACTAGGGGTACGTGAAGATGTCAACAAAGAAGGATTCGAATACACAACCTATGCACAAGATCTGCGACAGCGTCTTCAAGATGCTTACAAGCTAGCGTCCTCTACATCGTCTAGGCTTCAATCGCACCATAAATGACGTTACGACCATCATTCTAAAGGTGCTACTCTGTCTGTAGGCGACAGAGTACTTCACAGGCAAACGGGATTCAAAGGACCTCATAAGTTGGAGAATCTTTGGTCCAAGGATGTGTTCATTGTTGTTGAACAACCGGACCCCACTATACCAGTGTTCAGAGTCCATCCTGAGGGTAAGACAGGGCCCGTCAAAACCCTACATCGGAACTTTCTGTTGCCAGTTGGATATATCCTTGAAGATGAAGACCTGGATCTTGCTGCTCCACAGCCTAGAAGGCCCCGCACAAGGGCGAGACGTGTAGCTGTTGTAGAGTCCAAGATTTCTTCAGGATCCTCAGATTCACAGGAGTCCCATGTAATTCTTCGGAAGGTTGTTGTTCCGGAACAGAATCAGTCGATGGTCAACGACGCAATTGCTAATGATATTTCAGATGTTTCTCACAACAAAGATGCCTTGCATAGCGTGGATCCAGTTGATGGTGCTGACGAGCTTGATGTATCCGCAGAATCACAAAATACTGCTTCATATAACTCTTCCGCGGACGTTGAGTCAGAAGACAAAAGTAGTGAGTCGCCACCTGAAACTGAAGGTTTCATGAACAGAGTTCAAGAAGTCGACCATGTACGACGTTCTGGTCGCATACGTAGGCAGCCTGATAGGTATCGCTTTGTAGATTTCAACTGATATGATTGATTGTTTGATTGATTGATTTATTTATTTTCAGGCTTATTGCTACCTTTGTATTGTATTTTTGAGTCGTGAATAAAGTTGCTTACCACCATTGTTTTTGTGTTTACTGTTCTCTTCTAATTCTTTGTGAGTGTCAAGGGACGACACTTTTAAAAACTAGGGGGTAGATGTAACGGACAGCATTTATCCAGACCGTCAGTGCAGGTAAGTACAGCGAGTACCTGATATGTATATATATGTGTATATGTAAATTTTGACAAGAAAGGCACCCCATAGGAGCTGCCGTCACCCTGTCATACATCCAGGCGTCTCGCATATATAAGCCCTCGTCACCCGGCGGGAATTGCAGTTGCCATTTTGAATGCCTGGAATGCATTGTAATGCTTTGACTGTTATTTCTACAGCTGAGTTATTATTACATATTTTATCAGATTCAGTGGCTAAAATATTCCATAAAGGTATGACTCGCCCATTTAGAATTCCTGGTTGCTGACAGGTCAGATTCCTGGTCGATTGATTGGTTTGTTCAATTACCGCACGGTCATTGCTCAGTAGTTGTATCTACCTGTATATATTCTTGTAAATATGTTATTCTGTTAATGGAAATGACCGTGCTATTCTATCGTAGCAGTTAGTAATGGTATAGATCTAGTATTCACCAATGTAACATGTTTTTGTCTTTTAGCTATGGGTTAACTTCCCATGAACTAGTAAACGTAGGTGTGGAATTATTTAGTGTGTACTCTGAATAACTATATATGTATATTATCCATTAAAACCTACAACTTAAACTATATTGTATGGTTTATTCAAGTGTATGTAAATAATGTATTTTATCAATATCTGTCATGTCGATATACAGGCAGTTGCCATTTTGAATGCCTGGAATGCATTGTAATGCTTTGACTGTAATTTCTACAGGGACCGCTGGCATGCAGACAATAAACGGTGTACAACCGAACATAACGGAGTCTGTCTGAGCGAGGACACACACACACACACAACACCAGTGCTCAACACCACAAAGCACTGAGTGTAACAATACCATATGTAATTCCAGTGTACCATCAGACTATGACACTAGTGGTATAATGTGTTGATGGAAATTTTTAAGGTTCGTTATTTAGCATATAGTAGAGCGAAAATTAATCCAGTATATGCCCTGATGAACCCGCAAAGAAATTTGAACATACTGAGAACACTCAAGATATGTTACCATATAGCGATAATATCATTTCTGTTTACCGGTTATGGTTCGATAAGGAATTGACATGGCATTTTGTCCGCCGTCAGTCGTCCACATCATCATTTCATAATTTACGAATCGAATCCTTCTGACATTTTGAACAAAACACCTAAATACTTCAAATTATTACTTCTTTTCGAAATAGCGGCCATGTATTCGACGAACAAAAGCTGTCATCCAATAGTTGGCGTCACGGAGAGGGAAAACGTATGACGTCATTTGCAGGTCATCGATACAATGTCGACACCGACTTTAGCGAGTCGTCTATGAACAAGGTTGCTGTGAATATGTGTAGCATGATCGTTGATATAAATAAAAAATGAACATACCATGAAAGGCGTATCGACTTACTACGTACTGCATGTCTCACCACTAACTAAAATATGTATCATCACCAACATTATATATCGATAAATGGTACAAGTAAACGACATGAGCTTTAGATCCTGTGAGTTCATATATAAAATATCTGCCACTCTTCTGAAGTCAACGATCGGAGTATTGTTTTCTTTACTAGGATGAATTTATTGTGATTATGACATGCTGTGTCACTAAGTGAAGTGTCACATACTCTGGATCAGAAAGCCTTTTGTACGACTATCAAGTGATTGACGATTACAAATGAAGCCGTCTATATTGTAGAAGGCTTCATTGGTCATACTCATCCAAACATTCTAATAATTAGCCCAAAGGCTAAGATAGGTTACCGGACAATTTTGGTTTGGCCATGGCAGCATTGGCAGGTAACAGACCTTGAGATTTACCAGTAAAGGTTCGCAGTGGGAACATATGACCAAGGATCCTTGATATGACCTTGAGATTTACCAATCAAGGTCCTTTCAGGGTCATCGAAGGTCAAATTCAAGGTCACCACACAAGTCGCCATATATGACTTCCCATTTGAAAGTGCCAATTTCTAAGAATCTTAGTGTCCAAATTTTTTTTCAAAGGGTGAAAAAATTTTTTTTCCTAGAAATGACCCAAAATGGATAGTACTGCGATTTGGGGCGAACAAATTTTTTTTCGCTGACCCGCCAAAAATTCAAAATGGCCGCCACACGGAGACCGGCGATTCAAGGGCAACCAAACTTATACATATCACAGAGGTATATGAGGGGAATCTTTTAAAACCAAAAACTCAAAACTGATCAGACAGTTTTCGATAAAATGGCCGTCAAAGTCCAAAATTGAGCGTTTTTCGACAAAAACGGCCGCCATTTCGAAAAAATGCGAAAATCAAAAAAAAAAAAAAACTTCCTTCTCAAAATATCTTTAGGCATTTTTTTTGCGAAAGTTCAGAAAGATTCGATCGTAAACTTTAAAGATAAAAATGTTACCGCCGGACGGACAGACGTGCGAACGGATGGGCGTTACGGGCGGACCCAATGTTAAATTTCCTATCTTAACTTTCCACGTAAGTCCTGAAAAAATCCCCGTAAGGCCGCACTTGTGGCTTAAACTGTGGTTGTGGGGCGTTTTCAGCTTTATTCCCCCTAAGAAATCCCTGTAAACCCTTCTGGTATGCCCGGACGGACGGACGGACGGACGACGGACGCAACGCCATGCCAATAGGTTATCGGACCAAAGGTTCGGTAACCTAAAACAACGTAATATAGGCAGTCATTTGTAAATTTATTCATGACGAATGAAATCCCTACAACGTGAATGCAACATGGATATGTTGTTTAATGATAAGTATTGAGTATCTCGAATATATAGTTAGCCACATTCGAAATTAACCGAATATGGATATCACTATTCATATTCATTATCAAGTCGTTCTGTTGCTCCGGTAATGAGAGTGTATCTGGACAAAAAAAATAAATCTAGGTGGCGGTTCCGGACTTTTATTTCAGTTCACACATTCTTATGTTCAGTGTGGTGATTCGAACTTCATAGATCTGATGATCAATAACTCTAGCTGCAACGTGCAGACATATCTATCTATCTATCTAGCACACATCATTCTTTCTTGCTTAGCAGCAAAACAATACCGAGTATTGTTTCCGGTACGTAAACAGATCCCCCTTCATATCCATGTCATCGATCGTGAATAAAACATATTATATTGATTTTTGGTGGCATGTAGGAACACGAAAAGTTTTCTCTCGGTGAATCTGGTTTTGCTGTCATCTGGTGTTGATCCGGTGAGACGAAAATGGCAGTTAATCCCAGATCTTTTACAACATTTATTTTGTTCATGATTACATGTCGCTGTGCGACACAGTTGATATACTATCGTAGTTATTATCGGATGTCTTTCAAAGATGTCAATAAGAAACCACATATTTCTGGACTGTATGATACTATACAAACGGACAACTGGTCGAGGTGTTTGAGGAAATGTAACCCTGCCACTGGTTGTCGGGTTGTTGTAATTCAGGTCAACACCAGTTCATGTCGTTTCTACAACACTCTGGATCTTACGGCGTCATTGGAGCAATCAGAGAAAGCTGCGGTCGTGGAAAATTGTAAGTATTAGTATACACTCATTCACTTTAACCTTTTCCAACACTAACAAATTTGGCCGAGGAACCTCAAATATAATGGACGATGTAGCTACGAGCAGTTATAAAAACACACTGGTGTCGCAAAGGGCAGACGGTGTGTAAAATATGTTTGAATTAGTGCCTGACTCTTCACCAGCAAACTGAAAGTTATTTGTTTTCCAAATCGTAAACCCAGAATGTACATGATAAAAACCTGAATAACTGATCAAAACCCAAAGGCTAAGAAGATCATCACTATATATATTCAGTAAAACCAAAGGCTGACTAAATACTCGCACCCAAAGCCACACTGGTGAGTTGCATACTCTGATTTACACAAACTTGTTGATTTCAAAAGATTGCACCACTACAAAACCGAGCAAATGCACAAAATTGTGTGCGGACCCAACTTTTTCCATTTTTGTGATAGAGGTCTGAAATTCGGTAAATAATTGCCCATTGACTCCCGTGTGAAGTATGCCAAGTTATAGAACGATAGCATTTAACATCGCAAAAATATCACCGAAAAACTGTGTAAACGAGATAGAGAAATCAGAGTATAGTAAACCGTTCAATTTTTGGTATTCTACGTGATGATATATATGAGATATATCATTTCTTCTGGTGGTTCCGATGCTGTCCCATGAAACAGATGAATATTTCATGTTGTTGTTCCAAATAACATTTGAAAGCTTTGAATCTGAAAGCCTCGAGGCCACGTGTTCAGAGAGTCGTGTGTGGGAATATTTGAATCCTATTTCACAGGATAGAAGCGCGATGACTAAAATGTTCACATGATTGTCCACGAAGCACACATATAATAGATAACACTATAGTGATTTTGAAGTCGTTTACATCGTTTTTTTTTTTTTGCTGATATTTTTGCTATGCTAAATGGAACACTCGTGCGTAACGAAGAGGCAATACCACAGCGAAATTGCGTGCTTAAATAACAATTTCTTGTTTTGAAAGTAACAAGTAGTGTTTGAAACCAGGGTTTTGAAAGTTAGTTGCCGTTTGCTTCATGGACATGAATCTGGTGTATCTAATTGGACTCCGAAAGCTGACGTTTATATTTTTACTGCAATAGCCAGACCACAAACTGGCCATTTCCCTTCATACGAATTCACCATTTGTGTTTGCAGTGGTGCACCCCGTGAATGCAGCTCTAGGGACCAGCGTCACCTGCTCTTCGGCGAGAACAGTCAATAATGGCCACTGTGAAGGTGCAGTTGATGGTATTGTACCACAGATGTCTGATGTGGATGACAGAACAATGTGGATTGCAGCAAGGGACATGTCAACAGGCGCCCGTGATTGGATCAGACTGACCTTCTCTGAGCCGAAGGACGTTCTCGCTGTCGAGCTGTACAACAGATGCCGTGACGGGACTCAGTGCGCTGTCTTGGACGTCACCTTCAGCGATGGGTCCCTCAGAACGGTATGAGCATATGCTGAATGACAGCTGTCCGGTCGTACTTTCGCGTTGCAGATTCGGGCAATGTAGTAATGTCAGTGTGTTTTCCGAGACAAGCGTCTACCTGTCATTAGTTAAATCGCTATTTCTATTTCCAACTTCTGTTTCTCATTAATTTCCTTGAAGCTTTTGTTCAAACTGCAAAAAATTCATGACACTCAACTTTTCCTGTATGTCACGAGGAAGCAGCTATAATGGGGAAAGAACTTAATCTCCGTATTCCAGAAATATGATCAATATTCTTTACTTGAATTTGCATGGAAAATCACAACAATTTGAAAGCAAAATCGCTCGATTATGTTTGGATTATGTAGAGTTTGCATTACATTGTTGTAGAGAACGGTTCACTTTTATGCAAAACAATAGGTACAATTAGGATCGTGGATCAATTGGAAAACCTATCCATGTTTTTTTTTTTTTTTAAAAACCTACAAAACATAATTTTTTTCAATAATATGTTCAATTTCGATATTATCTACATGCGCAACGTTTATATTTCAATTTCGATATTATCTACATGCGCACACACTTTCAAAAGTAACGTCTATCAAAACATTTGATTTCTCCACTTTGTACACAACTATACCTCATTCTGAACTGAAATCTCAGCTTAAAAAATTAATCAATAATTCATTTTTCTCTAAAAAGGGACAACGTCGGTACCACTATATTGTAGTTAAATATAATACCGCTTATTTTGTTAAAGGCGACTCTGATGCACCATACAAATATACTGAAATAGATGTGGTAAATATGGTTAATTTTCTGATTGATAATATTTTTGTGGAATTTGGTGGTCGAATATTTCAACAAACTATTGGTATTCCCATGGGTACAAACTGTGCACCATTATTGGCAGACCTGTTTTTATACTCATATGAATCAGATTTTATCCAACATTTACAAAGAGGAGGTTCTAAGAAACTAACATGTAATTTTAATTTCACTTTCCGATACATAGATGATGTATTGTCGCTAAATAATCCCAAGTTTGGTGATTATTTGGATGTCATATATCCTAAGGAACTTGAAATTAAGGATACTACAGAATCCGCTAATTTTTCCAACTATCTAGACCTGAGGTTGGAGATTGATAATGATTCTAACCTGTCAACTAGATTATATGACAAACGTGATGATTTCAATTTTTCCATAGTCAATTTCCCTTTTCTAAGCAGCAACATTCCTATGTCACCGGCATATGGTGTGTTTGTTTCTCAACTCATACGCTATTCCAGAGCTAGTTGCAAATATGAGGACTTTGTCTATCGAAGTGCCCAGCTAGTCTCTAAACTGCTACGACAAGGATATGTTTTACCAAGACTTATCGCTGCGTTTAAGAAATTCTATGGACGTCATCATGATCTGGTTGATAAATACAGCAAATCCATGTCTGCCATGCAACTAGATCTATTTTCATGTTAATTTTGGGGAATTCATGACGGGTGCCACTAGTGGGGCAGGAAATGCTCACTCTTTCCGGAACACCTGATTTCACCTCCTGATGGCCATTTACGGGGGTTCATGAGTTTCCCTGTCATTTTTGTTTTCTCTCACTTCGTATGCCTGATATGACTTTCTGTCCCCGGACTATGAGATTGGATAACGGACCCTGTTTTGTTTGCTCGGAATACTTGATACTGGGTATTGATTCCACGTCTATATCCATTCAAAATTGCCCTTCATGAATCCATGGAAATAAGAAGACAGCTCATGTCCCGATCCTGTCATAGCACATACCATTTATATGTTCATTATTGATAAGGGGGTAGTTATGATTTTATGAAGTAGGCGATAGTAACATGTTCCTGGCTAAGGTTGCATACTGATTCTGACCACATATTCACACAAGCTACTGTCAATGACTTGCTATCACAGCAGTCCACATCACAAACCCACACACGGAACGTACGAACAAATCACAAACACCGACAAACATCTTGGGGAAATTTCAACATACATGAAACACTTGTCTCCATGCATCCCTTATAAACTATTCAATTGAAAACCACTCAGTCACTGCTTTTAAAATAACCTCGGTTTCCCGAAAAGATATAGTTTATCGTATGATTTAACGCGTCAATCGAGCTAAATGCTGAAGCGTCTCTCTGAATATGCCGTGATCAATGAAATCACCTGCCATATCCTGATCGAATTCAGTAATGACGGCACACTTCTGGCTTTAATGTCTGGCTTACAATAGTTAAGATGACTTTTGATGAGTTGATTTTTCCACACATAATGAATAACTATACATCCTGTATACAGTTATGAAATATATCTTATCTTGCAGATCAACAGAATGTGCAATGGTGTCGAGACCATTCACGACTGTACCGACCAACCAGCTGAGACGTACACCATTCACCACACAGCGACCACCAACGTGAAAATAGCCTGCTCCATTCCTTGTCCAAGCAACACCCCAATTTATTTCGGTCTCCGAGAGGTGTTGATTTGGGCCATGTGAAAGTCGAATAGCTGCATTGTGCGAGCCTACGTTACAGTTTGAGTTGATCTGTCAGGAGAATGGATTTATAAAAAGATTTACTTTCACCCAATCATTCAGTACATCCACTCTCACTGGTATTATGTCAAACCTAACATAATTTGTTTCATTTAATTACTGTAATTTAAATTTTGCATCTCGTTGACTGAAGATTTTTCTGTGAAAAAAAATTTCCTTGAAGATTTCTGACTGAAACAAGCATAAAAGTCCTTCGGATAGATTCCAAAATGTAGCCTCACGCTTGATAAAAATACTAGATGAGAAATGCAACAGTTCTGAGTACTGCAGTTGCCTTAAAACGAAGCCCCATATTTGAAGCGAGATGCGGATGCAGTCATGGATTTAAAGCATAGGTGATAGTTATGGAAGGGGTGGAAATTATGAACGCGGTAATAATTCTGAGGTGGTAATTATAAACGCGGTGGAAATTATAAACGAGGTGAAAATTATGAGGTGATAATATAGATGGGGTGGATATTATAAACTCGGTGAATATTGTGAAGTGACAATTATAAATGGGGTGGAAATTATAAACGCGGTGAAAATTATGAGGTGATGATATAAATGAGGTGGATATTATGATCTCGGCGAATATTATGAGGTGATAATTAGAGATGGGGTGAGAAATGCACGAATGTAATTGGCGGTAATGAGCCACCGTACACTACCGTATTAGTTAATGAGACATTTTCTGCGAACTGTGACAACATACACGTGCGGGGCATGGTGACTGTGAATGATATTCATTCAAAACAGAACAAAAATAAAATGCCCAAATGAAATTCATTCTGTGAAATCCCAACCGTGTATGTATGGATGATCAACCATGTTCATATGATATGTTAAAGTCACCCTTGTTGAAGGCAATGTAAGACTCAGTTATAACCGTGATCCTCTCCTACGGTGGAATGTTCTATAATCCTCCACCATGCTTATTGCATCTGTAATACATAATGCAGCTACATCACTTACCCAGGAACCCCTTTGTGTATAGATCTGCAAGATATGGTCTCCAAGATGGTTTAAGGGATTGGTGGTAGAGATACCACTCGTAGTACAACTGGGTTTAAACCAATATGATAACCCTGTGATATCACGGCACGCATTAATGTACGACAAATAAAGCCCATATTGAGGTCTGTGCTCCTATTGTTGTACTGCCACTGCATGTAATCACCGGGTGTGACATTACACTGCTCCATTTTGCAGATACAAGTAGAAACCTATGTCACTTGCTCGGCTCACCAAAAGGGTTTCAGTCGTGCCTTGCCATCTTCACAACAGAGAGAGCAGCAAAGCCTCAATTGCTGAGGCTCAAGTGCCACAGTGGAACTAAGCCCCCTTTCTACTACAAATAGACCTGTTAAGATACCTTGTTCGCGGATTTTCTTGATCCCATTGATTTCGGGTGGGAACTACGAGCTGGTAACCTCCTACATCTCGGCTCGAATGGGGCTACTGCAACAGAGCGACTGCTTAAACTTATCTACTCTGATGGTCGAGTGGATTGCAAGAAGTATAAAATAATTTGAAGCTTGTAATTTGTGTTGTACAAAAAATGTTTGGTAATGTTGCACAAACATATATGCTGATTGCTTCTTTGGCGAAGAAGCAATATAAATGGTATAGTTTTTTTTATTCGCACCATATCTCTGATATATGTCGCAAAGCATACTAATTTCGGTTACCATGTTATATCTGTCACGGAAGTTGAAATAACCGGAAACGTGATCCTGCGAAATTTACAGGTTTCGATGGCATCCCTTTTGATCTCTAAGACAACCACCAATCACATTTTCTTTGGGTCTTGATCCAATATGAATTGGATACGACAATCAATGTCAAATTTCATGTATAAATGACGTGTATGAATATTCTGAACAAAGGGGCCAAATTGCCTGATCAACGCATCGGACATATTCGTGGTTCTGAATGCATGTCTTATGAATTTCAAGGTTTGATTTGTTCATGTCCGATTTGATGCATACATTTTCATACGTTCTAGCGTGCACTTAACCCACATGTTCATACGTATAAAAATACGAAAATGGACGAACTCATGAGACTTGGTCCTCAGTATCGATGGTACGAAGTTCAGTTGTTTTAGTTCAGAAAAAAATGCTCTAATTATGAACGTTTTTGTGTTCATTGTTGACCCATACCGGCACGTACAAATCGCACGATTCCAGACGATTTCTAGAAGAGAATATTTATGAAACTTCTCAAAAAAAAAAAAATTCTTTATGACAGTTACGGAACACATTTTGTGCGAGTACATGGTAGACTACTAGATTATTCGTAAGGGATACAGCCAGACATGATCCAGTCTCCAAGTTCCATGGTGTTGTGTGTAGTTTGAACCTCAAAGTAGCAGAAATATCATCTTGTTTACTACAGACACCTTCTATAAAAATGTGGTGTGTACTCTAAATATTAAACTACATGTTGCTTAACTTGTGTGGTATTTTGTATATTTGCTGTGGAAACGAAAATCCTTTCAAAACACACTCAGTAGAAACTATACGCTCTTGAGAAAACAATTAAACGACGTGGTGATACGTGTGATGTGATGTTTCATGTAGTATGTGGTGAATTAGAAAAGAAATAGAAATAGAAGAGAATTGTATTTCGTATCATAGCCTCTCAATGGCCTGGGATCCATGTGACTGTTGTGAGGTGATAATTATAGATGGGGTGGATATTATAAACCCGGTGAATATTGTGAGGTGGTAATTATAAACGGGGTGGAAATTATAAACGCGGTGAAAATTATGAGGTGATAATATAAATGAGGTGGATATTATGAACTCGGCAAATATTGTGAGGTGATAATTAGAGATGGGGTGAGAAATGCACGAATGTAATTGGCGGTAATGAGCCACCGTACACTACCGTATTAGCTAATGAGACATTTTTCTGCGGTCTGTGACAACATACACGTGCGGGGCATGGTGACTGTAAATGATATTCATTCAAAACAGATCAAAAATAAAATGCCCAAATGAAATTCATTATGTGAAATCCCAACCGTGTATGTATGGATGATCAACCATGTTCATATGATATGTTAAAGTCACCCTTGTTGAAGGCAATAAAAGACTCAGTTATAACCGTGATCCTCTCCTACTGTGGAATGTTCTATAATCCTCCACCATGCTTATTGCATCTGTAATACATAATGCAGCTACATCACTTACCCAGGAACCCCTTTGTGTGTAGATCTGCAAGATATGGTCTCCAAGATGGCTCAATGGATTGGTGGTAGAGATACCACTCGTAGTACAACTGGGTTTAAACCAATATGATAACCCTGTGATATCACGGCACGCATTAATGTACGACAAATAAAGCCCATATTGAGGTCTGTGCTCCTATTGTTGTACTGCCACTGCATGTAATCACCGGGTGTGACATTACACTGCTCCATTTTGCAGATACAAGTAGAAACCTATGTCACTTGCTCGGCTCACCAAAAGGGTTTCAGTCGTGCCTCGCCATCTTCACAACAGAGAGAGCAGCAAAGCCTCAATTGCTGAGGCTCAAGTGCCACAGTGGAACTAAGCCCCCTTTCTACTACAAATAGACCTGTTAAGATACCTTGTTCGCGGATTTTCTTGATCCCATTGATTTCGGGTGGGAACTACGAGCTGGTAACCTCCTACATCTCGGCTCGAATGGGGCTACTGCAACAGAGCGACTGCTTAAACTTATCTACTCTGATGGTCGAGTGGATTGCAAGAAGTATAAAATAATTTGAAGCTTGTAATTTGTGTTGTACAAAAAATGTTTGGTAATGTTGCACAAACATATATGCTGATTGCTTCTTTGGCGAAGAAGCAATATAAATGGTATAGTTTTTTTTATTCGCACCATATCTCTGATATATGTCGCAAAGCATACTAATTTCGGTTACCATGTTATATCTGTCACGGAAGTTGAAATAACCGGAAACGTGATCCTGCGAAATTTACAGGTTTCGATGGCATCCCTTTTGATCTCTAAGACAACCACCAATCACATTTTCTTTGGGTCTTGATCCAATATGAATTGGATATGACAATCAATGTCAAATTTCATGTATAAATGACGTGTATGAATATTCTGAACAAAGGGGCCAAATTGCCTGATCAACGCATCGGACATATTCGTGGTTCTGAATGCATGTCTTATGAATTTCAAGGTTTGATTTGTTCATGTCCGATTTGATGCATACATTTTCATACGTTCTAGCGTGCACTTAACCCACATGTTCATACGTATAAAAATACGAAAATGGACGAACTGATGAGACTTGGTCCTCGGTATGGATGGTACGAAGTTCAGTTGATTCAGTTCAGAAAAAAATGCTCTAATTATGAACGTTTTTGCGTTCATTGTTGACCCATACCGGCACGTACAAATCGCACGATTCCAGACGATTTCTAGAAGAGAATATTTATGAAACTTCTCAAAAAAAATAATTCTTTATGACAGTTACGGAACACATTTTGTGCGAGTACATGGTAGACTACTAGATTATTCGTAAGGGATACAGCCAGACATGATCCAGTCTCCAAGTTCCATGGTGTTGTGTGTAGTTATAGATGGGGTGGATATTATAAACTCGGTGAATATTGTGAGGTGACAATTATAAATGGGGTGGAAATTATAAACGCGGTGAAAATTATGAGGTGATGATATAAACGAGGTGGATATTATGATCACGGCGAATATTATGAGGTGATAATTAGAGATGGGGTGAGAAATGCACGAATGTAATTGGCGGTGGTAATGAGCCACCGTACACTACCGTATTAGTTAATGAGACATTTTTCTGCGGACTGTGACAACATACACGTGCGGGGCATGGTGACTGTAAATGATATTCATTCAAAACAGATCAAAAATAAAATGCCCAAATGAAATTCATTATGTGAAATCCCAACCGTGTATGTATGGATGATCAACCATGTTCATATGATATGTTAAAGTCACCCTTGTTGAAGGCAATAAAAGACTCAGTTATAACCGTGATCCTCTCCTACGGTGGAATGTTCTATAATCCTCCACCATGCTTATTGCATCTGTAATACATAATGCAGCTACATCACTTACCCAGGAAACCCTTTGTGTATAGATCTGCAAGATATGGTCTCCAAGATGGTTCAATGGATTGGTGGTAGAGATACCACTCGTAGTACAACTGGGTTTAAACCAATATGATAACCCTGTGATATCACGGCACGCATTAATGTACGACAAATAAAGCCCATATTGAGGTCTGTGCTCCTATTGTTGTACTGCCACTGCATGTAATCACCGGGTGTGACATTACACTGCTCCATTTTGCAGATACAAGTAGAAACCTATGTCACTTGCTCGGCTCACCAAAAGGGTTTCAGTCGTGCCTCGCCATCTTCACAACAGAGAGAGCAGCAAAGCCTCAATTGCTGAGGCTCAAGTGCCACAGTGGAACTAAGCCCCCTTTCTTCTACAAATAGACCTGTTAAGATACCTTGTTCGCGGATTTTCTTGATCCCATTGATTTCGGGTGGGAACTACGAGCTGGTAACCTCCTACATCTCGGCTCGAATGGGGCTACTGCAACAGAGCGACTGCTTAAACTTATCTACTCTGATGGTCGAGTGGATTGCAAGAAGTATAAAATAATTTGAAGCTTGTAATTTGTGTTGTACAAAAAATGTTTGGTAATGTTGCACAAACATATATGCTGATTGCTTCTTTGGCGAAGAAGCAATATAAATGGTATAGCTTTTTTTATTCGCACCATATCTCTGATATATGTCGCAAAGCATACTAATTTCGGTTACCATGTTATATCTGTCACGGAAGTTGAAATAACCGGAAACGTGATCCTGCGAAATTTACAGGTTTCGATGGCATCCCTTTTGATATCTAAGACAACCACCAATCACATTTTCTTTGGGTCTTGATCCAATATGAATTGGATACGACAATCAATGTCAAATTTCATGTATAAATGACGTGTATGAATATTCTGAACAAAGGGGCCAAATTGCCTGATCAACGCATCGGACATATTCGTGGTTTGAATGCATGTCTTATGAATTTCAAGGTTTGATTTGTTCATGTCCGATTTGATGCATACATTTTCATACGTTCTAGCGTGCACTTAACCCACATGTTCATACGTATAAAAATACGAAAATGGACGAACTGATGAGACTTGGTCCTCGGTATCGATGGTACGAAGTTCAGTTGATTCAGTTCAGAAAAAAATGCTCTAATTATGAACGTTTTTGCGTTCATTGTTGACCCATACCGGCACGTACAAATCGCACGATTCCAGACGATTTCTAGAAGAGAATATTTATGAAACTTCTCAAAAAAAATAATTCTTTATGACAGTTACGGAACACATTTTGTGCGAGTACATGGTAGACTACTAGATTATTCGTAAGGGATACAGCCAGACATGATCCAGTCTCCAAGTTCCATGGTGTTGTGTGTAGTTTGAACCTCAAAGTAGCAGAAATATCATCTTGTTTACTACAGACACCTTCTATAAAAATGTGGTGTGTACTCTAATATTAAACTACATGTTGCTTAACTTGTGTGGTATTTTGTATATTTGCTGTGGAAACGAAAATCCTTTCAAAACACACTCAGTAGAAACTATACGCTCTTGAGAAAACAATTAAACGACGTGGTGATAAGTGTGATGTGATGTTTCATGTAATATGTGGTGAATTAGAAAAGAAATAGAAATAGAAGAGAATTGTATTTCGTATCATAGCCTCTCAATGGCCTGGGATCCATGTGACTTTTGTGAGGTGATAATTATAGATGGGGTGGATATTATAAACCCGGTGAATATTGTGAGGTGGTAATTATAAACGGGGTGGAAATTATAAACGCGGTGAAAATTATGAGGTGATAATATAAATGAGGTGGATATTATGAACTCGGCAAATATTGTGAGGTGATAATTAGAGATGGGGTGAGAAATGCACGAATGAAATTGGCGGTAATGAGCCACCGTACACTACCGTATTAGTTAATGAGACATTTTCTGCGGTCTGTGACAACATACACGTGCGGGGCATGGTGACTGTAAATGATATTCATTCAAAACAGATCAAAAATAAAATGCCCAAATGAAATTCATTATGTGAAATCCCAACCGTGTATGTATGGATGATCAACCATGTTCATATGATATGTTAAAGTCACCCTTGTTGAAGGCAATAAAAGACTCAGTTATAACCGTGATCCTCTCCTACGGTGGAATGTTCTATAATCCTCCACCATGCTTATTGCATCTGTAATACATAATGCAGCTACATCACTTACCCAGGAACCCCTTTGTGTGTAGATCTGCAAGATATGGTCTCCAAGATGGTTTAAGGGATTGGTGGTAGAGATACCACTCGTAGTACAACTGGGTTTAAACTAATATGATAACCCTCTAATATCACGGCACACATTAATATACGACAAATAAAGCCCATATTGAGGTCTGTGCTCCTACTGTTGTACTGCCACCGCATGTAATCACCGGGTGTGACATTACACTGCTCCATTTTGCAGATACAAGTAGAAACCTATGTCACTTGCTCGGCTCACCAAAAGGGTTTCAGTCGTGCCTCGCCATCTTCACAACAGAGAGAGCAGCAAAGCCTCAATTGCTGAAGCTCAAGTGCCACAGTGGAACTAAGCCCTCTTTCTACTACAAATAGACCTGTTAAGATACCTTGTTCGCGGATTTTCTTGATCCCATTGATTTCGGGTGGGAACTACGAGCTGGTAATCTCCTACATCTCGGCTCGAATGGGGCTACTGCAACAGAGCGACTGCTCAAACTTATCTACTCTGATTGTCGAGTGGATTGCAAGAAGTATAAAATAATTTGAAGCTTGTAATTTGTGTTGTACAAAAAATGTTTGGTAAAGTGAAGTTCATCCATCAGTGAAACACGCTTTTTGGCCGTTGTTTTGTTTTGGATAATCGGATCAACTTGAAATTTTGTGTTCCTCAATTGGGTATCATGCCGTAATTTTTCACAAAATTTCAGAATTCTATCTAGAAAATTGAAAAGGTTGGCAATCTACCCCAATGTTAAATTTCAGTCGCAAATGGGATCAAGTAAATTTCAACAAATTCAGGGCTTTTATCGTGTTTATGCCCATACAGAATGAACCCATTGCGTACATATTCGTGGTTCTCAATACATGTCTTATGAATTTCAAGGTTTGATTTGTTCATGTCCGATTTGATACATACATTTCCTGTGTTTACGTTCTAGTGTGCACTTAAACCACATGTTCATACGTATAAAAATATGAAACTGGACGAACTGATATGAATTGGTCCTCGGTATCGATGGTACGAAGTTCAGTTGATACATCTATACTCAAATATTTAGAAAATATTGTGTGATCAAATATTCTATCATCTGTGAAATATGTAAATAACATTGAATATTAATAATATATGTATATATTTTAAAAACAATATGCTATATACCAGTGTTTTATAGCTTTGTGTCATATTTATTTACTTCCTTCGTATTGGCTATGAGTCGTGGAAACGTGGGAACAATTTTTGTTTTGAAGAATGGAATATCATGGTAACCAGGTATCACGTTCGTGCATTTTTCTTACTAATAGACGTGGAATCAATACCCAGTATCAAGTATTACGAGCAAACAAAACAGGGTCCGTTATCCAATCTCATAGTCCGGGGACAGAAAGTCATATCAGGCATACGAAGTGAGAGAAAACAAAAATGACAGGGAAACTCATGAACCCCCGTAAATGGCCATTAGGAGGTGAAATCAGGTGTTCCGGAAAGAGTGAGCATTTCCTGCCCCACTAGTGGCACCCGTCATGAATTCCCCAAAATTAACATGAAAATAGATCTAGTTGCATGGCAGACATGGATTTGCTGTATTTATCAACCAGATCATGATGACGTCCATAGAATTTCTTAAACGCAGCGATAAGTCTTGGTAAAACATATCCTCGTCGTAGCAGTTTAGAGACTAGCTGGGCACTTCGATAGACAAAGTCCTCATACTTGCAACTAGCTCTGGAATAGCGTATAAGTTGAGAAACAAACACACCATATGCCGGTGACATAGGAATGTTGCTGCTTAGAAAAGGGAAATTGACTATGGAAAAATTGAAATCATCACGTTTGTCAAATAATCTAGTTGACAGGTTAGAATCATTATCAATCTCCAACCTCAGGTCTAGATAGTTGGAAAAATTAGCGGATTCTGTAGTATCCTTAATTTCAAGTTCCTTAGGATATTATCTAAATGATACTAGATGATTATCTAAATGATACTAGATAATCTACACAAAAGGTCCAAAACTGTTATTTGGGTGCAAATTTGTACACCCTTCCAGTATTGATGGTTTATTTTTTACCCAAATGACTGGAATTGGGATGCACATGATACAATATAGTTTCGCGTAAATCATCATCTAATTGGTTGAAAATTACTTTCTATGTATAAATGGGGTTATATTTGTTCTTCAATGACATCCTCGTCATGTTGGAACCGATGAAAAAATGCTCTAATTATGATCGTTTTTGCGTTCATTGTTGACCTATACCGGCACGTGGAAATCGCACGATTCCAGACGATTTGTAGAAGAGAATATTTATGAAACTGCTCTAAAAAAAAATTCTTGATGAAAGTTACGAAACACATGTTGTGCGAGTACATGGTAGACTACTGGATTATTCGTGAGGGATACGGCTTGACATGATCCAGTCTCCAAGTTCCATGGTGTTGTGTGTAGTTTGAACCTCAAAGTAGCAGAAATATCATCTTGTTACCACAGACACCTTCTGTACACACCAAATGTGGTGTGTACTCTAAATATTAAACTACATGTTGCTTAACTTGTGTGGTATTTTGTATATTTGCTGTGGAAACGAAAATCCTTTCAAAACACAATCAGTAGAAACTATAGGCTCTTGGGAAAACAATTAAATGACTTGGTGATACGTGTGATGTGATGTTTCATGTAATATGTGGTGAATTAGAAAATAGAAGAGAATTGTATTTCGTATCATAGCATCTCAATGGCCTGGGATCCATGTGACTTTGTTACATCAAAAGGCAACTCATTACAACAGTGTTAGAGGGCTGGTGCTTAGCTGTTCAGGGGATGTAGAATCGTGCTAATTTTTTTAGCCGGTTGACAAACGCCAAAGACGCACTCTATTTGACAATGCTAAAACCAACTAACTACGGCCGGGTAATCAATTGTCCCACTTTCATATACACCCTGCAGCATGTCTTAAGTCGGTGACGACCTATTTCTTTTGTCTAGGGGTCAGGTCATGTTATTGTCACCGACTTGAGCTCAGATTTTGGGGGCGAAACCTCGACACTCTGTAAGAAAAAATCAATTTCTGCAATATGAGGTATATATACAGTAACTGAGGGGGATGATGCGATGTCTGAGATACTACTGCCCATTTATGTAACTCACAAATGTTAATAGCAGTTGATATTCCCCAGAAATAAGGTTTCTTCCGCCGATATTTACCCCAATTCTGACACGGTGATCCCAATCATCGTCATTTTCAAGAACTTCTGGACATTGTCTTCCAATAATTTCGACACGGGAGTTACGATAATCATCTCATGTTTCATATATCCTGTGCATATGCACAAATATATTGTAATTTTTCACTTATGCCTAAATTACCCCCATGCTTGTCGTGACACCGATTTGAGGCAAGCGTCACCTACTTAGGTATACATTTTATAGTGTATAACATACCCCTTCTTTGAGTGAGTGCAAGTCTACAATGAGTTCTTACGGTTATAGCGCTGTCATATTCGTGGTATCGTGGCCCGCATGTAGTAATATATTGTGTAGTATACATCCCAACAACATTTCGTAAGACCGGGTTATTGATATAATTAATTTTTTCGAAGCTGCAGCTTCGACTGGGACCACATTGTGACTGGGGCCACATTTTGAATTGCTATTTCTCATTTCCAATTATGAATTCGAGCATAACGATGAAAAGAAAATAATATAACCATATGCTTTTTGATGTTCCAATACAGACCGTTGATTGAACATCGGTGGTGGCTACTGCCAGTCCTTTTCTGGAAAACTAACATCTTAAGTCGACGACGCTTGACTCAAATCTGTGACACGATGAACACGTGGAGTAATTTTTTTTAGGAATAACTGAAAAATTACAATATATATGTGCATATGGACAGGATATATGAAACATGAGATGATTATCATAATTCCCGTGTAGAGATTATTGAAATACAATGTATGAATGTTTTTGAAAATGACGATGAATGTGATCGCCGTGTCAAAATTGGGGTAAATATCGGCGGCAAAACCTTATTTTTGGGGAATATCAACCGCTACTGACATTTGTGAATTAAATAAACGGGCAGTAGTATCTCGGACATCGTATCATCAACCTCAGTTACTCTATATATGCATCAAATTGCAGAAATTGAATTTGTCTCAGCGTGTGTCGATGTTCTGTCAAAAAATTCTGAGCTCAAGTCGGTGACAATAACATGACCTGACCCCTAGGCCAAAGGAATAGGTCATTCACCGCCTTAAGATATGTTGCGGGGTGTATAAGTGTTTGTTGGAAACAAAATTGCTGTTAGGTCTCAATTTCACCATTAGTCGGGCATGTACGGGGGGTCCCTTTGCACCCCCCCCCCCCATGATCCTCCAAAACCAACTTTTTTCTCAAGGTTTTTTAATACTAATAAACATTACATATGTCTCCGGTTGCGCATCCATTGCAAAAATTGGTTTTCGGGCCATTTTTCAAAATGGCCGCCCCGCGAAATCTCGAATTTTGAGATTGCTTCACTTTAAGCTGCATAGGTCTACAAAATAAAATCTTTGTTACCATTTGCTGCTCATTGTAGGGGCCTTATACATTGTACATGAGAAAACAGTGGTTAAATAAACATTTATAATATGAATATGTCCATCAATCCAAGATGGCCGCCAAATTTAGATGATTTTTCACTAAAATGTCCATAACTCAGGACTGAGTCAACCTAGGATGTTCATTTTGGGGTCTATACCCAGGTTTTCATATACAGGGAATCCATTTAGACCAAAATAAATACAATCAAGCTATTTTTTTTGATGCATGCATCCAAGATGGCCGCCAAATTTAGATAATTTTTCACTAAAATGTCCATAACTTCGGACTGAGTCAACCTAGGATGTTCATTTTGGGTTCTATATCTAGGTTTTCATATACAGGGAATCCATTCAGACCAAAATAAATACAATCAAGCTATTTCTTTTGATGCATGTACACCTGCACACATGGTACACGCTACGCATTCATTTAGATATCTCTCGAAAATAGCCCCCTTGACACCCCTATGGTCTCAATTGTGGATCTTGCTTGGATATTTCTGATAGAGACTTTTACTGATTTGCAATCCCAATAAATCCATGAACAAATAGAGCTTGATTTGATTAGTTTTGTTAATTAACAGAAATCCAAGATGCCTGCCAAACACACCCCGAAAATTCAAGTTCGTAACTAATTGTGCTAATAAGATGTGTGATACTTACTTTCAAGGGTATTTTGGTATGTAGATTCCATTTTTGGTGTTATTCTAGCTATATAATATCAATTTAAAATGATAACAGCATCTCATTGAGATGGAAAGCGAATAAAAACATATTGTTATTTGAATTTATTCATACACTTATGCATTACGCATTACTCACCAACATGCTTGGGATATTTTTTATATCACAAACAGAGAACAATAATGTAGAATATCTTCATTGGCTATCTTAACACATGAACATGATGGAACATGGTACTATGATATTGGTACTGCTATATTGGCTGAATTGACATATTAACTGATGATGTCTTCACCATTGCCCTGCATTCTCTCGCAGTACAACGTTGTCTTGAGCTGTCCGACATCATACCACTCAACATCCTCTATCTCAGTTCTGGAAAATTCTACATCACTTTTGCCACAATAGTCTCATTCATTGATCTAGTCTCATTCATCGATCTAGACACACCTTCCTGTACGGGTTGCCACTCTCCTGGGGCTGAACAGTTGTAATGCAAGTGATGTCGGACAGCTCAAGACAACGTTGTTGTACTGCAAGAGAATGCAGGGCAATGGTGAAGACATCATCAACTAAAATGTCAATTCATCCAATATAGCAGTACCAATATCATAGTACCATGTTCCATCATGTTCATGTGTTAAGATAGCCAATGAAGATATTCTACATTATTGTTCTCTGTTTGTTAAAAAGTATCCCAAGCATGTTGGTGAGTAATGCGTAATGCATAAGTGTATGAATAAATTCAAATAACAATATGTTTTTATTTGCTTTCCATCTCAATGAGATGCTGTTATCGTTTTAAATTGATATTATATAGCTAGAATAACACCAAAAATGGAATCTACATACCAAAATACCCTTGAAAGTAAGTATCACACATCTTTATAGCACAATTAGTTACGAACTTGAATTTTCGGGGTGTGTTTAGCGGGCATCTTGGATTTCTGTTAATTAACAAAACTAATCAAATCAAGCTCTATTTGTTCAAGGATTTATTGGGATTGCAAATCAGTAAAAGTCTCTATCAGAAATATCCAAGCAAGATCCACAATTGAGACCATAGGGGTGTCAAGGGGGCTATTTTCGAGAGATATACAAATGAATGTGTAGCGTGTACCATGTGTGCAGGTGTACATGCATCGAAAGAAATAGCTTGATTGTATTTATTTTGGTCTGAATGGATTCCCTGTATATGAAAACCTAGATATAGACTCCAAAATGAACATCCTAGGTTGACTCAGTCCGAAGTTATGGACATTTCAGTGAAAAATTATCTAAATTTGGCGGCCATCTTGGATGCATGCATCAAAAGAAATAGCTTGATTGTATTTATTTTGGTCTAAATGGATTCCCTGTATATGAAAACCTAGGTATAGACCCCAAAATGAACATCCTAGGTTGACTCAGTCCGAAGTTATGGACATTTTAGTGAAAAATTATCTAAATTTGGTGGCCATCTTGGATTTATGGACATATTCATATTATAAATGTTTATTTAACCACTGTTTTCTCATGTACAATGTATAATGCCCCTGCAATGAGCAGCGAAAGGTAACAAAGATTTTATTTTGTAGACCTATGCAGCTTAAAGTGAAGCAATCTCATAATTCGAGATTTTGCGGGGCGGCCATTTTGAAAAATGGCCCAAAAACCAATTTTTGCAATGGATGCGCAACCGGAGACATATGTAATGTTTATTAGTATTAAAAAACCTTGAGAAAAAAGTTGGTTTTGGAGGATCATGGGGGGGGGGGGGTGCAAAGGGACCCCCCGTACATGCCCGACTACATCACATGTACTCTATCGACATATTCGTGAATGATTGAACGCTTGATAGAAGCCTGTGAAATGGACACAAGTCTTCAAAAAGGATACATTTTCAATCCCCAAACGGTGCTTAGCAAAACAGCTGCTCTCACTTTCAGATGTATTGATTTGAAACCACATCCTCAGATGTAACCACCGCACACTGCTTGTAGTTCAGAATGCTCTTATATCAACTGATCAAGCGATCCCAGTCATATGGGGCCCTAAATCATTTCAGCGCAGATCCGATTTCAAATGTGAGAATGTGTGCTTTTTGTATTGCAAGTCTGTAGTTTCAGAAATATGATTTGTATTGATACAAATTTTCAATGCACTGTCGATCCTACGACATGAGGAAATGTTTTGAAGGGGGACAATAGAACCTGGCAAACAATATTCTGGTCATGTCCTAAATGAGGCTTCTGGGTTGAGCTGGCTTTATGTAATCAACTGCTGATACAAATAATGATTCTTGTATAATTTGATATGTTCAATTCCTCACCAAGTTCAGCATTTTAGTATGAAGTAATGGCATTGATACATAAATTTTAAAACATTTTTACCCTCGCCCCGTAGGGGGGCGAGGGTATTGCAATTGGGTCTGTCCGTTTGTATGTCTGTTTGTTTGTCTGTCTGTCTGTCTGTCTGTCCGCGCGCATATCTCAAAGGAGAATGGTCTGATCAACATGAAACTAATAGGGATGAAGCGGTATCTCAGTGGCTCGGTCCTCCTCAAATCTGGTCAAAATCGGACAAAAACTGTTGCCATGGCAACGGAAAATGTAAAAATCAATAATTGACCATAACTCCGGTTCTATTCAAGATAATTTTTCTAACTAATTTTGTATTTTTCTATGGCCAATTCCTGATCATCTGATATATAACCCGTGGTCGTACGACCAAAACTCTCCATTATCGCCCGGTGTCGAAAAATTGGGGGTCACGGTTTCAATTTTTTTTGGCCAGCGACGTTTCAGTGCAAATGTCTGCGCTCATTACTCAAAGGCAAACGACCCGATCGATTTGAAATTTATAGGGCAAGAGTGCTATGGTGCTGACTCATTCCCTTCAGAATTTCCCTTCAGAAAATCGGATGAAAACGGTTGCCATGGCAACGGAAAAAAGAAAATCACATAATTGGCTTTAACTCCGGTTTTACTCGATATTAATTTTTCTAACTATTTTTATATTTTTCTTTGGCCATTTCCCGATCGTATGGTGTACGACCGATGGTCGTACGACGAAAACTCTCCATTATCGCCCGATGTCGAAAAATTGGGGGTCACGATTTCAGTTATTTTTGGCCAGCGACGTTTCAGTGCAAATGTCTGTGCTCATAACTCAAAGGCAAACAGTCCGATCGATTTGAAATTTATAGAACTAGAGTGCTATGATGGTGGCTCAGACCCTTCGAAATTTTGCCAAAATCGGATGAAAACGGTTGCCATGGCAACGGAAAAAAAGAAAATCACATAATTGGCTCTAACTCCGGTTCTATTTGATATTGATTTTTCCAACTATTTTTGTATTTTTCTTTGGCCAATTCCCGATCGTTTGGTGTACGACCGATGGTCGTACGACGAAAACTCTCCATTATCGCCGGATGTCGAAAAATTGGGGGTCACGATTTCGGTTATTTTTGGCCAGCGACGTTTCAGTGCAAATGTCTGCGCTCATAACTCAAAGGCAAACGGTTCGATAGATTTGAAATTTATAGGGCTGGAGTGCTATGGTAATGGCTCAGTCCCTTTCAAATTTTGAAAAAATAAAATCACATAATTGACTATAACTCTGGTTCTAATCAATATTAAATGTTCAACCTATTTTTGTATTTTTCTTTGGCCAATTCCCAATCGTATGGCGTACAACCGATGGTCTTAAGACCAAAACTCTCAATTATCGCCTAATTTTAGTGACTAAATCTGAAGGGCGAGGGTCTGCAATCTCTGATTGTCTCGTTTCCATTGTGGTCCTTTAAAAATCAGTGACAAAAAGTGGTGTATGAAGCCAAATAAGGTATAGAATATAATAGCATGAAATAATAACATGAGAAATATGTAATGGTATAAAAATTAAATAATGTTTAAATTATAGATTATAACGGAATACATTAAATTATATTGAACAGAGGTAAATATATGAATACTAAAAAGTATGTAAACACACAGACTAGATACAGAGACTAGGAGTGAACAAAAGGGTTCAGGTCATCCTCCAAAAACTGTTTGACCTTGCATTTAAAAGAAAGTTTGCATGAAATTGATTTGATTTGATTAGATAGGTTATTGCCAGGATCATTGTGTACATGATGTCAATGGACTGTCAATTAACGAAATGTAAATAAACAAAAACACGTGACTCCCGCATGGTCCCGGTGTGGTTACGTTATGCCAATATCGGTGGGTAATGTATAGTATGTATGTGAGTGGTTGATGTGAAAGTGCAATTTAAGTGTTATAATCGCACAGCGCATGGAAAAATGTCCTCTGATGACTGGCACACCTGGTAGTGGTGGACCATTATATTAAGTAATTTTCAAGGAACTGTACCAAAAAATCTGTCGATCCCATATGAAATGTACATTTTTTTTTTGTTATACACATTTAAATACATTTTTTATTTTATTATTTTTTTTTTCATTTTCAGAAAAAAACGACAGAGAATATTCACTTGTTTGCATATACCGGTAGTTGTAAAACAGGTTTTGAGGCACATCATGTATCGTCTTGAGTGTGTCTTGTTTATTCTGTGTTATAAAAGGTGCTGAGAGTCTTGACTTCATCAGTGCTGACTCGTGTCATATCTCTATACAGGAGCCAAGTAACGTCTTGCCCACGTCTTGAGTCAATATGGAATTTTAATCATGGATAGAATAACTGCAGACTAGCCTAATGTCTGATCACCAATGGCAAATAGCCTTGATTAGATCTTCATAAGCCCATGAATCTGTCCTACCTGTCTTGATTACCGAGTCAAGTTTTCAGCTCGAGAGTCACGATTGATCGCTTGATCTGATACCCTATATAGTACTGCCTGTTCCCTATGCAGAAGTTGGACGATTTGGACATTAGAAATTGACATGGTCTATCATATCTACAGGATATGTTAGGATCACATAGGCATTTTCAGCTCAAAAGTCGAAATATTGACAAAATGAACGAATTGAATTATATCCAATTGAAGTTTACCCAGCATTACCCTTATTGTTGACCACTGCCATGGACTGAGTGACCAGGCTGTAATAATGAGAAGATTCCATTCTCTTTTTCCAATAAAATATTTGTCTTTATAATTAATTTCACATTCATCGAAACGGTACAGTTGTAGAGGAAATATTGAAGTGTCGAGAATACAGAAAAACAGCATCTTCTGAATACACAACCGAACTCCCACTCTTTAGTTGAAATAATATGCACCTGTTCGTATGTCTCATTCTGCCAGCAGATTGCATATGTAATCCATATAAATATTCTGGGGGGAATAGATTGGCTCGGGGATAGGTATGTATTTTGTAATTTTAATAAATAAACAATATTATTGCACATGGTTCGTTCAACAGACTGAGCATGCGTTCATTTGCAAAAGTCCTGTCAGAAAACAATCAGTAAAAACAACATATATGGACTCCAAAAATAGGGGCAAGTTTCTGTGAGACGGACATCAATCACAATGAGGCGGAATCCTCATCACAACAACAGAGGCATCTTTGTAAGACCCTAATCAATATAGCCAGTACTAGATGATCAGTGAATAGCCACTTGGAAAATGAATTCAACTTTAAAAGGGCTACAACCATAGGTGAATAACATTGAGTTTGTATGAATTGGGGGATGTCATATCATTATAGTTTTTGGTGAATTCTGGGTATTTTGCATATATTTTGTCTCTATACTTTTATGTCTTGAACTGTGCCCTCCTGTATTCTTCAATCTCAAATAAATTCGATAAATGACACGAAAAGAACAGAATAAACTATCAGTAGCCTGAGAATACATGCGTGTTACTGCCGTGATCTCTACTGACGACTTGTCCATGTGTACTCATGACACTGGTGATTACTGTGATGCCCAGGCCCCGAGGCAATCCATGGCGACAATGTTACAGGACTGGTGGTTATCTCTCCTAATGACCGAGAGGTGTGCTCATTATCTCAAGTGGCTTGACAAGTGCCAAGGACACACGTGGCATCCAGACTGACAGTGTCACTCTACGGGTTACTAGTAACGTACTTATCTACTTAGATACCTTCATTACAGAAGACATGCTTGTTAGGTCATACGATCGTCACAATAATTCTGACGAATGTTCAGTACATATATCTTGTCCTTAGTGGTTTCAATTTCACTGATTTTGCATGATGGGATGTATACATCTGAATGTTTGTCTTTCAGTGTTTTCAATTTTGTTGGTTATATTCATTTAGCTAGCAGAGCACTGGGAGCATAATGGACTAGTTCACAGAATTTTCCTGCCATGAACTAATCTTCGGAAACCTCTAGTTTCAAACGGACCAATCACTGCTGCGCACATTGCCCAAGGCAATAAGTGTAACCACATACCGGAAAACCCAATGTGCATGTAAACACGTGCGGGAATCAGTAAACTCAAGGGCGTGGTTATAAGTTTTGCACGTGATATTTGTCGGTTGAAAAGTGCAATGTCGTGTGAACCGGCGATTATTTTCAATAAAATCATCTGAACTTATATCAGATGATATAACAACTGAATGAAGTGTAGACTGTCTATTTGTGGTTTACACAGTCATAACGGCTGAGAATTTGAAATGTGTGGTGGGTACTCAATGCAGATGAAATCGAATTGATTACCGTTGTTGACACTTTCGGTTCAAAATCTGCGCGCAGCAGTCATTGGTCGGCTGCCTGATCTTCTCGGGAACGCTCGGTAGAATTTGGCGGGAAATTCTATGAACTAGTCCATTCACAAAGTGAATTGCAAAAAATACGTTGGTATACTTTAGTATACTGTATGATGCTGGATTAATTTCTATTATGGATTGGGAGCCGGTACCAATTGTGATAAGTTTGATTCAGTCCAAATAAAGCTGTTCGGTGTTACCTGGTGTACATATATTTTCTCCTATAGCTGCGCTTCAGGCTGGTATGGATTGAGTTCATCCAAATATAGGGATAATTGTGACATGATAAGATATACGTTTTGTATGATTGATTGACTTTCGTTAACCAGAAATAAACCTAATGTTAACCTAATGTCAAATCGTCGTGCTTGGACCAATGATATCATGATTTTGCTCGAAAGAATTCAAGGTATCCAATATCAAAACGTATGTATTATCAAGGTGATATTGCCATCGAAAATAAAATCCATGTTGTATCTATATTGTATATTGTGTCCTTTTGTTGAAAACCATAGAAGTAAACTTCATGCAAATATCATGTATTCGTTCCAATCGTTCAATAACTAACCTGATCAGAAGGAAATTGATACATGCATATGAAACTATACGAAACCACGTGAAGCAATTATCTGTATACATCATACCATGCCAAGTGGGAAGCACGTTGAAAATATTCTTGTATGTGTATATTTATTAAAACCATCACAAGTATTGAATTTGAAGATGATTATGTCACAATGTCACTGATGATAAGCCCGGGCAGGGCTGGATGCATGTTCACTAGTTACTATAATAAAAAAAAAACAGTTCGCTCGTTATACGCTGTGATGGCATGTAACTGTTTCTGTATCAGAATCCCGCCGCTTATTTGATCGATAGCGTTAATCGTCTCTACAATTTCAACCAACAGAAGGTGCTTGACAGCCTGTTGCTCTGCCGTTCATTTCATCGATTAATAACCGAGTCGTGGGTTGGAAACATCACACACTGCTTGCAGTTTTACAATGCTCTTCTCTCTGATACCAATCATAAATCATTTTAATGCTGAGTCAAATTCAAATGTCGAAAACATGTGTAATCTATGTGGCAAGCTTGGTATACCAAAATGTTACTGGTTGAATTTTTTTATAAAAGTGATTCGGAATAATATGCATTTTGTTTCATTCAGTATTGATACTGAAAGCACGATTTCACCTTCACGTAGTATTCCACGTATGAACACAACGAGGTGACGAAGACGCACTGAATGGATAAAATAGAACCTGGCGTGTGATATTCTAGTCATGTCCTAAACAAGGTTTCTGGGTTAAGCTCGTTAGAGAATGCTTTCTATGAAGTTCCAGCCTGTACGATAAACTAGTTAGGAATGACGGATTGCTTTCAAGATGGGCATTCAGGGAGCGTGTACTGAATACAAAAAAAAGATTAGCGAGTTGCAGGGTGCCACCATCAACACTGAACATTTACGTGTGAAACATAAGTAGTATTTGTTTACAGTTGAATTTATATTTCCAGTAGAATGTGATCATCATATTGGTGTATTGAGTGATCATTGTTGAATTGGTCACTCGCCCACATTGCGTTCTCTATTCTCCATGTGTTGAATATCGAGAGGGAAGTGCATAAAGAGATATGACAGTGATTATGTCTATTATAAATTGACTGACATGTGTATTTCATTATTGTGATTTCCTGGACCACTTAAAGTGATATTGGGAGAAAGTTATGGCCATAGATAACACGAAAGTTATTTTGCCATACATTTCTGACCGTACGACGAAAACATAATAGTCATATATCTGCACTATATCTGTATGTCCAAACAGATGCCCCTTTCTCATTGATTTCATTGCGAGTTTGAGGAGATAGCCCATCTTACTCATATGTTCGAGCCAATCGAGCGTGAACTAGCTCAGTCAGAGGTAACTCTGAGTGGCGCACATAACATAAGAGAAGCGGCTGCTAGTACTGTCATATGCTTGATTTATCCATCTGATTAAGTATAGTTTGTTTTGTAACCTATTTTTCTGAGACCACAGGCATATTTTGGATTGATTCGAAACTCCCCCAATATCACTTTAATCAAGTGTGCTAGGCTCCTGGAGTTTCATGTCTTGGATAGTACAACAGGAGCATTGCATGCGAAGTCAATGAGCAATACAACGACCTATGTTGATATTTCACTTTATTTACAGATAATTCCGATGAAACAATACTTACGGTTTGTAATAAAACAGTTTATAAAACATACCATAATCAGTTTCTGAATGTTGACATTCAAATGTGTTGAGGATGTGGAGATACTTCTGCACCAACAGTACTCTACAACAGAACCTTTAAGACCTCTATTCATCTATTTCATTGCAACCGGACCGGGCATTCTTACAATAATATCCAACAACAGTTTTACATCTCACACACAGGGTAAGGGATTGAAGTTATTTGCGGTTTACAAGTTGGGTCATGTAAAGAAAACAATAAAAAACCAACACCCTTTCACCACACGACATTAAGTATATTGAAATTAATTCATGTCATCAGATAACACCACAACGAGATAACATAGGAGCCACTTGTGATACAGATAGTAGGTTGCACATGTATCGGTACATACACTAACAACACTATACAAGTTTTATATTATTATTTTGATCGTTACAAACGCAGAGTATGTTTGCTGATTCCACAATCCCTAAAGTACGGAAGTACATATGTGACGTGCGCGGATTTTTTTTAACCCATCACGTTCGCAACTTCAAGTTCAATGCTACCACGTTCATACGTGGAAGCATTTGGGGCTACCACACCCAAATCTTCCCACGTGCGACGGTGGTAGCTCTAAAAGTTTTTACGTGCGAACGCGGTAGCTTTGAATTTGTATAACACAGAAGTCTAGAATGTTTCCACGTGTGAACGTAGAAATCTAAAATATTTCCACGTGTGAACATGTAAACGCAGTAACTTTAACTGTTTCCACGTGTGAAGTGTTTCCCCGTGCGAACGTAATAGTGTTAAATGCTTCCACGTTCGAACGTACTAGCTTTTTTACTTACGGGCCTCCGTACTAAACAAAATAGCCAGTTAAACGGTTCTGATACGTGCAGTAATCCGATATTTTCGAGTCAGATGAAAGGGAATTCAGTGAATACAAAATTTCAACTAGCGAGCGGTACTAGTCCTTGCAGGTTTTGTCTTTGCCCTCCTGTGTGGGTGTCTCGGGCCCGTCTCCTGTTGTTCCTGTCGTCGGAAGCTCCGCACAGCAGTCTGTGCCCGGGTAGGGCGGCAGGTTCAGCTGGTACTTCTTGGCCAGGTCCGGGGGCACAAAGCGGCCGCCCAGGTAGTGGTGCTTGCCCCGGAACAGCTTGGCACACAGCTTGGGGGCAGTCAGTGAGATCAGCATCTCCGGCTGTATGCCTTCAGGGTTCCCTTTCTCCACGTCCCAACCTTACAAAGCACCCATATACCAGTATAAATAATCACCAGTGAGCTCTTGTGAAACTCGAGCTGGTCCAAACACACCAAGAAACCTCAATCCATATCACTGGGGTCCATTTGGTCACTAAGTTTGTGTAATTCTTTTTACTATACTCTAGTGCTCCAATTGTGGACGAGCTTACCGGAGGGAATGTCCACGCTGGCGATGGGTACCCCGGCTTCGACCAATTGGTGCAGATAGGTTGAGAACTCTGGGCGAGCTGGCGGCTTGAAGCTGAAGCCGAAGAATGCGTCGATGATCAGGTTGTAGGAGTCTGTGAGTAAGTGGGACTCCGAGGGGATGTATGAGAGGAACGGGATGTCCATCTTCTCACATTGGCTGACGAGATTCTGGAAGAACGGCTTGTTGGGTCGATGTGGGTAGAACACCGTAGCTTTGTAACCCTGTCAAGAAGCAAGAGCCATGCATGTCTGACAAGTGCAACATGTTTGAATATACTGGGAACAATGTTGGCAGCTCTGTTGAGTCTGTAATTGAATTGATCCAGTAAATGAACATGAAACAAATATTGTTTTTAGGTATGTTCAGTGTCAATAGGTTTAAGACAGATAACGTCTGTATTGCTCAGAGGAATATATCGCGAAGCGGTTCACTATTTAGCGGGGTCCTTTCAAAGCAAGCAAAATATTAGTCTTGGCTGGGAGGAAGAACTATTCTCAGAACGGTCAATATGTTGACAATGTTTTGTTTGAACAAATCACCTGATCACTTGACAGTCTGTCGGCTCAGTAATTGGTCATGATCGATCATTCAAACAATTGACAGAATTGTCATGATAATTCGCGAGCTGATGTATCCATAATCTGACGAGAGTTTGACATACGCTACCGTGTCTGAAGGTCAAAGCCATACAAAACATAGGAATGCGACAGAATCAATTATTTTGTTAGTCCACTTTAAATTTTAGTAGAGATTTCATGGCTGTAACCAAATAAGTTAACATTGTTTTTGCCAGTACAATAGAAGTCAAGACAAGATACATTTATTATTGAGCTCAATAAGGTCAAAGTTCTGTTCAGTAGAGATTTCATGGTTGTAACCGAATACGCTAACATTAGTTTTTACTAGTTGAGTTTAAAGGTAAACCCGGGTGTTCATGCTCCATCTGGCGGACGAAAACGTCATTATGACGTTTTACGCGGGAATATTGGCGTTGCCTAGTACAAATATAGGCATTTGCCATCGTAATATTCCCATTGAATCAGGCTTATCCATTCGGATTTCATGGGTTTTTAGAACATGTTGGCATTTCGAGTAACAAATCATGGTGCCTACTTTAGTACACCATATGCACGGATTTGATCTAGGCCTATCAGCAAACAGCCTCTTAGTGAAATGTAGGCCTACACATTTAGTCGTTGCAAGTTACTCGTATAGTATGCGCGGTATGTCGATATGAGTAGGCTGTGGTTGCGAGCAGAAAACAAGCGTGGTGACATACTGATATTTTGCATTAGACTAGTATAATTTTCCGTATATTCCATTACAATTGAGCTCCTGATATCCTTCCAGAAAAGAAGGAATTACTGTATGACATTCCGGTATTTACCGATACAAGGCACGGCGTGTCGATATAAATTTGGCTGTGGCCAGACAAAATCGAACTGACATGCAGTTGTCACATTTTCTAATTCTACACGAAAATTGCAATAAACTAGTTCACATTTTTAATATGTGACTTTCAGATATGGTATAGATTAAGTGACAATACACAGCGCGGAAACTTGAATTCCTTTAAAACACGCATCGCATGTATCATCACAAGACACGACCTGATTGTACAAATCTGTCCATGCACAGCAAACAAGCGCAGTGACATGCTCATTTTTCATCATCTATTAATTCTACACATAATTTGCAAAAAAGTAATACATATTCTTCGATTATTTCATTCCTATTAGAATTCTGATAACACATAAGCGACATAAAACCATACGGCGAGTTGAATTCCGGCAAGACACAGAGTACATGTATTTATCGTTGCAACTAACACTGAGCGCAGTAATCCATATTTTTTTTCATTGATGACAATACAAACATTTGACAACATGTACTCTACACCAATATTACAAAATTTTCATAACTATTAAATATTGATTTTGGTCTTACGGTGGTATTTGTCTCTAATAACTTTTTTTTTTTTGAACGAAAACACTGCCAATTTTTTTAGCCTATGTACAATAAATATAAGGCTACCGCAAAAATAAGCGTGGTGACATATCATTTTTTTTTACATATTCTGGAAGACACGTTTACATGGTGTCCATGTGCAAAATATCAAAAAAATCTCAGTGTTTGATATCAAGCAAGAACAGACATGAATCATTATACTTGGTTGCATATCTGCGATAATTAATAACGTTACAATAACAAGCCTACAAGAACCATGTCTAAAAGTTGAATGGAACTATTTCTCCGAAGGTCCTTAAACATGTATTATTTTTGTCAATTGTCCTAAAGAAATATATTCCGACTAAACCTTTTAATATGACAGATAATTTAGGATCCGTATGACTGGTGTACGGTACATTATGTGTGCGATGTGTTCATATATTCGAGCGTGCTCAGCTGCATAAATCACGTCTTTTCTCAACCTTCGGGACGCATTGGCACACCTTAGTTCTAGATCGATATCTCAGTTATTTCACTGGTGACATATCATTTTTTGCACGTCTTTCATTAAAACACATTTTTCTGCATGTATATTTGAAATTTCAGCCAAATCTCAGTGTTTAAATTTTTTCATTGAACACCCGGGTTTATCTTTAAATATTAAGTTTTTTTTTTTAGGTAATTCAATTTTAGGTAATTTAGGCAGTTCCATCAAGTATACAGTAGGAAGTCACATCACCCAATGTCTGCCCCTGAAGACACCAATGTGGCTTTGGATGTAAATCTCTGGTCGGGCTTTGTTCCTTTTCCAAAAATTTGCCCAAGAGTTTAGAAAGGTTACCGAAGGAAATGTACACTGTGAAGCTGTTGAAGTAATAATTCATCTTCCAAGGTCATCGGAGATCAAATTCAAGGTCAACACTCAAATCATCATGTATGACTTCCCATTTGAATGTGCCAATATCTAAGCACAGCTAATTCCATTCTAGTAGTACAGAGTTTCTATATGAAACCTGACTCAATTTGCTAACAAATTTGCTGTTTTGCTAGAAATGGTTCAAAACAGTACCTCGATTTCGGACACACAAATGAGCAACAACAATCAAGATGGCCGCCATCTCCGGATGAGTAGTACTAGAGCATAACATTCACTACTTGGGCAACATGGGCGATGGTATGATTAGTTCGGTACTGCAAATAACTGATTATTATGCTATTTTTATAGCAAAATTACACGTTATGACATAAACACGCAATAATATCGCATTATCACACGATTATATAGCGTTATTACACACAATAATACCGCTTTATTTCGTATCGATGCAATATTATTACGTTTTGATTTCGTATTATTATGCAGTATTTCATACGATAATGAAACATCGAATTGTCAACGAACTCACCTTGGCATGTATGGAATGAAGAAGTGTAATTACACTACAGTTTATCGCGTAATAACATAATATATTTTTACGTAATAATATTCACGTGGTATTATTGCATTATAACGTGATATTATCACGAAATCACGCTATAATTATCAGGTAGGCCTAATAACGCTATATTATCGGGTAAAAACGAGATAAAAATGTGTGTACTTGCTACAAAAACAAATATCACGTAATAACGCGATAACAATTCGTGTACTGTAAACTATGGGGTTTGTACATATATTTTAGATGTCGTAATTATCATTACAATTCCACCTTTCCATAGTCTTATGACTAATTAGCTTGACCAATCATGATATAAATCACACATCACATGACTAAACGCTTTGGCGTGAATTTTGCATTTGAGATTCAGATTTCAAACAATGAACATCGCCTACTGAACCTGCATCTGAATATAATCATAAGTTGTTCTAGACATGCCTAAACCTTTAGGTATGTTCTAATCAATTAGAATAACTCAACAGTAGTTGTAAGATCACTTAAAGGTGATATATACCTCCTGATCTCTCTGCTCTTGCCTGTAGAGGAATTAAATGTCCGTACAATTTGTAGGAGCCAGAGAGCTGCCGCCGCTGTCCTGCGTGGTGAATCGTCATGCTTGGAGGGGGTATGTGTTACTATTCTTACAGGTTTCAATACTATACTGTCTTGGAAAATTCTATATCGATTTGAGTAGCCTACAATATCTGCATATGTTATTATCTTGGCACGAATCATCTTCTCTGATTGGTTGATTTGTACCATGTGTCACTCCCAAATTATGTATGTTGGATCCTGAAATGGTATATTGCATTTGTGTATTGGACAGCGCGGTCGCCTCAACCAATCAGCTTGTCTGTTCCTTGAAAAAAGAGTATATTGGATCCGAGTCATGTATATGGGATTGCATATATTGGACGGTGACGCGATAACAGCCAATCAGCGTGGTTGTTACAAACAGCGTGTTGTTAATAATATAGCAAAGATTGGATGCTGGTCGTCCAATACAGAGTTTACGGGATTCAGAAAAGCAATATTGGAATCGGCTGCGCCTCGTCCAATATAACTTTTCTTCATCCCGTAAACTCTGTATTGGACTCCCCATCATCCGATATTTGTATAATATTGTCTGTTGTATTATATAATGTGTAACTGTTAATTGTAAAGGCTCATTACAGCATATCTAACTCTATGTAGTATTTCTATGTAGTATTTCTGTTGTATCCTACAAAACAAATATTTGTATTATTTTATGATTCATAATATACATTATCGGTATTGTGTAACAGAGATCTTTGTGTAAGTTACGTCACATTCTGTATTTTATATTCCCAGGTTTTGTTTTATCAATAAACGATTTGAAACAAACAAGAGTTGGAACCTGCCTCGGTTACAGTATGGTAGTACATAATTGGCCGTACATAGCACATATCAGGCGGATATCAAATGTAATTGTTTGGGCATTTCGATTTTTTCATTTAACTATTCAGACCTGAGGTTGAAGATTGATACTGAGTATAACTTACGAATAATTTGAGATGTCTGGCGCACACGAGACCGTCCCCTCCGTTATTCCCCGGTCCACAACACACCAAAATAGCACCGCCATCCTTCGTCAAACTTTCTTTCGAATAAACCTGTGTAAAATATAAATGTACAAAAAAATACCACTAAAAGTATCTCTCCACGACTCCCAGGAAATTGCCACTCTGACACTGTGACACTGACTCAATTTCAACTGGAAACTGTCCAAAAATACTATACTTTGAGTAATGGAGAGAAATTCAATTAGAACGCGTCGCTGTTTTTGTTGTTCTGAAAAAGCACACTTTGGAATTATCACGTCAGCCCCTCAATGTCAGACCAACATCGAGGCAGATAACACGTTCACAACTAACACTTTTCGGCTGCTCTCGATGTCTTCACAAGAATTACCAGATATTACAGAGAACACATCAATCCATCACGTTACAATTACACAAACTTGGTGAGATCACGACGAGTAAGGTTCTGTAAGCGAATTGATACCAAGACCAAAACCATAATAGCAATGTCAGTCGGTCTTACCTTGGCAATAGCAGTTGCACAACTGAGTCCATTTAATTCTGTCAACTGGTCAGAACTGAACGTGTACTCGTTGAAGAGTTCTTCGTATATCTTCTGAGCATCTTCTTGACTGTTAATCGGAGTAAATTGTATATTAAAATATCACCTAGATATTCACAAAGCACACAATTATGTTCTTTACATAGTACACGTGGACCTCTCTGGGGCTGATATCAGAGCTAGTTGTTATTTATCTTCTGGACCACTTCCCTCTACGAGTACATGTCAAATATCTGATACCATTAGGTGCCTGATTCCTTTGTTTATTCTGCTTTATAAGGATTTAGTGTCACGGCACGTGTGTCTATGAGCCCAGTTAGAACGAGTAGCTCGACCTCAGGTATATCACAAGTAAGCCGCAAACGAAGTAAGACGTCTGTAGCGTGACGACTGTGGTATTAAGGAAGTCTGATCATCGACTTCTCGCCCTGGACACTTCGTAGTGAAGGTACACGTGGTGTGAATAGAAAAAAGAAAATCAGGACAGGCTCCAATCAGCGTAATGCCTCCAAATGGACTCTGATTGAATACAATGATTACCAATGACCCGAGCACTAGCAATGACCCGCGTGCGAGCGCAAAATCAATTCCGATGCTTTACTGAAAGGCAGAGCATTGTCAGGCGCTTATCCGCATTGATAAACACGTCATTGAAAATGGAAATTATTTATGCACTTATCTGCGATATCATAGTATCTAACATCATTGAACACATACTCATTTGTTTAACTATTTGAAAATAATACAAGGTGATTATGTCAGAACATATTTGGAATTATCTTGAACAGTTTCTCAGGCACAGGTGGAGTTCCAGTGGAGGTGGTCTCATTCCGGTCACGTAGCACATAACACACGAGCACAATCCGAGAGATTACAACGAGGTTTGTTGAAGAGCTGATGTCATTAGGGGAACGAAAATCACACCGAACAATGATAATTGGATTACATTGTGTCTATACATATAACAAGTACCTGCCAACGTGCATGAAAAAATACATCCGAGCAGAAATCTTTGAGGGAAAATCCCACAATTCCAAATTCGTTCCAAAGAATATTATTTCTTTAGAGGAATCTAGGAATCATTCCATTGTTGTTCACAGGATAACAAATTCGTTCCTATTGTACATGTGAACCATTTATCTCGGCTTTATTATATTCTCATCATGTTCAACATTATTTAAGGACAAATTCGTTTTCATTAGAACAATGGCAATGAATAGGCGTGGTATTGGATTATAGAACAGTATAATTGGACTTGGAACACTGAACTCAAGCGCATATTATATAGTTGCATGGTAATAAGGCGACAATTAACGACAGATACTGGTGCCTGACTGGTGCTTGACTAAAAGGGGCTGGTGGAAAGGATATGAATGCTGTTGAAAATAATGAAGACTACACGTAAGCTGGAGAAATGATGTGCCGTCAATATGAAGCATATACACCGCTGTAGAATCAATAACGTAGCGAACTGGAGACACAATTAAACCCATCAATTACTTCCGACCGGCTGTTACTGTTCATAAAATAGATAAATTAACATACTGTGCACGTGAAATATTGGGTTTGTGCGAACAAACAGGTGATATATTCAAGAAATAATGTGCTTAGCACAAAGCGTGAGGCTCCGAAAACCCGATTTATTGTTCTTAATTTGATGTGTTTTAGGTGTAGAACAAAAGACAAGTATGATACATATTCTGGGACATACAGTGTAATATTTGCTCTATACCAACAACCACAGAGTCACCATATGTTATTTTCATTATTATAAACAGTAATTTCTAACAATAATAATCTGCCGTCTGACTCCCATCTGATCTACAAAGATACGAGTCCGCACGTAAGAAATAACTCGTATCTGTCATCACACAACTTGCTTTTTTCACTAGTCTTGTGCACGTCAATTTCATGAAGGAACAGAATAAGGAGATAGAATTTGTGGTACAAAAGTGGCTTTCTGTCAATATATAACTACTGATCAATGGAATGTTTTTCATGTGCCGTTTATTACAGTGTATCATTTATCTGATATAAATGGGTGTGTGATTTGTTTATCGAATATAAATGGAACCAATAATTGATATAAAGTGATCGAAGCGATGAAAGCAAAATCCGTTACCTAACTTAAACTCCATAGTCAGACAAAGTTGGGCAATTTCCATCGTCACGAATGTTCATCAGGTCAACAACATGCTAACGGATTCACAGATATTGCTTGATATCATCAATAACTAATATTCCGGTTATGCAAAAATGTTCCTACATCCATACCACTGAACTTCATGACGACATTTATAATCCCGGTCCTTATACAGGTGAGCCTGCCGCTATCACATTTCAATCGTTGGTTCGGTCTATCATATGTTGTTCCAACCTCAGTTATCCCGATAAATCATTCGGTAAGACATCCGCCAAGTATGAACATGTGCCCAACTATGTATTACTATTCGAAGATTAATGGGGTGGGTTACATCACATAATTGACATGACACAACTTTTACCCTAAGTTGGCATCCAAAGTGAATTGGACCGTTAGCTGTCGAGCAGGAGAACGCGCAATGCACATACTTAGATTGGATCATGAATGATCAATGTATGTTTACTCGCGATTGAGTGTTTACAGCCGAAGTAATCCATGTATCAGGCTATCGAGTTGATTGATTGATTAATTGCAAGCGTTTCTAGCATATGATTGTTGACTTATCGTCAATTGAAAACCCGACGAAGAAATTCAGACATTCATCGAAGCTCATTCGGAATATCATATATCGTTTAGAATTCTATATTCTGAATCCGGACTAAAAACCAGTCCAATACAAATATATTCATTCAGCATATTTTATTGTAAGCCCATATCTGTATTTATTTCATGATTACCTCAGGTATGTCATGAGTTCATAGTCGTATCCAGCAGCTTCCCTCTCCTTTTCCTTACGGCTCCTGTTGCTGCCTTTTCGGCGGAACGAGAACCGATTCACTTGAATACGATCCATTGTGGTAGAACGAATGATCATCCGCCAAGAATCCGTTATATAGGAATCCCAGTGATCGATGGCTCGGAATGTAGACCTACTATAGTTACATATAGCCTTCGTGTATTGATCCTATTTTCGTATCCCAGAATCAATTATAAAATTTCAGGATGTAATTGTCTGTGACGTATACAATTTTCTACTCAGCTGTTTGTCACATTTTGTTAGAGTCACCGGAGATACACCACCGTAATAAAGGTGGGTAATACCAAAACATGGAGCCCTGATGTTCGAATCACCGTACTGTGATAGTAGTATCCAAAATATTGCACTTCAATGAAATCGATTCGTGTTCCTTGTTATTTTCAAAAGTCAGTACCAGTTAATTCCACCTTACGTCCTTCCACATCTGTGTCTCTCTTGCGTTCTCTGGATGCTAGCAGCACACTGATGGCAGACTCGTTTTCCAATTGCTCTCATGGCTGGGCAGCAGCAGTATCAGGCCCCGAGTGGGACGTGAAGCCGTCAGCCAGCGAGCAACCAGTTGTCACTGTAACAGCACCGCGGTTTACCTCAGAGCGTCAATAAAACGCGAGTCGGCCAGAAACAAAGCAGTAAGACCAAGGCCCAAGGTGCAGACGCTTCAACTCAATGTTCACAGAAAATTCGTGGTCCAAGGAATAGCTTTGTGGTTGACGAGACGTTTGGGACATTAATCAATATGCTCTTCTTTACAGATACAATGGGATCAACCACACACGAGATAATATTCAATTCAACATTGGTATACGTTCATATTTTCATATATTTTGCTACGAGTTTTGTGCTTGCAAAAAAATTCAGCTTTCACCTTCTCACTTGTACCCAGAGGCATGGTGAGGTTTGGATATTGTTAAAGTTATATCGACTAAACCAATGACCACTATTCCCTTATATTTGAGCATTTTGCTGGTTATAATATTGGGTGCAAAAATAATCTATTTAGATTATTCCGCGAACGGATTATATCATGGATCAGTTGGGAATGCAGAGTCATGGATCCTCACATTCCATTACATTCGACGATGCCTGATAGCTTTCAGCAACCTCTCGGGCGTTTATAGAATATTTTGTCAAGTACTGAAGTCAATCAAGAAATTATATTGTTTCCAGTATTCGTCTGAAAATTGTAAACATAGCTGCACTCTTGTGAGCTTGAGAATGTTTGCACATAGAGATGGTTTAAGAAACTGACATAGTAGTAATAACTATGAATATTATCTCTCAATATGCGGCAATATGCTGAGCAATAAAGATTAAGAAGTGTTCACCCTGATATGCTTCCCTCCTGTCCCTTCCCTTCTCTTCTTGGTATTGTCTACAAGCTGACGATGATAGTGTGGTTATCACACCATACGTGACCAAGAAACCATAAATATGAACGCGAATTTGATTACCATGTAATCAACCAGCAATCCGCAATGGAACAACATGGAAAACAATTATATTCTGGTGCTACAGAGTGATACAAACACTGCCTTTAACAATCACACATTATAATGCGCTCTGTACTCTAATGTGTATGTATCAACCTATTACCGCTGATAACCAAATTTTGCTGATGCCAATAAAAAAATTAATATCAAAAACATTCAGAATAGAAACAAAGCCCGACCAAACATTCATATCTGAAGCCACACTGGCGTCATCAGGGGCAGACAGTGTGCAATTATAGTTGTTTCTACTGTGCACCAGATCGAATTAGTGTACAACTGCCCAACAACATATTACAACTATGTGTGTTATGATACTCATTGGTTTTGGTCAACTGATTTTGGTAAAACAACGAAACTATCATTTGAAACATTCGAACGAGACCAAAGTTGCCATGAATCATTTCATAAAGGTTAATTATGAAATAATTGCCAAATATAAACAATTATATATAACTCCATCAAAACTTTGCATAAGGAGTCATGCGCCAAAACAATTGATCCAATCAGTACACATAACAGCTTCTTTATTTAACAATAGTTTGATGAAATATGTATATGACATAGTGGGAGCAGTAAATATAGTCTGCTGTTTATTTCAGCAAGCTCTATTCTGTGCCTTCACGTCCATGTCTCGGGACTTGCTCGTAGCAGACATCGGATATAATTAGACTAATCACACAGACATAATGCTCACGCATTTAGAAACATCTGATTGGACAGTGAGCTCAGAAAATTGACTTATCCTGTCCGCGTCAGCACCGCAATTACCAATTGCATTCGATAAGAATAAAGAGGGAATGACAATGATTACATTGTGGTGAAGCATCATACATACATACTGCACCCATTTATCCGGTATGTTCACTTTTAAAATCCCAACTCGCAGTTTTCAAGCTCAGTGCTCATCGCGATATGACGACCATGACATCAAAAATGCATGAACATCCAAGGTGGGGACTGCCACAATGCCGATGCATCAGGAAAAACCAATCTACATTTTCACTTGGTTTCTTTGGTGGAATGTTAATTTCAAGGGATTTATTATCCCCATTGTCCCGACCAGCGCCGCATCTCGCTATTGAAAATAATCAGAAAATTGCTTCTGATCAAGTCATTGAAAATATCTGTGATTTATCTCCGTAATGAAGAATACGATAGATGGTAACAATATGAAAATTTCATCCATCATTCAATCAAAGTTTGACCTTTCGAATATATCTATTGAAAGTTAGGTTTATTCACGAGCTAGATTGCAATGCATCCACTGTGATCAATGTTCAATGTTCTGTAATCCAATATCTGGACTGATTCTCCATATAATATAATGTTTTGTGCCGTGAGACCGTAGCCAAAAAAACTGCGACGAGTAATTGCAGAGACGAAATCATTATTGGATTCAAATGTTGATCCGTTGGATCTGGCTACTCTTCGTCATGAGCCTAGCCCAGAATACGGCTGTCGAACCCTGGAAGTAGACCGTAGAAGAATGTACTTCCAATCAGAGGACCTCCAATCAATTTCTTTCGAAATGAAACACGTAACTTGTTGGAAATGAAACGTAGCTTACCCTAGAAAATATGAATACATATTCACCACTATAGCTTTTGCCATACAAATATACAACCATAAGACGCATTTGCTGGAATTAATGGCTCGCAGCTCGAAATTCAGGAACCACCAGTCCATGATATTTCAATCAACATAACCTCACATCTTTGAACGGTATAATATTTCCCCTGAAGATCACCATGCATGGGGGTCAAAATATTTTCTTTATGCATGGGGGTTAATGAAGTTCATTGAAACGGACCATTTCCCAGGACTCCCGTGGAGCTCATGAATATCTGGCGTTACTCGGTAATTTCCGTTGTTCAAAACGGACCAATGGCTGGTGAGGACAGAACACGCACTCAGATCATTGCAGCGTAAAACCACACACGAGATTCGGAAAGTGTCATCAGTTGCATGCGCGCGCTTGTCCGCGTGCACGCTCAAGCAGTCACGCGATATGGTTATATGCTGAAAAAAACCGACACAACTTATCAAAGTATCAAATGCTGCGCCTTAATACTACTCGTCCACCATTCAATCCATCTCGCGCCTTTTCAATCCTCATTGAATATAGAGGAAAGCGCAGGATATGATACTTGGGCCAATGAAGGAATGAACACGTACCAATAAAATTTGTCATTTTGCAGATATATTTGTGTTTATATCATATATTTAGACCATACTCGAATCGAACTATTGTCATATGTTTTGTAAATGTGATGTATATATGTGTACATTTATCATTTGAATTGATGCACAACACGTTTGAAACTGATTCAAAACCCCTCGCTTCTGATTGGTCCGAAATGTTAACGTTTTCAGATTTAGGAGATATTTGGCTGGAGACCCTGTGAAATGGTTCTTTTCCAGATTTTGTCTGACACTGGAAATGTTGGGTAGCTTGGTTTCGCACACTCAGAATGATTTAAAATAGCTGTTGGTTCCGTTGCCCTATGCGACAGCTGTGACGATGGATTTGGGATGTATAACAATCTACACTACCCCCCCCCCCCCCCCCACAATCATATGTCAAATTCACAATGGCATTAGTGTGCTTGAATACAATATTGTGTGTATATGAATTCCATGTCACGTGACGGATGTTCCTTTCTTTTACGACAAATCAACCAAAAGGCTTTTAACTAACGACAGGGAAGCCTTATATAAGCAATGCACGCAATACAATTTGCTTCAGTCGGAGTTCTGGCAATATAACAATATTATTGTTGCATCAAGCCTTAGCCACGCCGCTTTGTGAAAAGTGGTATTGTAATCTTGTCTTCCAGTGGCATGCTAGTATCTCCCTGTGTACACAAGATATATCGTTATATCGCATATAAAATAATATGGATCTACATCATATAATTTTATTCAGACAAATGAATATGACAATTTCAGAACAAAATTCGATCAGCGACCTCTGGTCGAGCGACTACACTGTCGTTGTTCTACAATGTTGTGTAATATCTTGACTGGCGCTATTTTCTGATCCAATTCCAAGTCTAGTAATGAGACAATTCCAAGTCTGGTAATTCTGATTGTAATGAGGCGTTTCCATGTCAACATTCATGAAACAACACACTCCAAATATTACTGGATTTTCGAGATGAAGTTTTCACGTGACCCAAGATTCGGATAATTATTGGATTTGCATTATGAATACAGCAATTGCATCTGCAAAGTTATTGAGTCATATTGCATTTGATGATAACCAATGAAAGTGCACACTTATTTCCAATGTGGTCCTGTTTTTTTATGTGACCTATGTACATGATGTACTACATCGTCAGAATTTTTATAGTGGCCTGTAAACAGAAGCATGAATTATGGTTACAGTTGTTTGATATATCTAGGAAGTAAAGAATGCACTACTTGTTATAACGATTTTAACTCAGAGCACAAAATGTTTAATATATCGCTTATCTTCGACATTACAGCTTAGGAATCAATTGTGAACTGCTGAAATGCTGAAAATTTTTCTGACCTTGAATTTGACCTTTGGTTTCATTTTCAAGGTCACAGGACAAATTTGTTAATATATCTCTTATTAATGAATTCACAGCTTAGGAATCAATTGTGGACATATAGGAAATGATATATGCCGAATGTTCTCGTGACCTTGAATTTGACCAGTGATTTTATTTTCAAGGTCACTGAACAAAATGGCTAATATCTATAATACAAAACATACATTGCCGGATGACTTTCTTAGCTTTAGGGCTATTTTTTTGGTGGACCTTCGTCAAATTGAAATATCTGCACTTCTGAAATCATGTGATTATATTGGACACTGAACATGCTGAAGGCAAACAATGATATTACTGTAGACAATATTTAAACCCATTAACCACTGTTAACCACCAGCGGTGTCCTTCATACACATAAATAAGCAAACATTACTATACAAATATTGGATGATGGGGAGTCCAATACAGAGTTTACGGGATTCAGAAAAGCTATATTGGACTCGGCGCAGTTATATGGACGAGGCGCAGCCGAGTCCAATATAGCTTTTCTGAATCCCGTAAACTCTGTATTGGACGACCAGCATCCAATCTTTGCTATATCATTAACAACACGCTGTTTGTAACAACCACGCTGATTGGCTGGTATCGCGTCAGCGTCCAATATACGCAATCCCATATACATGACTCGGATCCAATATACTCTTTTTTCGAGGAACAGACAAGCTGATTGGTTGAGGCGACCGCGCTGTCCAATACACAAATGCAAATATACCATTACAGGATCCGGCATACATAATTTGGGAGTGACACGTGGTAGAATAAACCAATCAGAGAAGATGATTCGTGGCAAGTTAATAATATAAGTAAATAGTTAAACTGTATATTGTAAACTGGAGAGACGTTGTTGGTATTTAGTTGTGTAATACGTGTACAATGTGGTATTCGTCCAAGCTCTTTATCCAAGCTATTGATTACCCCATATTATGGGACCATTGACCAAGCACCCCAAACACATTGCGATTTATGCTTTATGCAATATACACACAGTATTGTGATGTTGAACGAGTCTTCAACCCCAAGTGAACCGAGTACAAACTTGTACGCCAAATTAAGTGATTTGAGAATTATGAAACGACTCAGAAAATACGGGAGATGGATATTGTTTTGTGTATGGTGTCATTGTTATTTACAGAGATGTATCTACACCAAACTTCAATCAGCCACACACTTGTTAAGACATCCATCATGTACATCGCAAGCATCACAGTCCATGAATTATTCAAAGGACGGGGACGAATTATCCGAGGAATGGTGACGTGGTGGAATTGCATTGCACAATTGATATTATATCATCTAGTTGGAACAAGTGGAATAATACCACAAGGTAACTGGATTCGTTCATGAATAGTATTTACATCTGAGCTTTTACACAAAGAGATCACACATTTCTCCGGACAGCTTCACTTTGATGAAAGTCACTTGAATTGATCTATGCAAAACATGACGTCTGAGCATTTACAACACAATGACGCACTTACATGCATTTCGTTTCATAATCAACAATATAGTTTTTGCCTTGAATCACCGATTAATACCAAGAAGGAGAGAAATTCACATGTAAAATGAAATCCATACACAAGGTTTACAAAATTTGTGAAATTCTATTTCGGTTTTTGCGCAAGTTAATTTTTTAAATCAATTGTTTAACAATATATGTTCTCCCATGAACATAATAAAAAAGTTACATGGAGGTTATATTGATTAAGACTATAGTTTATGTATTCATCTATGATTACCTCAGGTATGTCATGACTTCATAGTCGTATCCAGCAGATTCCCTCTCCTTTTCCTTACGGCTCTTGTTGCTGCCTTTCCGGCGGAACGAGAACCGATTCACTTGAATGCGGTCCATTTTCGGAGTGAGGATCAATATTGGAGAATCCTTTGTATATTTTTTCCAGATGGTGATGTGCAATTGGTGTAATCACATGAAACTGTGACCAGAGATCAATTATCTGATGTCCCTATGATATTATCCGCCATGGTATCGAATATTTTTACATGTGCCCAACACTGAAGACATTGATAAAATTATCACTCAGAAGCAGATTTCAAAGAGGATTCATGTTTTTTCAACCACAGAGGTACTATTCAATAATCTGCCTCAGTTCGATAGTTTCAGTATCCACAATTGTTTTCGCCTTGACAAATTCGACTTGTGCGTTGTAGTATTCTTATCAGCAACCTCCAGTCCGTCTATCCTGCCATGTGTCTTGCCACCTCTGTGCGTGGAAGTCTGATGCTCGCTGTACACTGATGGCAAACTCGTTTTCCAACTCCTCTCGTGGCTGGGCAGCAGTAGCAATATCAGGCCCCGAGTGGGACGTGAAGCCGTCAGCCAGAGAGCAGCCCAGTTGTCACTGTAATAGCACCGTCCGCAGTGTACCTTAGAGCATCAATAAAACGCCAAGTCGGCCAGAGACACAGAACACATCCGAGTGATGGGCTTCCTGTGGACCAAGTCGATGATCACATGGTCAGTGTGGTCATTTCAAGGCTTACTCCTGTGTACCTCGGTCACTGTGGTCATGGTCACTGTGGTCACTTTTAGGAGTAGTCCTGTGTACAGAAATCCACCACGACCCATCCTCAACTCCTCATTTTTTTCATTCCATTGCTGTTCCATATTCATTTACCATAATATAAAGTCACTTTAGTCACCCATACTCTCTAGATTTTGTATTTCATTATCACATTTCTGTCGGAATATATGTTGAGATGAATGGTCGTGTGGCATTATGATATCCCATAGTATATTTATTTGAAATGTCAATGGATTCTTAATTCTTTGTTGTTTGTAATAGGTCAATATACTTTCTTCACTGATGAATGAAAATGAATGTATAGATAGTTGTGATCCATTATTGTCATGTTGCTGTATATGAATGTATCAACCTTTTACCGCTGTTAACCAAATTTTGATGATACCAATAAAAAAGCTAATATCAAAAACTCTCAGAGTAGAAACCAAGCCCAACCAAACATTCTTTGAGGAGTATATAACCATACCGACTTCCATTGTTTGAAGCAGTCATGAGTGATATACGAGACATGCGCGTGATTTGAGATACACTTCATTGTAATATCCATTGTCATCGTCCATTAAAATGTTTTTTTTTTGCATTAGGAATTAGGACATAAGGCATGTTACTGTTTGATTCTTATAAATTCTGCTATCCAACTATTGAATATATGGCAACTAATGTATATTATAAGTAAGAATTGACCTATCGCCGAACCAATTTGTCCAAGTCTTTTCACGCCATTCACGACGCATTCTGCAGAACGTAGTTATTGGCCAAAGATAAGTCTGCTGACGCAATTTGTGGAAGTCAGACAACTTTTGGGGGCTTTAGCGATAGGCAGCATTGATATTAAAATGATCAGGCTAGGACCTGAATAACAATTTCCTTACTTACCATTTACACATTCACACTTTTCGCGAACAAATTGAATATACATTTTTGTGATTGTTTCCATCCAACGGTGTCTTTGAGTTCAAAGTTGAAGTATTTCAGTTTTCCCAAACATTGCAAACACCCACCTCACTCTCTCTCTCTCTCACTCTCTGGCCCTCTGACACCTATTCACCAAGGGTACCAGCTGTTTGGCTCATTTGCAACACAAAACGGTGGTAAATCTTTCGGAATTACATTTTGTCTTGGTGTCACAGTGTTACACTAAAAGCATTTAGTACTAGATCTGCCAGAAGCGAAATCTAGCTCAGTCATGGATAAGCCATCATCCACCCAAGCCATGGGTTCTCATCGATGGGATGACTATGAATAGAATCCTCCAAACAAACAATAAATATAGAAATTAAAAATTACATATGTTGCAAACAATCAACTACAGCAAAAGAAAACTACATATATCCGTGGTTATATTAGCCATATGGGTTGACACAAAACTTGCAACTGACTTTGTGTTTCAAACACTTATGTGTTTGAAATGCAGAACAAAATACATATCCTCTACATCCTAAATTCTTCAGCCCATGAGTGCGCCGAGTCATAGCCAAACAACAACAAAAACATCATATAGATGGATCGAAAGGTCTCAATCGTTTCAGCAAATCCTACTATCACAGTGAACCTCGGATCCATGATCAATATATCACACATGGTATGTGATCTGTTACCCTGGATTCTCTGCTTGTCAGTTGTGCATACACGTGGAATATTACAGTATTTGGAGTTTACAACCGGCACCGGCCCCTCAGGAATAATCCAGAAGCTGACAGCCACATTGAAGTATGGGAGAAAAATCACAAACTATCGCAGTTAAGTAATTTGAATATCTGTTTTAATTTACATTTGAATATGAACTTAAGAGTGTCAGTGCTCAGGACCACATAGTGTCAGTGCTCAGCACCACCCAGGGACCGCCATACAAAAGGCTTCTGTGTGTGATTTTATAATCAGTCTTTGGTGGCTTATGATCCGTCCTAGTCCTGGTGATAGTACATAGCATGGAATGGTAGCGGGACATTATCGTGTTTTCGCGTATACACATTAGTGTGCTGTACAGACACCTGTCTTCGAATATCATTATTTTCAGCTTATTGTACAGTTTGGTGATTATTTGGATGTCATAATATATCCTAAGGAACTTGAAATTAAGGATACTACAGACTCCGCTAATTTTTCCAACTATCTAGACCTGAGGTTGGAGATTGATAATGATTCTAATCTGTCAACTAGATTATATGACAAGCGTGATGATTTCAATTTTTCCATTGTCAATTTCCCTTTTCTAAGCAGCAACATTCCTATGTCACCGGCATATGGTGTGTTTGTTTCTCAACTTATACGCTATTCCAGATCTAGTTGTAATTATGAGGACTTTGTCTATCGAAGTGCCCAGCTAGTCTCTAAACTGCTGCAACAAGGATATGTTATACCAAGACTTATAGCTGCGTTTAAGAAATTCTATGGACGTCATCATGATATGATTGATAAATACACCAAATCCATGTCTGCAATGCAACTATATCTATTTTCATGTTAATTTTGGGGAATTCATGACGGGTGCCACTAGTGGGACAGGAATTGCTCACTCTTTCCAGAACACCTGATTTCACCTCCTAATGGCCATTTTTGGGGGTTCATGAGTTTCCCTGTCATTTTTGTTTTCGCTCACTTCGTATGCCTGATATGACTTTCTGTCCCCGGACTATGAGATTGGATAACGAACCTGTTTTGTTTGCTCGAAATACTTAATACTGGGTATTGATTCCACGTCTATATATTTGATTTATTTCGTACAAAGCATGTACAGTATAATATGTAACATAATAGAAGTAGATATTGGGGGAGGTTGATTCATTATATTTGGTTTTTGAAATGACCCGGGTTGCCTTGTTTTGGAAAATTTGGACAACTTTTAATTTGTTGATATTTTTGTCATAAGCACGACCCCAATACATGACTCCAAATAGTAGGTGCGGAAGCACGAAGTTATAGTAAATGGTTATCAGATGATACTCGGGTAATTCGTGCAAAATACTCCCATGAGAATGTATCATTGATTGTTTTGCCTAAAAATTATTGAAGTAAACATTTCTTCATTGTCACTCATTGTTGTATTCTTCATTGTTGTATTTTTTCATTGTCACTCAATAAATTATGTTTATTTCCAGGTGTTTCGATTGGGGTTATGTTTAAGTATAAACACTATATGTTTAGTTTTGGGTGGATTTAACAGATAACTGGTTCGCACAGAACGAGTCGCTGAGAACAGTCAATTCACTGTTAATATTTGAAACCAGAATGCAAATTTGTATCATCAAGAACTACAGCTGTGTCGCCAGCGAACAGGACGGATTCACAATGGTGGTATCAACAAAGCACATTTCAAAAATTCTGTGAAAGAACTAAAATGCAAAATGTTCATGTTCGGCAATCATTTCTGCTTCGAGTTTTGTGCTCAAAGACATTTTAGCCTTACTTTCGTGTGCAATTTTCTTGTACCCAAAGGCATTGTGAGGTTTTGATATTGTTTTAGCCATATCGGTGGTACCAAAGCCTGATCTTTGAGCACTCTTGCTGGGTATAATTTTCCATGGAATAATCTTCTCTTTATTTCAAATAGTCTCTGGAGGGTTTACATCATAGATCAGCCTGGAATCAAGAGTCAAGGATCGTCACATTCCGGCGTTTATGGGATATTTTGTCGAGCACTTAAACTATTCGGGATATTATATTGTGGCCAATGTTCTTCTAAGAACTTCGAGCGAAACTGGTTAACTGGGCAATATATAGGCCAACACAAATATAGATAATGAAACTGAATAGTATCTCGCAGTATGTAATCGAAGCGAGAAAAGAGTCTTTCCTCCATATGCCATTCCTTGTTTGTCCTTGTTAACTATTCATGGTAATATAACGCTAAAAAACGGTAACTGTTCATAGTTTCGCTGATGGTTCCAGCATGCAATGTTCCGTGCAGACACACCTGTACCATGTGACAATTTTACATGCTTTGACGAAAATTTCTAGGGTAAATCAGTCAGAGGACAATCATCGTGAGTGGGATGCTAATGTCGAAGAGTTTATTATCCCCGGTGTCGCATCCAGCGCGACATTTCATTATTGAGATTCAACAATGTTACGGATCGAAACACTGAACAATTTTGTGATTGATGTATTCATTGGAAAAGGAGATGAAAAATCATATGAATATAGATCTATTTGGCAGGAAACCCAACAATGGAAAACAATTATTAATCATGTGGTCGGCAATCTTCTCAAAGCACAACGTCTGCGATGCTAAATTCATAGTAATATATTGGGCACTGGAGGCACACAATAAAAATGTTCAAGTGTCAAGGTGCAACATCTGCGCGCCAATAATGTAGCTCACTCTAGACACTACTTAAACCTATTAGTCAACAACTACCAGCTGTGTTGTTGATAAAAAGATAAGCGAGCATTGCAGGTGAATTGTTAAATTTCAGTGTGTGTACTGAAGAGACTACAATGTATTTTTTGTGTTATGTACATATACAACAGGAGCGGTACCAGCAGCACAGAGTGGCGTTCGTTATGGTAGTTGTTTATTACCGAGCGGTATAGAATCAAACCCCTCTAATACATTGTGGTGTATGATTATGCAATGCAACAGGCAGTATTGTGATGATCAAAGAGCATTCACCCTCAAGTGCGCCGAATGCAAACCTATGCAACAGTTAAAAAGAAATCCACTCTGCAATGATTTAACATTAATTGTATTTGCCTTCCCAAAGAAAGCGGAGATGTTCTAAGATGGATTTGATAGTGATTTGGTAATTATGGCACGAATCAGAAGATACGTTAGAATGACATTATTACATTGTTTTGTCTATGGTTTTATTGTTATTTACAGAGATGTGTCTACACCAAACTTCAATCAGCCACACACTTGTTAAGATATCCATCATGTACATTGTAAGCACCACAGTCCATGAATTATTCAAAGGACCGTGACGAATTATCCGAGGAATGGTGACGTGGTGGAATTGCGTTGCACAATTGATATTATATCATCTACATGTAGTTGGAGCAAGTGGAATAATACCACAAGGTAACTGGATTCGTTTATGAATAGTATTTACATCTGAGCTTTTACAGGAAGAGATCACACATTTCTCCGGACACCTTCACTTTCATGAAAGTCTCTTGAATTGATCTACACAAAACGTCACGTCTGAGCATTTACAACACAATGATACACTAACATGCAGACAATTCCACATGTGAGATGGAATCAAGGGACAAGGTTTACAAAATTTGTGAAATTCTATTTCGATTATTGCGTTAGTTAATGTTTTAAATCAATTGGTTAACAAAGTATGTTCTCCCATGAACATATAGGGAATTTATATGGAGGTAATATTGATTCAGAGTATATTTTGTGCATTCCTATATGATTACCTCAGGTATGTTATGAGTTCATAGTCGTATCCAGCAGCTTCCCTCTCCTTTTCCTTACGACTCCTGTTGCTGCCTTTCCGACAGAACGAGAACCGATTCACTTGAATGCGGTCCATTTTCGGAGTGAGAATCAATATTGGAGAACCCTTTGTATTGGACGTGGAATCAATACCCAGTATCAAGTATTCCGAGCAAACAAAACAGGGTCCGTTATCCAATCTCATAGTCCGGGGACAGAAAGTCATATCAGGCATACGAAGTGAGAGAAAACAAAAATGACAGGGAAACTCATGAACCCCCGTAAATGGCCATCAGGAGGTGAAATCAGGTGTTCCGGAAAGAGTGAGCATTTCCTGCCCCACTAGTGGCACCCGTCATGAATTCCCCAAAATTAACATGAAAATAGATCTAGTTGCATGGCAGACATGGATTTGCTGTATTTATCAACCAGATCATGATGACGTCCATAGAATTTCTTAAACGCAGCGATAAGTCTTGGTAAAACATATCCTTGTCGTAGCAGTTTAGAGACTAGCTGGGCACTTCGATAGACAAAGTCCTCATATTTGCAACTAGCTCTGGAATAGCGTATAAGTTGAGAAACAAACACACCATATGCCGGTGACATAGGAATGTTGCTGCTTAGAAAAGGGAAATTGACTATGGAAAAATTGAAATCATCACGTTTGTCATATAATCTAGTTGACAGGTTAGAATCATTATCAATCTCCAACCTCAGGTCTAGATAGTTGGAAAAAGTAGCGGATTCTGTAGTATCCTTAATTTCAAGTTCCTTAGGATATATGATATCCAAATAATCACCAAACTTGGGATTATTTAGCGACAATACATCATCTATGTATCGGAAAGTGAAATTAAAATTACATGTTAGTTTCTTAGAACCTCCTCTTTGTAAATGTTGGATAAAATCTGATTCATATGAGTATAAAAACAGGTCTGCCAATAATGGTGCACAGTTTGTACCCATGGGAATACCAATAGTTTGTTGAAATATTCGACCACCAAGTTCCACAAAAATATTATCAATCAGAAAATTAACCATATTTACCACATCTATTTTGTTAAGAATTAGAAGAATTGTATCTTCTTCCCAAATGGTGATGTGGAATTGGTGTAATCACATGAAACTGTGACCAGAGATCAATTATCTAATGTCGCTATGATATTATCCACCATTGTATCGAATATTTTTACACGTGCCCAACACTGAAGACATTGATAAAATTATCGCTCAGATGCAGAATTCAAAGAGGATCCATTTTCCCAACCACAAAAGTACTATTCAATAATCTGCCTCAGTTCGATAGTTTCAGTATCCAAAATTGTTTTCGCCTTGACAAATTCGACTCGTGCGTTGTAGTATTCTTATCAGCAACCTCCAGTCCGTCTACCCTGCCATGTGTCTTGCCACCTCTGTGCGTGGAAGTCTGATGCTCGCTGCACACTGATGGCAAACTCGTTTTCCAATTCCTCTCTTGGCTGGGCAGCAGCAGTATCAGGCCCCGAGTGGGACGTGAAGCCGTTAGCCAGAGAGCAGCCCAGTTGTCACTGTAACAGCACCGTCCGCATTGTACCTTAGAGCGTCAATGAAACGCCAAGTCGGCCAGACACACAGAACACAGAACAAGTTATGGGCTTCCTATGGACCAAGTCGATGATCACATAGTCAGTGTGGTCATTTCGAGGCATACTCCTGTGTACCTCGGTCACTGTGGTCATGGTCACTTTGAGGAGTAGTCCTGTGTACAGAAACCCAACACGACCAATCCTCAACTCCTCACATTTTTTCCCCATTCCATTACTGTTCAATATTCAGTTACCATAATATAAAGTCACTTTAGTCACCCATACTGATTAGATTTTGTATTTCATTATCCTTACAGTATATACACGGTGGCATTTTTATCACACATTTCTGTCGGAATGTACGTTGAGATGAATGGTCGTGTGGCATTATGATATCCCATAGTATATTTATTTGAAATGTCAATGGGTTCTTAATTCTTTGTTGTTTGTAATAGGTTTCTTCACTGATGAATGAAAATGAATGTATATATAGTTGTGATCCATTATTGTCATGACGCTCTATATGTATGTATCAACCTATTACCACTGTTAATCAAATTTTGATGATGCCAATAAAAAACCTAATATCAAAAACTTTCAGAATAGAAACAAAACCCAACCAAACATTCTTTGAGGAGTATATAACCATACCAACTAGATATACTGTAGCAGTTTGATGTTTATTGATAACAACAACCACGTATACAGTCGTCACAATCTTTTCATCAGTTGTTCTCCTTCCATTGTTTGAAGCAGTCATGACTGATAGACGAGACCTGTGCGTGATTTGAGATACAGTTCATTGTCTGTTATATCCATTGTCATCGTCCATTAAAATGATTTTTTGCATTAGGAATTAGGACATAAGGCATGTTACTGTCAGATTCTTGTAAATTCTGCTATCCAACTATTGAATATATGGCAACTAATGTATGTTATAAGCATAGACATAGAAGAGATGTTATAAGCATAGACATAGAAGAGAGATGGACTGCCAATGCCAACTTCGGTCTATGGTTATAAGTAAGAATTGACCTATCGCCGAACCAATTTGTCCAAGTCTTTTTACGCCATTCACGACGCATTCTGCAAAACGTAATTATTGGCCAAAGATAAGTTTGCTAACGTAATTTGTTGAACTCAGACAACTTTTGGGGGCTTTAGCTATGGGCTTTAGCGATAGGCATCTGATTGTTTCCATCCAACGGTGTCTTTGAATTCGAAGTTGAAGTATTTCAGTTTTCCCAAACATTGCAAACACCCACCTCTCTCTCTCTCTCTCTCTCTCTCTCTCTGTCCCTCTGACACCTATTCACCAAGGGTACCAGCTGTTTGGCTCATTTGCAACGCAAAACGGTGGTAAACCTTCCGGAATTACATTTTGTCTTGGTGTCACAGTGTTACACTAAAAGCATTTGGTACCTGATCTGCCAGAAGCGAAATCTAGCTCAGTCATGGATAAGCCTTCATCCACCCGAGTCCTGGGTTCTCACCGATGGGATGACTATGAATAGAATGTAAGTATCAATCTATTACCACCAATACAGCCAAATTTTGATGATTCCAATAACAAACGTAAAACACAACATTTTGCAATAGAAACAAACCCCAACCAAAGACTATAAAAAAACACACTGGCGTCATCAGGGGCAGACAGTGTGGTTAATGTAGTTGTTTCTACTGTACACCTGATGGAATTAGAATACAACTGCCCAACAACCTATGAAAATAATTTAGAAATCAGAAACTAACCCCATTGAATTGATATATGACAAGTACATAAGTATCTAATCACAAGCCCAAAGGCTACTGAGTTAATGGTACAAATAAACAATAAATATCCTACAAATAAACAATAAATATATGTAGAAATTACATATGTTGCAAACAATCAGCTACAGCAAAGGAAAACTACATATATCCGTGGATATATTAGCCATTATGGGGTGACACAAAACGTGCAAATGACTTTGTGTTTCAAACACTTACGTGTTTGAAACGCAGAACAAAATACATAGTGCGCCTAGTCATAGCCAAACAACAACAAAAACATCATATAGATGGATCGAAAGGTTTCAATCGTTTCAGCAACATGTTTCTAATTAAATCAAAATCCTACTATCACAGTGAACCTCGGATCCATGAACAATATATCTCACATGGTATGTGATCTGTCAGCCTGGATTCTCTGCTGGTCAGTTGTGCACACACGTGGAATGTTACAGTATTTGGAGTTTACAACCAGCACCGGCCCCTCAGGAATAATCCAGAAACTTACAGTCACACTGAAGTATGGGAGAAAAATCACAAACTATCGCATTTAAGTAATTAGAATATCTGTTTTAATTTACGTTTGAATATGAACTTAAGAGTGTTAGTGCTCAGGACAACTTAGTATCAGTGCTCAGCACCACCTACAGGGACCGCCATACGAAAGGCTTCTGTGCGTGATTTCAAAGTTAGTCTTTGGTGGCTTGGGATCCGTGCTAGTCCTGGCGATATGTACATGTGTTCGTACATAGCATGGAATGGTAGCGTGGCATTATCGTGTTTTCATGCATGCACATGGATTAGTGTGCTATACAAACACCTGTCTTCGAATATCATTATTTTCAGCTCATTATATAATAGGGAGGCTGATTCATTATCTTTGGTTTTTATATATCATTTATTTCGCATCGTCTTGATACAATTGTTGAGTATGGAACAGAAAGCACAATACAATTGTTAAATATAATTGATTCAATTGTTTGGAGTGTAGAACATAGAAACTATATTACGTAATGCATAGAAAATCTATGATTGCCCTGACTTCTTCAGGGTCAAGTACTGAATTCAGCGAACCATCTCTCAATAAACATAGTTCTCGAATTGTTTTACCACAATGTTGACAATCTGCGTCACACATATATTGCTGGGTTATACATTGCTTTAACTTTGACAAAGCATGATCAAACACACAGTTATCATTCACGTTTAATTTATACAACAAAAACCTTCTATTGGCCGCCACCGATGTGGTTGAGAAAGAACATAGATTACAACATAATTTTACAATTGAATTATGGCTGTTACAAGCCTTGCGATAGAAATTAAGGAACCTGTTCATGAGATCAACTTCAATATTTTTGCCGATAAGATGATGCAATATAGACCCATGGCTTCTCCATGGTAATCCCCATATTTTACGAACGCATTTCCTCCACGCAGTATATAGGCGCTTAATAGTATCACTATCAAGTTTCCATAACACACTGCCGTAATAACTAGTACAATATGTGTTGAACATAAATGATTTAACCTCAGAATTGCAACTGCTAAACCTGGAATTGACGAAGTTTGTTCGATAACAGATATCACTCACAGCTGTATTGATTGCGGTGTGAAGACAATTCAGACCAATAGGGTGACCTAAGTGTACAGCCTCATTTGATACACAGAGAGCTTGACCATGTAACCTGATACACACAGATCCAGTAGCAGGGGTATCTGCATTGAAAATCAGCAACTGAGTTTTAGTCGAGTTAAATTTTACATCATATCGTTTACTATAATGTTCACAAACCCTGAGCATTTTGTTTATAGCAATTTGACTGTGGTTGCCTTGTTTTGGAAATTTTGAAAACTTTTAATTTGTTGATATTCTTGTCATTAGCACGACTCCAAAACATGACTCCAAACAGTAGGTGCGGAAGCACAAAGTTATAGTAGCACAAAATTAAGCACAAAATTATGAGATCAACTTCAATATTTTTGCCGATAAGATGATGCAATATAGACCCATGGCTTCTCCATGGTAATCCCCATATTTTACGAACGCATTTCCTCCACGCAGTATATAGGCGCTTAATAGTATCACTATCAAGTTTCCATAACACACTGCCGTAATAACTAGTACAATATGTGTTGAACATAAATGATTTAACCTCAGAATTGCAACTGCTAAACCTGGAATTGACGAAGTTTGTTCGATAACAGATATCACTCACAGCTGTATTGATTGCGGTGTGAAGACAATTCAGACCAATAGGGTGACCTAAGTGTACAGCCTCATTTGATACACAGAGAGCTTGACCATGTAACCTGATACACACAGATCCAGTAGCAGGGGTATCTGCATTGAAAATCAGCAACTGAGTTTTAGTCGAGTTAAATTTTACATCATATCGTTTACTATAATGTTCACAAACCCTGAGCATTTTGTTTATAGCAATTCGACTGTGGTTGCCTTGTTTTGGAAATTTTGAAAACTTTTAATTTGTTGATATACTTGTCATTAGCACGACTCCAAAACATCACTCCAAACAGTAGGTGCGGAAGCACAAAGTTATAGTAAATGGTTCTCAGATGATACTCGGGTAATATGTGCAATATACTCCCATGAGAATGTATCATCTATTGTTGTGCCTAAAAATTGTTGAAGTAGACATTTCCATTTTTTCATTGTGACTCAATAAATGATGTTTATTTCCAGGTGTTTCGATTGGGGTTATGTTTAAGTATAAACATAGTCTATATGTTCAGTTTTGGGTGGATTTAACAGATAACTGGCTCGCCCAGAACCAGTCGCTGAGAACAGTCAGTTAGTTCACTGTTAATATTTGAAAATGCATATTCGTGCCATTAAAAACTATAGCCGTGTTCCCAGAGAACAGGACGGATTCATTCAGTTTTACATTAATACATACTCCGAGCATGTTTTAATTCAAGTACTCCGAGTATTCATTCGAACAGGACGGATTCATTCAGTTCATACACATACACATTGTCCATACATGGACAAGATGGTAATAGATTGATACTTACATTCACAATTATGATGGTATCAACAAAGCACATTTCAAAAATTCTGTGATAGAACTAAAATGCACAATGTTCATATTCCTCAATCATTTCTGCTTCAAGTTTTGTGCTCAAAAACATTTTAGCCTTACTTTCGTGTGCAATATTCTTGTATCCAAAGGCATTGTGAGTTTTCGATATTGTTTTAGCCATATCAGTGGTACCAAAGACTGATCTTTGAGCACTCTTGCTGGGTATAGTATTCCATGAAATAATCTTCTCTTTATTTCAAATAGTCTCTGGAGGGTTTACATCATAGATCAACCTGGAATCAAGAGTCAAGGATCGTCACATTCGGACGTTTATGGGATATTTTGTCAAGCACTCATACTATACAGGATATTATATTGTGGCCAATGTTCTTCTAGGAACTTCAAACGAAACTGGAAACTGGTTAAGTGGGCAATATATAGGCCAACACAAATATAGATAATGAAACTGAATAGCATCTCGCAGTATGTGATAAATGCATTGGAAAAAGAGAACTCGAGAAGTTTTTGACTGTGTACAAAATGGAAACACGTAAGTAAAACAGAATTTGAATTTGAATTTTGACTGTAGGAAAGGAAAAATGGAAACACGTAAGATTCAAAAGATTCACCCGTGGGTTCACCATGGTGAATTTGAACCCATGGTGAATAAGCCAAATCACAGTCTCAGAAAACGTTATTTTTAGGAGGGAAAAGTTGCTGTATGCCCCACAATCATCTGAGACAATGGGAATTATCTCTGCAAAGTTTGACGTTTTCCCCTTACATATTCCTTTGTTTTCCCTCCTATTTTACGTTTTACGCATGCGCCGTTGAGACTGTGATTTGGCTTATTTGAACCCATGGGTGATAAATTCTGAACGTTCCCTATAATAGATCTATTCAAAATTCATGGTGAACCCATGGTATATTACTGTAAAGCTGGAAATTTTGACCCGCTATTAAATTTGACTAATTTGGCCGACAGCCGTAATCGGCCAAAATTAATAGCGGCCAATTTAAATAGCACACTGTCTCAAAGGATCGAAAAGGAGCATGTAGTAGTTTAGAGGTGAGTAATAACAATAAACGGCAAATTTACACTTAAAATTTGGGAATTTCCTAACATTTTCAGGTTTTTGGTCAATCCATAAATAGGCAAGAAAAAATGCGGGCGCCTTGTTTAATTGTTTGAAAACGATACATAAAAAAGTTTTATAATATCAATAATAACAATTGATAAATATAATGAAAAAATCATTTATTCATGTATGCGTACCCTTCCGCCATGTAACTAACAGTACCAGGGTTTGTGATATCTTTTCAGGAAGACCACTTCTGTATCAAGTCAGAGACCAAGTTCTAAAAAAGAATGTGTTAGCCAGAATTCAGTGTTTGCGGCGAGACAGCCCGAAGGATAAATTCCTTATGGTAGCAGTGGATGGTACAGAGAGGGCGATAGAGGCAGCAACTATTTACTTCAAAAGTAAGTTTAGGCTGATAACCTATTGCTGTCACGTTACCCCACCATTTTCCATGAGTTCCTAAATAGTCCATTACTAGCTTGAAATTAGATTGCAACTAGTGTGAACCTATCGGTGAAACTATATTGTAATAAAGTTTTCGGTTTTGCAATAGTTCTGATTTTTTTTCCAGAGGGTTTCTGTGTGAAGGGTTCGGGGGGAAAAGTGGTCCACCCTAACTACATCGAACCTTCAGACGGCCTTCCATGTGTCACTGACACTTACCCAGAACCCACCATATTTCGCCCCAAAAAAAAGAAGATCGAACAAGTGAAGGAACTCGAACTGGTAACTTTCGATGAAGTGAAGTACCTTGCAAAGTGGCGGAAAAAATTCATCAAAGTTAAGGTGGGAGACGTCAAGGACAATCAGTATGTTGTGCAGGCACCACCTTCAACAAAAACTTGGACTGTCAACGCGTTATTTGTACACTCGACCACTGCCACTACAGGTGAGACTGAATTTGAATCAGAGTCAGGTACACAAATCTAAGGAGTTGCACAAATTATTTTGAATTTAAATTGTATTCCATTCTAACTTTTTCATACATGTATTTATGATTGAACTTCAGGAGTAGATGATCCCGCTGCCACCAAGGCTACCTCATCCAGCACCAAACATGCCAAAGCCTCCACAAAAGCCTCGAAAGTCTCTCACCAGACCATGACAGACTTTGAGGGCGACAGCAGTGCAAACGATGGTCTCAAGGATCCCGCTGCCACCGAGGCTACCTCATCCAGCACCAAACATGCCAAAGCCTCCCCGAAAGCCTCGAAAGTCTCTCACCAGACCACGGACTCAGACTTTGAGGGCGACAGCAGTGCAAACGATGGTCTCAAGGATCCCGCTGCCACCGAGGCTACCTCATCCAGCACCAAACATGCCAAAGCCTCCCCGAAAGCCTCGAAAGTCTCTCACCAGACCATGGACTCAGACTTTGAGGGCGCCAGCAGTGCAAACGATGGTCTCAAGGATCCCGCTGCCACCGAGGCTACCTCATCCAGCACCAAACATGCCAAAGCCTCCCCGAAAGCCTCGAAAGTCTCTCACCAGACCATGGACTCAGACTTTGAGGGCGCCAGCAGTGCAAACGATGGTCTCAAGGATCCCGCTGCCACTGAGGCTACCTCATCCAGCACCAAACATGCCAAAGCCTCCCCGAAAGCCTCGAAAGTCTCTCACCAGACCATGGACTCAGACTTTGAGGGCGCCAGCAGTGCAAACGATGGTCTCAAGGATTCCGCTGCCACCGAGGCTACCTCATCCAGCACCAAACATGCCAAAGCCTCCCCGAAAGCCTCGAAAGTCTCTCACCAGACCATGGACTCAGACTTTGAGGGCACCAGCAGTGCAAACGATGGTCTCAAGGATCCCGCTGCCACCGAGGCTACCTCATCCAGCACCAAACATGCCAAAGCCTCCCCGAAAGCCTCGAAAGTCTCTCACCAGACCATGGACTCAGACTTTGAGGGCGACAGCAGTGCAAACGATGGTCTCAAGGATCCCGCTGCCACCGAGGCTACCTCATCCAGCACCAAACATGCCAAAGCCTCCCCGAAAGCCTCGAAAGTCTCTCACCAGACCATGGACTCAGACTTTGAGGGCGCCAGCAGTGCAAACGATGGTCTCAAGGATCCCGCTGCCACCGAGGCTACCTCATCCAGCACCAAACATGCCAAAGCCTCCCCGAAACCCTCGGAAGTCTCTCACCAGACCATGGACTCAGACTTTGAGGGCGCCAGCAGTGCAAACGATGGTCTCAAGGATCCCGCTGCCACCGAGGCTACCTCATCCAGCACCAAACATGCCAAAGCCTCCCCGAAAGCCTCGAAAGTCTCTCACCAGACCATGGACTCAGACTTTGAGGGCGCCAGCAGTGCAAACGATGGTCTCAAGGATCCCGATGCCACCGAGGCTACCTCATCCAGCACCAAACATGCCAAAGCCTCCCCGAAGCCTCGAAAGTCTCTCACCAGACCATGGACTCAGACTTTGAGGGCGCCAGCAGTGCAAACGATGGTCTCAAGGATCCCACTGCCACTGAGGCTACCTCATCCAGCACCAAACATGCCAAAGCCTCCCCGAAAGCCTCGAAAGTCTCTCACCAGACCATGGACTCAGACTTTGAGGGCGCCAGCAGTGCAAACGATGGTCTCAAGGATCCCGCTGCCACCGAGGCTACCTCATCCAGCACTCAGACTTTGAGGGCGACAGCAGTGCAAACGATGGTCTCGACGATCCCGCCTCCACGAAAGCCTCAACGAAAGTCACCACGAAAGCCTCAACGAAAGTCACCTACACGAAAGTCTCTCACCAGACCATGGACTCAGACTTTGAGGGCGACAGCAGTGTAAACGATGGTCTCGACGATCCCGCCTCCACGAAAGCCTCAACGAAAGTCACCACGAAAGCCTCAACGAAAGTCACCTACACAAATGACTTTGAGGGCGCCAGCAGTGCAAACGATGGTCTCAAGGATCTCGCTGCCACCGAGGCTACCTCATCCAGCACCAAACATGCCAAAGCCTCCCCGAAAGCCTCGAAAGTCTCTCACCAGACCATGGACTCAGACTTTGAGGGCGACAGCAGTGCAAACGATGGTCTCGACGATCCCGCTGCCACCAAGGCTACCTCGAAACGCCCTCGAAAGACCATGGAATCGGACGACTCAGACAATGAGGGTCCACGTAAAAGAAGTAAGCTTAGGGTCATCTACACAAATCCAAAAAAAAATATTTACGTAAAAGACGTAAGCTTAGGGTCATCTACACAAATGCAAAAAAAATTATTTTAAATTTAAATTGTTGTGTAGGATGTTTTGAAAAAACTACAAATTATTTTGAATTTAGATTGTATTCCATTCTAACTTTTTCATACATGTATTTATGATTGAACTTCAGGAAAAGACGATCCCGCTGCCACCGAGGCTACCTCATCCAGCACCAAACATGCCAAGGCCTCCACAAAAGCCTCCACGAAAGTCTCCAAAACCAAAGGCACAAAAGGTGAGATGTTTTAAAAAAAACTACACGCATCTCAACAAATTATTTTTTGAATTTGAATCAGAGTCAGGTACACAAATCTAAAGAATTACACAAATTATTTTGAATTTAGATTGTATTCCATTCTAACTTTTTCATACATGTATTTATGATTGAACTTCAGGAGTAGATGATCCCGCTGCCACCAAGGCTACCTCATCCAGCACCAAACATGCCAAAGCCTCCACGAAAGCCTCGAAAGTCTCTCCCGCTGCCACCAGGGCTGATGATGATGCTGATGATGATGATGATGATGCGGCCAAACTACTTGTAAACATCCTTCGGCGAAAGATTGCATCCCAACTATACAAAGGAAGGGCACAGGACGAGCAAGGATGCTTTCAAATGAAGCATCCTGGATTTCTATCGTGGCGTCGGTACTGTCATCATCAGTTCTCCTTACGATCCACGGATTTTTTTGTTGTTTGTTGCAATATTGAATATAGAAAGCCCTCTGGTCTTATCAGTCATGTACATCGCAAAGACTGAAACCAATAGCTTCGTTTAACAGTGCTTAATTGTGTTATATTGTTTATAACACAATTAATGGATCAGTTTATAGTTTAAGAAACTGGAAAATACCCATGTTTGTATACATGCAAGTGTTGTTAGCGATTTTATAAAATAAAAGCTGACTGTGATGAGGAACAGGATAACTCAGTCTTTCTTATTCTCTCGCATACACAAACTAATATCATATCATGCTAGCGACACTGGGGGTTTCGTTAAGTTGCATGGATTTTCGGCTGGATCCAGATGAGGTATGAGGGTGAACCCATGGCTCCATATGCTATTCCTCGTTTGTCCTTGTTAACTATTCCTGGTAATATAACAATAAAAAAGGAACTGTTCATAGTTTCGCTGATGGTTCTAGCATGCAATGTTCCGTGCAGACACACCTGTACCATGTGACAAGTTTACATGCTTTGACGAAAATCTCTGAGGGTAAATCAGTCAGAGGACAATCCTCGTGAGTGGGATGCTAATTTCGAAGAGTTCATTATCCTAGGGACGCATCCAGCGCGACATTTCATTATTGAGATTCAACAATGTTACGGATCGAAACACTCAACAATTTTGCGATTTATTTCTTTATTGGAAAAGGAAATGGAAAATCATATGAATATATTTGGCAGGAAACCCAATAATGGAAAATAATTATTAATCAAGTGGTCGGCCTAAAATGAAATATTTCCAAAGCACACAATAAAAATGTTCAAGTGTCGAGGTGCAACATCTGCGCGCCAATAACGTAGCTCACTCTAGACACTACTCAAACCTATTAGTCAACAACTACCAGCTGTGTCGTTCATAAAAAAAAATAAGCGAGCATTGCAGGTGAATTGTTAAATTGCAGTTTGTGTACTGAAGCGACTACAACGTATTTATTTGTGTTGTGTACATATACAACAGGAGCGGTACCAGCAGCACATAGTGGCGTTCGTTATGGTAGTTGTTTATTACCCCGCGGTATAAACCCCTCTAATACATTGTGGTGTATGATTATGTATAGGATAATCAGTGAAGTGGAGCGAATCTGGAAAATATTCGACAAGCCGAAGGCGAGTCTATTAATTTCCAGAGACGCGACACTGAACCGATTATCCGACTTAGTTCTCGGTTCCCCCTCAACTCAACCAAATCTCTGCCGGCATATGCACCCGCGAGTAGTAATCTGCGTGTAGTGTTAGGAAACAGAGGGCGACACTGTCTGAATTTGTGATGAACTTTGTCACCATTATATCATGAGAATAGAAGTACATGTACACTTGCTGTTCTCGTAATTTTCAACGATGTTCAACACGGTATTTACCAAATTTTGCTAACTGATATCTGCATCTACTGGATGGTTTGCATGATAATGATGAATATATATCAAATCCTGGATTATGAATGAATCATGAATACAATTAGGGTTTTGATTCACGACCATGCCCACTGCTTGTGCTACCACCTTTCAGTGTCTTGGTGAATTTAGAATTGGGACTCAACAGTAACACCACATTTACTGTTCACCTTCTCATCTACATTATATTGGCCTCGACCAAGGTTCCATGGCATCAAACGAATTAAAGATAGAGTCTGGCCATAATAGGAAATTCGTTAGTTTTGGCACATGAAAATAGAGTGAATCCTGTGAATTAACGTGGTTTTTACAGCATGTTGATATCTTAATTGGTTCCAAAGTTATGATGATTTATTCAAATTATTTCCCGCCAAAAATAACACCTAAATATGTATTATAATTAGTATTCATGACGTCACACCAGTATAACTGTTTTAATTAGTTATATTCGGATGCTAAATATGTGTCCTTTATATATATTATCACGAAATATATTGTTGTATGGCATCCCAATGAAAAATATACCATAAATATGTGTAGTCGAACATCGCCATACCATCCATCCCTTAGATACCGTCCATAGCAACGCCGTTGCTAGGGACCTTTGCTCGTTACTCAAGAGAGTTATCATTGTGATAAGGTATTTATTTTATGTTTTAAATTAAATACATGAATGTTATAATGTATTTTTGACGAAAAATTAGCATATTCATGAAGTTTGGGCCCATAGCAACCACCGTTGCTAAGGGCAGTATTTCGGGCGTTGTTCACTTGGTGACGAAATTAGGTTTTTAAATTCTGATTATGTTTAATACCAAACGCGACAAAATAGTTAAGACTAAAAAAATGTAAACAAAAGGTGAAATATCAAGAGTTCTATGTTGCTAATTATCTTAAAGTACTGGTGTGACGTCATGAATACTCATTATAATACTTAATTAAGTGTCAATTTTGGCGGGAAAGTACTACACAAATGTTGTTATAACTTTTTACCAAATTGAGATATCAACATTCTGTAAAAACTGCCTTAATCCTTGAGATGCACTTTTTCACATGTCAAAATTGAGACACTTTTCGTTTTGACTGGACCCCCACTTTAAGTTTCGGCAACTATGAAAACGACTCGCTAGTGCGCAAACAAACGCGCCTTGTTTGAGCGAATGCAGTCTATACACTGGCGGTTGTTGTTTTTACACGCAGTAGATTATATTGCAGTAGATTATTGGAAAGAATAATCTACTGCAATATTCTACTGGCAACCGTCTCCCAGTAGACTCTGAAAAATGATATACTGCAAAGAACCATAGAACCGTGGACTAAGCAATGCAACAGGCAGTATTGTGATGATCAAAGAGCATTCACCCTCAAGTGAGCCGAATGCAAACCTATGCAACAGTTAAAAAGAAATGCACTCCGTAATGATTTAACATTAATTGTATTTGTCATCCCAAAGAAAGCCGAGATGTTCTAAATAGATTTGATAGTAATTTGGTAATAATGGCACGAATGACAAGATACGTTAGAATGATATTATCACATTGTTTTGTCTATGGTTTTATTGTTATTTACAGAGATATATCTGCACCACTTCACACACACTTGTTAAGACATCCATCATGCACATCGCAAGCATCACAGTCCATGAATTATTCAAAGGACGGGGACGAATTATCCAAGGAATGATGACGTGTTGGAATTGCATTGCACTATTGATATTACATCATCTTGTTGGAGCAAGTGGAATAATACCACAAGGTAGGGTCAAGGTGTCGAATGTCGGACGGGTTTAGGAATTACTCAATTGCGCGAGCTTGTTATCAGTAAAGTCCAATCTTTTCATCTATTTTAAGCATAAAGGCATTATCTGCTTTCCAAAAATGGAATCGAGAGCGAGGTTGCATATCACATGAAGATAATTTGGAGGAAAAAGTCAGTGTATGCAGATAAGGGGTAAAGTCGGACAGGGAGGGTAATGTCGGACACGGGGGTGTCAAATGTCGGACACCCATGAATGTTCCAAAAATAATTATGCCCACATGTCCGGTATCTTAGCATTTGCGGCGTTTATGGTGCGACAACTGATGGTTCATGTTTAGACAGCAAAGAGAAATATGTGAATGGTAGAAATAAAGACATTTCCAGAAAAAAATACACAGGATGCAGGTTGAACTTTCACTTTCAGAGTACATCAAAGGGCCTATAGGGATCTACCTATAGAAGACAATTTTGTGTGGGAATACTTTATATGTTCCGTGCATATATTGTGACACTCGAACAAACCTAAAATGCTGTATGTTGTATGTATCCGCTGCTATCATATTTCAATCAGAATTCATGAGAGTATACTAAATTTGTCTGACGACGTAGATGGCGTCGTCATTCCACATTCATTCAACTCCATGACTGCAATCCAACCAAGGACATTTTTTGCAGAAAATGTTGCAGTGTTTTCCATTAAATTAAAATCAGCATGCTCATAAATATTACTGCATGTATATGAATCATCTGTAATAAAGAAAATGCAATTTCTGTTCACACATCAAGGACAGTGCGAGGAAATACAATTGTCATTTGGTGTATTTTAGAAAGATCTACGTAGTGCATCACTAAGTTCTCAGCGTGGATTCACAGTTTTGATATAATTCTCGAATTTCTCATCTATTGTAAATTCACATATCACTGAGGAGAACCGTATTTCAGTTTCCATATCACTGGAGAACCCGTATTTCACATTGGATAGCGATGAGCTGGGAATCCGCTGGTAAATTTAAATGGTCGGGACGTTATGATGTCGGTTCTGCGTAGGTAGGGCAATGTCGGACACCTGATTAGAATGTGTTTGTTTGAGAAATATATGCTTTACCATCACGAAGACAGCATAATCTGACTTCTGCACCTGTTTTCCAAGTTGTTTCTGACAAACAATGCCCTGAATATAATTCCAAAATACAAATACATATAAATGTACAAACCAAAGTCAACTGAGTCAAATTCGGCGACTCCCAAGAATCCTCTCAAATAATCATGTGCAGAAAGTAACGCCCTGATGTTACAAGGGCTTCCCTGATTTATTGAATATATTATTTACTTTTTGTTTTCGGTTTTGGATACTGTTCCTATTTCTTATTATAATAAACACGACACCATATATACATTCTTGACTATTGTGTTGCGTTTCATATGACAATATCATAGTTCAGGCCTGTGTCCGGAATTGCCCCACCCGTCCGACATTCGACGCTCTGACCCTAACTAGATTTGTTCATGAATAGTATTTGCATCTGAGCCTTTTCACGAAGAGATCACACATTTCTCCAGACACCTTGCACTTACATGCATTTCGTTTCATAATCAACAATATAGTTTTTGCCTTGAATCACCGATTAATACCAAGAAGCAGAGAAATTCACATGTAAGATGGAATCCATGGAAAAGGTTTACAAAATTTGTGAAATTCTACTTCGGTTTTTGCGTAAGTTAATTTTTTAAATCAATTGTTTAACAATATATGTTCTCCCATGAACATAAGGAAGTTACATGGAGGTTATATTGAATAAGACTATATTTTATGTATTCATCTATGATTACCTCAGGTATGTCATGAGTTCATAGTCGTATCCAGCAGCTTCCCTCTCCTTTTCCTTACGGCTCTTGTTGCTGCCTTTCCGGCGGAACGAGAACCGATTAACTTGAATGCGGTCCATTTTTGGAGTGAGAATCAATATTGGAGAATCCTTTGTATCTTCTTTCCAGATGGTGATGTGGAATTGGTGTAATCACATGAAACTGTGACCAGAGATCAATTATCTAATGTCGCTATGATATTATCCGCCATCGTATCAAATATTTTTACATGTGCCCAACTCTGAAGACAATAAAAATTGATAAAATTATCGCTCAGAAGCAGAATTCAAAGAGGATCCATTTTTCCAACCACAAAGGTACTATTCAATAATCTGCCTCATTTCGATAGTTTCAGTATCCGAAATTGTTTTCGCCTTGACAAATTCGACTTGTGCGTTGTAGAATTCTTATCAGCAACCTCCAGTCCGTCTATCCTGCCATGTGTCTTGCCACCTCTGTGCGTGGAAGTCTCGCTGCACACTGATGGCAAACTCGTTTTCCGATTCCTCTCGTGGCTGGGCAGCAGCAGTATCTGGCCCCGAGTGGGACACGAAGCCGTCAGCCAGAGAGCAGCCCAGCTGTCACTGTAACAGCACCGTCCGCAGTGTACCCTAGAGCATCAATGAAACACCAAGTCGGCTAGAGACACAGAACACATCCGAGGGATGGGCTTCCTGTGGACCAAGTCGATGATCACATGGTCAGCGTGGTCATTTCGAGGCATACTCCTGTGTTCCTCGGTCACTGTGGTCATGGTCACTGTGGTCATTTGTGCAGAAACCCTTCACGACCCACACTCAACTCTCCATTTCCTTTCATTCCATTACTGTTCAATATTCATTTTCCATAATATAAAGTCACTTTCGTCACCCATACTGATTAAATTATGTATTTCACTATCCTTACAGTACATACACGGGGACATTTTTGTCGGAATGTATGTTGAGATGAATTGTTGTGTGGCATTATAATATCCCATAGTATATTTATTTGAAATGTTAAATGGATTCTTAATTCTTTGTTGTTTGCAATAGGTCAATATACTTTCATCACCAATGGATGAAAGTGAATGTATGCCTAGTTGTGATGCAATATTATCATGTTGGTGTATATATAACCATACCAACTAGATATAATGTAGCAGTTTGATGTTTATTGATAACAATAACCATGTATACATATATAGTTATTATATATGTTTTCATTTTTGTAATCATAAATATGATGCCAGCACATATTGAAGCAGTCATGACTGATGATCATGACGAGATCTGTGCATGATTTGAGATACAGTTCATTGTCTATTATATCCATTGTCATCGTCCAGTAAAATGTTTTGGGGGTTTTCTGCATTAAGAATTAGGGCATGTCACTGTCAGGTTCTTATCAATTCTGCTATCCAATTATTGAATATATGGCAACTAATGTATGTTATAAGTAAGAACTGACCTATCGCCGAACCAATTTGTCCAAGTCTTTTTACGCCATTCACGACGCATTCTGCAAAACGTAATTATTGGCCAATGATAAGTTTGCTGACGTAATTTGTGGAAGTAGAAATGTATACCGACAAACAGACAAATTCATATTCCAAGACCGAATCCATGGACGAATTTTACAAGATCAGTGTGAGTAGTCAAATCCGAGAGATACTAAGGCATCAAAGTCAAGGCCATGTTAAAATCACAGACACCCTCACACTCTCACAGTGTGAGATCAGGTGCTCCGGAAGAGTGAGCATCTCCTGCCCCGCATGCGACACCCGCTGTGATATCCACACTGGCATATCGAGACGGAAATATATGACAAAACTATAAGGATGGGATGATATCTTCCATCATATGTGTGACAGGCTTGGCGTAACCTTCAACCAGATCATAGTGACGACCATAAAACTTCTTGAATGTCGACCTCAGCCTAGGCATTTGGTATCCTTGTTTGAGCAATTTGGTAGTCAGAACCTGTGCTCTAACTATGAATTCCTGGTATGATGAACATGCTCTAGCATAACGAATTAACTGGGACACGTAGACGCCATAGGCTGGTGATGCTGGGATATTACTGCTCAAGACAGGAATGTTGATAATGGGAAAATCAAAATCGTCACGTTTGTCATATAACCTTGTACACAATTTGCCTTTATGGTCAATTTCGAGATAAATGTCAAGATAAGAAGCTGACACTGGAGAATCAGTTGTTTCTTTGATTTCCAGTTCGTCTGGATATATCTGATGTATGTATTCACCAAATCTAGGGTTATTCAAGGATATGACATCATCAATATATCTGTAGAGATATAAGTCAGACAACTTTTGGGGGCTTCAGCGATAGGCAGCATTGATATTACAAATGATCAGGCTAGGACCTGAATAACAATTTCCTTACTCACCATTTACACATTCACACTTTTCACGAACAAATTGAATATACAGTTTTCTGATTGTTTCCATCCAACGGTGTTTTTGAGTTCGAAGTTAAAGTATTTCAGTTTTCCCAAACATTGCAAACACCCACCTCTTTCTCTCTCTCTCTCTCTCTCTGTCCCTTTGACACCTATTCATCAAGGGTATCAGCTGTTTGGCTCATTTGCAACACAAAACGCTGGTAAACCTTCCGGAATTACATTTTGTCTTGGTGTCACAGTGTTACACTAAAAGCATTTGGTACTAGATCTGCCAGAAGCGAAATCTAGCTCAGTCATGGATAAGCCAGCAGCCACCCGAGTCATGGCTTCTCACCGATGGGATAATATGAATAGAATCCTAAATAAACAATAATAAACAAAGAAATTACATATGTTGCAAACAATCAACTACAGGAAAGGAAAACTACATATATCCGTGGTTATATTAGCCATTATGGGTTAAAGTACTAGGAACATGAAAATATGATGCGAACTTAAATGATAGACCTGGTTTTGCTGAGTAAAATGCAGTTTACTGCATGCCAATATCTCTTTTGGGTAAAAAGTTATGGCCATTTGAATGTCACATTTTGGCAGGTTATGACATAGGCTGGATTGAACACTTCAGGATTTTATGAGCAGCTAATTAGTATGCAATTGAGGTATTCGTGACGTAGAAGAGGGAATATTTTTAATTAGGCAAGTTTGAGTCTTAATATAATTGATCTGGTCAGAATTATCGCAAACCTAATCTTCAAACATTGATATGCATGGTCAATAATCAGTGTTGTTCAAAGTGTTACTGTTGCCATGGTTACTATTCACCCGCTGGAGTCCCTAGCAACCATTGGTTGCTATGGGTCCTAACTGCCAGAAATAGGGGTTTTGACATAATTTGATTATTGAATATTAATTATGCATGTGAAGTCAATCCATTTTTACCTTTGGTTTTGTTTGCTTATCGATATGACTGTGGATTTAGGCCATAGCAACCCTGGTTGCTAGGGGCCTTACATCAATACTGGTGACCTTGGCAACTATCCGGATGTGAAATTCATTGACTATCAATTATGTAGAGCATGTGGAATGAACTTTGTTGAATAATTGCAATTTCTTAAGACTTCAATAAGCCAATAAAACCATCTAATTAAAAAATGTTCCCCCTGTGACGTCATGCATACAAATTTGCATATTAATGAGCTTTATAATTTTTCAAATTGTACTTTGGGCAATTTGAACTTTGAAACACTGTAACTTTTGAAGGAATCGGGATATTCACATGCTGTAAAAACCTTTCTGATCAGCTCACATAGTGTTTTAATCTGAGCCCATATCATATTTTCATGTTCCTAGTACTTTAACACATAATGTGCAAATGACCTTGTGTTTCAAACACGTATGTGTTATTGGTGGTAATAGATTGATACTTACATTTGAAATACAGAACAAAATACATATGCTCTACACCCCAAATACTTCAGCCCATGAGTGCGCCGAGTCATAGCCAAACAACAACAAAAACATCATATAGATGGATCGAAAGGTCTCAATCGTTTCAGCAACATGTTTCTAGTTAAATCAAAATCCTACTATCACAGTGAACCTCGGATCCATGCACAATATATCTCACATGGTATGTGATCTGTCAGCCTTGATTCTCTGCTGGTCAGTTGTGCATACATGTGGAATATCACAGTATTTGGAGTTTACAACCAGCACCGGCCCCTCGGGAATAATCCAGAAGCTGACAGCCACATTAGAGTATGGGAGAAAAATGATAAACTATCGCAGTTAAGTGATTTGAATATCTGTTTTAATTTACGTTTGAATATGAACTTAAGAGTGTCAGTGCTCAGGACCACTTAGTGTCAGTGCTCAGCACCACCCAGGGACCGCCATACAAACGGCTTCTGTGTGTGATTTTATAATCAGTCTCTGGTGGCTTGGGATCCGTGTTAGTCCTGGTGATGTGTCCATGTATTCGTACATAGCATGGAATGGTAGCGGGACATTATCGTGTTTTCACGTATACACATGGATTAGTGTAAGAATGTCTTCGAATATCATTATTTTCAGCTTATTATATAGTTTGGTGATTATTTGGATGTCATATATCCTAAGGAACTTGAAATTAAGGATACTACTCCGCTAATTTTTCCAACTATCTAGACCTGAGGTTGGAGATTGATAATGATTCTAACCTGTCAACTAGATTATATGACAAACGTGATGATTTCAATTTTTCCATAGTCAATTTCCCTGTTCTAAGCAGCAACAGTCCTATGTCACCGGCATATGGTGTGTTTGTCTCTCAACTTATACGCTATTCCAGAGCTAGTTGTAATTATGAAGACTTTGTCTATCGAAGTGCCCAGCTAGTCTCTAAACTGCTGCGACAAGGATATGTAAGTATCAATCTATTACCACCAATACATCCAGATTTTGATGATGTTAATAAAAAACGTAAAGTACAACATTTTGCAATAGAAACAAAGCCCGACCAAATAGTTTATCCAAAGACACACTGGCGTCATCAGGGGCAGACAGTGTGTTAAATGTAGTTGTTTCTACTGTACACCTGATGGAATTAGTATACAACTGCCCAACAACCTACGAAAAAAAATATATAAATCTTCATTGTTGTAAATCTTCATTGTTGTATTTTTTCATTGTCACTCAATAAATTATGTTTATATCCAGGTGTTTCGATTGGGGTTATGTTTAAGTCTAAACACTATATGTTTAGTTTTGGGTGGATTTTACAGATAACTGGTTCGCCCAGAACCAGTCGCTGAGAACAGTCAATTCACTGTTAATGTTTGAAACCAGAATGCAAATTTGTACCATCAAGAACTTCAGCCGTGTCGCCAGCGAACAGGACGGATTCACGATGGTGGTATCAACAAAGCACATTTCAAAAATTCTGTGAAAGAACTAAAATGAAAAATGTTCATGTTCGCCAATCATTTCTGCTTCGAGTTTTGTGCTCAAAGACATTTAAGCCTTACTTTCGTGTGCAATTCTCTTGTACCCAAAGGCATTGGGAGGTTTTGATATTGTTTTATCCATATCGGTGGTACCAAAGCATGATCTTTGAGCACTCTTGCTGGGTATAATATTCCATGGAATAATCTTCTCTTTATTTCAAATAGTCTTTGGAGGGTTAACATCATAGATCGGCCTGGAATCAAGAGTCAAGGATCGTCACATTCCGGCGTTTATGGGATATTTTGTGGAGCACTTAAACTATTGTAACGGTTTTGGGGCGTACCCAAAAGTTTCCCCTAGGTAATTCTATTAGTGTTTTGTGATATTATGGTTAAATAACCGTTTATTAAAATGTATATGTGTTTAAAGGTTCATACGGTTCCGTATTGTTAATGTTTAAAAGGTTTTCCGTCTCGGAACTTGGTATATTTATGATGTTGGTAAAGCCGGAGACGGAACCGGAACCGGAGACGGAACCGGAGACGGAGTCGGAACAATGGAGTACAAAAACGTAATGACGTTATTTCCGGAAGGTCATGTGATCAGCCTCGTTTTCGGTTTAAAAGGTGACGTGTCAGCCACTGATTGGTTCTAGAGTGTTTTTAGAAATCCGGAAAATATCAGTGTTTTGGCGGACTATGACGTCACAATAGGTTGGTCACGTGACGTGGGTCTCAGGTCTATAAAAGCCCCCGCTTCACAGCGGACGGCGGAGTTGGTGTCCTGACGTCGACCTGTGCAGACCCCTTCTCCCATAGCAGAGTACTCCCTTGTTCCGGATAGAGTCATCCAGATGATTGCAGTTTATGTCTTCCGACTGGGCACTTGGAAAATAAACATGAAAACTTCAACCGAGTTGTTTTTCCGTGTTGGTTAGGGAACTGGAATTTATAATAAAGTTAGTTCACCGGAAAAGAAAGTAATACGGAGTAAAGGGAGATAAGACCACAGTCGGTTAAGACCAAGTTGTAACGACGTCTTAGGGTGATCCAAGAACCCAGATCACCAAGGAAGGAGACGGAGACGGAGGTGGAATTCAACGGAACAACTACGGAGGCGGTACCGGACGGAGCAGTTGCAGAGACGGGAACGACGAAGCAGTTGCAGAGGCGGTACCGGACGACGGAGTAGCAGAGGCAGTACCTGACGGAGCGGTTGCGGTAACCGGAAGTGAGAACACTTCCGAGATTCTCCATTTCAGGTGCAGTCGCAGGTTGCGGTGAGGCGGAGCCAACCGGAGCAGTTTGCAGTAAGGCGGAACCTGGCAGAGCGGTTGCAGTATTCGGAAACGGCAACGTTCCCGGATTCTCTATTCCAGGTGCAGTCGCAGTTGCAGTAAGGCGGAAAACGACGGAGCTGTTGCAGTAAAGCGGTATCCCGACGGAGCAGTTGCAGTACCCGGAGACGGAAACGCCTCCGGATTCTTACTTTACAGGTGCAGTTGCAGATTGGCAGTCGGACAACGGTTAAGAGGTCCATTCCAGACCACGCTACCAACCTTCAGAGACTTATAGCCGGAGTTCAACCGTACAGCAGTAGCAGTTTCCCGTAGTTTTACCGTTTCAGCTCCAGTTAAATAACAACTCACCCACCTCCCTAGAAAACCGGTGCATCAAGACGTCACAGAAGGGTGAAGAACCCGTTACAACTTTTTGGTGGCAGCGGTGGGATCATCTGCAGTATGACTACTAGACGGGGCAAATTGGCGGAACAGCAGCTGAAGACAGCCGTGTCGGATACGGAGCAGCCTGTAGGAGCAGTAGGAGCTGAGCCGTTGCAGATGCCGGTTGCGGAAAAGGAAGCAGTTCGTCCTGCCGAGCGAAAGCTATTGCAGCCGGAAATGCAGAAAGCAGTTGCAGAAGAGCCCCTTCGGGTTCCTCAAGGAGTACAGCCTGCAGAGCAGTTAGCAGAGGCGGAAATTAACTTTCCGGACCAGGCTGGCGATCGGGAACCGGATGCGGAACCGGAAGGCGGAGAGAATTTAGTCGACAACCTGACCAGATTATTGGCGACCCAAATGGAGGTGTTTCAGCAGTACCTGGCAGTAACTGGAAAGCAGCAGCAGGCAGAAGCAGTACAACAACCCGCACCAAGGGCAGGAGTAGCCAGATTAATGACGTACGACGGAACTGATCCGTGGCCGGAGTATGAGGCTCACCTCCTTGAATACACTCGGTACTACCGTTGGACAGCAGAGGAAAAGGCGCTGAACTTATGTGTCAGTTTGAGGGGTAACGCTCGCAGCATACTACTGGATTTGTCCGCGGAGCAGAGACACAGCTTTGATACGGTTGTGGCGGCATTAAAACAGCAGTTTTGTCCGGGGGAGAAAACATTTGTTTTCCAGGCGGAATTGCAGACACGGAAATTGCAGCCGGAGGAGGAGCTGTCAGAGCTGGCCAGAGACATACGGAGCAAGACGCGGCTAGCTTACCCAAAAGCGGACCCGGCAACAACAGAAGTGCTCATGAAGATGCATTTCTGCAACAGTCTTACTAACCGAGATATGCGGTTGTCGGTATTGAAAAGCCACCCGGAAACGCTATCGCAGGCTCTGGCTTTCGCTACCGAGTATGAGAGCATCATGAAAACGGACAACAGTAGACCAGCGGAGCGACACCGGACGAGACAGCTGAACACGGAGCCAGAGTGGAGCCAGCAGGTGAACGAATTGCGGAAGCAAGCCGAGCAGACTCAGCAGCAGTTGGTGGATCTGATGACTCAGGTCAAGGAAGCGGTTAGTAGGCAGCAGCAGCAGTGCAGTTCCCGAGCGGATTTAGAATGCTTTAACTGTGGCCGGAAAGGGCATTTTGCCCGAGACTGCAGGCAGCCGAAGCAGCAGCAGCAACGGCGTCAACCACAACAGCAGCAGTCGCCGCGACATCAGCAGCAACAGCAACAGCAGCCACGGCAGATTGTCCGGCAGACCCGACATCGGAGGCAGTCACGGAAACAGCAGCGCGGAGCCCGAGCAGATTTGGAGTGTTTCAACTGCGGCAAGAAGGGGCATTTTGCCCGGGATTGCAGACTCCCAAGACAGCAGCAGCAATGGCGGATTGCCCGGATTGTCCGGCAGATTAGGAGCAAAGAAACTCCACAGCTCAATCCAAGGAAGGGGGTTCGCCGGAGGCGGTCACGGAAATCGACCGGAGAAGCAGACTTCGCAGAAACAACGGAGGTTCCAACTGGGGCGGAGGCGGTTGCAGTAGTAGACAAGGCAGTGTCCCGGAAGCCGGTTGCGGTTGCGGTGACGGAGAAAGCAGTCCCAAGGAAGGCAGTTGCAGTAGCAGAGAAAGCAGTGTCCCAGAAGCCGGTTGCGGTTGCGGTGACGGAAAAGGCAGTGTCCCGGAAGCCGGTTGCGGTGGCGGTGACGGAGAAAGCAGTCCCAAGGAAGGCGGTTGCGGTTGCGGTAGCGGAGAAAGCAGTGTCCCGGAAGCCGGTTGCGGTGACGGAGGAAGCAGTCCCAAGGAAGGTGGTTGCAGTAGCAGAGAAAGCAGTGTCCCGGAAACCGGTTGCGGTTGCGGTGACGGAGAAGGCAGTTCCAGGAAAAGCGGATGCGGTTGCAGAGCAGATTAGGCTGGCGGAAAATGCGGACCAGGATACTGTGCTGGGGCAGAAATATCGACCAGATGATTTGCGGAGAATGCAGCAAGCAGAACCTTGGTACCCACTGGTGACGTCGCTGATCGACGGGAGCGGTACAGCTGGCAGTGCAGACTTTTCCAGCATTAGCAGCGAGGAGAAAGTGCTGTACGGGATGCGGAAGACCTTGCTGAAAGTCGACGGAGTAGTCTACCAGAAATGGAAAACGGCAGAAGGAACCAGCCGAATGCAGTTAATAACCCCAAAGGAGCTGAGACAGAAAATTTTCCGTCTGGCCCATCAGAGCCGGACGGGAGGACATCTCGGAAGTAGAAGGATGGCGGCTAGCATTCGGAGGCGGTATTTCTGGCCGGTTATGATGCGGGACATAAAGCAGTGGGTGCTGAGCTGTGACGAATGTGCGTCAAGAAGTATGCAGAACTTGAAACGATCTCCGATGCAGAAATACCGGGTTGGAGCTCCCATGGAGAGGGTGGCAATGGACGTGATGGGTCCGTTACCTAAATCCACCTGGGGGAACCGGTACATCTTAGTAATCGGTGATTACTTCACCAAGTGGGTAGAGGCCTACCCGATGCCGAATCAGGAAGTGGTGACGGTTGCGGACATATTCGTCAACCAATTTGCAGCGCGGTACGGCATCCCGATGGAGATCCACACCGACCAAGGCAGAAATTTCGAGTCCAACTTGCTGAGAAATGTTTGCAGAATCCTGGGGATTCACAAGACACGGACAACCGCTTTCCGACCTCAGTCGGACGGTTTCATTGAGCGATTCAACCGGACGCTGCAGCAGATCCTGAGCCTGTACGTAAGCGAGCGGCAGACCAACTGGGATCAGCTAGTTCCGTTGGCAATGGCAGCTTACCAGAGTACCCTGCAGGAGACAACCGGGCAGAGTCCCAATTTGCTGATGCTGGGCAGAGAAGTCAACACTCCGGTAGAGTTACTGATTGGCAGGCCTCCGGGCGAATCGACAGCAGAAGTAACAGAGTATGGCAGTCAGCTCCGGGAGCGACTAGAAGCAGTATACAAGGCGGTTCGAGCGAAATCTGGCAGAGATGGAACGGCAGAAGAAGCTGTACGACCGGAGAAAGGTCGACAATCAGTTCCAGCCAGGAGACCGAGTGTGGATGGCGGTCAAAACACGGAAGAAGGGCAAAGCACCCAAGTTGCAGAGGAAGTGGAGCGGTCCAAAGCTAGTGCTGAGCAGATTTACCGACGTGACCTACGAGATTGCAGAGAGTGAAACTCAGCAGAAGGTGGTTCACTTCGATTTGCTGAAACCGTATAATGGTGTCAAGCATCCGAGATGGATGAAGCGGAGAATGGCGGATTCCTGGAGGCAGACGGAGCCGCCGAAGCAGAGTAGTGTTCCGGAGTCGGAACAGACGGTCTCTGAGTCGGATACGGACTCGGAGTAAAGCCGCAGAGGACGAAGAAATATGGGAAGACGGAGTGAGCTGTAGAGCAGGAGAAGGAAATAGCTGAGACCCTGGTAAAACGTGGAGTTCCGGCAGAGAGCGACCGCAAGAAGTTGGAACAGTGAGCAAGTGCTGGTTCCGGAAACAGGGCGGAGAAAGGAAGCAGAGCGGAAAGCGGTGCAGAGACCGGATAGAGACATCCTAGAGGTTCTGACTGGGTCGAGCGCATAGTCAACCAGTCCAGGGTAGCGGCCAGGGGTCCAGAAGAACCTGGGTTAGCGGTCTAGTGTCTCCAGAAAAGCAGCTACACGTCTTCCGTATTCGGAGAATTAAGACGGAAAAGTTTTCCGGCTGTAGACATCCAACCGGAGTTTCCACTTAGCAGAGACAGTAAACCGGCTGCAGATCGACAGAAGCGGTGAAACATCATTCCAGACAGGAAGGGCCCTCCTTCTGGACAAGAATGTATGCAGTTTCCAGTGTCGACAAACAGTAATACCAGTGAGCAGTTATGCAGCAGGCGGAGCTGTGCAAACGGCGAAAAACGCCCAACAGGCAGTCTAGATGCACGTCTGACAGGCAGATTCAACTGGCTGAGACTCTATTCAACCCTCCTGATGGCAGAGATACTTCAAAATTGCAGATACTTCGCTCGGAGAAGCAGTTGAAAGGGAGCCGGAAAAACCCGGAGAAGCCGGTTGAGCCGGAGACGGACACCTCTCGGTTAACGGTTGAGTTTTTGCATAATTGTGACGTCACTCCTGAGGCAGCCAATCGGCGTGGAGCTTTTCCAGTCACGTGAGCAGAAAGGGTATAAAAGGGCCTTGAAATCGGGCTCTGAGAGCAGTTGAAGAGCAGACCTCGAGCTGTGCACATCGCTGTTAAAGTTTGGCGGAATCGAATCAAGTCCAGCATTTTCCGGCTGCGGCAGATTTTGCAGTGAAAAACGACTAAGTGTTTCCCGGAAGACCAGCCGTCCGGAGAAGCGGTGCAGCAGAAGCGGTGCAGAAGCGGTGCAGTAGAAGCGGTGCAGTAGATATACAACTTCAGTTTCCCGGCTTTCCGGAATGGCCTACTCGGCGTTCCTTGGAAGACAAGATCGCGGCCGGAGCAGAGATTGGGCAAGCCCTCAGCCACTGGAGTATAGCCGGCTGTGTAAGTGGTGTGACCGGATGTTCGAGAGTGAGACGGACAGGAGACGGCATGTGTGCCCAACCCAGAGGTATCATTGCTGTTTGTGTGCCTTCTACGGCAACCGGGCGAACGACCTTAGGCGGCATCTCCGGGAGATGCACGGTTTGAAGTACCCTTCCGGGAACCGTCCTCCTCAGGACGAGGCAACCCTCAACCGTGTGGGAACCTTCGATTCGGCCTGGCGGGGAACAGCAACGCAGTCTCGGCGGAAGCGGTTCCGGAAATACTGCACACAGTCTCCCAGGGGGAAACCAGTTCCGGAGACCTATGCGGACCAGCTTCCGTTCGGACCTGACTGGGATGCCGGAGCAGCCGCCCCCATCGGACAACCGGAGCGGTTAGATCTACCAGAATGGGCCCCGGACCCGCAGGGCTGTCTCCGGGCAGCCGAAGAAGACCAAGCGGAGGATTGGGAGGCGGAAATCCGTGCCAGAGAATACCGGCCTCCATCTCCCACCTCGGAACCGGAGACGGATGAGTCAGAGTATGTGACGGCAGATGAGGAATCCTGGACGAAACGGAGGCAGTGTGGCAGTAGACGAAGGCAGATGGCAGTGTGGCAGTAGACGGAGGCGGTTGGCAGTTTGGCGGAGACGGAAGAAGCGGTGGCAGTTAGCAGCAACAACAACACGGAAAAAAAAAAAAAAAATATTATTTATCCAAGAAGACCACCAGGAGGAGTTGCAGTTTGCTGAGCAGCCAATCATCAAGCAGATAAGCCAGTCACGTGACTTCCAGAGACTATAAAAAGGGGCAGATAGCTGTTACCGGATGCAGAAGGCAGTTTGCTGTAGCTGAGTCAACATCGACGCAAAGCAGAGAATCAGAATGCCGAAAGTAAAGACAACACCCCGCAAGCCCCGCCCTCACCAGTGTGGAGACTGCAACCTAGAGTTCAAGAGCAAGCACACGCTGCTCCGGCATGTCACGGAGCAGCACACGAGTGAAGTCACCGTCTTCGCCTGTCCGCAGTGTGACCATTGGAGCAGACGGAAAGAGGGGACACAGAAGCATCTGCAGTCCCGACACGCAATGGACGCGAACCCGATTCGACTAAGGGTTGGCAGAGAGCAGTTTGAGGAGAAAAGCCTCCGGTCCAAGATGACCCCACGGAAAAGCAAGAAGCCGGTAACACGGCTTGACCAGTTGTCGGATACGGAGTCGGAGTCGGGAGGTTCGGTTTCGTCCCGGACCCGGTATCGTTCCGGTACCCAGTCGGTGGCCACACTAGCAGCCGACGTTTCGTCCACGGAGGCGGAGAGCAGTTCGGAAGAAGATGCAGAGCTGAAAATTATGGCAAGTGAAGACGAGTTGCAAGACCCGGAGGATCCGAAGCCGGTTAAGCCGCCGGTGACCCGGAGTTCTTCCCGGAACACCTCCCGGAAAAACAGCCCAGACCCACCTCGAGGTACCGGAGCAGATCGAGACCACGGAAAGAAGCGGAGTCGCAGCCGTTCGCCGGATAAATCCGGTCGCCATCCACGCCGGGAATATAGGAAGGAGAGCCCGGAGCGCGCCAAGGACCGAGGCGGAGAACGGGGCCGAGAGGAGAAACGACACACCCCACCCAAGCCTTCAGGAGGCAGCGTCAAGGAAAAAGGCAAGGCGGTGTATGACTACAAGTTCCGGCTGTTGGAGGAAGGTTCCAGCGGAGCAGCGGCAGAAGTTGGAGTGGCGGACATTGCGGAAATGCAGAGCAGAGACGATGAGGAAGACAGTTTCCGGAGCCCACCTCCGAGAACGACTAGCAGTGGCAGAGCAGTGAGCAGCGTGATTGTCCGGCCCGGAGGCGGAGCAGAAAGCAGATCCAGCGGCCGAGCAGATAGCAGAGCAGATAGCAGAGCAGATAGCCGAGCGGACAGCAGACCCATTGGCAGATCCGGAGGCAGACCGGAGACCAAAGCAGAAGGCGGAACCCGGAGCAGAGCTGTCAGTGAGACGGAGACCGGAGGATCCACGGAGAGAACTTTACCGGCAACCATTCAAGCAGTAGCCGGAAGCAGAACCAGTTCAGCGGCTAGGGATGACGGAATGGAGTCTTCCGCGTCTGACCGAAGCCATGCGGACGTGCAGAGAACCCGGAGGAGTATCCTGGTAGACCAAGCCAGAGCTACACCCGGAATCCTGTCTCCAGTGGAAACCCGGCCTCGACAGTCTTCCAGTGAGCGGTCCGGAAGAAGCCAAGTCCGAGCACCAACCCAGAGTCCACCTTACACATTCTACCCGTTTGGCGGTCCTTCAACTCAACCGTGTCCGTCCCACTGTTTCCCGGTGAATATTGGAGGACGGAGTGCATCCTTCTTTGCACCTGCAGTCCCGGAACATGCCAGATACTATGCCATACGTTGGGGACCGGAGCAGGAGGGGCCAGCCGAGATGAGAGACTCCGGCGTCTACGTGGAGATCATGGAGCAGAGAGAGTCACCGTTTGGTCTCGTCCCGACCCGACAGATCGTCCGGTTTCCAGATTGGTCCATCCGGGACGAACGCCTCAGGAATGGGTTCTACGTGCCACCCCAGTGGAGTTTACATGATCCCGATCTTCTCCCGGTTGATGCCAGAGGAACAAGCTTCGGACGACCGTTGGTACCAAATACCTTTCCACCTCGTCCGCCGTCGGGGAGCAGTTCGCGCCGTGATACTGGTGGGCAGTAGTCGTCGCAAGTCGTCGCAAGTCGCCGCAAGTCGTCGCAAGTCAAGTCGGCGCAAGGAGAAGAAAGAAGAACTGTTTCCCGGATTCTAGTATAATTAAGAGTTAAAAAGTAGGAAACGGAACAAGCAAGATATCCGGGTACAGTGACGGTAAACTAGTTAAGAGATACCAGTACCCGGATCACGGAAACAGTTGTGTTTGATTTTACGGACAGTTTAACGGTTGACAATTTGTATATATGTGATATTGATCTGTTCGGGACGAACAGAGTCTAAGGAAGGGGGAGTGTAACGGTTTTGGGGCGTACCCAAAAGTTTCCCCTAGGTAATTCTATTAGTGTTTTGTGATATTATGGTTAAATAACCGTTTATTAAAATGTATATGTGTTTAAAGGTTCATACGGTTCCGTATTGTTAATGTTTAAAAGGTTTTCCGTCTCGGAACTTGGTATATTTATGATGTTGGTAAAGCCGGAGACGGAACCGGAACCGGAGACGGAACCGGAGACGGAGTCGGAACAATGGAGTACAAAAACGTAATGACGTTATTTCAGGAAGGTCATGTGATCAGCCTCGTTTTCGGTTTAAAAGGTGACGTGTCAGCCACTGATTGGTTCTAGAGTGTTTTTAGAAATCCGGAAAATATCAGTGTTTTGGCGGACTATGACGTCACAATAGGTTGGTCACGTGACGTGGGTCTCAGGTCTATAAAAGCCCCCGCTTCACAGCGGACGGCGGAGTTGGTGTCCTGGCGTCGACCTGTGCAGACCCCTTCTCCCATAGCAGAGTACTCCCTTGTTCCGGATAGAGTCATCCAGATGATTGCAGTTTATGTCTTCCGACTCGGCACTTGGAAAATAAACATGAAAACTTCAACCGAGTTGTTTTTCCGTGTTGGTTAGGGAACTGGAATTTATAATAAAGTTAGTTCACCGGAAAAGAAAGTAATACGGAGTAAAGGGAGATAAGACCACAGTCGGTTTAGACCAAGTTGTAACGACGTCTTAGGGTGATCCAAGAACCCAGATCACCAAGGAAGGAGACGGAGACGGAGGTGGAATTCAACGGAGCAACTACGGAGGCGGTACCGGACGGAGCAGTTGCAGAGACGGGAACGACGAAGCAGTTGCAGAGGCGGTACCGGACGACGGAGTAGCAGAGGCAGTACCTGACGGAGCGGTTGCGGTAACCGGAAGTGAGAACACTTCCGAGATTCTCCATTTCAGGTGCAGTCGCAGGTTGCGGTGAGGCGGAGCCAACCGGAGCAGTTTGCAGTAAGGCGGAACCTGGCAGAGCGGTTGCAGTATTCGGAAACGGCAACGTTCCCGGATTCTCTATTCCAGGTGCAGTCGCAGTTGCAGTAAGGCGGAGAACGACGGAGCTGTTGCAGTAAAGCGGTATCCCGACGGAGCAGTTGCAGTACCCGGAGACGGAAACGCCTCCGGATTCTTACTTTACAGGTGCAGTTGCAGATTGGCAGTCGGACAACGGTTAAGAGGTCCATTCCAGACCACGCTACCAACCTTCAGAGACTTCTAGCCGGAGTTCAACCGTACAGCAGTAGCAGTTTCCCGTAGTTTTACCGTTTCAGCTCCGGTTAAATAACAACTCACCCACCTCCCTAGAAAACCGGTGCATCAAGACGTCACAGAAGGGTGAAGAACCCGTTACAGTATTCAGGATATTATACTGTGGCCAATATTCTTCTAAGAACTTCGAACGAAACTGGTTAAATGGGCAATATCTAGGCCAACACAAATATAGATAATGAAACTGAATAGTATCTCGCAGTATGTGATAAAAGAGAGAAAAGAGTCTTTCCTCCATATGCTATTCCTTGTTTGTCCTTGTTAACTATTCATGGTAATATAACGCTAAAAAAGTGACTGTTCATAGTTTCGCTGATGGTTCTAGCATGCAATGTTTCGTGCAGACGCACCTGTACCATGTGACAATTATACATGCTTTGACGGAAATTTCTAGGGTAAATCAGTCAGAGGACAATCCTCGTGTGTGGGATGCTAATGTCGAAGAGTTTATTATCCCTGGTGTCGCATCCAGCGCGACATTTCATTATTGAGATTAAACAATGTTACGGATCGAAGCACTGAACAATTTTGTGATTGATGTATTCATTGGAAAAGGAGATGAAAAATCATATGAATATATTTGGCAGGAAACCCAATAATGGAAAACAATTAATAATCATGTGGTCGGCCTGGAATGAAATATTTCCAAAGCACAACTTCTGCACTGCTAAATTCGTAGTAATATATTGGACACTGGAGGCACACAATAAAAATGTTCAAGTGTCAAGATGCAACATCTGCGCGCCAATAACGTAGCTCACGCTAGACACTACTTAAACCTATTAGTCAACAACTACCAGCTGTGTCGTTCATAAAAAAATAAGCGAGCACTGCAGGTGAATTGTTAAATTGCAGTTTGTTTACTGAAGAGACTTGGTGTTTATTTGTGTTATGTATATGTACAACAGGAGCGGTATCAGCAGCACATAGTGGTATTTGTTGTGGTAGCTGTTTATTACCCTCCCCCCCCCCCCCCCATGGTCAAGCACCTCTAACACATTCTGATGTATGACTATGCAATGCAACACACAGTATTGTGTGATAACCAAAGAGCATTCACCCTCAAGTGAACCGAATGCAAACCTATGCAACAGTTTAAAAAATTCACTCTTTGCAAGCATTTAACATTAATTGTATTTGCCATCTCGCAGAAAGCCGAGATAATCCAGGATAGATTTGACAGTGGTTTGTCAATTATGACACGACTCAGAAGACCCAGAAGATACAGGACGACTCAGAAGATACAGGAGAATGCTATCACTACACTGTTTCGTCTATGGTGTCGTTGTTCTTCACAGAGATGTGTCCACACCAATCTTCAATCAGCCGCACACTTGTTAAGACATCCATCATGTGCATCGAAAGCATTACAGTCCATGAATTATTCAAAGGACGGTGACGAATTATCCAAGGAATGATGACGTGGTGGAATTGCATTGCACAATTGATATTGCATAATCTCGTTGAAGCAAGTGGAATAATACCACAAGGTAACTAGATTTGTGCCTGCATAGTATTTGCATCTGAGCCTTTAGGTACGAGAAGAGATCACACATTTCTACAGACACCATGACTTGGATAAAAGTCACTTAAATTGAGCCATGCAAAATGTAACGTGTCAGTATTTACAGCACAATGACGCACTCATATGCTTAATATTTCATTTCATAATCTCGAATAACATTTACTTTTCGTTGGAATCACTGGCGAAACAAACAAATACACATACTCCGAGGTGGAATACATGGACAAAGTTTACAAATGAACATGATGAAAGTATAATTATGTTTTGCATATAAAAGTAATAAAATGTGTAATCTGATGAATATATGAAGTTATATGGAGGTTACATTGATTCAGACAATATTTGTGTATTCATATATGATTACCTCAGGTATGTCATGAGTTCATAGTCGTATCCAGCAGCTTCCCGCTCCTTTTCCTTACGGCTCCTGTTGCTGCCTTTTCGGCGGAACGAGAACCGATTAACTTGAATGCGGTCCATTTTCGGACCAAAACTCAATATTGGAGAATCTTTTATATCTGCTACCCAGATGATGATGTGGAATTGGTGTAGGAAACTGTGGACGGAGGTCAACTATAAGATGTCGCTATGATATTATCCGCCATTGTATTTTGAATCTTGCATGTGCCAAACAATGAAGACATTGATTAAGTTATCGGCCAGAAACGGAAGAGAAACAGAGTACAAACGTACTATTCAATAATCTGCCTCAGTTCGAGAGTTTGCGTATCCAGAATTGTTTTCGCCTTGACAAATTCTTATAGTATTCTTATCAGCAACCTCCAGTCCGTCTATCCTCCCGTGTGTCTTGCCACTTCTGTGTGTGGAAGTCGGATGCAAACTCGTTTTCCAATTGCTCTCGTGGCTGGGCAGCAGCAGTATCAGGCCCCGAGTGGGACGTGAAGCCGTCAGCCAGAGAGCAGCCCAGTTTTCACTGTAACAGCACCGTGGTCTACCTCAGAGCGTCAATAATACATCGAGTCGGTCTGAGACACAGAACACGTCCGAGTTATGGGCTTCCTGTGGACCAGGTCGATGATCACATGATTTTTTTTATTTCTAGGTATACCACTCTTTACAGAGCCCATTCCTTCTCTCTTCTTTTATTTCATTACTATTCACTATTCATTTTATTACATACAATCTTATAAGCCACCCATACTGATGAGATTATGTCTTTCATGAACATCACATTATATACACATATCCTTATATACATATATCCTTATTGCACATTTTTATCGGATGCCGGAATGTATATTGAGATGAATGGTTGGATGTCAGTATGATATCCCATAGTATATTCATTCGAAGTGTTGCTGGATTCTTAATTTTGTGATATATAATTTTTAAACCAAGGAATGAAAGCGAATGTATGGCTGGTAGGTAGTGATCCAGTATTATCATATTGCTATGTATTTCACCGCAACCACAACAATCGTATATACTGTTAGAGTTCCATTTCAAGTTAATGTGTAATGAAAACAATATTCATATACAGTCGTCACAGCCGTCAGTCGTCACAGCCTTTTCATAAACTATTTTTCTTGCATTGTTTCACTTTTGCAATCATCATAAATAGGATGCCAGCAGATATTGGATTAGTCATGACTGATGGATGAGATCTGAACGTGATTTCAGCTATATGTACAGTTCTTCGTCTGTTATATTCATCGTCATTGTTTATCAAAATGTACTCTGATCAACAATTATATGCATGTATTAGGACATAAGGCACATAGCCCTCAAGTTCTCAATTCTGCCATTCAATTATTAAATGTATGACAAATGATGAATGTAATAATTGAGACGTGTGCTCTCCTGCAGTATTGATGCCTCTTATGCTACAAATGACTATACAAGGACTCCGTTAATAATTTTCGTACTGAGCATCTCTGATATATACAAATGTGCATTTTTCATTCGAGTATGAACTTGTCTGATCGCATAAATTCAAATCAATCGACGTGTTTGGAGTTCGAAGTTGAAACAAGCCAGCTTTCGCAAGCATTATGCTAGAACATATCCTCCCCACCTTGAGCCATCTGTCACTTATTCACATCGAAGGGCACCAGCTGCTTGGCCCTTTTATGTACACAAAAAGGTGATAAATATTCAACCTCGTAGCTAGCACGATCCCCGTAACCACGAATAAACCTTCCGAATTACATTCTGTCTTAGGGTCACAATGCTACACTAAAAGCATTTGGTACTAGATATGCCAGGAGAGAAATCTAGCCCAGTTATGGATAGACCATCATCCGTGTCATGGATTCTCCAAATAGACGTTAATTATACATAAGTTACATTCATGTTGCACACAAACTGCAATTACAACAAAGGGAAAATACCTTATATGATTACAAAAATGAAAATAGTGCAAGAAAAATAGTTTATGAAAAGGTTTTGACGATTGTATATATGAGTATTGTTTTCAATAAACTTTTACTTCAAACGGAACTCTTACAGTATATATGGTTGCAGTGAAACACAGTGCAAAAATAGTTGGATGTTGTATACTAATTCCATCAGGTGTACAGTAGAAACAACTACATTTAACACACTGTCTGCCCCTGATGACGCCAGTGTGTCTTTGGATAAACTATTTGGTCGGGCTATGTTTCTATTGCAAAATGTTGTACTTTACGTTTGTTATTAACATCATCAAAATCTGGATGTATTGGTGGTAATAGATTGAAACTTACATACATACCAATATGAAAATACTGGATCACTACCATATATTCTTGTTTTAGGTTGTTCATTATGGTTTGACGCAGAACGTGCAATTGACAATGTGTTTGTAATGCAAAACAAAATACAAATTCTCCATACGATTCCATGTGAACAATGATAAAGACTATAATGCGTGCAGACAGGTTTCTGAAATATCAGGAAAGTGTTGACTACGTGCAAAAATGCCAGTGATCGCTGTGATCAAACATGCTAAAAGAGAATACTATAGGCAACGTCTTTCCACTGGAGACCAGCGAGTCGTATTCAATGTCTTGAATGAACTGTCTGGCCCAGGAAATACCACTGCACTGCCGGAGCCACCGTCTAAAGAATTGTGTGATAAATTTGCGCAGTTTTTCACCAATAAAATCACCAGGTTGCAGGAGTGGTGTGATGACCTCGACTACAACCAGGCCTTGACCCTCAGGGCTCTCAGTCCTGTATCGGAACTGGAACTTGTCAAACTGGTGCAATCATTGAATACAAAAACGTGCTCACTTGATCCATGTCCTACCAAGCTTCTGAAGGACTCCTTCGCAGCACACAAAGAACCAATTATGGCAATCATCAATGCCAGTTTTCGGGATGATATTTTCCCAAACCAGCTCAAAATGGCACAAGTGAAACCTCTCTTAAACATATTAAAGAAGCCTTCATTGGATCACACAGCCTATAAAAACTATAGGCCTGTATCAAATCTATGGACTATCAGTAAAATTCTGGAACGCATAGCAGTGAACAGGCTGAATGAACACATAGTGTCTTCTGGAAGAAATGAACTATATCAATCTGCTTACAAGGTCCATCATTCAACCGAAACAGCTTTAGCCCGTGTCTATAATGACATCGCCATGGTCCTCGACTCCGGCCATGTGATGTTGCTAGCCATGATTGACTTATCGTCAGCTTTTGACACTATTGGCCACGATAAGTTTCTACATCTGCTCGATGTGGTAGACGTGGAATCAAAACCCAGTATCAAGTATTCCGAGCAAACAAAACAGGGTCCGTTATCCAATCTCATAGTCCGGGGACAGAAAGTCATATCAGGCATACGAAGTGAGAGAAAACAAAAACGACAGGGAAACTCATGAACCCCCGCAAATGGCCATCAGGAGGTGAAATCAGGTGTTCCGGAAAGAGTGAGCATTTCCTGCCCCACTAGTGGCACCCGTCATGAATTCCCCAAAATTAACATGAAAATAGATCTAGTTGCATGGCAGACATGGATTTGCTGTATTTAACAACCAGATCATGATGACGTCCATAGAATTTCTTAAACGCAGCGATAAGTCTTGGTAAAACATATCCTTGTCATAGCAGTCTAGAGACTATCTGGGCACTTCGATAGACAAAGTCCTCATATTTGCAACTAGCTCTGGAATAGCGTATAAGTTGAGAAACAAACACACCATATGCCGGTGACATAGAGACACGGCTCTGGAATGGTCCTCTTCGTACTTCTCCTCGAGGAGCCAACAGGTCAAGATCACGTCATTCCAAACTGATGATGTTGCCATAGCCTCTGGTTGCCCCCAAGGATCAGTCTTGGGGCCTGTGTGTTATAATCTATACACAGCGCCACTCGCACGCATCATCAGTCGACATGGTCTGTGCTATCACAAGTATGCGGATGACCTTCAAGTGTACGTTAAATCTTCAGTGCATAATATAGTGGCGGCCAAAACTAGACTACAGCAGTGCTTATCTGATGTTCGGCATTGGATGCTACGTTGGCAACTTAAAATAAACGATGACAAAACAGAATTTCTCCTTATCCACAATCGCCAGACGAAAGTTCCTGATGTCATAAGCCTTGAACGTGGAGGCAGTGTATAGTATATGTTGTTGTGTAATTCCGTGCCACTTTCATATTGATTTTGATTTGTGGTGATTTTTCATCAAAGTGGACCCCAATGAGATGAGAAAAAACTGTTTCCATTTTTTTCGCCCATTGGTTGTGTGAAAATCCAAGATGGCCGCCAATTATCACCAAAAATCGAAAAATCACCATATCTTTGGCCCTAATTGGCATAGAAGGATTGATTTGGGGTCGTTTTATATATTTCCAGGCACGAGGAATTAAAACTAAACCATTGTTTTCATTCTTTCGCCCATTGATTGTGTGAAAATCCAAGATGGCTGCCAATTATCACAAAAAATCGAAAAATTACTATATCTTTGGCCCTAATTGGCATAGAAGGATTGAATTGGGGTCGTTTTATATATTTCCAGGCACAAGGAATTAAAAATAAACCATTGTTTTCATTCTTTCGCCCATTGATTGTGTGAAAATCCAAGATGGCTGCCAATTATCACAAAAAATCGAAAAATCACTATATCCCTGGCTCTAATTGGAATAGAAACATGGAATTGGGGTAGTTTCATATGCACAAGGAATCAAAACCAATTTTTTCCATTTTTTTTCTTGCCCACTGGTCATGTGAAAATCCAAGATGGCCGCGAATTATCACCAAAAATCGAACAATCACCAATGGCATATCTTTTGCCTTAATTGATATAAAAACATCAAGTTGGGGTCGTTTTATATGTTTTCGGACACAAACAATCATTTAAAACCATTGCTTTGGTAATACACGCACACGTATGCATCAGACTGTTAAACAGAAGTTGCCCAGTTAGCTAGGTACGTACATGGGCTGATTTCTCACCAATGAAATGATTGTCGAACTGGATCAGTGGGGGTTCACCTGGTTCTCTGGTCTCCTCGCACATTGACGACCACCGTTTCGCCAGATCCAAGCCAACAAGAGATATAGGCATATGTGCATGATGATACACCATAACCATCATCATCATTCATGTCGCCTCACACTTGTTTTCAGTGCAAGCCACGCCGAATAGTTCTCCTGGCATTGCTGGAACCACATTTCGCGAGTTATACAACTGCCACTGGTGTTGTGTGCTTCTGGTGTTCTCTGGTATCTCATGCCACCCGACTGGCCATCCCACTACTACTAGATTCAACATTTATTGGCTCGGACACTTTGTCTTCCGATCAAACATTTGCCTGGTAATGCAGTCTCAGCAGATTGCTCAACGATGATATTCCAAGATGACACACTGATGCCATCACTAGGAGCTTCAAGAGGAGCTTCAAAGTGGAAACCCCTTACTAAATGTGGATGAGGTCCGTCGTATTCTTGGAAACATGTGGTTTTGCTGCTCCTTCCTTAAAGACAAAGGCTTCATAGAAAATATCATACTACACTTGATGTAATATTTGATGTAGTATTTGATGGTAAATTTACCCCCAGGGCAAAATATGTTCCTCAACTTAGAAGATGTTGTTACTCGACATCGACTCTGTTTCTACAGCAGAAAGTGACGCCCGCAGCAGAATACATCAAAGGTTTACATCCGGAAACACCTAAATTTCTGAATGAAGGGGCATGCCAAACACTTGTGCGACAGAATACTGTCGGGTATCCCAGATTAGGACGATGGTTATGCCGACAATTCACACACTTCAATTCAAGTGCATATGATTGTCGCCCTAAGCAGGGGCAAACAGAGGCAGCCTCCACTACAATGAGGTTGAAGCTTGAGAGGAGCAAGAATCTGGTCATATGCTACAGAGAAAAGGGGTGGTTAATAAAGGGAGTTTTTTTCCATGGCTGGTACCACCCCAGCCCGAGTCGGATGGAGCACTCATGCTAATGTCCACTCACTTTGGCATTCTGAGCCAGACTGATTCAAGCGAGTGGCTTGCAAACCAAAACAAAGTGGTCGCATGCACTCAAGAAAGAATTAATAATTGGCAATATGTAAACCTTACAACTAGCAATACCAAAAAGCTATTTGTGTATAATCGCTATACTGTTCAGGGAAATAAGGTTTCGCACCCGATTTCGACTGGTTCCAATCCAGACATCACAATCTATGGAGATGTTATGCATAGATAGTTTCGAGTCATCCAAAGGAGGTTATGAGTATAACATCGTCCTGATCAGTCGCTACACCAAATATGTACAGGCCATACCCACGAAAAAGGGAGCTTTCTTCTACTTTCGCCAAGACAGTATATAGTGGACTTAAAGAGTCCACTTTGGAACCCCATCTCGTTTACACAGTGAACACGCCTCGAGGGTGATAATTAAGTTCTGTTCTCTTTTGGGTTTGTACGAGACCAGTGGGCATGCAAGCCAGCTAATTACTGACTATTTTTGAATTCAGTGTAGTTGTTGATTCAGTTGAGCATAATTGTTTTGTTGACAAATAAATGGAGGGATTGATTGTTCCAAAAGGAACACAGAGACAATACTTTCTTGTGATAGGACGAACTCTAAAGAGGTATTGTTTACAGCATTATATATTCACGCGCCAATTAAGTGGTAATGTTTGTGTCGTCGAGAAAGAAAGTTGTCTGAGTAGTCCCCGGGAGAACTTTCGGGATTATTCCAGTGGAATCCACGGTTCGTGATCTTGAGACTCATCAGGCAGTGGCACAGGCACAATTGGACATTGAAAGAAACCCATTCAATATTAAATGGGTGACTAGCTGTTAGCATTCAGAAGGGGGCTGGAAGGCAGCTGAATTATGTGTGGTGAGAAAATAAGGGAGGTGCTCATCTCCTTTGTTAGATTAGAACAGTATATTTTGGTTTGGATGAACTTGCTTGGTGGTCAGAAAGAATTAATCAATAGTTGCCTTCTCCACGGGTTGTAGAGGAGAGGGTAAAAAAGGGAAACACCTTTCCGGAGGATTTGTTAAAAATCTGTTTTGTTTTTAATCTGTTCTCATTTTGGTATGAAAGGAAAGCCTACACCATGCAGCCCACTGGAAACACAGTCTACGAAATGTGTAACAAGCATGCTGAAATAGGCTAGTCTTACATGATGTACAAGCAATGGCCATGCTTATAACTGCACCAAACATGAGTCTCGAGTCATCATAGTTGCCAGTTGATGTGATGTTTGAGCTTGAGTTGAATCTTAGAAAGAGTGGCTTAAGACACTACACATACTATCTGAAGATGATGCCCAAGGTGTATAAGGTTGCCATTGCAGCCCGAGAGGAGCCTGATTGTCACCAGCAGTATTACGATTGGAAGACCAGATGAGTTGTTGCTGCAACTCGTGATCAGTAAAAAAAAAAAAAACATGGGTCATAAACTGGAAAGCGAACTGATTCAGTCCCTATAATGATACTATTTTGTGTAATATTCCTCTGACGGCCCAGTACTTGCATTTATCAAATAAACATTGGTTTTATTGGATTCCTTGTCCCAGAAAACATATAAAACGACACCAGATTTATCGTTCTATGACAATTATTGCCGAAGATATGGTGATTTTCTGATTTTCGGAGACCGTTGGCAGCCATCTTTGATTTTCAGTCGAAAAAATGGTTGAAAAAAATGGAAACAGTTTTTTTTTCGTCTCACTGAGGTCTACTTTGATGGAAAATCACCCCAAATCAAAATCAATATGAAAATGGAGCGGGATCAGTATTTGCAACATAACCGCATATACTAGTAGTACCCTCAGCGCAGGATGTTCGCAATTTAGGATTTGTACTTGACAGAAACCTCAGTCGAGACAAGCATATCTCTCAGGTCGTCAGGAGTTGCAACTTTGCTTTGTGTAGACTGGCACGCCTCCGCCAGTATCTCACACAGGACGCTTGCAAGAAAGCTGTGCACGCTCTCGTCTTAAGCCGCATGGACTATAATTGCAATGCACTCCTGGCAGACACTTCTTCCGCACTTGTTCAGAAACTACAGCGCCTGCAAAATCGGGCTGCCCGAATCATCCTCAGACCTCGTGGTGACCGGGCTGCCATCATTCATGCAACGCCTCTTCTTCGCATCTCAGCTGGCTTCCCATAAGATTGAGGATTATGTTCAAGATCTGTTGTCTTGTGCATAAATGTCTCCATGGTCGTGCTCCTCTGTACCTTAGTACACTATTGTGCATGCAAACTCGACCAGCACGTCTTCGCCAGCCGAGGGAAAACAACCTTATGGTCCCTCGCACGTCTCGTAGAACCGGCGAATCGGCATTCTCTGTTGCTGCACCAGCAACATGGAATGCACTACCATGTGAAGTGAAAAATGAAACTACAGTTCCGTCGAAAACTGAAAACATTTTTGTGGCAGACATTTTTGTGTACATAAATATTTGAGCATTTTAAAATTGATTTTAATTCCTGGTTTCATGTCTTTTATCACGTATATATACATGATATACATTAATATTTACATATATGTTTTACTGTACGGCGCACAGATAGAATGTTTCATTCTGAATTTGCGTCTAGTAAGCATCATGAAATAAATAAATAAAATACCAACATCAGGGGGAATTGTGGGAGAAACAAAATGTCGCTTCCATGATGATATGTACACTGGTGAAGTTAGCACATATGACTCGTCTCTTCAAGTACATTGGCATCAGTAATGACATCTTTTTTGTCAAGTGTTATATTACCAGTCGATACCAAGTGTACAACAATTTAACTACAATTAAACATCTAAAAAGGATTTTAATGATGTAATCACGAAATGAGATATGTATTTTGGATTTGTAGGACAACATATCACACATTTGTTATTTGTTTCATATACGCAGCTACTCATTTCTGTTGTATATGTGGCATAGACACACAACAGAGATGGACTGCCAACTATGATATCATCCTCTCTGTTTGTAATAATGAGCTTGAGGTCACGAAAGATCAGAGGAAGAGGATGTTACACTTCCGTTGTTAACCTAAAACGTCGCATTGCCATTGTTCAATCTTGATGATCCTCTGATTGATGATTTCACGAACGATATTTTACGTATTTTGACAATTAAATTTTCCATGAAAACGCCCAACCGGAAATAAAGTACCCCTTTTCCTCGCGACGCAAGCTCAAGGTCACTGAGTACGAGTTGGCAGTCACTTTCTAATGTATGTCTGTTGTATGTCTATGATATGTGGCGAATTTGCTCATAGATCAGGTGTTTTGGTCGCTGAAGCTATACGATCGTTGCTCATACTTTGACAGCTTCACGTTTGAAGCACGTGTTACCACGGTAATATCTTTTACGGATCGATTCCACTGTTGTGTGTTTGTGATGTTCCACACAACGAGTGCCACGGCAAAGATTTTCTATACCAAGATACCGTAAAACTTCTATTAGACGCCAGGGGTTCAAGTATACTGTATTTAATAGACCCCGGGTTCTAAAACACGCCGGGTCTACGTACATTGTGTAACATGGCAACGTATAGATACTAATATAGACCTGATGGGGAAGAAATATTTCTACAGTTATTGGTGCCATAGAAACGAAAATAGAATACATCTCTGCACGTGCTATAGAACGAACAGATACTACATCAACATCAAAGCGTCCCAGGCGGGAAACTGTCTTCCGATCTGTCATATCTTAACACAGCCTTGTCAATTCCAATAAACGCCGGGTCCAGACAACGACCGAAATCAATAAACGCCGGGTTCTAATAAACGCCAGGTTCTAATAGACGCCGGGTCTAGAGTGTAACTGAAACCAATAGACGCCCGGGCGTCTTTTAGAAGTTTTACGGTAGTCCATCAGGCCAAGAAGGAAGCGAACATTTGGATAGTGTCAATCCTGGCGGTGAGAATATAAGTTTGACGTATCCCGAATAGTGACGGCAGTTTCATTCATAAAAAGATGTTTTGGTGACAGATATTCATTCACAAAAACGCAAATGTAGGCCCTAGTCATCCCTCAGTCCGACCGCCAGGGGGGTTGTTCGCTTCCTTTTGGCCGGAGTGGGCTATCTTGGTATAGAGAATTTTCGTCCACATAGAGCGAAATAACATGTGTTCCTATCACACTCAAGGCTAGGCCCTTGGCTCCCGTGGCTCCCGGGAATCACTCTCAACAAAGAACTCAGAGAAGACTGTGTGTTGGCATGACCCGCATGGTTCCTGCAGTTTTCCCCGAGGTGCTGCGTAAAGGCTCTGTCAGTCGGTTGGGCTACAGTCGGCGAGGCCGGCCAGCAACAGGCCCACGTGCTCTGGTACTGGAAGACACCTCCATCATTTCCGGTCTCATTTGCTCTGGGCTACATGAGTTTACTTACTAAACATGTGAGGACTAACTCCTAGGTCAGGCGCCGGCGATGACCATGATGGTCGGTGGGGCATACGCGCCCTAGAGAGCCGGTATCAAACGTTAGAATATCACTGTGGCGATTTTGCCCATAGATCAGGAGAGGTGTTCTGATCACAACACCACCCCCATACCTTGGCTACTTCAGGTTCGAAGCTCGCGTCACCACGGTGGCGTTGGTCATTTATCGACCGGCTTCACTGTTTCAAGTGTGATGACGTTTTCCCTCGTTCTCGTGCGCTGGCTGCCAGCGATTGGAAATCTTGGAGTTGCTCCTCCTGATTGCCAAAGAACATGACGGTCCCGTTCAGGCTAGGGAGGAACGTACTCCTGGGGACAACCAAATTGTAGGCAGCCTCGGGGGACAGACCATGTGAACCATGCTTGCATGTTGAGCTGAAGGCCCTACCCTGAAGTGGTACGTACAGACTCTGGCAGTCCATCGGGATACTCGGGGTTCTATCCCTGTGGTGGACTGTAGGCGAGTCAGCCAGCAAAGCACCCACGTGCCCCGTTCATCGTGACGCTCCGATGGCCTTCGTTCACGGGCACATCGGGCTACATGACGTGATGAAGCTCTTTTGAGTCATGTATTGTAGTTATGTATCATTCGGATCTGGTCGGACTGACTAACTACCTGGGTTTAGGGCGCCGGCAAGGACTTTGCCTAATGGCTGGGAACATGCGCCCTAGAGCCGGCGTCAAACTTTACATTACAAATTGTCAATAAATATGTCATTATTGCGTGCCTTCTTCAAAGGTAGTTTCTTTGAACCTTCCGGAATACCTGATTTCACTTCCTTATGGACAGCGGCTCATGAAGTTGCTTGCTGTACCAATATGAATGGATACCCTGACTGTCACGAGTTTGGGGTCGAGTTGTAGCTCACTCGAGCCTATTCAATGTATTGCAGATATATGTATTGCTTGTGACAGTTGTACTTGTACGTGATAATGTAACCTATAACCTAGAACAGTAGGGATATTTTCCGAATACCCGTTGCCAACTCAACAACTATTTGATTGTCTGTATTCGATTCCTTCACTTCATCCTAGATATTTGACAGATGCTTGTTGATCTGAGAAATTGTTCTGTGAGGTGGCAGGTGGGGGTATACAGGTATTTCGAGAGAAATAATTTAATTTTTAAAATCGTATATGACAGAATCAGTGGTTTACAATAAGAGTTGCATTCCACCCAAATGTTGTTTGATATTTCAGCCTGGAGTGTCTGCTGTAATGTCTGTAATAATGAAATTTATTACATTCTTGCTGGTCAGTTGTGCATACCCATAGAATTTCAAGGTATTTTGAAGTGCGTAAGAAAAATTGGCGGAAGAATACACCACAAACCCTTCATGCAACCTCTTGCAGTCATTTAGCAAAACGCATTTCTTGCACATGTTACGTTGTGGGAGGAGGGACAACGCTGCACATAGTACCGGAGGACCATTCGACGTGATGGAATAGTCTAAATTGTCTTGAGATTCTTCGTCTCAGTCTTTCGAAGTCGGAACAATCAGAAATTGATGTGCTCGCGGCCGACTTCAGATATGTCTTCATTAGATCTTCCACATGGTCTTGATTAGCAGTTTCCAGGGAAAAATATCCATTAATGATGAGAGTGAAAACTGCATGAAGATAAACTGCGATATTTATATATGTACCCATATCATAATTGTTTTGATAAGTTGTTTTATTATCATTTTACTTATCAAATTTGTTTTGATAAGTTGTTGGGCAGTTGTACACTAATTCCATCTGGTGTACAGTAGAAACAACTATAATTACACACTGTCTGCCCCTAATGACGCCAGTGTGGCTTCGGATATGAATGTTTGGTTGGGCTTTGTTTCTATTCTGAAAGTCTGTGGTTAATAGGTTTTTTATTGTCAGCATCAAAATTTGGTTAACAGCGGTAATAGGTTGATACATACATTTCTACCACTGAGCCGGTGTCACTGCTGGTGGACGTTAATTCTGTCCCCGAGGATACCATCAACTCAGTAGCCTTTTGGCTTGTGATTTGGTACTCATGTGCTTGTCATACACATATTTCACAGGGTTTGTTTTGGATTTCTAAATTGTTTTGATAAGTTGTTGGGCAGCTGTACACTAATTCCATCTGGTGTACAGTAGAAACAACTATAATTATACACTGTCTGCCCCTGATGACGCCAGTGTGGCTTCAGATAGGAATGTTTGGTTGGGCTTTGTTTCTATTCCGAAAGTTTTTGATAATAGGTTTTTTATTGTCATCATCAAAATTTGGTTAACAGCGGTAATAGGTTGATACATACATATATGGGTAAAGATAAAAACGTCCTGTTGCTAATATTTGGATTGGCGCTGGAATGGTACGCGAGGGAGCTTGCTTGGGAAAGCCTAATATTATGTTATACTGTAAAATTGTACAATTAAACTTGAGAAGTAATAAGTCGAATTGTAATTCTGACTAAATACTGTTCTGGTATCTCTCTAAAAAGCACGAGTAAATATCAACAATTCACATTTCATCAAATATGTGGGAGAACTAAATGTAAAAATGTAAATATTGCTAGCAGGAGGCTGTATTGTTAGCCAAGGAGCTGTAAAGAAATCAGAGGGTCTGTGGACGAAAACAAGTGGTCGAATAAAAAAAAGTGTGCTGAACCACTAAAGGAGCACATTTTAACCACTTACCTTGCCAGTAAAGTTGTGCTTGAAAAGCTGAAATCAGCGGAAGGTCCATTAGCACTTCAGATGTTATTTCAAGGAGTAATAGACCAACTGATTGACTACTATGACAGATACAAAATGTATCACAAAACGGTAATGCCACAGGCTTCAAGACATCTTGACATCAAGAGGTAGCCATCCATCATACGTTTCTCGAAACCTTGAACGTGAACGCGGATCATTCGGTGTGGTTTTGAATACTAAAGTGGAATGGTGTAATAACATGCGTATTAGAGGAGCATGTAGTAACATGCATATAAGGGGAGAATTGAATGAAGTGAAAAGATGTATACTAAGTAACACGATCAATCGAAAATATCATCCGGAGTTAAATCTTTAAAAAATAGAGATGTGATATTACGCCAACTCATCAACGACCCCGAAAGTTATTTATCTGTGTCGCAATTCAGCGATGTTACAAGGGGATAAATGTCCTTAGATAGACATCGACAATCACCGAAGACAAATAATTTGCTGTTGCCTACATGATTAATCAACAAGATGAGATAGGGCAGCCCAAACTCCATCTTTCTCCCAGCCAGACATGGCATGCGTGTACCAGTGGAGTCCATCAATTACTGTTGGGAGAGGAATGAGTACGAGGTTGTTGAAATGAATATGTAGCAATAACACAAAAAAATTAGGTACATGACAAATATTGTTAAAACAATTTATGTGCGAATTGTCATTGTATACTAGTAGATGAAATGAAAATAATTGTAAAATTGCAAAATGAATGAATTAGACCAATTACGGAAGCAGTTCCAGCTTTAGCGGTCGCAATGTGTATGACACATTTGCACCTTGCTTGCAATGTACACAAACAGCGTATGAGAGACGTAAGACCCAAGTCGCGGAACCTGTCGCCGTGTGAAGAGCCTCTTGTTGCTGCTTCCTGTACATGTTGTTGGTACACCCAGAAAGTGTTTATCTTTAGCGCTGGCCACCGTCAGAGACACGAGAACATCAATGACGCCCATAGGGCAGGCTTGGATTGATCTCCTACACCGGTGATGGACATCGCTTCCGTGTCATCACGGGTCTACAAGACTTCACTGCCTCAAGGTCATACACGTATTGTTGCTGTTGAGATACTCTTAGTCAGTGTGATCCATTTCATACAAGCTTCGCCCACTGACTGTCTCCAGCATATAAATGTGACGTCTCACTAATGTGTGAATTCGTGATTGTTGCCAGTACAAAGTGTTGTAACAAAGTGTATAACTGGTTTAACTCTGTTGGTTAATGCTGCTGCCTTCGAATGTATGCAATATTTTTTTCAAAACCAATTTTTGTTAAACACATCTAATGCAATATAACAAAAGGTGTGCTCAATGATTTTGACGATTACAGTCCGTCCGAGTTGTCTTTTCATCTGTTTTAGCGCCCATTTTATACCGGCTTTGTAAATAAACAAACGAAGTGTATCCATCAAACCCGTATGTAAACAAATACTCGAATTGCGCTTAAAAGTCCACATCAAGTACATTTTCCAGTTCGTATGCGCATAATGCAGTTGTGAGAAAATAATCAGTGATATATCATGATGTGCGTGGAATTGTCAGTCTATCTCGCACTTCTTTGTTTTGTTTACATCTGCGTGTGACGGATACAGTTTCTGTATTTACGCGATAACCGCCTGTTCAAATGAGCAAAACTTCCCTGAGAACTGGTTATTTTCATTACATTTGATGTGAGTATGTTTCATTCAGTTAGTTTAGCATGTTTGGTATGAAATATAGTTTTCACAAAATTATGACTAGTTTCGAAGGCAGCTGCTTTAATCAGCACGCCACGCTCGAGTGACTTCCGCAGCGGATAAATATTAGCAACCTCCCAGCAGGTTGACAATTTCGTTATAGACATCTGTGCAACAATAGAGCCAGTAGCTATTACATTTTATATACATACCTAGAGAGAGTGTGTTATATGAAAAACCCCACGAGGCGATATTGCGCCTTCATGCGTGGAACCAGCCAACAACAACTACAAGTGCACAAACTGTGTATGCCAAAACAACAACACGTGTTTGTTTGCTTGAGTCATTGTCATCATTGCCGAAAGTTAATTCGGTTGACGGCACACACTGTGGGTCGAGGCAGAATTATATAGATACCATGTTGCAATATGTTACTTTGTGGTGTTTGTCTGAACCCATATCCATTTGACGATAGGTCTCAAAGATAGGTCTCGACCAAACAGGAGGGTTGGTGATATAAGTATAATTTTCAATGATACGGATGTATGACTGGAATGACCAATCAGAGATCAGTCTATATGTATTCAATCTATCATTTGCATATAGAAGGCGCACCACAAATTTAACGTTTATAGCCTCATATGGCATTACTAGGAGTAGTGACAACAAACGAAATTCATTCCCTTATCATAGCCAGGATATAGAAGATAAAAATGGTGTCGATACCAGGTAACACTGGCGCCACCTAGTTTAGGTTATGTATTGCTCTTACATTTGAAGCAGACGTATGTCTCACATGTACAGGCCTTGCTGAAATGAAGCGCGACGGGCGAGTCCATTATTCATATCCCGCTCTAGGGGCGATATGAGGACCATTCCACATTATTTGGGGAGGTTCTGGTCGTTTTTGGCAATAAAAACAATCAGTTTTACTCGGTATGTATGACAAATAATACACTGTCACCCCTCGGCGATATACACGATCCTCACGCCTCGCTGACGCTCGGCGTGATATCGTGTATATCGCCTCAGTAACAGTGTATTATTTCACACATAACACCTTTAGAGACGACTTCTCTCAAAGCACTTCACACTTTATCACCAGTCTGAGTGACAGAACTGCTACACTCAGCGCTCTATACTGTCACCCAATTTTTATTATACAACCGGTACCCATTTAATCTTCGGTGGAGATAGACAAATTATTGGTGAATGCTTAAGAACGTCAGTAAAATAACACAGCAGTTCAAATTGGACCCATGGCTTTTGGATTACGAATCCGACGCCATATCCACTGCGCTACTCCACTCCACACATACATGCCATGGTACTACATAAATAGTGTAACATGAAATATAATGGAAGAATCAACCTATCATCGCCAACCCACCCATATTTTACTTTTGAAAGAAACTTATCCACGTAATTGCTTTATTAATCCTGGGCATAGCGATAAAGTACTGCCTTGAGCGACGTAAGCGCCTTAAGGTATCCGATCTATTGCTTGCAGATGGTAAATAAAGCATGGCTTTTTCTCACAAGATACCAACATACCGAGAAAGAGTTGTCATACATGTCAGGCAGATTAGTAGTCCTATTTCATTTTCTCAGCTCGTTAGATTCTTATTGTGCATATGGAATGCAGATAGTGCACTGAAAACTCGTCAATATCGATTTACTTATTTACCAGTAAAATAAATAACTAACAAAATCACATATGTTTCATCAACACGTGAAAGGAATGAATTGCCTATTGGGTTCATCATCACATTCTTTCGGTATTGGTAGAAATAGCGCCATTACTTGCATCGCTCTCAAACCATTAGAATAAACATCAGGAATAGAATCCACAATCCCGTCGATCCATCACATCTATCACGTCTCCCAAATACATGTAAGACCATGAGACGGCCATAACACTCCAGTTACACGCTCAAGTCTCACATATATGAACTTTTCTCATCCTGCCACATTTTTGGGATAAATTTTTTGGAATCACATCTGATTGATTCATTGGCATTATAGTCAGGAGGAATATTGAGCATATAGCACTCAGGGTGGAAATGTAGTACAGACTTTTTCTATCGATTGATATGGCTTCATAATGGTCTAAGACAACCTTTTTCAGAGGGTGTGTAAAATTTTCTCCCGGGCTAACTTTTTTATGGCCTTTTTCAAAATGGCCGACTTCGTAAATTTGGTATTTTAGGAAAAAAAAAATAATTATCCTCCTGGCATGATGCTTTTGGTCTATTAAGGTGACATTTAGTTATATGGAGATATATTCTTCATAACAATACTAATAATACCGATTCAAACGCCCCGAAAATGGAAAAAAATCCAAGGTGGCCGCCAAATTCTCGCCATTTTTACACAAATGCTCATAACTTCCTGCCAAATTGAGATAGGAAGCCAATTTTGGTGTCTAACCCTGGGTTTTGGGGTATGAGGATTCCAAATAAATAACCAGTTTCATGATTGGATGGTTCGAAGATGCTCAGAATCCAAGATGGCTGCCAAATGATAGCTCGATTTCGCAAATAAGCACCAATAACTGTCACATATTCAAAATAAGAAGGCAATTTTGTTGGCCAGTCCTGGGGTTTCGGGTATGAGGGTGCTACCTGAAGAAATACTTTTGTGTGTAGATGGTGATTAGCCATTTTAAAACTATCCAACTGTCCAAAAGTCAAGATAAGGACTACTTAATAATACACATGCGACCAAACCTGTTTAATGGCACTCACTCAGTACCACTACCAGGCATAATTTTTTTCCGAGCAATCAAAGCCAAGTATATTATATTAAGCATATCAATACCAAGTATATTATATTAGGCATTTAAAACCATATAACAGCTGCCAGAATGTTTGATCAGATAGTAAAAAACACTCCTTGAAATTGATGATCACTTCACCATCAAATCAAATTGGCAAAGTCTGTGACTACTTTGTTTCAATTGAGTTTCTACAAGGAGATTGGCCTCACATTGGTACTTACATTCACTGCCTTTTCTGAGTATAAAATCCTCCTACGCTGTACATATAACAGAGGACGTTGATTAGACGAGATACAGCAAGTTACATGACATTATAAATGATGTTCAACTTCATTCCAAGAATTATACGAAGTCATGCAAGAAGGGTAACAGGACCTAGACAGTGAGAAACATTATCAGAATCTCATGGTTCTTTATCTTCACCACTTTGAAATGGATTTAAATGAGTGGGAGCATTTCCTACTATGGCAAAAGGACAAGCATCAGCAACATTATCAGAGAAAAGCAAGCGCTATTTGGAAATAATATCAAAGAGGTTGAAGTAACCATGAAGAGATCCAAGAAAATCATCTTGCAGAAGATGCCTTGGCACACATTGCCCCAGCAAGTGGCGGCTGGACGCTTGGAAACAAAAGCCAACCTAGATGACACTTACCTCGAGGACATCAGTCTGGAAGACCTGCCAGATTGAGTGGCTGCCTCGGAGCTCCAATACCAAGATGGGCTCAGTTGTCAGTAGAACACAGCATCTTGGCAATCCCATAGAACCAGGCTCAAGTTCTCATGCAGTGCATGAACAATCTGCAAGGGAAAGTCTTCATTCATACTCGCTAGTGGTGCATCGATGAGATGAACGGAAAATGTCTGGGGACATTCAACATATTGGTAAAGGAAAGTTTTATATCATCAAAGCTCTGATGTGTGGCTCCAACTGGCAAAGCAGCATTTACCATCAGTGGCGGAACCATGCTTCCATGCAAAGGGGTGTGGGACAAAAGTATTATACCACTTGCTGAAGAAAGGTTAGGTATTAAAACCTCGAGCTGATAATCATTGATGAGATTTCAGCAAAGGCATGCTGAATTTCATCAGAGGTCGTCTGGATCAACTCAAGAGAAACAAAAGTTCTTCATGATTCTGGCAGTGAATGATTTTATCCACTGCCGCATGTAAGAGGACAAATACTGAGACCCAGCTGCCCTTGTAGAGCCTTGGGACGACTTCAAGGTTACTACTTTGACCGACATAATGAGACAAAAAAATGACAAATCGTTTTCGGAGATGTTGAATCATAGAGCTCTGAAAATTAGGATATGCTTAAGGATCACAGATCCAAGCAGATGTACTTCAAGTGTTTCCTCTCCAACAAGTTGCTGCTGCACACAATGTAAAGATGACTGACTTTTTGAACAGACAGAAATCGAAGATTGTGGCTGTGAATGTTATCGAGAATAGATCTGGCTTGAAGAAGAATACCACACCTGTACCCATTGAATGCAACCTTTCTGCTGATGTTACACTCTGTAAGGGCTCCATGGTGACTATGATGAGCAATCCCAATGTAGAGGATGGTCTGGTGAGTGGCGTCATGGGAACGGTCTTGATAATCATCGAAGGATCCAAACCTCTATGCCAACCACAATGTGTGTGTGTTAGATTTGACAATGACCAATTTGGCATCAATGCCCGTTCCTTATCACCAACAGATCTCCCGAAGAGTTGACTCAGAAATTATTTTTTCTGTCTGATAGTGGTTGATTCTGTTGATTTTGTGCGAGTGGGTGCTATTAGACGGGTTCGTTTACATGTTTCACATTAATTAATGGTTATCTTCGCCAGTCACCATCTACACACGAGAGTATTTCTTCAAGTAGCACCCTCATACCCCAAGGCCCAGGACTGGCCACCATAGTTGGCTGTTATCTTGATATATCTTGATATATATGACGGTCATTGTTGCTTATTTGCGAAATCGGGCTAAAATTTGGCAGCCATCTTAGATTCTGAGCAGCTTCAAACCATCCAATCACAAAACTGGTTATATATTTGAAATCCTCATACCCCAAAACCCAGGGTTAGACACCAAAATTGGCTTCCTATCTCAATTTGGCAAGAAGTTATGAACATTTGTGTAAAAATGGCGAGAATTTGGCGGCCATCTTGGATTTTTTCTATTTTCGGGGCGTTTGAATCGGTATTATTAGTATTGTTATGAAGAATATATCTCCATATAACTCAATGTCACCTTAATAGACCAAAAGCATCATGCCAGGAGGATAATTTTGTTTTTTCCCTAAAATACAAAATTTTCGATGTCGGCCATTTTGAAAAAGGCCATAAAAAAGTTAGCCCGGGAGAAAATTTTACACACCCTCTGAAAAAGGTTGTCTTAGCCCATTATGAAGCCATATCAATAGATAGAAAAAGTCTGTACTACGTTTCCACCCTATGTGAAATTTCCTCCTGACTATTAGTCATTTTGCGTGATATTCTTCATTAGTAGGCCATATGGTTATAACCCATGGCCCAGACTCCCAGTGGTCATGGACCCTGTCATGGTCAGCAAACTATAAACGCATGTTTTTATGTTTGGAATCTCACAAACATGGAACATCTGATGGGTAGATGAACAATTATCGTAACACCATGCATTCAAGCTGTATTTTTTTATGTAATTGGCCCGGATATTCCCGACTGCATACGCCTAATGACCTTGAAAATCCAATCTGCCACAAGCGCCACAGACGAGAGGATGTATCCAATATAGTTTTATCCAATATAGTCTTATGGCAGTGACATGTTGCAATGACAGGTAGATCTATACATGACATCAATCTGGGAAAAAAACAGTCGTTGGTGCATTCAAGCAGTGATTGAGTTCCCATACACCGTAGCTACCAATCTATTTTATTGTTTCACTTCATTGAGAGGCTTTGTCATGCTTCGATAATGCATGTACGCTCCGCTGTGAAATGTGTAAATTGACTATTGGAAAGAATGTATTACATAACTGCATTTGATCCACATACATGTCTGATTGTAAGAAAACAAATGTACCTGGAAGCCCATCCGCATGATATTGCCATTTCGTATTAATTCCCTCAGCAATAAGGAAGGAGTTGAGACACATGAACTCCTCGTGCTATCCAATCCATTTCTGCTTGTATATTATAACTTGCCATACTCCAACTGGGAGTCAAGTTGCACTTTCAAACCAATTTTTATGCTTCAATCGCGAATATTAAAAAAGGTGGCAATCTAACCCCAGTGCTAGTTTTTGCCCAATCGTTGAATCATCGGCCGACCTACGATTGTATGCAATTCGTCGCTTTTGTAGCGGAGTAATCTGTCGCAATCAACATGTTTGTGAGGAATACACCCAGTGTGTCTTCTGGTCGAATCTTGATGGCTGTAAACACGACCAATTCCCCGAATATGCTCTGATTCCCGAGATCCCGTTTTGGGGTGAATTTTAACATTATGGTAGATTGCCAAGTTTTTCAATTTCCAAGATAGTAATCGCAAATTCTGCAACAAATTTGATGCAGAGCATTTGATGCTCAGATGATTTATGCGAAGTTATAACATGATACCATTTCGCATCGCAAAAATATCAGCAAAAAACTGTAAACGAGTAAGAAAAATCAGAGTATTTGTGAATACAGCAGGGATATGTTTCCCTGGTTAGAAAGAAACCAGGGACACGTTGTCATACAAATCAACCGGGATAGTCATAATGTTTTTTTTTTTCAGCTGTTTAGTTAGCTCATATGTTTTATGAATAAATTTTACATGTGCATTGATCAAATAGAGAGTAGTTGCATTGCGACTGACCGAACCTCTGCTCATTGTTTGAAATATGTATAAAGGCCGAACACTGGTCCGCTCACTGTGCACTGCATGGATTTTAGGTTATCGGACCACTATTACCGTAGCGTTACGTCCGTCGTAATTTTATGTTTAAAATTTACGGTCGAATCTTTCTGAAATGTTGCGAAAAAATTCCCCAAAATATTTCAAGAAAGATATTTCCAACTTGTTTATTTTCGCAATTTCGACATTTTAAATGAAAAACGGCCATTTTGGACTTTGGTGGTAAATTGATCAGAATCTGATCAGTATGGGGTTTTTTTTAAGCATGACACTTTTGGCCACCTGTAAGGCGTAAGAAGATGGTAGGCCTTGAATTGCTCGAATAGCCCGAAAAGTAGGCCCATAATGGCCAAAATAGCACTTTTTGGCACTTTGCTCGAAATCCATTCAGTATATTTATCTCTAATTTTACTTGTGGAAGGCATTTCGGGTTGTTTAGTTTATATATATATATAGATGGTAGGCCTTGAATTGCGAACAAACGCTCAAAATTTAGGACTGTTTAGCTCGTGTAAAACCGCTTTGAATTGTTCAAAAGGCCTAAAATGTGACACCAAAACACCAACAATTTTATTTTTAGGCACTTTGTTTGAACCCTCTTAAAAAAAGTTTGATTATGAACATATAGAAAAAACATATTTTGCGGATCTTTTGGGAGTCTTGAATTTGACCTCAGACGATCTTGAGTGGTAAATCCGAAGGTGATATCAAACCTGAAAGGTGTAAATTGGACTCTTTATACAAACGGGTGTAGATAGAGCTTAAGTTTGAATTGTGAATATATAGGAAGTCATCTAAGGCGAATCTTTTGGCGGTCTTGAAGATGACTTTGAGGGATAAATCCGGAGATCACATCTGACCTGAATTGTGTACATTGAACTCTGCATACAAAATGGTTGTATTTAGAGTTGAATTTGAATCGTGACAATATAGGAAGTCATGTGGGGCCCTACATGCATGGTGTGAGCTTGAAGTTGGTCTCAGATGATCCTGAGTGGTCATCATCTGGTCACCAGAGTGCACCTTGGATGATAGATCTCAAGATCATATCTCACCTGTGATGCTTAAAGTCGAAATTGTCTGGTAACCTATCTTAGCCCTTGGACTATTTTGTACATGCGGTCGACTCGTGGAAATTGGGAATGATGTAAGAAGAAAATGGGAAATTCTCTGTTTTCGTTGCTGTTTCTAAATATATCTCATAAACACGACACCCCAATCCATTTACATGTGTTAACTAAATATTATGGTGTTCCTCCAGTAGCAACTCTATCAGGCTACGAATCCCTTGTTCATCTTATCAGTAGTATACCCCCCCCCCCCCCCCGATAGTTGACAGCCTCTCTGCGTGATAAAAAGCAATACTTAGGGACACTAAATGGCGCTCATCAGCACACAGCACTTAAGGTAATGGAGAGGACGGATTATCCTCCTCACGTTAGACACTAATATTGGAAATCGGTAGGTAACTAGAACATGTGCTTTCAAAGTGGAATATAACATGCATTTTCAAAGCCGCTTGATACTATTGTGTTTCTACAAGATGGTTGCTTAAACACGGTTGATCATGGTTAGTACAGGAAAATGGTATCTGTATGATATACACTCTTTCCACATATTACCCAACGCTGACATATTTATGATCAGTGCTTTGAGTGGAAATCGTGTCTTTATTAATGATTTCCTGGAGAGTTCAGTCCCCTACACAAAAAAATATACTGTTAAATACTACATGACATCCAATTTGATGTAGCCGATAATGAAACGGAGATGATGGAGTATCGGAAACTAGTAAGGAAGCTTGAAAACGTGCAGTTTGCAGTTGGATTGGTTACCCGGTTATATCAGTTCATACGTGGGCTGACTTCTCACCAATGTAGTTGGTTTGGGCACGGGTTCGATCCCTGGCCTCGGCAGCATGTGAGGTCGTATGTGGTCGCCGAACCGGGCAAGTGGGTTTTCACCAAGTTCTCTGGTTTCCTACCATGTTAATGACCACGCTTACGCCAATATATGAGCCAACAAGAGATGTTAATATACGCTTATGATTGTTCATCAATTGTTGTAAGATCAACAGTTTGAAGTTGTTGTTTTTTAAACGTGCAGTTAGGGCGTTATTTTGTCTTGATACCCACATTCTGCACGGAGAACTATTTGCCAAATGTATACCCATCTATACTTCACTTCACTATACTGAACACTACACGACCATTCACTCAGTCTGTGAGTTCAATTGACCTCACCAACATGATGGCCTCGGTGGATATGAACAATAATCGTAACAACGTGAATTCAAGCTAGATTGGCGCCATCATCCGATATTACCAGGGATATATTTTCGACTGGATGCCCTCAATGACCTGCTAAAATGTTCCGCACTCGAAGGGTCATATAACTTCCAAGTAGAACTTGAGCCACGGACCAGCCTGCTGACGGATCTGACACGAGGATGAATACAAGAACCAAGTATCCAATATAGTTTTATGACAGTTATTGTGTCGTGACAGATGATTGTATTTGACAAATAACTTCAGTGTGAAAAGCTGTTGTTAGCACGTTCAAGCAGTTGGGTTCCTTGTCACCAATCTATTGTATTGCTTTGCTTTATTGCCAGGTTTAGTCATGCTTCCATAAAGCATGTGTTCTTCACTGTGACATATATTTCATGACTATTAGGAAGGACACATAACAGGACAGTGTTCTTCCCACATATACATGTCATGGTACTACATAAAACATAATGGGAAACTTATCCATGTAATTGCTATCTTTGTCCATGTGCTTAGTGATATAAGCACCTTATATTATCCGATCTTGTGCTGCTTGTAGGAGCTGAATAAAGTAAGGCTTTTACTCACAAGATTACTGCATCCCGGGAAGGAGTATGTCAAAACAGCCAGATCCTGTTTCTCAGCTCGGTAGGTTGTGTTCTGTTTTGTCAATGAAATGTACAATTATATGTTAAATGTAGATATCTTTGATTATGTTTCACGTTTTAATGATCAACCGGCCACATCGTCTCTACAAAGGCTGATAAAACTGTTTTAATATGTGCAATGTGCTTTTTCATAGCAATCGATCAAACTGTTTCGTTGTCAGTCACTTTGTCGATTGAAGACCCCGCTCACAGTCCGTTGTAGATAGTTATCACACGCAGTTCCGGTGAGACATTTGTTTGCGCTTTTCTGAATTACAGAATATGGATGGAGCAAATGATAAAAGTAGAGAAAGGAAAGTAAATGATAAAAGTATATAATGGAAAGTTTGGTGTTTTCATTGCAGGATCTGAATTACCTTATCAACTCGAGAAGCGTGTTTTGTCTGGTGTTCACAAAACAGTCCATTTCTGTACCACACAACATTACATGTTCTGTCAGTATTTTAATCTCGTCTTCACCAGTGTGTTCCCCGGGAGTTGACCACATCTGTGAGATGAAAACAATACCTCGGGACACTAAATGGCACTCACCACCACACTGCACTTAAGGTAATGGAGCAGACAGATTACATCCAGGTACCAGAACTGGAAATAGATGGGTAATTAGAAGAGATACTTTTGTAAAGGAATCAAAGACAGTGTGAAGTACCTGGATTCGATGTCAATTGTTACAAGCTCACTAACTATCAAGCAGTGTGGGGTTCTTTCACTGCAAACATTGTGTAATTTGGTATCAAGTGTACAGGTGCCCCCATTATCGCTCCATTCGAATATTACAGTCCCTCACTGTCATCCAAATTCTCAGTATATTAGCCAGTATCAGCACAATTCGATCAAAAAATAAGCAATGCTTATTGTATAATGAACTTTTCAGACAAAACTTTGGATTTGCCAGTAAATTGATAATTTTCGCTAGGTACGCAGTCAATACTTCTGTACGCACGTAATGCACAATGAAAATAACACGATACATATCAACTCAGTAGCCTTTTGGCTTGTGATTAGGTACTTATGTACTTGTCATATATCTATTCCATGGGGTTTGTTTCGGATTTCTAAATTATTTTCATATGTTGTTGGGCAGTTGTATACTAATTCCATCAGGTGTACAGTAGAAACAACTACATTTACCACACTGTCTGCCCCTGACGACGCCAGTGTGTCTTTTGATAAAGTGTTTGATCGGGCTTTGTTTCTATTGCAAAATGTTGTATTTTATGTTTTTTTTTATTGGAATCATCAAAATTTGGCTATATTGGTGGTAATAGATTGATTCTTACATAGAAACATTTGAGCCCCAATTTACCAAACACCAAACCACCGCTGTATATTATCTTTTGAAAATACAAGTGACGTACTGCTTACTGGAAGGGAATGGGGTGCTTGGATGTCAGATTAGTCAACAAATATTCACAACACAATATGGTAGGTGACTTCCCGTCACAGTAGGCATTACATTCATAACGGCTACTATGCCAACTCATGGCGCATTAACAGGACTTTACATATCAGATCGCCATTTTATGTTGCCAGGACGCATTCGGAGAGGGCGTGGGGGGTTTGTCCACATGAAAGTGGTATCTCTTATCGTCACTGATTTGTGACTAATAAAACGATGGCAATCAACATTATGATAATAGTATGAATAGCTGTAAATGTAGTTTGATTGTCAAAGTTATATATGAAGGAGGTTAGGGCTATGTCAGATTTGTTGAACGGTGCCTCTGAGGCCCCCGAATGACAGATAAAGTTTCATATTTGATATGAACCCTACTGTAGAATTTTGTATGTATGCCCAGGGGCCCATACTCTGATGTATATTGGTAGAAATTTGGTAGAAAATTGCCGATTGACTCCCAGGTGAAGTTTGCCAAGTTATAGAACGATAAGATTTAGCATCGCAAGAATATGGTAAAAACGATGTAAACAAGTTAGAAAGTTAGAGTATAATGTGCAGGAACTACACATATATTCATTGTAATAGGCCTACACTTATTCATCAAATCCTGCCACTTGTTTTTGAATATTTAATGGGAGTGGAAAAACGTTTTGTGCATCTTTCATGAGATTACTGCTGTTATGCAGTAATAAGCAGTTCATTATGAAGTAAATCGACTACATTCTGTGGACTATATGTGTGTGTTCCTTGGGTATTATTCCAGTAGGGTAAATTTAGTGTGGAGGGTAAAAAAAAGGTATGGCCCATGCCGTAAATTTTTTACCCGCCATACTTGATTAACTCCATACTTGAATATTATTCTTCAAAAGTAAATATAGTATGGAGGGTTACAATGTATCGCTATAATAACACATGTTCGTCATGTTATATTCTGCCCCGATCGACATATTATATGGCAGTAGTTTCAGCATGCATCGCTGCGTCCTAAAAATATCCACCGTTTGATACCTAACATATTTGCGCATGTGTGAAAATCACAGGTCAGTAAAAATTGTACAGGGGTAAAAAATGTACGTGGCATCGGGTTTTCTGCTATGTTTTTCTAAAAACATTGCGTTATACTTGTTGAACTCATGTGTTTACTTGGACTAACAAATCTTAATAAAATCTTACTAAGTAGGTGCATTACGTGCGTATAGATGTCATTGACTGCGTACATTAGCGAAAATTATCAATTCACTGGCAAATCTAAAGTTTTGTCTGAAAATACAATTATACACTAAAGCATTATTTTATCGAATGGTGCTGATACTGGTTAATATACTGGGAATTTGGACGACATTGAGGGTGAGGGACTGTAACCTTCGAATGGGGCGATAATAGGGGTACCTGTACACTCGGTACCAAATTACACAATGTTAGCAGTGAAAGAACCCCAAACTGCTTGATAGTTAGTGAGCTTGTGACAATTGACATCGAATACAGCTATTGTGACTTTGATTCATTCTAAATAGACCCTAGTGGGCGAAACACAACAAGAAAATCACCTACTGTTCCTTCTTACCTTGTGTTTTGAGTGCGTACACATCCGGGACTTTGCTAAGCAATCAATACAGTACGCACGCAACCGTTTACCCCGGGTGCTATGGGAGTTAGTGGTTCGCAGTTTTGGTTAAAATGAAGGAAAGTCCAATATGATCAATGATAACGTGATCAACACAATACTTCGGCACACTAAATGGCACTCATCACCACACTGCACTTGAAGTAACACAGCGGACAGATTTCCCTCCTCGCGTCAGCGCCAGAACTCCAAAGGCAGCGTAATTAGAACACTTGCTTTTAGAATGGAATAATACATGTAATGTATTTCCGGAGCTGTGCTGTGCGGTGTTGCATTTAAACGATTATAATGTTGTTTTATCTAGATATATTTATTGATGTCATGTAATCCTCTTGAATCGTTCAATATTGCTTGGAACACAGAATGTAGATCGTCAAAGATATCTTTGGATAGTGCCAGTGTGTCTTTGGATAAACTATTTGGTCGGGCTTTGTTTCTATTGGAAAATGTTGTATTTTACGTCTGTTATTGGCATCATCAAAATCTACTGTATTTGTGGTAATAGATTGATACCTACATTCTTCATTATCTCAAATGTACCAATGATATATTTGCATTTGTCTGTTACTATGGAGTCAAAATCTACAATCAAGATAAATCTACATGTAAATCCAAGATAGAGAATTAATATAAATAAATATTTATTTAAGTACATTTAAAGTCTAACTAGAGTGTATAATTTTTATGTTCTTATACTGTGGAGATGGTTTCCCTGATCATTTTGGTTTTTACAGAACTTGAAAATCTCAACCACAACCGGAGATATTTCTATTTTCGTGAATTACTTTTTTTCCAATCTACTAGCATTTTGTAGGACCTCATTAATTATTATAATTAGATATTCATGACGTCATATGAGTCAAGACCATAATTAGCTATCTAAACCTCATTTATGCAAGGGTTATGATGTAGATAAAGGTTCCTATAGAAACTGATATGTTTTGTGGTAATGCATAGTCAGTCTTATGATATGCCATCATGTTGTCAAGGCTACACATTCAGAGCTAGCACCCCTTAGCAACCAGTTGTTGGGTGGGTTGCTATGGACAATTGGACTGTTAGGACATGTGAAGGTGCTACTTTCTTTCAAATTTTGACAAAGGATCATAATGTAACAAAACTTGAGGTCCTAATGATGTGGAATTATCAGTGGTTAGCAACAAAATCTCCATAGCAACGTGGTTGCTATGGGTCATATTCCGGCTCTGGTTGCCATGACGCCAACAAATTTTATTTAAAATTTGAATATTTTCTGTATGGAGTCATTATGTGGAACAAAAATTATTTTCATGTTCTTTAATATTATGCAGTACTGGTTTCAATGAGCTCATTATCTTTCAGTGACTCACATGACGTCATCATTGCTCATTTGCATATTTGCATATGAAACCGAAAGGTCAATAGGACATGTCATAAACAAACCGCCATAAAATAGTGACTATTCAAGATATTTCAGTTTTGTAAAAACAGAAATGATCCCCAGATTTCTGTGTTTGATATTGACACTAAACTAAAAAAAGTTATTTTTTCACTCTAGTTAGGCTTTAAGTCACTAGGGAATTCCTGACAGTAAACAGAAAACATCTCTTTCGACATCATCTGCAGTTGCTATGCAGAATCTGCAGAGATGAGTTCCTTGCTGTAAAGTCAACTCGGGAACTGTACACTTGGCGATGTGAGTATAATTGTCATCAATCTTGGTACGAGTATCCATGATTTTGGTCACGAAATATTCGCTGAATTTGTTTGCGAGTTCCGAGTCATCACAACGTGCAGGAAGGACTGCTGCATCAGCACTGTCAAACATGCACTTGACTGTCCGGAACAACTTGGCATCATCCGAGTTAGCGATACACTCTTTATGGAAGTTGCATTTGCAGAGTTCAAGCTGATAGTAGTAGAAATCAGATTTCTCTTTAAACATCTGCCGGTGGACCTCAAGGCCAGACTTGCGGTAGAGCCTCTCGGCGCGACGTTTGTCCTGCTTGGCACGAAGGAGGTCATCATTGTACCATGCTGTGTTTGGTCGCAGACGTACTTCTCGAGTCGATGGAGGCGCATGAAGGTCGAGAAGGGAGGATAGCGTATTGTTGTAGCATTCCACCATATCACCAGGAGAAACTGTCGTGATCGCACCCAGAGCAGACTGCACGATGTCATTACAGAATAGCGTTGTGTCCACATCACGAAGCTTTCTCCTTGTTACGGCCTGTTTTGGGAGTTCGGGTCTGGTTAGTGACAGTTCACACGTGATGCTTAGATGGTCGGAGGGCATCGTGTGTGTGCGTACATTAGACACGAGATCATCACAATGCCTTGAGAGTACGAGGTCCAGTGTGTGACCACTTTTGTGGGTAGGGCCACACACAGAAATGGAAAAAATAGTAACAGTAAAACTATTTGTGTAATGACCGTATGCTGAGACTATGTTGGAGTTATTATTTAGCTACCACTACACCAGTTTTTTTTTATGATTTCCCATATATCTGCAGTAAAATGCAAGCAAAATTAAAAAGGAAAGGGAAATTCATCCTCAATATTTTAGGATTTACAGATCTTACAAATTCTTTCTGTTGGTAACAATTGCCTATATTCATTAGTATCCAGAGAGAGAGAGAGAGAGAGAGAGAGAGAGTCGTTTGAGAAATGACCTGCTTACTCAAATGATTAGGCACTGGAGTTTCACCACGACCTAAAGACAACTGGTAGTTTGCAGGGTTGATCACAAGGAAGGAAACCTATCATCAGGGTGGGTATGGATTCTATCTAAGCGGGACCTCAGAGAACCAGTTGATTTTCATCGGAGATATGTTTTCATGCTGTATCTAAGGAAGAATAGTCACCACAAGGACGGTATTCGTCATATGTTGACAATTGTTGCCTTTGTCTAATATTATCATCCATAAAGCGTTTTGGCCGCCATCATCTTAATGAAATCGATGAGACTTTTGAGTCTCAATATTGCATAATATCGTTCCTTCATGTGTACAATAGAAACAAAATTAGGCTAGTGTAGCTTTGGGTGTAAACACCTGGACAATGGCACTGGCGTCATCAGGGGCAGACGGTGTGCAACATACAAGCAATAGACTCTTTCTGTTTACACGTGAGTTTTGCATTAAAGTTCGCGTCAAACATGAACATCCTTGGTAACCATCAGGGCACAGTTAACTGGTAACAATAAATCAAGCACTGGAATTGTTCCAGGATGTGACCATGTATGGCGTATAAGAAAGTGTTCATGGACCTTTTTGAATGATCCTCAGTTGGTACTTCTATGTGTGGAACTCCATGATTCCGCAGCTCATCCAGGATGATTTGGAGAGCCATTGCGTCTTCAATCTTGATCCGCCTCTACAGCAGACAGTCGTCCTCGAAGAGTATGGTCGTAGAACATTGAACTTGTGTTGGTAGGTCATCGATATATATCGAGGACAGTGTTGGTGTGAACACAGTTCCCTGTAGGACACAGGATGTAACGGGATTGGTCTTGGCATCTGCCCTTCCAACATAACTTTATTATGTCAGTTAGACAGGAATGACTCTCCCTAGTTCTGAATCTGGCCCGTGATGCCGCAGGTCCTCATCTTCTCGAGAAGCTTCTTATGTCGGCCTTTGTCAAATGCCTTGGAGAAATCCAAGAGGATGACATCGACCTGGAGCCTACTTCACAAAGCATCTAAGGCTACTTTAGCTGATTAAGTTTGATAGTTAGCATGCTAGCTAGTAGACTAAATAATAATTTAGTCGGCCAAAATAGGTTTAGATTCTTTGTGGAATAGGCCTTTGTTTGTTCTAGCTAAGTGAGTCTCACACGAGCGGCGTTTCATGAATCCATGTTGTGCATCGTAAAGGTGTATCATCATATGACGGACACCGGACGGTATGGTCCCTTTTCTTGAAGAGTGAGATAACTTTGCCATTTTGCTAAGACTCTGTACGTCCTGCATGTATGAAGCATTGAGGAACTGAAGATGGTTGTCACTGTTGGGTTGCCACTATTGATCGACCACCTCCAACATTTTGGCTGGAATTTCGTCAAGGCCCATGCCATGTACGACTTGATACCTCAAAACAGTTTAGTTACCCCGTTTTCATGGACATTTTCGTGGTTTTGGGCATCTGCCCAGGCTGTTCAGGCTGAGTCAGGTTCTGATAATAAAAAACAGAGACAAACTGGTTATTCAGTTGGCTTGTTCCGCGGGGCAGAATGGGAATGTGGGTAATCGTCGGGTACTCGGAAGGGGCTACACCGTTGTTGTTTTATTATTCGGAATTGATATAGCGCCTAAGTTTGTTGGATGTGAAGCCTGAGTTTCAATCCAGGATGTTACAGAGGTAAGCATAGAAGGCACGTGTTGTATCCCGTTTCCTTTCCCCTTCAACGGTCATTCAGTTTTTTGTTTGTTTTGGATTTCATGTATGCCTTCATATATTCTAAAAACTAGGTTTTACCTGGTATGTATGACAAAAAAACACTGTCCACCCTTCGGCGATATACATGATCAGCATATATGTATCGTGTATCTCGCCTCATTAACAATGTATTATTTCCTTATAGTGGGTATCCACAAAAGACGAGGCTTTAGTAACAGTGGAATATTTCACACTCAATCGGTATCCACAAAAGACGACGCCTTAATAACAGTGGGTTTTTTTTTCACCCTAATGGATATTCTCAAAACATGACGCTTCCATATTAGGGTGGTCCCTATTGGACACTAAAAAATTTAGTTTGAAATTACATTGCTCTGACCCCTTAATTATCTTCTATACACTAAAATAAAGGCATGTGTACATTTTTGTGAAATTACATTGATATTTACTGGTAGCTCAAGCATAGCACAGATTAGGTGAACTTGCGGAAATTTCATCTGTAATGTTTTTTAATATATTTGTTATGCTGTTGAATACAAACTTCTCAAATGGAATCAGATTCATTGTTTATTGTGTGTTTAACAAGAACATATACTGATACATAAGCACACTTTGCATTATCAACTTCATATTTGTGATACATTGTCAATGATAACATAAAGTATGTTTGGTCGAACTTTGACCAATTTATACTGAAGATGGGACAAACTACATGTGGACTAAGAATGTCAATAAGGTACAATACTTCCGACTATTGTAAGTTCTGAAAACAGCATGGTCAATCATTAGTTTCTCTCTCTTCTTGTGTGCTGCTTGGTGCATTCATCATGGTCTGCTTGCGTGCATCCGGAAATTTTTTGCGGTGATTAGCGACGACAAGTAGCAGGAACTGGAGTTGTTCTTCGTCATGCGTGATGCGTCGATTGAAATCTTGGATAAGTGCTATACCCCGTTCGGCAGTGTCATTGCTGACCGACAAACACTTGATTTTTTCACTAGCATCCTTGAAATCTTGTCGCTCGGGCCATGTGGAGGGAGATGTTCTCAGGAATTCCATCGGAATGTCGAGATACGTGAACAGTTTTGCTGTGTTTGATGTCACAAAGTCGGGCAGAGTTTTCTCGTGCACAGTTTTCAGGTCCACTGAAATTCTCACTAGAGGTTCTTCCTCACTTTTCCTGGTTTCCATGGCGTGAACCATTGCAGACTTTGTTTCAGGTAGCACATCAGTATCAAAGAACGATAATCCGACAAGGACCTCAGACAGGTACCACAGGTGTCCTGCCAACTTCTGACGAGCAGCCTCCGAAATAGGCTTGTTGATGACTGCATAGTCTGTGAGCTGTTGCAAAAGGCTCAGGTCATTCCGTGGAGCAGCTGTTGACAGGGGAGCTCCGAACCAGGCTTTCAAGTACACCATGGTGAAGAATAAACACAGGTCTCGTAGTCCTTTCTCTTCACGAGCAGTCAGTCGGAATTGCCGTCGGAACATCCAGACCTTGAATGTGTAGATGACCTTTGCCATCCATCTGGCTTGGTGCATCGCCCCAGGTGTCATAAACCTCACTCCACGTGTTGGGACAGCGCCAAGGTAAATCAACACAAGTTCCAAGAACTCGCGGTAATCATCTCGTGGTTGTGTCATCTCAATTTGACGAGTGATGAAATCTACAAGGCTTCCCTTGGCATCGCTGATATTGGAAGCAGTATATTCATCACTGTAGGCATCTTGGTGATCAGTGACGTCGATGGAATTCCAGCGACCTTTAAACCGTTTGAACAGTTGAATTTCTGGATTGGAAGATGTGCCCATGGCTTTCCAGAAAGCGGCCCCAGCTATCAGCTCCATGACATGATGGCGGCAAGCAAAGTGGAGAAGGTTTCTGCCGAGGGCTTGCTCTATCAGAACACATGCTCCACTGAAACGGCCTGTGTTTGAGCTCGTGGTGTCAAAACACATACTTCTCACTTGGTCAGCAATGCCCCACTGCTGCAATGTCTCAGACACTACCCGTGCTTGCTCCTGACCGGATCCAGATGCGATTTTTGGAACAGCTAATATTTGTGAGATTCCCTCTCCCGACGCGAGTACTGGAAGCCGATCAACCTTCTCAGAGCCCGTCAGATCTGGCAGTAATTTTCCATCCCAGTGAACTGTTAGCGGAACCTTTGGATCAAATGTTTCTTTAATCAAACTTGCATCAGATTTTCTGTGCTGTAGACGCTGACGACGGATGGAACTACGATTCAGCGCCAGGTCAGCGAGATCATGTCCAAGGCTTGTTGCGGTTTCACTCACAACCATCATGGCTTTTCGATCCGAGATACCAGTGCGATCCAGCGTGACAGCCAAGCTCGAGTTAATGACCTGCTTTCTACCTCTTTTTCTTTCAGGTGCCGACGTAGTGCTGCATGAGGGTGAATGTTCATCGTTACTGGTGGGGTTATCATCCGAATTAGCATCACTGCTGCTTTCAAGTTCGACTCTGCTGTCCATGGACTCGATGTCTTGGTCCGACTTACGTTTTCGGGCACCTTCTCTGGCTTTTCTAGCCAACAGCTGTTTTTCCTTCTTCTCAAGTGACTTATCGACACTTATCATAGAACCGCGGCGGCCAGGTTCTCTCTGAGCGATGAGGAAGGCCTTATCCTCTTCTATTTTGATAAGAGTCATGGCTTCAGCATGTGCTACATCGAACAGATCATTAAAATTCGACGTGAAGGCATCTTCATTTTTCTGTTGCCTCTCTGATCTTCGATTGGCGTTTTTCTTTAGTGAGCGCCATTCATCAAACATTGCCTCCTCTTTTTTTATCACATCTTGTTTGTGGCGAACTGGAATCCGTGCTCGATTCCAGAACTCTTCTACTTTACTTGCAGCAGCTGTAGAGGCAGCTCTTATGGTCTGTTTCAACTCGATGTGGCAATGAAGGAAATAGCTCAAAACTTGTTCCTTGCATGGGAGTTTGGCCCCTGATATATCATCCTCAGGCGACAACAAATATGAGTGGCGGCGAGGTTTGGCAGCCATAATGCTGGATTCTAACCGCTGTGTAGTTTATCTCATATGAAGAAAGCAGTCTGTTCACCATACCCACTTTTACTGCACAGATCATTGAACAATGACAATGGTAACCATGGGAACAATGGATTTGAAACAATTACAACATGTAGGTCATGTAGGTTTCCTGTATTTTAACCCGAGTGTGAGATCAACAGATCATGGACTGCTCTGTCCATACAGACACACTTCATTAAAGTTTCTCTATCAATTTGAAATGTATTTGTAACAAATGTGTACTTTGAATTACACACATTGCATTAATTTGCATTGATTGCCTAAAAGAGGTAGAATAATTCAGTGTCCACTTCTGCATTCAATATCGAGGAAATATACAAATTTGTCGAAAAAATTCCATCTTTTGAGTCTCTTGAGCTACCAGTAGATTTCATGTTGCAAATATATTATTTTGTATGCTGTGTTATGGACAGAAAAGCTATGATTTGAAGGGGTCAGAGGAAGAAAAATGAAAACCTAAAAAATAAGGACCACCCTATTCCATATTATGAATTCACATGGATAAGAATTCTATGTGCAGTGCTATAAACCTAAATTAAAGAGACAGTGTGCAAAGAATTACACAACAAACAAATTTCATAAACAAATACATAGAGGGTGTGACAGAATTACGAAATTAGGGCCAGGTTGAAGTGAATGACTGTTCCAGAACGAAAAAAGTACTCGAAAATATCCAATATTGAGCAACTTGTCCATCAATCTCATACAGCTTTATTACATACTTGTGTCTCCAACATCCAGCCTCGCATCACGGGCTCAATATCTGCTCGGCAACTCCATGATGCTTCTAATAGAATTTTACGCTTGCTGAGGGTCAGTGGGTGTACAGATTCACCTCCAACAAATATATCACATATTCCTTGCTGGAAAAATTAAAACAGGGCAAAATTTGCGATATATATGTCACTACGAAATTCAACATGGATTCGTATGTGTAAACTACGTGTAAACTAGAGTACAGACAGTGTTGATCTAGTCCAAGACTGAAACATGAGTGTACACTCATGTGAGATGGTGGAAATGGCCATGTGGCAAGGCTTGTCACCAGTGCAGGTTTACGTCATAAAAACGTCCGGCTGTACCGTCTTTTCCCCTTTTATACACTATTTCTATCCCAACAAGGAATACAAAGTAAAATACACCAGTGGGCATTTTTTAACATGTTGGGAATTGCATGAGAATGGGGCATCCATAAATGAGTGTGCACTGTGTTTTAACCGCAACCGCCAACAGATGGCCTGGGGCAGTTTTGATTTTACAAGTTGATGACCCGATCACCAGTGCAGGGTGATCAATCTAATAAATATGTTCCGCAGGCTGTATTTGGTATTCTCACCTGCACTGAGTGCGAGGCGACTGGCGAGGGTACTGAGAAGTGTAATGTAGTATAACATTTATTAAAAGTTGCACACGTATATCTCTAGTACAGTTACTACATGGAACTATTAACACATAGTTTTTTGACCAATTGAGATACAGCGTATGATATCTGTGAAATAAAACACACTGGACTGGGATCCATAAATTGACATACGAGTACTAATTACTGAAGAAATGGGAGAAATGAGTGAATTATTGACGATACAACATAATATGAAACTATGCCGGAGTGATAAAATAACTGGTTCGATATTGACAATTGTTATTGGGACCGATCATTTCCATCAGGCCCCGTAATATTAATACAAATCGTATTATGAATATCCGTTTATTTGGACATTTTTACTAGGACAAAATATTCCAATCTAATCTTAGATTCCCTTCCACTCACGAATAAACGCTATAGGGGAATGCTTATTTTTTTGAAAGATTTGAATCACAGTGGGACCAGAAATGCTGAGTTTTGAGTCTGCTTTCAACATCCAAGTGTTAAACTGTAAAGAACTGCGGAAAAGTGACAGCGGTGATCCTTTGTATCGGCTGATCAAATGACACCCAGACATGGATCCGGAGGTGACTCAAGGTGAGTTATGAATTTGGTGCTGTCTTGTCGAGTTGACTGATCATGCAGATATCAGCAAATTACTCGTCGTCTGTGAATTCCATTGTCCCCGTCTCGCTAAGATAATTATACCACGATTCTGCATGTCATGTACATGATTTGTCAAATGTTCCTGAGAATTTAGGTTCCTTCCCTCTGTTTTTTTTTTATAGAGGCTGCATGCTACACAACGAATGACACCGAACAACGAAATGGAACTCGAATTTCGTTTTGCTTCCCTTGTGTCGAATATAATCAGGTTACTGACTATAAATATGTATCATTACCTGTTGTATAATTAGGTATAGGCCTTAGTTACAAGCAACTGCCTCAGAATATAATGCATCGTGATACATAAGCTCCTCTTGTAAAGCGACTTTCTTCCATAAGATTTACCTAAACCATCACTAAACCACACCACCAGATAACTTAAAATCTCTATCTGCTGAAGCACTGGTTTTGTATCAAAATTGTCAAGACTGGTATGTCTGAGCACATTATGATCTCAGAGATTCCTAACATAATTATAGCGATTCTCCTTGACTCAAATCGGTCATACATTTGGAGACAGAAATATGTATGTACTACCTGAGGCCGAACTAACGGGTGATAATGGCATCTACTATCAATCCGTGCCGGTATCTCTATACCACATCGCTACTTCACTCGATCTTCCTGACCACACCAATGAACAAATACCCAAGTATGAAGTATTCAGACCGAACATAACCGAGTCCAATCTCAAAGTCCAGTGTCGGGCAAATTGAAAAAAATTGTAATGAACTTCATGAACCCTAATATATGCTCACGAGGAGGTGAAATCAGGTGTAACGGAAAGCGTGAGCATTTCCTGCCCCCACGAGGGGCACCCATCATGAAGTACAATTTAATGAACTCTATGAATATGTTTATTTCCGACGTTATTTCGTCTCCATCCTTTCTGCACATCATAAACCCCCCACAAATCACACATTATTTAACCAAAATCATGAAGGATTTCTTGCCAAACAAAGACAACTCTAGGAAGCTTAGAGTATCCAAGTGTCCAGGGTACATTACTCCACATTTTTTCGATCCCTTCATGAACTGTTTCATCCCTTCCAGACACATCGTCGTCACAAATTATTTGATGTGAAATATTGGGTTTTCTTGTTTCAAAAACAGAGGCAAACTGGTTATTCAGTATGTTGGCTTGTTCCTTGGGGCAGATGTTGGTGAATGTGGGTAATCGTATGGGACTCGGAAACGGCAATGCCGAGTTTGAGACAGGATGTTACCAAGTTAAGCATAGTAGGCATGGGTTATCTCCCGATTCCTTTCCCCTTCAACAGTCATTCAGTTTTTTGTTTGTTTTGGATTTCATGTGTGCCTTCATATATTCTGAAAAATAGGTTTTACCTGGTAAATACACTGTCCACCCTTTGGCGATATTCATGATCATCATGTATGTATCGTGTATCTCGCCTCATTAACAATGTACTATTTCACTTTTAGTGGGTATGTACAAAAGACGACGCCTTAATAGCAGTGTATTTTTTTTTCACCCTTAATGGATATTCTCAAAAGACGACGCTTCCATGAAAGTGTATTTCACACTATGAATTCACATGGATTAGAATTTTATATGCTATAAAATAAATTAAAGAGACAATGTCCAAAGAATAACCCAACAAACGAATTCCGTATACGAATATATACAGTGCGTTACAGATTTACGAAGTTAAATCCAGGTTAAAAGGAATGACAGTTCCAGAACGAAAAAAGTTCTCGAATATATCCAATATTCGAGCAACTTGTCCATCCATCAGTGTCATACAGCTTCATTACATACTTGTGTCTCAACATCCAGCCTCTCACCACAAGCTCAATATCTGCTCGGCAACTCTATGATGCTTCTAACAGAATTTTACGCTTGCTGAGGTCAGTGGGTATACATATTCAACTCCAACAAATATATCACCTATTCCTTGCTGGAAAAAATAATACAGGGCAAAATTTGCGATAGATAAGAATTTGCGATAGATACAAGATTCAACATGGATTCGTACGTGTAAACTACTACGGTAGGTAGTGTTGATCTAGTCCAAGACTGAAAAATGAGTGTACACTCATGTCAGATAATGGAAATGGCCATGTGGCAAGGCTTGTCACCAGTGCAGGTTTACGTCATAAAAACATCATTCTACATAACAGGCCTGTTTTTTCTGGCTTGATTCCGTCGTTTTCCCTTTTATAACTATTTATATCCCAACATGGAATACGAAGCAAAATACACCAGTGGGAATTTTTTAACATATCGGAAATTGCTCGAGAATGGTGCATCCATAAATGAGTTTGCACTGTGTTCTAACCACAACAGCCAACAGATGACCTGTGGCAGTTGTGCTTTTACAGGTTGATGACCCGATCACCAGTGCAGGGTGATCAATCTAATGGATGTGTTCCGCAGGCTGTATTTGGTATTCTCACAAGCGCTAGCTTAGTTAGTATTGGGCGACTGACGAGGACTGAAGTTTAATGTAACATTTATTCCGAGTTGCACACGTATATTATATGCAGTTACTATTGCTTGGAGGTGCCTAAGAGATACATAGTATGATGTGATCTGTGAAATATGGCACACTGGACTGGAATTTATAAGTTGAGTTATGCATACTAATTAATGCAGAAATGGGACAAATGAGTGAATCGTTGATGATGCAACATAATATGAAACCATGCCGGATTGATGAAATGACAATTACTATTGGGACCTATTATTCTCATCAGGCCCCACGATATTACTACAAATTTTATGATTATCTATTCATTTGGACTTTTTACTAGGAAAAAAGTATTCCAATCTAATCTTAGATTCCCTTTCACCCAAGAATGAACGCTGTAGGGGAATGTTTTTTTTTTGTGATAGATTTGAACCACAGTGGAGCAGGAGCCAGCTTTCAACATCCAACTGTTAAACTGGAAGAACTCCCGAAATGCGACAGCGGTGATCCTTTGTATTTCCTGATCAACCGACATCCGGTCACCTCTGGATCCATGTCTGTATGATTTAACGATTCTGTGCTGTTGTCTTGTCGAGTTGACTGATTATATACATAGCAGCAAATTACTTGTCGCCGGTGAATTCCATTGTCACTGTTTCGCTACAAATTCTTTCATGATTCTGCGTGTCATGTCCAGGATTTGTCAAATATTCCTCAGAATTTAGGTTCCGTTCATCTGTCCTTTTATATAGAGGTTGTATGCCGCACAACAAATAACACCCGAACATCAAAAATAGATCTCGAATGTCGTATTGCTTCCCATGTATCGAGTAATATTTCATGTTCGAATTTACTAACTACATGTTTATTTGTCACCAGACGTTGTAGAATTAGGTAGGCCTGTTCACAAACAAGTGCCACACAATTCAAGGCATCTTAATATATAAACACCACTTGTAAAATTCAGCACTTTCTTACATATGATTGATCTAAAAAAATCACAAAAACCCACACCACCCAGATAACGTAACCACCTATGAAACACTGGTTTCTGTTCCGACCAAATCTTCAAAACTGGTATTTCTGAGCACATTATGATTCCACGGTCCCAACATAATGATAACCATTCTGGACCTTAATGAACCCCAATATATAGTCATAACGAGGTGAAATCAGGTATTATGGAAAGCGTGAACATTTCCTGCCCTACATGTGACACACGTCATGAGGTAATAATTAAGGCATTTTATGTATGTTTACTTCAAACATTATTATGTCTCTATCCTTTCTGCACTTCACAAATCCCCCACAAATCACTCAATATTCAACCATAATGACGGAGGATACCTTGCCGTGCGAATCAACATTAGGAAGCTTAGAGTATCCAAGTCTCTGGGATACATTACTCCACATTTTATTCCCTTCATGAACTGTTTCATTCCCTCCATGTTCAGACACATGGTCGGTACAAATTATTCGATTTGAAATATTGGGTGTTCCTTGTGTCAAAATTATGAGAAATGAGACGCCTTCACGCCTGTGTGCCACTTATCCTGATCTAGCGGCGTATTTGGTAATATCCCCAGACGATGATGCATAAGAACCCCACAAACCATGAATGATTGTCAGCAGTCTCCACTCTGGTGGGTGCTGGGATTATGATATTTTGCTATAACATTTGATTGAGTTGCAGCATGTAGATCTATCCATTACATTCCAGTGAGTCGTATGATGGATCACAATCTCTGCATCATCGCACACGCCACGCACAGATTCCACCACAACACCGGTCTCGTAGGAGTACCGTATGATACTATCTCGCCGGGTGATTCATGAATAGCACTTGGCCTTGTCCGGGAAAGAATCCGCGAGACAGAATGACCAAGAAAATCGTGGACAATGGATGCTCCTTCAAGAGACTTTTTTTTTAATATTGTGTTCATTCACGGGCAAGGAAACAATGACAACAAGCTCGTTCTCCACACAACTTGAGCAATTATTTCCAGAAGTCTACACGCAGACCGGGTACAACCTGAAAATCGTGGAAGTCACAGAAGTATTTTAACAAGTACTTTTCTCCCGACGTGGTTGTGGTATGAAACAGATTTCCAGGGCGTCCCATTCGTCCTCCTCCAGATCAATAAACTTTAATTTATACTTCAGGTTATTGCGAAAAGAGAACATGGCGAACAAGAGAGCAATATATCGATTCACTTTCCAAGCAAAGTTGCTAGCTGTTCGATATGTTGGATTTGCTTGTTTGGTTCCCAAGTTATGTAGTTTCCCATAATGACACATTCAATTTATAGTTAAGGAGCAAGAAAAGTATCTACTTGTTATTTTTGGATCATTCACTATATTGATTTGATATGGAAACGTCCTTCATTTGCACTTTGGTATGTGATGTGATTTATACATATTAATCCTTTCCCAACATTAGACTGTCTCAATCACACGCTGACCTTGGTATTGCGCTAATGCTGGCATGGATGTTGTCCAGTCTACTTCTATTGCAATCCCATCTTCTGCAATGATTTGACGAGGGTTGTGGTCTGGTGACCCGGGCAGGTTGCATCTTACAATAAGCAGTGGGAGAAATGATTGGAATTGTGGCGACTCTAACAATCCGATGTAATGAAATGTAAAGTTCAGCTTCAGTAATGATTCTGCTCATTCTGCTCAAGGTTTACACACAAGGAAAGAGTAGGTCTGATTGCGTATCGCATTTACTATGATTAATGTTCAATGCAAGGTATGCTGAGACATAATTATGACTCTTCAGTGCATAATTGATTGATCGGTTGCTATATTAATCAGTGATAATGAAGTGTGAGAGGAGTGAAGACATATTCTCTAATACGTTTATATAAATGGGTACATATCAAATTAACGAAATATATATAGTAGTGCATCTCAAGCTTCCAATCTAACTAATATATCATCGTAATGTTTTGATGAACTGGTGAGAAAATTAAATCGAAACAACTCACACATGCGATAATATGAAGTCCTGTAGCATGAAAATATCAATTTCATCGATGTTTGCAAAACTTCATTACTCCATAAATGTTTTCCATTATTCAACAGCATTTGGTTATCATTTACCGCACACCACCAGTACAAAGTGTATTATCCTGTTGATAGTTGGTATCAGTGAAAATGACAAACAGATGCACTATTTTTATATGAATGAAACCTGGTGTTCTCTTATTATAACCAATAAGGAATTCAGATATAATTAAATTGATTTGATTCAAAGCAATGCAACTTATATACATAGTTATTTCTCTGGAGGTGATTCGGTGCATTCGACCACACATCCATTCAATTCATTCATTCAATCCACACAATTTGTAATCATGTTCAATTACATTAATCAGTTATACATGGTAGCGCAATATGGTAACAACAACAATGAATACACTAAAAATACAGAATTTCAGGCATCAAGTAATCAACAGCTGAAAAGCTGAAATAATAAATTTCCGGTATTACATTTATTGCTTTGGTCTGAATGATAGTCAAATGCACTAACATAATCACAGCTATTTTGTGCTATTTATCATTTCGTGCCATTTTTATGCTATTTATCTATTTTGTGCTAGTTATCATAAACGAAGAGTACCTAGTATCGCCGATGAGAACAATTTGTTCATTCATCGCTTCCTGACATCAATGTAATACAATTCTGATAATAATTCCATGTGCTTATGGACAAACTAACATGTTTCCTATGGAGCGCTGCTTCTGCAAAAAGGCTGGATCATCGGGATTTCTTCTTTGTTTGGGATACATACAACAGTCACTCATTCATACCACAGAGTTCATTCTCATATGTTATTTGTGAGCCTTTTGGGTTGCCAATCGCACTATTCAACAGTATAATATAGAGCAAATACATTCTGGAAAGTGTTCTTCGAGAGTATAGTATTGTAACACTCCACTGGACGTAGTCAACCAACCCAACAGGAGTCGGTACTTACACAAATCAAGCTTCTGGAGTGAAGTCAGCAATAATAGTACTTTAGGGGAACTGAACATGCATGTTAATTCACATCAAGTAAATGATTGATTAATTTCAAAATTTGTAAACAAAATTCTCACCATGTTACCGTTCCATCCATACAATGAAAAAACCTGCAGTATAATCCACAACCATCAGAATTCCCTTGATTATTTCACTAGAAAATTGCATTCCTATTTTTGTCATGACAACTGTCTCTGTGGCATAGTTATGGTGAAATGGTCCTGGAAATGCTGTTGGGTTTTTAAGAATAACATTCACACATCCGGGGAATTTTGCTGTGACATACGATATTAAAACAATGCCACAGCTTTACATCATGATTGTAAAAGTTGGTGACTAACAATTCGAACTGTGTTTGTCGGTTCTATTGTGATTTCACTGGGGATTTTGCCGTCCAGTATGGCGTCATAAATAGAGGAGAAAAACGTTATGACATCACTTGCAAAGCATCTATACCATCGTAATGATTTGATGAACTGTTGAGAAAATTAAATCGAAACATCTCACACATGCGATAATATGAGCATGAAAATATCAATTTCATCGATTTTGCAAAACTTCATTACTCCATGAATGTTCTCCATTATTCACCAACATTTGGTTATCATTTACCGCACACCACCAATACAAAGTGTATTATCCTGTTGATAGTTGGTATCAGTGAAAATGACAAACAGATGCACTATTTTTATATAAATGAACCTGGTGTTCTCTTATTATAACCAATAAGGAATTCAAATAGAATTAAATTGATTTGATTCAAAGCAATGCAACTTATATACATAGTTATTTCTCTGGAGGTGATTCGGTGCATTCGACCACACATCCATTCAATTCATTCATTCAATCCACACAATTTGTAATCATGTTCAATAATATTAATCAGTTATACATGGTAGCGCAATATGGTAACAACAACAATAAATACACTAAAAATACAGAATTTCAGGCATTAAGTAATCAACAGCTGAAAAAGCTGAAATAAATTTCCGGTATTACATTTATTGCTTTGGTCTGAATGACATTCAAATACACTAACATAATCACAGTTATGTTGTGCTATTTATCTCATCATAACCAAGGAGTACCTAGTATCACCGATGTTAACAATTTGTTCATTCATCGCTTTCTGACATCACTGGAATACAATTCTGGTAATATTTCCATGTGGTTATCGGTTATGGACAGACAAACATGTATCATGTGGAGCGCTGCTTCTGCAGAAGGCTGGATCATCGGGATTTCTTCTTTGTTTGGTATACATACAACAGTCACTCACTCATACCACAGAGTTCATTCTCAAATGTTATTTGTGACCCTTTTAGGTTGCAAATCGCACTATTCAACAGTATAATATAGAGCAAATACATTCTAGAAAGTGTTCTTCGAGAGTATAGTATTGTAACACTCCACTGGACGTAGTCAACCAACCCAACAGGAGTCGGTACTTACACAAATCAAGCTTCTGGAGTGAAGTCAGCAAGAATAGTACTGTACTGCAGACAGCATGGTGATGTGTACCCCTAAACTTTACATAACACACCAACACTTAATATAAAATATACATACAACATAACATATCGATATAGCAAAATAAAACCGAAATAATAATAGAAATATTATCAGGAAATAATAATAGTAATTTATTAATTATAAAACGCCATAATAGTGCTTAATTCCAAATTATTTCTGATAGGTTTCAATTGTTTAGGCCACCACTTGATAGTTGTATTGTTGACATCAAAAATTAGTGGATGTTTCACTCAATTGGGTCTATATTGATGTTGTTTGATGCTATCGAGCATGGACATACACGTAATGTTTGGTAACCAAATGTCACACAAGGCACTGTAAAAATAGCCGAGGTGTGTGATGTTACAGCTGTTCTGGGGAATTAGGTGGGATCAGTGATAGAGATCGAGTAGGAATCACGTGGGCGCCGTGATTGACATGTACAACTTTGCCCAGCATCAGAATACGAAACTGTATAGATACATTCTCTCGTAGCTTCACATGTGTATTATAAGTATATATTTATGACATGTTGTGTACACAACTGAACATGCATGTTAATTTACATCAAGTAAATGATTGATTAATTTCAAAATTTGTAAACAAAATTCTCACCATGTTATCGTTCCATCCATACAATGAAAAAACCTGCAGTATAATCCACAACCATCAGAATTCCCTCGATTATTTCACTAGAAAATTGCATTCCTATCTTTGTCATGACAACTGTCTCTGTGGCATAGTTATGGTGAAATGGTCCTGGGAATGCTGTTGGGTTTTTAAGAATAACATTCACACATCCGGGGAATTATGCTGTGAAATACGATATAAAAACAATGCCACAGCTTTACATCATGATTGTAAAAGTGACTAACAATTCGAACCCCTCGAATGCACGTCACCGAAGCAGACATTCCATATTGGTGTCTGTTTTCACTCCACACTCTTGTCGGGTCTTGATCCAATTTGATTGATTTGCAGATATGAATTGATGTGTCAATATTGCTCTCCAGGCGTCACGTAATTGGACAATACCAGCATAATTATTTTCTATCGCATTTTTCCTCCAAACTATATATCATTATCTCAATTACAAATATATCCAGTCATTCCAAATACCATACACTTATCACAAATTTATATTGATAGGATTTCAACTGACTACACTGTCTTATTTCACATAACATTTATGTAACAATATTACATTATCGAACAATCCCTGCAGCATTATCAGTAATTAGAAACAACATAGGACCTCATCAATTAAAAAGTACGTCTTTACAATCAAATTGCGAGTGAATGAATAATAAGTAATATTCGTTCAAAATAAACCTCATTCTGTTCCTTCATTAATAGTTATTTTGATAATACATCATTGTAACCAAATATATAAGAAGCACCATCCCTTAGAACGTACATATCGAACTATCACCACATCTATATATTGTGATTTTGACAATGACAATAGAAAACGTAATTGGTTAACTTTAGACAGAAAGTCCGAGATAACAATGATATTCACAATTTATCGTCTGGTGATTCATGGTTTACCCAGTCACAAGGAAGCGGGTGGATTCAGTCCTTACGGCTCCCTCCTGACCACCGAGCTCCGGTCTGGTTCAGCACACACATGGCGTTGTCATGGAGACCAATAAATTACCACGGTAATCTTGGACAACCCTCGCTCTTTATAGAGACATTCTTCGGCAAGGACCAAGTTGGCAAGGAATATATATTGCATTCTTTTGTAGTCCAAGAATAAAAGCTAATCAACAGAAAATGAACGATATCCCCTAGAATTTTATAATTCAACACATGTACAGGCATGGTTATTCTAACATGGATTTCAAATACTTAGATTGATTTCGTAAGATTGATTCATGGATTCATTCCTGGAATATGAATTTTCTGTGGTTGGGGCTACATGTTAGGGCCCAGTCTGTGGTCAGAACAACCGGGAAACCATAAGTAATTATGAACGTATAAAAATTCCAATCATAAACTAGAGAAATTATAGATACTAGACACATAGTAATATAATATAGATATTTTGAAAACATGCCAAAGCTGAATTTCTGTCACAAACTGAGATGTCTTCAGTCATTACATTCAACAACCGTTTCAGATAAATATCCAACCCATCAATGCTTGAGGATCGCTCTATGACATTTCAAATACGAGGACGCTGTATCAGCTGTTCATGGATTGCTGTACTTTTACGAGTGGTCACACTTGGCAGCACCACACAGGTGTTCAGTAACCAGATGGTGTCCCGTTAGTTCTGACCATAGACTGGGCCCTTTATGAGTTTTCTGTGGCTGTATAAATGAAAGCGGCAGATGTCAGCTCCTCACGCCTTAGTATGGCATTCAGATACAATAATGTTCAGTCTATTTGTGAATAGTTAATATGATGAGATCTCACGGTCTCGTTCAACAGTGTAAGTCATTACTATTATTAGACATGAAATATTTCATGTTACGTATATTAGTGATTTATGATACGAAGTTCGGAATGGATTACAATCGTTTGCTATCGCATTTTTTTTCAGTTCCAGGTTTCAGCCCACGAAAGTGAATTTTTTGGCTAGGATTCCATAAACTCGGGATTGTTTTCGTTGCAAAATCTGTCACGAATGATACCAGATGTATTTACTCATTCTTTATGCGATTTATATGGACTGGGCTAGATTTACAGGAATGAATTTGAGTAATTGTAAACTCTATTGCAAACTGATGAAACCCAGCCCTAATTTCAACATTTGACTGTATTCCGGAAAATTAGGAATTTATATACAGTATCTCTGTGTCAACGTGCATGAACCCAAATTAACCCATATGTATCCATGATTGTAAGGTGTCATTATTTGAACATAGATGAAAATATGGAAAATTTAGAATATTGATCAGATAAACCACTTACGTGTAAATTTCATCAAATGTTGACTAATTTTAATATAACACCATACCATTTCATATCTCATCAGCTACAGCAGACAATCAGTTGTTACCTTTATTATGTTCGATAAATCTGTATGGAAATAATTTTCTGGTATATAGAAGTTGATAGTTGGTTGGATGAGTGACGATCATACACATCTAAACAAGGGCTTATTATTGATATGACCTCTCGCTCGATTCAAGGGGGCAATTTTTACGCTTTTTCATACATGTTCATATTCAGTAACCCCTCAGAACTCTGACCCCAGTCCACGCTGTCTGCGTAATATTGGAGGTGTTGACCGAGCCCCTCGACTGTCGAGTCCCGTCCTCCAGCCTTTCTGTCAGAGCTCTGTGACGGGTGAGAACCAATCACTTCAGCAAACACCTGGGGGCTCGTCCGGGTGGTAACACTGCTCTATCACAATGTCACCCGTGCTGGAGAATCAACAGACCCGAGACTCCAATCCAAGCCTCTCTATTGGATTACAGACTTGGATAAATTTACATTGGTCAGTATATTTCCTGTGATCTTCAACAGGCAAACTGATAACAGTAAGCAAATGTTCTCGATCATACATCAAAAGCAGTATCAAGACTAGTACCCTAGATATTGGTTATATGGATTAAATCTTGACATCTAAAATTATTATTTGAGTTTCAGTTCTAAATTCACGAATCCTTATTTTTGAATATACAACGAAATTAGCTCTCAATGGGTAAGCTCATATTAATAAATGATTTATAATGTTTGGCCCCCAGTTCCACGACAGTGAAAAGTATCTCATTTAGTATTGGGTTCAAAAGTTTTAGTATTTAAATCCAAAAATTGGAAATTAATAATACAAATTTTAATTTAGGTCTAAAATGGGATCTCAAGAATCAGAGCAAGTTAGGGTCTTGGTCAGGTTTATATCCACTTTTTCGAGATTTTCCAAGATTTTTTTAGATAAAAGTTTATCTTCTGGTAGCATATTGTCATTTGACTATACCGTGGTTTATGGACCTAGCCAGGGTTAGTAAGTTCTTGCCGCACTGATTGAACCCAGGTAAAATCTGGTTTACACCACATTGGCAAAGACGGGGTTTTTTGTCAGTTTTTGCCACTGCACCGACAAAAAGTCTCCTTTTCTCCACAAAATACTTTATTGAAATGTATGACATCCTGCAACTAATTATAGTTGTTGCCAAATGCAATTGCCCCACACTTCAACTGCATGTGATCTCGTTGAGCCCTGGCAATTGGGATATATATTACATGTTGAAGTTTGACACTCATCTTTTTCTAAATCGTCATCATCATGTTCATCCATCCGTGGTATTTAGACCTTCGAGTTTGGGCCCAGCTGACCTTGACTAATTTATTATTATTTCGCGAACAAACAATCAACAATTCTGCTGAAATATTTTCGAAGGGGTTCACGCTCAAACTTGATCTTCTGTTAGCCAGTTATTAACTCGTATGTACTGGATAATGGATAATGTCCAGTTTCTACGGAAGCGTATTGCTATCAAGTGTGTAAAAATTTGTATCTCGTACGAACGAGTTACTAACTCGTATGTTTGACTTATTGACGTACGACTTATTAAGTCATACGTACGACTTATTACGTATGACATTAGGAACTGGATAATGTCCAGTTTCTACGGAAGTGTATTGCTATCAAGTGTGTAAAAATTTGTATCTCGCACGAACGAGTTACTAACTCGTATGTTTGACTTATTAACATACGACTTATTAAGTCATACGTACGACTTATTAACTCGTACTACGACTTATTAACTCGTACGTACGAGTTAGTAAGTCGTACTTATGAGATACTAAGTCATACGTTTGAGTTATTAAGTCGTACATACGAGTTAATAAGTCGTACATGCGAGATATAAGTCATACATACGAGATACATTTTTTACACACTTGATAACAATACGTTTCACTACGGAAGCGTATTGTTATCAAGTGCTTAAAATTTCTTATCTCGTACTTATGAGTTATATCTCATACAAACGACTTATTAGGTCGTATGTACGACTTATTAACTCGTATGTACTACTTAATAACTCATACGTATGACTTAGTATCTCGTAAGTACGACTTACTAACTCGTACGTATGATTTAATAAATTGTACGTTCGGGTTATTAAGTCATACATAGGAGTTAATAAGTCGTATGTACGAGTTACTAAGTCGTACGTACGAGATACTAAGTAATACGTATGGGTTAACAAGTCATACGTACGAGTTAATAAGTCGTAAGTACGAGTTATTAAGTCGTACGTATGAGTTATTAAGTCGTACGTACGAGATAATATTTTTTACACCCTTGATAGCAATACGCTTCCGTAAGTTTCAGCTGTTTATCACAGCAAGTTATAACTAGTGTGTAATAACTAATGTTTGATACTGTGATTCATGTACTATTGTAAAATAGTCTGGTGTCTTTGTATCTTATGCATGTTCATGATCTGCGGTTTATGCTATGACCTATTCAAACAATATTTTTTAGCTTTTGTTATTACTGCTGTAATCGGTAAAAACGTCTGTACTATCGAATTCTGGTAAAAACTCATTCCTGAGTAATGCTTAATATATGGATCCAATCAATGGATGTTGCCTAGGATCCATGAAGTCTAGATTGATTTGGTCTGATGTTATGGATCACGGCCATACACGTAATGTTTGGTAATCAAACGTCAGTCAAGGCAGTGTAAAAAATAGCAGAGGTGTACGATGTTACAGCTGTTCTGAAAAACAAAGTGGAATATGGTTTATGTAGGAGCTGTGATTGACGTTCACAACTTCGTACATGATCACAGCATCTACATCGCTCCTTTGTATGATGCATCTGAACTATGTTCTTTGAAAATATTCCTTGTATAAGGTATTCAGGATTTATCATTGCCCACCCTTAGAGTTGTTTGTGTAAATAATCATACAGTTTTGTTTTCGCATATCTCGTGTTTGTGCATGACACATATTCACAGCTGGACATACAGGTAGTGGCTATGGATGGTATTGTTACTGTTTCATTTGATATTTCATAAAATAAGTTAGCACTAACCATGTACTGGAAAGCTCATTCAGTGTAATTGACAGACATCCAAAGTCTACACAATAATTCATCATTGTTGCCTGGCAGCTGTCGGCTGGATACATTTACGAATACTTCATCTTGTAGCAATTGTAGGAAGTTTCTTCATTCTAAGTCCAGCTCACAAATTATGCTCTTCAACAAATTTCTCCTGTGGATAATGTTATCAAGTTATGTTATGGGAATTCCATTAAACGTTCAGAACCAAGTATATACACATCGCGTCCCTTAAGCTGTGAAAAGTTTCATTTTTAATATATTTAGTAATTTATTATGTAGAAATGTTCTAATAAATCATGTAACGTTACATGATTACCTTATACCATTGTTGTAATATGGACGAAATTGTTTTTTAACGTAAAATAAATTCATGTATTTACCTCAGGCAGAACTGACATTGTAAATGACCGTCAACTATTTATCCCTCCTCCGTACTCAATAGTATATTGCTATACCTCACCATTATCACCCCTAACTGGGCATAGCAATAATTGATGTTACTCTCGCCATCAGGAATATAGTATCGAGGGAATATCTTCAAGAATATCCGTCAATCGAAGAAGCAGACACAGTCATTGCTCATGTTGGAAGATGCCTTCCGTTAAATCTTTCGTTTACGTGGAAATATATATTGATGCACTGTTTTGTTTACTTCAAGATTTACACATTTTCATGCTCTCAGTACCACAGACTGAACTCACAAAATACCCAGATTCATACTTCTTCGAGGACGAGAAATGACACTCTGGGGATCTCACAGTATTCGCGTTGTTGCCATGCCAACCGTCTCTGGGGTATATCATTTCACATCTTGAGCCCATCAGCAATCTTTTAGCCCATGTTGAAAATCTCTTCTAATTCCCTTCATGTTCAAGCACATGGTCGATACAAATTATCTGGTCTGGAATCTTGGGCGTGTTTCAAAATTAAAAAAAATTCAGTCACGATCGACTTCACGACTGGAGTACTAAGGAATATCCCCATACAATGGTGCATCAGAATACCACAAACCATGAATGATTGTCAGCAATCACCATTCTTCAGTAGGGTTGGGCATATTTACGTGCGATTGGGTTGCAGAATGTATACATATTGATGTATCATTAGTATCACACTGATCATTGACAATTGTATCCACATAGTCCACTTTAATGTACCAGGCCAATTCATCCAAATTATCGATTAACTAAAATAGCCATAACAACATCCTGCTGGAAAGGGGTGTGTATCAAATGATTCTTCTTATTGAGGAGTGATTCAGTGTCTCACCGAATGATTCTGCTTATTGAGGAGTGATCAGTGTATCACCGAATGATTTTACTTATTGAGGAGTGATTCAGTGTATCACCGAATGATTCTGCTTATTGAGGAGTGATTCAGTGTATCACCGAATGATTCTGCTTATTGAGGAGTGATTCAGTGTATCACCGAATGATTTTGCTTATTGAGGAGTGATTCAGTGTATCACCGAATGATTCTGCTTATTGAGGAGTGATTCAGTGTATCACCGAATGATTCTGCTTATTGAGGAGTGATTCAGTGTATCACCGAATGATTTTGCTTATTGAGGTGTGATTTAGTGTATCACCAAATGATTCTGCTTATTGATGAGTGATTCAGTGTATCACCAAATGATTTTGCTTATTGAGGAGTGATTTAGTGTATCACCAAATGATTCTGCTTATTGAGGAGTATTTCAGTGTATCACCGAATAATTCTGCTTATTGCAGAGTGATTCAGTATATCAGAGAGTGGTTCAATGTATGAGGGACAGTAGATGGTGTTGCCATGGTGACAAAATGACCATGTTATTCGGGGACAATGGCTGCGCATTCCATAGACCACTCCTCCCAGTAAAACTAATGTGCAAGTTACTGGCCCAAGAGGCAATAGGTACAATGCTTATGAAAAATTATTTCCACATATTCACAAAGATATATAACCATACTATATCCAAGAGGTCCAATATGTAAATCATACACATGTTCTAAATATATAAACTATTATCTATCATAGAGGTATGTTCACAACTAATTTGCTTCCGACGTGGTTGTGCTATAAAACTGAGTTCTATATTAGGAGTCACATTCTTGCACTCCCGTCTGAATCAATATAGTTCAATTTATACCTCGAACATTGTGTAATAATAATAATAATAATAATAATAATCAGATTTATTCAACGACGGTCCATGATGATAGGCAATTCTGCCTGTCTTCCCCATCCCCCGTCGGGTGATAATTTAGAATTTGGAAAGCACATTCGAATGGAGAAACCTTTGCATTGCCAGGATGAAAACTCCACCTACTTTGTGCCGGTGACGGGGATCGAACCCGCGTCACCTATCGCCTCTGAGCTTCGTTGCTTCAAGAGCCACCGGTCCCATCCACTCGGCCACAGAGGCGGTCGATGTGTGAACATGGTGAAATTCAGTGTTCAATAGGAATTGATGAACAAAAAAATGTAATAATGTATATCGATTCATTTTCAATGTAAGGTTTCTGGCTGTTTGAAATGTTGGGCTTCCTTGTTTGGTTTCGAAGTTGTGTACATTTCAGAGATATTTCTGGTGACATTCATCCTGGAATGACTCTCCCATCATGACGAGAGAACCAATATTGACAACGCGTGTAGATCAATCGACAGGAGCAAGAATGGAATCAATTATTTGTAATGGAGTCATCAATTATATCAGTATATATGCCCTTTCATGGAGAGCTGCATCATTCATGTGATGTGATTTACATACATATTTGTCCATTTCGAATATCCTGTCTATGTCAACTTTTTAACTTTGATCTCTCGGTAATTCTCACCAGAAATATTGTCCAGCTCACTTCCATTACCCCGTCTTGCAGAATTATGTTGGCAGGGCTGTTTTTGTTGGTAACCTGGCAATATTGTAAGAAACAGGACTATAAGGACATTCAACATTACCCGTTAACGTGACACTTGCGAACACATGCAAATTGCCATTTATATAATATCCTTGTGGGTTGTCGTGATATGCTCATGCAGTCTGGTGATCTGGAGATGTTGTGATGTGGTGACTGTTTTTGGTTGTTTTCACAAGACTTCTTATCTCCACGGCACAGACCAAATTGTGAAATGTGGGAATGTGAGGAGAAAACAAGAATTACGTCTGCATGACGATGCGAAAGCAGTTTAATTCCTCGATATTACTTGGCATACATTCAGAATATGATGTAACGAGTATGAGTATGTCATGGATTCTGATCTCACATTCGAATCCAATACTTCACTGAACATTCTACATATTCCCATATTTTGTTCATGTATGAGATTTTTCTAAACTCTTTTTTCCCGAATTATGTTCTTCTGTTTATTCGAACGAACGGATGTACAGATATATCGGCGCTGGTGTAATGATTTCATGATGGAGAACGGTTGAGAGAACCTGTACTAATAATATCTTTAAAATAAAAACACAAACAAAAATAAACGATTTGAAATCCAGAACATCCAGAAGCATTTGATTTTCATTGGACACATGCAATTGATACCAATCGTAGTATCCATCTTTTCACACGTAGGTGTCGGTGAAATTGATTTGACTTTTTCAGCATGTTATTGACTATTACATAAAATGGAATTGTTCACTGATATAAGTCCAACAATCTAACAGAAATCTGTATTTATACAAATCAAGCTTGCGGAATGTTGTTAGCCGGGTTAGCACTGCAGACAAACCGATGGTATTTATCTCTGTTCTCTATTTGCTAGGTTTGTGTATAATATCTCAAATACCGATAACGCATAAGGTAGTAAGGTAAAATAATACAATGAACGTACATAGTAATGATAATGCATCTTTTATAACCGGTTGATGGTTTCGAATTATTCTTCAGTAAGTTTTAATTGGTGAGGCCACCTAAAAAGTTTTACTTGGCAGTTGTCTAATTGGATAATGCGAAATATATATAACACCAATAAATGAATGTTTCATATGATCTATCCAGTCAAGATTGATGTTGTCTGATGTTATGAATCACGGACACACGTATAATGCTTGGTAACCAAACGTCCCTCAAGGCAGCTTATAAATAGCCGAGGTGCGTGATTATACAGCTGTTCTGAGAAGTTGGGAGATCGGGAATAAAGTTCGATTGTGAAATAATCAGGCACTGTGATTGACATGTACAACTTCACATAAATGTCAGGATCTATATGCCATTCCAATGATCTATGTGAGCTGTGAATTTCTCAGTGTATCAAGAATTAAGTGTTGGCGTTGCCTCTACGGTTGTTCGTCGGGAACTCCACCTTCGTCGGGATAGCCTTTCCATGTACACATTTTGTGTTATTTTGCTCGAAACGTTTCTTGCACTGTCAAATGAAATTCGTGCGTCATATGATTTCACTAATTTTCTGTATTCACAAGGATCCAGGATTGGAAACTCCATCAATGAATTTCCTCACGGCGCAGGTATCTGCACATGACATGTGCACAAAAACTGTAAATATGGATTACTCCGGAACACGTCAGTATATTACTGCATAATTTCAAACAATCGTCAGTTCCATTAGGGCATTGGAAAGCGCCTTCAATATGACCCACAACCACCAACAGACCACACATTATGTCATTAGAATAAAGCATTCGTATTATTGCCATGACAACTGTCTCTCGGGTGCATTACTCCACCTTGCTGCAAATATAAAACTTTATTCCACGCACGCGGTCGTCACAATTCACAATGCTCTCGGGTTATGTTGCCCGTTTGTGGTGAAGTGATTATGAAATCCCAGTGGATTTTCAAGATTAACATGTCAATATGGTGAAGAATGTTGTGGAATACGATTCTTAAAAAATGCAAAACTTTTAGAAGCAGATACATGGAATGAATGTGGAAATCGATTGTTGCCTCATTGACTCACGACTTCTGCCTGGCGTTCTAGTAAAATGTGGTGTCTATGTGGACTTCAGGCAAGAGGAATTCCCTGAGACTTCCTAAACTATCTCTATATGACGTGTAGAAGATTATCATGATATAATTTGACAGAGATAAATGTTCATATTCCCGAAATATGGATATTGATAACAATATTTTCAGGTATTTTCCTGCCTAAAAATTCACAAAGTAATGGTTCTGAAAACGTACTCATTCTGTACAATGGTTATCCTGCTGTAGCGCCCGAGACTTAGATTATCCATTATCCACGTGAGTGCTGCACATTTACAGCGCAAACTTGACACTATTTTGCTGTCAAGCCAGAATTCCAAAGCATATGGCTGCATTGACTTTTTGGTCCACTTTGCTGGCTTGACCCTCTGCCTGCAGAGCCACCAGTGCATGACCACTGGTCTTAGGTCTTGAGTTTTGTGCATTGAGTCATGCTTGGTTGTTTTGAGGAAAGGGTCAATCCTGCAATGTGGACCAGAAAACCAGTGCAGCCATGTGTTCTGGGATTTTGGTAGAAGAGCAAAATATTGTCAACTTTGCACTGTCAATGTACAACACTGCCTTGGATAATGGGAAAACTGAGACTCGGGCGCTATAGCAGGATACCCATTGTGCAGTGTGAGTACATTTTTGGCATGAATATTTTGTTATTTTTAGTGCAGGATGTACCTGAAAATATTAATATCAATATTTTGGAAACATGAATATTTATATGTGTCAAATTATATCATTATTATCTTCTACACAGCATATAGAAATAGTTTGGGAAGTTTCAAGCATCTACAATGACCGGATTCTCAGAAATGTCAGATTTAAATTTTGAAGTAGACAACAATTTGCAGGGCAATTTCTCAGTCGGACTGACCCTTAAACCATGCTGTTTAATTAGGCTTGCACTCTTTCTGGGTGCTGAAATTTTATCTAATATGATTGATTAATATGTGTCTCCAGATATCACGTAATTTAACAATATGACAATTTTTTAAAACTCAAAATCATAGGATTTCACATGTTAACCAATGTCAGGTAATCACACCTCCATCTATCCATCTATTTCATGGAGTTTGTATCGGATTTTCAATTTATTTTCATAGGTTGTTGGGCAGTTGTATACTAATTCCATCAGGTGCACAGTAGAAACAACTACATTTAGCTCACTGTATGCACCTGATGACGTCAGTGTGTCTTTGGATAAACTATTTGGTCGGGCTTTGTTTCTATTGCAAAATGTTGTATTTTACATTAATTTTGTTATTAGCATCATCAAAAATTATTGGTGGTAATAGATTGATACTTACACTCGCTATAGGGTCTGTAAGTCACGTGCCATCACGGTGTCATTCTGGTGACCAACAAACATACACCCAGTATGCACATTTTGTTTAATATGAGTAGTACTCAATTTATAACTCCAATTACTCAGGTAACACAAAAGGTGTATATTTGTTGGTCACCAGAATCACACCGTGACGGCACGTGACTTACAGACCCTATTTCATATTTATAGTCGCGGGAATTTGTGTGTAACCAGGACACCCATTGTATCATATACAGTATATATAGTCGCGATACAATTGTGGTTCTTTGTTCACCACCTTAATTGATCAGGGTTAAGGTATATTTATATTTATATTTATATATTTACATTTATATTTCATACCTGATTTGAAATAAAAATCATAGCTTAGTAACCCAGGAGATATACCGACCACAACAACACTGTGGATTAGCTTTTGTTCTTGCACTGAAGAAAAATACAATATATGCTGATATATTGCAAAAGAGTGTATGTAGAAAGCGCAAGTTTTCCCGGAATTTTCGTGGTCATTCTATCCGGAAGATAAATTTGTGGACTGTTCTCTTGGTCCGGGACTTCTCTCTATTCCAGAAGTTAGGTTCTCTGTTATCAGGTTATCATAATGATGTCAGATATGTACACATATATCATGTTTTCAACTGACATTGTCAGAATCTATATATCAGGTGTTCTATTGCCATTGTAAGAGTTTTTGTATATCAGGCTTTCTATTGCCAATTTCAGAATTTCTATATATCAGGTTTTCTATTGCCATTATCAGAATCTCTATATATCAGGTTTTCTATTGGCGTTCTATTGGCTATTGGTATTGGCGTTTTATCATGTTTTCTATATACATTGTCAGAATTTTCATTTTCATCATGTTTTCTATTGACATTGTCAGAATTTCTTTTTATCAGGTTTTCTATTGACATTGTCAGAATCTCTTTATATTAGGTTTTTATTGACACCGTCAGAATCTTTAGTGATCAGGATTTTTGTCAGTATCAGTATCTTTATATATCAGGGTTGGCTTATCATGATGCATATACTTTTCAATTCAGACATACATGTATATATCGTGGTTATATAATTCATAGTTAATCATAATCTTTTATTAACCACTAGCCGATATATCATCACTTTTGGGTCGCTCTCAGCACTATTGTCAAGATTGCACACACAAAACTGACCCTGTTATCAGGTTCCTTTCTTTGGACATTATTCCAATGGGTCGACTAGCTTACAAGCTCTGTCTTGCTCCCCACACATCAGAGCAAAGCTCCAACCTTTTCAGCTAAGGTAACATTTCTAATCACATCAACCTGATAGCTCATCACACCTTTCTGGGTTTTATTGTGATTGCCAGGGTCATGGAATGAATTGTTTCCTTGGTGTATGTTTCTATTCTGTACAGACGAAAATTATAATCTTTCTTCAGATTATATGTTGGCTGAATGTGTAAAATGGATGAATATGATTGGAAACCAGTCGGGTTAGCTAACAAATGTATTACGTCTATGAGGCATGCCTGCACAAAAATAGAAAGTCAGTTATAAAAATATTTTCTAAATAAGTATACTTTATTTACTGCATTGTGAACTTTCACAATTTGGGTACATATCATAGAGTACATATACATATATGAGTATATATATTATGGAACATCATGCACATTAAACATTGGCGCATTGACTATGAGCGAGGAACATTAAAAAATAGCTCTGAAAACCCACACAGTGATTTATTATTTTGGTGCATTAGTCTCTTGCATGCTTGCTGTCTGACTTTGATCAGCAACTGGTCTATTGGTCAGACGAAGGAGTACATACAATGTTATTTCAATGAATGTTTTTTCGACCGTCTCACGAGACAACATTGCATATTATATACACAATTATATATCTGCCTCTCTGTTGAATGACTGACAGAACTCGACCAGAACTATAAGATATTATCCTGATATTTGCCTGTGTAGGCCTACCATCCCAGGTTTACAATAACATTTCTGTGGATCACTGACACTGGAGAATCTCGATATAGCAGGAATCTTGCTGTGTCCGGGATGTTCACATAAGGTCATTTGATAATACGTCTGCTCTGCTGATCAGTGTGAATTGTTACTCAATCTACAGGGTTTTGGTAGCGCTGAGGTGTGAATTACTCACATTTATATACAGATTTATTTTACCGATTTATTTTAAGTAATCCAATCTTTATGACTAAATTTGCTTGGTTTGTTATTCATTAGATATATTATACAGATTGATATTGGAGATAATGTTCTTCATCTAGGGCTAATTTATATCACAAAGGTGATTTAGATTGTTTCTCATTCGCTTTAATTGGCTTGGAATTCTCATCGTGACGATTGATGTGCAGTCTTTGAACTTTCGTATGGACGTCATTCTATTAACTAAAATTCTATGAACGTCATCACGATCTGGTTGATAAATACAACTCTCTCACTAGTGCAACAATACCTATTTGCATATGTTTTTTTGGAATTCATGACGCGTGTCATATGTGGGACAGGAAATGTTTCATTCTGTCCGGAAAACCTGATTTCACCCCCTTATATAATGGAGGGTCCCAAAGTTCCATACAATTTTCTCGAGTTTTCCTGGTACTGGAATTTGAGGACTCGGCTTTGTTCACTCGGAATACTTTGTACTTAGGTATCGGTTCCATGTTCATGGAAACGCCAATGCATTAAAGTTGGAATCTATTTTAAAATCAGCCAAATTTAGCTTTCTTGTTTGTCACGCAAACTTGAAAGTACATATCGAGATAGTCGGGAATATACAGGAAATATGCACGGTCCAACAACAGATATTTAGAAAATTGCCGTTAATCGTGCATGAAAACAGTGGATAGAGAATGATCGGCCTGTCTACATTGCCGGTTGCTACAGTATCTAGACAAATACCAATGACGTCATGAGACTGTGTGTTGAACTCGCCCGCAAGGCGGACCGCTTTGAGGAAGAAATTGATGCGAGATTGACTGGCCCCAATGTGAATCTTGATTTGGCAAGTTGATTTAGGCACGTTATACGCATTTCAGACCCAAATTTGTATGATTTCTCATTCTATGGACAAAATAAAGCTACCGTAGAATGAATAAATTTTGTCAATTCTAAAAGTGATTATTGCTTTAAAGACATAGTAGCATGCCGATGAAAGTGCTTTTCATTTAGTCCATCATGAATAGTTATCTGTAAATTCGAACGAATTTTACAAATACAATCAATGGGTTTCGAGATATTGAATCAAATAGGCACTCCTTCCGTAAATTACCGAAGATTTTGATCACGATTTTAGTATGGGTCACGTGGTTGGTGACGTCAGTTGAGGCAGAATTGAAAGTACATGTAGACAGCAAGGTAAACTGCATGTCGCATATTCATTCTCGTTGTGTATGTTTGACAATTCAAGTGAACGGGTGAGAGCACATTTTGCTTCAACTGACGTCACGACTACGGAAACTGCCGAAGCTATTTTTTCATCGGCATGAGAAGGCGATTGCAATACTGGCTCAATATACTCGATTATATATCGCTGTTATTAATTACCCATTAACGCGAACATCTTTTTTATCACCAAATGTCCACAATGCCTTTATCTGAACAGGAATAAAACCATATAATGGTACCTTGCTACTATGACTTTAATGATTCCTGGGGATTCATACATATATCGTACAAAACATGACTTACATGAGGATCCATTCAAGTCAGGAATGATGTTTGATGTTATGAATCACAGACATTCGTGTAATGTTTGGTAATCATACATCACTCAGGGCAGTGTTTAAATACACTATACAACAGTTTTGGGAAATCATGTGGGTCTGCAATATAGATCGCTTGCCATTTATTTAGGCGCCGTGAATAACATGACCAACTTTGCACATATATAACCCTAGAGTGTATGTAATTTCAGAATGAAGCATATGAGATGTAGCTGTTCTTGCAGTCTCAACGGTCATGGCGTTATGAGTGCCACGGATTCCGTGTGCTGACACATGAAAACATTTGTGATCATTGCTGTGTTTATGATAGTATAAATTATCTTTGTAGGCATTAATCAGAGCATTTGACGAATACATTTGTAACGGAACACAAAGATGTCTGATCATGAAAGTCATCATTTGATTTATTTACTATGCAAGTTATTTCACAACACAATAAGTGTTGATCGTACTGCAAAATATAATAATCGAAACGAATTGTAAAATATCCCCCCATTTAAAAACTGAATTGATAAACGCACAAACATGTCTTCGGCCATTGCATGCAACAACCCATTCAGGTAAATGTCCATTTTGTCTATGCTGGGCTTCGTTCTACGACCTTTAAAATACAAAGCTATCATCAAATCGAGGAAGGCCTATTATTTCTTTACGAATTGCTGTATTTTTACGAGTGGTCACACTCTGAGATATTGGCCACACCAGACAGGTGTTCGGTAGCTATGGTAAGCCGTAACGGTCATACAAGTGATATATATTTACATTAGATGATGTCCCGGTGGTTTTGACCATACACTGGGCCTTTACGAGTTTCCTGTTGCTTCTTAAATCACAGCGGCGGATGTCTGCTGTTCACGCTGTCCGTATGAGAATCTACGTTGTCATTATTTAGATATTTTGTGTGATTATCCAAATCTGTATATGTTCAAGATTCCTATTGTGAGTGAAATACAGTATAGTTATTCAGATACATTGTATAGTTTCTGACAATGTTTTGGGTATTGTAGAATTTTTAGAATTTCTTATCCACTTTCTTCGCGATAATGGATTTTAATAGATTTTTTATGTATCAGAAACTTATTTCCATTTTATTTGTGGGAAAAATTATGTAATTCGGAAACTTCTCAATGTATTATTCAGGATGAGATATTTTCGACTTTTGTAAAAAAAAAAAAAAAAACATTATGCTTATTTCTAGTTCCCTTTGGAGCTCGGCATTGGGTTTGCATTTTTTGGTCCCTTTCCAACGTTGAATGCGAAAAGAACAAAATTTCTTTCAGGTTCAGCCTTCAGCATACGAATTCTACGACTGACGAGATGGGCCCTGGTGAGTGAATATGTCGGCACAACCTCCATAAACTCCGGATTGTGGTCTTTACAATCTGTCGGGGAGTGGGATACCTGCATTATTTACTCCTTCTTTATGTGATTTGTATGGACTGGGCTCGTTTACAAAAACAGTTAAGTTAAGTATTTGTATATTTGGAAATTCATTTGCAGACAGATGAGTGCCAGCCCTAAATCTAACATTTAACGGTGTTTCGATTCAGGTATTTATATACAGTATCTCAGTGTGAACGTGCATGAGCCCAAACTAACCCACATGATTCCTTGATTGTAAGGTGTCATTATTTGAACATAAATTAAAATATGAGAGATTGGGGTATTTGTCAAAGATTGGGTGTAAATTTCATCAGATGTTGATTAATTTTGGTGGGTTTTCAAACTCGACACTAGCACCATACCAGTCCCTATATCTGTTATAGCAGACAATCAGTTATTAACTGGCTTATGTTTGACAAATCTGTACAGAAAAAAAATTCTTGTATCTACAGAGAAGGCGAAGGTTGAATGAATGGCGATAATACACATCTATTAACTACACGTGTAAACGAGAGCTTATTATTGATATGACCCCTCACTGATATGATAACAAGGGGGCAATATTCACACTTGGCCAATCCACGTGAGTAGGCTACTCTAGTGTACCATACACAGTAGCCCTATACGGCTGACCCCAGTCCACGCTGTCTGCAGAGGAATTGAGGTGTTGACCGAGCCCCTCGACTGGCGAGTCCCGTCCTCCAGCCTTTCTGTCAGAGCTCTGTGACGGGTGAGAGATAGATAGATAGATAGATTATACTGACGTAACCCTGTAAGGGAACTTGCCTTACCACCATCCGACCAACTTTGGTCCACGATATATTGGTGGCGCGTCGCCGCAGTGCAGCGCCTGGCATATTTTTGGTATCCAGGTATGTATGTAGTGTATGGACGGGATTTTCGGGTGTACTGCATTGATGGATATTTGTAGCGCGGCCCATGACAGATCCGGGTACGCCTAGTGAACTAGGTTTCTGCCCCTTCACCACCGCCGATACACCAAGTGCAGCTGTCTACAATGTATCACCTGGTCACCATATTAGTGTCCGCTCCAGGCCGACGGACTGAGAAGTGAGGGGTAACCATTGATCCGCTGAGTGAATTTTGATCGCCGAGAGCGGGGCTCGAACCCGCCAACGACGAACATTGAATTCCCTTCAGCAGCGGGCGAACGATTTAGTGCGTTGCGCCACGGCCACTTCTATTGGCGTAGAGCCAATCACTTCAGCAAACACCTGGGGGCTCGTCCGGGTCGTAACACTGCTCTATCACACTGTCACCCGTGGAGGATCAACTGATCCGAGTCTTCACTCCAAGCCTCTCTATTGGATTACAGACTGGGATAAATTGTCCTTGGTCAGTATATTCCCTGTGATCTTCAACAGGCAAACTGATTACAGTAAGCAAATGTTCTCGGTCATACATCAAAAACAGTGTCAAGACTAGTACTCCAGATATTAGATATATGGATTAACTTTTGATATCGGAAATCAATCTCTCCTCTCATTATTTATACCCGTACATTTTAACCCGTTCACTCAGTTTTGTCCGTAGTTTCACAACGGTAAAATAGCCTATCATCGTTAAACTTGACACACTTCATATCAGGGTCAAACGACAAGTTTCTACTAAGTTTCAGGTTGCCAAAGTCTCATAGTTTCAAAGATAACTACAAAATATGTGTAGAATATTTATGACAGTTATCGGCCCGAAACCCCTCCCTGACACATTTCTCCCACTCGACGTACACGGCACAGATTCATCACATGACTTCATACTTACCTTACGTCACCCGCGCGCACCGTCCAAGCACCACACCTACATGTAAACAACTCTGCTTAGATGACACTCACCGCATTCCCTCCAATCAGCACATTTCCAGACATATAACCACGCCCACCCAGACATTACCTCACATTCGACAAATCACATGGACTCCTGCCACACGACGCGGGAAAATACAGACATTCAGCACTTAGCCCCGCGCTTTCCCGACACTAGGTGATATTGTACTTTGGATTCGGCCAGAGGTGCATCATGTTTTATGATAGAAAGAGATATAAAATATTGAGAGGTACAGTTGAAGAACATTGAATATCTTAAAGAAGTTAACTAGAAATCGGACTATAATATACATCAAACTATACTGTGGGATCACGAGTGAATGTGTGAGTGACCGTGATCGTCATCGAACTATAATCATCCCAATAAACTCTGGATTATTGTGGAATCTACGTCGGACTTCTTGTCTTGTGTTTTACGCACGACCTACATCATACTGTACGATCTCGTCGGCGTAATAGCCGCCAGGATTCACGCTATTCCGCCACATTGGTGCCGTGACCAGGATAGCGAAGGCCAGTTCTCGGCTTACGAACTATCCCGACGTACGAACTTTCAATGAACACACGATCTACGATCCGGAACCTGAGCAGACCAAGCCCGGAAGACGAGGTGACGATGAATCTGGTCCCGCCGAACAAGCGATTCTCGCGACCAAGGTCAGTGGCGATGAGCGATACTATTACGCTATCGCAAGTGCAACCGCCAAACGAACTATACGAACTGTCATCAATGGCATCCGAAGAGTACGTACCGGACTGGATGCAAGCCGATAGTTACATCGGAGAACTGGTGGAAGGTGATCCGCTAATGCTCGGAACTGTACCCGCAACATGACGTTGTAACGTCGAGCCCGTCGGTAACGATACATACGCTGACGCAACCCGACCGAACCCCGCCGGTGTATTCCAGAGTACCGGTCAACCCAGTCGTGACGGGAGAGTTGCCGGATGTCCACCTGCTGAACCGGAGAATACCTACTACGGAGAGCACGCCCGCACCTGCCGTCGGACCCGACACTGTCCAGCCGAACGGTCTGCCGACGCGACTTTACGCACCCGCACCGAGATCGGAGGTCCGATACACCAGCGACACCATCGATCGCCGACCACGCCACATCGGAGTACCGATCTCCGACACCAGCGAAAATACGCACCCCGCGTATCCACCGCCATCGGTAGCCAACATCGGACCACCGATCGTCGAACCAGCGCTACCCGCGGGACATCCCGTCCCACACGGCTATGTGCTAAACCATGGAAATGCGGTGCCCATGCACAATCATGGGGGAGTAGCAGTATCGAACCATGGAAATGCGGTGCCCATGCACAATCATGGGGGAGTAGCAGTACCCAATCATGGGGGAGTAGCTGTACCAAACCATGGAGTAGCAGCCTACCCACCGGGGTCACATACGAACGGAATACCAGCATACGGTGTACCTGTATATAATCACGGAATAGTGCCCAATTTGGGATTGTGCCGCAAAACCCTGGAGTAGCAGTTCCAGTACCTCCGCAGCTTCGAACAGTTCACGGCTGCCTTTACGTACACGGACTTAAACAAAACTACGACATTCCGTAGTACGTTACGAGGACGAGCAGAAGCTATCGCTCAAAACATTCCGATCAATACGTCCTGGGAGGAGTTCAGGCACCGTCTTCTAGAAGGATGGGAACCCGCCGCCCGACGTCAGTCGAAACGTGACGACTTTCCGTTCTTGAAACTCGAACGGAAGGAAGACGCCGAACATTTCCTTGAACGGTTACAAGCCATAGCAGAACAGGTGTTCGATGACGTCACACCTGCGTTCCACCAACGAACTGTTATTTCGCAATTCGTCAATGGTCAGCCTGACCATATTGCGGATAGACTATGTGTGTTGACATTCAATTCGTACAGCGATGTACTTACGGCTGTACTGAAAACGGAGAGTCGACAACAGCGGACCAGGAGAGACCGACCACACGGTACCCGCCGAGCGGACGCTACCTACCAAGGGTACGCGGAAGACGGAGAAGTGGATAACGAACTTTCCTGTGCAATCGGACAATTAAATCATTAGGATACGCCAACTCCCGATCAGGTCGCAGCATATTACGACCCTGCCGATAGCGACACGACCGAACTACAAGGGTGTGAAGAACATTCAGTCCCTTCCTATTCTCGCGAATGGGTTGCGGAAGCGTTCCAGTGCACTCTCAGTGATGAATACGGACAATATGGTGAAGACGCACTTTATTCCGTCTTACAGGCCACTGCTCAAGCCCGAGGAGACCGTCCCACGCCTCAAGGCCGAACTGAGATATGTTTCTTTTGAAAAGAAACCGGGACACAGATGGATGGGGTGTTTCTGTTTGAAGGACATACTGGTACGAAACAGAATGAAACCATTCCCGCCACACTCTGGCGCCAATGGAAATAACGGACAGATCGGTATACCGAACTCGAACTTTAAGCCACCGGCTGTGACGCTGCCTCCGGCTCAGCCATCACAGGCCAAGTCGTCAAACTGAAGGAGGAAGGAACTGTGGAGCAAGGACCTTCTGTTAACCCGAGCTACGCTCATAGCTCCACACCAGTTGTCGTACTCGCGATGACAGATACGGTACCACCAAGGTCGGCACTGCCACCACCGACACGTTCACTTCGAGAAGGGGTGTGCGCCAAGTGTGCTATGTCAACTTCGGGTACGGAATCCCTCTCCAAAGGGGTGTCGGAACCACTGCCGCGCAGGCCATCACGAACTAATCGTCACGAAGGGGTGTCGTCACGCACCGCCGACGGAATCGGAACCGGAACAGACTCCATGTCCGAAATTTAATGGGTGTCGGATGATGGAGGCTTTTACGCCTTCCCGTCGGGACCTGAAACCAAACCGGCGACACTGAAACTTCCGCTCTTGCCACCTGAGGAGGATCTTGACGGACCCCTCATCATCAGCAATAGTAGGGCCGCCCACGAGTGCTGGAAACTGTCAGCACGTGTTGGAAAACAGACTTTCAAGGCAGTGTTGGACTCTGGAGCGCAGATGTCTCTGCTCTGAAGGGACTTGTTACGACACGTTCCTGCCGAACAGCGCACTCTACGCCCGACCACGGCAACCATTCGGGACGTCAACGGAGATTCCAGCCCGATCGACGGACTCCTGGACCTCACGATTAAGGTCAGAACAAAGGAAATAACAGTGACATTCTGTGTAGGGGCAATTCATGACGAGATGATCTTGGGCATGAATTTCTTCCGACAAACAAGCGCGACCGTTAATTACGGTGAACGAACTGTCGAAGTTAATAAAGAAATCTTGTTCGCACACAAGGACTTCGAAGCTAATGTAGTGCGCATGGCTGTATGCCGAACAGTTATGGTACCGCCACGCAGTGAAGCCGTAGTCGAACTTGTATCGACCTCGAAGGTCAGAGTACGTCAGCACCCTCGGCTTATTCAGCCTATGACGAACTTAGTAGGGCCGCCCACGAAGTGTGTTAGGGTGACTGTGGTGAATCCCGCGGATACGGGAGTAACCCTGACTCGCTCAGATCCGGTAGCCATAGCGAGCCCAGTTGAAAGTATTGTGGGCGCCTTGCCGAAGTCAGGAGAGGAACCGGAAGTTCCCCACACGAACGTTAACCATTACGAAGACCTCCCGCCACACCTACGGGAGATTGTGGACCATGCCGGACTAGCACCTGAACAGCAACGGTGCTGTGCCAATTTGGTATATCGGTACAAAGACACTTTCATGTGCCCCGATGGACAGCTCGGACGGACACATGTGGTACAACATCGGATCGATACGGGTATCAGTGCCCCAATTCGTCAGCGGCAACGCTGCGTACCCCAGGCCCAGCAACACATCATAGATGAGGAGGTTGATAAAATGCTACGGCTCGGGTGTATCGAACCCTCGGAATCGCCATGGAGTTCGCAAGTGATGTTGGTACGAAAGAAAAACGGACAAGTCAGATTCTGTGTGGACTATCGTCTGCTCAATGACGTGACACGGAAAGACTCATATCCTCTACCCAACATCCAGGATACACACGACGCACTCGCCGGAGCGAACTACTTCTCGGCCTTAGATCTTGCCTCAGGACACTGGCAGGTCGAGGTGGATGGGACGGACCGACCCAAGACGGCCTTTGCCACCAGGAACATGAGGAAAGGCCTATACTAGTTCAAGGTCATGCCGTTCGGACTGAGTAATGCGCCGGCGACCTTCGAACATTTCATGGAGACTATCTTACGTGGATATCTGTGGACCAGATGCATGTGCTATCTGGACGATGTGATAGCATATGGACGCACTTTTGATCAGGCGCTTGCCAATCTGGAAGCGGTCCTGGATCGTATACGAACTGCCGGGTTACGTCTGCAACCCAAAAAGTGCGAACTCTTTCAACGTGAAATCCTAAACCTGGGATTTATCGTCAGTGGACAAGGTATCAGGGTGGACCCGAACAAGGTCAAGGCTATTAGGGAATGGCCGACTCCCTGTGAAATTACGGACGTACGAGCCTTCCTGGGGTTTGCCAATTACCACAGGAGGTTCATAAAAGACTATGCCGAAATTGCAGAACCTCTGGTCTCACTCACCCGGGGTGAATATCGCTTCACCTGGGGATCACCTCAACGGAAAGCCTTTCGGAGGCTTCAGAACGCACTTATCAAGGCCCCCAAACTCGCCCATCCGTCACAGGACGAGGACGATTATTTCATCCTTGATACGGACGCCAGCGGTTACGCCGTCGGAGGCGCGCTCTCACAGCGTGTGAACAGAAAGGTGCTGTCCCGCACACAACGGAATTATTGTACGACCTATAGAGAACTGTTGGCTGTTGTTTAAATGATTCAGCATTACTGACATTATTTGTGGGGACGGAGATTCCTGTTACGAACTGACCATAGCTCCCTGCGATGGTTAAAGAACTTTGACGGAAAGTGGTACAGTTTCCATTTTACGTGTTTATGGTTCTAAAAGTTATTATACTGGTGGACATTTGTATTTTTTAGATGCAGGAGTGCCCAGCAAGCGTAAAAATTGCGGTATTCAGTCAAACTCTTGTTTTTTTCACACGAACATTGACCATGGGGTGTGAGCTCATCAAGTGATGGGCGATAATGGGTAATTTCGTGATTAGGTACACCTTTACAGCCATATATCTGTCTAAATCGGCGTTTAATGTTTTGCATTAGATACCAGTACAACCAGGTCATCTAATGGGATACCTTTTTGGATAACAGATATCACATTTGACAGAAGAATGAGCACGTTTGGCAACAAAATCACCTACTTTCCCGAAGTGTTGTGCATCTGAAAGCCGTACACATACGGGACCCGTACATACATTGCATTAGTGTACCCCTTTCAGTGTTCCCACAGGGTGAATATTTCATGTTCGAATTTACTAACTACATGTTTATTTGTCACCAGACGTTGTAGAATTAGGTAGGCCTATTTACAAGCAAGTGCCACAGAATTCAAGGCATCGTGATATATAAACACCTCTTGTAAAATTCAGCACTTTCTTACATATGATTGATCTAAAAAAAATCACAAAAACCCACACCACCCAGATAACGTAACCACCTATGAAACACTGAATTCTGTTCCGACAAAATCTTCAAAACTGGTATTTCTGAGCACATTATGATTCCACGGTCCTAACATAATGATAACCATTCTGGACCTTAATGAACCCCAATATATAGTCCTAATCAGGTGAAATCAGGTGTTATGGAAAGCGTGAACATTTCCTGCCCTACAGGTGACACACGTCATAAAGTATAAATTAAGGCATTTTATGTCTGTTTATTTCAAACATTATTATGTCTCCATCCTTTCTGCTCTTCACAAATCCCCCATAAATCACTAATTATTCAACCATAATGACGCCGGATTCCTTGCCCAGCGAAAACAACAGTAGGAAGCCAAGTATCCGGGGTACAATACTCCACATTTTTTCGATCCCTTCATGAACTGTTCCATTCCCTCACAAATTATTCGATGTGAAATATTGGGTGTTTCTTGTTTCAAAATTATGAGAAATGAGACGCCTTCACGCCTGTGTGCCACTTATCCTGATCCAGCGGCGTATTTGGTAATGTCCCCAGACGATGATGCATAAGAACGCCACAAACCATGAATGATTGTCAGCAGTCTCCACTCTGGTGGGTGCTGGGATTATGATATTTTGCTATAACATTTGATTGAGTTACAGCATGTAGATCTATCTATCACATTCCAGTGAGTCGTATGATGGATCACAATCTCCGTATCATCGCACACGCCACGCACAGATTCCACCACAACACCGGTCTCGTAGGAGCACCGTATGATACTATCTCGCCGGGTGATTTATGAATAGCACTTGGCCTTGTCCGGGAAAGAATCCGCGAGACAGAATGACCAAGAAAATCGTGGACAATGGATGCTGCTTCAAGAGACTTTCTCCTTCGACGAAGAAATATTGTGTTCATTCGCGGGCAAGGAAACAATGACAACAAGCTCGTTCTCCACACAACTTGAGCAATTATTTCCATAAGTCTACACGCAGACCGGGTACAACCTGAAAGTCATGAAAGTCACAGAAGTATCTCAACAAGTACTTTCCTCCCGACGTGGTTGTGGAATGAAACAGATTTCCAGGGCGTCCCATTCGTCCTCCTCCAGATCAATAAACTTTAATTTATACTTCAGGTTATTGCAAAGAGAACATGGCGAACAAGAAAACAATATATCGATTCACTTTCCAAGCAAAGTTGCTGGCTGTTCGATATGTTGGATTTTCTTGTTTGGTTCCCAAGTTATGTAGTTCCTCAAAATGACACATTCAATTTATAGTTAAGGAGCAAGAAAAGTATCTACTTGTTCTTTTTGGATCATTAACTAATTTGATATGGAAACGTCCTTCATTTGCACTTTGGTATGTGATGTGATTTATACATATTAATCCTTTCCCAACATTAGACTGTCTCAATCCCACGCTGACCTTGGTCTTGCGGTAATGCTCGCATTGATGTTGTCCAGTCTACTTCAATCCCATCTTCTGCAATGATTTGACGAGGGTCGTGGTCTGGTGACCTGATCAGGTTGCATCTTACAATAAGCAGTGGGAGAAATGGACAGAATTGTGGCGACTCTAACAATCCGATGTAACGAAATGTAAAGTTCAGTTTTAGTAATGATTCTGCTCATTCTGCTCATATGAGTCACACGTAGGTTTACACACAAGATAAGAGTAGGTCTGTATGCAAGGTTTGCTGAGACATAATTGACTCTTCAGTGCATAATTGATTGATCGGTTGCTATCTTAATAATGATAATAAATTATTATTTATTGATAATGAAGTGAGAGGAGTGAAGACATATTCTCTAATACATTTATATAAATGAGTACATATAAAATTAACGAAATATATATAGTAGTGCTTCTCAAGCTTCCAATCTAACTAATATACCATCGTGATGATTTGATGAACTGTTGAGAAAATTAAATCGAAACATCTCACACATGCGATAATATGAAGTCCTGTAGCATGGAAATATCAATTTTATCGATGTTTGCAAAACTTCATTACTCCATAAATGTTTTCCATTATTCACCAACATTTGGTTATCATTCACCGCACACCACCAATACAAAGTGTATTATCCTGTTGATAGTTGGTATCAGTGAAAATGACAAACGGATGCACTATTTTTATATAAATGAAACCTGGTGTTCTCTTATTATTATTATCTAACTAATAAGCAATTCAAATAGAATTTTATTGATTTTTCATTCAAAGCAATGCAACTTATATATATAGTTATTTCTCTGGAGGTAATTCGGTGCATTCGACCACACATCCATTCAATTCATTCATTCAAACCACACAATTTGTAATCATGTTCAATTATATTAATCAATCATACATGGTAGCACAACAACAATAAATACACTAAAAATACAGAATTTCAGGCATTAAGTAATCAACAGCTGAAAAAGCTGAAATAATAAATATTCGGTATTACATTTATTGCTTTGGTCTGAATGACATTCGAATGCACTAACATAATCACAGCTATTTTGTGCTATTTATCATTTCGTGCCATTTTTATGCAATTTATCTATTTTGTGCTAGTCATCATAACCGAAGAGTACCTAGTATCGCCGATGTGAACAATTTGTTCATTCATCGCTTCCTGACATCAATGGAATACAATTCTGGTAATAATTCCATGTGGCTATGGACAAACTAACATGTTTCCTATGGAGCGCTGCTTCTGCAGAAGGCTGGATCATCGGGATTTCTCTTTGTTTGGGATACATACAACAGTCACTCACTCATACCACAGAGTTCATTCTCAAATGTTATTTGTGAGCCTTCTGGTTGCCAACCGCACTATTCAACAGTATAATATAGAGCAAATACATTCTGGAAAGTGTTCTTCAAGAGCATGGTATTGTAACACTCCACTGGAAGCAGTCAAGCAACCCAACAGGAGTCGGTACTTACACAAATCAAGCTTCTGGAATGAAGTCAGCAAGAATAGTACTGCAGACAGCATGGTGATTTGTACCCCTAAACTTTACATAACACACCAACATTTAATATAAAATATACATACAACATAACATCGATATAGCAAAATAAAACCGAAATAATAATAGAAATATAATATGGAAATAATAATAGTAATCTATTAATTTATAAAGCGCCATGATAGTGCTTAATTCCAAATTATTTCTGATAGATTTCAATTGTTTAGGCCACCACTTGACAGTTGTAATGTTGACATGAAAAAATAGTGGATGTTTCACTCAATTGGGTCTATATTGATGTTGTTTGATGCTATTGACCATGGACATACAAGTAATGTTTATTAACTAAATGTCACACAAGGCACTGTAAAAAATAGCCGAGGTGTGTGATGTTACAGCTGTTCTGGGGAGTTAGGTGGGATCAGTGATAGAGATCGAGTAGGAATCACGTGGGCGCCGTGATTGACATGTACAACTTTGCCCAGCATCAGAATACGAAACAGTATAGATACATTCTCTCGTAGCTTCACATGTGTGTTGTAAGTATATATGTTGTGTACACAACTGAACATGCATGTTAATTTACATCAAGTGAATGATTGATTAATTTCAAAATTTTCAAAATTCTCACCATGTTATCGTTCCATCCATACACTGAAAAAACCTGCAGTATAATAATCCACAACCATCAAAATTCCCTTAATTACTTCACTAGAAAATTGCATTCTTATCTTTGTCATGCCAACTGTCTCTAGGGCATAGTTATGGTGGAATGGTTTTGGAAATGCTATTGGATTTTCAAGACTAACATGTACACATCAGGGGAATTATGCTGTGACATACGATTGTATACAAACAATACAACAGCTCTACAACATGATTGTGAGAGTTGATTACCAACAACTCGAACCCCTTGAATGCACGTCACCGAAGCAGACATTCCATATTGGTGTCTGTTTTGACTCCACACTCTAGTCGGGTCTTGGTCCCATGTGATTGATTTGCAGATGTGAATTGATGTGTCATTATTGCTCTCCAGACGTCATAAACTAGAGAAATTATAGATACTAGACACATAGTAATATAATATAGATAGAGATAGAATATATTATAGATACTGTACCCCCCCCCCCCCCCCACTCTTTTGAAAACATGCAAAACTGAATTCCTGTCACAAACTGAGATGTCTTCAGTCATTACATTCAGTCAACCGTTTCAGATAAATATCCAACCCATCAATGCTTGAGGATCGCTCTATGACATTTCAAATGCGAGGACGCTGTATCAGCTGTTCATGGATTGCTGTACTTTTACGAGTGGTCACACTTGGCAGCACCACACAGGTGTTCAGTAACCAGATGGTGTCCCGTTAGTTCTGACCATAGACTGGGCCCTTTATGAGTTTTCTGTGGCTGTATAAATGAAAGCGGCAGATGTCAGCTCCTCACGCCTTAGTATGGCATTCAGATATAATAATGTTCAGTCTATTTGTGAATAGTTAATATGGTGAGATCTCACGGTCTCGTTCAACAGTGTAAGTCATTACTATTATTAGACATGAAATATTTCATGTTACGTATATTAGTGATTTATGGTACGAAGTTCGGAATGGATTACAATCGTTTGCAATCGCATTTTTTTCCAGTTCCAGGTTTCAGCCCACGAAAGTGAATTTTTTGGCTAAGATTCCATAAACTCGGGATTGTTTTCGTTGCAAAATCTGTCACGAATGATACCAGATTTATTTACTCATTCTTTATGCGATTTATATGGACTGGGCTAGATTTACAGGAATGAATTTGAGTAATTGTAAACTCTATTGCAAACTGATGAGTCCCAGCCCTAATTTCAACATTTGACTGTATTCCGATTGAGGAAATTATATACAATATCTCTGTGTCAACGTGCATGAACCCAAATTAACCCATATGTATCCATGATTGTAAGGTGTCATTATTTGAACATAGATGAAAATATGGTAAATTTAGAATATTGATCAGATAAACCACTTACGTGTAAATTTCATCAAATGTTGACTAATTTTAATATAACACCATACCATTTCATATCTCATCAGCTACAGCAGACAATCAGTTGTTACCTTTATTATGTTCGATAAATCTGTATGGAAATAATTTTCTGGTATATAGAAGTTGATAGTTGGTTGGATGAGTGACGATCATACACATCTAAACAAGGGCTTATTATTGATATGACCTCTCGCTCGTTTAAAGGGGGCAATTTTTACGCTTTTTCAATCTACATGTTCATATTCAGTAACCCCTCAGAACTCTGACCCCAGTCCACGCTGTCTGCATAATATTGGAGGTGTTGACCGAGCCCCTCGACTGTCGAGTCCCGTCCTCCAGCCTTTCTGTCAGAGCTCTGTGACGGGTGAGAACCAATCACTTCAGCGAACACCTGGGGGCTCGTCCGGGTGGTAACACTGCTCTATCACAATGTCACCCGTGCTGGAGGATCAACAGACCCGAGACTCCAATCCAAGCCTCTCTATTGGATTACAGACTTGGATAAATTGACATTGGTCAGTATATTTCCTGTGATCTTCAACAGGCATCCTGATTACAGTAAGCAAATGTTCTCGATCATACATCAAAAGCAGTATCAAGACTAGTACCCTAGATATTGGTTATATGGATTAAATCTTGACATCTAAAATTATTATTTGAGTTTCAGTTCTAAATTCACGAATCCTTATTTTTGAATATACAACGAAATTAGCTCTCAATGGGTAAGCTCATATTAATTAATGATTTATAATGTTTGGCCCCCAGTTCCACGACAGTGAAAAGTATCTCATTTAGTATTGGGTTCAAAAGTTTTAGTATTTAAATCCAAAAATTGGAAATTAATAATACAAATTTTAATTTAGGTCTAAAATGGGATCTCAAGAATCAGAGCAAGTTAGGGTCTTGGTCAGGTTTATATCCACGTTTTCGAGATTTTCCAAGATTTTTTTAGATAAAAGTTTATCTTCTGGTAGCATATTGTCATTTGACTATACCGTGGTTTATGGACCTAGCCAGGGTTAGTAAGTTCTTGCCGCACTGATTGAACCCAGGTAAAATCTGGTTTACACCACATTGGCAAAGACGGGGTTTTTTGTCAGTATTTGCCACTGCACCGACAAAAACAGTCTCCCTTTCTCCACAAAATACTTTATTGAAATGTATGACATCCTGCAACTAATTATAGTTATTGCCAAATGCAATTGCCCCACACTTCAACTTCATGTGATCTCGTTGAGCCCTGGCAATTGGGATATATATTACATGTTGAAGTTTGACACTCATCTTTTTCTAAATCGTCATCATCATGTTCATCCATCCGCGGTATGTAGACCTTCGAGTTTGGGCCCAGCTGACCTTGACTAATTTATTATTATTTCACGAACAAACAATTAACAATTCTGCTGAAATATTTTCGAAGGGGTTCACGCTCAAACTTGATCTTCTGTTAGCCAGTTATTAACTCGTATGTACTGGATAATGGATAGTGTCCAGTTTCTACGGAAGCGTATTGCTATCAAGTGTGTAAAAATTTTACTAACTCGTATGTTTGACTTATTAACGTACGACTTATTAAGTCATAAGTACGACTTATTAACTCGTACGTACGACTTATTAACTCGTACGTACAAGTTAGTAAGTCGTACTTATGAGATACTAAGTCATACGTTTGAGTTATTAAGTCGTACATATGAGTTAATAAGTCGCACATGCGAGATATAAGTCATACATACGAGATACATTTTTTACACACTTGATAACAATACGTTTCACTACGGAAGCGTATTGTTATCAAGTGCTTAAAATTTCTTATCTCGTACTTATGAGTTATATCTCATACAAACGACTTATTAAGTCGTATGTACGACTTATTAAGTCGTATGTACGACTTAATAACTCATATGTATGACTTAGTATCTCGTAAGTACGACTTACTAACTCGTACGTATGATTTAATAAATTGTACGTTCGGGTTATTAAGTCATACATAGGAGTTAATAAGTCGTATCTACAAGTTACTAAGTCGTACGTACGAGATACTAAGTCATACGCATGGGTTAACAAGTCATACGTACGAGTTAATAAGTCGTACGTACGAGTTATTAAGTCGTACGTACGAGTTATTAAGTCGTACGTACGAGATAATATTTTTTGCACCCTTGATAGCAATACGCTTCCGTAAGTTTCAGCTGTTTATCACAGCAAGTTATAACTAGTGTGTAATAACTAATGTTTGATACTGTGATTCATGTACTATTGTAAAATAGTCTAGCGTCTTTGTATCTTGTGCATGTTCATGATCTGTGGTTTATAATATGACCTATTCAAACAATATTTTTTAGCTTTTGTTATTACTGCTGTAATCGGTAAAAACGTCTGTACTATCGAATTCTGGTAAAAACTCATCCCTGAGTAATGCTTAATATATGGATCCAATCAATGGATGTTGCCTAGGATCCATGAAGTCTAGATTGATTTGGTCTGATGTTATGGATCACGGCCATACACGTAATGTTTGGTAATCAAACGTCAGTCAAGGCAGTGTAAAAAAATAGCAGAGGTGTACGATGTTACAGCTGTTTTGAAAAACAAAGTGGAATATGGTTTATGTAGGAGCTGTGATTGACGTTCACAACTTCGTACATGATCACAGCATCTACATCGCTCCTTTGTATGATGCATCTGAACTATGTTCTTTGAAAATATTCCTTGTATAAGGTATTCAGGATTTATCATTGCCCACCCTTAGAGTTGTTTGTGTAAATAATCATACAGTTTTGTTTTCGCATATCTCGTGTTTGTGCATGACACATATTCACAGCTGGACATACAGGTAGTGGCTATGGATGGCATTGTTACTGTTTCATTTGATATTTCATAAAATAAGTTAGCACTAACCATGTACTGGAAAGCTCATTCAGTGTAATTGACAGACATCCAAAGTCTACACAATAATTCATCATTGTTGCCTGGCAGCTGTCGGCTGGATACATTTACGAATACTTCATCTTGTAGCAATTGTAGGAAGTTTCTTCATTCTAAGTCCAGCTCACAAATTAAGCTCTTCAACAAATTTCTCCTGTGGATAATGTTATCAAGTTATGTTATGGGAATTCCATTAAACGTTCAGAACCAAGTATATACACATCGCGTCCCTTAAGCTGTGAAAAGTTTCATTTTCAATATATTTAGTAATTTATTATGTAGAAATGTTCTAATAAATCATGTAACGTTACATGATGATACCTTATACCATTGTTGTAATACGGACGAAATGTTTTTTAATGTAAAATAAATTCATGTATTTACCTCAGACAGAACTGACATTGTAAATGACCGTCAACTATTTATCCCTCCTCCGTACTCAATAGTATATTGCTATACCTCACCATTATCACCCCTAACTGGGCATAGCGATAATTGATGTTACTCTCGCCATCAGGAATATAGTATCGAGGGAATATCTTCAAGAATATCCGTCAATCGAAGAAGCAGACACAGTCATTGCTCATGTTGGAAGATGCCTTCCGTTAAATCTTTCGTTTACGTGGAAATATATACTGATGCACTGTTTTGTTTACTTCAAGGTTTACACATTTTCATGCTCTCAGTACCACAGACTGAACTCACAAAATACCCAGATTCATACTTCTTCGAGGACGAGAAATGACACTCTGGGGATCTCACAGTATTCGCGTTGTTGCCATGCCAACCGTCTCTGGGGTATATCATTTCACATCTTGAGCCCATCAGCAATCTTTTAGCCCATGTTGAAAATCTCTTCTAATTCCCTTCATGTTCAAGCACATGGTCGATACAAATTATCCGGTCTGGAATCTTGGGCGTGTTTCAAAATAAAAAAAAAATTCAGTCACGATCGACTTCACGATTGGAGTACTAAGGAATATCCCCAGACAATGGTGCATCAGAATACCACAAACCATGAATGATTGTCAGCAATCACCATTCTTCAGTAGGGTTGGGCATATTTACGTGCGAGTGTGTTGCAGAATGTATACATATTGATGTATCATTAGTATCACACTGATCATTGACAATGGTATCCACATAGTCCACTTTAATGTACCAGGCCAATTCATCCAAATTATCGATTAACTAAAATAGCCATAACAACATCCTGCTGGAAAGGGGTGTGTATCAAATGATTCTGCTTATTGAGGAGTGATTCAGTGTATCATCGAATGATTCTGCTTATTGAGGAGTGATTTAGTGTATCACCAAATGATTCTGCTTATTGAGGAGTATTTCAGTGTATCACCAAATGATTTTGCTTATTGAGGAGTGATTTAGTGTATCACCAAATGATTCTGCTTATTGAGGAGTATTTCAGTGTATCACCGAATAATTCTGCTTATTGAGGAGTGATTCAGTGTATCACCAAATTAATTCTGCTTATTGCAGAGTGATTCAGTGTATGACTGAGTGATTCAGTATATCACAGAGTGGTTCAATGTATGAGGGACAGTAGATGGTGTTGTCATGGTGACAAAATGACAATGTAATTCGGGGACAATGGCTGCTCATTCCATGGACCACTCCTCCCAGTAAAACTAATGTGCAAGTTACTGGCCCAAGAGGCAATAGGTACAATGCTTATGAAAAATTATTTCCACATATTCACAAAGATATAATCATACTATATCCAAGAGGTCCAATATGTAAATCATACAAATGTTCTAAATATTAAAAGTATTATCTATGATAGAGGTATGTTCACAACTAGCTTGCTTCTGACGTGGTTGTGCTATAAAACTGAGTTCTATATTAGGAGTCACATTCTTGCCCTCCCGTCTGAATCAATATATTTCAATTTATACCTCGGACCATTGTGTGAACATGGTGAAATTCAGTGTTCAATAGGAATTGATGAACAAAAAAATGTAATAATGTATATCGATTCATTTTCAATGTAAGGTTTCTGGCTGTTTGAAATGTTGGGCTTCCTTGTTTGGTTCCGAAGTTGTGTACATTTCAGAGATTTTTTTGGTGACATTCATCCTGGGATGAGTCTCGCATCATGACGAGAGAACCAATATTGACAATGCGTGTAGATCAATCGACAGGAGCAAGAATGATATCAATTATTTGTAACGGAATCATCAATTATATCAGTATATATGCCCTTTCATGGAGAGCTGCATCATTCATGTGATGTGATTTACATACATATTTGTTCATTCCGAATATCATGTCTATGTCAATTTTTTAACCTTGATCTCTCGGTAATTCTCACCGGAAACATTGTCCAGCTCACTTCCATTACCCCGTCTTGCAGAATTATGTTGGCAGGGCTGTTTTTGTTGGTAACCTGGCAATATTGTAAGAAACAGGACTATAAGGACATTCAACATTACCCGTTAACGTGACACTTGCGAACACATGCAAATTGCCATTTATATAATATCCTTGTGTGTTGTCGTGATATGCTCATGCAGTCTGGTGATCTGGAGATGCTGTGATGTGGCGACTGTTTTTGGTTGTTTTCGCAAGACTTCTTATCTCCACGGCACAGACCAAATTGTGAAATGTGGGAATGTGAGGAGAAAACATAACACGAAGTACGTCTGCATGACAATGCGAAAACAGTTTAATTCCTCAATATTACTTGGCATAAATTCAGAATATGATGTAACGAGTATGAGTATGCCATGGATTCTCATTTCACATTCGAATCCAATACTTCATTGAACATTCTACATATTCCCATATTTTTTTCATCTATGAGATTTTTCTAAACTCTTTTCTCCCAAATTATGTTCTTCTGTTTATTCAATCGAACGGATGTACATATATATCGGCGCTGGCGTAATGATTTCATGATGGAGAACGGTTGAGAGAACCTGTACTAAGAGTAAGTTTGGAATAGAAACACAAACAGAAATAAAAGATTTGAAATCCAGAACAAACCCTAGAATAAACATACCAATGTTTTTGATGAGGAAACTGCTCAATATTTACGATTATTCACAAGCATTTGGTTTTCATTGCCCACATGCAATTGATACCAATCGTAGTATCCATCTTTTCACACATAGGAGTTTTATTTAAATTAAAATAGAAGAAAGATTCATTCAATGGATTATTTACCGACCTTGAGCAATGGCAACAACAATAAAATATATAAAAAGTTTGAATTCACTCAGCTTTTACATAAAGAATAAATATCACCCGAAAAAGCTGAAAGGGCTATCTTTATGAGACTGCTAAGTATTGGTGCTCATATAATGCCTCAAGATATAGCCTAGAAATTGGGAGACTCGGTCACATGTGCTATACATTGTATTCACTGGTGACCTTGAATTTATTGTATATAAATTTTTCAGCGTGTTATTGACTATTACATAAGATTGTTCACTGATATAAGTCCACCAATCTAACAGAAATCTGTATTTATACAAATCAAGCTTGCGGAATGTTAGATTAGCACTGCTACGGAAGCGTATTGCTATCAAGTGTGTAAAAATTTGTATCTCGTATGTGCGACTTACTAACTCGTATGTACGACTTATTAAGTCATACGTACGACTTATTATCTCGTACGTATGAGTTATATCTCATACATACGACTTATTAAGTCGTATGTCCGACTTATTAACTCGTATGTACGACTTAATAACTCATACGTATGACTTAGTATCTCATAAGTACGACTTACTAACTCGTACGTATGAGTTAATAAGTCGTATGTACGGGTTAATAAGTCATATGTAGGAGTAAATAAGTCGTACGTACGAGATACTAAGTCGTACGTACGGGTTAACAAGTCGTACGTACGAGTTAATAAGTCGTACGTACGAGTTATAAGTCGCACATACCAGATAATATTTTTTACACCCTTGATAGCAATACGCTTCTGTACACTGCAGACAAACCGATGGTATTTATCTCTGTTCTCTATTTGCTAGGTATGTAAATATTATCTCAAATACCGATAACGCATAAGGTAATAAGGTAAAATGATACAATGAAAGTACATAATAATGATAATGTTTCTTTTATAACCGGTTGATGGTTTCGAATTATTCTTGCGCCACTCCGTTCACATTTCGTTTAATGCTTCTCATACATGTGTTGTTTTGTTTTCCATAGCGTGTTTCGGAATAAACAATTTGTGTTGAATTGTCGAGTTTGGAAAGTGATAATAACTCTGCTCTTACGTACTGGCATGGTGGCAGCGGTGATATTTAGGAACCCGAGACCTTCAAGAACACTTAGGACTGAATATTTGCACAAAACAGTACATATTGGTGTTATTATCGTCCACTAACACTCGATCTTTCGTCGCCACACAAATGCCGCAACCTAGTACGGAAACCCATGCGTGCCAAAACCAATCGTGAAACACTGACAACGTGAATCATAAACCCGGCCAATATGTCTAAATCGCCATGCCCTGGAAGTTTACGGAAGATGAGTCATTCTCATCGTACACTGCCTGGCAACACAACATGTTGTATACGTTGAAACAAGATGCAGCATTCGTCCCCTTCCTGAAAGATGGCGTCACCTGGGGAAAGCTAACATCAACAAATGTTTGCCGTGGTTTGACGGATGATCCTGCCGTAGGGGGCAAAACCAAGGAAGACAAGGTTGCTGATCTGAATGCCATGCTCCGGTACATCACACAGTGGATTCCTCATTACCTAGCAATCCGCAAGTATTACAGTTTCCAACAATCTGAGGCTCAATTCATGAAACTGTCCACGATAAAACTGGAGGAAGATGAGCATCCAGAACGGTTGTATCAGCGAATCTTGGCACACCTTCAAGACAACCTGCTGGGAAAAGATGGCAAATTAAGACACGATGGTGAGAAAATCACGCAGGATGAAGATATCAGCCCAACAATAGAACGCCTGGCTGTGTTAAGGTGGCTGGAAGTCCTTGATCCAGATTTGCCTGCCCATGTAGCCCGCACATTTGCTCATGATCTACAAACAATGACTCTCAAAGATCTCCAGCCTCAAATAGTTGATGCCCTAGACAGCTTCTTGGATGAAATTCGCAGCAAGCATGTCACATGTTCAGCATCCCGGACTTTCTCAAATGGTGGACGAGGAAGATTCAACCCTCAATCAGCCTCAAAACCAGGCTACCAAATGAACGGCCCCACGATATGCCAACAAGACTTGTCGAATATGTCAAGCAGAAGGCCGACCACACAGCCATTCAATGGCCACATGTGACTACCTGTCCCGTGCTGAAAAGCAAGAGATCATACAGTCATTCTGAGTTGATATTGAAGACCCAGATTTATTGCAATGTGACCATAGTGAAGCCCTCCCTGATCACATCGATAGCCTAGACATCAATGACAATGAGCAGGAATGACTAGGCGGCTCGGCATCAAAACATGATCATCACCCACAAGCCATCAAGAGAGTGCAAACCGCCAGTTCACCATCGTTCAACGTATTCTACAATCACCATCCTGTGACTTTGACATGTGATTCCGGGGCAACATCTTCACTTATTCGGGAATCATGTGCTGTCAAGATACGAGCTCCTATTTCCAAGACTAGCCACACTGCATGTCAAGCGGACGGTCGATCATCACTTAGCATCAAAGGAGAGGTTCACATTAACCTATCCAGAGGTTCTCTAAACTTACCTCTTGAGGCTGTTGTCGTAGAAAACCTGGACTGTGATGTATTGGTTGGTATGCCCTTCATGCAGACCAACAACATTGTTCTGGACATACCGTCTAATACTATTGTCATCAACGACCAACTGGTGATCCCATACCTCTCTGGCAAGTCCTCACAGCCACAACCATCTAAAATCTACCGATCACAGTCCTACCTGGTGAAATCTGAGTCCAGCCGTGTTCTGTTACCTGGTGATTTCATGAAAGTGAACACTCCTGAAAACTTAGCTGAAGATGTTTCTCTTGCCATAGAACCACGCTGTGATGGGCCCAAACTTGCTTGGCCAGAACCAGTTATCACGAAATCTGTTGGAGGAATCATTCGCCTGGCAAACATGTCTGAGACCCCTGTTCAGGTATCGAAACACCAGCACATAGCACAAGTACACTCCACGTACTTGCCAAATGCCGGAGACAAGCCACAACATCTCACTGCTCCTGCACATAGTGACCAGACTCTAGCACTTGACCGAACCATTCTCATCTCTGTGGATCCAGACAAGCAACTCCTGCCCTCTGAGCTTGCGTCATTGATACTTACATTTGCAAGCCTTCACCAGAAATACAGCCATGTATTTCACCCAAGCATTGGGAAGTACAATGACGCTCTTGGAAAAGTTCGAGGCCACATCAACATGGGTCCTGTGGAACCTCCACACGCTAAAGGACGTATACCATTTTACAACAAAGACAACCTGAGCCTCCTCCAAGACAAGATGGACGAGTTGGAGAAGAAAGGTGTACTTGCCAAACCTGAAGTCCTAGGCGTGGTTGTTGAGCACGTGTCACCTAGCTTCTTAGTGAAAAAGCAAGGAGGTGGCCATCGTCTCGTCACAACATTCAACAACATTGGCGCCTACACTAAACCAAGCCCATCCCGTATAACAACGTCGGATGAAGTACTCCAGTTCCTGGCCCAGTGGAAGTTCACAATCAAGAGTGACATGACTAGTCAGTTTTTCCAACTACCAATGACTGAAGGATCCCTGAAGTATCTTGGAATCATCACCCCGTTCAAGGGAACCAGAGTCCATACTCGTGCTGCCATGGGTATGCCAGGTTCCTCAGAGCACCTAGAAGAGCTGATGTATAGGGTCCTCGGAGATCTCATACATGCAGGTGTCGTCATGAAAATCGCAGATGATCTGTATGTTGGAGGAGACGATCTCCCAATGCTTCTGTATCACTAGGAGTGAGTTCTCCAACAGTTTGAGAAAACCAACCTCCAACTCTCCCCAACCAAAACTGTTGTGTGTCCTGTTACAACGACGATACTGGGATGGATTTGGTCAAAAGGTACCATCAGTGTGTCGAAGCACAAAATAAATCCTCTCACAACATGCCAGCCCCCACCACGGTGAAAGGTCTGCGAGCCTGGTGTGGTGCAGTGAAACACATCAAGGCTTGTTCACCTCAGTATTCCCGACTGTTAGCTGAGCTTGAGAAAATCACTGCTGGCCAAGAGTCACGTGATCGCATCAAGTGGTCGGATCCTCAGTTGGAAGTATTCCGCCATGCTCAACAAAGTATCAGCAACCCAAAAACCATCACAACTCCAAGGAAAAGTGACCATTTGATCATAACGAATGATGGTGCTGTACGAAACGGTGGAATCGGTTCTGTGCTGTACATCTTGCGACAAGGTCGCATGCACCTCGGTGGATATTTCTCAGCCAAGTTGAAATCTCACCAAGCTAACTTGTTACCATGTGAGATTGAGGCCCTTGCCATTTCGTCTGCAGTCAACCGCTGGGGTCCATATATCCTACAGTCCGAACACTCAGCTCAAGTGCTCACTGATTCCCAACCATGTGTACAAGCCTACACAAAGTTGTGTAGGGGGGAATTCTCAACAAGCGCCAGAGTATTAACTTTCTTGTCAACCTTGAGCCGATACCACATCCGACTCCAACACATTTCAGGCTGCACAAACTTACCAGCTGACTACTTGTCACGAGATCCAATGGAATGCAGACTACACAGTTGTAAGATCTGCAAGTTTGTGTCAGAATCCCAGTCCTCTGTTGTTATGGCCGTCACTGTCAGTGATGTAGTCGATGGGAAATGTCCTATGCCATTCACCAACAGAGTGTCTTGGAAAACGTCACAACAAGATTGCAGAGCCCTCCGTTGAACGTACGCTCACCTTTACCAAGGCACCAGACCAAACAAGAAGGCAAATCGCATTAAAGATGTCAGGCGATATCTTTGTTTTGCCACTCTGAGTCGAGATGGGTTGCTGGTTGTCAAACAGAGCCTCCCTTTCGTGCCCACACGGGAGTGTATCATTGTTCCTCGACACCTCATTCATGGACTACTGACTGCACTACATCTCCAGCTGAGTCATCCGTCTGCAAGCCAATTGCAGAGCCTCTTCAGCAGATACTTCTTTGCGTTAGACGTGGGAAAAGAAGTAAAAGATGTCACCTCGTCATGTGCCCAGTGTGAGGAACTCAAACAATTACCGGCACCAGGCACCCCCATTGATGGTCCCGGCAAAAACTTTGCTTGTGATGTAATGTGCAGATCTCGTCAGCGAGTACTGGTTGTCCGTGACACATTCTCTTCTTTCACCAGTGCCTTGATCATCCCGGATGAGTAAAGTGCCACAATCCGGAATGCACTGCTACAATGCACTGCAGATATGAAACACCCCAATGTGCTTCCATCCGTGTTGATGCCGGCACAAGCATGCAGGCTCTCGTGAACCACCCATTATTCACCCTACATGGTATACACATTGAAGTTGGACGAATGAAGAACATTAACAAAAATCCCATGGCGGAAAAGGCCATCCAAGAATTGGAACAGGAATTGAGAAAGGCCTTTCCTGAGGGTGGACCGGTCACCTCCACTCAGCTGGCTCTCACTGTGGCCACGCTGAATAACAGAATCAGGAACCAAAGAAATCCTCACTCAAAGGGATGGCGTCACTGGTGAAAAGCTGAACCTGCACGATGAGACACTAGCCACTAGAAAGTATCAGAACCGAACGCGTAACCACGATCCCAGTGCTCGCTCCAAAGCACCCAAGATGATACCAGCAACAAAACCCAAAATCGCCCTTGGACAGCTGGTGTATCTCAAGTCTGAAGGATCAAAACATGAAGCTCGAGAGCGCTACATTGTAACTCATGTGGAAGCTGGCTTCCTCAACATCCATAAACTGAGAGGTTCACAATTCCGTTCCCGAAAGTACAAAGTAAAACCATCAGAGGTTTCCCCAGTATCCATGTCATGTCCATCATCAACACACAGTCATCACCATGTCGACCCATATGCCAGTGATACCTCCTCGGATGACAACGAAACCTCCGACATTCCTGCTCAACCTATCCTGCCTGCAGGTGACCAGGACTTGTCCGATGATCTGCCAGTTGCAGATGCTCCACTGGCGCCTCGAGCCCTAAGACCAAGACGTCGACACGGATGGATGGAATCCGGAGAGTGGGAGACAGGATAGACCACTCTGCATAACACTGAACATTGTTACATTTACATATGACTTTTAGTTTGTCTTGAATGCAGTATGCTTTGTTTCATAGGTGTTGCTAATGTTTACATGCCTTTCTTTCAGTATGTGCCTTGACATGTATTCCCTTGATAATTGTCACAGTAAATGACATGGTAGATAGAGAAGTGGTTGCGCTACTCCGTTCACATTTCGTTTAATGCTTCTCATACATGTGTTGTTTTGTTTTCCATAGCGTGTTTCGGAATAAACCATTTGTGTTGAATTGTCGAGTTTGGAAAGTGATAATAACTCTGCTCATACGTACTGGCGTTGAGTAAGTTTTAATTGGAGAGGCCAACTAAAAAGTTTTACTTGGCAGTTGTCTAATTGAGTAATGCGAAATATATATGACACCAATAAATGGTTCCATATGATCTATCCAGTCAAGATTGATGTTGTCTGATGTTATGGATCAAAGACATACTTTGGTAAGTAAAATGTTTGTAATGTAATGTTTGGTAACCACACGTCCCTCAAGGCAGCCTATAAATAGCTGAGGTACGTGATTATACAGCTGTTCTGAGAAGTTAGGGAGATCGGGAATAAAGTTTGATTGTGATTTAATCAGGCACTGTGCTTGACATGCATATAATGTCAGGATCTATATGCTATTTTAATGATCTATGCGAGCTGTGAGCTCGGAATTTCTCAGTGTATCAAGTATTAAAATTGGTTGTGTTATTTTGCTCGAAACGTTTCATACACTGTCATATAAAATTCGTGCATCATATAATTTCAATAATTTTCTGTATTCACAAGGATCCAGGATTGGAAACTGCATCAATATATTTTCTCACGAAGCAGGTATCTGCACATGACACGTGTGCAAAACCGTAAATATGGATTACTCCATATCACGTCAATATATTGTTGCATAATTTCAAACAATCGTCAGTTCCATTAGGGCATTCGAAAGCGCTTTATGATCCACAACCATCCACAGACCACCCATTATGTCATTAGAATAAAGCATTCGTATTATTTCCATGACAACTGTCTTTTGTGTGTATTATTCCACCTTGCAGCAAACATAAAACTTTATTCAGGTCCACGCACATGGTCGTCACAATTCACAATGCTCTCGGGTTATGTTTCCCGTTTATGTTGAAATGATTATGAAATCCCAGTGGATTTTCAAGACTAACATGTCAATATGGTGAAGAATGTTGTGAAATACTATTCTTAAGAAATGCGAATTTTTTTTAAGCAGATACATGGAACTGATTGATTGATTGATGTTTTTTTTATTGATTGATTGATTGATTTTCTAAGCAGCAACATTCCTATGTCCCCTGCATATGGTGTGTTTGTTTCTCAACTTATACGCTATTCCAGAGCTAGTTGCAAATATGAGGACTTTGTCTATCGAAGTGCCCAGCTAGTCTCTAAACTGCTGCGACAAGGATATGTTATACCAAGACTTATAGCTGCGTTTAAGAAATTCTATGGACGTCATCATGATCTGGTTGATAAATACACCAAATCCATGTCTGCCATGCAACTAGATCTATTTTCATGTTAATTTTGGGGAATTCATGACGGGTGCCACTAGTGGGGCAGGACATGCTCACTCTTTCCGGAACACCTGATTTCACCTCCTAATGGCCATTTTTGGGGGTTCATGAGTTTCCCTGTCATTTTTATTTTCTCTCAATTCGTATGCCTGATATGACTTTCTGTCCCCGGACTATGAGATTGGATAACGGACCCTGTTTTGTTTGCTCGGAATACTTAATACTGGGTATTGATTCCACGTCTATTCAAAACTGGAGGAATTAAAAAAAGCATAAGCTCTCAATACATAAATATCCTACAGTTCTAGGATACATCAAAGATACAAGCAAATGTTTATAGATGCATCCCGTGATGATCATTTCCAAATAAACACATACCAAAAAGATTATTAAATAAAAACGTTTGCAAGTCGATAACTCAACCTCAATAAATCAGAGCACGCAGGATATGAAGAAATATTATGGCAAAAGGCCAGTGATATGAGACAATGAATGACTGTGGAAGTCGATTGTTCCCCCAGGGACTCACGACTTCTGCCTGGCGTTCTAGTAAATCTGTGTATGTGGCCTTTTTGTGGACCCCAGGCGATGTAGTTTCAAGTATCACTACGCATGAATGATTGTCACTGCAGCCAGTCAGCAGTTAAACCATGCTGTTTAACTAGGATTGCACTCTTTCCGGGTGCTGAAATTTGATCTAATTTGATTGATTAGTATGTGTCTCCCGATATCACGTAATTTAACAATGTGATCATAATTATACTCAATGACAATTTTTCAAAACAAATATTATCTCTTTTTATCGTGTTTTCTATTGACATTGTCAGAATTTCTTTTTATCAGGTTTTCTATTGACATTGTCAGAATTTCTTTTTATCAGGTCAAGAATCTTTAGCGATCATGATTTCTGTCAGTATCTGTAAATATCAGGGTTGGCTTATCATGATGCATATACTTTTCAATTCAGACATACATGTATATATCGTGGTTATATAATAGACGTGGAATCAATACCCAGTATTAAGTATTCCGAGCAAACAAAACAGGGTCCGTTATCCAATCTCATAGTCCGGGTATTTTAATAGTCCGGGTCATAGTTAATCATCATCTTTCAATAACCACTAGTCGATATATTATCGCAGTTCGGCCGCTCTCAGCACTGATATTATCTGATTGTCAAGATTACACACACAAAACTGACCCTGTTATCAGGTTCCTTTCTTTGGGCATTATTCCAATGGGTCGACTAGCTTACAAGCTCTGTCTTGCTCCCCACACATCAGAGCAAAGCTCCAACCTTTTCAGCTGACTAAGGTAACATTTCTAATCACATCAACCTGATAGCTCATCACACCTTTCTGGTTTTATTGTGATTGCCAGGGTCAGGGAATGAATTGTTTCCTTGGTGTATGTTTCTATTCTGTACAGACGAAAATTATAATATTTGTTCAGATTATATGTTGGCTGAATGAGTAAAATGGTATTATATGATTGGAAACCAGTCGGGTTAGCTAACAAGTGTATAACGTCTATTAGGCATGCCTGCACGAAAATAGAAAGTCACTTATGATTATATTTTATAAATAATTATACTTTATTTACTGCATTGTGAAATTCAACAATTTGGGTACATATCATAGAGTACATATACATATATGAGTATATATATTATGGAACATCATGCACATTAAACATTGGCGCATTGACTATGAGAGAGGAACATTAAAAAATAGCTTTAAACCCCACACAGTGATTTATTATTTTGGCGCATTAGTCTCTTGCATGCTTGCTGTCTGACTTTGTTCAGCAACTGGTATATTGGGCAGACGAAGGAGTACATACAATGTTATTTCAATGAATGTTTTTCCGACCGTCTCACGAGACAACATTGCATATTATATACAAAATTATATATCTGCCTCTCTGTTGAATGACTGACAGAACTCGACCAGAAATATAAGATAATATCCTGATATTTGCCTGTGTAGGCCTACCATCCAAGATTTACAATAACATTTCTGTGGATCACTGACACTGGAGAATTTCGATATAGCAGGAATCTGGCTGTGTCAGGGATGTTTACATGAAGGTCATTTGATGATACGTCGGCTCTGCTGATCAGTGATAATTGTTACTCAATCCACAGGATTTTGATAGCGCTCAGGTGTGAATTACTCACATTGATATACAGATTTTTGTTATCCAATCTTTATGACTAACTTTGCTTGATTTGTTATGTATTAGATATAATATACGGATTGATATTGGAGATTATGTATGTGCTTCATCTAGGGCTAATTCATGTCACAAATCTGATTTAGATTGTTTCTCGTTCGCTTTAATTGGCTTGGAACTTCTCATCGTGACGATGTCACTAGTGTAGCAAGACCTATTTGCATATATTTTTTGGAATTCATGATGCGTGTCATATGTGGGACAGGAAATGTTCCATGCTGCCCGGAAAACCTGATTTCACCCCCTTATGACTATATAATGGGGGTTCCCAAAGTTCCATACAATTTTCTCGAGTTTTCCTGGTACTGGAATTTGGGACTCGGCTTTGTTCACTCGGAATACTTTGTACTTAGGTATCGGTTCCATGTTCATGGAAACATCAATGCATTAATGATTCCTGGGGATTCATACAGCTATCGTACAAAACATGACTCACATGAGGATCCATTCAAGTTAGGATTTATATTGTCTGATGTTATGAATCACAGACATCCGTGTAATGTTTGGTAATCATACATCACTCAGGGCAGTGTTTAAATACACTATACAACAGTTTCGGGAAACCATGTGGGTCTGCGATATAGATCGATCGCCATTTATTTAGGCGCCGTGAATAACATGACCAACTTTGCACATATATAACCCTAGAGTGTATGTAATTTCAGAATGAGACATATGAGATTTTGTTTTGTTTTTGTTTCGGGGTCGTGAATGTTGCGTGATGACAGAACGAGATGATGGGTTCAATGACTTTATTTGGTCCAAAACAAAGACCCTGTAATAATATAATAATGAATAACATGAGTAAAGGGTGATAACAAATGAAAACAAAATGGCATGTTTATACAACCCATATATGTAGCATACATGGAAACATATCAAGTGAAACGAAGGAATGATCCAAATAGTTGAATGAAACTAAGAATGAAATCTACACACTATAAAACTGTTACTACCAATCTACCGACTGTATCACAGACATTCATTCCGTTCATACGTGCGAGTGTTCAAGTGTTATTTACAAATACAATTAGCACCTTACCCCAGTTGTGAAAATGGAGGTCTGAACAGGTATAGATGATAGATGGATGACTGATGGCAGGCTGATTTAAATATCTGAAAGGAACAATTCAAGTTTGATAACTGCCTGACAGTGCAAAATAAACAAAGTCCCAAACTAGAAAATCCAAGAGATCTGAAGATCCAACATTACGAAAACATTGGCAAATCTGTAATACAAATAGAAATACAAGATTAGTACTGTTACAAATGACGATTTTGGTTACATGTTTAGATTACATATGATATATTACTATTACATACGTACGGGATGCAGCGATACTGACAGACGACGTATATATGCATGCATGTCAGTTTTGTTTTTTGAGTTGCAGGCACCAACTTCGCTCCATACTGGTGGCGTGACGTTTTCGACCCGTGGGCCGGGCGGTGACAACAACTCACCCGTGTGCAGCCAAGTGTGACGCCGTGGCATGGAAGTGGACAGACGGGCCGAGACATCCAACGCGGAAGGACGGGGGAAGCAATTGTCAGTGGACAGCCGACTCCACGTGGTTTTTCTTACGTTTAATTTAAATTGTTGTTTCTCTGAAACGAAGCACCGTGTGGTAATGTACTAGTCAAGTTTATATACACATATACATTCAGTTTACTGTATTTTTTTGTTATATCAATTAAAGCTTAAAAACTTACCTTGGTGTTGTGTCTTTGTTGTGTGACGAGGGTAGATATAGCTGTGGAATCTGTAAAGAGCCCAATAACGTGAACACACGAACACCCCTTCACGTTACACTGGTGGAGAATCCGGGTAAACCACAGTTGTATTTATCTTTATCCACAATAAAGACATAATATTTCAAGATTGAACATATTCAGATTTGGTAAAAACAAGGTGCAAAATAGTACAATGTAGATAGGTACATAAACTCCTGATACAATACAAAGTCGGCAAACAATTACTTAGAATAACTGCCTTTATGCGACGGAGGTAGCACTAATATATGCATATATTTGTAGTATGAGTTAAATTTGTATTTTGTGTGCGGCGTCGCATTAAAGCAGTTGTTCACGGCGGCCGTCTCGCCTCTCGTGTAACGAGACAAAGCCTGTGTGGCTTTTTGACATAATTGGCCTGTGTGGCTAACTAACGTATCTCAGTCTGTGTGACTTGTAGATATTCGCCTGTGTGGCATACACAAAAACATATCGACTATTGCCTGTGTGGCTGACACATGTCTGTGTGACTATATGTAAATTATTGGAACTGTGTCGATACATACTTTTGCCTGTGTGGCTTGTTGTGGAGAGGTGCTGGGTGAGCCATCACGGTTCAAGACTTGCCCCGTACAATATTCAGCACCTGCATGGCATATTGAAGCACTTGCCTGTGTGGCGCATTGGAGTACTTGCCTGTGTGGCTTGGCGGACCAGTCTGTGTGACTCCGCGGTTTTTCTTTAACATACTGAAAGATATACAATTTCATGGTCGGTTAGTATTTTGTTCAAAATTGTTTGTAGTAATTGTTTGGCGATAACATTTGCTTTGAAGAACGACAAATGAAATTGTGTACCTTGTTTGAGTGAGCTGCAGTTCTCACTGATCACGCAGTTTGGATCATCTCTTACTGCATGTAAAGAAAACTATTCATTCATTCATGTTCTGATCACGTGGTTATTCATTTTCATAAGATATTGGAGATCCGTCTGCAGAGCTGGTCTCATACTGACTAACACGTGTTTTTTTCTGTTTGGAGCATAGAACATAACATCAACCAACCTCAAGGTATTACGAGCATCGTGTCAAGCTGAGTGTAGTTGGAGATTTCTCTCGGCGTGTAGTCGTCATTCATGGGTTGATTTTGGTCAGGACATTTGGGTTAGCATGGTTCTTGTGTTAGTTTTTTTAACATGGAGGCTTTGTTAAAATATGGTGAGCGCCTTGGTTTATCATGTGCTGAGTTGCTGGAATTTGTTAACAAAGAGCGTGAGCGTGAGGAGCGCAAACTCGAACGTGATAGAGAACGTGATGAACGTAGGTTAGAGCGTGAAGTTCAGAAGGAGTTAAAAGAGAAAGATCGTGAAGAACGAAGACTTGAACGAGAATTTGTGCTTGTCCAGAAACAGATTGAGTTAGAGAAAGAGCTTGAGATTTTGAGGAGTAGCCAGCATGAGAGCACTAGGAATGATTCGGGTGTAGGTGCTAAGGCTAAGGCGCCCAAGTTGCCAGCTTTTGCTGATGGGAAAGATGACCTCGATTCTTACCTGGAGCGGTTCGAACGATTCGCAAAGGCTCAGAGGTGGGAGAGTGAGGATTGGGCGGTGAATTTAAGTGCACTCCTAACTGGAAAAGCACTAGATGTGTATTCTCGTTTGTCAGAGGAAGATGCTGAGGATTATTGCAAGTTGAAACAATCTCTGTTGAAACGATATCAGTTAACCGATGAAGGCTTTCGCAAAAAGTTTCGTGAAAGTAAAGCTGATACAGGTGAAAGTCCTATGCAGTTCGTTTGTAGACTCGAGAAATATCTTTGCAGGTGGATGGATTTAGCTGGTGCTGAGAAGTCTTTCGATGGTCTGAAATCCTTGATTCTCACTGAGCAGTACATCTCTACTTGTCCGAAGGAACTGGCAGTGTTCCTCAAAGAAAGGCAACCTGAATCCTTGACTGAGTTGGCTGAGATTGCTGAAAGATACCTCGAGGCTCACAATGTTCCGGGCAAAGATAAGCCCAAGTACAAGAACTCTGCGAGGAGTTACAGTAGTTCCAAGCCTAATGGGGCACCAAATAGGTCTGACCAAAATAGAGAAACCTTAGAAAAGCGTAATTGTTACAAATGTGGGGTGCAAGGGCACTTGTCACGAGATTGCAGGGAACCAGTCTCGAATCAACGTGGTCGAGGTGGCAGAGGTAGAACTTTTGGTGCGAGTGGCTTGAGTCGTGGTCGTTACCGTGGGTATGGCCGTGGTAGAGGTGATAGGAATCATTATTCCCAGAATGAGGTAATTGAAAGTGATGGTGATGTTGGCACAGATGCGCAAATGATGAAGGATAACCAGTCATGTTGCCGAAATTGCTGTCATGGGAGTAGGGACAGTGATGAGACAGTGGTGAAGTCTGTAAAGTCTGGCAATATGTGCTTCGCACCAGACAAGCCAGTGCATGACAACCCTACCGGTTTCGTGAAAATGTCATGTGGTCATGCTCTTCCTGTAGTGAACCTATGCAGGACTGAGAATAATTTGCCTGTTACGGAAGGTGTGGTGGAGAAATCACCTGTGAAAGTTTTGCGAGATACTGGATGCAACAGTGTTGTTGTCAAACGTAGTCTTGTAGCCGATCACCAGATGACTGGTGATTACAGATCATGTGTCCTGATTGACGGCACAGTTCGCAAGTTTCCACTAGCTGAGATCTATGTTGACACTCCATATCTTTGTGGACACACAGAAGCGATGTGTGTTGATAATCCGGTCTATGGCCTTATTGTAGGGAACGTTGATGGTGCTCGAGATCCGGAAGATCCAGACTGTAACTGGGAGCAGAGCAAGGCTTGTGCTGTTGTGACACGGCAACAGAAGCTTAGAGAGAGCAAGCTTGTTACGCCGGTGGTTGTTTCTGAAAGTATAGGTGGTATTAACAAGGATAAGTTACAGCAGTTGCAACTGGAGGATGAAACTGTAAAGAACATCAAAGCTGGAAGCCAATCAGAGAGTAAATCTCGTGGTAAAAACAAATCCTGGTTTGAAAAGCGGTCAGGTTTGTTGTATAGGATGTTCCTGTCTCCGTCTGTAAATGGTGGTAACGTAGTTAAGCAGGTCGTAGTGCCTACTCCATTGCGAACCAAAGTCATGTCGTTAGCGCACGAGTCAATACTTGGTGGTCATTTGGGGATATCCAAGACTAGTGACAGGGTGGCTCTGCACTTTTACTGGCCTGGTGTTGTTGGCGATGTCCGTAGATTTTGCAAGTCGTGCGATATATGTCAGAAAACAACACCGAAGGGTCGTATTCCGCGTGTTCCTTTGGGTCAGATGCCCATCATAGAAACACCTTTCGATAGGGTAGCGGTTGATTTGGTAGGACCGATCCATCCTATGTCCGAGTCCAAGAAGAGGTACATTTTGGTCATTGTTGACTATGCTACACGTTATCCTGAGGCTGTTGCTTTAACCAGCATTACGACCGAGTCTGTTGCTGAGGCTCTCAATACTGTATTCAGCCGAGTTGGGTTTCCACGTGAGGTGCTGACAGACATGGGCACGCAGTTCACATCAGAAGTCATGTCTGAGGTCAGTAGACTACTCTCAATCAAACAGTTGATGACAACTCCGTACCATCCAATATGTAATGGCTTAGTGGAACGGTTTAATGGCACTCTGAAGCAAATGCTCAAAAGACTATGTAGTGAAAGACCCACTGACTGGGACAGGTATCTCCCTGCTGTACTCTTTGCATACCGAGAGGTTCCGCAAGAGAGTCTTCAGTTCTCGCCTTTTGAGTTGTTATATGGTCGTACAATTCGTGGTCCGATGCAAATCCTCAAGGAATTGTGGACGAAGGAGTTACCTTCTGGGGAGGTTAAGACACATTATCAATATGTGTTTGATCTTCGTAATAGGCTAGAGGAAACATGCAAGTTGGCGCATGAACACTTACTGAAGACTCAACAGAAGGCTAAGAGTCGGTATGACAAAAAGTCGAAGGAGCGTAAGTTCCAGGTTGGGGATAAAGTTCTCATACTAGTTCCCACAAAATCTAACAAACTGTTGATGCAGTGGAAAGGTCCGTACAGTGTAGTTGAAATGGTGGCAGAGAATGATTATCGTGTCAATGTCAGGGGTTCACACAAGGTGTTCCATGCGAATTTGCTCAAACTCTATCATGAACGTGTGAATGTAGAGAGTGCATGTGTAAATAGTTGTATGGGTGATGGTGTTGAACTTGACAGTAAGACTGTGGATTCCATCCTCGATTGTACACTTAGTGCGGTGGTTGAGTTCAATGATGAGGATGGTGAGGCATTCGATTTTGGGTCTCCTGTGGCCAAGGAGTCGTACAAAGATGTCGTCATCGGTCCTGAACTTGCTGGTGATCAACGCAAGGAGGTTGAGTCATTGTTGTTGAAGTTTCAGGACGTCCTCACAGATGTTCCTGGTGAAACTCATTTGGTCAAACATTCCATTACTTTGTCTGAGGAGAAACCCGTCAGGTCCAAGCCCTATGCCACTCCGTATATCATGAGAGATGTGATTAAGAAGGAAATTTCAGACATGTTAAACCTTGGTATTATTGAGAGAGCTGAATCTCCATATGCCAGTCCTTTAGTGATCGTTCGGAAGCGTGATGGGTCGAATAGGTTTTGTATTGACTTTCGCAAGTTAAATGCCATAACAGTTTTCGACACTGAACCAATGACCAATCCTGAGGATATTTTTGCCAGATTGTGCACGGAGAGGTTTTTCACGAAGATCGATCTAAGCAAGGGCTATTGGCAAATCCCTGTAGATCCTGACAGCAGGTCAAAAACGACATTCGTGACATCGGAAGGAAGCTTCCACTTTCTTAGGATGCCCTTTGGGTTGATTAACGCCGTTGCAACCTTCAACCGATTAATGAAGATTGTGCTGCACAACATGCCGAGTGCTGATAGCTATGTCGATGACATTCTGATTCACACTCAGACATGGGAATATCATGTGTCGGTTCTCAGGGAGCTGTTCTCTAGATTACGTGAGGCCAACCTCACTATTCGCCCCAGTAAATGCAAATGGTTTTGACAGGCTAGACTATGTAGGTCAGGTAGTTGGTAGCGGAGAACTGAGTCCTCATCCTGACACCATAGGAAAAATCAGGAATGCATCTAAGCCTCAAACCAAAAAGGAGGTGCGCGCATTTATAGGTCTCACAGGGTATTATCGCAAGTATATTCCCAACTATGCTGCCATAGCTGTACCTCTGACAGACCTCACCAAGAATGGGCAGCCTAACAAAGTTGTCTGGGGAGAAGCTCAAAACCGGGCTTTCTTGACCTTGAAGGCGTTTCTAACAAGAGAACCCATCTTGAAACTTCCGGACTTTAGTAAAGTCTTCGTCCTTAGAACAGATGCATCAGAAGTGGGCATTGGGGCCGTTCTACTCCAGTGTTATGATGATGAGTATTTCCCAGTCTCATACGCGAGTAAGAAGCTGCTGAAGAGGGAAAGAGCATACTCAGTAATTGAGAAGGAATGTCTGGCAGTTGTCTGGGCGGTTAGAAAATTTCAGACTTACCTGTATGGTCGTGATTTCATTATCCAGACGGATCATGAACCACTTGTGTACATAAATAGGTGTAAGATGGACAATAGTAGGGTCATGAGGTGGGCCCTATTCTTGCAACCCTATAGGTTTAGGATAGAAGCTATCAAGGGTTCGAACAACCTCGGAGCAGATTATTTAAGTCGTTGTTGTGACTAGACAATGGATTAGTCAAAGTAGTGTTAATAGTGGTACTGGTAGTGTCCGTACTGGTAGTGGTAGTGTCATTTGCCTTATTAGTTTTAAGAATATAAAATCGAATATCCTCTTAGGGGGAAGGTGTGTTACAAATGACGATTTTGGTTACATGTTTAGATTGCATATGATATATTACTATTACATACGTACGGGATACAGCGATACTGACAGACGACGTAAATATGCATGCATATCAGTTTTGTTTTTGAGTTGCAGGCACCAACTTCGCTCCATACTGGTGGCGTGACGTTTTCGATCCGTGGGCCGGGCGGTGACAACAACTCACCCGTTTGCAGCCAAGTGTGACGCCGTGGCCTGGAAGTGGACAGACGGGCCGAGACATCCAACGCGGAAGGACGGGGGAAGCAATTGTCAGTGGACAGCCGACTCCACGTGGTTTTTCTTACGTTTAATTTAAATTGTTGTTTCTCTGAAACGAAGCACCGTGTGGTAATGTACTAGTCAAGTTTATATACACATATACATTCAGTTTACTGTATTTTTTTGTTATATCAATTAAAGCTTAAAAACTTACCTTGGTGTTGTGTCTTTGTTGTGTGACGAGGGTAGATATAGCTGTGGAATCTGTAAAGAGCCCAATAACGTGAACACACGAACACCCCTTCACGTTACAAGTACTCACTGTTTAATGTGTGTCTGGATATCCTAAGTTAAGTTAATTATTCCGTTATTGATGTTATGATGTTGAATGTTCAAAAGTTTCGGTAGATGTGTTTAAACTTTGTTGGCTGGTTGCCAAGGCAGGCGTAAACAAACGAAAATCACGGGAATTTAGTCTTTATTTACATGGTAGAATTTGCTATCGATAATAAACTCCGTTAGGCGGAACTGTCATAATGTAACCCTGCCACATTCTTCCCCCCAATGAGAAATGACGTCCCGACATTTACGCATAAAACTATGAACACTATACAGAAGACGCTAAGTCAGACAGAAAAAATCTGGTGGCCGACGATTCCGCTGTGGGCGTTGCTGTGGCACGTCCTCGTCCGAACTTAGTTCTTCGACAACTATGTCGAAACCTAAGTCTACCGGAAGAACTTGGTTGGGATCGAAGTCCTCAACGATGACTACTTCCGGAGACTGATCTTCTGTTGGGTCGACAAAATATTCTAGCACCAGATCTTCTGTGTCTTCTTTCTTCTGCTCTTCTTCCTCTTCCTCCCCCTCTGAAAAGGCATCACGCTTCCCGTGTGATGACCGGACAGGGCGCAACAGGCTACGATGTAACGTCCTAGTTGGCCCTTTTCCATCCACACGTTTCACGTCGTAGACAGGAATGTCGACATTGGGCTGTTTTACGACGATGTAGATGTCGTTCTCCCACTTGTCCGCGAGCTTGCTTCGACCTTGAAGCGCCACCTTTTTCACCAGAACAAGATCATCGATCTGTAAGACGGAAGCGTTCCCTTCCTTCTTCTCGATCTTGTCTGCAGTTTCAGCCATATTCTTGTGAGCGAGTTCATGGCAGAATTCCAGTCGGTCTCGGACTCCAGAGATGTAAGATGAGAGATCCTCCTTATTGTTGTTGGACCAGACCTGGAATTCCTCATCCACAGGGAGACGTGGAGAGCGGCCGAACATCAGCTCATATGGCGTGAAGCCAGTGGCGTCGTAAGGCGTACAGTTGTAGGCCATCACCAAGGTGTTAAGGTAGTCCTTCCAGCGACCCTTCTTCTCTTCCTCCAAGGTCCCGAGTAACTTCAAGAGAGTCTGATTCATCCGCTCACAGGCACCATTCCCACGAGGATGATACGGAGTGGTCCTGGATTTCGAGATGCCTGTGAGGGAACACAGTTCCTTGATGATCGAAGACTCGAAGTTACGGCCTTGGTCTGAATGGATCCTGCTGGGATAACCATACAAATTGATGAAACTTTCAAGCAAAGCTTTCGCTGTTGTCTTGGCAGTCTCATTCTTTGTAGGCACCACCCGAGCAAACTTAGTGAAGTGGTCCACAATCACCAAAAGGTGCTCGTATCCACCAGAAGGCTTCACCAGGAGGTAATCAATACACACCAACTCGAGAGGCTGAGAACTGAGGATTGGAATGATGGACGTCCGTTGTGGAGTTCCCTTCCTGCAAATACAACGATGACACTTGGAAACGTACTGCTCTACAGCTGTGTACATTCCAGGCCAGAAAAAACGAGACCTCAAGAGTTGTTGTGTCTTGTCACGTCCTGGATGACCTATGTCATCATGGAGTCTGGTGAGGATACGTGGACGAAGATCCTTTGGGACGACTAACTGATGGATGGTGTCGACATCCGTCTTGACTTCCCGGAATAGAATTCCTTGATGAAGCTTGAGCTTGTCCCAGTCCTTGATGAGCCGAGTCCGTTCTGATGACTTCCCTACGAGTTCCTTCTTGGTTGACTTGTGTTTGGCAATCAGACAACTGACAACCCACTTGATGTCAGCGTCCCGAGACTGTTCATCAAACATGTCGACAGGTGTAACAACTTCCGAGGAAGAACGAAGTGGATCCACGCTTGAAACCAAGGAGGCCAAACTGTAGACAAATGGGTCCACTGAAACACTGTTACACACAGCTTGAGTGACTTTGCTGGACACACACGGAAGACGGGACAGAGCATCAGCATCTGTGTTGGTCTTCCCAGTCTTGTACTCCAGCGAAAAGTCATAAGTTGCCAACTTAGCCAACCATCGATGCCCGGTGGCATCGAGACGAGCTGATGTTAACAGTGTTTCAGTGGACCCATTTGTCTACAGTCTGAAGGTCCCTGAAGGGCGTCATATATGATAAAGCTATCATATATGTCCATAAATTCATGGACATATGAGATTTTTTTTTTTTTTTTTTTTAAACGTAATTTATTTTGCGAGGATTTTCACACGCATTTATGCACAAGGTGAGTCTCCTCGTCCAGAACGAGTGAGGTACCAGATGTTCTGCAATTAATGATATACAATTGTTACCGAAAACGCTGTGTTTGTAAAATATATTCATGAACATTTTTGAATAGATTTATATTCCAAGTTTTACTTTCCGATGAGTTCCCGAAGAGGTATATATTGACAACAGTCTTTTTTTGCTGAGTGTTCTTTGAATGTATGTTCAAATCGGGCAATACAGTGTTAAGGAGGGGGGCGGACGTGGCAAAAAGAACATGGCGGGCAGCTACATAGGTTGGGCAATCAACAAAGTAATGTAATGTATCTTCGTTACGGAACCCACAACTGCAAAATGCATCAGATATGAAATTGTATTTTTTCCTATGCGAGTTAAGGCCGCTGAGGCCCATTCGTAAACGTGCTTGAAAAATTGGCGCTCGACCAGTGCCATATGAATAAAGTGGATTACTTTCTGGAAAGAATGAATCTTTGACACGTTTTTTGAACAACGGAAGTGATGGAACATTCCTCGTGTTTACATCAAGGTTATTCCAAAGTCTCGATGCAGATGGGATGAACGATTTCCTATATGAAACAGTTTTCGCTTTTGGTACCCTGATATCGTTCACATTACGAAGGCCGTGATCATGGAAATGTGAAACAACGCCAGGACACATATCCACCAAATATCGCGGCGCGATGCCGTTAATAATTTTATACATGTACGTCAACTGGTAGTAATCTCGGCGCATTTTCAGAGATTGAGCTGTTCTTGAAGTCTTATCGGTCATGACGAATACATTTGTGTCTGAGCACAAAGATGTCTGATCATGAAGGCCATCATTTCATTTATTTTGATGCAGGTTATTTCACAACACAATAAGTGTTGATCGTACTGCAAAATAAAATACTCGAAACGAATTATAAATATCTCCCATTTAAAAACTGAATTGATAAACGCACAAACATGTCTTCGGCCATTGCATGCAACAACCAATTCAGGTAAATGTCCATTTTGTCTATGCTGGGCTTCGTTCTACGACCTTTAAAATACAAAGCTATCATCAAATCGAGGAAGGCCTATTATTTCTTTACGAATTGCTGTATTTTTACGAGTGGTCACACTGAGATATTGGCCACACCAGACAGGTGTTCGGTAGCTATGGTAAGCCGTAATGGCCATACAAGTGATATATATTTACATTAGATGATGTCCCGGTGGTTTTGACCATACACTGGGCCTTTACGAGTTTCCTGTTGCTTCTTAAAGCACAGCGGCGGATGTCTGCTGTTCACGCTGTCCGTATGAGAATCTACGTTGTCATTATTTAGATATTTTGTGTGATTATTCAAATCTGTATATGTTCAATATTTCTATTGTGAGTGAAACACAGTATAGTTATTCAGATACATTGTATAGTTTCTGACAATGTTTTGGGTATTGTAGAATTTTTAGAATTTCTTATCCACTTTCTTCGCGATAATGGATTTTTTATGTATCAGAAACTTATTTCCATTTTATTTGTGGGAAAAATTATGTACTTCGGAAACTTCTCGATGCGTTATTCAGGATGAGATATTTTCGACTTTTGTAAAAAAAAAAAAACCAATATGCTTATTTCTAGTTCCCTTTGGAGCTCGGCATTGATTTAAGTGGTTTGCATTTTTTTGGTCCCATTCCAACGTTGAATGCGAAAAGAACAAAATTTCTTTCAAGTTCAGCCTTCAGCATACGAATTCTACGACTGACGAGGTGGGCCGGTGAGTGAATTTGCGGTCTTTACAATCTGTCGGGGAGTGGGATACCTGCATTATTTACTCCTTCTTTATGTGATTTGTATGAACTGGGCTCGTTTACAAAAACAGTTGTATTTGTATATTTGGAAATTCATTTGCTGACTGATGAGTGCCAGGTGTCATTATTTGAACATAAATTAAAATATGAGAGATTGAGGGTATTTGTCAAAGAAAACAACTGGGTGTGAATTTCATCAGATGTTGATTAATTTTGGTGGGTTTTCAAACTCGACATCAGCACCATACCAGCCCAAGTATCTGTTACAGCAGACAATCAGTTAATAACTGGATTATGTTCGATAAATCTGTACAGAAATAATTTTCTTGTATCTACAGAGGAGGCGAAGGTTGAATGGATGGCGATAATACACATCTTTTAACTATACGTGTAAACGAGAGCTTATTATTGATATGACCTCTCATTCGATATGATAACGAGGGGGCAATATTTACACTTGGTCAATCCACGTGAGTAGACTACTTAATGTACCATACACAGTAGGCCTCACGGCTCTGACCCCAGTCCACGCTATCTGCAGATGATTGGAGGTATTGACCGAGCCCCTCGACTGTCGAGTCCCGTCCTCCAGCCTTTCTGTCAAGGCTCTGTGACGGGTGAGAGCCAATCACTTCAGCAAACACCTGGGGGCTCGTCCGGGTGGTAACACTGCTCTATCACAATGTCACCCGTGCTGGAGGATCAACTGATCAGAGTCTTCACTCCAAGCCTCTCTATTGGATTACAGACTTGGATAAATTGACATTGGTCAGTATATTTCCTGTGATCTTCAACAGGCAAACTGATTACAGTAAGCAAATGTTCTCGATCATACATCAAAAGCAGTATCAAGACTAGTATTCTAGTTATTGGTTATATGGATTAAATCTTGACATCTAAAATTATTATTTGAAGATTTTTTTTTAGATAAAAGTATATATTCTGGTAGCATATTGTCATTTGACTATACCGTGGTTTATGTACCTAGCCAGGTTTGTTAAGTTCTTGCCGCACTGATTAAACCCGGGTAAAATCTGGTTTACACCACATTGGCAACGACGGGTTTTTTGTCAGTATTTGCCACTGCACCGACAAAAACAGTCTCTTTTTTTCCACAAAATACTTTATTGAAATGTATGACATCCTGCAACTAATTATAGTTATTGGGTTTTTCGCCAAATTCAATTGCCCCACACTTCAACTTCATGTAATCTCGCTGAACCCTGGCAATTGGGACATATATTACATGTTGAAGTTTGACACTCATCTTTTTCTACAGTGTCATCATCATGTTCATCCATCCGTGGTATTTAAACCTTCGAGTTCGAGCCCAGCTGACCTTGACTAATATAGTCACAAACAAACAATGATCACAATTCTGCTGAAATATTTTCGCTAGGGGTTCACGTTGTATAAACAGACACTGGCGTGATTTAGGACTAGGTGCTCAAAATTGATCTTCTGTTACTCAATTATACATGGACATTAGGAACTGGATAATGTCTTTTTATCATATATTCAAACGATATTCCCAACTCAATAACAAAATCAAAATGTATTTTATTCGCAGACGATACAACGTTGTATTATACTCACAATAACCTCCAACACCTATATCACATTGTTGAATCAGATATCCTCCTCATGGTTAATTGGTTCCGGAGCAACAAATTATCACTGAATGTTAGCAAAACTAATATAATCTTATTCTCCAAGAAGCTGGTACACAACTACAACACCCATTCGCTAAAAGTCGATACAGAATACATTACACCATCACTTTCTGTTAAATTTCTTGGTATCCATATAGACAGTAAGCTGAGTTGGAATGTCCACATTGAACACGTCTTGAAAAAATTGTCCAGCGCCCTATATATGTTAAACACTGTCAAAAACATGTTAAGTAAAGCCCACCTCAAATCGTTATATTTTAGTCTGTTTCATTCCTACCTAAACTATGGTATATTGTTATGGGGTTCTGCACAAAAAACGATACTGCGCCCGCTTGAAATCAAGCAAAATAAAGCAATCCGATGCGTCACTGGATCACGTTTCAATGCCAGCTCTACGCCACTCTATCATAAAACAGGCATAGCTAAGCTACATGATTTGTTCAATATTGAACTTAGTAAATTTATGTATCTTCATTCCCGCAATGAACTACCAAGTTCGCTGAACAATCTTTTTGTGGCAAACAATTCTATCCACTCCTTCAACACTAGACATTGTAAAGACCCCCATATAACTAGGTGGAATGTCCAAATTTTTGGAAACAGCTTCATTCGTAAAGGTCCGGAATTATGGCTAAATACACCAACCCATATAAAAAACAGCATTTCAGTCAGTGCCTACAAATCTAAGATAAAACAACACTTCATTTCGAAATATTTGATGAATAACTAACTATCTAATCTAGTAATACTCCCTTGATACTGTAAAATTTAATGGCTGCATTGTATTTCATAAGTTCACGTTACTACGGTCGCTTTATTAGTTTGTCTTTTTTGTGTCTTGTGTCATTTTTTCATTTTTTTTTTTTTTTTTTTTTTGCTCTACCAATCCTGTATCGTTTGCCAATAGTGTAAGGATGTGTGTGGGTGTGGGTGTGTGTGTCATGGGGGGGGGGGGGGGTATGAAAAAGGACTTTTTTCATTCATTTCTCACTCTATGTAATACCACAAGTTTGGCATTTCACAGTAGTAAATGTGTAAATTTTAGGTTCAATCTGTTAATTCTGGCACAGGTTCGGCAACTGTATCATCATCTCCTGTGTATATGGGTGTATGTGAATAATGTGAATAGTATGTATTTCTACGTGAAATTAATGTATATATATATCTACTTGTTTGTGATGTTGTTATATGTAGTATGCAACTCATACGTGAGTCCAACTTGTAAATATTTTGTTCCTATCCGTTCCATATTTTGTGTTACTATTATTTCAATGTAATGGGCTTCACCGCTTGAGCAATCAAGTTACAGGCATCGGCCTCTGGTGGAGTCCACAAATTGTGCATTTCTTATATCATCTATTGAATATGTTCATCTTGTGTGCAATTTGGAAATAAATTACTTACTTACTAAATTACTTACTTACTTACATGTCCAGTTTCAGCTGTTTATCACAGCAAGTTATAACTAGTATTTAATAACTATTGTTTGATACTGTGATTCGTGACTATTGTGAAATAGTATGGCGTCTTCGTATGTTCATGATTCGCAGTGTTTGCTATGACCTAATCGAACAATATTTTTTTAGCTTTTGTCAGTATCAATCGGCAAAAACCTCTGTCCTATAAAATTCTGGTAAAAACCCATCCCTGAGTAATACGTAATATATGGATCCAATAAATGGATGTTGCCTAGGATCTATGAAGACTAGATTGATTTGGTCTGATGTTATGGATCACGGTCATACACGTAATATTTGATAATCAAACGTCAGTCAAGGTAGTGTATAAATAGCTGAGGCGTGTGATGTTACAGCTGTTCTGGAAAACAAAGTGGAATATGATTTATGTAGGCGCTGTGATTGACGTTCACAACTTCGTACATGATCCCAGCATCTACATCGCTCCTTTGCATGATGCATCTGAACCATGTTCTTTGGAAATATTCCTTGTATAAGGTATTCAGGATGTATCATTGCCCTCCCTTAGAGTTGTTTGTGTAAAGAATCATACAGTTTTGTTTTCGCATATCTCGTGTCTGTGCATGACACGTGATCACAGCTGAACATACATATGTGGTTGGTTTGGACGGTATCGATAATTGTTTCATTTGATATTTCATAAAAAAAATGTTAACACTAACCATGTCCTGGAGAGCTCATTTAGTGTGATTGTCAGACATCCAAGGTCTACACAATAATTCATCATTGTTGCCTGGCAACTGTGGGCTTGATACATTTACGAATATTTCATCTTGTAGCAATTGTCGGAAGTTTATCCATGCTATGTCCCGCTCATGATATTATGCACTTCAACAAATTTATTCTGTGGATAATGTTGTTAAGTTATGTTATGGAAATTCCATTAAACGTTCAGAACCAAGTATATACACATCTGGTCCTTTAAGCTGTGAAAAGTTATGTTAAATATATCTAGTAATTCATTATGTACAAATGAAATGACAGCATAATTTTATATTATATCATGTAACGTTACATGAGGATACCTTATACCATCGTTATAATACGGACGAAAGGGTTTGTTAACGTAAAATAAACTCATGTATTTACCTCAAGCAGAACTCACATAGTAAATGAGCGACAACTATTTATCCCTCTTCCTTACTCAATAGCATATTGCTATTTTACCAGATGTTTTCCACCTCACCAATATTACCTACCCCTAAATGGGCATAGCAATGATTGATGTTACTCCCGCCATTAGGAATTTAGTATCAACGGAATATCTCCAAGAAATATCCGTCCACCGATGAAGCAGACACAGTCATTGCTCATACTGGAAGATGTCTTCCAATAAATCATTCGTTTATATTCTGATTTTTCTAACTCGTTTACACCGTTTTTTTGGCGATATTTTTGCGATGTTTAATGGTATCGTATTGTAACTTGGCATACTTCACCTGGAGATAAAACGGCATTTTTCTGCAAACTTTCAGACTTCTGCTCATAGAACCAAGGATCGTATATATAGAAGATCCTTGATAGAACCAAGGATCGTCTATAATTATAGAAGATCCTTGATAGAACTGTGAGAGTTAGCAATCTACTGCAATGATAAATTTTCCCTGAAATCCTGTCGTTTGCATGCCAAGAAATATTGTTTTCCTTTGGCACGTGATGGGCGATTCTTTCGGATAATTTGCATAGGGGCGAGAGTTAGGATACGGGACCGCCCACGCAGGTAAACTGATTCGAAATGACTCGCACGTGCAGGCACCTTGACGACAACTGACAACCCGATCCCCCTATTATGACTAATTTGAACTTGTCCATTTGGATTCCGTCATCAGTTGTCGAGAACCAAGCAATATGTCGGCGCCCATGGTTCAAGCAAATCCTCGCTTAAATAAAACTTTTGAGTTTTGAAAGAAACAGATAGCGTTCCGGAAGGCAGGGTTGTGTGAATTAATTGCCGTTTGTACCACAGATATGCAATATTCAGTTGAATAGTTCGCTCGAAGTAACTCGAATGAACTAAAGGCAAAAAACGGTGTAAACGAGTTAAAAAAATCAGAGTATACGTGGAAATATATTGATGCATTGTTTTGTTCACTTCAAGGTTTACATATTTTCATGCTCGCAGTATCACAGACTGAACCCACAAATTTACCACATTCATACTTTTTTGAGGACGAGGAAGGACACTCTGGGGAGCTTACAGTATTCGCATTGTAGCCATGACAACAGTCTCTGGGGTATATTATTTCACATCTTCAGCCCATCAACAATCTTCGAGCCCATGTTGAAAATCTCTTCTAATTCTCTTCATGTTCAAGCACATGGTCGATACAAATTATCAGGAGTGGAATCTCAGGCGTCTTTCAAAATTATCAGAAATGAGAATTATTTTCAGTCACGGCTCCACGACAGGAGCCACTTACATGTATGCTGATCTACTGATGTACTAAGGAATATCCTCAGACAATGGTGCATCAGAATACCACAAACCGTGAATGATTGTCAGCAATCACCATTCTTCAGTAGGGTTGGGCATATTTACGTGTGATTGAGTTGCAGAATGTATATTGATGTATCATTAGTGTCACACTGATCATTGGAAATGGTATCCACATAGTCGTGTTGTACTAGGCCAATCCATCCAAATTATCGATTAACTAAGATATCCACAACAACATCCTGCTTTCACAAGTGGTGTGTATCACCGAAATATTCTGTTTATTGCAGAGTGATTAAATGTATCAGTGTATCACAGTGTGATTCAGTGTATTGCTGAGTGGTTCCGTGTGTCGCTGAATGGTTCAGTGTATCAGGGACGAAATGACCATGTAATTCGGGGACAATGGCTACTAGTAAAACTAATGTGCAAGTTACTGGCCCAAGAAGCAATAGGTACAATGCTTATGAAAAAATTTTTCCACATATTCACAAAGATATATAATCATACAATATCCAATAGGTCAAATATGTAAATCATACAAATGCTCTATATATAAAGTATTATCTATATAATTTGCTTCCGACGTGGTTGTGGTATAAAACTTGTTTAAATACTAGGAGTCACATTCTTGCCCTCCCGTCTGGATCAATATTGTTCAATTTATACTTCAGACCATATGTGAACATGGTGAAATCCAGTGTTCAATGGGAAATGATGAACAAAAAAGTAATATATTGATTCATTTTCAATGTAAGGTTTCTGGTTGTTTGAAATGTTGGGCTTCCTTGTTTGGTTTCGAAGTTGTGTACATTTCAGAGATATTTCTGGTGACATTCATCCTGGAATGAGTCTCGCATCATGACGAGATAACCAATATTGACAACGCGTGTAGATCAATCGACAGGAGCAAGAATGGAATCAATTATTTGTAATGGAGTCATCAATTATATCAGTATATATGCCCTTTCATGGAGAGCTGCATCATTCATGTGATGTGATTTACATACATATTTGTCCATTTCGAATATCCTGTCTATGTCAACTTTTTAACCTTGATCTCTCGGTAATTCTCACCAGAAATATTGTCCAGCTCACTTCCATTACCCCGTCTTGCAGGATTATGTTGGCAGGGCTGTTTTTGTTTGGTAACCTAGCAATATCGTAAGAAACAGGACTATAGGGACATTCAACATTACCCGTTAACGTCACACTTGCGAACACATGCAAATTCCATTTATATAATATCCTTGTGGGTTGTCGTGATATGCTCATGCAGTCTGGTGATCTGGAGATGTTGTGATGTGGTGACTGTTTTTGGTTGTTTTCACAAGACTTCTTATCTCCACAGCACAGACCAAATTGTGAAATGTGGGAATGTGAGGAGAAAACATAACAAGAATTACGTCTGCATGACGATGCGAAAGCAGTTTAATTTCTCAATATTACTTGGCATTAATTCAGAATGTGAGTATGCAATGGATTCTGATCTCACATTTGAATCCAATACTTCATTGAACATTCTACATATTCCCATGTATGAGATTTTTCTAAACTCTTTTTTCCCGAATTATGTTCTTCTGTTTATTCGAACGAACGGATGTACAGATATATCGGCGCTGGCGTAATGATTTCATGATGGAGAACGGTTGAGAGAACCTGTACTAATAATATCTTTAAAATAAAAACACAAACAAAAATAAACGATTTGAAATCCAGAACAAACCCTAGAATAAACATACCAATGTATTTGATGAGGAAACTGCTAAATATTTACGATTATTCACAAGCATTTGGTTTTCATTGAACACATGCAATTGATACCAATCGTAGTATCCATCTTTTCACACGTAGGTGTCGGTGAAATTGATTTGACTTTTTCAGCATGTTATTGACTATTACATAAAATGGAGTTGTTCACTGATATAAGTCCAACAATCTAACATAAATCTGTATTTATACAAATCAAGCTTGCGGAATGTTGTTAGCCGGGTTAGCACTGCAGACACACTGATGGTATTTATCTCTGTTCTCTATTTGCTAGGTTTGTATATAATATCTCAAATACCGATAACGCATAAGGTAGTAAGGTAAAATAATACAATGAACGTACATAGTAATGATAATGCTTCTTTTATAACCGGTTGATGGTTTCGAATTATTCTTGAGTAAGTTTTAATTGGTGAGGCCACCTAAAAAGTTTTACTTGGCAGTTGTCTAATTGGATAATGCGAAATATATATAACACCAATAAATGAATGTTTCATATGATCTATCCAGTCAAGATTGATGTGGTCTGATGTTATGGCTCGCGAACACACGTAATGCTTGGTAACCAAACGTCCCTCAAGGCAGCTTATAAATAGCCGAGGTGCGTGATTATACAGCTGTTCTGAGAAGTTGGGAGATCGGGAATAAAGTTCGATTGTGAAATAATCAGGCACTGTGATTGACATGTACAACTTCACATAAATGTCAGGATCTATATGCCATTCCAATGATCTATGTGAGCTGTGAATTTCTCAGTGTATCAAGAATTAAGAGTTGGCGTTGCCTCTACGGTTGTTCGTTGGGAACTCCACCTTCTTCGGGATAGCCTTTCCATGTACACATTTTGTGTTATTTTGCTCGAAACGTTTCTTGCACTGTCAAATGAAATTCGTGCGTCATATGATTTCACTAATTTTCTGTATTCACAAGGATCCAGGATTGGAAACTCCATCAATATATTTCCTCACGGCGCAGGTATCTGCACATGACATGTGCACAAAAACTGTAAATATGGATTACTCCGGAACACGTCAGTATATTACTGCATAATTTCAAACAATCGTCAGTTCCATTAGGGCATTGGAAAGCGCCTTCAATATGACCCACAACCACCAACAGACCACACATTATGTCATTAGAATAAAGCATTCGTATTATTGCCATGACAACTGTCTCTCGGATGCATTACTCCACCTTGCTGCAAATATAAAACTTTATTCCACGCACGCGGTCGTCACAATTCACAATGCTCTCGGGTTATGTTGCCCGTTTGTGGTGAAGTGATTATGAAATCCCAGTGGATTTTCAAGATTAACATGTCAATATGGTGAAGAATGTTGTGGAATACGATTCTTAAAAAATGCAAAACTTTTAGAAGCAGATACATGGAATGAATGTGGAAATCGATTGTTGCCTCATTGACGCACGACTTCTGCCTGGCGTTCTAGTAAAATGTGGTGTCTATGTGGACTAAAGGCAATGTAGTTTCAAGTATAACTACGCATGAATGATTGTCACTGCAGCCAGTCAGCAGTTAAGGGTCAGCACGACTGGAGGAATTCCCTGAGACTTCCTAAACTATCTCTATATGACGTGTAGAAGATTATCATGATATAATTTGACAGAGATAAATGTTCATATTCCCGAAATATGGATATTGATAACAATATTTTCAGGTATTTTCCTGCCTAAAAATTCACAAAGTAATGGTTCTGAAAACGTACTCATTCTGTACAATGGTTATCCTGCTGTAGCGCCCGAGACTTAGATTATCCATTATCCACGTGAGTGCTGCACATTTACAGCGCAAACTTGACACTATTTTGCTGTCAAGCCAGAATTCCAAAGCATATGGCTGCATTGACTTTTTGGTCCACTTTGCTGGCTTGACCCTCTGTCTGCAGAGCCACCAGTGCGTGACCACTGGTCTGAGGTCTTGAGTTTTGTGCATTGAGTCATGCTTGGTTGTTTTGAGGAAAGGGTCAATCCTGCAATGTGGACCAGAAAACCAGTGCAGCCATGTGTTCTGGGATTTTGGTAGAAGAGCAAAATATTGTCAACTTTGCACTGTCAATGTACAACACTGCCTTGGATAATGGAAAAACTGAGACTCGGGCGCTATAGCAGGATACCCATTGTGCAGTGTGAGTGGCATGAATATTTTGTTATTTTTAGTGCAGGATGTACCTGAAAATATTAATATCAATATTTTGGAAACATGAATATTTATATGTGTCAAATTATATCATTATTATCTTCTACACAGCATATAGAAATAGTTTGGGAAGTTTCAAGCATCTACAATGACCGGATTCTCAGAAATGTCAGATTTAAATTTTGAAGTAGACAACAATTTGCAGGGCAATTTCTCAGTCGGACTGACCCTTAAACCATGCTGTTTAACTAGGATTGCACTCTTTCTGGGTGCTGAAATTTGATCTAATATGAAGTGCCCAGCTAGTCTCTAAACTGCTACGACAAGGATATGTTTTACCAAGACTTATCGCTGCGTTTAAGAAATTCTATGGACGTCATCATGATCTGGTGGATAAATACAGCAAATCCATGTCTGCCATGCAACTAGATCTATTTTCATGTTAATTTTGGGGAATTCATGACGGGTGCCACTAGTGGGACAGGAAATGCTCACTCTTTCCGGAACACCTGATTTCACCTCCTGATGGCCATTTTGGGGGGTTCATGAGTTTCCTTGTCGTTTTCGTTTTCTCTCGCTTCGTGTGCCTGATGTTACTTTCTGTCCCCGGACTGTGAGATTGGATCACGGACCCTGTTTTGTTTGCTCACTTCGTATGCCTGATATGACTTTCTGTCCCCGGATTATGAGATTGGATAACGGACTCTGTTTTGCTCGCTCGGAATTTTGGGGAATTCATGACGGGTGCCACTAGTGGGGCAGGAAATGCTCACTCTTTCCGGAACACCTGATTTCACCTCCTAATGGCCATTTACGGGGGTTCATGAGTTTCCCTGTCATTTTTGTTTTCTCTCACTTCATATGCCTGATATGACTTTCTGTCCCCGGACTATGAGATTGGATAACGGACCCTGTTTTGTTTGCTCGGAATACTTGATACTGGGTATTGATTCCACGTCTATTGATTAATATGTGTCTCCATATATCACGTAATTTAACAATATGACAATTTTTTAAAACTCAAAATCATAGGATTTCACATGTTAACCAATTTCAGGTAATCACACCTCCATCTATCCATCTATTCCATGGAGTTTGTATCGGATTTTCAATTTATTTTCATAGGTTGTTGGGCAGTTGTATACTAATTCCATCAGGTGTACAGTAGAAACAACTACATTTAGCTCACTGTATGCACCTGATGACGTCAGTGTGTCTTTGGATAAACTATTTGGTCGGGCTTTGTTTCTATTGCAAAATGTTGTATTTTACATTAATTTTGTTATTAGCATCATCAAAAATTATTGGTGGTAATAGATTGATACTTACACTCGCTATAGAGTCTGTAAGTCACGTGCCATCACGGTGTCATTCTGGTGACCAACAAACATACACCCAGTATGCACATTTTGTTTAATATGAGTAATACTCAATTTATAACTCCAATTACTCAGGTAACACAAAAGGTGTATATTTGTTGGTCACCAGAATCACACCGTGACGGCACGTGATTTACAGACCCTATTTCATATTTATAGTCGCGGAAATTTGTGTGTAACCAGGACACCCATTGTATCATATACAGTATATATAGTCGCGATACAATTGTGGTTCTTTGTTCACCACGTTAATTGATCAGGGTTAAGGTATATCTATATTTATATATTTACATTTATATTTCATACCTGATTTGAAATAAAAATCATAGCTTAGTAACCCAGGAGATATACCGACCACAACAACACTGTGGATTAGCTTTTGTTCTTGCACTGAAGAAAAATGCAATATATGCTGATATATTGCAAAAGAGTGTATGTAGAAAGCGCAAGTTTTCCCGGAATTTTCGTGGTCATTCTATCCGGAAGATAAATTTGTGGACTGTTCTCTTGGTCCGGGACTTCTCTCTATTCCAGAAGTTAAGTTCTCTGTTATCATAATGATGTCAGATATGTACACATATATCATGTTTTCAACTGACATTGTCAGAATCTATATATCAGGTGTTCTATTGCCATTGTCAGAGTTTTTGTATATCAGGTTTTCTATTGCCAATTTCAGAATTTCTATATATCAGGTTTCCTATTGCCATTATCAGAATCTCTATATATCAGGTTTTCTATTGGCGTTCTATTGGCTATTGGTATTGGCGTTTTATCATGTTTTCTATATACATTGTCAGAATTTTCATTTTCATCATGTTTTCTATTGACATTGTCAGAATTTCTTTTTATCAGGTTTTCTATTGACATTGTCAGAATCTCTTTATATTAGGTTTTTATTGACACCGTCAGAATCTTTAGTGATCAGGATTTTTGTCAGTATCAGTATCTGTATATATCAGGGTTGGCTTATCATGATGCATATACTTTTCAATTCAGACATACATGTATATATCGTGGTTATATAATTCATAGTTAATCATAATCTTTTCTTAACCACTAGCCGATATATCATCACATTTGGGTCGCTCTCAGCACTATTGTCAAGATTGCACACACAAAACTGACCCTGTTATCAGGTTCCTTTCTTTGGACATTATTCCAATGGGTCGACTAGCTTACAAGCTCTGTCTTGCTCCCCACACATCAGAGCAAAGCTCCAACCTTTTCAGCTAAGGTAACATTTCTAATCACATCAACCTGATAGCTCATCACACCTTTCTGGGTTTTATTGTGATTGCCAGGGTCATGGAATGAATTGTTTCCTTGGTGTATGTTTCTATTCTGTACAGACGAAAATTATAATCTTTGTTCAGATTATATGTTGGCTGAATGTGTAAAATGGATGAATATGATTGGAAACCAGTCGGGTTAGCTAACAAATGTATTACGTCTATGAGGCATGCCTGCACAAAAATAGAAAGTCAGTTATAAAAATATGTTCTAAATAAGTATACTTTATTTACTGCATTGTGAACTTTCACAATTTGGGTACATATAGAGTACATATAGTTATGGAACATCATGCACATTAAACATTGTCGCATTGAATATGAGCGAGGAACATTAAAAAATAGCTCTGAAAACCCACACAGTGATTTATTATTTTGGCGCATTAGTCTCTTGCATGCTTGCTGTCTGACTTTGATCAGCAACTGGTCTATTGGCCAGACGAAGGAGTACATACAATGTTATTTCAATGAATGTTTTTTCGACCGTCTCACGAGACAACATTGCATATTATATACACAATTATATATCTGCCTCTCTGTTGAATGACTGACAGAACTCGACCAGAACTATAAGATAATATCCTGATATTTGCCTGTGTAGGCCTACCATCCAAGATTTACAATAACATTTCTGTGGATCAATGACACTGGAGAATCTCGATATAGCAGGAATCTTGCTGTGTCCGGGATGTTTACATAAAGGTCATTTGATAATACGTCTGCTCTGTGTGAATTGTTACTCAATCTACAGGGTTTTGATAGCGCTCAGGTGTGAATTACTCACATTTATATACAGATTTATTTTACCGATTTATTTTAAGTAATCCAATCTTTATGACTAAATTTGCTTGGTTTGTTATTCATTAGATATATTATACAGATTGATATTGGAGATAATGTTCTTCATCTAGGGCTAATTTATGTCACAAATGTGATTTAGATTGTTTCTCATTCGCTTAAATTGGCTTGGAATTCTCATCGTGACGATTGATGTGCAGTCTCTGAACTTTCGTATGGACGTCATTCTATTAACTAAAATTCTATGAACGTCATCACGATCTGGTTGGTAAATACAACTCTCTCACTAGTGCAACAATACCTATTTGCATATGTTTTTTTGGAATTCATGACGCGTGTCATATGTGGGACAGGAAATGTTTCATTCTGTCCGGAAAACCTGATTTCACCCCCTTATATAATGGAGGGTCCCAAAGTTCCATACAATTTTCTCGAGTTTTCCTGGTACTGGAATTTGAGGACTCGGCTTTGTTCACTCGGAATACTTTGTACTTAGGTATCGGTTCCATGTTCATGGAAACGCCAATGCATTAAAGTTGGAATCTATTTTAAAATCAGCCAAATTTAGCTTTCTTGTTTGTCACGCAAACTTGAAAGTACATATCGAGATAGTCGGGAATATACAGGAAATATGCACGGTCCAACAACAGATATTTAGAAAATTGCCGTTAATCGTGCATGAAAACAGTGGATAGAGAATGATCGGCCTGTCTACATTGCCGGTTGCTACAGTATCTAGACAAATACCAATGACGTCATGAGACTGTGTGTTGAACTCGCCCGCAAGGCGGACCGCTTTGAGGAAGAAATTGATGCGAGATTGACTGGCCCCAATGTGAATCTTGATTTGGCAAGTTGATTTAAGCACGTTATACGCATTTCAGACCCAAATTTGTATGATTTCTCATTCTATGGACAAAATAAAGCTACCGTAGAATGAATAAATTTTGTCAATTCTAAAAGTGATTATTGCTTTAAAGACATAGTAGCATGCCGATGAAAGTGCTTTTCATTTAGTCCATCATGAATAGTTATCTGTAAATTCGAACGGATTTTACAAATACAATCAATAGGTTTCGAGATATTGAATCAAATAGGCACTCCTTCCGTAAATTACCGAAGATTTTGATCACGATTTTAGTATGGGTCACGTGGTTGGTGACGTCAGTTGAGGCAGAATTGAAAGTACATGTAGCCAGCAAGGTAAACTGCATGTCGCATATTGATTCTCGTTGTGTATGTTTGACAATTCAAGTGAACGGGTGAGAGCACATTTTGACTCAACTGACGTCACGATTACGGAAACTGCCGAAGCTATTTTTTCATCGGCATGAGAAGGCGATTGCAATACTGGCTCAATATACTCGATTATATATCGCTGTTATTAATTACCAATTAACGCGAACATCTTTTTTAACACAAATGTCCACAATGCCTTTATCTGAACAGGAATAAAGCCATATAATGGTACCTTGCTACTATGACTTTAATGATTCCTGGGTATTCATACAGATATCGTACACAACATGACTTACGTGAGGATCCATTCAAGTCAGGACTGATTTTGTCTGATGTTATGAATCACAGACATTCGTGTAATGTTTGGTAATCATACATCACTCAGGGCAGTGTTTAAATACACTATACAACAGTTTCGGGAAATCATGTGGGTCTGCAATATAGATCGATCGCCATTTATTTAGGCGCCGTGAATAACATGACCAACTTTGCACATATATAACCCTAGAGTGTATGTAATTTCAGAATGAAGCATATGAGATGTAGCTGTTCTTGCAGTCTCAACGGTCATGGCGTTATGAGTGTCACGGAATATATAGGAAAAACGAACTATATATTAGTGATTCCGTGTGCTGGCTCATGAAAACATTTGTGATCATTGCTGTGTTTATGATAGTAAAAATTATCTTTATAGGCATTAATCAGAGCATTCGACGAATACATTTGTAACGGAACACAAAGATGTCTGATCATGAAGGCCATGAATTCATTTATTTAAATGCAGGTTATTTCACAACACCAATAAGTGTTGATCGTACTGCAAAATATAATAATCGAAACCAATTATAAATATCCCCCCATTTCAAAACTGAATTGATAAACGCACTAACATGTCTTCAGCCATTGCATGCAACAACCCATTCAGGTAAATGTCCATTTTGTCTATGTTGGGCTTCGTTCTACGACCTTTAAATACAAAGCTATCATCAAATCGAGGACGGCCTATTATTTCTTTACGAACTGCTGTATTTTTACGAGTGGTGACACTCTGAGATATTGGCCACACCAGGCAGGTGTTCGGTAGCTATAGTAAGCCGTAATGCCATACAAGTGATATATATTTACATTAGATGATGTCCCGGTGGTTCTGAACATATACTCTACCGTTATGAGTTTGCTGTTGCTCTCTAAATCACAGCGGCGAATGTCTGCTGTTCACGCTGTCCGTATGAGAATCTACGTTGTCATTATTTAGATATTTTGTGTGATTATTGAAATCGGTATATGTTCAAAATTTTCCATTGTGAGCGGAACACATTGTAGTTCTTCAGATACATTTCATAGTATCTGACAATGCTTTGAGAATTGTGGAATCTCTCCACCATTTTCTTCGCGAAAATGGATTCTAATGGATTTTTCAATATATCAGAAACATATAATTTCCATTTTATTCGTGGAAAATAAACATATATTTCGTAAACTATTCGATTCATTATCCAGGACGAGATAGTTTGGACTCATGTGAAAAAATCGTGCTTATTTCCAGTTCCCTTTGGAGCTCGGAATTGATTTAAGTGGTTTGCTATTTTTTGGTCTCATTCCAACATTGAATGGAAAAAGAACAAAATCTCTTTCAAGTTCAGCTTTCAGCATCTGAATTCTACGACTGCCGAGATGGGCCGGTGAGTGAATATGTCGGCACAGCCTCCATAAACTCCGGATTATGGTCTTCACAAGATCCGTCTGGGAGTGTGATACCTGCATTATTTACTCCTTTTTTATGTGATCGTATGTAGGCTTTTTTATGTGGGCTCGTTCACAAAAACATAAAGTGAAGTATTCGTATGTTTGGAAATTCATTTGCAGACTGATGAGTGCCAGCCCTGAATCTAACATTTAACGGTATTTCGATTCAGGTATTTATATACAGTATCTCAGTATCCACGTGCATGAACCCAAACTAACCCACATCTATCCTTGATTGTAAGGTGTCATTATTTGAACATAAATTAAAATATGAGAGATTGCGGGTATTTGTCAAAGAAACTATTTGGGTGTAAATTTCATCAGATGTTGATTAATTTTGGTGGGTTTTCAAACTCGACACTAGCACCATACCAGCCCAAATATCTGTTATAGCAGACAATCAGTTATTAACTGGATTATGTTCGATAAATCTGTACAGAAAAAATTTTCTTGTATCTATAGAGAAGGTGAAGGTTGAATGAACGGCGATAATACACATCTATCAGCTATACGTGTAAACGAGAGCTTATTATTGATATGACCTCTCACTCGATATGATAACAAGGGTGCAATATTTACACTTGGTCAATCCACGTGAGTGGGCTACTCTAGTGTACCATACACAGTAGCCCTATACGGCTGATCCCAGTCCACGCTGTCTGCAGAGGAATTGAGGTGTTGACCGAGCCCCTCGACTGTCGAGTCCCGTCCTCCAGCCTTTCTGTCAGGGCTCTGTGACGGGTGAGAGCCAATCACTTCAGCACCTGGGGTCTCGTCCGGGTGGTAACACTGCTCTATCACACTGTCACCCGTGCTGGAGGATCAACAGACCCGAGACTCCAATCCAAGCCTCTCTATTGGATTACAGACTGGGATAAATTGTCATTGGTCAGTAATTTCCTTTGTGATCTTCAACAGGCAAACTGATTACAGCAAGCAAATGTTCTCGGTCATACATCAAAGTGCCAATACTAGTACTCCAGATATTAGATATATGGATTAACTTTTGATATCGGAAATCAATCTCTCCTCTCATTATTTATACCCGTACATTTTAACCCGTTCACTCAGTTTTGTCCGTAGTTTCACAACGGTGAAATAACGTATCATCGTAAAACTTGACACACTTCATATCAGGGTCAAACGACAAGTTTCTACTAAGTTTCAGGTTGCCAAAGTCTCATAGTTTCAAAGATAACTACAAAATTGAAGTCCAAATTGAAGTACTTAAAATGACATTCCGCCATTCAAGTGTTTCAATTGGAGTGTTGTTGATACAAATTACTGTATATTGTTATATATGATATGTTCCATCGTATAGACAATTACACCGCACACGTTATTGTCGACTCCCGTGTGACGGTGAGTAACTCTGTCAATGGATGCTGACATCATGGCGGCTGAGGTGTGAAGTGACGGGCACCTGCTCGGGCACCTGTCCGCGTGACAGGACCGTGGAAATGTTCACTATAAATACCGACAGCAGATTTATGGCGATTGTATGTGTCTGGTATGTCTGTTTCAGCATTAATTAATTCGGTTCAGTGTAGTTGACGATCTGGTGCTCTATAGGTGTGAAGAGTTTCCAAGATACCGTCTCCGATCTCTAAACACCGCAAACTTCACCAAAGTCACGAATGCATCCACTCATCGCTTATATAATCAAACATATAGCATCACAGTGTTGTTTATCTAACGTATGTATGTCAATTGGCTATAAATCAGATAGAAACAAAGGCTGTATATTGCAATGTCATAGTCAGCAATTGAACGCAGTTTCGTAGCTGCATGTGGCTCTATACTCCTATTCTAGCTTTGCTGTTTTGCGTTCTCAGCGCAATATTTAGGTATTTCTCCGCATACCTTGGGATATGTGTCATAATACTGTGTCTGATATCTCAAAATGTAAACATCTTAGCCATATACTATTTGCACATACGTCATAAACTCGAGCAATGTAGCAAAGAGAGAGAACTCCGTCAGAACCGGACGTGACTCTGCCTGGGTTTGGCCGCTCGGTGTCAAGCACAAAAACACGTGTATAAAGATTTATTGTGTAATCAAACTTGCTGCCCCCATAATCATATCTATTTGTGCTGAACACACATCGGAAACATGTGATATGTCACAGCCCAGTGCTGACTGAGAATGTTACTGAATACACGTTACACCGGGAAAAACTGATACTGCTCATTTTCCGACTGTGCCTTTACTGTGAAAGCTGACTGTACAATTACCGCTGTCTGCTGGGATCTGGCACCTAACTATCGCTAATGGTCCGTAATACGTCGGTCAGATAATATTCACACAGTGAATCACCTAATAAACTGTCATACAAAAGCTCAAGCTCTAGTTATTGGACTGACAGGGTCAACGCTGTATACATATATTGTGGATATCGTTTTCGGACACTCGATTTGACATACGCAACCATATTTGGGATCTATTTATCATATTTAAGGTGGGTAAACTCAGACACAAAATTTGTAATTGTAATAATGGTACCTAAGGACAAAAATACTGTTAAGTAAAAGGAAAACTGATCAAAAGACCAAGCTTATGACAATACAAACTTCTATTTGACCAGTCACCAGCACGTTATGTATATATACTATAATCATAATAACAACACTAGTAGCATAAAATTCACTTTGTTCATGTTAGGTGTGCAGTTTCAGTTTGATTTATATTTTTGGAACAAAGACAGAGTGAGTGTTAAATCACGCAAACTTACTTAGGGCAATCATATTTACGGTCTACCAGCATACAGCAGTCTACAAAGGTTGTTATCCCTGCAATTAGCACACAACGGAGAGCGTTACCAAGGCAACAGTACCGCGAGACCACAGTGAAGTCTGTCACACGGTCGTGTCTTGAATGTCAGATTGGGCCCTTAATTGTATACGCCGAGGTTTGGTGGCCGACGTAACAAGTAAATGTGTGTTTTCGGCCATGGTTTGGGACGTGCTGAGGGATCTGGGGGAGTTGCCATGGGCAACAGGGACGCCACACTGCCTGGTACAAGTTGTCATAGTCACAACTTACTCCGCAATATGTCAGTCTGTAAATGGCCGAAGGGTAGACTTTATAGTAATTGACAAATTTCCTCTCCGATATGAGAGAGATTTTGTGACAACTGTGAAATGTGATTTGTAAAATCTTTGCATCTGCGATTTTCGCATCTCGATGTGCTTACCTCCTTGTTCGTCAAAAGTGCTGTCATGAATTTGCCAAATGAGAAAATGATGTTAAATCGGCTGAAATACAATTCTTTACAATTTTGCATCGTAACTGTTGATTGGTATTGAAGGTGTCACTTGCAGTCAGTGAGCGGATATCCCCCTATAGGAGGATGTGTTTTGGACACTCACATTCAGGTATTTGAATACGGCTTCCTGTCTTCTCTTACATCGATATGAAACAACTATATGACATCATGTGTCATTGTAAAACACAACTGTAGGCCTATTGACAACAGCGATCAACCGCAGACACCATTGAAAGTTTCTCATCCTTCTGGTCTGTTCAACATCTACTGAATTTGACCTTACACTCTGATTGGTTTCACGGAAACACATTTTAAGCAAGATTGAGATGTCGGCCACCTGTTGGTGGCCACGTGACCAGTGACGAGAGCTCGGCGAGATTTCCGTTCGCTGACGATGTAACGCCGGCGGCGTGTTTTGGGAAAGGTTTAGGCGAGAATACCCCGTGTGTGTGTGGAACACGATACCCTCCCGGGAACCACATCACCTGGAGGCTAGTGTGGGGAGAAACAACACCTGGAGATACTCGAGTCCGGCCGCCATCAACTTAACACGAGGATAAACCGTGCCGACATCCCGCCTCGCATACCTCCGCGGTCCGAGCGGTACCTTAGCACGGAACCAAAACCTCTTTACAGATAGCCAGTGTTTTCTCAGGGCTGCTCCGTAATTAACCGGCATTTATGTGGAGAAAGAAACTAACTGCTTAGATCTACACGTTAATGTACATTATCATGTTGCATTCACTCTCATAAAATCATGTATGACTGTGAATATCAAGGTGTGAACATCATGGATCGGTGTCTTTTGTGTGTATATAATACGCTTGTAACGTGTAAAAGAGCAAAGGCTACATGTGAACAAGGCTACTGTGTTATTATGGTTAATAATTCTTTGTGCAGACGGGGTGGGTGGGCAAATATTGAATGGTTCGGCCTGAGTGCGTCGCCATTCAATTTATCTCCTTTTGAAGAAATAGTTTGCCGAAGGGACAGAATAAATATTCTTTCACTTGATAGACTTGAATGGGTCGTAGTATGGGAGTTTGGGGGACGTTTAGATGCAAAGCGAGACACACATGTCACGTGACGACACATCCTCTCAGACTTCTGTCCACAAACTGTAAGAGGAATCAAGTTCCCACAAATTGACCAATTTGTTAATTTGCCTCGGGTCAATTTGTCAGCTTCCCCAACGATTGAAGACCCTTCAATCAGCAGGTAAAGACATGAGAAGCTAGTATTAGCCCCATAAAGGCCCTGTCACGTCCCGGGTCTACCTTACAAGTGCTCTGGTCACATACGAGACCTCTTCACGCTCTTGCAAGCAAAGATAGAAGACTGCGCCATTCACATGACTCGTACACTTGGTGTCTATTTACAGGTTGCTGCTCCGCCGTGGACCGAAGGAAGAGAGTACTCCATACATCTCCATCAGACAGACGTAGATCTGAGAGACGCGCGTAGCTCAGTCGTGGTCGATCGAGAATGTGCCATAAAGAAGGGACTTAATTGGACAGATGAGTTCCTCGTTCTCCGCTCGTTCTGACCTCTCTACAGGAGACTCCAAGGTTTGACTCCCTCACTGACCACGGGATTCCACCCTCAGGGGGTGCGCTTATCTACGATAGAAACACGACTATAAGCGAGATTTCCTGGGAAGAAAACGCGGATCAAAAACGCGGGTCGACGTGTGAATACAGGCGTTGTTATCTGACCCGCAGGCACGTATCTCTGATTATTGCTCCCCAATATATTTTCCAATCAAGCGCACAGAGAGTCGAGACGAACGCGGTGATGTTGCGGAAAACTGTTGAAGACGTTTGAAACTACTAATCTTTTACACCGGGTCCTCCATCCGTCTCCCTCGCCTCACCCCCGTGTTAGTACCCCGCTCCCCGTCCCCCCGGCCCTGTGAGAGCTAGAGGTGGGGTACAGAGGGGAGAGAGAGAGGCAGGAGAACGGTCCACTGCCTCGACACCGCCCAGGCCAATAGCGACCCCTGCCACCGTTCTAGTCGATTGGCGACTGACAGAGCGCCTGTACGACAGCTTCGACACCGCAAGTGTTTTATATCACACCCAGGTCACACCATAAAACTACTTCTCCACTCCTCTGCCGTCAATTAAGTGGGCAGATGCTGGTAGTATCGAGGCAGGGCTGGCTGCAGGAAACATCATCACCACCTCGCCAGGCTGGGAATATTGCTCTGCCGTTCTCAGGAGGCATTCTGAAGACGAGAGCGCGGCTGATTCACACGGGAAGTCGCAGTGCGTCGCGTTCTTCCGTTCTTAGGGAGGAGGGAGAGAGAAGATGCACGAATATTGCGCAAGGTTGTCTGCCCGATGTGGAAAGCGTTTTTCGTTCACAGTGAAAGGATAAAAACACAAGAAATGTGAATAAAATAGCTGATAGATGCCGATGTCCCTCGGATTACAGACACCACTCTATTGATTACTCGGCGCTGAAGACGGAACACTTGCCTAAGATTTACAACTGGCCTGACAGCCTGGGGACGACTTCGGACGATTGTTTCGGACTGGAGAGGCGCCGGACGAGGTCCTGGAGTCCAGCATGCGGCCGTCGATCACTTGTAGCTCGGCCGGTCTCTGGGTCTGGCTCCTCCTCGCCCAGATAGCGGCACACTTGAGTCGCGCCGACAGAGGTGAGAACGCAAATATTGATGGACCACTTTATTACTATATTATCCAACAGGGAACTATCATTATAACTCGTATATCGTGATAATACTGATGTATAGGGTAAAGAGTACAATCTGATACGTCTTGGGTGCATTATCTCATCTAGAATTTCATCTCATCTCCAATATGATAGAAAATATTACACGATAATTAATAAACCGGGCACAATAACGGAAGGTTTTTGGGTCGATGAATGGCGATATGATATTACCCATTGAGGTGCTTGAGTGCAGGGCTCAGATCGATATCTCTGGTGCTTTATCAATGTTATGTCCCCGACAACTGATTTAGTGTATTGGTATGTGTATAATTGGTGGTCCAGTGGCCAGCGGTCATCCCGAAGTCCAGTTAATGACGCGGTCAATGAGACTCGGTGATCTCTAGGACTCGCTGTATGAATGGTCAGCTTGCTGTATGAATGGTCAGTGGTGGAGACCTTGGAGTCGTGATCAACCACACCTACATTCTGTACAACTTTCGACGGAAGGACGTACACCAGCCCCCGGGGACAGCTATATGGAATCCGAATGATCCCAGTGTTACACCCCCCCCCCCCCCCTCCCCCATGACCGGTGCCCTTGTGTCGGAGGCTGGTGACTTGTTGCTGTCGTGCTGGGGTCAGATCAATAGATGTGTGCTCACTCCGGTCACACTGTCCACTTCACGCCGCCTGCGAGCTCTTCCCGTCAAACCTGTGCTTTATAGACACCGGGTGTTTGTGGCAGGCGGAACAGGGGCCAACTCTCTAAATATTTGATGGGATCTCGTCGTATTTGTCAAACGGAACAGCGAACTTGAGCGGTTTCATTCAGTGGTGACATTTGCGAATCGGAGAGATTTTTGTCCGTCAAAATTCCGAAACCCAATCTACGTCAATCCCGCAACAATTACCCGTGGAGCTCTGGCGATTAGTCTGGGCCGGGGAGGGTGAGAATTCTCAAAGTTATCAAATGGCAACGGGCAGCAGCCGCACTAATGGTGCACGATCGAAGTCTGGCATTTGATGTCATATTTAAAATGAGGGAAGATGGATGTTCCTCCTTCTCTGCCCGACACCTCTCCACCTGAGTAACTAGCGTCAGAACCACTTCACAGAAGTCGATTTACACATCATCAAAGGTGTCCGCCCCTGGGCTGGATCAGGTGTCACCATGGATACTGATCCGTCGACACCCCATCCCCCCACCCCCGGTCTCTGGGATAAATGACCCGTGGCAGGCTGAACTGCTCAGGTGAGTGAAGTTCACCCTCGCAAACAGGTTGCCATGGTGTCGTAATTAGTGATGTGTGGTGCGATGAGAGCTGTTCGTTTCTATGACTACCAGACCCCGGGAAACACCTGGGATGTATTAACAACCGTCCTCAGTCCAAGCGATCGGCGTTCATCGGGATCGGGAGATTGGATCGCCACTCCACTAACTGCTAACAAATTGGACTGGGCAGCGGGCAAGGCACGTGTCTGCCTGGAGAGCAGGTGCGAGGGACTGGGGGTACTCGCCTGGGCGGAGGGGGGGGGGGGGAAGTATCCTGATCCAGCTGAGAACCTGATGTTCGACAAGTGAAGCAGCGTGTGACATCAGAGTGCGCATCTCTCCCAGTATCATGGGATTTGTTAACTTCAAGGGGCGAGCCTTGCGTTTGGTGATAGCTTATCAAGTGTACAGTGATAACGTTAATGGCAGAGATTTTTGTAAGTGTTGGAACACGAGCTGATAAGTGAACATGCGATAATATTACTATTTACATTATCTGACGAAATCATAACAATCTGCTTCATTGAAATAGGACTTTTTCAACATTATGGTCTTTTTGTGAAAATAGCCCAAGTTCGTGTGAATATTTTGACACATGATATCAGAGTTATTTTACGATAGTCTGGCCCAAATATGTAAACATTCCATGTCAATAAAATATGGATTGTACATGTATTTGCTTTGACATAAAACTGATCGATGCCGAAGGTGTGAGATCGTGCTCGGGTTATCAGAGAGGTGTTTTCGGTATTCAAGGGGCTCTAGAGACGATGTATCACTGTATCCAGTCAGCACCTTCGCTTTGTTCACTTGCTGAGCTTGGCACAAATTAAGTGTCAGTAAATATTGACATTGATTTGTTGTTCCTTTGAAACAGACCCCGGTATGGTCGATATATCGGCAGTGTCTCCCGCCTTGCAATTGGGACATGCACTGAGCGGCTGTGCACTTTGAAGATCAGCGCTCGGAATGTGCATGTGACAAAGAACTTTGTGATTGACCACTTTTGACACCCGCGGGGGCTTACAAATGATGAATAGATGGGACCGATAAAAAGATTGTGAACGTTCAAAAACATTATTGTAACAGCATGTATTCGGTACCCCGCGACCCGTTTCACACCATTTGGTCGCGTAAAGAAAACACCTTTTGTTGCCAAATTTGTCCTACAAGAATGTCGACTAACGAGGGAGGGATTTGACATCGTTAGCCTTCTGTCCAAGTCAGTGTGGGGTCGCGAAATACCTCGTACATGGCTTACCACTATCAATAACTCCGTTGTTATGGTGTTACATGTCTTGTGTGGAAGGCAATGCCCCGTGGCTAATATCCTTAATATGTGACAGGGATTTTCACCCGAATAAAGAACTATAACACCAAACCCAAAGATTTCGTCCCAGGACGAAAAGTGTCAAGACTTCGCTGTTAGGCACACGTTGTATATTCTCCCCTGCTAACAACAAACCAAAGATAAAAGTCTAGGTTTTGTATCGGGCACAGCGGGTGACCTCTGTTTGTTTTCAAGGTCACCTGGCCGTGAAGCGCACGTGGCACGCTACATTGAACACGAACAAATATCTTACGTAAAGTTGGAGATGCCGCCTAACTGGCCCACCTTCTGTTTGAGACTGTTTTGTTAAATTTCCTCACGTCCAAGAATAATGATGTAATCGACATTTACGTACTCCTAGTAACGGAGAACGCGCCATGCAGGAAATGTCAGTCAAGACTCGATACTGTCCAGCGCCCGTGGGAAATGTAACGTTAGCGATGATTAGATAGCAATGACCGAAATGTGACGTCTTTCTTTAGCTGTCATGTATGAGGGGAGATGAGCCTTTTGTTTACTCCACATCGCCAGCCCTCTGTGGCAGTTCTGTCGAACTGAGAAACAAAAGTATCATTAATTATTGCCTTGAGCACAGCCTCAGACCCCGGCAATTGTTGCTGTTGTCCTTCGAAATGGAACTTGGCATGGCGTTGATTTTAATCAAACCGTTTTAATTCATAGCTTAATTGTTTGCCATGCATAAATTGAATATTCCACTTAAAAAAAATGAAGAGTTATTTTATTTGCAAATGGCTATTATTATACATGTACATGCTCAACTTTCCAACTACTGTATATTCACTAATAGTTGCAGTTGAAAGAGATCGTATTCCAGTTGATGTGTCTCGCACGAGAAGATACTCAATTCCACGTGTGAATAGCGGCACTGTCAGAAATAAATTATACTTGTTTTGAAGTATTTACTAATGGAAGGGAGTAAGATGCTTGGATGTGTCCCGTTCCTTGTTTCTAAGAAGCGTGTTTCCGTACTCGAGCCTGCTGGACCTCACGTCTAGCTGTTATTCAGCTCTCTGTCTCCACTTACACACGGTCCTCGGCCTTTAATCACTCCACTCTGACCACTTGAGGAATTCTCCAGTGAAGTAGATGACTGAGTCCCTCGTGAGACCAAGGAGCGAATACACATCACTCAGTGAGGCTTACCGGGGAATGTGGCAACCGGAGCCAGGGCGAAAACGGAGGAGTTTTTCTGAGAACGAACGATAATATTTGGTGTATAAACAATAGTGGCCTCTGTATCACATACAGAAATGTTATCTTTAGTCAACGTGAGATAATTGAATTCGGAAAGTCTTCGTGTGTGTTTTCCGATTCCGTCTTCCCACTTGAGCGTGTAGACTGGGTCAGGCAATATTCCTGTTTCTATACTTGTCAAATTACATTCGACTTCAGTTTGGTTCAGTTTACAGATGACTGGGTATATATTTTTCTTGCACAAAAGGAGCGATTAAAGTTTAGCGTCTTAGCAACCAGCCACTAATTAATCTGTCCACAAAAACATCAGTTCAATCATTAGTGAGAGTAGGGATAACAAGCCTTGTTTTGACTGTCGTAACCGCCCACACGTACACGTAGTCATCTACACAGGTGCAGTTAAATTAAAGCCAGGGAATTCACTTTAATTCCGTAACCCATGAGATTAGTTTCTTTTAACGTTCAGACAACTGTACATAACTTTACATGTATTTGTGTGGGTACAATGCATTGTTTTCACAATATATACATGTAATCATACAGTGATACACAACCCTATCTTTTACAAGCATTCAGATATATATTTGTTCAGTGAACAAGAATACCGCCAATTTTTGTCTGCATACATCAGTGTATCGTTATTACAGCCAAAAATACACCGAAGCCTGCTTTGTGCGAATGATTCAATGCCGCTCCTGGTATTGTGGCTATCCGGCAATACATTCCCTCTTTATGTCCCAGACACAATGAATCTCGCAATCCAGACCAAACATTCACAGAGAACCGTGGAAGGATTTGTTCCTGGCTCAATGGAAAACTCATAAATGTGTCGGAGCAAACAGATCCCAGAGAAAACCAAGATATTGCCATCGTTATTCTTCTTATATGCTTACAAACTCTTGTAGTGGCTTACACAATAAATCTACAATAAAACTACTTCAACTTAGTATGACGTACGATATTATAACAACAGACTATGTGTTATGGTAGCGGTTGTTGTATCAGTTCATGAGAGTCCAAAGTGTATTCTACTGTATTTCACTATACAATTCTCATTTCAAATTCCATGTCTCAAACTGCGATTGAATTCGTAAGGTTGAGGGCAATCTGACATATCTATCTGTCGTATTCTGCCGTATATTGAAGCATGTTTATGTCTCCAGACCCCGCCTGTCAGGATGAGCGGCCATCGCTGTGTCGCAGGATTGGTACAAGATTTCCTGCCTCCAAGTGCTACAAGAAGTTCGATGAGTGTTGTGACACCTGCACGAAACTACTCACCGACATCCCTGGTAAACTAATATTTGGCTTTATCTATCAATACCCAGAACATAGTGTGATTCTCAATACACGTTTTATTCGCGAGCTTTTGTTCGATATTGTTGTAGTAATGTCCGAAATGCACTGATATGCTATACTGTAGTGCTGAGTGTACTAGAGTTAAAAATAAACACTAGATATATAAAGGGTTTCACTCACTAACTTCACACGATTTTCACATAAACACGTGGTCTTCAGCCTGGAGAACTCTATAACTCGTCGTTAATGTCTAATTTACGTCACGGCAGGATGTCCGTTTGGAGATCGGGTCAGCGGGTGCGGCTCGATAGGAGGTGATCGTCCAGTGTCCGACTGCTACGCCGAAAACGCCACCTGTTGTGGGACTTGTTCAGAGTTCAGTTCAGGGACACCTGGTGAGTTACCCGCAAACTACGGGGTCACCTCTCTGGTTCACATGACAATAAAAATTAAATTCACCTAGTGCACTAGTCCATGCTCCGAACGTTGGATAATATATCTCATGTTCATAGCATGGACTACTAATGCACCATCACTCCACAATCATTACTGCATGTTATGACCTCGGTGACCGTACGACCTTGTAATCCTAGGTTGTGAGTTCGGGGACCGGCTAACCACGTGCAGTGACATCGGGATACGATACTCTGTGTCGTCCTGTTACCAAGAGGAACAGCAATGCTGTGACACGTGCTCACGCTTCCGGTCAAACATCCCAGGTAAAGAAACTAATCAATCTGATCAAACGATGGTAAATCTGGCAAACTCTTCCACTACTTTTTTTACACTATATTATCTCAATGCATTCTCTGAATTATATGTAGTAATACCAATAAATACATACAGTTTAGTAGGATTCCCATTACGAATATACGTCTTAATGCGGTTTTGTGTGTCTATTCCAGGGTGTGAGTACGGAGACCGGGAGAATTGGTGCTCTCTGATTGGGGTTGAGTTCTGCCAGTCTGACTCGACCTCGTGTTGTTCCACGTGCGCTCAACTCCTCTCCACCTCTGCGGCACCGCCAGTAAACGTCACCATGACAACTACGATATCAGGCCAAGTCAACCGTGAGTTTCCTATAAATGTTGGTCCACTTGACGTGAGAGGGAACCTGAGCAATCACGTATATTGACCACGAATAATAGGCCTAATAATGATGATAATAATTCGAATATATTTTTACAACAAAGTCATGACCGGTTTTACGATTTACTTGTAGTGAAGCATTGTTAAACTAACGAGGGACTCGTTATTATTTCAGATGAGACGAGCGTTCAGATGACATACTCAGGTTCACCGGGCAGACCTGAGAGCAGTCCTGATGTGGCGCCACCAACTTCCAGCCCCCCTTACACACAACATTCCAGCCCAGTCACATTACCCTCAAAGACTGCAGATCTCAACTCCACGAACAGTATAGTGGACAAAAGTCCTAATAAAACAAACAGTTCAGACACACGCGACCGTGACGTCATATGTTATAATGTCACAGGACACAGGATACGTCACAGCAAACATGGCGGCCGCCATAGGTCGAGAGGTCACGGACGGCCGTTATGTGTCAACGTGACATCACCGGGAGTCCCGGATGTAACCAGCACCAGCGAGCCGCTGTGGCTGATCATCTCCAAGGGGATGCCGCCGCAGACGTCCACAACCACACCCTCCCCAGCCCGGACCGTCAAACCGGACCGGAGTATCCCCGACCGGGAGGCGGGGGTGACAGACTGGGAGGCGGACTCCACCACACCCAGACTGGGCAGCGGCTGGCTGGGAGAGATGGATTACCAAGAGGTATGGTCTCATTCACTTGGCAAATTGCTCGTTTGATAAAATCCTTATTAAGTATCATAGCAATTATACCATTCACAATCACCATGATTACCATAGTGACATCTTTAAATATTAGCCTAATGCTTTAATTCAACCAAATTGAAAAAAAAAATACAGAAAAACACTTACATATATAAACGTAGTATATTCCTGTTTTCTTTTTGCAGGATCATATGTCAAGTTATAATTCCGCAAGTCATCATTCCAAAATATCCATGTGCTTCATGCTACAGACTTGTGTGATGTTGTTCTGGTCTCGGTCCTCCTAAAACACGTGTTTTTATTGTTGTTGGGTAAACTCCGGAATAATTCCGTAACCTTATCATGCCATGTGATGTGTTGTCAGTGATAAATAGTTTACACGGGATCTAAACCGTTCTACGGCAGTCTACCGGTAGGCCTAGTTTACAACTATCATAACGTTCTCCCGCCAACAATGTATCGTATTTATCATAAAAATGTTGAAATTTTTATTATCATAATGTCACATTATTGTCACCTCGATTACTTCTAAGCAATAATAATTTCACCAATATTTTCACTGGGGTATTAGACAAATTATGAATATTTTGCATTTGTATCAGTTTGATTAGCGTATGTGCCATAATATTACCATGTGTTTCTGTGATTCAAAGCTGGTTGTCTTGATAAATGTTTTATGTTTGAATGAAGTTTATGGGTAAGAAGTAGTATGTATTGTCTGAAAGTTCTGCTATAAGCTGTGTGGTGGATTGATATTGTTTGTTTTGTTGTACAGTGCCAAAGTATGCAATGAGAGTTGTTGAATAAAGTATAATTTGTTATTTTAGTATTTCTCTGGTTGTTGTTTCTTAAATCAGAATCTGTTAGATGCATAGATCCAAAAAGTGTTTTATATAACACAAAACATCACATATGATTATAACCATATGAATTTTGTGGTGAATACTCAAAATGTCCATGGAGAAGGTGATTATGTTTGACAGACGATAGATTTTTTGGGGCAATGGTAAAATGAACTAGACGTTCCCCAGTCACTGCCCACCGCTGGGGTGTATCCCCCGTAGCCCTATCATCACTGTCTCGCCATATGTATTGGTGCAGAAATAATAGGATTGCCCAGTTAGTGGGTGTTACAGTCAAAACTCAGCTATTTTTATTGAACTTATTAATTATCTCCAAATAATTTTCTGAAAAGTTTGTCAAAGGATCCTTTCTAAATCCCCATCATTATTGATGAGTTCAATATCCACATACATCAACTAATTAATGTTTTTATTAAAAGAAAAGAAGCCCCACTGAAGAAATTTAGTCTAATAATAAATGTTTCTCATCTCAACTACTTCATTGTGAACAATAATAAATATTGAAATTTAGGCTAACTAGTAGTGTTCAACATTACTACATACACGAAATATCTCCTGGACAGAAATTTCTCCTCGTTGAGCCCAATAATAAATGTGTCTTAGTTATCTTTATTGTGCTGTAATGCAAAATTCAAGTTAACTTATATCAATGATACTACAGATCTAGAACCACTACTACACAGAACCTTACGTTATGGTGTCCAATAGTAAGTGTTTCTTGACGTAACTACTTGTATTTTATCAGGTAATAGACTTAACCACTGAAACTAATGTCAGCTTCATTGATTTGTTGTTTTCACCAAACACATCAGTTCTCTATTCTGAACAAGAATCCAGTGCCACTTGCTCAATAATATACATGTTTTCGGCATGTCAAAGTGGATATTTCAAATGTTCGTAAAAAGTTACACTGTTAACCATATTAATATGTATTTGGTCATTCTGAAAAAAAAAAAAAAAAACAGTAGGCATTGACAGCTTTGAGTATGTGGTCGTCATTCATCGAATAGAACCTCTCACCTATAGAACCACTAAGCGCAAAATATGTCAGCAATAGATCAATTTAGTTGCTATGGCGACCAAAATCGATAGGCGTCGTGACCTTACCATCATGTATGTCCATATAAGAACTGATGTGATCGGGTGAGATCAGCGGCATTCACAAAGAAATTTCTTCCTACGCAGACGCGGCGCGACGGACACAAATCCATAGTATCCTCCTAAATTTGTTCGAGAATACAATAAAATTTGAATACAAGAGCCGTGATTTCACATTTTACGATACACTATTGATTGGAAATCAATCGATGTTAGAGTGCACTTGTGCAGCAGGATCAATCATAGTAATATATGATTGGCTAGAATAAACAAATGCGGACATATATATCTATACCGATCGATCTGCAGTATACCGCGAGTATTGAGTATTGACCATGGACAGGTTCAATGTCTGCTGTGGTCTATACCCGGTCTGACCGCGAGCTGTGGCTGTGGAGTATACGACTGTGTTCCGGATTGAGCATGTCGAGGCTACCGTTGTTTCTGGTGCTCCTGACTCTCACCACTTGGCCGGCAGTCTCCAGGTCTATACCAGACTACAGCGACTTTGAGAACAACGACTACGACGAGGATTTCGACGACGATGACGAGGGAAATGACGACGACGATAACGAGTTCGGTTTTGGGGACGTTTACGACTTTGGGGACGAGGAGGAGGATGATGATGAAGGTCCTCCTCACCTGAAACACGACACCAAACAGCCGGCGCCCACGGCCAGGAGGGCCCGCAAACCCAGCGAGCCACTCTTCCAGGATGACCTTCACTCGCCCCGTTCCAAGGTCAGGGTCGGCCTGCAGTCAGACGGCGACCAGCTGGCGTACGACCGGAGCTACAAGACGAGGGCCCGCGGCGAGTCAGCCTCGCGCGACGGGGCCGAAAGCACCAGGGCCTACACGAGCGACCGTGGTGACGTGGCACGCGCCTTCAACCGATCCTTTCGCCAGGATGCACTGCGCAAGTCGCCTTTCGATGCCGAGGCTCCTGAGTACCACAGCGCCGCCAGGGACAAGCTGAGATACAAGGCCGGGGCGTATTCCGACGAGGAGGGTACACAATACCACAGCTCCAAGGCTCACCCGGCCCGCCACGGAATAGCCAGGGACCCTGTGGACCGGCTCCAAGACGATAGCCGATACACAGTGGAGAAGTCTTTCTACCAGAACGAGGATGTTAACCAGGACGACGGACGTTACACGACCCTGGCTTCGTACAGAGAAGCCAAGCGAGAGAAAGATGGATTGCATTTCTACAGCAGTCACGTCAGTCAGGTCTGACGGTCTAGGACGTGTGCACCCGATGACCTCCACCTTGAGCTTGATAATACGCTGATGTTAGTGTCATATTTTTAAGTTCTCGGCATTGCCAATAGATTGTTCTCGGCAATCCATTGGCATTGCTTTGTATCTTTCCTCTGTCCCCGTCAAATTCCTTGCAATTTTGCCCCAAAAAAGTATAGTTCTTTTTTGCTTTCGCAAATTTTTTTCCAGACAAAAATGTTGGACCTTGACGGATATTTTCTCAAAATCTGTCCTTTCTTTATAATTGATGCATACGACTCCCGGTACATATGTACGCTTGTGGTGTGTATAAAAGTTTCGTTGCCCTTGAATCGCCGGTCTGAGCGTGTCGGCATTTTTAATTTTTCGACAGCTAGGCGAAAAAAACTGTGTTGTTCTGCAATGAATTTATTATTTCGCGCCTTTTCCAGCCGAATCTTTTCAAGACATTTTCTTCATATTGGAAGCACCGTAGAAGCTACATGGAGTAGTCTCCTAGAATACTTCGAGATAAAACTCAAATATAAGCACATTTAAATGGGAAGTCACATAGTGATGTCAGTGGTGTCCTTGAATTTGACCTTCAATGGCCTTGCAAAGATGTTGGTGGAGAAAAGGGACCATGCGGTCGAATCGTACTCATATTGTCGCCATTATTCAAATTGCAGTCAATCTGAATAAATTTATTCTAAATTACTTGTTTATCGACATTAGTTTGTACAAACATATCCCAGGAGAAATGTTGTACATCTGAGTGGGAAACAGCGATTTGAACAGTCTCTTCATAAATCTGAATGGGGAACACTGATTTGAACAGTCTGTTGTCGACTGAACAGCAACTTCTTATTATTACCAGTTACCGTAATGTTACATGCAGGTTTGATCCAAAATACTATGACGCTATTTACAAGCGCAGTGAACTCGAATGGAAACTACGGAAGCCCATTAGGGCCACACAACTTTTTTTTACTGGTGAAATCTTGAAATTTCAAGAAAAAAGTTGAATTTTCCAAGAAAATAAATTGAATTTTCAAGAATAAAAGTTGAATTTTCAAGATTTAAACTTGAATTTTCAATATTTAAAAGTTGAATTTTCAAGATTTAAACTTGAATTTTCAAGATTTAAACTTGAATTTTCAAGATTTAAACTGGAATTTTCGAGATTTAAACTTGAATTTCCAAGATCAAAAGTTGAATATTCAAGACTAAAAGTTGAATTTCCAAGAAAAAAAGTTAAATTTTCAAGATTAAAAGTTGAATTTTTAAGTTTAAAAGTTGAATTTTCAAGATTTGAAAATTCAAATTTAAATCTTGAAAATTTGACCTTGAAAATTCAACGTTTCAAATCATGAAATTTCAAGTTTAAATCTTGAAATTTCGAGTTTGTTCAAATCTTGAAAATTCAAGTTTAAATCTTGAAATTTCAGGTTTAAATCCTAAAATTTCTACTTCAAATCTTGAAAATTCAAGTTTTTTCTTGAAAATTCAATTTTTTTTTTTTGAAAATTCAACTTTTAATTTTGAAAATTCAAGTTTTAATTTTGAAATTTCAACTTTTTTCTTGGAATTAAAAAAACAAATTTAAAAAAAGTCGTGTGGTCCTAATGGGCTTCACTAGAAAACAGGCCGGACTAAAATGACATTAACACTGCAAATCATGGGCTCAAATGGTCAATGACGTTTTCTATTCGTGGTCCGCAAAACTTGTGCAATGGAAGTGGTCCGTTTCTTCAAACACTGAGGAAGGAGCATTTAGCTTGTTGATATTGTATATTGTAACGATTTTAAGCCGAAAATTGTGTTCGGCCAAGTTTTATTGCCTGTTTGTTAATGATATATGTGGTTACATGATGTTTTACGGTCGTTAGATGAATTTTAAATTGATTCTAAGTGTTATATACGATTATCAAAGTTCGGGTATTTTTCGGCTGCTTCGGTTGCACTTCGGCTGACATCAGGCCTTGGTGGTCAAAATACGCGATTACGTAAAAGTGCTCCGAAATGGATACACAACAATGCATATTGTTACGTGGCAATCACTGATTGGTTATCAATCATAAAAAAAAATTCGGCTAGAAAAGTAGGTTCTGATTGATTGGGGTGGGTCACGTGACACCTACCCCGAAATGTATAAATACCGCCGACTCGGAGGAGTCCGTGCCTTTTGACCCTGGGACACATCGCGGTACAGCCGAATTCTCAACTATTTCAACCGACTGTATGATTCGTCAATAAACCTTGAATTGTTGCCGAGAGTTGATCCTTGAGCAGGCCCAGCCGACTCTGTGTTCGGGTATACAGATAATATTACAACCGAAGTGAACTTGGAGAATTTATAGAAGTAAAGTCAAATGGCCCAAGTATCATACACTGCGCCTTCCTCTATATTCAATAAGGATTGAATAGGTGACAGACGGATTGAATGGCATTCATTTAGTAGACGAGTAGTATTAAGGCGCAGTCTATGATACTTGGGCCAGTCAAATAATCAAGTAATCGAAGTAATGACAGAAAATCACTGGAAGACCAGTTGGGTTGAAATCAAAGCTGATAACGTCTGAGATAGCTGTGAACCCAAGCTATCAACCGAACTTACAATCGAAGAAGAAGAGGTCGAGAGAAGAAGCCGAACACCGAACTACATGATAGGTGATCACTACTTCGGGAACAATAGCAGCGGCAGACCCGAACGCGCTACCACCGAGACGGCCTGCAGCCGGAGCATCGTAGCTTCCTGAAGTACCCTACCTGAGTCAACTGAGACGGCCTGCAGCCGGAGCACCGAAGTCTCCCGAAGTGCCACTGCAGCCGAAGTTCCAGAGACAACCGAGACAGTCTGCAGCCGGAGCACCGGAGTCTCCCGAAGTGCCACTGCAGCAGAAGTTCCAGAGACAACTGAGACGGCCTGCAGCGGAGCACCGGAGTCTCCCGAAGTGCCACTGCAGCCGAAGTTCCAGAGTCAACTGAGACGGCCTGCAGCCGGAGCACCGGAGGCTCCCGAAGTGCCTGTGCAGCCGAAGTTCCAGAGACAACTGAGATGGCCTGCAGCTGGAGCACCGGAGTCTCCCGAAGTGCCTGTGCAGCCGAAGTTCCAGAGGCAACCGAGGCCGCCTGCAGCTGGAATACCGGAGGCTCCCGAAGTGCCACTGCAGCCGAAGTTCCAGAGACAACCGAGGCCGCCTGTAGCCAGAGCACTGGAGTCCCCTGAAGTGTCACTGTAGCCGAAGTTCCAGAGACAACCGAGACAGTCTGCAGCCGGAGCACCAGAGTCTCCCGAAGTGCCACTGCAGCCGAAGTTCCAGAGACAACCGAGGCCGCCTGCAGCTGGAATACCGGAGTCTCCAGAAGTGCCACTGCAGCCGAAGTTCCAGAGACAAGCGAGACGGCCTGCAGCTGGAGCACCGGAGTCTCCCAAGTGCCCCTGCAGCCGAAGTTCCAGAGACAACTGAGACGGCCTGCAGCCGGAGCACCGGAGTCTCCCGAAGTGCCCCTGCAGCCGAAGTTCCAGAGACAACTGAGACGGCTTGCAGCTGGAGCACCGGAGTCTCCCGAAGTGCCACTGCAGCCGAATTCCAGGAGCTACCCCGAGAACCAGCAGCCACTCAACGGCCGTCTCTATGACACTCAGTTGACCCGAAAAAATCGACCGCTAGAACCGTTACAATATCATATGTCAGTGACCGTTTGGTCCCTATTTATTCTTGTAGGCCTATCAAGAGTATGTTTGTATCAAATACGTCCGACAATTAAATATCCTCATGATAGATGGATTATGTGCTTGATTTTGTGCTCGAGACAACTGGTAATAATAGTATTAACATGTATTTATAAGGCTTTGAGATGATTCGAGTCCCTCCTTGGCTGATTCAAAGCCCTTTATGGTTTTGAAGCCCTCGCTAGCGCTCGGGCCTCAAATGAACCATGTCGGGTTTCAAATCCTCCAAGTCGGGCCTCAAATCATCTCAACGCCTTATAGATACATTTTATTGTTATATTGACGGTGGAGAACACTGATTTGGACAGTCTGTTCTCCATTGTACAACGATTCGTTATTGGCAGGAAATAAAATTCTATCAGAAAGTAAAAGTTTGCTTCAACAGAAGAATTTCATTGTTATCTTTTGATCAGTATTTCAATTTGTACATAGATACTTGTACCTGTAAATGTGTTGACTTTAAATGTGTCCACTTCGGATATGTTCACTCCGGGATTGATTAGATTAGTTATCAACACATAGCCAAACACATGGTGATGCAGAAAGCTGATTTATTATGTATTCTGATAGAGTAAGCATAATACACATGTATCACACACAACGTGTGAATTAGCCATGAGTTCGTCTGAGAAATTTGAACTCATTGCGATAAACACAAAACAAATAAACCTTGTATTGTAAATAGTCAATAAAAAATAACACTAACAGTTACAGATAACACATCTTTTAGTATCACAAAGATCGCATGTAAATAAAAAATCCATCAGATCTTTGTCGTATTAGTAAGCATTGAATAATAACTTGAAAATAACAATCTCTATGAAAAACAGAAAAAAAAAAACAATAAATGGTGTCATAGACCTCATCACCACATTACCTCACAAAAATATTGAAAAACCCTAGTCACGCCTTGATGCCTCACAACATGATGAAACAAACCTCAGAATACTAAAGAAATGAGGTTATTGATACTTACAACAACACACCTGATAACCACAAAACCTTACAACAATGATGAAAAAAAACCCGTAATAGCTTACAACATGGTGAAACAAACCTCAGAATACTAACGTATTGACACAACAATATTGAAAGACGCTGGTGATCTTGAAACCTTCTGAAAAATATGGTAAAGGAAACCTCGGAACAGTGAGGAATTAATACTTACAACAATGGTGGAACAACCTGGTAATCTCAAAACCTTACAACAATGATGAAAAAACCTAGGTCACCGAAATGCCTTACAACAATAATGAAACAAGCCTCATAATACTAAAGAATTTACAATAATGGTGAAAAACCTGGTAATGATAATGCCTCAGAACAATGGTGAAACAAACCTCAGAATATTAAAGTATCGATACTTTACAACAATGGTGAAAGACCCTGGTAATCTTAAAACCGTATAACAACCGTGAAACAAACCTCAGAATATTAAAGTATCGATACTTTACAACAATGGTGAAAGACCCTGGTAATCTTAAAACCGTATAACAACCGTGAAACAAACCTCAGAATATTAAAGTATCGATACTTTACAACAATGGTGAAAGACCCTGGTAATCTTAAACCTGTATAACAACCGTGAAACAAACCTCAGAATATTAAAGTATCGATATTTTAATACGGTGAAAACCGTATATTAAGAACGGTGAAAAACTCTGGTAATCTTAAAGCCTTATAAAAATTGTGAAACAAACCTCCGAATATTAAAGCATTGATACTTATATTAAGGTATTGATACTCACAACAATAATATAAAATACCTTGGTAATCTTAAAACCTTTTTTTTTAAAAAATGGTGAAACAAACCTCAGAATACGAAAGCATTGATACTTTACAACAAATGGTGAAAGATATTGGTAATCATAAAACCTTATACTTACAACAATGGTGAGAGACTCTGGTGATCTTAAAACCTTATTTAAAAGAATTGTGAAAGAAACCTCAGAACAATAAAGTATTGATTCTTGCAACAATAGTGAAAACTTGGTAATTTTAATGCCTTACCATAATTATGAAACAAACTTCAGAACACAAAAATATTGAAAGACCCAAGTCACTGTTATGCCTTACAACAATGTGAAAGAAATTGGTCACCGTAATACCTCACAACGATATAGAAGGCCCTGGTCAACGTAATGCCTTACAGCAAAGAACCTGCTCACCGTAATACCTCACAACAATGTGACAGACCCTGGTAAACGTAATGCCTTACAACAATGTAAAAGAACCTGGTCAACGTAATGCCTCACAACAATGTAAAAGACCCTGGTCACCGTAATGCCTTACAACAATGTAAAAGAACCTGGTCAACGTAATGCCTCACAACAATGTAAAAGAACCTGGTCAATGTAATGCCTCACAACAATGTAAAAGAACCTGGTCAATGTAATGCCTCACAACAATGTAAAAGAACCTGGTCAATGTAATGCCTCACAACAATGTAAAAGAACCTGGTCACCGTAATGCCTCACAACAATGTAAAAGAACCTTGTCAATGTAATGCCTCACAAGAATGTAAAAGAACCTGGTCAATGTAATGCCTCACAACAATGTAAAAGAACCTGGTCAGTGTAATGCCTCACAACAATGTAAAAGAACCTGGTCAATGTAATGCCTCACAACAATGTAAAAGAACCTGGTCAATGTAATGCCTCACAACAATGTAAAAGAACCTGGTCAATGTAATGCCTCACAACAATGTAAAAGAACCTGGTCAATGTAATACCTCACAACAATGTAAAAGAACCTGGTCAATGTAATGCCTCACAACAATGTAAAAGAACCTGGTCAATGTAATGCCTCACATTAATGTAAAAGAACCTGGTCAATGTAATGCCTCACAACAATGTAAAAGAACCTGGTCAATGTAATGCCTCACAACAATGTGAAATACCCTGGTCACCGTAATACCTCACAACAATGTGAAATACCCTGGTCAATGTAATACCTCACAACAACGTAAAAGAACATGGTCAATGTAATGCCTCACAACAATATGAAATACCCTGGTCAATGTAATACCTCACAACAATGTAAAGAACCTGGTCAATGTAATGCCTCACAACAATGTAAAAGAACCTGGTCACCGTAATGCCTCACAACAATGTGAAATACCCTGGTCAATGTAATGCCTCACAACATTGTGAAATACCCTGGTCAATGTAATGCCTCACAACAATGTGAAATACCCTGGTCAATGTAATGCCTCACAACATTGTGAAATACCCTGGTCAATGTAATGCCTCACAACAATGTGAAATACCCTGGTCAATGTAATGCCTCACAACAATGTGAAATACCCTGGTCAATGTAATGCCTCACAACATTGTGAAATACCCTGGTCAATGTAATGCCTCACAACAATGTGAAATACCCTGGTCAATGTAATGCCTCACAACATTGTGAAATACCCTGGTCAATGTAATGCCTCACAACAATGTAAAAGAACCTGGTCACCGTAATACCTCACAACAATGTAAAAGAACCTGGTCACCGTAATACCTCACAACAATGTAAAAGAACCTGGTCACCGTAATGCCTCACAACAATATAAAAGAACCTGGTCACGGTAATGCTTTACAACTATGTGAAAGACCCTGGTCACCGTAATACCTCACAACAAAAGTGAAATACCCTGGTCAATGTAATGCCTTACATCAATGGTGAAACAGGAATGCTAAAGTATTGATATCAACAGTAATTGGAATATGACACAGCACATACAATAATGGTGAATCGGCTATCAATTATATGAAAATCCCTGGATTTACTCAGATTCCAGGGGTTCAATTTTCACTAATTTTGGATTGAAATTATTTTTCTCTGAGATAGAAGTTTGAGGAGAAGTAAAAATTTGCAGAAAGTCGCCATTTGACTCCTAGTTGAAGTGTGACAAGTATAATGGTTATAATTTGCACCATCACTTCAATACGTGCAGGAAGTATGTGAAACACATTGAAAAATAATGAAAAACAACCTGAAAATTCAAAGGTCTGCCATTTGCAGGAGAAGCCACGATCCGGCGCTGTATATGTTTTTAAAGATGTCGTACTTGAGGGTTTTAACGATTTCTTTAAAGATGCCCTCACGTAGGTCTTTCTCCTCGGCACCGGTAACAATCCCATCAGCGATGTCGTCCTTACCGCGCGTTCTGTTGTACACGCCCTCCTGTATGTATTTCTCCTCAGCACCGGTAACAGTCCCATCAGCGATGTCGTCCTGACCGCGCGTTCCGCTGTACACGCCCTCCTGTATGTCTTTCTCCTCAGCACCGGTAACAGTCCCATCCACGATGTCGTCCTGACCGCGCGTTCCGCTGTACACGCCCTCCTGTATGTCTTTCTCCTCAGCACCGGTAACAGTCCCATCAGCGATGTCGTGCTGACCGCGCGTTCCGCTGTACACGCCCTCCTGTATGTCTTTCTCCTCAGCACCGGTAACAGTCCCATCAGCGATGTCGTGCTGACCGCGCGTTCCGCTGTACACGCCCTCCTGTATGTCTTTCTCCTCAGCACCGGTAACAGTCCCATTAAGGATGCTCACAGGCGCGCCCATTGTGTACCGCATCATCAGCATAAAAGCAATCACTAACAACACCTGTATGAAGCATCCCAGACATTGTACAGTCGTATTAAAGTGAAATCAACGATCATATAGCGATCATATATGTAGTCACAGGATGGTTTGTGAAATTATCTAGCACACGTAAAAGAGAGATGGTTCCTCGGTCGTTCGACATCAGAACTTTTGAGACATCCAGTGTACTAAAAGACTAAAATGAGATTTTACCATTTTAATTACCAGTTGAGTGAGGCAGCGCGACATCTCCATGTTTTCTTTTTTGTTCTTTATCCAATATTTAAAGGCTGACAAAACTTGCGTATATACAGTGTCACTTATCAGCCACTGTACGTATGATAAAAAATTCTAGCTTTTCGGAATAATTTTCACAAAAGAGCAGTTGCATTGACTGATCTGTATTGGAGGCTCAACCCTCTGAACACCTTTATAAATACACAGCGAAATAAGTGGAAAAATGTTTGTTTTTGCCGAAAATATTCGCAACTTAAAACTTACCCGTTTTATTGCTATACAAATCAAGACATTGATCACCAGAAGTTCCCAATCGCTGCAATTGTATTTGGTGGGGAACTCGCCCGACATGGAACATCCCAGAGCGTCAAAACAACAATCCTCTCAACAGACCGTCATCAACAGAATCGGTCGGATTCTGAATCTCTGATATACCTGGCATTTTTTTATTTGCTTTTTTTTCGTTGTATGCTCACTTTCTCTATATTTGTCCGATGGGAGAAGTCAACTAGTTAGTCTAATCATGTAGTCATTCACCGTCATGATGCTCTATTGCTTGAAGGTATTTCTCCAATAATTAATTATCCGCTAGGACCAGGAAATTGCGACGAGCCGGTTTAGCTGTTAGTATCGGCCATTCCTCTGATGCGGATGTTTATCATCCATGACAATTATATGCATCCTTGAAATTTCACATGTCATTAAGTATGACAGTACAAGGGTGAGGTTATAATTTCATAACCGATTACTAGTGTACTGAATCAAGTTATATTAACGGAGCAAACACAGGTGCAGGAGTGTTCGTACTGGGTCTAAGCTCACTGGATGATTTAGAACTAGCTAGGATGATCGACCATCTGGGAAACTTCTATTGTGGACCAGCTGGGGACATATTTTAATACACATATAAACCAAATTATTGCTGGTTGGAAAAAGACTGGATATTCTAAATACATTGTGTGTAAAATACCAAAGTTTTCATAGCATTTGAGCTTGCACAACAACTGATAGTAAGTCGTAATATTTGCAGTAGTATAGTTGTATATAACACAACGCCAAACCCCATAGTTTTCCAAAGGGAAACGAACACAACACGTGCAGCAGTTCCTCAAAAAAAGACTGAAACCAACAACTTATATTTTGTAAAAAAAATGATACGAATATTAAAACTGGTAAGAATTGTGGGCAATAATACGATATTGAACTATACTAAGCCTACTATCATCATTCACACTTAAAAACTAAAGCTTTTGAATAACATTTGATGAATCGTACATGTACATTCAAAATTTTATCGCAAAAGAAATGTCATTGAAATGTGGATCCAACTACTCCAATGAACATGCTATCAAGAATTGGACTTGGAAAGTATGTGAACGATATTAATCGTGACAGTGGTTAGATGAAGATATTTTTGTATTGCACCGAATTATTTTTTCATGAGCAGTATGATCATTGAAGAAGGATAGTAGATCTTTCAAACGGGATCATATTGAGGTCAAGCTAGAATAATTATATAAAAATCGAGTTATATATAATTACTCAAAATAATTAAATGCTAACTCAGTACAGGCTAAACATTTCGAACCGATAATACAAACATTCATAATGTCCTATTAATTTTAGATCGAGAATTTATCTCGAAATTCTGCGTTATTCCGTTTTGAAGTGCAATACCAAGCAGTATTTCCCATTACTGCCTATACATGTACTCAAAGAAAGCCATCATTTTTGCTATACTGCCTTTGTATTAATGGTTCAACATATCTTGGGATATTAATTTTTAAGTTACCGTAGCTATGGTGTGATAAACTGCTGTAATTGCGTTACGTATGGAGTGATAAACTGCTGTAGTTGCGTTACGTCCGTCATCCGTCCGTCGTCCACATTTTTATTTCTCAAGTTTACAGACAATTTTTTTCTGAAAATAATTTTTTCTGAAAATTTATTTATTATTTCAGGAATCTTTTTAAAAATGACGCCTATTTACGACGAAAATCGTATATTTTTTTATATTTTACTCAAATCTATCAGTAGCATCTATTTTGTGCAGGAATAACACTTTAGCCCATCTGTAAGGTGTATAAAAATGGAATGCCTTGAATCGCTCGAAAGGCCCGAAATGTAGGCCCAAGTGGCCCGAAACGGCCTGAAATGCACAAATTGGTACCAGTAGACAAAAGGACTGTAGATACTGCTTGGGCATGTATTATGGACATATAAGAAGTCATTTATGGCGGATCTTTTTGTGACCATGAATTTGTTCTAATATGACCTTGATTGGTAAATCTCAAGCTCACGTCCAAACTGAAATACTGCATACAAAACGGCTGTAGAAGAGCTAGGCATTGAGGTTTGGGTGACCACAAATTCGATCTTCAGCGAATTCGATATGTCAAGAAGCAATTTCGCTAAAAGAAAGTTTTTTTTAAACACCGTACATTTCCCCAGCAACCTTCCTCAGCCCTTGGGCTGATTTTAATTAATAAAATGTTTAGGACGAGAAAACTTTGTGCGAATTTCAGCTGAAAAAATAGGCACTATTCGGAATGTTTTACGTTGGAAATCTGAAAGGGTGTCACGCCTGTAACTGGCTGCAGGGAGCGTACACACAATCGCACCGATCATAACGCACCAGGTCATAATTCTTTATACAACCGCATACATAGACAACTAGGATATGTATTTTTATGTATGATTTATTCAGAAGAAGTTAGATTAGTAATAAATAACTGAAATAGCAAACTTACACCAATATTGTGTTCCAGGTGATGATCAGCCACTGTGTTCTTTTGGCGAATATGGCTCCACCAAAGTTAGACACTAGATATCTACCGACCAGGAATCTAGGGCCTCCAGAACACCACAAGCATTCGGTAACTGAAGCCCCACCAGGCACCAGCCTACAACCTCACGGACACTCCGGCCAAAAAAAAGCCACCCATAGGGCTCGACCAAACACTAAGCAAGCCAACCCAGCCGACCAGGAAGTCACACATGTCAAGGTAGCAGCGTCTGGCCATGGCTCATACTTAATGCCTGTGGCCGGGCCCCCCGGAGCAAGATTCCCAGAGCCCCCGGTCCTGACACCCAGACCCCAAATCTTCCCTACGGACGAGCACGGATGCCAGCCTCAGGAGCACTTCCAGTCGCTTGGCCACCTGTACGTGCCTGAGAGGGTGCTTGCCGTGACGTGTAATAAGTCCACGTGTGGCTGTCCCGCGGGCCAGAGCTACCAGCAATCTTACTCCTACCCTATTCGGGTCCTGGAAATTGTCTCAAAAGATCCGCTTCTCTACCGTCTCACACACACGTACGTACCACTCAACTGTGCATGTCTGGACACCGCCCCGCCAGCGACCATGACAACGCCAAACACCACCGCCGTCTCCATGGCAATTCATGGTTCGTCCAGCGGCGGTGGCGCAATATCAAATGGTGTGTCTAGCAATCGTGTGAAGCCGGACGTCCTGAGCAACTCCATGGACTATGATATTTTCGATGGAGTCGAGAGCGACACGGTTCTCGATGACTCTTTGCCAAACAAGGACGATTACGATCTACTGACGGACAAGAAATCTCGGTAATATCTCAGTCTCAGATGAGTTCAGTCATTGGTCAGAATCTATAATCACATTCTGCGTGCGCAAGGATAGAAATACCTACTTATATCGTGAATCTTGTCATGACTTCAGAATCATATCGTTATACATGTAAGCTGTTATCTTAATCTTGATAAGATTTTGATATGATTTTGTATCAACTGTTGTTATTTTTCAAGCTATTTATTCAGTTGGAGTAATACTCATGTTTAGTCTCTTGTTGGGCTATTTTTTATTACTTTCTTTTTTATTGTTTTAATATATTTCGGTCAATGAAATTATGTTGAACAACGGACAAGAGTATCAGTACGGGTTCTTAATTCTGGTGTGACCTTCAGGAGTTATTTCATTTAATTTTATTTCAATTTAACTTCAACTTTGCTATGTATATGGATTCTGTATAGAAATGTTAGTTTGCACAAATAACTTTTAGGGGGTAATTTGGTTTATATGTGTAAATAAACTTAAGCGAGACACTCAAATGCATATCTATTATTGATGAAATGTCTCTAAATACCTTATTTCTGCAAACAATCTTCTGACTCAATACAAACTATTACAAATAATGTAGGTCCAGATTCTAATATTACACACCATCTAGGCCTATTATGGCAATGATTTCAATAATTGCCATGTGGCTTTAAACAGAATAGTAAGTAAGTAAATCGTTTATTAGAGTGACATATACAAAATGAATGTAATTATAACACCCACACATAATCAGATCCAACCTCACATGCCTTATAAGTCACTACTAATGTTTTTTTACAGTTATATATGACAGACTGGCGTAATTCCCATGCTTTACTACACAGCAAGTTGCTTTTGACAGACTGAATTCAAATAAGAAAATTGTTCAACCATACTACAGTCAAGAAAATTTACATTATTTTTTGATACTTTATCAAAAAGTTCTTTTCGAAATGTACAATATTTAGGGCAAACAATCTTCAATGTTGCTTGGTTTACAAATACTACATGTTCTATATTCCAATGAAGTGTTGCTAAACCGTCCAGTTTCAACATGTAATGGTAATATGCCCAGTCTGAACTGTGCTAAAATTGACCTACTCTTTCTCGACATATGGTTCAGTTTCAATTATATTTTTATACAATATATACGTTCTTAGTTTTGGATTTTCATTTACTGCAGTTTCCCAAACATTTTGCATCATCCCGTTGAGTCTATATTTAACACAATCCAAATTACAAAAAGGTTTACTTTCAAACGCACCACAAAGATCAATATCGCTAAAAAAATGTGCTTAATCTCACTAGACCAGCTGAAGCTGCTGCCTTCGAATGTATGCAATATTTTTTGAAAACCAATTTTTTTATTAAACACATCTAATGCAATATAACGAAAGGAGTGCTCAATGATTTTGACGATTACAGTCCATCCGAGTCGTCTTTTCATCCGTTTTAGTGCCCATTTTGTGCAGGTTTTGTAAATAAACAAACGAAATGTATCCATCAAACCCAAATGTAAACAAATGCTCAAATCGCACTTAAAAGTCCACATCGAGTACATTTTCCAGTTCATATGAGCATATATAGTGTAGTTGTGAGAAAATAATCAGTGATATACCATGATGTGTGTGGAATTGTCAGTCTATCTCGCACTTCTTTGCTTTGTTTACATCTGCGTGTGGTGGATACAGTTCCTATATTTACGCGAGAACCGCCTGTTCAAATGAGCAAAATTTCCCTGATGACTGGTTATTTTCATTACATTTAATTTGAGTATGTTTCATTCAGTTAGTTTAGCATGTTTAATATGAAATTTAGTTTTCAAAAAATATTGACTGGTTCCGAAGGCAGCTGCTTTAATATCAAATTAAACTTTTGTTAAACGGGAATTATCCATCGATACCAGTCTATTCCAATACTGACAAATTTTAATGAATCTTCTGAATCTAGAACACAACCAGCCTATATCACCTTCCATACCAGAAATTGCTGCATATCTGTGAACACCAAGAAAATATCTCATAGCACGGTACTGTACTTGGTTTGTACAAGAAAAATCTTTATACCCCCACACCTCAGCCCCATAGTCACTCACGCTTGTCACCTCACATTCATACATTTTGCTAAACGTTTTGAAACCAGCCCATTTTAAATCCTTAAATTTCAATATCACACCCCCTAGAGCTCGTCCAGCTGCATCTGATAATAACTTACTACACATATCATACTTAAGATATTCATCCAGCACGACTCCTAAATATTTATATCGGTGAACAATTTCACACTCAAGAAAATAGTAAATATGCATAAAAAATATTAAATACGCGTAATAAATGATTAAATATGCATAAAAAATATTAAATACGCGTAATAAATAATTAAATACGCATATAAAATATTAAATACGCGTATAAAATAATTGAATACGCCCTACTAATATTTCAAACTTTTTTTTTTTTAAATAAACTATCACCTTGACGAACACCACTTTGGACATGAAAGTAGTTAGTAAATATATCATTAATTTTCACACATGAACTGGTATTCGTGTACAATAGTTCGATAGCGTTGTATAATGTCCCGTCAATGTTGTACAGCAAAAGTCTAAATAACAATAAGTCACGATCAATCCAGTCAAATGCCTTTTCCATGTCTATAAATGCACGTTTCCATGTCTATAATGCACAACAAGAAAATGCAGCAAACTGCTGAAGACGACATTAGAGCTTGAGCACATCATCAGCACCACGACAGCTGAATATATCTTACACAACGTTACTCCTCCCTCCCCCCCCCCCCCCCCCCAAAAAAATAAAATAGAAAGAAAGAAGCCATAATTTCATCCCCTATGTGATTCCAATTCATTTCCGTATAATAGGATGAAAAACATGGCCTACTTCATTCATATTACTAATAAGTAAACATTTATTTTAAAATCGATCAATGCAACAGATACGCCTGCTAAAATGATATGTAACCTCATTAAAATATCCTCAAAACATTGGAAACTATGAGGAATATCTGCATCTGATATCATCAGATATAGCCTAACACATGCCTTTACTGGGCAAATTAAAATACCAGTTAAGAATAAAAAGACTTCGCAATCCAGCACAGAACACCAGCTTGATTGTCATGTTATAAAATACGTCAAATTACGGTAAATGTAGCCGTGGCATCGCAGACGAATCGCTGTGTTTACTTCATAACGCCAAAAATGTCCACACGCAGATGCCCACATGCATGTATGCATACACGAATTGCTGAACAGAAATTGTGTTCCAAAATACGCGTGATTGTGGTAAAATTTGCTTTGCATGCTGGGAACGTCAATTTCCATCAGCTCCGCCATTTTGGGACGTTTTTAGATAATTTAAACATTTACGTAATTTTCTCAAACCTAGCACGTCGATTCCTGCCTGATATATCTGTGGAATAGTCAGAGTTTCCCATCAATTCGAGAGATTTTATGTCAAGGACGAAGAAAATCCTCATTTGAAGTAGGTATCTAAACGTTTACATGCCAAAATGTGCGTCGATAGGTTGGCATGAAACCTCCATAAAAAAGTCAGCACATAGACATGTAGAGGGTTGGGGGCTTCGCCCCCAACGCTCTAATGTCAAAAAGGTTGGTGAAGCATATTCAAAGTTAACTAAGATATAGCCCGCTATTAGCGGGCTATATCTTAGTTAATTCAAAGTGTTTGTCATGCGGCGTGTTAAAGGAAATATCTCCCGGACATAATCTTACGCTTTCAATTCCAAATATCCTGTGGCTTGTCTTAAGAACTATTAGATCTGAACGCCCTTAGTATACTCTCATGAAGATTTCCATTGTTGGAAGACTGAAATTGCTGTCGACCTAATCCACACTAGCGAACCCGTCACGTCGAAAAATATTAGAATATGATACGCGTAACGAATGGAATATGCTTGGTCACGACTGGAATTTGAGTGAAGCAACACGTGTGAAGATATTTTGACCAGGACATTTCAATACAGTAACTAGTCATGTCTGTACACACCCAATCTGTAGAGAACGTAAATTAGCATCAATTTTCTCAAAAAGTCTTTTTTAAAAGCATGCTATATCATTAAAAACAGATACATTTTAATGAAAATTTTCGATTTCACTTGCTAAATGGCGAACTAGCATCATGTACATGTACATATTTGGTTTATTATATTACAGCTTAAGCCACGGACACTGGACTTTTGGCCATTCACATTACACCTTTAGCCACGCACATTACACCTCTGGTCACTCACATTACACATATAGTCATTGACATTGCTCATTTAGCCGCTCACAACACGTATCTGGCCACTCATATTACACCTTTGGTCACTCACACTGCACATCTAGCCACTCACGTTACACCTCTAGCCACTAAGAATAATATATCTGGCCACTTATATTACACCCTTAGCCACTGACACTACACCTTTAGCCACTCACAGTACATATTTGGTAATTCTATTACAGCTTAAGCCACTGACACTGCACTTTTGGCCACTCACGTGACATCTTTAGCCACTGATATTGCACTTCTAGTCACTCACATTACACATCTAGCCATTCATATTACTACTCTAATCACTCAAACTACACCTCTAGCCACTCACGCTACATATTTAGCCACTCACATTGCACCTTTGGCCACTCACACTGCACCTCTAGCAACTCACGTTACACTCCTGGCCACTCACATTACACCTATAGCCATTGATATCACTCATTTAGCTATACACATACTGCACATTTAGCCACTCCCGGTACACATCTGACCACTCATATTACACATCTAGCCACTCACACTGCACCTCTAGCCACTTACATTGCACTTTTTGCCCCTCACATCACACCTTCATCCACTGTCACTAATTTTCAAATTTGCCCAGTCACTGCATGTAATTAAGCAAGTATTAATGTGCAAGAACTATATGAACCATTATTCACATGGGGAGGGGGTGGACTGTTCACCGGAGGTAAAATACCCGTGATTGAAAAACATCATGAAGTAAAATGTCCATGCAAGGCACCATCACTTTTATATCAATATGCATATTAGTTCCCGAGCGGCGAGTTGTGACTGAGTTTTGGCAACAAATCGCAAATGACGTTTTGTATCACTTTGCGCAGACGCACTGGGCTAGCATGGTCACTGGCTCAGGCTTAGTGCGCTAGCTTACCACTTTGAGGAAGCTAGCTTGGATAAATGTGTTCCTTGCCGATGCCAAGCATGCTAGCGTGGGTCATTGCTCAGACGCAACGCGCGCCTGTGCGCATGTAAACTTTGGTTCAGCTTCAACTGTAGTACTGTGCTAAGATACAAGAAGTACATTTATTGGGAGTTAAACTGACATAGTTTACCCTGTGTCATATATAATGTAATACATTCTTAAGTGATATCAACAATATTGTATCGAAAAAATAAATAATGGAGTATGAAGGGTAACGATTGGAATATGATTCAAATATACCATGTCACGACTGGAAAATGAGTTGCAGAAATTCTTTGATTTTTCGCTTACAGTGAATGTGCCAGGTGGTTTCACTGCCATAAGAAAACAATATCAAACGAGACAATCAGAGATTGCAGACCCTCGCCCTTCAGATTTAGTCACTAAAATTAGGCGATAATTGAGAGTTTTGGTCTTAAGACTATCGGTTGTACGCCATACGATTGGGATTTGGCCAAAGAAAAAAATACAAAAATAGGCTGAAAATTTAATATTGATTAGAACCGGAGTTATAGCCAATTATGTAATTTTTTTGAAAGTGACGGAGCCACTACCATAGCACTCCAGCCCTATAAATTTCAAATCGATCGGACCGTTTGCCTTCGAGTTATGAGCGCAGACATTTGCATCCCCAATTTTTCGACATCGGGCGATAATGCAGAGTTTTCGTCGTACGACCATCGGTCGTACACCAAACGATCGGGAATTGGCCAAAGAAAAATAGAAAAAATAGTTGGAAAAATTAATATCAAGTAGAACTGGAGTTAGAGCCAATGATGTGATTTTCTTTTTTTCCGTTGCCATGGCAACCGTTTCCATCCGATTTCGGTAAAATTTTGATGGGACTGAGCCACTACCATAGCACTCCTGCCCTATACATTTCAAATCGATCGGACCGTTTGCCTTTGAGTTATGAGCGCAGACATTTGCATTGAAACGTAGCTGGTTAAAAATAACCGGAATCGTCACCCCCAATTTTTCGACATCGGGCGATAATGGAGAGTTTTTTGTCGTACGACCATCGGTCGTACACCAAACGATCGGGAATTAGCCAAAGAAAAAGAAAAACAAATAGTTGGAAAAATTAATATCAAGTAGAACTGGAGTTAGAGCCAATGATGTGATTTTCTTTTTTTCCGTTGCCATGGCAACTGTTTCCATCCGATTTCGGTAAAATTTTGATGGGACTGAGCCACTACCATAGCACTCCTGCCCTATAAATTTCAAATCGATCGGACCGTTTGCCTTTGAGTTATGAGCGCAGACATTTGCACTGAAACGTCGCTGGCCAAAAATAACCGGAATCGTCACCCCCAATTTTTCGACATCGGGCGATAATGGAGAGTTTCCGTTGTATGACCATCGGTCGTACACCAAACGATTAGGAATTGGCCAAAGAAAAATACAAAAATAGTTGGAAAAATTAATATCAAGTAGAACCGGAGTTAGAGCCAATTAAGTGATTTTCTTTTTTCCGTTGCCATGGCAACCGTTTTCATCTGATTTTGGCAAAATTTTAAAGGGACTGAGCCACCATAATAGCACTCTTGCCCTCTAAATTTCAAATTGATCGGACTGTCTGCCTTTGAGTTAGGAGCGCAGACATTTGCACCGAAACGTCGCTGGCCAAAAAAATTCGAAACCGTGACCTCCAATTTTTCGACATCGGGCGATAATGGAGAGTTTTGGTCGTACGACCACGGGCTATGTATCAGATGATCAGGAATTGGCCATAGAAAAATACAAAATTAGTTAGAAAAAATTATCTTGATTAGAACCGAAGTTATGGTCAATTATTGATTTTTACATTTTCCGTTGCCATGGCAACAGTTTTTGTCCGATTTTGCCCAGATTCGAGGAGGACCGAGCCACTGAAATACCGCTTCATCCCTATCAGTTTCATATTGATCGGACCATTCTCCTTTGAGATATGCGCGCGGACAGACAGACAGACAAACAAACAGACATACAAACGGACAGACCCAATTGCAATACCCTCGCCCCCCTACGGGGCGAGGGTAAACAAACTTTGACTTTTAATGTATGCGCTGATATTCTGTCAGATTCTGCTGGTCGAGCTCTAGGAGGAATGATTTCAAAATTTAAAGAATTAAGAGATGTTGGTTACTGTACGAACACCAAATTGTTTGATTCTTAGATGATACCGATTTTACATATTTGTGCAGAGCAGTGGCGGGTGGGCACAGGGGGCACGTGCCCCCGATCTTTTCATGTGTGCCCCGGATCAATTTTGAGCAAGAAAAAAATCGCATATGATTCACCCCCTTCGCTTCCCGATTGTCAGTCATTTTGCATTTTCAAACCATGTTTCAGGTTGAAACAAACCATCCAATCACAAAACTGGTTATATATTTGAAATCCCCATACCCCAAAACCCAGGGTTAGACACCAAAATTGGCTTCCTATCTCAATTTGGCAGAAAGTTATGAGCATTTGTGTAAAAATGGCGAGAATTTGGTGGCCATCTTGGACTTTTTCCATTTTCGGGGCGTTTGAATCGGTAATATATTAGTATTGTTATGAAGAATATATCTCCATATAACTAAATGTCATCTTATTAGACCAAAAGCATCATGCCAGGAGGATAATTTTAATTTTTTCCTAAAATACCAAATTTTCGATGTCGGCCATTTTGAAAAAGGCCATAAATAACTTAGCCCAGGAGAAAATTCTACACACCCTCTGAAAAAGGTTGTCTTAGACCATTATGAAGCCATATCAATCGACAGAAAAAGTCTGTACTACGTTTCCACCCTGTGTGAAATTTCCTCCTGACTACTAGGGGTGGGCACAGGGGGCACGTGCCCCCGATCTTTTCATGTGTGCCCCGGATCAATTTTGAGCAAGAAAAAAATCGCATATGATTCACCCCCTTCGCTTCCCGATTGTCAGTCATTTTGCATTTTCAAACCATGTTTCAGGTTGACAGGTTCAGTTAGAAAAAAAAAAAAACGTTTGTTCTATTATCATGTTGTACCACAAACCACAGGCTGGCAAAGCCCTGCGGGAACCATAATCCAGAGTATGGGAAAGTATCACAGGGCAGATAACTTGAGGCATGGGGGGGAGGGGGTAGGCACATTCTAAGCTCCAGATACATACATGTACCCGATTTCTCGATATGTGTATTGTGATGATACATTGTCGGCACACGCATTCGTGCAACCACGTGTTGCCTGGTTACTGAGATATAGGCTAACGTTGACGTTAAATGCCAAATCGCACGTGCAAACAAATTGTGGGCTGCTCACAGTTACAGTGGAAAATCAGCTTGTATAAATCAATACAATTGTGCTGACCCAACTAGATCTACTGGTATTTCTGAGGCCAATATATTGGGAGCAAAATTATCAAAAAAAATAGAAGTCATTTTGACATGCTAGGGACGCCCCTGGACATTTCCTAGTGACGCCCCTGGTGCAGAGATATATGTGGATAGAACAGAGCAATGCGTTTTTTCCTTGAGGTCAATAGATTGCTCCTACACAAATAAACACGAGATTTAGTCAGACGTTCTGAAGTATTGATTCATAGCAGCATCCCCCTTTTCATACATACATTATATGTAGGTTATCTTATATACAAACCCTAACGGAATACATACAATTTTGAGCCAGCTAGCTTCATCACAATGAAACACAGTACGTGTTCATTAAGCCTTATTATATCACTGGGTCGCATCTGTTCATCGATAGTTGGTTGTTTAAAGGGCCTATCTCACCAGACGACGATCACATAGCGACTGTGACACCACTATTTATCACATAAATACAAGTATCAAATAATTAAATGGTATGTTTCAGTTTGGCCTCATCCTTGTCATTTCTAAACTGCTGAAGTAAACATGTTATTTACTATTCAAACACTCGCTTGACAAGACGTATACACCGCTGTATAGAATGTCAACATACGAGTACTTAGTTTCTAAAAGAATATGTTCATTCTCTAAACGTGAAAGAAACCAACTTTGTACAGTGCACCATCGCTACGATGTTATTACTTTTAAATTTTTATATACTCCTATTGTCAAGTTTTTTTTAACATATTTGTACTTTTTTGGCAGTTTCATGTTTTTCTTTCACATTTATTGGGTTTCCACGTTATCTGCCTGAACTATATATATGTATATATATGTGTGTGTTCATTATTCCTCAAATATCTAAATATGTGCCTTTGTAAGGTTTTTTCAAAAACTTTCTTGACAAATCAATCATAACCCATTCGTTACGCGCATCAATTCCAATATTCTTGGACGTGACGGGTTCGCTAGTGAATGTATAGTGAGAATGAATAAACACATGCACGTGTAGTAGACATATACTAAACACTGAGACAGGCAGGCCTCGGGTGTCAACTAAAACAACTAATTATGCTATTGTCGTATATTATCTATGGTGTATTGGTTAGTTTACTGGTACATCAGAGGGACTCTATAACCTTGTATGGGTTATATGATAGGCTAGGTTCCGCGTTCCATATTGTGTTGATTATGGCATAGGCCTACGGCGCACATCAGTGACAGAAATAGTCCCCTCGGGACCTGATGTATCTTCAGCATATATGTAGGGTATGCTAATATGTCATCTATTCTTGCTATAGAGTGAAGCGAAAAAGGGGGATTCTCTACCAACAGTCACTTGGTTTGTGGAAAATACCCGGCCGTAATTGATAATGAGGCCTTATATTTCAAAACTTCGCCATATAGGAGTGAGGGGAATATATCTCGAAAGGTTACAACTTGTATACTAGATATATTGGAATTCAGGACATTTCTCATCCCACGAGCAGGTGAACCGAATATTCCTGATCAAGAATTCACACAGTTATCCACATTGGATCGAATTGGTGGTGATGATACGAGGTTTTATAATTTGGCTCCATATTTTGCCAGTCCCGCGCAGTGATAAACAGTTATGCACACGCCACTTGCGTGAAAGCTAAAGTATACAAAATATATGCCATCACAACAGCTTGTTCCGAAACTGTGAACCTATGTTCGACCTTGCCTACCTAGAAAAATACCCGAGAACTGCAATGGATGATGCTTACACTATTAGGTTTTCCTATGTTATTTTACATGTGAACATACATCATCATGAAATCGTGTAGTTTTGAACCGAACTACCGGTCAAATGGTTTCCGGGTGATAACGCGAAATCTACTTGTGCTACACTTCTGGAACTTCTGGACACATGGGTTGATATTGTATGAGAGAGGAACCCTATTGATTATGGGGTCAATCAGTCAAATAAACATTGACCCAAAGCTCAAAACAGATTTTGGTGAGTTACCCTTGAGACCGACTGCATATCTCGGAATCGATGCGTCGTACAGCGAAATTGTTATTTTCAGACTCATGGCAATACATGTAGACAAACATGTCTTAGGGGTATGTTGGGTGAACTTGGCCCTGGGCCAAATATTTTGTTGCCGAGTCGGCATTTTTCATTTTCGGCAATAGCTCGGAAACGGTGCACCGTAGAGCGAAATGGACGTTATTTTCGGACTCATCGTCCTAAACAAACATGTCTAAAGAGTATTAGGAATGAACTTTGACCTTGACCTTGATTTTTTTTGCTGAGACGGATTTTTTTTATTTTCGGGCATATCTCGAAAACTGTGCGTCGTAGAGCAAAACAGACGTTATTTTCAGACTCGTCGCCCTAGACAAGCATGTCTAAGGGGTACTTGGGATGAACTTTGACCTTGACCTTAAATTTTTCTGCCTAGTCGGCATTTTTCATTTTCAATATCTTTTTTTCCATTAACTTTGGTGGTTTTGGGGATTTCAGTAATTAACAGTTGAACTGTAATTGTATTGTGTATCGATATGCCCCAAGACCTCTAGGCCTTTAGTTTTATCATATTTTCGAGTAACGTTATGTGTACGTCTTGGAAACCGATGTCCGTAATACGCGTTTATGAACATTTCAAGACGGTGTCGAATAGTGGTCCTCTTCTTCAATTTATCATCGTAGATCTTGGATATAGCTGTGATTTAGAGATAGTGTTCAGTTGTCTACAGGATTATCATATACCACAATAACGTGGTCTGTGGTGCGATAACTGAGTTCAGTTGAGTAACAACAATTTATTTGCGTAACAAACCATATTATGCATTATTTGATAGGTTCTTCAACAATGAGCAACTTTTGTGATATGATTTCCCTGAGTAAAGGCAAAATATCTTCCAGATCACAGAGAAATAATTGAAAAAATATACATTGAACATTTCAGAAGCGAAGCTCCGAAGCAAAATGCTGGGCGTGTGAATATAAATACAGTTCTGTTTATATATCTATATAACTGGAACACCATATCTGACACATACGTACATTTCCTGGCTAAACATTACACGCACGTTTAAGAGGCGTATACATTCAAAACAGTATACACTGATCATTTATAAAATGAAATAAACGAGAGAATTATAACAGAATGTTATGACTAATTTCAAACTCAAAACAGGAAGACAAGTTCGTTCAAACGGTTCAATAAACATCAAGTTCAATCCATCGAATAAATACATTCAATCATATAAAGCCTGGTAGCATTTTGACTAGATTACAAAGTTTCATCACGATTATTTTGTGCGAACAGGCGGTGATTGAGGATCTGAGGATAGAGCATGTTGCATGGTTATCGGCGTTTGTAGATACCACTGAAGATGTCGTAAGTACTGCTATCCGTGACGTCATCAGTGATGTCATAGTCCGACACGATTTGCGTGGTGGCGTTGTCCGTAGGGTCTGGCAGACAGGCGCAGTTGACGGGCACCCATCGCTCAGACAATCGGAACACCGCCTCCCCCGAGTGCGGGTCACGGGCCTGCTGCAGCCCAGGAACAGAGTAGTAGTAGGACGGCTGGTAGCTCTGGCCCGCCGGACACGGCTGGTCACACTCACAGGTCACCTTCAGCACACCGGACATCAGGAATGTCCCCGAGCTGTCGTTACTGTAGATCTCTCTGGGCTGGCATCCGTGTTCATCCACAGGAAACACCTGGGGTCCTCGGACAGTGGGAGGCGGGTCGCTGAAGCTGATGTCCTCGGGCACCTGTTCCAACAGCTTGAAATACTGCACCTCATGGATGGTGGTGGTCAGGTCCTCCCCAGCCGTGGTCAGAGACCGCCTGGCCCTGTCCTCCTGCGGGTTGGCCGGTGGCTGGCCCGACCCAGACAGCACCAGAGTAGCCAGAGTCTCGCCCGTCTGGGCACGGAATGTCAGGCTCGTGCCGTCATAGTCCTGGGACATTTGGACGGGGCCGCGAGAGTCAGGTCCCTGAGACTGACCGCCATCCGCGTCAATTAGCCCGAGGAACATGGCTCGGCCTCCCGAATGGCTGAACTCCTCCATGAACCGGGAGAAGGACGACGAAATTTGCTCCATGGCTGAACTACTATCGCTGGGCTCGGGCTGCTTGTTACTTGGATGCCCAGTCGTGGGCTCCGGTAGATCAGTCTGTGTGGGAGCGGCATTGGTTATCGTCAAACACAGGGAGAGGACCAGTTTGACTTCTGGTCGCCCGATTTTGATGTTCATACTGAACACAGGATGAGGTTTGTCATTGATGTCTCAGGTGTGATCCTCCAGTGATATGGCCCGTTGCTGTGGTCTAGTCTGTTATCTCTTTTTAGAGATTTGATTCTAAATTCCTGTGACAGTCCTGATTGCGCGTTCTTATACCTTTCCTCGGTGTTGTTTATGTACATTAGTCACAGTGGTTTTATTGACGTTCGTTTGCATTATTTACGTCAAACAATACAAATATATTCACAAAAGACAGTTGGGGGAATGCTATAAATAATATAAATACAACTTCACTGGACTGTGATAGAACCAGGCCGTGGAGTGGTTTTGTTCTATGAGAAAGGTTATAGTGACTTTGCACCACCTTCACTCAGGTCATATTCTGGATTCCCCAGTTATTTCACGGAGGGACAGTCCGTGTTCGGATGAGCTGTCAACTCACGGACTAGATACAGTTCAACATTCTCACATCATTATCAATTATTATATCTCTTCGTTCGTTCCTTGTATTAGTCATGTGTTTTTACATTGTGTTTCTCGTTAAAATCACTACAACTGACTACACGAGACTCACCCGTCTACCCTCCTTCATCGAATATATTCATGTGAAGTAGTGTCAATCATAGATGGAACATTCTGACAATGAATAAAAAACACGCTATAAGTTCTAGTTGGGAAATAGGAAATCAAAATCAATATACTGCGTGAATTTTTCATGTCACCAGGCTGTCAACCGGCCGATCCTTCGTGACAATTCTACTTCCCCCAGTCAGGTTCCACTGTGTAAACTTATGAATGTTTGGTTTATTTATTTGCTAACATGCGTATATTTTTTCAACACGGCTGGTAGAATCCCCAATTGTATTAATTTCAAGTTTTGTTTTTCCCTTCATTGCTTCATGACTGTCCGAAGTTCTACACTTATTTCATCACCAAGCTAATTGCAAACTTCGGAAATATTTCACATCCATGATTCCGCGTTGGTTTTGCCCCATAATGCACACCACTGTCATTCTTTCAGGTACATTTACTACATTCAGCACATGGTACAGGTCACACATGCACACCGGACAATATATTGTGAAGATTTAGCAAGTCTTGTCGGGCCGCGAGCCTTTGCATGATACTTTTCTTGTTTGGTGACGTCACGTTTTCGTGTATTTTACCGTGCTGACAGATTTTGTCACTCAGGTAGCGGCGACTATTGCCAAATACTTTTTATCGCGGGAACGGAAGTACACTATATTTGGGGAATGTGTTTATTATGGCCCTTTCCATCATTTTATTGTCCCGATTTTATGTGTTATGTTATTTCTATGCAGTTCGAGGCGATTTTATCATACTATTTTTCGTATGGCTGCCATTTTTATTCACGTACGGCATGTTTTGTTATTTGCCTGGATTATTTTATTATATTTTATCGAAGATAGGTCCGCTCGGATTTATATGCTATTTTGAGAAGTTATTGTTTAGCCTCCTGACAATTCTGGTAGCTGTTGATTATTCGTGACGTGAAGTGTTAGTGATATCTGACTGATTTGTTTTGTGGAGAATTATTTCATAGTATTTTGTTCGATTAAATGGACCTTTTCATAGACTTTCCCGCCAAAATTTCCCGAATGCTGTCATTTTCCGACCAATCACAAGTGCTCGCATTCGAGTCATTAAACGGTCGTAAACAAAATCTTTGTAGCGGAAATGAAGCCGATTTTCACATCAAAATGTGCAAAATATGAAGTATTTTCATAAGTGCAGTTATCATATTGGCCATTTGTGCTTATTTTATCAATCTGAATCGAAAATAGTACGCATTTCGTGAGGCGGGTTTAAAACGGTCGTTTGACATAATGCTAAAACCACGTGCGGCTGGCGCGTGCAATCTTATTAAAATACACCTGTGACGTCACACTATTGTTTGTTCGCTCCATTCTTTTTCAGGAATGGACAGAAATAAAAGAATGTAGTCCATTCTTATTGAGTCTAAGAATGGACAGTCTGGGGGTGTATTTTAAGTCAGAGAAAGCACTCGTAAACTGTCCATTCGTAGATCTGAGAAGCCTCGGCCCTTCGGGCCTCGGCCTTTCAGATCTACGAATGGACAGTTACTCGTACTTTCTCTATTACAGAATAAACTGGTCAACAGGCTATCCTCCGTGGTACCCAATTACCGTAATGCAGCATCACGTACGGTAATAGTCAACATGATATATGTTTGCAAGTTTTATATCGTAAATTAAGAAGTCAGCTAGTTCTTCACGTTAAAAATGTACAATATTCCACATGGCGTGAGACAGCGCATGAGAAGAGATAACTCTGGCAATGATCGAAGTTTGGGTTGTACTACAGATTCATTCACGCTATCATTACATAGATCTTTATCGTACAGAAAAATTACCTACTTTAACATAGATAGTCTTTTCGAAGATATTATACTTAATGAATCAAGTGAATACAAAATGAAATGAAATTATTCGCAAATAAATATTATAGTCTCTTTCTTTATATTTTGCTAGACAAAAATAAGTAAAATTATGGCAACAGTGTACATAGTTTTTCTGCGATGTTTTCACGTCATTATTCACGAAATACTAGTACACGAAAATTAGAAGAACAAATAGGCTAGTATCAGGAAAAAATGTTAAATCTGCTGTGCCTATTTTCCACACGTGAATGAACGAGAAGGCTTATTCGAGGTTACGGAGCATTGTATATTTGTATTGAATGTTTTAGTATCATTCAGTATCATCAAAATTTTGATACGCAATAGGTGCATTTGATTTACAAATTTTCATGCCCAAACATCTAAGGCGCTATTTTGAAATATGTAATATATCCACGTGCTAGTATAATGCACGCCTATATTCTTTACGGTGGTAGGGGTTCAAAGGGTGGTCAGAAGCCACGGAGTTTCACGAACGTGGTTTTACGTTGCCATAACACGCACGTGCGAGCGAGCAGCCTTTAGTGGTTAGTTTGAATTGACGGAATAACCCGACGATTGCCGAATATTCATTGTCTCCGAGAGGCCTCTGTGAAAAGGTCCATTGGTTATATACATTAGCCATCTGCTACTTACGGAAGCCCAGAAAGGCCAGCTAGTATTTTTCTAGAGTTTGAATTTGTCTAATTATTTTTTTCGAAATCCTGAGAAATATTTTCAAGATTTCGACTTTTTGAATTTTCGTTTTTTTTGACTTTTCGAATTTTCGTTTTTTCGACTTTTTGACTTTTCGTTTTTTCGAATTTTCCTTCTTTTGACTTTTTGACTTTTCGACTTTTTGACTTCTCGAATTTTCGTTTTTTTCACTTTTCGTTTTTTTGACTTTTTGATTTTTCGAATTTTCGTTTTTTCGACTTTTCGTTTTTTCGATATTTTGACTTTTCGAATTTTCGACTTTTTGAATTTTCGTTTTTTCGACTTTTTGAATTTTCGTTTTTTCGACTTTTCGAATTTTCGTTTTTTTTACTTTTCGTTTTTTCGAATTTTCGATTTTTCGACTTTTTGATTTTTCGTTTTTTCGAATCTAATGGATTATAGGTGATCTCTGCAGGGTTATGAGCATAATCTGATTGTGACCATGATTAATTAATTGAATATTAGTAGAAAATATCTCAAATAACACAGACATTTCTTAGTCATAGCTAGGATACCCTATTGAGGGCAATCACATTTTCTTGGAAAAAGTGTGTGTTGGGGATCCAAGGGGCCATTGTATACATGTACATAGACTTGGTTATTGAATGTACATGTACTCAAATAGACATGATTGCACTAGTCAAAAAGTCGAAAATTCGAAAAAACGAAAAGTCAAAAAAACGAAATTTCGAAAAATTAAAAAGTCGAAAAAACGAAAATTCAAAAAGACGAAAATTCAAAAAGTCGAAAAGTCAAAATATCGAAAAAACGAAAAGTCGAAAAAACGAAAATTCGAAAAATCAAAAAGTCAAAAAAACGAAAAGTCAAAAAACGAAAAGTCAAAAAGTCAAAAAAACGAAAAGTCGAAAAAACGAAAAGTCGAAAAAACGAAAAAACGAAAAGTCAAAAAAACGAAAAGTCAAAAAAACGAAATCTTGAAAATATTTCTCAGGATTTCGAAGAAAAATAACTAGACAAATTCAAACTCTACAAAAATACTAGCTGGCCGTTCTGGGCTTCCGTACAGCTTGGAGTCCAATATCACATTATATACATATATTTCATTTTGTCAATAAATAGAGTTGATTCCTGGTGTTTTAATAAACTGTAATTTAGTATTTGCAAGTTTTCTTCATCTTGTCGACTGTGTAAATTTCCGCACACACACACACCAGAAAAATCCGCCAACCAACTGCTTGGTCGCCACAATATGCTTTATATTTTTGATATTTGAAAATTTAAAGGCAAAAAAAATCCTCTCTCTTGCAGTATTTCTCAGTATTTTGGTTCAAAATTTCATAGTGATTTGTCTGTTAACTTCAAAGATAAAATAAATTACAACTATCAATAATCAGCTTTTTTTCAAAATTAAAAAATAGCCCAAAGGCTAAGACAGGTTACCGGACAATATGTTTTACATTTTTGATATTAGCCATTTTATCCCGTTTATCTTGAAAATCAGTTAAAAGTTAAAATGAATTATGTCGTCCATTTTGTCATGACCTGAAAATCAGATCAAATGTCAAATTCAAGGTCATGACAATATTCAGCATACATCATTTCCTATAGTACACAATTGATTCCTAATCTCTAATCTCAATATCAAGTGAGATACTATGCATAATGTGTCAAAATATAAACCAGAGGAGAATTTAACATGGGATAGTCCCATTTGGGCTAAGCTTGGGCCAAAATGGCCCACTTCGAGCAATTCAAAGGCAACGAAACGGAGTAATAGGTTATCGGACCAAAGGCTCGGTAACCTAAAGAAAAAAAAGGCAGAAAAAAATTAAAGGAGAAATCCAAAATTCTAAACAGATCAGTTTGCGGGCACTATCGCACAGTATCAACTTACACAGTTTTGGAAGACTCCATCAAATGGTATCGGAGGAGAAAACATTTGATTATTGCAAAGTCCAAAATGGAGCATTTTTCGACAAAAATGGCCGCCATTTTGCAAATAATGCGAAAATTGAAAAAAAATACATCCCCTTTGAAATGTTTTTCGTTTTAGTATTTTGTGCGAAGTTACAGAAAATTTGACCGTAAACTGTAAAGGTAGAAATGTGGACGACGGTCGATGGAGGCCGGACGACGGGCGAAATGCCCGTCGTATTGATTTTCCAAAGTGTGAATTGTTGCACTGATCTTCGAATCTATTGTCAAAGTAGTCAAATTATGCTCCTAAATGTTGCCATCTTGAAAGTTTTTTTCCGTTAATGACATATATTTTTTGGCATAACAAATATATTCCAGATGCAAGATGACTAAAACAATTGTAATATGGCCACTGAATGTGAGCTTAATACACAATATTGTAACGGTTCTAGGGGTCGATTTTTACTTCCAGATTTTCTGGATGTTAAAATCTTCGCTTCGCCGACTGCAGGGGTACTCCGGGATGCTCCAGTATTGGGGCTGCAGGCCGTCTTGGTTGACTTGGGTACTTCGGCTGCAGGGGTACTCCGGGAAGCTCCGGTACTCCAGCTGCAGGCTGTCTCGGTTGACTCGGGTACTTCGGCTGCAGGGGTACTCCGTGAGGCTCCGATACTCTGGCTGCAGGCCGTCTCGGGCGACTCTGGTTCATCGGCTGCTGGGGTGAGACTCCGGTACTCCGTCTCGGTTGCACTTCGGCTGTTGAGATATTTAGGGCAATTCGGTGCTCCGGGTGCAGGCCGTCTCGGTGGTAGCATGTTCCTGTCTGCAGCTCCTCTTGTGCCGGAATTAGGGGTTCCTGATCATTCAGGCTGGAGTTCGTGTTCTTCAATCAACCTCTTCTTCTTCGGCTTGATGTGCGGTTGATAGCTTGAGTTCTCATACGTTATCAGCTTTGTTTCAACCCGACTGGTCTTCCAGTCAATATCTTATTACTTCGGCCGAATTACTTCTTGAAATTCTCTAAGTTCAACTTCGGTTTCAATTCATCTGTATACCCGAACACGGAGTCGGCTGGGCCGGCTCAAAGATCAACTCTCGGTTACAGTTCAAGATTTATTGACGAATCATACAATCGGTTGAAAATTGTTGTAACTTCATCTAGAGATGACACTTTTCGGTTGCTCCCGCTCTTCGGCCATTTGATGTTAGTTCGACTGTACCGCGATGTGAACTGGTTGGTGTCCCAGAATCAAAAGGCGCTGACTCCCGCGAGTCGCAGTATTTATACATTTTGGGGTAGGTGTCACGTGACCTACCCCAACCAATCAAAAATAATGTTTTCACCGAATTATTTTCATGATTGATAACCCATCAGTAACCGTAACAAGGTGCATTGTTCCAAATCCGTCTCACACTGCATCGCTCGAGATTCACGCCGAATCTCATCTCTGCTACAACACGCATTATACGAAGTTTATTGAACGTTATATGTGGTTAACCGGTGTTCTTCGGTGATTAAAAACAGTTTACAAATGATTTTACAAGTGTACGTTCGTTAAAGCTCGGGTATTTTTCGGTGGCTTCGGTTGCTCTTCGGCTGAACTCAGACAGCATCCTCTGCGCTAAAGCCAGCAGTCGACGCTGTCTTTCTTGCCCTATAACATTAAAATTTTTAATATTGTATCCTTACGCTACCAGTTTACGCAGGTTAGTCCGCGATATATAGACCATGATGTTATCAGCTACTAATGCAAAAACAATACGAGAAAGGTAAACTAGAAGAAGGAAAACTAGAGAAAAAAGCCAACATGACGAGAAAACCATATCGATTTTGCCGGTTCCTTGCACTGCGTAACCCTGTAAACCGTCTGCCACAACTCGGCAACACACGTGAGCTGTTTGTTTAACCCGAAAGTAGCTCCCTATATTTCCCAGAGTCCAATGCGTGTTGTAGCTGAGATGAGCTTCCCGAAGTACCCCACCTGAGTCAACTGAGACGGCCTGCAGCCAGAGCACCAGATTCTCCCGAGGCGCCCAAGCAGCCGAAGTGCCAGAGACTACTGAGACGGTCTGCAGCCGGAGCACCGGAGTCTCCCGAAGTACCGATGCAGCCGAAGGTCCAGAGACAACCGAGACGGCCAGCAGCCGGAGCACCGGATTCTCCCGAAGCGTCCCTGCAGCTGAAGTTCCAGAGACAACCGATTCCTAAGCTGTAAAGTCGATAATAAGTGAGATATTAGTCATTTTGTGATCTGACCTTGAAAAAGAGGTCAAAATGAGGTGAACCTCTATGCTAAATGTATTAATAAAACCAATAATGGTCCTGATTATATAAAATTCGTCAAATATCGTAATTTGCATAATGTATTGAAACGTAGGGCAAAATATGAATATTATCTAGAAAAACTTGAAGAGCACAAAGGTGATATGAAAAAGACGTGGGATATTATAAATTTGAGTATTGGGAGAACAAAAGCCACTTGTGACTCGCAGCAAAATTTTGTTATTAATGGCACTGAAACTAACAATAGTGATATTATTTCGGACAAATTTTGTGAATATTTTAGTGAAATTGGATCTAAACAAGGGCCACTGGCCTCAAAGGAAGAGCTTCGAAAATGTTTGCACAGAACTATTTAAAAACCCTTGAATATTGTATTTGATTTGGTACATATATGTTGTGGCCATATTGTAACTCTACTGGGCAGAATCTATACCTTGTTGGGCCAATAAATTTGTCATGTAACTATTTTCTTGTCATGTAACTATTTTTATTGTGGTCAATAATAGACTTAACTAGTAAAACTAATGATAACCTATTTGGTTAGTCATGACTGGATAGAACTTTTTAGGGCCCGAGTGAGTCGGAAATTTCCGAACCGGGTACCTGTGTCGTCTGACCCGACCCGTCTAAATATATAGCAAAATTTGAATGATACTCACTGAAGCAATTTGTAACACGTAAACGCCAGACATTGATCTTTGACACATATTATTTGTTTCGTCAGTAATTACCAGTATTTTCAAGTTTGAGAAAGATCACAATGTCATGACCTCATAAAACTATCGTTTTTTTTCCTGATGATTTCCTTGTCATTCTTGTGATTTTACTAGTGTTTATCACAAATATTCAAAACTATATCTTTATTTGTTCTCAAATACGAGTAACAAAATTCCGATCCAGGTAATTGTATGACCCGCCCCGAATTTGGGTACCTGTCGACTCGTCTGGGCCCCAGAACCTTTACATTGTTGAACCCAATAATAAATGTTTCTTGTAATAATTATTTTTATTGTGGCCAATAAGACTTAATCAATAAAACTAATGTTACTTATTCCGTTACAGCCATGAAATCTCTACAAGTCAGAAGCTTTACCTAGTTGAACACGTTTAAAAATCACCCGACTATTTTTGGGACCAATGTGTAAGATTTTCAAGGTTCTGATTATGTTTTTCTGATTTAGGAGGCACAATGTTTTTTGAGCTTTAGTCTTAGATTTAAATTTCTTTATGGATTTTTTTTCAGTGTTTTGATTTGTACTGCAGAGACATTTCAGTAACTTGTCTGCATTTCCAATAATTCATGACATGTATGAAAGCTTTTTTCATCAATGCGATCATGTTTCTCCTTGCCCAAATGTTGGTTTGAAGATCAGCGTACATGTTGTGTCAGTGTGCAGTGTGTAGTGTCAGCTGCCAAATACTGAAGTAGCCCAGGCACACCCCCCACCCCGAATCGCCGCTCGTGTGACTGCTATCAAAATCAGCACTGACAATTCTCGTCGGCAATATGAAACTATCATAAACATGATAAAAGTGCTAGATCTAGTATCCATTTGTTTCTGCTTATTTTAGGAGGAAACTAAGTTTTTTCCCGTGTAAAAGCTCCGCAAATCTGCCAAGTTTTGTTTCCGACTGTTCCTTTTAGTCAAATCTCGTTGAAATCTCGCTTCACTTCAATGGCATTTTTAATTAAATTCCCCCATAAACAAGCTTTCGGTGGTGATATTTTTATGAAGTATTACCAGTGAAGTAGGAAAGAGTCATAGAAAAGACCATTTATTTGGGTCGTAACAAGTATTTCCACAAATACCGCACTCAGTTGGGAGTTCTATGGTTGGACGATCTCTTGGCGGCTGGCATTTTGACCTTGACCCTGCAGCAATTTTTTGGGGCAGTACGCTAATTGGCGGGACTCGCTCACGTGATCATTTGCATATCATTATATCCACGTGTATTTCATAAACATGTGGGTGTGTCCGCCAAGACAGCTTCCCGATTGGACAATTCAGTGACTCTCTGGCTGGCGTGCCGACTGCCGTGACTGCTTATCGGGGCCACACGAGAATTGAATTTGCCCACTGGAATATGGAATACCACCACTAACACATAATTATTATGTTGCCGTATCAACTTATCTTTCATTGTTGCAATACCATACTGTATCTATATATTGTGCGGAATGTATATCCAAAACTTTGAGTGCATATGATTGCAAGAAAGCACTGTTCCATTGGAGATCAAAACGGGAGTGGTGATGGGTATGAAACGGTGACATACAAAAAAAAAACGGTCGGAACACACGTCTCCTGGGATTATTATCGCTAATAACTTATTACATTAACCATGATTAGGTACACGGGCGTCATTTTCCTCCCAACGGGCCCCGGGCCCTCCCAATTAGCCACAGTTGAATAGCCTGTTGTGGTTCCAAGTGACACTTTCAAGAATGTAAATAAAAGAAAAAAAGAAAAAATCCAAAAAAAACCAACATCATAGAGGAAGAGCCCTGCTCTTCCTAATTAGCCGATAGCATACCTAACCCAGTCAATACCTACAATCATTATCTTAATGTACAGCAAAGCAGAAATCCTAAATCTATATTCTTTTCGCCGACTGACCCAAATGAAATTGAGAACATGCTTGACAGTGTGAAACCTAAACAGAGTACAGGACACGACAACATAAGCACAAAATTATTAAAATCATGTAGGACTTCTATAGCTTTCCCAGTGAGTATAATTATAAATAAATCTTTACAGACAGGCAAAGTACCGTCATCATTAAGAATTGCGAAAGTTATTCCTCTTTACAAGGCCAAAGGTAAATCTGAGATTTCGAACTATAGACCTATATCGCTGCTACCAGCAATATCAAAAATATTAGAAAAAATAGTACACAAGCGTGTGTCATACTTCTTTTTTTTTTTTTTTTTTTTTTTTTTTTTTTTTATTTCGCATCACTATTGCGCACAATACTCACATAGGTTCATACACAAATAGACACATAAACATACAAAAAAATGCACAATATTTTCTGAAATGTACAATATCTTCCAAATTAAATCGGTTTTACATAGGTTTCAGGTCCCTCCATTTTTCTAAATACAAATCTAACTTCAGGTTTTTTCTTGCTGTTTCTTCTTCAATTCTACGATAATTATTGATACAATTAATAACGCCTTTTCCTAAGGGTAAACAGTTATTTAATTTGCAAGTGTAGATATATCTTTTGGCAATTAAGTATAATAAATCATAAATTGTCGTAGGGGATCGTATTTGACCTAGTAATATTTCTCCACAATTACATTCGTGAAAATCATTACCAAATTTAGATAAAATACTATGAAATTCAAACCAAAATTTTACAACGCAGTTACATTCTAAAAACAAGTGTAATAATGTCTCATCTTCTTTTTTACAAAACGAACATTTTGGCGTAACTACAATACCTATTTTAAATAGGAAGGCATTTACAGGCAAAATGTTGTGTAATAGTCTATACTGTAGATATAGTAGATTTGTTGAAACAGTGAGAGTATATAACTTCCTAAAATACATTACCCAGTCAGTATCCAATATGACGACATTAAAGGAATTAGACCAGAAATTTTGTGGTGTTCTTGGTATTTCTACAATTTTTTTCACAATGTTTGGATATACGAATTTACATACTTTATCAGTTTTTGTAATGGACGTGAGTTTATTTTCCCCCTCCAAGTTTTTCGAATCAATTCCATTGTCTTTGACCAGTATTTTCCACGATTTTGGTATTGCTGATATAACACTATAGAAATGCATAAAGTTTGTTTCTATTCTGTATTGTTCTGTAAATTCGGAAAAAGTCATAAATTCACCATCTTTCAACAAATCTTCTATATATTTAACTCCTTTGACATACCAATTCGGGAAAAAAATTACTTTGTTGTTCACTCTTATGTGGGAGTTATACCAAATAAATTGATTTTTTATCTTCGAGGGTGTATCCACAATAGGTTCGAAAGAGTAGTCAAACCATGCGGTGATTACATTTTTGATGAAATCGTATTGCAATAAATTCAGAATTGAACGTATATCTCTAGTATGAAGATTACTTCCAAGAAATTCTGATATATCAATGTGATCTGGTATACATATTTCGAAAAATTGTTTCCATTTTCCAGGTTTATCTGTGAACAATCGTTTCACCCAGCCTATTTTCAGGGCACTATCGTGAGATGCGATGTGCGTTATTGCCAAACCTCCATAATTTCTGGTATTGTACATAACATTCCGTTTTATTTTATCCGGCTTACCGTTCCATAGAAAGGTAAATATCAAAGAATTTACATTTTCTATATAAGTTGCCGTAGGAGTGGGCAATACTGATAACAAAAAGGTCAGTTTGGACATCAAAAGTGATTTAATAATTATACTTTTTCCAAATAACGTCAAATCTCTTTGTTTCCATATATTAATGAGCGTATCCATTTTGTTCAGTATTGGTCCAAAGTTCAACAGCATTAGGTCTTCATGAATCGGAGTTATTTTAACCCCTAAATATTGGACAGGTTCTGAAGTCCAATTCAGACCTAGCGATGGACAAACATTGCTCAACATATGTCTATTGGAGCCAAATGGCAATATATACGTTTTGTTCGTATTGATTTTCAAACCAGATATTTTCTGAAACTCAGCAAAATCTTTAAACAAATGCCTGATGGAATATTCACAATAATGTATTGTTAAAGCAGTATCATCAGCATATTGGCTGATTTTATGTTCTGTGTTCCCGATTTGTATCCCTCTGATGTCTGGATTACCCCTTATCCGAGCAGATAATATTTCTACACATATGATGAATAAATATGGAGATAGTGGACATCCTTGTCGCATTCCTCTGCCAAGTTTGAAAAAAGAAGAATACCAGCCATTGTTGAGTATACAACTATGTATATCTGTATATATTATTTTGACCCAATTAATTGTAGTATGACCGAAGTTGAGCATGCTGAGGCTTTTCATAACAAATTCCCACTCAAGAAGGTCAAAAGCTTTTTCGAAATCTATAGTAACGAAAAGCCCAGTAATATCATTCTCATCACAATAGTCCATTAAATTTAGAATATTTATAATATTTTCACCAATGTACCTGCCTTTTATAAAACCAGTCTGGTCGGGATGTATGATATCGGACAGGTGGCGTTTTATCCTATTTGCTATGGCTCCAGTAAGAAGTTTATAGTCGGTATTGAGTAGTGAGATGGGGCGCCAGTTTTTCAAACGTAACATATCTTTATCTTTCTTAGGTAATAGCGTTATTATCCCTCGTCTCTGTGTTATGGATAATTTACCACTGGAAATCGCATGATTGATTGAATTAATTAAATATATTTTCACTTCGTTCCAAAATGTTACATAAAATTCTTTAGGAATACCGTCAATTCCAGGCGTCTTATCGTTTTTCATGTTCTTCAAAACAGTTTTCAATTCGTTCTCGTTTATTTGGATATCGTCCTTAGGTTTATCTTGTTCCGGGATTCTATTGTGTAAATTCCTTTCATCAAAAAAAGTTTTATTAATTCCATTTGTTACTGGGCACTGCCAGTCTATATTTATAGAAGTGTAAAGATTTCTATAGTATTCGGCTTCCTCATTTAATATGTCATCATTATTGGTTATAATACGTCCCGAGTCTGTTTGTAAACGAGTAATATTTTTTCTATTGTAATTTCTTTTTTCCAGATTAAGAAAGTATTTCGAGGATTTTTCCCCATCCTCGTGCCACTTTTGCTTACACCTCAGAATTGTCCCATCTGTTTTATATTTTATGATGTTATCAATGTCATCTTTTACTTGCTGGATATATAACAGTGTATCAGAGTTTTGAGTTAACGCGTAATCTGATTGTAATCTATTGAGACTTCTCTCAAGTGCCTGAAGTAGGTTTCTTTGACATTTCTTTTTATAGGAACTGTATTGTATACTTTTGCCCCGGATATTCATTTTTATTGTATCCCACAAGAGCTGGGGGTCTACACCTTCGTTCATTGCTGCAGTTTCTTTGATTGTTTGTTTAATCTGTTCAATATAGTTATCGTCGTTGAGAAAAGAACAATTCATTTTCCAAAAACCCTTCCCGCGTATGTTTTCTTTGAAGCTGAATATGGCTTTTACGAACGAATGGTCACTTTGGTATCCTGGTATTATCTCGCAATTCTCGCATGAGCCATACAACCCACATGAAACTAATATGTAATCCAAGCGCGTGAAAACAGGATAAGGTGGTTGTGTGTGGAAGGTAAATATTTTTTTCGATGGGTGTTTTTTTCTGTATGTGTCCAAAATGTCAAAATCTTCCATATAGTTTTGCGTAACTGTCCTGGCCTTTATGTTGGCATGATCAGATCTACCACCTTGTTTATCTAGAATGGGATTCAGTATATGATTAAAATCGCCGCATATAATGCGATTGTCATTGGGAATATTTTCAATAAGCTCATATAAATTGCAGAAGAAAGATGGACTGTCGTGGTTTGGACCATATATGTTAGCTAACGTAATCCTTTTTTCATCAATGGTAATATCAAGTATGACAAATCGGCCCTTTGGATCTATAAATTTATCATGTATTTCTTTGTTGCACCTGGGGTTAAATAAAATCATCACTCCTTGGGCATTGGATTTTCCATGAGAAAATATTATGTCTCCCTGAAAATCATTTTTCCACGTATTTTCACTATCGGCTGTTGAATGGCTTTCTTGTATGCATATAATGTCATATTTATGTTCTCGAATCCATTCAAACACTTTTTGCCGTTTACTTTTGGATTGCAATCCCCTGACGTTCATGGTGACGATCCCAATACTATCCATTTTGACTATATATCTGAGATATGTTTCCTATATAATCTGCAGAATTAATTATACCAATGAAGGTATGATTATACGGATTGGAAGATATAATGAATGACCTTGAATATTCGTCATTGGTATTTGTGTGCATATCAGAAATTGATTCAGTTTTGCACAAAGGCATGCAATTTTCAAACAAAATACAATTGAACACAACAATAAACAAAAGACCTATAGACAACCTCAGCGACATAAACACTTGTGCTTTATGCACTGAAAGCTCGGAGTAATGGGAACCTCCGATAACAAGACAGAGTATCGAGAGTAGAACAGACAATCGGACTCCGCTATCACATGACATTGTGCCGGAGTTCCGTATACTGGTACGATGAATTCATGGTGCTTTAACCCACTTAATTTCAGGAAAGGTGTATACTAAAAGTACATAGACCTTTGGCTTGATATATGCTCGGTAGCGCGTGCATAACATATTTACATGTATGAGAGGTTCACGTCCCCACTGCCATAGCTAGTCGCCTAAGAAGTGAGACCTTGGGATTATGACATTGATGACCCTGTGAACCTACGTACATATCACGTTCATGTATGTAGGTTAGCTTGGAGCACCAGTTTCCCGGGCGAAAGTAACATTGAGAATGATGCAAGCACATGGAAGCGTGAAATTCCGTGTTTTTCTCTACAGTCTTGAAAATGTATACGCACATGCATCCCACGATGTACATCATATTCATAATAGCAAAAAAAAAAATCGTAAATATGCGATAAACGAGACAATTTTGGATTCCAAAAAAAATATATATATATGTATATGTATATACATGTAGGCCCATATCGCATGAAACCTGCTAGCCCGAGACGATCGTAAAGCCAAAGTTTTGTATTAATATTATTTCTTTTATATAACACATGCATATACGATACAGACAAAAACACTAATCTGTACATCACAGTATATGATCTAACACGACCATGTAGTTCACGGCGCATCTTGGTGCACAACACAATATAGAAAGGCTTGATAGGGTTATAAATAACTATTTTTTCTAATATTTTTTTTTTTTTTTTTTTTTTTTTTTTTTTTTTTTGTGTGTGTGTCATACTTCTTAGAAACGAATAATATTCTTTATCAAAACCAATTTGGGTTTCGCAAGAAAAGAAGTACGATTGACGCGGTAACAAAGTTAGTTACTGATGTATCCCTCAATCTTGAAAACAAACAGTCGACTCTAGCTATATATTTAGATTTGTCAAAAGCGTTCGACACAATAGACCATAATATTTTATTACATAAGCTTGAGTTCTACGGTATACGGGGAGTGCACTTGAGTGGTTCAGGGATTATTTGTCAAATAGAAAGCAATTTACTTCTTATAAAAGCTCAAATTCAAAAACTCGAAACATTTTGTGTGGAGTACCACAAGGGTCTGTTTTAGGTCCACTGTTATTTATAATCTACACTAATGACTTGCCCAATATCTTACAACAGGCAGAAAGTATACTTTTTGCCGACGACACAACTATTTATTACTCGAATAAAAATATTACTCATATATACAATACGTTGAATCATGAACTTGAAATACTATCTGACTGGTTCAAATCAAATAAACTTTCACTCAATGTAGGTAAAACTAACTGTATGTTATTCATGTTATTCCCAAGCGGCAATAATCAACATTGCTTGATGAATTTGAAAATATCTGATAAATTAGTAGAACATTGTGATTGTAGTAAATTTTTAGGAATCAATATTGACAATGGATTAAAATGGACAGAACATATTAAAGTTATTAACTGCCGTATTTCAAGAGCATATTTTGCAATAAATCGAGCCAAACAGATGTTGCCTAAAGAGAAACTAAAAATTCTTTATTACACTCTTGCCTACCCTCATCTTACTTATGGAATAACTTTATGGGGTGGTACGCACCAGACATATTTGAATAAATTGATAATAATGCAAAAGAAACTAATGAGAACAATTACTAAAGCTACATATACGGCTCATTCTGAACCTCTTTTTAAATCCTTGCAGATTATGAAATTACAGGACCTATACAATATGTACGTCTCTAAATATATACTAGCCCATGTATCGAACTTACTACCTGACTCACTTACAAATCTTTTCACATTCTCACTCAATGTACATGATCACAACACACGCCATTCTGCTACATGTAAACTAAAATCATCCAGCTTGAATAGCAAAGTTGCTTGCAGATCAATTGTAAAAAAGGGACCTATTATTTGGAATAACCTGAATTCTGATCTTTATCTTAACCATGTTAACAATCACCAGACATTTGTCAGCACGAAGACGTTCTCTTCACGCTTCACGCGGCACGTGTTGCGGAGTTACTGCGGCGGGTGAGTGGCGGACTGAAGTTGGCCGGGGTGTTGGGTGGCGGCGCGGGTCAGGTTGGGGGTACGTGCGACGTGTGCACCATGTAACAAATGCAGACAACGTGTCCATTTGATAATTGAGTGTTTTGGAGAGAATAAAAAATGCACTGGCACAAGATAATTGTAAGAGTAACACATAACATAAAACAGCAATAAAAATTCAATGAGCGACATTGAACAAATTTTGTTGGATTATTTAAGTTTGCTTCTGACTAAAAGTTCTTTAAGGTTTTGATGATTCTTGTAAGCTGTTGCTATTTTAATATCACCATCAGTATTTTTGTTGAGTTGTTTCATATGCTTTTTAACAATTTGGGCCGAAAGAGCACCTGTTTTTGAGAAGGGTACTATATAAACCAGGTCGAATTTATTTTTACTTTTGTTCAAAGGGTCATACTTTGTAAATTTTTGAACGTTGAGGCCATGAGGTTCGAAAGTGCCTAGAGTATCAATCCAACAATATTCCCTTTCAAGTCGCCATTGTTTGTTTAAAAGTTCATCACCAAGATCGGAAACCTGTTCAATTGGTAAAAGAGAAAAACAATCGATGGAAAATTCAGTTTTGCTGTGAAATTTAGATAGATGACTGTATAATGCATTTTCCTCATTGCAGCTAGTTATTGCAGCACGGTGACGATTGTTTCTGAATTTGAGTGATTTACCGGTTTCACCTACATATTGTTTTTCGCAAAGCTTACAAGTGTATAGATAAATTATATTTTCTGAGTTGCAATCCAAAGCTGAGTTGATTGAGTAGGTTTGTTCAAAAACTGATCCTGAGAAATTTTGACAATTTGGAACTAAATGACATGTTTGACAGTCTAGAATTACAAGGTTTTGAGCCAGATGAGCTGGAAGTGGGCAATTGAAAATCAGCACCTAGCCTTTCCTCACTGTTTAGAACTCTCAATGTTTCATTCTTTATTTTGCGAAGCCAACGTTTTGAATAGTTACGTTTCGAAAGTGCCTGGAATAATGTTTGGCAAGTTGATTCAACATCATCTGGATACGAGCAAATTTGGAAAAATCGAAAAACTTGGGACTTGATTAGTCCTTTATAAGTGTGCTTTGGATGAAAAGAGAGCTTATGCAGCAACTGATGAGTATCCGTTGGTTTGAAGAAAACTTTTGCTTCTAATGTGTTTTCTTTGCTCCTGAACAAAGTAGTATCCAGAAAATTAACTGAATCAGTACTAATTTCAGCTTTGAACTTGATGGATGCCCTATGAGAATTGAATATTTCGAGAAACTGATTAAATTTGGAAATGCCGTGCGGCCAAATGAGGAAAATGTCATCTAAATACCTATAATAGCAATCTGGTTGGAATGGACACTTTTGTAATGCTTGCTTTTCAAATTCAGCCATATAAATATCTGCATAATGAGGTGCATATTTCTGACCCATGGCTGTACCTGAAACTTGTAGGAATGTCTTACCGTCAAATTCAAAGTCATTACATTTAAGTGAAATTTCCAATAATTCTATTATACTTTTGAATAGTTCATTGTTTTTCAGAGTCGGGAATGCATTTTTAATTGCTTGGATACCTTCTTCATGATTTATATTAGTATACATACTTTCAACATCTAAAGTGTGTGTGTAAGTAGGTGTTTGCCGATGTATGTATGTGGGTTTGCGTGTAGGTGGGTGTAGGTGTGTGTGTGGATGTGAGTGTGTATGTGTAGGTCAGGGGTTGAGGATTTCACATGAAGCCTTAATATATTGTAAGAATGTAGAATGAGTAGTATTTAAATGTTTTTGTATTGATTTTTTTTTCTTCGAGCTGTGGGATGCCTCTTTGTATATATGTTAAATATTATTACAATCATTATCTGTGAGTTAGAGGTTATTACAGTCTGCTGAGACTTCAATCCCACAGCTCAGAACCATTTAACTGATATTGGCATTGTATTGTGTAATTTATATGTGGTTCTGAAATAAAATCTATCTATCTATCTAAAGGTCAAGTTCAAGGTCATGAGAATATTCAGCATATATCATTTCGCAATATGTTCGCAAATGATTCCTAAGCTGTAAAGTTGATAATAAGTGAGATATTAACCTTTTTGTTCTCTAACCTTGAAAATGAGGTCGATGGTCAAATTCAAGGCCATGACAATATTCAGCATGTATCATTTCCTATAGGTCCACAACTGATTACTAAGCTGTGAAGTCGATAATAAGCAAGATATAAGCCATTTTGTGCTGTGACCTTGAAAATTAGGTCAAAGTTCAAATTCAAGGTCACGAGAATATTCGGCATTTATCATTTCCTATTAGTCCACAATTGATTCCTAATCTCTAATCTCAATATTAAGTGAGATATCAGGAAAAAAATGTTTCCCATTGATTGATTGATTGATTATACTGACGTAGCCCTGTAAGGGAACTTGCCTTACAACCATCCGACCAACTTTGGTCCGCGATATTTGGTGGCGAGTCGCCGCGGTGCAGCGCCTGGCATATTTTTCGTTCCCGTTTATGTATGTAGTGTATGGACGGGATTTTCTGGTGTACTGCATTTATGGGTATTTGTAGCGTGGCCCATGACAGATCCGGGTACGCCTAGTGAACTAGGTTTCTGTCGCTTCACCACCGCCGATACACCGAGTGCAGCAATCTACAATGTATCACCTGGTCACCATATTAGTGTCCGCTCCAGGCCGACGGACTGAGAAGTGAGGGTAACCCTTGATCCGCTGAGTGAATTTTGATCGCTGAGAGCGGGGCTTGAACCCGCCGACGACGAACATTGAATTCCCTTCAGCAGCGAGCGAACGACTTAGTGCGTTGCGCCACGGCCACTTATAAAAGCATATGAGAATTTAACATGGGAAAGAGCCATTTGGGACCCTGCCACACGCGCAGACCGGCGATTCAATGGCAACGAAATTTATACAGAGGTATATGAGTGGAATCTTTTGAAACAAAAATCTCAAATCTGATCAGACAGTTTTTGAGCAAACAACCGCCAAAGTCCCAAATTGGCCGTTTTTCGTCAAAAATTGCTGCCATTTTAAACGAATTGCGAAAATAAAATAAAAAATAGAAAATACCTCCCTCTCGAAACATTTTTAGGCATTTTTGTGAAAAATTTCAGAAAGATTTGACTGTAAACTTTAAAGATAAAAATGTAGACGAACGACGGACGACGACGACGGAGGACGAACGACGGACGCAATGCCATGCCAATAGGTTATCGGACCAAAGGTTCGGTAACCTAAGAAAAAAGTGCAGATCCGGACGGACGCCGAACGGACGGAAAAACCACGACAATAGCTTATCGGCCCAAATGGGCCGGTAAGCTAAAAACAAATAAACAAACATTAAAATGGGGGGGATCCCCTACATCAATCATTGTCATGGTTAGTTCATGGAAAATGGTTGGTCATTACTAAATCCACAAAATAATTTCATGAAAAACTTCCAACCAAAATTTTGAACCAAAATAACACGCCATCGCTATTTGAATCACTGACTCCCCACACTCGCCCCTCCCGCCCCCCCACCCCCACTCCGAGAGCGAGACAAAAACATTACCCCATTCAGGGACACAAAGACAAAGATATAACAATCATGCCAGGAGTAATCGGCCAATTTATGTCAAGTTCACACAATTTCACTCGATCTTGTTGGCATAAAGAATAAAATTTTGCACAAGGCATTGCGCTTTGTGGAATCATCGCACCCGTGTTCCATGTGATAGCCAATCACATTTTCCAGTGGATATACTGACCAAAAAAGAAAACGCAACTTTTCAATATAATTGTATAATTTCATTAAAATAAATAGTAATGTCTTGCATTTTGTAATACTTGAGCACTGAGCAGTAGAGCATCTAAACAATGACAATCATTCGCAATATTGAGGAATCATCACACCCGTTAAGGCACACACAAAGCCACATCTGGCAAAAGTGAGAATGACATGGTCAGTCATTGCTACTACGGTGTGGTCATGGATCCCAGGACGATAAATTTTGTTCAGTTGTGGCTGTTCTCGGCGAACTAAGGTCGTGTCCTACGATAAACACTTATTTCGACCCCCATACAATAACGACGGGCCATCGTTTTAAACATATTTATTTTAATTGGATTGTACAATAGTTCCGGGAAGAAATAATCTAGGTACTCTCCAAGAGAGAGAAAAAAAAAACGAACAAAATTGAAAAAGAATATGAACGTAAACAATGAAGCAAGTAAAATACTAACAAACTAGATATATATAAAGTTATAATACATGAGAGAATGGAATAGATGATCCATGAGTATGATATGAGATGACATGAAAAAGAAAAACATTATATTTTGACATGAATTGGTGTTTAACATTTTAGTCGAAAGAGATGAAAAATAAATATAATATAACAAAACATGAAGACAATACAAGCGAACTAAATATCCACAAAGGTACTATTAAGATATTAATGATCCGTGAGATGACATGAAAGGAAGATGAGACACAATTTTATAATGCGTGAGTGTCCGTGAAATGGCCTGTTGTTATTATATAAGCTTGGACAGCATGCATAATATATATGTTTGTTTGAAAATCGTAGTTACAGTTCCCTGCTGTCACAACCTCTATACTTTCTAATAACGGCATTTTATTAAAAGGTTGATAGTTTTTGGATTCGAGAATTTATCTCGATTTATCTCTCGCATTACGCATGCGTGAGCATACCGGTCACCTGTACGACGTCATATTCGTGCTCTACCATCGGTGGTGTACATAGCAAGTCTGGATCTGTTCGTAAATTGATGCGCATGTTTGACCAATTTGATATTTTCCACCATATCAGGTTCCCATTCAATGCCGAGAAGCCTTTTTCCTTTACTTGGCTCCGTTACTTGGCATCACAACTCGGTAGGGTTACGTGTGTGAAGGTCACCCTCTTGCAGACTGTTACAACCTGTCTTCTAGCTAATCCTGGATTACTTCCAGTCCTAATTCCCGGCTGGCATCCTTGTGGCTGATCGGAAGTGGTCATGAAGGTGCAATCGGCTTCATACAACGTTCAACCCTCGGAGTCGTTCCATCAGGTACAGTATTGCAGGTTTCGGGCATTTTGTTGCATTTCCATTGGCTACAGTATTGCTTCTTAGACACCATACAATGGCTCTATGGACGATAAAATCGGAGGCTCGGTCTGTGATGACACATTTTTGCTCAGATCATCCTATACGCACATTGCTGCACCAAACTTGTAAGGTTTGGTAGCGTTTGCATCGACAATTTGCCTGTCTGTTATATACCCCAGTGAGTACGAAAAAATTAGCCCAAGGGCTAAGAAAGGTTACCGGACAATGTTTTACATTTTATATAGTAGCCATTTTGTCCCGAGACCTTGACAGCAAGGTCAAATTCAAGGTCACAAGAATATTCAGCATATATCATTTCATGTCCACAATTGATTCCTAAGCTGCCAAAATCGACAATGAGCAAGATATTAACCATTTTGTGTTCTGACCTTGGAGATGAGATCAAATTCAAGGTCATGAGAATGTTCAGCATATATCATTTCCTATATGTGCTCAATTGATTGCAAAGCTGTAAGTTCGATAATAAATGAGATATTAACCATTTTGTGCTTTGACCTTGAAAATGAGGTCAAATGTCAAATTCAAAGTCATGACAATATTCAGCATTTATCGTTTACTATTTGTTCATAATTGCTTCCTTAACTGTAAAAATGATAATAAGCGAGATATTAGCCATTTTATGCTCTGACCTTGAAAATGGGGTCGAAGGTCAAGTTCAAGGTCATGACAAGATTCAGTATATATATCATTTCCTACATGTGCACAATTGATTCTAAGCTGCAAAGTCGATATTAAGCGAGATATTAGTCATTTAATGCTCTGACCTTGAAAATGAGATCAAAGGTCAAGATCTAGGTCATGACAATCTTCAGCATATATCACTTCCTACATGGCCCCAATTGATTTGTAATCTGTAAAGTCGATAAGTGAGATTTTAGCCATTTTTTCCTATGACCTTGAAGATGGAGAACTAGGTCAAATTCAAAGTCATCAGAATATTGGGCGTATATCATTTCCTATACATCCACAACTGATTTTCTAACCTGTGAAGTCGATAATAAGCGAGATATTAGCCATTTTGTGCTCTTGACTTTGAAAATAAGGTCAGAGGTCAAATTCAAGGTCATGACAATAATCTGCATATATCATTTCCTATATGTTCATAATTGTTTCCTAAGCTGTAAAGTCGATAAGAAGTGAGATATTAGCCATTTTGTCCTGTGACCTTGAAAATAAGGTCAAAGGTCAAATTCAAGGTCATCAGAATATTCGGTATATATCATTTCCTATATGTCCACAATTGATTTCTAAGCTGTAAAGTCGATAATAAGCGAGATATTACCCAATTTGTTCTTTGACCTTGAAACTGAGATCAGAAGTCAAATTCAAGGTCACGAGAATATTCAGCATATATCATTTCCTATATGTCCACAATTGATTCCTAGTCTCTAATCTCAATATTAAGTGAGATATAAGGCATAATGTGTCCCATTATAAAGCATAGGAAAATTTAACATGGGAAAGTCCCATTTGGGCCAAATTTGGCCCAAAATGGCCCACTTCGAGCGATTCAAGCGCAACGAAACTTATACCCATTACAGAAGTACGTATGAGGAGTATTGTGTATCAAAAAGAAAAAAAGTTACTGAACAGTTTTTGAGAAAATGGCCGCCAAAGTCCAAAATCAGGCATTTTTCGTCGCAAACGGCCGCCATTTTGAAAAAAATGCGAAAATCGAAAAACTGAAAAAAACCTTTCCTTGAAATATTTTTAGGTATTTTTGTGCAAAATTTCAGAAAGATTCGATCATATACTTTAAAGATAAAAATGTGAACGGACAACGGACGGACGGACGGACAGACGGACGACGGACGCAACGCCATGCCAATAGGTTATCGGACCATAGGTCCGGTAACCTAAAAATCACACCATAACTGGGAGTGGCTGAGTAGTGCAAATGCTCAAAGACGACCATATACGTAACTTTTGTCGCCAACGGAGCGAGTAAATGTGTCGCGACTTTTCCTTTGCACTACAGTATATGGGCAGTCACAAGGCTCGGATATTTTGAAATACCATTTACAATGATGCAAAAAAATAGCCCAAGGGCTAAGAAAGGTTACCGGACAATATACATTTTAGATTTTAGCCTTTTGTCCAGTGACCTTGAAAATAATTTTTCAACAAATATATCACTTCTAGTATGTCCACAATAAATTCCTAAGCTGTAAAGTCGATAATAAGTGAGATATTAGCCATTCTGTGATCGGTGATGTGACCTAGAAAATGAGGTCAAAGTTCAAGTTCATGAAAAGATTCAGTATATATCATTCCTCTATATTCGCAATTGATTCCTAAGCTGTAAAGATGATAATTAGCGACATATTAGCCATTTTGTTCTCTGACCTTGAAAATTGGATCAAAGGTCAAATTCTAGATCACCAAAGTATTCAGCATACATCATTTCCTATATGTTCACTATGGACCCCTAAGCTGTGAATTTGATAATAAGAGAGATATAAACCATTTTGTATTCTGACCTTGAAAATAAAATGACTGGCCTTGAAATTTAGGTCAAAGGTCAAATTCAAGGTCATGAGAATATTCAGAATATATCATTTCCTATATGTTCACAATTGATTCCTAAGCTGTAAAGTTGATAATAAGCAAGATATTAGCCATTTTGTCCTGTTGACCTTGAAAATGAGGTCAAAAGTCAAATTCAAGGTCACTAGAATATTCAGCATATATCATTTCCTATATGTTCACAATTGATTCATAAGGCGTAAAGTTACTAATAAGCAAGATATTGGCCATTTTGTCCTGTGACCTTGAAAATGAGGTCAAAGGTCAAATTCAAGGTCACAAAAATATTCAGCATATATCATTTCCTATATGTTGACAATTGATTCCTAAGCCGTAAAGTCGATAATAAGCGAGATATTAGCAATTTTGTCCTGTGACCTTGGGAATGAGGTCGAGGTCAAATTCGAGGTCACGAGAAAATTCAGCATATATCATTTCCTATATGTTCACATTGTATTCCTAAGCTGTAAAGTCGATAATAAGCGAGATATTAGCCATTTTGTCATGTGACCTTGAAAATGAGGTCAAAGGTCAAATTCAAGGTCATCAGAATATTCAGCATATGTCATTTCCTATATGTGCACAATTGATTCCTAAGCTGTAAAGACAATAATAAGCGAGATATTAGCCATTTTGTGCCTGACTTTGAAAATGAGGTCAAATGTCAAATTCAAGGACATCAAAATATCCAGCATACATCATTTCCTATACGTCCACAATTTAGTCCCAAGCTGTAAAGAGGATAATAAGCGAGATATTAGCTGTTTTGTTCTTTGACCTTGAATATGAGGTCAAAGGTCAAATTCAAGGTCATCAGAATATCCGGATTATATCTTTTCCTAAGCTGTAAAGTCGATAATAAGCGAGATATTAGGCATTTTGTGCTCTGACCTTGAAAATGAGGTCAAAGGTCAAATTCAATGTCATGACAATAATCAGCATATATCATTTTCTATGTGTCCACAATTGATTTCCAGTCTCTAATCTCCATATTAAGTGAGATATTAGGCATCATGTGTCCAATTATAAAGCATAGGAGTATTTAACATGGGAAAGTCCCATTCGGGGCCAGTCGAGAAAATGAAAATGGCCGCCAGACGCAGACCGGCGATTCAGGGGCAACGAAACTTATACACATCAATGAGGTATATGAGGGTAATCTTTTGAAACAAAAATCTAAAAACTGTCTGAACAGTTTTTGAGAAAATGGCCGCCAAAGTCAGAAATCGGCCGTTTTTCGTCGAAAATGGCCGCCATTTTGAAAAAAAAATGCGAAAATCAAAAAACAAAAAAATACCCCCTTTTCAAAATATTTCTAGACATTTTTGTGCAAAATTTCAGAATGATTCACCCGTGAACTTTAAAGATAAAACTGTGGATGGATGACGCCGACGAGGGACGATGGACGCAACGCCATGCCAATAGGTTACCGTACCTATGGGCTGAAATAAGGTGGAAATCTCTATCATATGAACATGTTCAATCATGTTCGGATGCGTTATGAATGACCAACAGATGTGGTATGATCGACCGGAAGAAGAAAGTAAAATTAGCCCAATGGGCTAGTAAGGTTACCGGAGAAATATACAGAGTTAAGCCGAGAAAGTTGAAAGTCAAATTCAAGGTGACCACTGAAATCGCCATATCTCTAACCGTGAAAATGGGATCAAAGGTTAAATTCTAAATCACCAAACCATTCAGCATACATAATTTTCTATATGTTCACTATGGACCCCTAAGCTGTAAATTTGATAATAAGCGAGATATAAGCCATTTTGTAATCTGACTTTGAAAATAAAATGACTGACCTTGAAATTAGGTCAAAGGTCAAATTCAATATCATTAAAATATTCAGAATATATCATTTCCTATATGTTCACAATTGATTCCTAAGCTGTAAAGTCGATAATAAGCAAGATATTAGCCATTTTGTCCTGTTGACCTTGAAAATGAGGTCAAAGGTCAAATTCAAGGTCATGAGAATTTTCAGCATATATCATTTCCTATATGTTCACAATTGATTCCTAAGCTGTAAAGTCGATAATAAGCAAGATATTAGCCATTTTGTCCTGTTGACCTTGAAAATGAGGTCAAAGGTCAAATTCAAGGTCATGAGAATTTTCAGCATATATCATTTCCTATATGTTCACAATTAATTCCTAAGCTGTAAAGTCGCTGATAAGCAAGATATTGGCCATTTTGTCCTGTGACCTTGAAAATAGGTCAAAGGTCAATTCAAGGTCACAAGCATTTTCAGCATATATCATTTCCTATATGTTCACAATTGATTCCTAAGCTGTAAAGTCGATAATAAGCGAGATATTAGCAATTTTGTCCTGTGACCTTGGAAATGAGGTCAAAGGTCAAATTCAAGGTCACGAGCATTTTCAGCATATATCATTTCCTATATGTTCACAATTGATTCCTAACTGTAAAGTCGCTAATAAGCAAGATATTGGCCATTTTGTCCTGTGACCTTGAAAATGAGGTCAAAGGTCAAATTCAAGGTCACGAGAATATTCAGCATATATCATTTCCCATATGTTCACAATTGATTCCTAAGCTGTAAAGTCGATAATAAGCGAGATATCAGCAATTTTGTCCTGTGACCTTGGAAATGAGGTCAAAGGTCAAATTCAAAGTCATGAGAATATTCTGCGTATATCATTTCCTATATGTTCACAATTGATTCCTAAGCTGTGAAGTCGATAATAAGCGAGATCTTAGCCATTTTGTCATGTGACCTTCAAAATGAGGTCAAAGGTCAAATTCAAGGTCATGAGAATATTCAGCATATATCATTTCCTATATGTTCACAATTGATTTCTAAGCTGTTAAGTCGCTGATAAGCAAGATATTGGCCATTTTGTCCTGTGACCTTGAAAATGAGGTCAAAGGTCAAATTCAAGGTCACGAGAACTTTCAGCATATATCATTTCCTATATGTTCACAATTGATTCATAAGCTGTAAAGTCGATAACAAGCGAGATATTAGCAATTTTGTCCTGTGACCTTGGAAATGAGGTCAGGGTCAAATTCAAGGTCATGAAAATATTCAGCATATATTATTTCCTATATGTTCACAATTGATTCCTAAACTGTAAAGTCGATAATAAGCGAGATATTAGCCATTTTGTCATGTGACCTTGAAAATGAGGTCAAAGGTCAAATTCAAGGTCACGAGAATATTCAGTGTATACCATTTCCTATATGTTCACAATTGATTCCTAAGCTGTAAAGTCAATAATAAGCGAGATATTAGCCATTTTGTCCTGTGACCTTGAAAATGAGGTCAAAAGTCAAATTCAAGGTCACGAGAATATTCAGCATATATCATTTCCTATATGTCCACAATTCATTCCTAGTCTCTAATTTCAATATTAAGTGAGATATTAGGCTTCAATGTGTCCCATTATAAAGCATAGGAGAATTTAACATGGGAAAGTCCCATTTGGGCTGAGTTTGGGCCCAAAATAGGCCACTTCGAGCGATTCAAGGGCAACGAAATTTATACATGTCACATGGGTACTTAGGAGGAGTGTCATGCATCAATAAGAAAAAAAGTTACTGAACAGATTTTGAGAAAACGACCGTCGAAGTCCAAAATTGGCCATTTTTCGACGAAAACGGCCGCTCTGACCTCGAAACCAAGGTCAGAGGTCAAATTCAAGGTCACGAGAATATTCAGCATATATCATTTCCTATATGTCCACAATTGATTCCTAGTCTCTAATCTCAATATTAAGTGAGATATTAGGCTTTAATGTGTCCCATTATAAAGCATAGGAGAATTTAACATGGGAAAGTCCCATTTGGGCCGAGTTTGGGCCAAAATGATTCAAGCGCAACGAAATTTATAGACATCATAGAAGTACGTATGAGGAGTCTTATGTATCAAAGAGAAAAAAAGTTACTGAACAGATTTTGAGAAAATGGCCGCCAAAATCCAAAATTGACCGTTTTTCGACGAAAACGGCTGCCATTTTGAAAAAAATGCGAAAATCAAAAAACTAAAAAATACCTCCCTCTCGAAATATTTTTAGGCATTTTTGTGCAAAATTTAAAGATAAAATTGTTGACGAACGACGACGACGGACGACGGAAGATGGACGACGACGCCGGACGCATCGCCATGCCAATAGGTTACGGACCATAGGTCCGGTAACCTAAAAACAGATAGGGAAACCCTAAACAATTTTCAATTAAAAAAATTAGCCCACGGGCTAAGAGAGGTTACCGGACAATATACATTTTAGATATTAGCCTTTTGTCCAGTGACCTTGAAAATAAAGTCATTAATGAATCCAAGGCCATGAAATATTCAACAAATATATCACTTCTAGTATGTCCACAATAGATTCCTAAGCTGTAAAGTCGGTAATAAGTGAGATATTATCCATTCTGTGATGTGACCTTGAAAATGAGGTCAAAGTTCAAGTTCAAGGTCATGAAAATATTCAGCATATATCATCTCCTCTATATTCGCAATTGATTCCTAAGCTGCAAAGTCGATATTAAGCGAGATATTTTTTTTGTTCTCTGACCTTGAAAATGGGATCAAAGGTCAAATTCTCGATCACCAAAATATTCAGCATACATCATTTCCTATATGTTCACTATGGAATCCTAAGCTGTAAATTCGATAATAAGCGAGACATAAGCCATTTTGTATTCTGACCTTGAAAATAAAGTGACTGACCTTGAAATTTAAGTCAAAGGTCAAATTCAAGGTCGTGAGAATATTCAAAATATATCATTTTCTATCTGTCCACAATTGACTCTCAAGTTGTAAAGTCGATAATAAGCGAGATATTAGCCATTTTGCCCTGTGACCTTGAAAATGGGTTCAAAGGTCAAATTCAAGGTCATCAGAATATTCGGCTGATATCATTTCCTATATGTCCACAATTGATTCCTAAGCTGTAAAGTCGATAATAAGCGAGATATTAGCCATTTTGTTCTCTGACCTTGAAGCTGAGGTCAGAGGTCAAATTCAAGGTCACGAGAATATTCAGCATATATCATTTCCTATATGTCCACAATTGATTCCTAGTCTCTAATCTCAATATTAAATGAGATATAAGGCTTAATGTGTCCCATTATAAAGCCTAGGAGAATTTAACATGGGAATGTCCCATTTGGGCCGAGTTCGGGCCCAAAATGGCCCACTTCGAGCGATTCAAGGGCCACGAAATTTATACATGTCACAGGGGTACATATGAGGAGTGTTGTGCATCAATGAGAAAAAAAGTTACTGAACAGATTTTGAGAAAACGACCGTCAAAGTCCAAAATTGGCCATTTTTCGACGAAAACGGCCGCACTGAACTTGAAACCCGAGGTCAGAGATCAAATTCAAGGTCACGAGAATATTCAGCATATATCATTTCCTATATGTCCACAATTGATTCCTAGTCTCTAATCTCAATATTAAATGAGATATAAGGCTTAATGTGTCCCATTAGAAAGCACAGGAGAATTTAACATGGGAAAGTCCTATTTGGGCCGAGTTTGGGCCCAAAATGGCCCACTTTGAGCGATTCAAGAGCAACGAAATTTATACATGTCACAGGGGTACATATAAGGAGTGTTATGCATCAATGAGAAAAAAAGTTACTGAACAGATTTTGAGAAAACGACCATCAAAGTACAAAATTGGCCATTTTTTGACGAAAACAGCCGCCATTTTGAAAAAAAAATGTGAAAATCAAAAACCTAAAAAATACCTCCCTCTCGAAATATTTTTAGGCATTTTTGTGCAAATTTCAGAAAAATTCGATCGTAAACTTTAAAGATAAAATTGTTTACGGACGGACGGACGACGGACGCAACGCCATGGTATTAGGTTTTCGGACCATAGGTCCGGTAACCTAAAAAATTAGCCCAAGGGCTAAGAAAGGTTACCGGACAATGTATATTTTAGATATTAGCCTTTTGTCCCATGACCTTGAAATTAAGGTAGTTGGTCAATTCTAGGTCACGAGAATATTCTGCCCATATCATTTCTAGCATGTCCACAATTGATTCCTAAGCTGTACAGTCGATATTAAGTGAGATATTATCCATTTTGTGATCTGACCTTGAAAATGAGGTCAAAGGTCAAATTCAAGGTCATGACAATAATCTGCATATATCATTTCCTATAAGTTCATAATTGACTCCTACACTGTAAAGTCAATAATAAACGAGATATTACCCATTTTGTGCTCTGACCTTGAAACTGAGGTCAGAAGTCAAATTCAAGGTCACGAGAATATTCAGCATATATCATTTCCTATATGTCCACAATTGATCCCTAAGCTGTAAAATCGATAATAAGTGAGATATTAACCATTTTGTGGTGCGACCTTGAAAATGAGGTCAAAAGGTCAAATTCAAGGTCATCAGAATATTCGGCATATATCATTTCCTATATGTCCACAATTGATTCCTAAGCTGTAAAGTCGATAATAAGCAAGATATTAGACATTTTATGCTCTGACCTTGAAACCGAGGTCAGAGGTCAAATTCAAGACCCTGAGAATATTCAGCATATATCATATCCTATATGTCCACAATTGATTCCTAGTCTCTAATCTCAAGATTAAGTGAGATATTAGGCTTAATGTGCCCAATTATAAACCATAGGAGAATTTAACATGGGAAAGTCCCATTTGGGCCGAGTTTGGGCCCAAAATGGCCCACTTCGAGCGATTCAAGGGCAACGAAATTTATACGTGTCACATGGGTACATATCAGGAGTGTTATGCATTGATAAGAAAAAAAGTTACTGAACAGATTCTGAGAAAACGACCGTCAAAGTCCAAAATTGGCCATTTTTCGACGAAAATGGCCCTCTGACCTTGAAACCGAAGTCAGAGGTCAAATTCAAGGTCACCAGAATATTCAGGATATATTATTTCCTATATCTCCACAATTGATCCCTAGTCTCTAATCTCAATATTAAGTGAGATATTAGGCTTAATGTGTCCCATTATAAAGCATAGGAGAATTTAAAAATTAGCCCAAGGGCTAAGACAGGTTACCAGACAAAATATGTTTTATATTCCTGTGACCTTGAAAATAAGGTCACTGGTCAAAATGCAAAGTCATGAGAATATCCAGCGAACATGTATGTAAGTATCAATCTATTACAACCAATAGTCAGATTTTGATGATGCCAAAAACAAACGTAAAATAGAACATTTTGGAATAGAAACAAAGCCCGACCAAATAGATTATCCAAAGACACACTGGTGCCATCAGGGGCAGACAGTGTGTTAAATGTAGTTGTTTCTACTGTACACCTGATGGAATTAGTATACAACTGCCCACAACCTATGAAAATAATTTAGAAATCTGAAACAAACCCCATGGAATAGATATATGACAAGTACATAAGTACCTAATCACAAGCCAGAAGGCTACTGAGTTGATGGTATCCTCAGGGACAGATTCAACGTCGGCCAGCAGTGACACTGACTCAGTGATATGAATGTAAGTATCAATCCATTACCACCAATAGTCAGATTTTGATGATGCCAAAAACAAACGTAAAATAGAACATTTTGGAATAGAAACAAAGCCCGACCAAATAAATTATCCAAAGACACACTGGCGTCACCAGGGGCAGACAGTGTGTTAAATGTAGTTGTTTCTACTGTACACCTGATGGAATTAGTATACAACTGCCCACAACCTATGAAAATAATTTAGAAATCTGAAACAAACCCCATGGAATAGATATATGACGAGTACATAAGTACCTAATCACAAGCCAGAAAACTACTGAATTGATGGTATCCTCGGGGACAGATTCAACGTCCGCCAACAGTGACACCGACTCAGTAATATGAATGTAAGTATCAATCTATTACCACCAATAGTCAGATTTTGATGATGCCAAAAACAAACGTAAAATAGAACATTTTGGAATAGAAACAAGCCCGACCAAATAGTTTATCCAAAGACACACTGGCGTCATCAGGGGCACACAGTGTGTTAAATGTAGTTGTTTCTACTGTACACCTGATGGAATTAGTATACAACTGCCCAACAACCTATGAAAATAATTTAGAAATCTGAAACAAACCCCATGGAATAGATATATGACAAGTACATAAGTACCTAATCACAAGCCAGAAGGCTACTGAGTTGATGGTATCCTCGGGGACAGATTCAACGTCCGCCAGCAGTGACACTGACTCAGTGATATGAAAGTAAGTATCAATTTATTACCACCAATAGTCAGATTTTGATGATGCCAAAAACAAACGTAAAATAGAACATTTTGGAATCCCGATATGTCCATTGTTTGCTAAGCTGTAAATTCAATAACAAGTAAAACAAAATAGCAATTTTGTTCCATGACCTTGAAAATAAGGTCGAAGGTCGAATTAATGGTCATCAAAATATTTGGCATGTACACATCATTCCCCATAGGTGCACAACTGATTCCTAAGCTGTAAAGTCAATAATAAATAGGGCCTGCACGATTAATGGGTTAACCGCCGACGGCTAGCATTTTTTTAATAACCGCGAATAACCGGCTGTTAAATCTCCAAACGATTAACCGGTTAACCGTCAAACACCGGTTAACTGTCTTTTATAACCTTGATCAGTGATCACCAAACCGTCTGCTCATGCTCCTGAGGCATGCTTTTGAGGGCATTTAAACTCGTTAACTTTGTCGCCATGGGGTCATAAAGCAATCTGCGGTTTGTTGCGGTCGCGTGGATGCGTGCCACCTGCTAAAGGGATTGTGTGTGCATCTTTCACAGATACACAGGCTCGCGGCTTTCTCTCATATTAATACCGAAATTAACGAAGTTAAATAGGGGAAATACAAGTTTTCTTAAATGAAACATAAAGACACCTACACACACATAGACATATAGCAATCAAAACCATTCGGGGGACGTATTAAGAAGTGAACCCCAAACACTTCGCCTCAGGCTTAACTTCGAATGGTAAGGATTGTATATGTGAAAGAATGTGCAATGTCAGGTATAACGCAATCAGAACTGGAAAGAGAACATATATTCAGTAATATGCAAAATATGTACAGTTAATACATCAATAAGAAAAAAAGTTACTGAACAGATTTCGAGAAAACGACCGTCAAAGTCCAAAATTGGCCATTTTTCGATGAAAACGGCCGCTCTGACCTTGAAACCGAGGTCAGAGGTCAAATTCAAGGTCACGAGAATATTCAGCATAAATCATTTCCTATATGTTCACAATTGATTCCTAAGCTGTAAAGTCGATAATAAGCGAGATATTAGCCATTTTGTCATGTGACCTTGAAAATAAGGTCAAAGGTCAAATTCAAGGTCACGAGAATATTCAGCATATATCATTTCCTATATGTTCACAATTGATTTCTAAGCTGTAAAGTCGATAATAAGCGAGATATTAGCCATTTTGTGCTCTGACCTTGAACCCGAGGTCAAAGGTCAAATTCAAGGTCACGACAATGTTCGGCATATATCATTTCCTATATGTCCACAATTGATTCCTAGTCTCTAATCTCAATATTAAGTGAGATATTATGGCTTAATGTGTCCCATTATAAAGCATAGGAGAATTTAACATGGGAAAGTCCCATTTGGGCCGAGTTTGGGCCCAAAATGGCCTACTTCGAGCGATTCAAGGGCAACGAAATTTATACATGTCACAGGGGTACATATGAGGAGTGTTATGCATCAATACAAAAAAAAGTTACTGAACAGATTTTGAGAAAACGACCGTCAAAGTCCAAAATTGGCCATTTTTCGACGAAAACGGCCGCTCTGACCTTGAAACCGAGGTCAGAGGTCAAATTCAAGGTCACGACAATATTCAGCATATATCATTTCCTATATGTCCACAATTGATTCCTAGTCTCTAATCTCAATATTAAGTGAGATATAAGACATAATGTGTCCCATTATAAAGCATAGGAGAATTTAACATGGGAAAGTCCCATTTGGGCCGAGTTTGGCCCAAAATGGCCCACTTCGAGCGATTCGAGCGCAACGAAACTTATACACATCACAGGAGTATATATGAGGAGTGTTGTGTATCAAAAAGAAAAAAAGTTACTTAACAGTTTTTGAGAAAATGGCCGCCAAAGTCAAAAATCAGGCATTTTTCGACGAAAACGGCCGCCATTTTGAAAAAAATGCGAAAATCAAAAAACTAAAAAATACCTCCCTCTCGAAATATATTTAGGCATTTTTGTGCAAAATTTCAGAAAAATCGGATCGTAAACCTTGAAGATAAAATTGTTTACGGACGGACGACGGACGACGGACGCCGGACGCAACGCCATGGCAATAGGTTATCGGACCATAGGTCCGGTAACCTAAAAATTAGCCCAAGGGCTAAAAAAGGTTACCAGACAATATACATTTTAGATATTAGTATTTTGTCCCGTGACCTTGAAAATAAGGTCATTGGTCAATTCAAGGACACGATAATATTCGGCATATGTCATTTCTAGTATGTCCACAATTGATTCCTAGGCTGTAAAGTCAATAATAAGCGAGATATTAGCCATTATGTCCTGTGACCTTGGAAATGAGGTCAAAGGTCGAATTCAAGGTCATAGCAATATTCAGCATATATAATTTCGGGCCCAAAATGGCCCACTTCGAGCGATTCAAGGGCCACGAAATTTATATATGTCACAGGGGTACATATGAGGAGTGTTGTGCATCAATGAGAAAAAAAGTTACTGAACAGATTTTGAGAAAACGACCGTCAAAGTCCAAAATTGGCCATTTTTCGACGAAAACGGCCGCTCTGAACTTGAAACCGAGGTCAGAGGTCAAATTCAAGGTCACGAGAATATTCAGCATATATCATTTCCTATATGTCCACAATTGATTCCTAGTCTCTAATCTCAATATTAAACTAGACGCTTCCGGTCGCCTACGACCGCTTGGGTGTATCCCCCGTAGCACTATCATCCCTGTTGCCCCAAATATATCACTGATGTACATTGTGAGTGTGAAACCTTTCAAGCTTATTGAAGGTCAAATTCAAGATCACCACTAAAATCACTGCATACGAATTTCCATTTCGACATGTTAGATAAAATAACGAAATTACAGCCAGATAAAAGTTTTCACCTAAAGTTATACTTCAACTCAGAATATTTGACAAACTTGGTTCCAAGTTGAAATTCAAGCAAAAGTTGACAAAAACTGCATTTCAAGATGACTAAATTGGAGCCAGATCGAACTTTTCACCATAAGTTATATTTCAACTCATACTATATGCCAAACTTGGTTCCAAGTTGAAATTCAAAGTAAAAGTTGACCAAAACTACATTTCAAGATGACGAAATAGGAGCCAGACCAAATTTTTCACCATAATTTAAGTTTTAATTCATAATAATTATGTGCCAAACTTGGTTTCAAGCTGAAATTCAAGTAAAAGTTTACCAAAACTGTTTTTCACGATGACGAAATTGGAGCCAGATCGATTTTTTCACCATAAATTATATTTTAATTCATAATATGTGCCAAACTTGGTTTCAAGTTGAAATTCAAAGTAAAAATTGACTTTAATGGTAAAAATAATGTTAACTTATCCGGTTACACCCATGAAATCTCTACTGGACAAAACTTTTAAATTGTTGAGCTCAATAATAAATGTTTCTTGTCTTAACTATTTTTCTTGAGGTCAATAATAGACTTAACTAGTAAAAATGATGTTAACTTATTCGGCTACAGCCATGAAATCTCTACTGCATAGAAGCTTTACCTTGTTGAGCCCAATAATAAATGTTTCTTGTCTTAACTATTTTTATTGTGGTCAATAATAGACTTAACTAGTGAAAATAATGTTAACTTATTCGGTTACACCTGTGAAATCTCTACTGGACAAAACCTTTACCTTGTTGAGCTCAATAATAAATGTTTCTCATCTTAACTATTTTTATTGTGGTCAATAATAGACTTAACTAGTAAAACCAATGTTAACTTATTCAGTAATATTGTTCTGTTTTCACCAACATCAGTTCTGTATTCTGAACAAGAATCCAGTGCAATTTGCTTTCATAGTACAGGTTATTGGAGTGATCACACATGTCAAAGTAGGCATTTTAATTGTTGTAATAAGTTAACCTCTCAAACTTATTAATATTTATTCGATCATTCTGAAAAACAATAGGTTTCGTGTGATGGTCTTTCTCATTGAGCCTGTGCGATTTCATCATCATTCATCGAAAACTCCCACCCGTAGAGCGTTCACAACCCATGTGTGTTAAACAGGCTAATTTGAGCACAAAATGTTATGCCAATCGGCTATTTTGGTCGCTATGGCAACCAAAATCGATAGGTGTTGAGATCTCACCATAAGTCATGTCCATACAAAATATTATCAAAATCGGTTCAGATTTGTGAGCTGTAGCGCGTTCACAAGAAAATGTCTGCGGACGCGGCGGCGGCGGCGGCGGCGCGACGATCGTAAATCCATAGTATCCGCCGAACTTTGTTCGGAGGATACAATGAGATATAAGGCTTAATGTGTCCCATTAGAAAGCACAGGAGAATTTAACATGGGAAAGTCCTATTTGGGCCGAGTTTGGGCCCAAAATGGCCCACTTTGAGCGATTCAAGGGCAACGAAATTTATACATGTCACAGGGGAACATATAAGGAGTGTCATGCATCAATGAGAAAAAAAGTTACAGAACAGATTTTGAGAAAAAAACCATCAAAGTACAAAATTGGCCATTTTTTGACGAAAACAGCCGCCATTTTGAAAAAAAAAGTGATAATCAAAAACCTAAAAAATACCTCCCTGTCGAAATATTTTCAGGCATTTTTGTGCAAATTTCAGAAAAATTTGATCGTGAACTTTAAAGATAAAATTGTTTACGGACGGACGGACGACGGACGCAACGCCATGGCATTAGGTTATCGGACCATAGGTCCGGTAACCTAAAAAAATTAGCCCAAGGGCTAAGAAAGGTTACCAGACAATATATATTTTAGATATTAGTATTTTGTCCCGTGACCTTGAAAATAAGGTCATTGGTCAATTCAAGGACACGATAATATTCGGCATATGTCATTTCTAGTATGTCCACAATTGATTCCTAGGCTGTAAAGTCAATAATAAGCGAGATATTAGCCATTATGTCCTGTGACCTTGGAAATGAGGTCAAAGTTCGAATTCAAGGTCATAGCAATATTCAGCATATATCATTTCCTATATGTTCATAATTGATTCCTAAGCTGTAAAGTCGATAATAAGCGAGATATTAGCCATTTTGTCCTGTGGCCTTGAAAATGAGGTCAAAGGTCGAATTCAAGGTCATAGCAATATTCAGCATATATCATTTTCTATATGTTCACAGTTGATTGCTAAGCTGTAAAGTCGGGAAGAAGCGAGATATTAGCCATTTCGTTCTCTGACCTTGAAAATGAGGTCAAAGGTCAAATTCAAGGTCATAGCAATGTTCAGCATATATCATTTCCTATATGTTCATAATTCATTCCTAAACTGTAAAGTCGATAATAAGCGAGATATTAGCCATTATGTCCTGTGACCTTGAAAGTGAGGTCGAAGGTCGAATTCAAGGTCATAGCAATATTCAGCATATATCATTTCCTAGATGTTCATAATTGATTCCTAAGCTGTAAAGTCGATAATGAGCGAGCTATTAGCCATTTTGTCGAATTCAAGGTCATAGCAATATTCAGAATATATCATTTTCTATATGTTCACAATTGATTGCTAAGCTGTAAAGTCGAGAAGAAGCGAGATATTAACCATTTCGTTCTCTGACCTTGAAAATGAGGTCAAAGGTCAAATTCAAGGTCATAGCAATGTTCAGCATATATCATTTCCTATATGTTCAAAATTGATTCCTAAACTGTAAAGTCGATAATAAGTGAGATATTAGCCATTTTGTCCTGCGACCTTGAAAATGAGGTCAAAGGTCAAGTTCAAGGTCATGCCAATGTTCAGAATGTATCATTTTCTATATGTTCACAATTGATTGCTAAGCTGTAAAGTCGTGAAAAACCTAGATATTAGCCATTTTGTCCTGTGATCCTGAAAATGAGGTCAAAGGTCAAATTCAAGGTCATGGCAATAATCTGCATATATCATTTCCTATATGTTCATAATTGATTCCTAAGCTGTAAAGTCGATAAGAAGCGAGATATTAGCCACTTTTTCTGTGACCTTGAAAATGAGGTCAAAGGTCAAATTCAAGGTCATTAGAATATTCGGCATATATCATTTCCTATATGTCCACAATTGATTCCTAAGCTGTAAAGTCAATAATAGGCGAAATATTAGCCATGTGCTCTGACCTTGAAACTGAAGTCAGAGGTCAAATTCAAGGTCACTGGAATATTCAGCATATATCATTTCCTTGATGTCCACAATTGATCCCTAAGCTGTAAAATCGATAATAAGCGAGATCTTAGCCATTTTGTTCTGTGACCTTGAAAATGAGGTCAAACGTCAAATTCAAGGTCATCAGATTATTCGGCATATATCATTTTCTATATGTCCAAAATTGATTCCTAGGCTGTAAAGTTGATAATAACTGAGATATTAGACATTTTGTGCTCTGATCTTGAAACCGAGGTCAGAGGTCAAATTCAAGGTCACGAGAATATTCAGCATATATCATTTCCTATATGTCCACAATTGATCCCTAAGCTGTAAAATCGATAATAAGGGAGATATTAGCCATTTTGTCCTGTGACCTTGAAAATGAGGTCAAAAGTCAAATTCAAGGTCATCAGAATATTCGGCATTTATCATTTCCTATATGTCCATGTCACACAGTGACATGTTTTTTTATAATGGTGTGGTGGAGGATAACCTTTCACTTGTGTAATTGCACTACTTATATTTGCAGGTTCCTTCCCCAGCGTGGTTGAAATTACTGAGGTGTGAAGAAATATTTCTGGTCACTGGTCCAGCCACTTGGTAAACGCGCGTTGAGTTTTATGTACCTGAATATACTGGTATTGGCCGGTTCTGTCTGGGTTGTGTGCACACCAGGCTTTGTTATAAACGATATTTCCTGCAACTCAGGTTTATTACAAACAGCTCAAAGGAGCTGTGATAGTTTTTTAGGTGTGGCCACCCATGCTATATATTCCACTGCACTGCCAAAGGTTGGGTATTGCAATTATGAATGTGGTCAGATGACAACACGTACGTGACTGGAGTTGGCGGATGCCGTAGCTGTGGCCGGATGGCCTTACTAATGTATATACGCTGGATAGCGTGAAGTGATTGCTGAAGTATGCCAGATGGCATAGTTCCGGATGGAACAAACTTTTGTGGATTTTGCCGGATGGCAATGTAGGACGATTGACGGATGTCAATTGGTGAATTTGAGTTATTGCCAGAAGGCAATGTAAAATAATTGACGGATGTCAATTTTGAAATCTTTAATTTACTGCCAGATGGCAGATTGGAATCTATACTGTGCATACCGAAAATATGCCTGATGGTTGTGTGCAGTGGATGTGGAGCTTGGGTGGAGATCAGTGACCGTGAGTAAACCAGTTTTGTCATTTATTACATGTATAGGGGTATCCATAGATACATTGAGTTGGACGATTTGTGTCGTGTAAACAATTTGGTAACTCTAGTGTTTTTACTTGTAGTTTCAAGTACTGTGTAAAGATTGTCAACCTGATATTGAGAGTCGACCGGCCATGCGGTGCGTGTAAACTGTCTGTCGTCTCGCCGTTGTCCCTGTCATCGTGCAGACGGTCTCGCCCTTCCTTTGTCCTGTATTAGGGACTCACTTGCAGTCTACGTGGGACCACCACCTATCTTCGTGGGACCTGTGTCTTCGTGGGACAGCCAAAACTACGTCGTGGGATCGTCCCCAGCTGTCTCCGTGGAACGCCTTGTTGCCTTGTGGAAGTGGCACTGCATTGTGCACATTTGTACTCGGGATAGATATTTGTAGTGGGTACTAGTAAATTGTCTAATTGTATATCCTGGTATAAGGGTTGTTCATATCAAAATTCTCATAACGATCATCTTGTATATAATTCGCCTTGTTTAAATATAATTCTAATTTATTAACATACTGCTGTTTTCTGTTCACGAGTCGCACACAAATCATACTTCTTGACAGTCCACAATTGATTCCTAAGCTGTAAAGTCGATAATAAGCAAGATATTAGACATTTTGTGCTCTGACCTTGAAACCGAGGTCAGAGGTCAAATTCAAGGTCACGAGAATATTCAGCATATATCATTTCCTATATGTCCACAATTGATTCCTAGTCTCTAATCTCAATATTTAGTGAGATTTTAGGCTTAGTGTGTCCCATTATAAAGCATAGGAGAATGTAACATGGCAAAGTCCCATTTGGGCCGAGTTTGGGCCAAAATGGCCCACTTCGAGCGATTCAAGCGCAACGAAATTTATAGACATCATAGGAGTACATATGAGGAGTGTTATTTATCAAAAAGAAAAAAAGTTACTGAACAGATTTTGAGAAAATGGCCGCCAAAGTCCAAAATCAGGCATTTTTCGTCGAAAACGGCCGCCATTTTGAAAAAAATGTGAAAATCAAAAAACTAAAAAATACCTCCTTCTTGAATTATTTTTAAGTATTTTTGTGCAAAATTTCAGAAAAATTCGCCTGTAAAAAAAAAAGATAAAAATGTGGACGACGACGACGACGGACGACGACGGACGACGGACGCAACGCCATGCCAATAGGTTATCGGACCATAGGTCCGGTAACCTAAAAAAATTAGGCCAAGGGCCGAAGATAGGTTACCGGACAATGTTTAATATTTTAGATATTAGCCAGGTCACTGGTTGAATTCAAGGTCAAGAGAATATTCGGCATATATAACATTAAGCATATATCATGTCCACAGTTGATTGCTAAGCTGTAAATTCAATAATCAGAGAGATATTAGCAATTTTGTGCTGTGGCCTTGAAAATGAAGGGGCAAAGGTCAAATTCAAGATCATCAAAATATTCAATGTATATCATTTTGTATATCATTTCCACAATTGATTCCCAAGCCATACAGTCAATAGAGGAGCTAGATATGAGCCAGTTTGTCCTTGGACCTTGAAAATGAGGTCAGAGGTCAAATTCAAGGTCACGAGAATATTCAGCATATATCATTTCCTATATGTCCACAATTGATTCCTAAGCTGTAAAATCGATAATAAGTGAGATATTAGCCATTTTGTCCTGTGACCTTGAAAATGAGGTCAAAGGTCAAATTCAAGGTCATGACAATAATCTGCATATATCATTTCCTATATGTTCATAATTGATTGCTAAGCTGTAAAGTCGATAACAAGCGAGATATTAGCCATTTTGTCCTGTGACCTTGAAAATGAGTTCGAAGGTCAAATTCAAGGTCATCAGAATATTCAGCATATATCATTTCCTATATGTCCACAATTGATTCCTAAGCTGTAGAGTCGATAATAAGCGAGATATAAGCCATTTTGTGCTCTGACCTTGAAACTGAGGTCAGAGGTCAAATTCAAGTTCACGAGAATATTCAGCATATATTATTTCCTATATGTCCACAATTGATTCCTAAGCTGTAGAGTCGATAATAAGCGAGATATAAGCCATTTTGTGCTCTGACCTTGAAACTGAGGTCAGAGGTCAAATTCAAGGTCACGAGAATATTCAGCATATATCATTTCCTATATGTCCACAATTGATTCCTAGTCTCTAATCTCAATATCAAGTGAGATATTAGGCATAATGTGTCACATTATAAAGCATAGGAGAATTTAACCTGGGAAAGTCCCATTTGGGCCGAGTTTGGGCCAAAATGGCGCACTTCGAGCGATTCAAGCGCAACGAAATTTATAGACATCATAGAAGTACATATGAGGAGTCTTATGTATCAAAAAGAAAAAAAGTTACTGAACAGATTTTGAGAAAATGGCCGCCAAAGTCCAAAATCAGGCCTTTTTCGTCGAAAACGGCCGCCATTTTGAAGAAAAAGCGAAAATCAAAAAACTAAAAAATATCTCCTTCTTGAATTATTTTTAAGTATTTTTCTGCAAAATTTCAGAAAAATTCGCCCATAAACAAAAAAGATAAAAATGTGGACGACGACGACGACGGACGACGACGGACGCAACGCCATGCCAATAGGTTATCGGACCATAGGTCCGGTAACCTAAAAAAATTAGCCCAAGGGCTAAGAAAAGTTACCGGAGAATATATATTTCAGATATTAGTATTTTGTCCCAGGACCTTGAAAATAAGGTCATTGGTCAATTCAAGGACACGATAGTATTCGGCATATGTCATTTCTAGTATGTCCACAATTGAGTCCTAAGCTGGAAAGTCAATAATAAGCGAGATATTAGCCATATGTGTCCTGTGACCTTGAAAATGAGGTCAAAGGTCGAATTCAAGGTCATAGCAATATTCAGCATATATCATTTCCTATATATTCATAATTGATTCCTAAGGTGTAAAGTTGATAATAAGCGAGTTATTTGCCATTTTGTCCCGTGACCTTGAAAATTAGGTCAAAAGTGTAGTTCAAGGACACGATAATATTCGGCATTTGTCATTTCTAGTATGTCCACAATTCATTCCTAAGCTGTGAAGTCAATAATAAACGAGATATTAGCCATATGTCCTGTGACCATGAAAATGAGGTCAAAGGTCGAATTCAAGGTCATAGCAATATTCAGCATATATCATTTCCTATATGTTCATAATTGATTTCTAAGCTGTAAAGTCGATAATAAGCGAGTTATTTGCCATTTTGTCCTGTGACCTTGAAAATTAGGTCAAAAGGTGTAGTTCAAGGTCATGACAATGTTCAGAATATATCATTTCCTATATGTTCATAATTGATTCCTAAGCTGTGAAGTCGATAATAAGCGAGTTATTTGCCATTTTGTTCTGTGACCTTGAAAATTAGGTCAAAAGGTGTAGTTCAAGGTCATGACAATGTTCAGAATATATCATTTTCTATATGTCCACAATTGATTCCTAAGCTGTAAAGTAGATAATAAGCGAGATATTAGCCATTTTGTGCTGTGACCTGGAAAATTAGGTCAAAAGTTAAATTCAAAGTCACGAGAATATTCGGCATATATATTTCCTATAAGTCCGCAATTGATTCCTAATCTCTAATCTCAATATTAAGGGACATATCAGGAAAAATGTTTCCCATTATAAAGCATAGGAGAATTTAACATGGGAAAGTGCCATTTGGGACCCGTCGAAAAAGTCAAAATGGCTGCCACACGCAGACCGGCGATTCAATGGCAATGAAACTTATACACGTCACAGAGGTATATGAGAGGAATGTTTTGAAACAAAAATCTCAAATCTGATCAGACAGTTTTTGAGAAAACAAACGCCAAAGTCCAAAATTGGCCATTTTTCGTCAAAAATGGCCGCCATTTTGAAAGAATTGCGAAAATCAAAAAACTAAAAAATACCTCCTTCTTGAAATATTTTCAGGTATTTTTGTGCAAAATTTCAGGAAAATCCGACCGTAAACTTTAAAGATAAAAATGTGGACGACGGACGACGACGACGGACGCAACGCCATGCCAATAGGTTATCGGACCATAGGTCTGGTAACCTAACAACAAGGACCATTGCTCATCGGCCCAAATGGAACAGCAAGCTAAAAACCTCTACCGATAGCACAGATATTTTTGACAAATTTACAGAAAAATATCATCATGCCAGAGAAAAGAAAATCAATGTTGATGGACGGACAATGGACAACAGGAACGATGAAAGAAATGACAATAACTTATCTGTCCAAACTAGCAAGATAAACACCAATGCATGTGTAAGGAAAAATATTTTATGGCGGTCACAAATATTCAAATACAATACACAGACATATAATATATAGCACCTCAAAATTGGATGTACATTATTCAAAATACATGAATACAAAATTTTCAACTGATGAACAATTCAACAGTAATTTTCTTGCATCCAGGATCTATGATTTGTGAGTATTAAGCCACACTTTGACAGTTTATTAAAAAAATAGCAAGGTTGCAGAAATATATAATACTCATAATGTATCAGAGCTGTCATTGATTTGATACTTGTATATAACGGCATGATATAGACTGATCCTGTCCCAACTGTCGTCAATGTCAGCCAATCAAGTAGATGGTGCGAAATAAATATAACACCATAAAATAGACAAATATGTCAAATGTCAGTAAAACAAGAGGCTGGTGAGGAAATAATTGTTGGACGGTTCTGGGATTCAAAGATCCGGCACTAAGAAAACCAATTTCAATTAATATAGTAGACGTGATCATCAGATGCTTGTATCAGAAACATAATCCAATGGAAAACATTAATATATGTTTTATGGATCAGTCCAAACATTTTTATTTAGATAAAGTATTGAGATATAAATCTTTATGAATGCCACATTTATATCAATATATTCAACAATTCATTTCACCACATGCAATGACATTACGACTTCACAAACAAAGACAGCTGTAATATATATGGCACCTGTGAATTATGCAGCAGGTGCTTTACAAGTCAGGTGCTGGGGGTGTTTGCACAATAACCAACTACTTCAGGTTCATACACATGTACACAGAAAACATAAACGTATAGGAGTTTATGCAGGCTATGAAGTTACATGAAAATTTAATTATATTCACTATTACGACATGTTGCAATTGTCACATGCACGTAAACATCATTTTTTTCATTATGATACATTTAACATAGCAAATAATTATGCAGACATTTTAATCCTTCACAATAGTGAGAATAAATTCATATGTAGACCGGAATTTTAAAAGATACCACAGAAATGTACAAATTTGTGGTCATAGCCTTACATGATGAGCTACTGTGCTATCAGATGCATTCAATCACATCCCAAAAACACATGCATGTGATATTTATTTGTACAGAATTTAAATAATTTCATAATCTTTATCACATATGAAGACATATTTTCATGCAGTTATGCAAAATATTGAGGCACTTCCTAACAGTCAGTAAAGACTTGATTTGTATGTTCCAAGTACATAGGATGTCAGAGTATTAGCCTCAGCAGCGGTACTCTCCAACCTAGTGATCGGTGACCGTCCCAACGATTACAAGGTTGGAGGGGGCCACTGCTGCTCTGTCAGAGTAACAGCAAAACTATAATCTGACAAAGTAATACTATCTCTGCATTATACACATACGAGTATGTATACGCTATTGGTGAGATAACTCAATCAACCCCAGCAAACGTCACTGATGTCCAGCCACAAGTTCATTTACATAAACATGTAGTCAATACATACTTCTCACGGCTTGGCAAACATATTTACATGTATAGTATTACAGTGTTATTTGATTAAATTTAAATAAAGTTTAATCATGCACTGTGAATGTTGATCAACTATACTCTGATTTTTCTAGCTCGTGTACACTGTATTAATATTTTTGAGATGCTATGGATGGTATCGTGTTGTAACTTGATATACTTCACATTTGAGTCAAATGACAATTTTCTACCAAATTTCATACCTCTATTGTAAGAATTGCAAAAGTTGGCAATCTTCCCCAATGTTGAACTTTAGCCCAAAAACAAAATCTCAGGAACCTGAGCATTTTTCGGTATTTTGTCGTGATTACATCCACCTTGAATGAAAGTAAATTTGTTGTAATTTTGGACCAGAAGAAAATTGGAGTGCATTCTACAGAAACATGCTGCTCTCAACAGACCGCACACCTACAAAAGCAAGTAAATATACAAAATCGTGTGCGAATCAAGAAATTATATGATTGGGTTAATTTTAACATTGTGGTACATTGCCAACTTTCTCAAGGTTTGTGATAGAAATCTGAAAGTTAGTAGAGGACTGTTGTTTGACTTCCAGGTAAAGTATGCCAAGTTATAACATGATACCATTTGGCATATATATGATCAAAAGATGGTGTAAACGAGTTAGAAAAATCAGAGTGTACTGAAATACGGATGGGTACAAACAATGTCAAATATAATCCGGCCATAGTGAAATAATGCATCAGTTTTGTTAACCAAACTTTTTGCTTTGCATTGCATACACCGACCGGAATGACAACTTGGGCAATCTGAGACAGAGACTGTGATTGGTTCAAAACTGGTTACATCGTGCATATAGCATGGCGCTGATTGTTAATCAAGGATATTGTCAGCCTTAATCTAAACAAGCTTCAGAGAGGGTCTTGCGATGCCGTCAGTGCTGCAAACGCTGGCTTCATCCTGTCAGGGTGCATTGCTGAATCTCCAGACCAGCATATACATCACCAATATACACCACCTTCCTCGATGCCAAAACGGCCATCGGCGAAGTGTGGCACTAAGCTATGCTGAACAAGCTGTATGTTATCGGCATTACACCCATAGCGACTCTCAGAAAAACTATTGAAGCTGGACCTAGGTGTCCCACTGATCAAGCGTGAAGCATCTGGGTCTGTATTGAAACCAGCTCTATTGAAACACATCTTGGGATAGTCAGAACACTAAACTGCGAAAGTGACTTCGAGAACATCCGTCAATCACGCAGAGTTCTATTTTCCACAATGGAAGCCAGTGTTTATGGCCTCAATGGTCATACCTAGCAATACCTATCTGTTAAAATATGGACCACCTACATATATATCCTCCCGAGTTTGACGCATGACCATACTAGAAATAGTGCTCCTCTGAGCAGACACACATCTAGAAGCCTTCCAGTGACACACCTGAGACAGTACTGCACTTACCCCAAGGAACAGCTAATGCAGTAGTCCTCCCCCTGACTGGTGTACTCCCTGTAGAAGCAGTTGTGGACCCTTTTTGTGAACATGTGTCGACTCGAGGAGTAGAAAGAGTGGCAGATCCTGCGTGGGCAGCTTGCAAATGAAAGACACCGAGTCAAGTGGCCTGACCATGAAAGTTAGGACACTACTGTACAAGTACAGCCTACCTTTACTGTATGTGCTGTGAGGACACTCCCCGGAAAACCAACATGGAAGAAAATGCTAAACTCTAGCGTACTAGTAACCTACTACTGGTTGAATCGGCTACAACGTGACGTGTCCCATGAGATCAGCCTGTGCTTCCTGAGTACGAGCTCGCGCAAATTCGGTTAATGCAACATGTATTGGCATGCACTGACCACTTGTCGAGAGACCTGCAGAGGGCCATCGTCAAAATCAAACTCATCACAGGCCAGTACCAGGTCCAAGCCAGGAAAGCCCGACTAGGGCCTGAGAGTGATCTGTGTATTCTCTGTAAGAAGCCAGAAGACCTCGCCCACTTCCTGATCACTGCCTAGCTCCAGCAGAAACCCGAAAGTTGGACTTGATTACATGGAAGCGTTTATCACTGAAGCACTCGGTAGTCCTGAGTGGCAGTCCTTCACATCTGATCCACGGAAGCTGGTACACCTGATAATGGATAGCAGACACCCCACCCTGGAATGGAACTGGTATACCGCCTGAAAGGGATCACCAGACGCCTGTGCTACAGCCTGCACTGTTTTAAATCGGCTTTTTAATCAATTTTTAATAAGTCTCTACAGGATTTTAAGTGGACTTGGAATTTACATGATCCTATAGACATGACAGAGAGGAGGAAATAATGTCAGAGAAGGTGGACCCACTATTTGCCCGGAGTGGCACTTTATACTACATGTGCTCCTTACTTTTGACAAGCAAGAAAATTAGCCCAAGGGCTAAGAAAGGTTACCGGACAATATATATTTTAGATATTAGTATTTTGTCCCGTGACCTTTAAAAAACATCATGGGTCAATTCAAGGACACGATAATATTCGGCATATGTCATTTCTAGTATGTCCACAATTAATTCCTAAGCTGTGAAGTCAATAATAAGCGAGATATTAGCCATTATGTCCTGTGACCTTGAAAATGAGGTCAAAGGTCGAATTCAAGGTCATAGCAATATTCAGCATATATCATTTCCTATATGTTCATAATTGATTCCTAAGCTGTAAAGTCCATAATGAGCAAGCTATTAGCCATTTTGTCCTGTGACCTTGGAAATTAGGTCAAAGGTGAAGTTCAAGGTCATGACAATGTTCAGAATATATCATTTTCTATATGTCCCCAATTGATTGCTAAGCTGTAAAGTCGATAAAAAGCGAGATATTACCCATTTCGTTCTCTGACCTTGAAAATGAGGTCAAAGGTCAAATTCAAGGTCATAGCAATATTCAGCATATATCATTTCCTATATGTTCATAATTGATTCCTAAGCTGTAAAATCGATAATAAGCGAGATATTAGCTATTTTGTCCTGCGACCTTGAAAAGGAGGTCAAAGGTCAAATTCAAGGTCATGACAATAATCTGCATATATCATTTCCTATAAGTTCATAATTGATTCCTACACTGTAAAGTCAATAATAAGCAAGATATTAGCCATTTTCTGCTTTGACCTTGAAACTGAGGTCAGAAGTCAAATTCAAGGTCACGAGAATATTCAGCATATATCATTTCCTATATGTCCACAATTGATCCCTAAGCTGTAAAATCGATAATAAGGGAGATATTAGCCATTCTGTGGTGTGACCTTGAAAATGAGGTCAAAGGTCAAATTCAAGGTCATCAGAATATTCGGCATATATCATTTCCTATATGTCCACAATTGGTTCCTAAGCTGTAAAGTCGTTAATAAGCAAGATATTAGACATTTTGTGCTCTGACCTTGAAACCGAGGTCAGAGGTCAAATTCAAGACCCTGAGAATATTCAGCATATATCATTTCCTATATGTGCACAATTGATTCCTAGTCTCTAATCTCAATATTAAGTGAGATATTAGGCTTAATGTGTCCCATTGTAAAGCATAGGAGAATTTAACATGGGAGAGTCCCATTTGGGCCGAGTTTGGGCCCAAAATGGCCTACTTCGAGCGATTCAAGGGCAACGAAATGTATACGTGTCACAGGGGTACATAAGAGGAGTGTTATGCATTGATAAGAAAAATAGTTACTGAACGGATTCTGAGAAAACGACCGTCAAAGTCCAAAATTGGCCATTTTTCGACGAAAATGGCCCTCTGACCTTGAAACCGAGGTCAGAGGTCAAATTCAAGGTCACCAGAATATTCAGGATATATCATTTCCTATATGTGCACAATTGATTCCTAGTCTCTAATCTCAATATTAAGTGAGATATTAGGCTTAATTTTGTCCCATTATAAAGCATAGGAGAATTTAACATGGGAGAGTCCCATTTGGGCCGAGTTTGGGCCCAAAATGGCCCACTTCGAGCGATTCAAGGGCAACGAAATTTATACATGTCACAGGGGCACATAAGAGGAGTGTTATGCATCAATAAGAAAAAAAGTTACTGATAAGATTTTGAGAAAATGACTGTCAAAGTCCAAAATTGGCCATTTTTCGACGAAAACGGCCGCCATTTTGAAAAAAATTGGAAAATCAGAAAACTAAAAAAAACCTTCCTTGGAAATATTTTTAGGTATTTTTGTGCAAAATTTCAGAAATATTCCATCATAAACTTTAAAGATAAAAATGTGAACGGACGGACGGACGGACGACGGACGACGGACGACGGACGCCGGACGCAACGCCATGGCAATAGGTTATCGGACCAAAGGTCCGGTAACCTAAAAATGAATAACACAGAAACACATGTAATGATCACATACTCCTGATTTTTCCAGGCTGTAAATTTTAACAGTTGTGAGCAATGCCATATTCTGAAGAGCAATCAATCAGCTTGTGAAATACCATTACCAAGAGAACGCATGATTTGACAAGTCTTATTTAACAAGTCGGTGTACACAGTATACAGTCTGATTACTGTATGGGTAAAAACAGTAAGAACACTATACTGGCACGATACCTGATACCTGCAGATCTAACAAACATCCAGATCAACCGATGTAGAGGACAAACAATTTGACATGATTTAAACTGCTCTGATGAATACGGGGCAATCTACCATACCTGTACCTAGTATAACAATGGGATAACTAATAATGATAACTAGACGTTCTGTCACTTTGTCAAGGTCTTGTCCACTGGGGTACAAACTAGACGCTTCCGGTCACCTACGACCGCTTGGGTGTATCCCCCGTAGCCCTATCATCTCTGTTGCCCCGAATATATCACTGTTAAGTGCGAAAAACTAGAGCAAGGGCTTTTTTCTTTTCCCCACCAAAATTGCTGCACTGATCTTCCGAGGTTATCGAAGGTCGAATTCAAAATCACCACTGAAATCTCTTTATATGAATTTCCATTTCGGCATGTTTGATAAAATAATGAAAATACAGATAGATCAATCTTTTCACCTTCAACTCAGAATATTTTACAAACTTGTTTCCAAGTTGAAATTCAAAGTAAAAAATTAGGCCAAGGGCCAAAGATAGGTTACCGGACAATGTTTAATATTTTAGGTGTTAGCCAGGTCACTGGTTGAATTCAAGGTCAAGAGAATATTCAGCATATATAACATTAAGCATATATCATGTCCACAGTTGATTGCTAAGCTGTAAGTTCAATAATCAGAGAGATATTAGCAATTTTATGCTGTAGCCTTGAAAATGAAGGGGCAAAGGTCAAATTCAAGGTCATCAAAATATTCAGTGTATATCATTTTCTATATCATGTATATCATGTCCACAATTGATTCCCAAGCCATACAGTCAATAGAGGAGCAACATATGAGCCAGTTTGTCCTTGGACCTTGGAAATGAGGTCAGAGGTCAAATTCAAGGTCACGAGAATATTCAGCATATATCATTTCCTATATGTCCACAATTCATAGTTCCGACGACATCCCAACAGGCCACGCCCCCTTGGCAACCGCAGGAAAAGTCCCACAAACATACCATGTGCTTTAGCTTGAGCAAGTCGGGAATAATGTAACTTTTGCTTGCTTCTGTTTACACATTCGTTTTGTAAAATAATACACCATATTTCACACGTATATACTCATAAAGGGATGGAGAATATATTGTAAGCCAAAATATTTAACTTATTTGGCTTTACTTGGCCGTGAGTGCTTCAGAAGTACACTATCATCCCACTTCATTCACCAGATTGACCTGTTGAACACGCCGGTTTTGTTTGTGGGACTTTTACGTTTTGGCGCGTTTTTTGACGTCTTTTGATTGGGTAGTAAATATGGAAGTGGGCGGGGCTTATGTATCATCGGAACTATGAATTGATTCCTAAGCTGTAAAATCGATAATAAGTGAGATATTAGCCATTTTGTCCTGTGACCTTGAAAATGAGGTCAAAGGTCAAATTCAAGGTCATGACAATAATCTGCATATATCATTTCCTATATGTTCATAATTGATTGCTAAGCTGTAAAGTCGATAACAAGCGAGATATTAGCCATTTTGTCCTGTGACCTTGAAAATGAGGTCGAAGGTCAAATCAAGGTCATCAGAATATTCAGCATATATCATTTCCTATATGTCCACAATTGATTCCTAAGCTGTAGAGTCGATAATAAGCGAGATATAAGCCATTTTGTGCTCTGACCTTGAAAGTGAGGTCAGAGGTCAAATTCAAGGTCACGAGAATATTCAGCATATATCATTTCCTATAGGTCCACAATTGATTCCTAGTCTCTAATCTCAATATCAAGTGAGATATTAGGCATAATGTGTCCCATTATAAAGCATAGGAGAATTTAACATGGGAAAGTCCCATTTGAGCTGAGTTTGGGCCAAAATGGCCCACTTCGAGCGTTTCAAGCGCAACAAAATTTATAGATATCATAGGAGTACATATGAGGAGTGTTATTTATCAAAAGGAAAAAAAGTTACTGAACAGATTTTGAGAAAATGGCTGCCAAAGTCCAAAATCAGGCATTTTTCGTCAAAAACGACCGCCATTTTGAAGAAAAAGCGAAAATCAAAAAACTAAAAAATACCTCCTCCTTGAATTATTTTTAAGTATTTTTGTGCAAAATTTCAGAAAAATTCGCCTGTAAACAAAAAAGATAAAAATGTGGACGACGACGACGACGACGACGACGACGACGACGGACGACGACGGACGACGGACGCAACGCCATGCCAATAGGTTATCGGACCATAGGTCCGGTAACCTAAAATTGACCAAAACTGCATTTCAAGATGACAAAATTGGAGCCAGATCGAACCATAAGTTATATTTCGACTCATAATACATGTATGTGCCAAACATGGTTTCAAGTCGAAATTCAAATGGAGGTTGTCCAAAACTGCATTTCAAGATGACAAAATTGGAGCCAGATCTTCGTCATAAGTTATATTTTAACTCATAATACCTGCCCAACATGGTTTCAAGTTGAAATTCAAAGTAAAAGTTGACCAAAACTGCATTTCAAGATGACGAAATTGGAGCCAGATCAAACTTTTCGTCATAAGTTATATTTTAACTCATAATATGTGCCAAACATGCTTTCAAGTTGAAATTCAAAGTAAAAGTTGACCAAAACTGCATTTCAAGATGACGAAATTGGAGCCAGATTGAACTTTTCGCCACAAGTTATATTTTAACTCATAATATGTGCCAAACATGCTTTCAAGTTGAAATTCAAAGTAAAAGTTGATCAATGTTTTCATAAAAAGCTATTGTGATCAATAATACACTTATCTAGCAAGAAATAATGTTAACTTATTTGGTCACAGCCATAGAATTTCTACTGGACGAAGCCTTCACCTTGTTGAGCCCAATAATACATATTTCTTGTCTTAACTATTTTCATTATGGTCAATAATAGACTTAACATGTGAAAATAATGTTAACTTTTTCGGTTACACCCAGAAATTTCTACCGGACAAAACCTTAACCTTGTTGAGCTCACCTTGTTGAGCCCAATAATAAATATTTCTTGTCTTAACTATTTTCATTGTGGTCAATAATTATAGGTAATTGACTGGATACAGTGTTTGAGGCCCGAGGTTGTGTCTGGGCGGTAGCCCAGGTTGTGTCCGCGAGGTTGTGTCCGCGGCACAGACACGACCGAGGGCCTCAAACACTGTATCCATTCGATTAACTTATTATTATATGCCGCATCGTGATACGCATACCCCTCGGGAGAGATATGATTACAAATGCTGAAATTTTCCAGCCATTTTAGACCCTGAAAGCAAATAATTTTATGGACATTTTCATGTACTACAAAACCAAAAAACGTCATTTCAACAGCGCACGAATACGTAAACTTCAAACGACCGTCGGTTGCTATGCGCGACTCCGGTCAATATGAAGGCGGTCAATACCGCAATATATCGGACCGATTGCACTCTGTGTAATCCATTGTAGGATTTTCGTAGGCATAGAATAATAGACTTAACATGTAAAAATAATGTTAACTTATTTGGTTACACCCAGAAATTTCTACCGGACAAAACCGTAACCTTGTTGAGCTCAATAATAATTGTTTCTCATCTTAACTATTTTTATTGAGGTCAATAATAGACTTAACTAACAAAAAAAAATGTTAACTTATTTAGTTACAGACATAGAATGGACACTGGACAGAATCTTTACCTTGTTGAGCCCAATAATAAATATTTCTTGTCTTAACTATTTTTATTGGGGTCAATAATAGACTAAACTAGTAAAAATAATGTTAATTTATTCAGTACACCCCATGAAATCTGTACTGGACATACTTTCACCTTGTTGAGCTTAATAATAAATATTTCTCATCTTAACTATTTTTATTGTGGTCAATAATAGACTTAACTATTAAAAATAATGTTAACTTATTCAGTTACACCCATGAAATCTGTACTGGACGAAACCTTTACCTTGTTGAGCTTAATACCGAACGTTTCTCGTCTTAACTATTTTTATTGTGGACAATAATAGACTTAACTAGTAAAACTAATGTTAACCTATTCAGTAATATTGTCCTGTTTTCACTGAAAACATCAGTTCTCCATTCTGGACAAGAAACCAGTGTCATTACCTTCCATAATACAGGCTATTGGAATGATCATACATGTCAAAATGGATATTTCACAATTCTGTAATAAGTTAGGCTGTTAACATATTAATATTTATATGATCATTCTAAAAAACGATTGGTTTCGTGTGACAGCCCTTCCCAACAACACTTCCAAATATTATTGAGATTCGTCAAAAACTGGCATCTGTAGAGCATTCACAAGCCATGTGTCTCAAACAGGCTGTTTTTAATGCAAAATGTGTCCCCAAACGACCAATTCAGTTGCCACGGCAACCAAAATCGATTGGTGTCGGGATCTTACCATTATATATGTGCCTGCAAAAAATAATGGTGATCGGGTGAGAATTGCGGCCTGTAGCGCGTTCACAAGAAAATCTCTGCGGACGCGGACGTGGACGACGAAGCCAAATCCATAGTATCCGCCGAACTTTGTTCGGGGGATACAATTACAAGTAGACGTCAAGGCCTAAAGGAGGCATTTCAGAGTGACGCATGATAAAAACAAAATGCTGACTCAGCAAAAACATGATAAGCTCCCAATGAGACCTACATGTACAAGACATTTGTGCAATTACATGTATTGCCGTTTTGCTCTAAGAAGCACAGTTTCCAAGATATCGACGAAAATGAAAAATGCTGACTCAGCGAAAAAATTTAAGGTCAAGGTCAAAGGTCATCCCTAATACCCTTAAGACATGTTTGTCTAGGGCAATGAGTCTGAAAATAACGTCCGTTTCGCTCTACGACTCACCGTTTCCGAGATATCGACGAAAACGAAAAAAGCCGACTGGCCCGACTCAGCGGTAAATTTAAGGTCAAGGTCAAAGGTCATCCCTAATACCCTTAAGAGATGTTTGTCTGGGGCCACGAGTCCGAAAATAACGTCCGTTTCGCTCTATGACAGACCGTTTACGAGATATCGACGAAAGCGAAAAATGCCGACTCAGCAAAAAAATAATGTCAAGGTCAAAGGTCATCCCTAATACTCTAAAGACATGTTTGTCTAGGGTGACGAGTCCGAAAATAACGTCCATTTTGCTCTACGACTCACCGTTTCCCAGATATCAACGAAAACGAAAAATGTGGACTCAGCGAAAAAATTTAAGGTCAAGGTCAAAGGTCATCAATAATGCCCCTTAGCCATGTTTGTCTAGGGCGACGAGTCCGAAAATAACGTCCATTTCGCTCTACGATGGACTGTTTTTGAGATATGCATGAGAGCCTCAAGGATGACTCAGCAAGCCCTAGGTCAAAGGTCGTTTGACAGATCGGCCTCAAAATCAATAGGCTTCTTCCCTGGTGATATATGAACCTCCATGCAGAGTTTTGTGGCAACAGTCATTGCCATAATAATTTTTGAGTTATCGTGCGGAAACCAAAAACATTGATTTCATCCTCAGGGATCTCACGCACCTCAAACTGAAACCAAAAGTGAAAAAAAAAAATGAAATGCCTTAATTAGATTTCTTAGTAGTAATCTTCCAGCTAACAACAATCATGCAAAATATCTTCTGTGAAAATCAGTACACAAAAAGTTAAATACCAAGCAAAATTTTCACTGCATCACTTCAACTGTGGGTTATAAATCAAAGCCAAGAAAACTGGTGGCAGAAAATAATAAATGATCACCGGCTCACATGGCATAAAAATCGGTGGTACAATTCAAGAATGAACTCCCTAATGATATCAGTTTCAAACAGCACACACACTTACAAGGGATCAATGGACACATACATACAACGGATGAATGGAAAGACCTGATCAACGAATATACAATGCATATAAATAAGCTCATGTTAATCTATGTACATATCAAGGACAACAATGTCATTTGTAAATTGTATGCATTATTCTAACCACATAAATAACATACTTTCACTTCACTACTACTTACATGTACTGGATTTCCATGATTTCATAACATCATGATTTCACAAATAGTATATTGCAGATATTCAGGGATACTCAAGTGATGATGAATATCCTTAAAGTTTCAGCGGTGAGTTTTCCTGGATCTTTGCGTTGCTGGGACAAAACCCACCCTATGTTGTTTATCGTAGCCTTTTGCATACATCTCCTTGAACAGCTGGTTTTCCTGCTCAATATCGGCATCATCAAACTCATCAAAGTCGGTCATTTTATCAAACTGCCAATGTCTCTCAGGGATGGCACTTGTCATGCTGGGGAAAGTCCACTTGAGCTTTTTCTTGAAGCTCATGTTTGATGTGAAGCTCCAAGCAATGCCTGTATCGTAGCAACTCGCGGCTAAGTTGCGTGTGAAGCCCCAGCTGATAGTACCACTATTGGACGTTTGTTTGTGGAACCCCCATCGTATCCCATCAGCATTGCACAGCTGTCTGACAAAGCCCCAGTGGACGGGAGCAGCCTCCACGAGGTTCTGGGGGAAGGTCCATCGTATGGTTGAGGTCATTGGTATGACGGCTACGAATCGCCATCGTACACTACCATCGGTGGGCGTTTGGCGTTGGAACAGCCAGTGTACTCCTTTGAGATGGTCTGTCACCTTTACAAAGCTCCAGTTGATGGTTGTTTTCTCATGACACTGCTTCGTAAAGCTCCAACGAATCGGCTTCACCGTGTCCAGCTGTTTAGGGAAGTTCCAAGGTATTGGCGGAATGTCTGGCATCAGCTGGCGGAAGCTCCATGGAATAGTACACGTGTTAGGGCGCTGTTGTACAAACTTCCAGCGGATTGAACCGCTAGTCACTTGTCGTACAAACCTCCAGGGGACGGTGCTAGTCTGCGGAGTTTGCTGCACAAAGCCCCATGGCCTCACTGGGCCATCTCGTAACTGCTCTTCAAAATACCAGTGGATCTTGGATGGCTTACTGCTTTGAGACTCGAATGTCCAGTGAACACCGCGCAGATTTGCTGTCATACTCGTGAACTCCCAAGGTACTGGCGGTCCTAACAGAACATCAATGTTGACACCTTCCTGCCAGTAAATATCGTCATCAGACAGCAGGCTTCCCTCCTCGAACTGGTCATCTATTGCTGCCAACTCCATTACCTCCATCATACAGCAGTTAGCTCACTGTGCAAGGAATAGTTATACATAACTAGACGCTTCCGGTCGCCTACGACCGCTTGGGTGTATCCCCCATAGCCCTATCATCTCTGTTGCCCCAAATATATCGCTGATGTACATTGTGAGTGTGAAACCTTTCAAGCTTATTGAAGGTCGAATTCAAGATCACCACTAAAATCACTGCATTCGAATTTCCATTTCGACATGTTCGAAAAAAATAACGAAATTACAGCCAGATAAAAGTTTTCACCTAAAGCTATATTTCAATTCAGAATATTTGACAAACTTGGTTCCAAGTTGCGAGATGACTAAATTGGAGCCAGATCGAACTTTTCACTATAAGTTATATTTCAACTCATACTATGTGCCAAACTTGGTTCCAAGTTGAAATTCAAAGTATTCAAGATGACGAAATTGGAGCCAGATCAACTTTTAACCACAGTTTAAATTTTCATTCATAATATGTGCCAAACTTGGTTTCAAGTTGAAATTCGAAGTAAAAATTGACTTTACTGGTAAAAATAATGTTAACACCCATGAAATCTCTACTGGACAAAAATTTTAAATTGTTGAGCTCAATAACAAATGTTTCTTGTCTTAACTATTTTTCTTGAGGTCAATAATAGACTTAACTAGTAAAAATGATGTTAACTTATTCGGCTACAGCCATGAAATCTCTACTGCACAGAAGCTTTACCTTGTTGAGCCCAATAATAAATGTTTCTTGTCTTAACTATTTTTATTGTGGTCAATAATAGACTTAACTAGTAAAAATAATGTTAACTTATTCGGTTATACCTGTGAAATCTCTACTGGACAAAACCTTTACCTTGTTGAGCTCAATAATAAATGTTTCTCGTCTTAACTATTTTTATTGTGATCAATAATAGACTTAACTAGTAAAACCAATGTTAACTTATTCAGTAATATTGTTCTTTTTTCACCAAAAACATCAGTTCTGTATTCTGAACAAGAATCCAGTGCAATTTGCTTTCATAGTACAGGTTATTGGAGTGATCACACATGTCAAAGTAGGTATTTTAATTGTCGTAATAAGTTAACCTCTCAAACTTATTAATATTTATTCGATCATTCTGAAAAACAATAGGTTTCGTGTGATGGTCTTTCTCATTGAGCCTGTGCGATTTCATCATCATTCATTGAAAACTCCCACCCGTAGAGCGTTCACAACCCATGTGTGTTAAACAGGCTAATTTGAGCACAAAATGTTACGCCAATCGGCTATTTTGGTTGCTATGGCAACCAAAATCGATAGGTGTCCAGATCTCACCATAAGACATGTCCATATGAAATATTATCAAAATCGGTTCATATTTACAAGCTGCAGCGCGTTCACAAGAAAGTGTCTGCGGACGCGGACGCGGCGCGACGATCGTAAATCCATAGTATGCGCCGAACTTTGTTCGGGGGATACAACTATTGTATAACGACGAGTCTGAAAATAACGTCCTTTTCGCTCTACGACACCCCATTTCCAAGATATCGACGAAAACGAAGAATGCCGACTCGGCAAAAAAATTTCGGGTCAAGGTCAAAGTTCATCCATAATACCTTACCTTTAAGACATGTTTGTCTAGGGCGACGAGTCCGAAAATAACGTCCGTTTCACTCTACGACGCACCGTTTCCGAGATATCGCTGAAAACGAAAAATGCCCAGTCGGCAAAAAAATTTCGGGTCAAGGTCAAAGTTCATCCAACTAGACGTCAAGGCCTAAAGATGCCTTGGAGGCATTTCGGTGTGATGATTAATTTATAATATATACAAGATATCGACGAAAATGAAAAATGTCGACTCAGCCAAAAAAATTTCAGGTCAAGTTCAAAGTTCATCTGTAATACCCCTTTGGCAATTTTTGTCTAGGGCGACGAGTCCGAAAATAACTTCCGTTTCGCTCTACGACGCACCGTTTCCGAGATATCGACGAAAACGAAAAATACCGACTCGGCAAAAAAATTTCGGGTCAAATTCAAAGTTCATTCATAATATTCCTCAGACATGTTTGTCTGGGGCGACGAGTCCGAAAATAACGTCCGTTTCGATCTACGACGCACCGTTTCCGAGATATCGACCAAAACGAAGAATGCCGACTCGGCAAAAAAATTTCAGGTCAAGGTCAAAGTTCATCCATAATACCTTATCTTTAAGACATGTTTATCTAGGGCGACGAGTCCGAAAATAGCGTCCGTTTCGCTCTACGACGCACCGTTTCTGAGATATGCAGGAAGGATGAATCAGCAAAAAATTATTTTGACCTCTAGGTCAAAGGTCATTTGACGGATTGATCTCAAAATCAATAGGGTTCTTCCCTGGTGGTATATGAACCTCCATGCAGAGTTCTGCATCTATTGCCTGAATATTTTTCGAGTTATCGTCCAGAAACCGAAAACCTTGATTTCATCCTCACAGACCTCAGGGACCTCGGAGCCGGCTCAAAAAGAATAGGGTTCTTCCACATTTTATTTCTGATTAGTGGTGAAAATTTGATAAGGATTCATCGAGGCAATCTAAAGTTATCGTCCGGAAACCAAAACGGCGGAAGAAGAAAAAATTAGCCCAAGGGCTAAGAAAGGTTACCGGACAATATACATTTTAGATATTAGCCTTTTGTCCAGTGACCTTGAAAATAAAGTCACTGATAAATTCAAGGCCATGAAATTTTCAACAAATATATCACTTCTAGTATGTCCACAATTAATTATTAAGCTGTAAAGTCGATAATAAGTGAGACATTAGCCATTCTGTGATGTGACCTTGAAAATGAGGTCAAAGTTCAAGTTCAAGGTCATGAAAATATTCAGTATATATCATTCCTCTATATTCGTAATTGATTCCTATGCTGTAAATGTCAGATTAAATCTATTACCACCAATACAATCAGATTTTGATGATGTCAATAAGAAACGTAAAATACTACATTTTGCAATAGAAACAAACAAAGCCCGACCAAATAGTTTATCCAAAGACACACTGGCGTCTTCAGGGGCAGACAATGTGTTAAATGTAGTTGTTTCTACTGTACACCAGAAGGAATTAGTATACAACTGCCCAACAACCTATGAAAATAATTTAGAAATCCGAATCTAACCCCATGGAATAAATACATGACAAGTACAAAAGTACCCAATCACAAGCCCGAAGGCTACTGAGTTGATGGTATCCTCGGGGACAGATTTAACGTCCGCCAGCAGTGACACCGACTCAGTGGTATAAATCTAAGTATCAATCTATTACCACCAATACAATCAAATTAGATCACCAAAATATTCAGCATACATCATTTCTTATATGTTCACTATTGACCCCTAAGCTTTAAATTTGATAATAAGCGAGATATAAGCCATTTTGTATTCTGACCTTGAAAATAAAAAGACTAACCTTGAAATTTAGGTCAAGGGTCAAATTCAAGGTCACTAGAATATTCAGCATATATCATTTCCTATATGTTCACAATTTATTCCTAAGCTGCAAAGTCGCTAATAAGCAAGATATTGGCCATTTTGTCCTGTGACCTTGAAAATGAGGTCAAAGGTCAAATTCAAGGTCACGAGAATATTCAGCATATATCATTTCCTATATGTTCACAATTGATTCCTAAGCCGTAAAGTCGATAATAAGCGAGATATTAGCAATTTTGTCCTGTGACCTTGGAAATGAGGTCAAAGGTCAAATTCAAGGTCACGAGAATATTCAGCGTATATCATTTCCTATATGTTCACAATTGATTCCTAAGCTGTAAAGTCGATAATAAGCGAGATATTAGCCATTTTGTCCTGTGACCTTGAAAATGAGGCCAAAGGTCAAATTCAAGGTCACGAGAATATTCAGCATATATCATTTCCTATATGTTCACAATGGATTCCTAAGCTGTAAAGTCGATAATAAGCGAGATATTAGCCATTTTGTCCTGTGACCTTGAAAATGAGGTCAAAGGTCAAATTCAAGGTCACGAGAATATTCAGCATATATCATTTCCTATATGTTCACAATTGATTTCTAAGCTGTAAAGTCGATAATAAGCGAGATATTAGCCATTTTGTCCTGTGACCTTGAAAATGAGGTCAAAGGTCAAATTCAAGGTCACGAGAATATTCAGCATATATCATTTCCTATATGTCCACAATTGATTCCTAGTCTCTAATCTCAATATTAAGTGAGATATCAGGCTTAATGTGTCCCATTATAAAGCATAGGTAAATTTAACATGGGAAAGTCACATCTGGGCCGAGTTTGGGCCCAAAATGGCCCACTTCGAGTGATTCAAGCGCAACGAAATTTATACATGTCACAGAAGTACATATGAGGAGTGTTATGCATCAATAAGAAAAAAAGTTACTGAACAGATTTTGAGAAAACGACCATCAAAGTCCAAAATTAGCCATTTTCGAAGAGAACGGCCGTATGACCTTGAAACCAAGGTCAGAGGTAAAATTCAAGGTCACGAGAATATTCAGCATATATCATTTCCTATATGTCCACAATTGATTCCTAGTCTTTAATCTCAATATTAAGTGAGATATTAGGCTTAATGTGTCCCATTATAAAGCATAGGAGAATTTAACATGGGAAAGTCCCATTTGGGCCGAGTTTGGGCCAAAATGGCCCACTTCGAGCGATTCAAGCGCGACGAAATTTATAGACATCATAGGAGTACATATGAGGAGTGTTATGTATCAAAAAGAAAAATTAGCCCAAGGGCTAAGACAGGTTACCGGACAAAATATGTTTTATATTCCTGTGACCTTGAAAATGAGATCAAAGGTCAAATTCAAGGTCATCAGAATATTAGGCTTTCATCATTTCCTATATGTCCACAACTGATTCCTAAGCTGTAAAGTCGATAATAAGTGAGACTTTAGCCATTTTGTGTTCTTGACCATGAAAATGAGGTCAGAGGTCAAATTCAAAGTCACGAGAATATTCAGCATATATCATTTCCTACATATCCACAAGTGATCCCTAAGCTGTAAAATTGATAACAAGTGATATATTACCCATTTTGTCCTGTGAAATTGAAAAAGAGGTCAAAGATCAAATTCAAGGTCATGACAATAATCTGCATATATCATTTCCTATATGTTAACAATTGATTCCTAAGCTGTAAAGTCGATAACAAGCGAGATACTAGCTATTTTGCCATGTGACCTTGAAAATGAGGTCAAAGGTCAAATTCAAGGTCATCAGAATATTCGGTTGATATCATTTCCTATATGTCCACAATTGATTCCTAAGCTGTAAAGTAGATAATAAGCGAGATATTAGCCATTTTGTCTTTTGACCTTGAAAATGAGGTCAAAGGTCAAATTCAAGGTCATCAGAATATTCGGTTGATATCATTTCCTATATGTCCATAATTGATTCCTAAGCTGTAAAGCCAGAAACAAGCGAGATATTAGCCATATTGTCCTTTGACCTTGAAAATGAGGTCAAAGGTCAAATTCAAAGTCATCAGAATATTCGGTTGATATCATTCCCTATATGTCCACAATTGATTCCTAAGCTGTAAAGTCGATAATAAGCGAGATATTAGCCATTTTGTTCTCGGACCTTGAAACAAAGGTCAGAGGTCAAATTCTCAGTCACAAGAATATTCAGCATATATCATTTCCTACATGTCCACAAATGATCCCTAAGCTGTAAAATCGATAATAAGTGAGATATTAGCCATTTTGTCCTGTGACCTTGAAAATGAGGTCAAAGGTCAAATTCAAGGTCATGACAATAATCTGCATATATCAATTCCTATATGTTGTTAATTGATTCCTAAGCTGTAAAGTCGATAAGAAGCGAAATATTAGCCATTTTGCCGTGTGACCTTGAAATGAGGTCAAAGGTCAAATTCAAGGTCATCAGAATATTCGGCTGATATCATTTCCTATATGTCCACAATTGATTCCTGAGCTGTAAAGTCGATAATAAGCGAGATATTAGCCATTTTGTTCTCTGACCTTGAAACTGAGGTCACAGGTCAAATTCAAGGTCACGAGAATATTCAGCATATATCATTTCCTATATGTCCACAATTGATTCCTAGTCTCTAATCGCAATATTAAGTGAGATATCAGGCTTATTGTGTCCCATTATAAAGCATAGGAGAATTTAACATGAGAAAGTCCCATTTGGGCCGAATTTGGGCCCAAAATGGCCCACTTCGAGCGATTCAAGGGCAACGAAATTTATACATGTCACAGGGGTACATATGGGGAGTGTTGTGCATCAATAAGAAAAAAAGTTACTGAACAGATTTTGAGAAAACAACCGTCAAAGTCCAAAATTGGCCATTTTTCGACGAAAACGGCCGCCATTTTGAAAAAAATGCAGAAATCAGAAAACTAAAAAAAACCTTTCCTGGAAATATTTTTAGGTATTTTTGTGCAAAATTTCAGAAAGATCGGACCATATACTTTAAAGATAAAAATGTGAACGGACGGACGACGGACGGACGGACGGACGGACGGACGACGGACGACGGACGCAACGCCATGCCAATAGGTTATCGGACTATAGGTCCGGTAACCTAAAAAATTAGCCCAAGGGCTAAGAAAGGTTACCGGACAATACATATTTTAGATATTAGTAGTTTGTCCCGTGACCTTGAAAATAAGGTCATTGGTCAATTCGAGGACACAATAATATTCGGCATATGTCATTTCTAGTATGTCCACAACTGATTTTCAAGCTGTAAAGTCAATAATAAGCGAGATATTAGCCATCATGTCCTGAGACCTTGAAAATGAGGTCAAAGGTTGAATTCAAGGTCATAGCAAATTTCAGCTTATATCATTTCCTATACGTTCAAAATTGATTTATAAGCTCTGAAGTCGATAATAAGCGAGCTAATAGCCATTTTGTCCTGTGACCTTGGTGATTAGGTCTAAGGTGGAGTTCAGGGTCATGACAATGTTCAGAATATATCATTTTCTATATGTCCACAATTGATTGCTGAGCTGTAAAGTCGATAAAAAGCGAGATATTAGCCATTTCGTTCTCTGACCTTGAAAATGAGGTCAAAGGTCAAATTCAAGGTCATAGCAATATTCAGCATATATCTTTTCCTATATGTTCATAATTGATTCCTAAGCTGTAAAATTGATAATAAGCGAGATATTAGCAATTTTGTCCTGCGACATGGAAAATGAGGTCAAAGGTCAAGTTCAAGGTCATGACAATGTTCAGAATATATCATTTTCTATATGTTCACAATTGATTGCTAAGCTGTAAAGTCGATAATAAGTGTGATATTAGCCATTTTGTCCTGTGATCCTGAAAATGAGGTCAGAGGTCAAATTCAAGGTCATGATAATATTCAGCATATATCATTTCCTATATGTTCACAATTGATCCCTTAGCTGTAAAATCGATAAGAAGTGTGACATTGGCCATTTTGTCCTGTGACCTTGAAAATGAGGTCAAAGGTCAAAATCAACGTCATCAGAATATTTGGCATATATCGTTTCCTATATGTCCACAATTGATTCCTAAGCTGTAAAGTCGATGATAAGCGAGATATTAGCCATTTTGTGCTCTGACCTTGAAACTGAGGTCGGAGGTCAAATTTGAGGTCACGAGAATATTCAGCATATATCATTTCCTATATGTCCACAATTGATCCCTAAGCTGTAAAATCGATAATAAGTGAGATATTAGCCATTTTGTCCTGTGACCTTGAAAATGAGATCAAAGGTCAAATTCAAGGTTATCAGAATATTCAGCATATACCATTTCCTATATGTCCACAATTGATTCCTAAGCTGTTAAGTCGATAATGAACGAGATATTAGCCATTTTGTGCTCTGACCTTGAAACCGAGGTCAGAGGTCAACTTCAAGGTCACAAGAATATTCGGCATATATCATTTCCTATATGTCCACAATTGATTCCTAGTCTCTAATCTCAATATTAAGTGAGATATCAGGCTTAATGTGTCCCATTATAAAGCATAGGAGAATTTAACATGGGACAGTCCCATTTGGGCCGAGTTTGGGCCCAAATGGCCAACTTCGAGCGATTCAAGCACAACGAAATTTATACATGTCACAGGGGTACATATGAGGAGTGTTATGCATCAATAAGAAGAAAAGTTACTGAAAACAGATTTTGAGAAAATGACCATCAAAGTCCAAAATGGGCCATTTTTAGATGAAAACGGCCGCTCTGACCTTGATACCGAGGTCAGAGGTCAAATTCAAGGTCACGAGAATATTCAGCATATATCATTTCCTATATGTCTACAATTGATTCTTAGTCTCTAATTTCAATTTTAAGTGAGATATTAGGCTTAATGTGTCCCATTATAAAGCATAGGAGAATTTAACATGGGAAAGTCCCATTTGGGCCGAGTTTGGGCCCAAAATGGCCCACTTCGAGCGATTCAAGGGCAATGAAATTTATACATGTCATAGGGGTACATAGGAGGAGTGTCATGCATCAATAAGAAAAAAAGTTACTGAACAGATTTTGAGAAAACGACCAATAAAAAGCGAGATATTAGCCATTTCGTTCTCTGACCTTGAAAATGAGGTCAAAGGTCAAATTCAAGGTCATAGCAATATTCAGCATATATCTTTTCCTATATGTTCATAATTGATTCCTAAGCTGTAAAATTGATAATAAGCGAGATATTAGCAATTTTGTCCTGCGACATGGAAAATGAGGTCAAAGGTCAAGTTCAAGGTCATGACAATGTTCAGAATATATCATTTTCTATATGTTCACAATTGATTGCTAAGCTGTAAAGTCGATAATAAGTGTGATATTAGCCATTTTGTCCTGTGATCCTGAAAATGAGGTCAGAGGTCAAATTCAAGGTCATGATAATATTCAGCATATATCATTTCCTATATGTTCACAATTGATCCCTTAGCTGTAAAATCGATAAGAAGTGTGACATTGGCCATTTTGTCCTGTGACCTTGAAAATGAGGTCAAAGGTCAAAATCAACGTCATCAGAATATTTGGCATATATCGTTTCCTATATGTCCACAATTGATTCCTAAGCTGTAAAGTCGATGATAAGCGAGATATTAGCCATTTTGTGCTCTGACCTTGAAACTGAGGTCGGAGGTCAAATTTGAGGTCACGAGAATATTCAGCATATATCATTTCCTATATGTCCACAATTGATCCCTAAGCTGTAAAATCGATAATAAGTGAGATATTAGCCATTTTGTCCTGTGACCTTGAAAATGAGATCAAAGGTCAAATTCAAGGTTATCAGAATATTCAGCATATACCATTTCCTATATGTCCACAATTGATTCCTAAGCTGTTAAGTCGATAATGAACGAGATATTAGCCATTTTGTGCTCTGACCTTGAAACCGAGGTCAGAGGTCAACTTCAAGGTCACAAGAATATTCGGCATATATCATTTCCTATATGTCCACAATTGATTCCTAGTCTCTAATCTCAATATTAAGTGAGATATCAGGCTTAATGTGTCCCATTATAAAGCATAGGAGAATTTAACATGGGACAGTCCCATTTGGGCCGAGTTTGGGCCCAAATGGCCAACTTCGAGCGATTCAAGCACAACGAAATTTATACATGTCACAGGGGTACATATGAGGAGTGTTATGCATCAATAAGAAGAAAAGTTACTGAAAACAGATTTTGAGAAAATGACCATCAAAGTCCAAAATGGGCCATTTTTAGATGAAAACGGCCGCTCTGACCTTGATACCGAGGTCAGAGGTCAAATTCAAGGTCACGAGAATATTCAGCATATATCATTTCCTATATGTCTACAATTGATTCTTAGTCTCTAATTTCAATTTTAAGTGAGATATTAGGCTTAATGTGTCCCATTATAAAGCATAGGAGAATTTAACATGGGAAAGTCCCATTTGGGCCGAGTTTGGGCCCAAAATGGCCCACTTCGAGCGATTCAAGGGCAATGAAATTTATACATGTCATAGGGGTACATAGGAGGAGTGTCATGCATCAATAAGAAAAAAAGTTACTGAACAGATTTTGAGAAAACGACCATCAAAGTCCAAAATTGGCCATTTTTCGACGAAAACGGCCGCCATTTTGAAAAAAATGCGAAAATCAAAAAACTAAAAAAAACCTTTCCTGGAAATATTTTTAGGTATTTTTGTGCAAAATTTCAGAAATATTCGCCTGTAAACTTTAATGATAAAAATGTGGACGGACGGACGACGGACGACGGACGCCGGACGACGGACGACGGACGACGGACGACGGACGCAACGCCACGGCAATAGGTTATCGGACCAAAGGTCCGGTAACCTAAAAAGTTACTGAACAGATTTTGAGAAAACGACCGTCAAAGTCCAAAATTGGCCATTTTTCGACGAAAACGGCCGCCATTTTGAAAAAAATGTGAAAATCAAAAAACTAAAAAATACCTCCCTCTGGAAATATTTTTAGGCATTTTTGTGCAAAATTTCAGAAAAATCCGATCGTAAACTTTAAAGATAAAATTGTTTACGGACGGACGACGGACGACGGACGACGGACGGACGGACGCCGGACGCAACGCCATGGCAATAGGTTATCGGACCATAGGTCCGGTAACCTAAAAAAGAAAGAAAAAAAAAAAATTAGCCCAAAGGCTAAGATAGGTTACCGGACAATTTTGGTTTGGCCATGGCAGCATTGGCAGGTAACAGACCTTGAGATTTACCAATCAAGGTTCGCAGTGTAAACATATGACCTTTGGGATTTACCAATCAAGGTCATCCGTATGAACTTCGATGTTACCATTACATGTACATGTATGTGTGCGGCATTTGATATTCTATATGTTGGGTGGAATCGTTTAGGCCGCTCAGGTCAATTTACACATTCCAAGTCAAGCATTCGGCACTCAAGGTCATCTGACGTCAAGTTCAAGGTCATCATTAGTTGTGCCATATATGTCTTCCTATATGTTCATAATGCAAACATGAGCTCTATCTGCAAGCATTTCATCTACAGAGGCAAATCTGGGCATTTTTTGACCCCAAAATGGCTGTTTTGACCTTTCAAGGTCATCGAAGGTCAAATTCAAGGTCACCACACAAGTCGCCATATATGACTTCCCATTTGAAAGTGCCAATTTCTAAGCTCTATCTTCAAGCGTTCTATGAGTACAGTCCTGACAGCTCCCATTATGAAGGAAAAAAGTGCCGAAAATTTTCCAAGTCCAAAATTTTTTCCAAAGGGTGAAAATTTTTTTTTGCCTAGAAATGGCCCAAAATGGATAGTAATGCGATTTGGGGCCAAAAAATTTTTTTTCGCAGACTCGTCAAAAATTCAAAATGGCCGCCACACTGAGATCGGCGATTAAAGGGCAACAAAACTTATACACGTCACAGAGGTATATGAGAGGAATCTATTTAAGCAAAAACCTCAAAACTGATCAGACAGTTTTTGAGAAAATACAGACCAGGTGCAAATTTGAGCGTTTTTCGACCCCAAAATGGCTGTTTTGACCTTTCAAGGTCATCCAAGGTCAAATTCAAGGTCACCACACAAGTCGCCATATATGACTTCCCATTTGAAAGTGCCAATTTCTAAGCTATCTTCAAGCGTTCTATGAGTACAGTCCAGACAGCTCCCATTATGAAGGAAAAAAGTGCCGAAAATTTTCTAAGTCCAAAATTTTTTTCAAAGGGTGAAAATTTTTTTTTGCCCTAGAAATGGCCCAAAATGGATAGTAATGTGATTTGGGGCGAAAAAAATTTTTTTTGCCGACCCGCCAAAAATTCAAAATGGCCGCCACACGGAAACCGGCGAATTTAGGGCAACCAAACTTATACATATCACAGAGGTATATGAGGGGAATCTTTTGAAACCAAAAACTCAAAACTGATCAGACAGTTTTTGAGAAAATGGCCGTCAAAGTCCAAAATTGAGCGTTTTTCGACAAAAACGGCCGCCATTTTGAAAAAAATGCGAAAATCAAAAAACAAAAAAATACCTCCTTCTCAAAATATTTTTAGGCATTTCTGTGCAAAATTTCAGAAAGATTCGATCGTTAACTTTAAAGATAAAAATGTTAACGCCGGACGGACGGACGGCTGGACAGACGGACGGACGCCATGCCAATAGGTTATCGGACCAAAGGTCCGGTAACCTAAAATCTCAAAACTGATCAGACAGTTTCCGAGAAAATACAGACCAGGTGCAAATTTGGGCATTTTTCGGCCCAAAAATGGCTGTTCTGACCTTTCAAGGTCATCCAAGGTCAAATTCAAGGTCACCACACAAGTCGCAATATATGACTTCCCATTTGAAAGTGCCAATTTCTAAGCTCTATCTTCAAGTGTTCAATGAGTACAGTGCGGACAGCTCCCATTATGAAGGAAAAAAGTGCTGAAAATTTTCTAATTCCAAAATTTTTTTCAAAGGGTTAAAAAATTTTTTTGCCTAGAAATGGCCCAAAATGGATAGTAATGCGATTTGGGGCGAAAAAAAATTTTTTCGCCGACCCGCCAAAAAATCAAAATGGCCGCCACACGAAAACCGGCGAATTTAGGGCAACCAAACTTATACATATCACAGAGGTATATGAGGGGAATCTTTTGAAACCAAAAACTCAAAACTGATCAGACAGTTTTTGAAAAAATGGCCGTCAAAGCCCAAAATTGAGCGTTTTTCGACAAAAATGGCCGCCATTTTGAAAAAATGTGAAAATCAAAAAACAAAAAAATACCTGCTTCTCAAAATATTTTTAGGCATTTTTGTGCAAAATTTCAGAAAGATTCGATCATTAACTTTAAAGATAAAAATGTTAACGCCGGCCGGACGGACGGACGACGGACGCAACGCCATGCCAATAGGTTATCGGACCAAAGGTCCGGTAACCTAAAAAGTTACTGAACAGATTTTGAGAAAATGGCTGCCAAAGTCCAAAATCAGGCATTTTTCGTCGAAAACGGCCGCCATTTTGAAAAAAATGCGAAAATCAAAAAACTAAAAAATACCTCCTTCTTGAATTATTTTTAAGAATTTTTCTGCAAAATTTCAGAAAAATTCGCCCGTAAACAAAAAAGATAAAAATGTGGACGACGACGACGGACGACGACGGACGCAACGCCATGCCGATAGGTTATCGGACCACTTATTGATAGTTATGGACTGGGTATGGAAAGCCGACAGCGTGATATTGGCAATGGCATCTCACCTAAGAGTTAGATCCAGATTAGACCCAGGTGCCCCACTCATGGAGCACGAAAGTGGGGATCCTGGGTCTTGATCTAGATCTACTGAAGTCAAGTTCATGTATCAGTAAAGCACACGTTTGGCCATAGTTTTGTTTTGGATAATCAAATCAACTTGAAATTTTAGTTGTCCTAATTGGATATCATGCCGCAACTTTTCACCAAATTCAAATATATTTAGAAATTAGGCCAAGGGCCAAAGATAGGTTACCGGACAATGTTTAATATTTTGGATGTTAGCCAGGTCACTGGTCAAATTCAAGGTCAAGAGAATATTCAGCATATATATTATTAAGCATATATCATGTCCACAGTTGATTGCAAAGCTGTAAATTCAACTAGACATAAAAGCCTATAGGCTTTGTGGCATCCCCCAATTTGTTATTATTTCAAATGGTCATACTGGACTGAGAAAAAAGGATACATAGGCCATTGTATGTGGGTAAGAGTGAGAGCTCATCAGACAGTTTCTTACCAGAACTGCTTTCTATCATCTTGACAACTTGGCCCACCAGACATTTGCCACCCAAAATGAATGGACAATTACCCAGCCAATATTCAGAGTACTACCCAGCCAATATTCAGAATACTTGTATATTTAATCAGGATGTTCGTGATATTTTCAGGTGCTCCTGTCAAATGTAAAATGATACGTGACTAAAAGAATGCTGTGTCATCTTGGCCAATTTTGTGATTTCAAAACTTGTACAATACAGCGGAATTTTCGCATTCACATTATAACCAAAGCCAAACATTTCCCAGCTAACTAAAACAATGATGATTTGGTCATTGCATGTGAAATAGAGTTGAATAACAAAACATTCAAACAATACAGTCATGTTTGTACAATATAAATGCAGACAGGGCAAATCATCCCCCAAGCATGTTGTGTCATGTGTGTGGCTTATTAACCAACTATTGTATTCTGTGGGGTGGAACTTCATTCTTTTACCATGTACACACACTAGTAAACCAGGCTTTGGAGGGGGGAGTGAGGGATTATGCATTGATATGAGCCTGGGGTCAAGTTGGACAAGCTAGCTGTATCACTTGTCAGGCATGACTGAGCAGGGCTGGCTAAGAGGGCGGAGCCTATATTGCTGTGCTGGACAGACTGGCTGATCTTGTACGGCTAACTGAGCAGGGCTGGCTGAGAGGGGCGGAGCCTATCACTGTGCTGGACAGAGTGGCTGATCTTGTAAGGCATTACTGAGCAGGGCTCTCATATACTGCACTAGCTGAGAGGGCAGAGCCTAGCCTCATGCTGGACATGCAGGCTGCAGTCAGTGAATACAGTAGCATGGCTCAGTTACAGTATTACATCTGCATGGGGGCAGGCAAGGGAAAAATTCCAAGTCCAAAAAAAAAAAGAATACACCCAAAAAATTTTTCTCTCCTGGAAATTGCCTGAATCAAATTATGACATTGACAAGAATCGCCCGATTTTTTTTTCCAAAATGGCCGCTGGCGGCCATCTTGGATTTCGGATCTTGACGAAAAACAATAGGGGTTAGGAGCAAAGTATTTCGGATGAGCTGTGAAAATTTCGGAAAGATAGATCAAGGCGTTCAAGAGTTATGATCGGGAAACCAAACGGCGGAAAAAAAAAAAAAAAAAAAACAGACAAAAACATAAGGCCTCACGATTTTCAATCGGGATGCCTATTAATCAGAGAGATATTAGCAATTTTGTGCTGTGGCCTTGGAAAAAAAGGCAAAGGTCAAATTCAAGGTCATCAAAATATTCAGTGTATATCATGTTCTATATGTCCACAATTGATTCCCAAGCCATACAGTCATTAGAGGAGCAAGATAAGAACCAGTTTGTCCTTGGACCTTGAAAATGAGGTCAGAGGACAAATTCAAGGTCACGAGAATATTCAGCATATATCATTTCCTATATGTCCACAATTGAGTCCTAAGCTGTAAAATCGATAATAAGTGAGATATTAACCATTTCGTCCTGTGACCATGAAAATGGGGTCAAAGGTCAATTTCAAGGTCATGACAATAATTTGCATATATCATTTCCTATATGTTCATAACGGATTCCTAAGCTGTAAAGTAGATAACAAGCGAGATATTAGCCATTTTGTCCTATGACCTTAAAAATGGGGTCAAAAGTCAAATTTAAGGTCATCAGAATATTCAGCATATATCATTTCCTATATGTCCACAATTGATTTCTAAGCTGTAGAGTTGATAATAAGCAAGATATAAGCCATTTTGTCCCTTGACCTTGAAAATGGGGTCAAAGGTCAAATTCAAGGTCATCAGAATATTCAGCATATATCATTTCCTACATTTTTTTATTATATTCTCGTGAAGGTTCACGCCCTTTCCCGGCCCTAGTCCTGCAATCCAGGCTAGGGAGCGTAAGTTGCCATTCTCTCCATACAACCAAAAGTTATGGGTCACAAACAGGTGCCCACCCACAAGCTCATCCAGCCGAGCCCTCTCCGTCACCCACAATGTGACACCATTCATTAGGTCAAAGTTCACCTAACTTTCAGGTCAAAGTTCACCTAACTTTCAGCCTCTAGGCGCCTACATAACCATAGGCCGGAATGGTACCTTGGCCCCTTGCCCCTTGACCACCCTACCCGCCACTCCATGTGCCTGATGAGTCCATCCCGGACGAAACCGTGTCTCTCGTCACATACCACAACCTGGAAATATATGCTATACAACCGCCTTCAAAAACCGAACGGTCCCTTCACAGACCAAAAGTCGTCCCGCCGTGTGACGTCACACCATTATCTTCACACGCATTTCCCTAACAACGGCGGTCTCTCGTCATCAAATATGACGTAATACAATAGCATCGTTTGTGACGTTTCTCGTGAGATCATATTGGCAATGACTGTTTTCAAAACAAAACAGTTCACAGTCGCACACTGAACCCAACGCATCGCCGTGGTTTTGCTTGCTCCGTTGCTCTAATCATTTCCTATATGTCCACAATTGATTCCTAAGCTGTAGAGACGATAATAAGCGAGATATAAGAGATTTTGTGCTTAGACCTTGAAACTGAGGTCAGAGGTCAAATTCAAGGTCACGAGAATATTCAGCATCATTTCCTATATGTCCACAATTGATTCACAATTGTCTCTAATCTCAATATTAAGTAGAGTTGTGTGTCCCATTATAAAGCATATAGGAGAATTTAACATGGGAAAGTCCCATTTGGGCCGACTTCATGCCAAAATGGCCCACTTCGAGCGATTCAAGCGCAACGAAATTTATGGATATCATAGGAGTACATACGAGGAGTGTTATGTATCAAAGAGAAAAAAGTTCATGAACAGATTTTGAGAAAATGGCCGCCAAAGTCCAAAATCAGGCATTTTTCGTCGAAAATGGCCGATATTTTGAAAATAATGCGAAAATCAAAAAACTAAAAAATACATCCTTCTTGAATTATTTTTAAGTATTTTTGTGCAAAATTTCAGGAAAATGCGCCTGTAAACAAAAAAGATAAAAATGTGGACGACGACGACGACGGACGCAACGCCATGCCAATAGGTTATCGGACCATAGGTCCGGTAACCTAAAAATGAAAAAGGTTGGCAATCAACCCAATGTTAAAATTTCAGTCGCAAAATAGGGTCAAATAAATTATAAAATTAGGCCAAGGGCCAAAGATAGGTTACCGGACAATGTTTAATATTGTAGATATTAATTAGCCAGGTCACTGGTTAAATTCAAGGTCAAGAGAATATTCAGTATATATAATATTGAGCATATATCATGTCCACAGTCGATTGCTAAGCTGTAAATTCAGTAATCAAAGAGATATTAGCAATTTTGTGCTGTGGCCTTGAAAATGAAGGCAAAGGTCAAATTAAAGGTCAACAAAATATTCAGTGTATATCATTTTCAATATGTCCACAATTGATTCCCAAGCCATACAGTCAATAGAGGAGCAAGATATGAGCCAGTTTGTCCTTGGACCTTGAAAATGAAGTCATTTCCCATATGTCCACAATTGATTCCTAAGCTGTAAAATCGATAATAAGTGACATATTAACCATTTTGTCCTGTGACCTTGAAAATGAGGTCCCAAAGGTCAAATTCAAGGTCATGACAATAATTTGCATATATCATTTCCTATATGTTCATAACTGATTCCTAAGCTGTAAAGTCGATAACAAGCGAGATATTAGCCATTTTGTGCTGTGGCCTTGAAAATGAAGGCAAAGGTCAAATTAAAGATCATCAAAATATTCAGTGTATATCATTTTCTATATGTCCACAATTGATTCCCAAGCCATACAGTCAATAGAGGAGCAAGATATGAGCCAGTTTGTCCTTGGACCTTGAAAATGAAGTCATTTATCGCCCAGGAATGGCGAAATCAGAAGTTGTGGATTATCATGTCGATTTGATATGATGCTCAGATCGAATCCCACTGGGTGTGACCAAGGAATTCTACTACATAATTTGATGCAGAAGAGATCGTAGGACAATCTGGTGCCAGGTAGATGTCTGGTCATGCAATCTGAGGCTTGGTCATGCTCGAAGTGTAAACCAGTACGAGACCTGTGCACGCTTGAACCTGTGTCTAGATATAATTATTCGATCCCATGCACACATGTGTGCATGGGATCGAATAATTATATCTAACCTGTGTCCCACTCACGCCTCCGGCGTTCGAGAGAGTGGGACACCTGGGTCTGGGGTACAGGTGATAAGGCCGCCAAAGTGATCAGGCCGCCATTGAAAACCATCAAACTACAGGTTAAGTGATGGATGATGAGTGTTATGACACTCATGCATACGGGTATGATAATATGCGGCCTGATCGCTTTGGCGGCCTTATCGCTCAACCCTGGCCTGGGTCTACTCTACCCTGGGCTCACTCTAGTGACAAATTTTGCTTATCAAGAATTGCTAAAGACTTCAAATTCCTTTTAGCATTTTATAATTTCTTTTTAGCACTAACTTTTAGCAAGTATGTCGCATTGTACAAACGACTATTCAATAACTGACGAGAGTATTTCAATGATTATGATGATTGAAAGAATGCAAGAGTCAGACTATAAGTTGTGAAAAAGTATGTGCGAAAGCAAGCTATTTCTGTCAGCATTTTGAGCCTTTGATTAGCAAAATGCTACAGTCACACCAGCGAAACCGACTAGCGGAACGCGCGTTCCCTCGATCAAAGATGGCGAGCGGTAGGTTTTGCTTCGAGAAATTTTCCGGCCGATGCAGCGAATTAGGGCGATATTTGCATGTGATCTATACATAAAACAAAATTATAGATTGGTTAGTCAGGTAGAGCACCTGCTTTAGATAGTAATATGGGTGTATTGCGTCGAAAATGAGCTGATAAGAAAACACGAAGATCAGCGGAACGCGAAGATCAACTTTTCAAACGACTAACGGAACGCAAGGAATTGACCTACGGAACGCGAAGTCATGAACATGAAATTTCCCGCTAAGAATTTATTTTCCGAACTTTATCCATGTTTGTTCACTGTAGTGTTGAAGGTATATTCATATATTTTAGACATCGCAGCTGTTGACAGTGTTATGCACCAGGTAGGCCTATATTACATGAAGGTCAAATTTAACAAAAAAATATAATAATGAGGTATTCCGTGCGTGACTATGAAATGCAGGCCTATGTAGTCCTATGCAAACATCACTGACATGAGCATGAATGAGTTTTTGTCATTTATAGCTTGGGAATTCAGATGGTGAGCCGCACTGTATGCAATTCATCATGCTATACATCATGTTATGTTATCTATGTTTATTTGATACCGTACCACACACCTCACAATATCTTAACTGGACTTTACAAACAGATATGTACATGCAGAATATTATACCCAGAGTGTGCTTTGATGTACACTGAGGAATGGAATGAGACAATAAAAATTATTACTATTAAATGGAAGTGCTTGATTTCAACCACGCGCGAAACATTATTCATATTCTATATCAGTTAGATTTTGTGATGAGTGTAGTATGTTAAGTAGGCATAGCCTAGGCCTTCAATTATAACTAACTACAAGGCATTTTATATGAACGTACATAAGTTTTCCATGGTATCGTCGTAAGGAAAATTTACAGTTCTCATGTTTTTCAACATAGTAGCGGAATAGGGTGCTGACTGATTCGTACCGACCGGTACTTGGTGGACAGTAATATCTCATGCTGTTTTTTTCTGCAAGTACACACATTTTCACATCACTATTACAATGTCATGAAATGTTAAATAGAACACGGATAGCCATAAAACGTTTTTGTATCGGCATAACTTTTTTGTGCATGGGGCAATTTTCAGTGCAGATCATTCTTTTTATTTATGAATCAAGGTCAAAGCTTATAATTCAAGGCTGAAACGAATACATCGATCATAAATTCCACAATGACTGTCCATATGTTCATAATACTAATTTCAACCATTACAGTACTGATCTGGAAACCATTCTGGTTATTTTATACTCTTTTCGGTCTATATTTAAATAGTGATATATATATATACCATTTCGAAACATATGGCATATAGGGATACTAGTGATTGAGAAAACAAATTCGAAAGGTGGAAATTTTTCGGCTTAAAAATTACCAGCAAAACGTCAAAAACAAAAACGAACGAGAGAAAACACAAAAAAAATAATACCTACAAAATTTTTGGTAGGGCCTACTTGTACTATTGATACTAGTATATTACATAATCTGGCAAATTTTATTGGGAATTTTAGGCCTGCAATATTTGTATTTCAGGGAGAAAATTGGCATTCGTGTTGAAATGTTCTTCGAACACGATACATTTCCTAAATTGAAAAATGATAGTAAAACATCATAATGTTCCTAATTTGATAGTGAGGAATCCTCTTCGACGTTATGAAAGAAACACACATGTGCATAAGTCATTTTCACCTATTTGTTTAGTAAAATGTTGGTTTATTCATTTATTTCATGCAACATGGTTTTGCGCGTTCCGTTCATCGAGAAATAAATTGTCTGGCGCTTTCCGTAAATCACTGTATTGCGTTCCGTTAATCAGTGCGGGTTTTCAGCGATAAGAAATATTCATTGTTTATGCGTTTTTAGTGGCATACAACCTGTTTATAATGTCTGCTGTCTGGAGTAATATGTGCTTCATCTAAATACAACACAAAACATACAAATAACTCAAAATATTCCATGTTCTTCGGCAAAACAAATCGAAGCAAAACCTACCGCTCGCCATCTTTGATCGAGGGAACGCGCGTTCCGCTAGTCGGTTTCGCTGGTGTGACAGTGCGATCAGCAAGAGTGAGCCCACTCAGCCCAGCTACCCTTCGGGGCTTTCATTTCAACCCTGACAGTTCTGACTAAAATTGCGGCGGCTCCAGCATCTACAAAACACTTGACAACACATACCTCGATACCTCACCTCATACCTTACCAAATAAATAGTCATATGTACATGGCTAGTCCGTTTCGTTTTGTTTTTTTCACGGGATTCGTTTTAATCAAAAGATGGCGCCACTGGCTTTCGTCAGATGGCGCAACATGTCTGAATAATAAAACACAGATATGAAACGGAGTCGGTTTTGATACTCGTTCATGACCAGCAATTGTCAGTATAACATGATTATACCAAGGTTATCTGCAATTTGGGTTAGATGTATATTCAGAGAAATACAGACAATGTCGTCTTTTCTGAGAGGAGGTGTTGTCTAAATTATTGTCTAAAATGGGGCCTGTCATACACTCATTCAAAGGGGTAGCATTAAAATTGAGGGTAAATTTTGATCCCAATGGGGTACCTGCTGGTGCCATGTGCTTTTGGGGCTATGAAACAGTCTATTATGCCCAAAAAGTACAAAAATGTCATGTTCATTGTCTGCATTATGCAAGAACAAACATGACAACATTTTAATGCAACATTTTTACGTTTTTGTATGTATATGGCACAGTAGACTGTTTCTATGGTTTATCTATACCCGAATTACATGGTGGCGATCCTGGTGGCAAACAGGAACCTCATTACAATCACTGACGCCGGATATCGTTTGTAATCAATAATGACGTTAATTATGGCAGTAAAATTACGTCTATATTGAAAAGACCACGAAAACAGATTGATGAAGTCATGTTTACCCCCAAAAACAGTGCTGCCACCTGGCGATTGCAGATAAATATAACCCCCGGGTACACCCACGCAACCGCTCCCCCCCCCCCCCCCCCCCCCGACCTGAAGGATCAATGAATCACTGCAAGCTGTGCTCGAAGTGCAGTGCACGCTGGCAAATGTCCATACAATCCAAAGAATAAAAAAATACACAAATTCAGTTGGAAATACACCTCAGAAATCATCTGAGATCCTACAAATCCCCGAACTTTCTCCGTTGGATTATGCTGATAACACCCCCCCCCCCCTTCCGAACCCCCAGGTTGAAAGAATCTGTGCTCACTCTCAATTTTCCCACAAACTCAATAAGTTTAAAATTTGACTTAGTATAATATATTATGCCAAAGGGGAATATAAAGTTTCAAATTGATCCGACGAAGGATGTTTCATGAGAGCATCTCAACTCATGCCGAGTTATTTGATATAATTCCAAGTAAACCAAAAGTGTTTATATTTGCCTTTTAAAAAAAATCACACCTATTCACCACTTTCTTGTTTGATTCCCTATTTCGGCCAGGTCGCTCAACTTCCAAGTTCAGCTTTGAAGTGTTTTTCTTTCCAGTGTGGCTTTCGTTCTGATCAGAAAGAGTGTGTCATTTTATATGGGATTTCTATGTGGTATTTCCCTTGTGGTGTGCTTAAATCGTTTGAATTCAGTCGGTATGTGTTCCTGGGTTTCCTCCTTACCTTGGCACCATCTGCACTCGAGATTTTGGTACAAGTTTGTCTTCATTGGTAGTGTCCTTGATCTTGCAAGGAGTATATTAGTACAATCTTGGCGGGGAAGTTCTAAACATGTACACATGTTTTTTGCCTGGTTTTATACTATGTTTCCTTGTTATTGGGTCATACATGTAGGCTTTGGATTTTTGATAGGCAGGCCAGTGGTGAGTATCCGTTGTTTGAAAGCTGCTTTCTGAGTGGATGTTCTTTGTCATTTTGAGTGGATGTTCTTTGTCTATTTTTGTCTTAGAACATAACGCTTAGAACATGTTTAGTCCAGTGGTTATCGGCGTTGTTTGAGACTGTAGATCGGGGGGAGGGAGGTGGAGGTGTGTGTTCAACATTGGATTTCTGGTGGTGAGAGTTTTGTAGTAGCGAAGTATCTGTTTTCTTATTTAGAGCGTCTGTATATGTGATATATGTCGATCTGTCTGATGTAATAATATATTACTTTACTGATATAAGGCCATCGACCCACATGCAAAGATGAAACATATTCAATGGTGCTGGAAATACTTGTAACAAGTGCAGAACGATGAATCAATGACAAAATACAATCATAACTAGTACAAACATTCTAGAATCAACAGATTGAAAAGAATGTGACAAACGAACAGGCCTACTGAATTTTACATTCTGAAATGGATATATGCATGCACATTTCAACCAGAATCGTCTACCAATCGAACATGACCGCGAATTCTAGAACTGTCTCGCTAATTCCAGAATTATGATTCTCGCTAATTCCAGAATTACGATTCCGCGAATAGCAGAACACTATTCTGTCAATTCAGGAATGATATTCCGACGCCATTCGAACAAGGAGATGCAATTCTAGCATCAACAGATTGGAAAGAATGGCCCAAACCAGAGAGTGTAAAATAGAGAGGTGTCACTCCACTGGCACCATTTTGTATTTTGAACTGGTGGCACTCCTGGCGTGTGGAGGGGGTTTATGAATGAATGTGTTTACTACTATTACTACGACATGAATTTATGAATGAAAGAATATGCCAGTAAAACGAAATGACGTAACTATCAATCGTCTCTTTGGACAACAAACTACAACACCCCCTCCAGCCGCCAGGATTACAGGGCTCCATGAGACAAAATGGTAGACAATGGGAATTTGCAGAGTGGCACCTCTCTATTTTACACTCTCTGCCCAAACGAACAGGCTTGAGAAGACCGATCTTTCCGATTTCCAGTCGCTGGCATATACTGCCAGCGCACGAGCACGAGGGAAAACGTCTTCATACTAGAAACAGTGGACCCGGTCACTAATTGATAAACGTCACTATGGTGACGCGAGCTTTGAACAGAGCGTGTACACTCTCTGGTTATACATGTGTCGCCTCCAGCCCGGGTGCACATTCATTCCATATTTTACACAGTCTGATTTCACGTGTGTGTTCAGTGTTTATTTTTAACCATCATGTTTTTAACCATCATGTTTATTTCACGTCTGTGGAAATTTCCAAAGACCTTCTACTTTGTACTTGTAGAGATTCTTTGATTTTACTGTTATTCTAAGCATGCTCTAAGTTATGAAACAATATCGTCTTCTTAGTTCCCTGCGAAAACGATTCGTCTGAGTCCGTCACTCGACTCCGCTCGACTCAGTGTGTAATGTTATTCCCATGCCTGCCATGATCTGATGATCGCGGCAGCCATGCAATGAAGTGAATGATCGATGAACCGTCATGTGTTCTGGAAAATCATCTTTTTTCGTCATGGGGACAAAGCTCTGGAACGGTCTCGCTGCTGCCTCAATTAGGAACATTGCTTGTAAATCAGGTTTTAATGCTGCGTTCCATTCAAGTCGTGCAAATGGTGATCACGAGTGGGAAGTGGTGCAATACGAGTTCGAAGCGTTCCATTGGCAAAACACATACAAATTGCCTTCAAGTATCTATGGGTTAAAATAAGACCTTGTAAATGAAAGTAATTGTGGCACTCATTATTCTATTATTTTTTAACCAACTCAGGCCAAAAATTAATAAAAGTAAAAAAAAAATTTTTTGATAATTTTATGGAAAAAGTCGAATCGTCATTTCAATGTTTAGTATTTTACCACTGCAAACATCAATGCATGATAATAGGGAAAACTAGCAAAGTTTTTCCATTTTATATGTTGCTCTCTTACAAAATCTCTCCCTTTGCCGCCATGTTTTTCCTACTCGTGCAAATCGAGTCTGAAAACCCAGACCCACTTCACGACTTGTGCAAATGGGAATTCACCAGTCGTAACGTGAATGGAACGGTTTTTACTACTGGGAAACTCGTGATCACTATTTGCACGACATGAATGGAACGCAGCATAAATCCGCAGTGAAAGTTGCTGTTTGCCAACCTGGTGTCAACTATCATCAGAATCTTAATATTTTGTATGTTACTAGTCAGATAATCTACTCTGTGTTCTTTTGTATGGTTTTAAATACCCACTGGCACTGCACACATGGTCTGTCACCATGTTGTAATGTTATGTATATCATTATCACGGAAATTCGGAATAGTTTATATAATACCTATAAATAGTGCTTCAACGAGTACAAAATTTCGTGACCGGTTACACGTTAGCTTGTAACCGAACCGTAACCTGGTAACCGGTTACTAGTCCAAAAATATAAAGCTAAATATTGTCCAAAATAACACCAATTTTTTTTGCAGTTTGCATTTTATCAAATCTCCGTGTCGAAAACGGGTCAAAATCCCTCCTAAAACTCGACATTAGACGTCATTTTCACGTGAAAATATGCAATATTGTGATGATTGAACATTCTATTTGGATTGGAAAGTGATAAATCACTTCAATTCAGTGCGTTTGGGCGGAAATTTACTAGTAACTGATGTGAAGTGTTTTAGGCTGAATTACGAGGGTGCAAAATACGTTCACGATCAACCGGTCACAAAATCTGTAACCGGTTACACTCAGTAACCGAACCATAACCGGTTCACCGAGTACTTTTTGAAGCCCTACCTATGAAGAAAAATCAACTAATCACAAATTCAACATTGAGGACCGCAATGGAAATAAGTACAGTTAGTGCTTTTTTGTGTCATCCTCAGCAGCCATACCTAGTACTAAGTGTAGTGGCTATAGGTCTTCACCCAGGACAGAAACAAACAAGCTTGAACACCGATGTTTATTTAGATCCACCGACCATCCTCTGCACTCCGTAAAACTACAAAAATACAAAATTATAGCACCCTTTAGCATAATTCCAATTGAATGGATTAACATGATACCAGTAAATATCATCTACGCACAGATATGCATTGAAGAAATAATAAACAGTTCACCTAGACAGTCTATTACTACTAGTACAGCCCTATTCTCGCCCATTCAAATCGATCACCAATTTGATACCATATTACTTCACGACTCGCCTAACTTAGACATTCTGCCTTCACATCGTCAAGTCTACATCATATATATCATATTAACAAAACAAACCTCTTTTGAGCCAATATACATTTGAAACAAATTTGTAGGATTTTAATCGCACATGGGTTGTTTACATATTTTCCCTTTTCTATCATATCAACACATCGGGTTCAAGTTCAACACTTATTCGCGAGGTGGCGACACGTCCTGGAGCCAATCTACAATTTGGCGCTAACATCCCGGCCCCTAAATGCCATAACTACATTTGAGCATTTACCAAAACATTTATACAAGAATATAGAATGAACACAAATGTCAACAATTGAATTAACTAGCAAAGTCCAGACAAGATCCTGAATCCGGACTTCAGTCTGTCAATTCCGTTTGTGCCGCTCCTTCTAGGAGACACAACTTGGTGACCGGACTCACCAGGAGGCCAGTGCTGGTCTTTACTTCCACTGCTCGCACAAGTCCATCTTGACCCATGATGGTCCTGACGACTCGTCCCAAGGGCCAGACCTTCCTTGGTAGGTTTTCGTCCATGATGAGTATGATGTCCCCTACTGCAAGATTCCGTGTCGGTTGGATCCACTTTTGTCTCAGGCACAGTGTGGGGAGGTACTCGCCAAGCCAACGCTTCCAGAATTGATCCGCGAGGAATTGAACGTGCCGCCAACGCCGACCATACTGATCCTGCCTCCTGCAATCTCCTGCAAAGTTCCCCGAGCCAGGCCTCAGTAGAAGCAGATGGTTGGGCGTGAGAGGTTCAGCATCTGATGGATCTGCGGAAACTGGAGTCATCGGTCGCCCATTGACAATTGACTCAACCTCACGTAGCAGAGTCTGGAGACGTTCGTCGTCCAGGACCTGTGATGTAAGCAAACTGTCCCAAGACCTTCCTCACTTTCCTGGTCTGTCTTCCCCAGATACCTCCTGCATGAGACGCGGTGGGTACGTTGAACTCCCAATGAATTTTCTTGATGAGCATATGGTTCTGGACTGTGGAGTTGTTATCCCATTTCTCCATGTGAGGAAAGTCACTGGTCTGATCAGTGATCACAACTCCTACATGACAGAACTCATGATGACCAAACCCTCCAAGGCTAGTGCGGGCATCTAGAGCCTAGCATGTCATAGCAGCTCTCTTGGATGTAGTATGCTCCTGTGATCAGGATGCTATTGTCTACCACTTTGTTCACAATAAAGAATGCTGGTTTGGAATCCATCATACAGTGAAAATCAGAAAATACGGTTGGCCAATCTACTTTTATGTAGGCAATTTTGAATTGATTTTTGTCATTACATGTATATATTACAGATGAATTTCCAATCATATACCACTAGTATATCATAAACTTTCAAAAATGTCTTGTGATTCATGTCTCTAGCTGTACATTCACATCTTTTTCCAATCATCTACAATGTACAACCGCATCATGTTGACACAATGTTATTTCAATAAACAAAATCATTTATTAGTCTTAAGTAACAACATACACATTATATAGAAGACCTACAGTGCTCCTCATGCATGGTAGATAACCTGTACAAATTACTAACTAAGGACCATGCATCACGCCCATGCTAATATTGTTTTGCTTGGGAATGGATTACATTTTGAGTAATGGATTGCTGTAAACGTATAAAATTTCGCGTGTATCAATGTTCGCGTTTTCAACATATCTACATGTTCGGGTGGATTTAAGTTCGTGACTGTTGTGAATGGTGGACGTGTATTCACGTGTATTTATTCACGCTTTTTCTTCAAACGCGAAATTCCCGAAATTAATACATCACAAAATTTCATACAGTATACAGTCTGTAGACATAGGACGGTATTCTCATGAAATAGGTCCCAATTCGTTATGACCAGTCTTATTCAGTTGAACTAGTAACGCCATTTCAAAGGGGCACTGTATGGGATTCTGTTTTCAGGGGATTATTAATATTTGTGAATAAATATCAATAAATCAGTCAGTTAACAAATTACAATGTGGCATATCCGGTTTCAGGTCTGATCATTTCAGTTGGTTGTAATAACATCTCCGAACGACAAGTCAGAGATACTAGTACTCTAGTACTATGATTTTACCAATCCTGTTCCTATTTCCAAACATGCTTTCTAAACCTGTGAAACAAGTTTATTCCTTACTTATATACTGTAAACATCTGGTCATTTACTATTATTAACTTCTTTTTAACCTTCTGTAAATTTAACCCAGTGTCCGGAGTATGGTAGGGTAGTCCGGAGTACCCCCCCCCCCCCCCCATAGGTCTACTTCATCCGATCAAAATGATCTATCATTGTTTTCTCGTTACTGATAGGTCAGCATGGTGGCAAAGGCTGGATCCTCACAATGTGAAACAGACACATGTGATCCTGGCAGTACAGCGAAGTCCCATAAACACAGACATCGGCGACTCAAACGTCTGAGGAAACTGCGAGCTAAACAGCGCAGGAAAAAAAACATGAAGAAAGGGCAGACACAGCAGTCTGCAGCAGCTGGTGATAAGCTTGTTGGCACCATGTGGTCACAAAGTACAACACTTGGACTTAGTGCGAGTGATAGCCAATACTCAAAACCAACATTGGTCAACTGTGAAGAGGTTGGCACAAAAACAAAGGAAAATGTCCATTCACTCACAGATAAATACAGGCCTATTGAACACGACAAACAACTATGGAAATGTAGTTCTTCTGATACATGTGATGAAAACAACCATGCACAATCGTACTGTCAGCCTACCAGTGAAATACAAGTCCGTGAGCAGCGGGCTCCAGAGACACGACCATTATTTAATCAGCCTGGAAGGACAAGCACAGCTACTGTGACCAGGGACAATGTTGTAGATGAGATTGTACAGTCATGCCAATCTTGCAGTGATTCAAGACTGCAGGGTTCCAAGGTTCCTGGCCCAGAACGGTATCTTGCGCTCGACTGCGAGTTTGTGGGAGTGGGGCCTGGCAAGATTAGTGCTCTCGGTCAGTGATATCCATTCAGTATATATGTTCTCAAAAATCTAATATATTTACTTACTAGTACTTGTATATTTTCACAGAATTTCTACAAGTGTATTTCAGGAGAAATAGGAGAAGTACAGTATATTTTTTGTACGTGGTGTTGTCTGCAGGGCGGTGTAGTCTGGTGGACTACGATGGTCACGTTGTCCTGGACCTGTATGTGATGCCAGAGGAACCAATCACGGACTACCGCACACCGTGGAGTGGGATACGACATCGGGACATGAGACGAGCCGTTCCTCTGCAGAGCGCACTCCGCACCATAAAAAAAGTCATCAGGGTAGGACTAGAAACAAACAAATTGTTGTTATGTACCGTCAATTCCATCCATGTCAGTGATGCTACTTGTACTGTCTTGTTATAGTAGTGACAATGTTCATAGACTAGAATCTAGGCCTAATAGTAAATGCTATGTGAATAAATATGGCAGAGCTGAGTGTGTATTTACATAGTGTGTACAAAATGTGTACATCATAGTTCAAACAACTGTATGGTCAGTGTAGAGTCTGTACATCTTTACCATACACATCTTGTTTAATCCAGGGCAAGATAATTGTAGGCCATGCTCTGTTTAACGACTTCCGGGTGTTGAACTATCGACACCCTGCTGACCTGGTGCGAGACACACACAGTTACCGACCATTACGACAGCGAGCAGGCTTCGACGTCAAGGTCGGAGTGTCTCTCAAACGACTGGCTCGCAGTCTCCTCAGTAAGCAACAATATGTGCCGAGGTGGTGACTCTGGCAGAACAGACCATAACTGTCTGTGCTAGGGCTAATGATGAAGGACCAAACTAACCCTGGAGGGCTGGAAAGTCGACAATACTGCATGATTTTGGATACAACAAATTATAATGTTACGGCAATACAACCATCCTTAGTAAATGGCACAAATTTCTATAAATGATATTATTCGCCTGAAATAGCTCTGACACTAAATCAACTGTTGGAGGCAAAATTTATCATGAAGAATAATATATTCTGACAAGTGAAGATTTGACCATGTAAAGTCAAAACATATACTAGTAAAGTGTATATCATGTAGACTAGTCAAAATGATTCCATTGACTAAAGGTATTATATGTGATATGGTCAGGAATTTTATGAGATGTTGCCCCAACACAAAAATCTCGAGTTTTCAAGCCATTTGGTAGCTATTGACAGCTTGCATGGATTAGCAACAAGCTGTAGCGACGATTCCAGTCATCGTAAGACTCTCCAGCCCTGAAATGTGGCTATTTCGCTCAGATATGCCCTTTCTGATATGATCATGATCTGATCATGTCCACAAACATCATTTAACATCATGTGTGTAAGACCACATCAGTGATCTGCATGTTTACTGGTTATTGATAACATGTGATCTTTTAAACTTCCAAATCTATCAATACTTTTCAACTGAGAAACAGTGGAATATGGAGAATATCCTGATGAATATGTTCTCTCCCTCCAGATCTGCAAATACAAGGGCCCCATGGACACTGTTCAGTTGAGGACGCGCGCACCACAATGTCACTGTTCAGGCTCGTGCGACTGGAATGGGAAAAAAGTCTGGCCACTCGGCAGTCCAAGCAGAGCAGTGAATGGTCCGCACAAGCGAACACAAGTGCGAAATTAGCTGGTTGTCGTGAAAATCGGGAAGGGAAATATGCCCCGTCATCATGGTCATGCGCAGAGGCAGGAATAGCCAAGGAACACCAAACTATGGCTAATAAGGAGCCAGTAACTACAGAGCGTTTGAGAACGAACAGTACTTCTAGTATACGGTCATCGTTCAGCGAGTCGGAGGAGTACCTACAGGATTCTTTCTGGCCCAGTGATGTTGAACATTGACACCCACTGCTAGGCTTAGTGATATTTATGTTGTTGATAACTTTGATGTTATTTGTGATTGAGACAAGATTGTTTTGGATGTTTTAGCTATATGTGGATGAAAGTCATTTGAAACTGAAATAACTTGCAATAAAAGTAGTAGTACCATTTCACTGTACTGTATGTATGTATGTGTTTTCGAAGCCTAAACAGGCTGTGCTTAGATGTTGATATATTCCATGACACGCCTGGTGATGGTAGTCAGCCTTTCCCACACCGGATCCATTGTAACTGGGTCTACTAATCCACAACAGTCAGAGGAACTGACTGCGAAAATGTGACAATTACAATCTGTCCGAGTCATATTTTGATGCCATCCGTTGAACACATATTTTATGCAAGTTTTGTATATGAACAAACAGAGTGTATCCATCAAACCCGAGTGTAAAGAAATGTTCAATTCATAGTTCTGATGATACATGAATATTTGCACTTCCATATTTAGTAGCGAATCAAAGAATGTCAAATATTGCTCCGAAACGCAGTGATGCGTATCAAGTCCCACAAACAAACCGGCCCACGGGACAGAACTGTGGTATTTTGTGTTACCTTTTCCGCGATTGTCAAAGGAGCTTTCCTGTTGCTATGTTGGCGGAAGTATGAATTGCCCTCCAAAGTCCACACCAAGTACTTTTTCCAGTTTGCAAATATATGAGAAGGTAATCAGTGATACACCTCATTATGCATGGAATTGTCAGTCCACCTTGCACTTCAATCCCATTTACATCTGTGTGTATACAGTTAATGTATTTACACTCAAAATCCAGCATGAAGCAACTTTTCCATGGAGTAGAATTTCTCAGACGACTAGTTTTACCGGTAGTCCTAAATTGGATACGAGTACATCCCATTCAGTGAAATTCACATCTTCAAAATGAATATACTTTTAAAACATATTACCTATTTTGGTAGTCCGTCCCTCTGATGTACCAATGAAAACGTACACTAATGTGAGTTGTTCACTGATCCGAGGTGTTCACTAATGGAGGTTTGATTGTGAAATACTGCATGTTGTATGAGGAATTTTATTTCTCTATCCACATCAAAATCAAACGGTAACAAACAATATGTAAAGTAGCATGCGGTACATAACTTACGGATATAACAGCTGGTACTAGTTACAATGACAGAGGACATAACAGACTGATAGGAATCCTGTCAAATATAACGATTAAATGATAAACCAATAGCAGAGTAATATCTGATACTGTACACATTCATTGACTGTTCAGTTGGATAATGTTTCAATAGAATACATTGTATTATAGAAATATGATATTCAACAGCGCAATTACATGTCTGTACATGTATAATACCTTGGCATTATCCCTGTGATTTCTGTTTTGCCTGCAGCACTACTTGTACATTACCCTATAGTGTAGCACAATATATGAAAGGAAGCAATTTACACGGCAGTAATTTACGGTTATTACATCTGCCCTTGTTTAATAAAACACTGCAGTAGCACTCCTGGAACCTGTACATACCACAGACAAAGCGTTATATTATAGACCCTGCAAGTTATTTGAAGTCAATGTCTGATCCAGCACTAGTACATATTTCCTATCCCAATATATATAGTTGTCCATCTGGAACATAAACAATCATAAATCTGAAATAATGACTGCAAAATACAAAATGTTATTTACATAACGAAAACTGGCCTTGTGACCTTTGCCCTTGAATGTACAGAAAAGTATCCGACTTTAGAGATCCCATCAAGGAGGCAAGGTTACATCATCAAGGAAAGGAAGGGAGACAGTGGTTGGATGGATGAGTCGCATCAGAATGCAGACTTGACCCACTGGTTTACTGATTATAACGTGATACGATGCCGTGTCCTAAATGAGATGTGGCCCAAATGACAGGTGCTTGTAGTGTGCTCTCAACAAATCCTCCAGCTCCTTGGCATGATCCTGGTCCTTCGTCTCCACCACACACTTCACCTGGCAACGGGAAGCAAACAGGAAACATGTAACCATCGTCTCTTGGACTCTCTAGCGAACACAGTGATAGGCTCAGGTAGGATTGGAATAAATCGGCAGTAAACTAACAGAGCAGTAAATGTTGTCTTGATGATCATGACAGAATTGTGATAACTAACATATGAAATGTGATGTTTCCATAAGTAACACAATTTAGCTCATTAAACCTTTGACACGCTCCAGGATGTGTTTTATGACTACCAGCATTAACGGTGCAAGGGCATGTAGTGAAAAGCTCTTATTTCTATTTGTTCACAGTGCAGAAATGATTAATACCTGAACCGAGAAAATGTCAGACTTCAACCAAGCCCTTTCATGAAACATGTCCTTTATACTGGAAAGAAGTGAAACAAAGCAAACTTGAACAAAACATTGGCACAACACTAACCACAAGTTATATACAGTTGTGGAACTTGAACTGAAGGGACCAAACCAAACCTGAACCATAAACCTCTCACCAGGGTTAATAGTACTACATGTGTTCAAATACATACTTCAACAGCAAATATGTTAGATTTCAGCCAAGCTCTTTCATGAAATATGTCTTTAATGCTGAAAATTCAAGGATGATTTAATATTTGTTCATTAGAACCGACTTTCGAGGCATTTAAAATGCCTATATGATGACTGGGGATGATTTATTGAAATACAAAATTGCATAAACATTTACACTATAATTGTCATTTCACTGTGATTCTATCATTTACAGACACCTGGACATTACATGGACCACAGTGCCCGATTGTCCCTAGTTCACCTGACGCCGATGCTGCTGACGAGTTTGGCAAGTTCCGCGATGCCCCCGGGCCGGTCACTCACGGTGACCACGAAGCGAACGAGACGCCCGTCGACAGCCAGGCCTCGGTCCAGGCAACGCCCCAGCACGGTCGTGTCGATGTTACCGCCACACAGCGGGATCACCACCCTGGCAAGGCCCAAGTCATTTGTCATCACTCAACTTTAAGAGCACAAATCCCGTGGAAACATTTAATTCTATGATTTCTCATGCATCCCGCCCTCTAGAAAAAAACATAACTCAAAATCTGACCATACACATTGACTAAATTTGTACAGAATCTGAAGAATGATCGTGTACACTGACTTTTTGCCCTTGAGTTCAGGCAGGAGACCCGCCAGTAGAGCAGCGAGTCCAGTAGCGCCTGCTCCTTCCACCACTGCCTTCTCCAGCTCAACCAGTCGCAGGATTGCCAGAGCAATGAACTCCTCACTGTGTCAGAGCATGAATAACAACTGTCAAACCACACACTCGGAAGCACAATAGTACCCCGGTAATACAAATAAAATGTACATTTTGACAAGACATGTTCAGCTCAAATTTCTAACACATGCCACAGTTTCAGTGGGACTTATGCGAAGACTTACTTGACAACCACCATCTTGTCAATGAGAGGTGCTGCTGTCACAAAAGCATTGACCCCGACCAAAGGCACAGCCAAACCTGAAATTCAGAATTTAACCAGCATTTTACCTGGTTTTTGAATGACCTTGTAGAATTATCATGTCACATTCATCAGCATACTAGTAGGTTCTTCAGATTACAAATGATACAAGTGCGAGAGATAACACTGACCATCAGCGAGGGTAGAGTGAGCCTTTGTGTACACAGGTTTGCCGGCCTGCATAGATGCTGTGAAGCTGGGGCATCGCTCAGATTCCGCTCCCTGCAACAAACTGACAACCTTAGATACTGACAGAGGATCAGAGGGCAGAGATGCAGTTCTTCTATACACATCATAATTAAGGCATTTCGGCAGAAATGCCTTTATGGTTTTAGCTGAATTTTTTTTTTTTTTTTTTTTTTTTAACTGGAAAAAAAAAAACTGGATAACTGGAAAAATATTTACGCAATAGTTGCAGAACTCTGCATGGAGGTTCATATGCCACCAGGGAAGAACCCTATTGATTTTGGGATCGATCCGTCAAACGACCTTTGACCTAGAGGTCGAAATATTTTTTTGCTGATTCATCCTTGAGGCTTCCTGCATATCTCAGAAACCGTGCATCGTAGAGCGAAACGGACGTTATTTTCGGACTCGTCGCCCTAGACAAACATGTCTAAGGGGTATTATGGATGAACTTTGACCTTGACCCCAAATTTTTTTGCCGAGTCGGCATTTTTCGTTTTCGTCGATATCTCGGGAACGGTGTGTCGTAGAACGAAACGGACGTTATTTTCGGACTCATCGCCCCAGACAAACATGTCTAAGGGGTATTATTGATGAACTTTGACCTTGACCCGAATTTTTTTTGCCGAGTCGGCATTTTTCGTTTTCGTCGATATCTCGGAAACGGTGCTTCATAGAGCGAAACGGACGTTATTTTCGGACTCATCGCCCTAGACAAACATGTCTAAGGGGTATTATGGATGAACTTTGACCTTGACCCGAAATTTTTTTGCCGAGTCGGCATTTTTCGTTTTCGTCGATATCTCGGGAACGTTGTGTCGTAGAGCGAAACGGACGTTATTTTCGGACTCGTCGCCCTCGACAAACATGTCTAAGGGGTATTATGGATGAACTTTGACCTTGACCCGAAATTTTTTTGCCGAGTCGGCATTTTTCGTTTTCATCGATATCTCAGAAACGGTGCGTCGTAGAGCGAAACGGACGTTATTTTCGGACTCTTCGTCCTAGACAAACATGTCTAAGGGGTATTATTGATGAACTTTGACCTTGACCCAAAATTTTGGCATTTTTCGTTTTCGTCGATATCTCGAAACGGTGCTTCGTAGAGCGAAACGGACGTTATTTTCGGACTCTTCGTCCTAGACAAACATGTCTAAGGGGTATTATTGATGAACTTTGACCTTGACCCAAAATTTTTTTGCCGAGTCGGCATTTTTCGTTTTCGTCGATATCTCGGAAACGGTGCTTCGTAGAGCGAAACGGACGTTATTTTCGGACTCGTCGCCCTAGACAAACATGTCTAAGGGGTATTAGGGATGAACTTTGACCTTGACCCCAAATTTTTTTGCCGAGTCGGCATTTTTCGTTTTCGTCGATATCTCGGGAACGGTGTGTTGTAGAGCGAAACGGACGTTATTTTCGGACTCGTCGCCCTAGACAAACATGTCTAAGGGGTATTATGGATGAACTTTGACCTTGACCCGAAATTTTTTTGCCGAGTCGGCATTTCTCGTTTTCGTCGATATCTCGGGAACGGTGTGTCGTAGAGCGAAACGGACGTTATTTTCGGACTTGTCGCTCTAGACAACATTTATCTTATAAGTATTATGGATGAACTTTGACCTTGACTAAAAAATTTTTTGCCGAGTTGGCATTTTTCGTTTTCGTCGATATCTCGGAAACACTGAGTCGTAGAGCGAAACAGACTTTTTTTTCGGACTCGTCGCCCTAGACAAACATGTCTAAGGGGTATTATTTTAACGGTAATTTTTTTTGCGGAGTCGACATTTTTCATTTTCGTCGATATCTAGTATATATTATAAATTAATCATCACACCGAAATGCCTCCAAGGCATCTTTAGGCCTTGACGTCTAGTTCATGTTGTATCACTGAACCAAGCTGACAGCCACGATCATGCGACCAGGCGCTGAGCACTCACGATGACTAAGACGTGTGGGTAGAGACTTTTGATGGCAAGAGCTGTGCCTGCCATCAGGCCTCCACCTCCCACTGGGATGATAATTGCGTCCAGGTCGGGCACCTGTTCTATGATCTCCAGACCCATCGTGCCCTGCCCAGCGAGGATGTGAGGATGGTCATACCTGGAACAGAATGGTCTGGTGTCATCGCCAGCACGGAGTACAGTGCAGGAGAACAATTTTCAGGTAATCAAACTGTACTGGTGATGCTACAAGTCTTACCAACCATTCCAGCTGAACTCACCCATTGACATACATGTATCCTTTCGCTTTAGATAACTTGAGAGCATGTGTTTTCGACTGCAATGAAACAATTCAATTTGTCCTATTACATTACAAAATAGTATGGTGACATAGGACAGTAAACTTCAGTGACTGTTGATAATAAATCAAAGTTACTGCCTGATACAGTATCAAACTCTGAGTTTTTGGGTTGAATTCAAGCCATTGGTAGGATATAATATCTGCATCTGTTGGAGGCTGCATCTGGATTTCACATTATACTCACCACTTGTATATCATCCCCATACACAATGACATTTGCGCCCAGGTTCCGACAGTTCTGAACTTTCATGATGGGGGCGATCTTCGGCATGACAACAGTGACCGGGATTCCCAGGTCGTTTCCATGTCTTGCCAGTGCTTGTGCGTGATTCCCGGCACTCGCAGCTATCACTCCTAACTTCTTCTGCTCCTGTCACCATGGATACAGCCAGAACTCCATTACATGTACATGGGCAGTGCACCAGTCATGATGATAAAAGCAGGAAACATGATGGTTGGGAGCAGGTTGATTGTAATAGTTGAAATTGTTTATCATGTTGCTTATGGTGATGTTGATCAATTGACTAGACACAGAGACTAGACACAGAGAATTTGTATGTCTAGAGGACTTACTGAAGATAACATCATCAAGGTATATCTCGCCCCTCTTTCCTTGAAGCTGCAAAGGTATTCTTCAATGTACATATTTATTGTAGATTTTGGTAATCATTTGTACACATCATGCATATTGGTATTTATTTAGTGCCGACTGTACCCGGTGCATGTTGTGCTAGGTAATATACAACAGCATATTTACCAAACCATCATCATGGAAAGAGTAAACAAACCTTCCAGTGGACTGGAGGAATTCTTTCTTGAAATATATGTCCATCCCTAGGATACTGGAGATGCGCGATTTCTGAGAAATAAAAATGGGCAGTTCTTATCATAAATACACCACCTCATCATACACATCACACCACACTTGATTACGCACTACTGGTACTAGAGAAATACTTACTGTGCATGGTGTCCTTTCTATGCCGCCTTTGACCTTGTAGGCTGCAGCACTGACTTCCTGGAACTGGACAACAATCGGGTTGTCAGGGTCGCAGAATTCATCCTTCAGTTCCTCATCTGATTCAGCACTCATACTTGATGTTCACTTGGTTGGCGCCACAGGAGAATTGTTTTCCTCTGCCAGTTCACTGCCACAGAATTACAGTACTTAATATATGGTGCCCGCTCAGAAATGGACCTGGAATGTGAGAAAATTGAGTCTTGACATCCTAGCAAGATTAGAGAGCAACTTGATTGTTCAAAAGTTTTTTTGCTCTTCTGTATTATTATATATCAGAACACTTTCATAACATGACCACAAACTGTGAATCCGTGATATTCATTTTTACAGTTCTTTAAATAACAGTACATACCTCCCAGGATCAAAATTCAGCTGTGCAGAAGATGATCTCACTCTGTATGCTTCTCAAAAGTCTATGTCCATGTTCTGGAACTCTATGTTGACAAACAAACACATACAGACAAAATCGCAAATGTATCTGGCAAAAATGTATCCCAAATGTTCAAAGATGTTTCACAGTGAAGAGCAAAAATTTGGTCATTTATTTACCATGTCTTCTCATAGTAGGCCTAGATTATTAATTTGTTTTATATCTGGCTTGAATTTATCCTTATTTTTCCAGACAGCACACAGGTCCAGTTGATTACATCACGGATTTACCAGTCATTTCAACTTCATACTGCAAAATGTACTGGTTTACTAGTGTTTATAAATTACAGCGAAGTACTTTGTTTACAAATTTTGACACAAACGACCTTGAATGACGTCGGCAATGAGGAGTGGGCAGGGCACAAATGGGGCAATTTGATTGGCTGTCAATCTCAGCCACTCCTCAAATTTACATGCTGTCGTGCCTCATCACACGGGGTGTGTTTGTTGTTTAGTGCACAATTGACTTATATATTTTACGTCTCCCATAATTTCACACATTCTGTCGACATTGAACTTTGACACACCTGACACAAAATCTGAGAAAGAAGTCAAAAAGTGCGATTGAGAAGACTCGGAAGTCGAGAAGGACGGACCACAAATTCTCACTCAGATTCTCGCCTCTTTAGAATTTTTGACATACGGAACACACTCTATATCAATAAAACCAATAGTTTATGATTACATTTCTCACCCGTTCAACAATTTCGCGCTTGCAGAGAGCTGGCAGAAGCCAGAATGAGATGTTCAATGACAAATTCCAAGAAAGTTCAAACATCGAGCGATTATTTCTGTTGTTGACATGGGGATCAGTTATTTTCTGATAATACAGTGTACTGTTCACATTAGGGCGTAGCTAGTAAACGAGATAGCCACATTGTAGGTCTTCTCTGGTCTTAATCATAGAGATGTAAGACCCCAATTGCTGTTTTATACCCCCCCCCCCCGACAAAGTTAGCTAGATTTATACAGTACCGGTAGATACTGTTAGGGGCGCGTATAGGATTTTGGGAGGGGAGGGGTGGGGGGGGGGATTGGGCGCCAAAAGCTTTGATCGACAGAGCGGTGAGCGAATCGAGCCCATGCCGGCCTGGGACCCGCTTAAGGGCCCCCCTAAGCTGAAGGCTTATGCATCCCCAATGCGGTGTTCTAGGGCTCTTCTTGGACCAGTTTATGAATGCCTGATCTGGGGTGTATGCCTTGGAGAGTCTATGAATGCCTGATCTGGGGTGTATCGAGGGTTCTGAAGGAGGCCAAGATATGAAGTGTTGCGAAGCGAGTTAGCAACGACCGAGGGTCTGAGGCCCGCTTAAGGACCAAGGTTTTTTGCATGGCTAATTCGGAGCAGATCTGGCATTTGAGGGAAGGCCCATAAATTTGTGAAATGTTACTAAGCCAGGTGCAACAAGCCCATGTCGGCCGGGGGTCTGGGGCCCGCTGAAGGGCCCCAGACGCTGAAGGTTTATGCATCCCCAATGATGTGTTCTAGGGCTCTCCTTGGTCCAATATCCATGGCCTTGGAGAGTTTATGAATACCAATTCTTGGGTGAATCCAGGTTTCTGAAGGAAGGCCAAGATTTGAAACGTCGTGAAGCGAGGTGGTGAAGACTGAGGGTCTGGGACCCGCTTGAAGGCCCCAGAAGCTGAAGGGATATGCAGTGGTGTGTTTCATAGGTTTTCTTTGGTCCATTTCCCATCCCCCTAAAGAGTGTGTTGCATGGCTGATTCAGGCAAATCTAGGATTTTGAGGGAAAGCCTAGTTCTGAAATGTTGTTAAGCAAGTTGAAGCAAGCCCATGTCGGCCGGGGGTCTGGGGCCCGCTCAAGGACCCACAAGCTGGCAGTATTCGCGTGCCTAATACAGCATCCGAGAGCTCCCCTGGGTCTAACTATCAAGCATTACTTAAAACCCATAAATGCATGATCACTGTAGTTGAAACAAAATATGACATACAATATTACTTGGTTTTGGACCCCATCAAAGGATTAAGTGCATTTGGCCATCCAATGCTCTCAAATCATTTATAGAGGGTGAAGGGCATAAAGTGCTTTCACTGAGAACAGGTGGGTTGGCTATAGAGTGAATGCACTGCTCGCGACATGGGGCCCCAGAAGTTAAAGCTACTTCCCGGTGTAATTTATCTTGAAAACACTCCCTCCCCTCTCTGTTTCCCCTTTTGATTTGATTTGATTTGAGTTTATTCAGTAAACACATGTACAATATAAAAATATGCTAAAAGTACATATAGTATATAACACATGAATGTTTACCTGGGATAGCGCAAAAAGTCAAAAGACTTAATTCCATTGCGGTCCCATATGTATAAAAGAAACAAAAACTAGACGTCAAGGCCTAAAGATGCCTTGGAGGCATTTCGGTGTGATGATTAATTTATAATATCTACTAGATATCGACGAAAATGAAAAATGTCGACTCCGCAAAAAAAATTTCAGGTCAAGTTCAAAGTTCATCCGTAATACCCCTTAGACATGTTTGTCTAGGGCGACTAGTCCGAAAATAACATCCGTTTCGCTCTACGACGCACCGTTTCCGAGATATCGATGAAAACAAAAAATGCCGACTCGGCAAAAAAATTTCGGGTCAAGGTCAAAGTTCATTCATAATACATTTAAGACCTGTTTGCCTAGGGCGACGAGTCCGAAAATAACGTTCGTTGCGCTCTACGACGCACCGTTTCCGAGATATCGACGAAAACGAAAAATGCCGACTCGGCAAAAAAATTTCGGGTCAAGGTCAAAGTTCATCCATAATACCCCTTAGACAAGTTTGTCTGGCCGACGAGTCCGAAAATAACGTCCGTTTCGCACTACGACGCACCGTTTCCGAGATATCGACGAAAACGAAAAATGCCGACTCGGCTGAAAAATTCAAGGTCAAGGTGAAAGTTCATCCATAATACCCTCTAGACATGTTTGTCTAGGGCGACGAGTCCGAAAATAACGTCCGTTTCGCTCTACGATGTACCGTTTCCGAGATATGCAGGATGCCTCAAGGATGACTCAACAAAAAATTATTTTGACCTCTAGGTCAAAGGTCGTTTGAGGTATCGATCCCAAAATCAAAAGGGTTCTTCCCTGGTGGTATATAAAACTCCATGCAAAGTTCTGCAACTATTGCCTGAATATTTTTTTAGTTATCGTCCGGAAACCAAGTCTCAGAATCAGCCTTGATTTCATCCTCACGGACCTCACGGACCTGGGAGCCAGATCAAAAAAAAAAATTCCCCTTAGAAATGTTTGTCTAGGGCGACGAGTCCGAAAATAACGTCCGTTTCGCTCTATGACGCACGGTTTCTGAGATAAGCAGAAAGCCTCAAGGATGAATCAGCAAAAAATTATTTTGACCTCTAGGTCAAAGGTCGTTTGACCGATCGATCCCAAAATCAACATGGTTCTTCCCTGGTGGCATATGAACCTCCATGCAGAGTTCTGCAACTATTGCGTGAATATTTTTCCAGTTATCGTCCGGAAACCAAGTTTCAAAATTAGCCTTGATTTCATCCTCACGGACCTCACGGACCTCGGATCCGGCTCAAAAAGAATAGGTTTCTTCCACATATCATTTCTGACTTGTGGTGAAAATTTGACAAGAATCCGTCAAGGCAATCTAAAGTTATCGTCCGGAAACCAAAACGGCGGAAGAAGAAAAAAAAGAAAAAAAAAATTCTGCTAAAACCATAAAGGCATATCTGCCGAAATGCCTTAATGACAAGGGCAAGAACAGGATGTAAATGAAAAAAGTAGAAAATGAGATCTATCTAAAATAGACTGTGTCCCGACTGGGAGTCTGTTCCATTCCAAGGCACCAGAATACATAAAAGAACTTTTACCAACTAATAAGTTGAAACGTGGAACAACTAAAGACATATGACTAGAACGAGTGCGGATGTTCTGACTGTTATGTACAAGTGTAAAATTGTTGGACAAATAGGAAGGAGCTAGATTGTTCAATATTAGGTGTATATGGCCTAGTTTCAACTGTGCTACTCTCTTTTCCACAGGCAACCAGTTTAATTTTTTAAAATGACTGTGATCGAGGTGGGTTTTAGGTGGTAATTTGAGAATTACACTGATCAGCTTATTTTGGGCAACCTGTAACCTTTGTTTAGATTTATCTGTTGTACCACTATACCAAGACGAACTGGCATAGTCAAACTGACTAGCCACTAGTGCATTGGCAAGCAATTTCATTGTCTCTGTGTCCAGGAGGTTGGATTTCCTGGCAAGAAATTTGGTTCTGGAGACTACTTTTGAATAACTTTATGGGCCATTATTTCTCCAGAGACATATTGATCTATTTCACAGCCAAGGTATTTTACAGAAGATTTGGCTTGAACAGGGATTCCGTTACACTCAACGTACAATTTGGAAGATTTTGACAATTTGGGTTTAGATCCAAAAAGAATTGATTCCGTTTTTTAGGTTACCGGACCTATGGTCCGATAACCTATTGGCATGGCGTTGCGTCCGTCGTCCGTCGTCCGTCGTCGTCCGTCGGCGTCCGTCGTCGTCCGTCGTCGTCGTCGTCCACATTTTTATCTTTTTTGTTTACAGGCGAATATTTCTGAAATTTTGCACAAAAATACTTCAAAATAATTCAAGAAGGAGGTATTTTTTAGTTTTTTGATTTTCGCATTTTTTTCAAAATGGCGGCCGTTTTCGACGAAAAATGCCTGATTTTGGACTTTGGCGGCCATTTTCTCAAAATCTGTTCAGTAACTTTTTTTCTTTTTGATAAATAACACTCCTCATATGTACTGCTATGATGTCTATAAATTTCGTTGCGCTTGAATCGCTCGAAGTGGGCCATTTTGGCCCAAACTCGGCTCAAATGGGACTTTCCCATGTTAAATTCTCCTATGCTTTATAATGGGACACATTATGCCTAATATCTCACTTGATATTGAGATTAGAGACTAGGAGTCAATTGTGGACCTATAGGAAATGATATATGCTGAATATTCTCGTGACCTTGAATTTGACCTCTGACCTCACTTTCAAGGTCAGAGCACAAAATGGCTTATATCTCGCTTATTATCGACTCTACAGCTTAGGAATCAATTGTGGACATATAGGAAATGATATATTCTGAATATTCTCGTGACCTTGAATTTGACCTCTGACCTCAGTTTCAAGGTCAGAGCACAAAATGGCTTATATCTCGCTTATTATCAACTCTACAGCTTAGGAATCAATTGTGGACATATAGGAAATGATATATGCTGAATATTCTGATGACCTTGAATTTGACCTTCGACCTCATTTTCAAGGTCACAGGACAAAATGGCTAATATCTCGCTTGTTATCGACTTTACAGCTTAGCAATCAATTATGAACATATAGGAAATGATATATGCAGATTATTGTCATGACCTTGAATTTGACCTTTGACCTCATTTTCAAGGTCACAGGACAAAATGGCTAATATCTCACTTATTATCGATTTTACAGCTTAGGAATCAATTGTGCACATATAGGAAATGATATATGCTGAATATTCTCGTGACCTTGAATTTGACCTCTGACCTCATTTCTAAGGTCCAAGGACAAACTGGCTCATATCTTGCTCCTCTATTGACTGTATGGCTTGGGAATCAATTGTGGACATGATATACATGATATAGAAAATGATATACACTGAATATTTTGATGACCTTGAATTTGACCTTTGCCCCTTCATTTTCAAGGCTACAGCATAAAATTGCTAATCTCTCTCTGATTATTGAACTTACAGCTTAGCAATTAACTGTGGACATGATATATGCTTAATGTTATATATGCTGAATATTCTCTTGACCTTGAATTCAACCAGTGACCTGGCTAATACCTAAAATAATAAACATTGTCCGGTAACCTATCTTTGGCCCTTGGCCTAATTTCCTAGATGTAGAGACAACTTATTTTCGACCAACCACTTGCTGACATTATGTAACTCATCACTCAAAACATTGCCAATATCATCAACGTTGTTACCTGATACAATCAGAGCTGAGTCATCTGCATATAACAGAAGGTCACAGTTAACAGCAGATTTCATATCATTAACGTATAACAAAAATATAAGCGGACCTAAGATACTACCTTGTGGCACACCACATGTAATATTCGCTGGTTCTGACATTAGACCAGCAACATTCACTGTTTGTTGTCTGTTACTTAGGTATGAGCTAATCAATTTGATACTGTTGAGTTGGAAACCCATTGCTTGTAGCTTGTACAACAAAGTGTCATGGTTGACAGAATCAAATGCTTTCTGTAAGTCAAGCAATACCATACCACACATATTACCATTGTCAATTTCTGATTTAATGTAATCGGTGAGGTATAACAAACATGTATCAGTAGAATAGGCCTTTCTGAAACCAGATTGTAAACTGTACAATATATTCTGACCTTGTATGTATTCAGATATCTGATTGTAGACCACACGTTCCATAACTTTGGATATGACACTTAACACTAACACTGGTATGTAATTACCACACTCAGTCTATGGACCTTTTTTATGCAACGGAATTACTTTTGCAAGTTTGAGATCCTGAGGTACAGTACCATGATGTATGGAAAGGTTTATGATGTGGGTAATACATGGTGCAATTGATTCAGCTGCATCCCGAACATAACGAGCTGGGAGACCATCTAAACCTGTGGCCTTAGATTCCTCCAACTTGCTCAGCAACTCACTTACTGTTGCTTCGCTCACAACTGATAATTCAAAGGAATCTGTTTTGATACCTTTTTGTTGATAATATGAAACCATTTTCCGTTTTTCCTTCTTTTTTTCCTTTTTTTTTTGCCCATACCCGGTGCATTTCCCTTCAACACAATCATGTTGGATAAGACTAGTCTGGCACGTGGGAGATAGACTTTCTCGGGGCGAAAATGAACACTCCCTCATTAGATTTCCCATTTCCTGTCACATGATCAAGAAGCCTCGCTGTCAAAATAGAAACTTTTCTGTCAAACTTGTTGCAGAATGAAAAACTTTGAAGAGTAAATTCTTTGCATTGTTTTGCGCAATTGATGTTTCATGAATAAGGGAAAATGATTCCGAGGGAACCCGCGTAAACATCTCCAATTCGGTTAGGATATACTGTAATGGCTGGTAAAAGGTTTGCCCTGAACTTCACGAAAGGAAGAACTGCTCTGAAACCCAGTTTTCCGAACCGGAAAACCAGTCATACTAGGGTAAGTTACTAAGTACCGAGCTACTAGCAGCTAGATCCATGACTATGTGCCACCTATTAGTGTTCGCGACATACGACATGGTTTTGTCTTGTGGTTAGCTTCACTGCTTGTACCTACGGTATTACGCCAAATAAATGTACATGTAACCTGGTAACTGCTAAAACCAATTGCAATTATGGAATGTATAATAGTGCCAGAACGAGTAGGCGAGTACTCGTTGACGAGTCCGAAATTGCTATTACTTGGTTCCTATTTTACTACTTGAGCAGTTGGGGAAAGGGGCAAATTTGACAACTCTTGGGGAGTTGTCAAATTTGACAACAGTACCCAAATTTGACAACTATGGGTAGCGTGTCCAGCGTTTTCTGCATAATCGGATTTGTATCTGTCACTTGCTTGGTGCCGCCTACAGCTTGGTACTAGTCCATGCAAAAAAACGGTCCCCGAACGGCCTGAAAACCCGGGATTTTCGTGTTGGGCCAATATCTCATGAAACTCAGTGTGTATGTGCCAATAAATGTGTCAGAGACATGGGGGACCCTCATAGCCATTCTATGGAAACATTTTGAGTAGTCTAAGTTGGACACAGTTGATATATTTCCCAGTTTAGTATCGAAATGTGTTAGATTTCTGGCAACCTCTACCTGCGTCCGCAAACTGCTCTCAAGCATGATTTTTTTTAATTCATGTTTTTTTTGGGAAAATTGTATCCGTGATGGTAAATATGTCTCTGACAGTTGATTTGGTCAGCTATCTCAGGTAAATAATATTTCCTGCAACGATGTTTACTCATTTACTGACAATGGTTATATCACCGATTTATGAAGTTGCCAGATATCTCCCAGATTTGACTATGTAAACTAAAAATATACCAAATATAATTTAATATATACACCATCCAAATGATTCCACTGAATGGATATGAAGGTATTTCATGGCTCTGGTGCATTTATTGGCACACATACACTGTATAAAGTGTATTTCATGAGATATTGGTCCAACACGAAAATCCCGGGTTTTCAGGCCCTTCGGTAGCCGTTTTTTTGCATGGACCAGTACCAAGCTGTAAGCGGGAATCGAGCAAATCTGTCACCATATTAAATGAGCATTTTTAGAAATTTATTAAAAATTACATGTTCAGGATATTTCTCTTTGAAGATTTGTATCGGGTGCCTTTATATCTATTCTTCAAAATGTATATCTTGAAATTTTGATATAAGGTGGGATAAAAATATAAAAATTATTAGACTGTGGGTGGGGTCTAAAAATTTTGCGTTTTTGGTTCCCGCGCTTGGCGCCAAAACCACGTGGGGGTGGTCATTTAAATCTGTTTATTTACATCAAGCGCTCGGGGTTATCGGAAATTTGTTGATGACATATGAAACAGTAAAAACAGACGAAACACGTGATATATTTGTTTTGGTGAAATTCGTGAAATTCCGTGAAGGTTTCGACGGTTGAAAAGTGGGCAACTTTCGTGGTGAATATTCATGCTGTTGCACTCAATAGAAGTGTCTGGAAGTCGCACAATGAATTCAATAGGGCATTAAAATTAACATGTAGCTATCTGTTTGTAAATAAACTGCATCGCCGAGGAGCGCAAGTCATTATAGTGGAGGCATCCCGCGCGGCTTTCGGGAGAAAAATCCGCCGGTCGCCAAAATGGGCGATAATGGGGGAATTTGGGCAGTTCTGCCCATTCGTGATCACTGGCGATACCAGTACCAACAGTCGTGTTGGATTTCGGCAGCTAACAAGTATACTACCTGTATAATTATTGTGTATGTTGTTATTTCTGCGTGACAAAGGTCAAGATATTTGGTTATTAACATAGAAAATATATTTATGCTTTTTATGATATAGATCTATAGGCCTATCTGGCCAGAGCCTAGCTATATACATGTAGGCCTAATGATGTATGTACTGTGTACAACAAAGAAAAAATTGTGTGACATTTCACATGTAATGGAATATCAGAAATGATGAATTAATTCATAAGATATTGCATTCTGGCCAGAACGTAATAAAATCTAATAGGAACTGGAGTGTTGTACATGCAGCTCCCGCTCAAATGTTCACTGCAATGTGATCATGGTGATTTTTTAGCAATATTTTTGCAATAATTTTTCAACATTTATTGTATCTCCCAAACAAAGTTAGGCTGATACTAAGGATTTGTGATCGTCGCGCTGCGTCAACGTCTACAGCAAACACTGTCTTGTGAACGTGCTCCAGGCTGCAAATCTGAACCGATTACGATAATTTCTCAGAGAGACATGACGTATGGTGACTGGTGAGATAGCGACACCAATCGATTTTGGTTGCCAAATTACCAAATTAGTTGATTGGCGACACATTTTGTGCTCAATTTGTCCTGTTTAGCACACATCGTTTGTGAACACTCTACGAGTGAGAGTTTTCGATGATGATGAAATCGCACGGGTTGATGAGAAAGACAGTCTCACGAAACCTATCATTTTTCAGAATGACCAAATAAATATTAATTAGTTGACAGGTTAACTTGTGATCACTCCAAAAACCTGTACTATGAAAGCAAATAACACTGAATTCTTGTTGAGAATAGAAAACTGATGTTTTGGGGAAAACAGAACAATAACACCAAATAAGTTAACACTAATTTTATTAGTTAAGTCTATTATTAACCACAATAAAAATATTTAAAACAAGAAAACATTTATAATTGGGCTATACAAGGTATAGGTTTGGTCCAGTAGAGATTTCATGGCTGTAACTGAATAAGTTAACATTAGTTTTACTAGTTAGGTCTAATATTGACCACAATAAAAAATAGTTGAGACAAGAAACATTTATTATTGGGCTCAACAACGTAAAGCTTTTGTTCAGTGGAGATTTCATGACTGTAACCGAATAAGTTAACAATACTTTTACTAGTTAAGGTCCGGAACTTCTATTACTGATATCGATAAAACACACTGGCCTCGCAGTGATGATACTTTGTCTGAATTAACATATTTTGGGCAACAGGGATGATAGGGCCCAGGGGATACACCCACGTGATCGTTGGTTACCGAATCATCTAGTTTTCTCTCAAATCAAGCCCCAGCCCCAGAATTGTATTGTCAACAATACATAATAGTAATTTAGTGCTAAAATGTGGAAACCAATCAAGATATTGCAGTGAAAGGTAAAAATTCCCATGTACAATTTGGGTGACAGACAAGATTTTCAAAAGCTGAACTTTCAAATTGCTCTCAAATCGTCAATTTTTGGCCTACAGAGTTCATTCAAGGACCAATGTGTTCATAAAAATACACCCTAAATTAAGCAATAGCACCTGTAATTTAGAAAAAAAAAATTCAAAAAACCTCCGGACATGCTACTATGGGGTTGGTAAATTTGGGTACTCAAATAAACTCTTTTTTTTTCTGGAGTAATCAGTGTTTGGTGCATTACTTTTCCCCTTTCAACTAAATATACTGGTCCAACACCTAATACGTGAGTTCGGAAATGTTTTCAGGTCAGGTCAGTGGAATTGGGTCAGGGTCAAGTGGTATAAACATAGCCAACCCATGCTGTCACACTACCATTGTCGAGTCACTGTCACCAACACATTACTCGATTTCGCCTGTACAATACTAAATACTTTGTTTACTTCGAGTTCACCGCGTCACTCACGTTTGAACGTGGTGTGTATACGAACGTTTTGTTTATACCACTTGACCTGACCTAGAAACATTTCCGAACTGGCTTATTTTGACAGGAACGTCCCAGGTTTTTGGCGCAAAGTTGGACGCGCATGAAGCTCAGAAATTTATTTGCTACTTCAATAAGATAATCTTGCAGACAATATACACTTGCAGAAGACTTCATTTTGTCAACTTCATTAGATATCCATTGATAATGATATAATTTAGTTATAACAGTTTTTTTGATATTGGTCCAATACCACGTACATATACCCAAATTTACCAAACCCTGGTCCCCAAATTTGGGTACTGTTGGTAAACTTGACAACAGTCCCCAAATTTGCCCCTTTTCCCAACTGTACTTGAGTACTCGTTATAGACAATAAATCAGCCTTGTGTCACGAAATATTCATACTAAACTATGGAATCACCTAATCCATGAAAAATGATATTTGAATCAACTGTAATCTTCATCCAACACGCCGGGTATTGCTCATGATAAATGGATAGAAAAACAGCTGAAATGATTGTTTTAATGCGTTGAGAATGCCACTGAAAACTGCTGGAAAGTTTCACGAGTACTCAGTTCCGGTTCGATTCCTATGGCACAAGTACTCGTTTCCTATTTTCACTACTCGTTCCGCCACTAATGTATAACCGATAAATGAAACGATCTGACTGGCGGCCAGGTGAGTCTGCGGCCGGGTTGTTGGGAAATTCTCATAGATCTATACGATATACCAACATATTAACCCTTTGCTGGCTGGAGTTGCATTATTTATCTTTTGTCCTATGGCTAGCTGGAGTTGCATTTTCTTTGCGTTTTTGAGGCCCATGAAAAACTCATTGAAATGTTCATATCTTCGTCAATATTTGTTACACTTCCAATTGTGATATATCATCAGAAAGAGGAGGACATTCTAATTTCCATACAATAAACATCTGCATTTATTAGTAAATAATTAGATTTGTATAATATGTCAAACCCACTGATTCCTAAGAATTCTCAAATTAATTCAGATTCTCACGGATGACTCCGAAATTAACTCAGCTAGCATAGGGTTAATTACTGTTGTGCCATGCGGTGTACGATATATGGCTTAACGATGGGTCACAAAGCACACCAAGGGGTAAATACACAAAAGGTAACTCACACTTGTCAGTTCCCGTGTAGGTTCCCTCACACATAGCGTTGTCAGGTTAGAAGCGTCGACAGCAGGAGCTAGTTGACTTGAGTCTGTCCGCACTTAGAACTGCAGTCGTCACACGTCCGTAGCTGTAGTCTGCCCATGGATTACTCTTCATTATCTGCCCCTGATGAATGAAGGCCTGAGCATTTATTGCGAGATGACCACTCCTATCTTGACCGGCGTGTTCACCGACGTGGAGACAAGTCGCACAGGCCGGTTCACCGAGGGGTGAACATGTCACTCGGGCACTTCTCGTGGATCTTCGTTATAGTTGAACTTGGCCGAATCAATGTTCGTCGTTTTCCGGACTATTCCGTGATGACTGGTTGTACTTCTTGACTACACAACAACATCATAAATAACAGACATTCTTACGTTCAAAATCTACAACATTACATACAACATATACTAGTAACATGCAGTACTACATATGGCATACTACATCGGACATTTTTACATACTAGTATTGTCACATACTGTGTGCTGTCACACCACTAGTTCAACACCACTGTCTGGTCGGACTGGTACTTGTTACCGTTCTCACCAGTCCAAAGTGAACGGTGCCTTCCATATCCAAAGTTTTGTCACCCAACATGAAGATGATTGGTGGATGTAAAAATAAATTTGAATTGTTATTACTCTAAATCCGGATATTATTAGAGTTCAAAGCGCTAATTCAATGGATGCTAATACATGTATATTAATTCGTTAAACACAACATGTGAATGCAAGATAAGAACGCTAAACCAAAAACACTGAATTTAAAGGACGCCAATATTTAAGGGTTTAGTAGTATACCATGATCTGATACCTCATAATAGTTACATGCAAAATGTAGACAGTAGAGTCTGTGCACCAGTCACATGTTGCTGTTACATTAGGGACCCCTAGCAATTCATACGTGTACGGGAACGTGTACGTAAACGTCATCCACACTGTCAGTATAACATCTGTAATTGCGTCATTTACGCAAAAAGACCCATAGATTTCTAACAAAAGCTGATGTCACATGTCGTTTACGTACACGTTTCCATACACGTATGGATTGCTAGGGATCCCTAATAACTTCCAAATAAACACAAATTTTCTGCTAATTGCTTGCTTACTGTACACTGTATTGAGGTAAAATTGCTTAATTTGGGACAGCATTGAAATGAATTTGATCATTTTCCTTTCAGGATGAGCTGGATGTTGAGGGAGGTTTTGGTGCGAAGCGTAAAACGAGCCATGACAACCTGTCGGCAAACATCGGTGTGGGTACGCCCCTATACAAGGGCACGAAAAGCACATCGATTGGGAGCGTGCACAGCGATGGTGCTGAGGGGCCCATGGACCATGATCAAATAGAGCAGCTGACACACTATGTACAGAACCTATCCGAGGCTCTCGCGCTGCTCAAGTCCACCTTCACTGACAAAGGTCAGTCGCAGTGTGATGACACGGCTCACTCATTAAGTAATCGTCTAACATGGCTTGCAGAAATGATGCATTGCATGTAAATTAGTGTGGAAAGAAGCCTTTATCTTGTATAGATGTCTGATTGAGGATCGTCAAACTGACATCTGTTACTGTAGTTATCCCTTGCATCATGCAGGTGATCTGTCACCAGAGGAGCTGCGTGTGGCTGCCCATGACAAGCTGGGGGATGTTCTGGGTATCCTGAAGGAGATCCTGCAGAAGTATCCATCCCTGCACACCACCGATGTCCTTACGACTGCCGCCATGCTCATCACCAAGATCAAAAGTAAGTCCTATTCCTTCATCCACAGTGGTCTGAAAAATGATGAGATTATATTATTATATAATAAATAACCTGTTGTCTTGATTTGGGTAACACACTTCTTGCTTCAGTATTTGCAGGCATTTTCCTTCTACATACATGTACTTTCACTACAGTAGTCGGTTCGGGGAGAAATGCAATATTTTATAAGTTAAGAGACAGTAACTCCTGCTGTTAAATATATTCATTGTTTGATGATCAGATATATATATATATATTCAGTTAATATTACCCATGTTTCATACATTGCATAAACTTGAAACGTATTTGAAAGTAATGATATAAATCATATTAAAGGTTTTTGAAGTTTTGAAGGAATATAAAAGGTATTTGTGGTGCTATAAATCTCACAGTGTAGCAGTTTGCGAGAGTATTACAGACATGTATGTTCTTGTCGGTGTGTTGCATGATAACTTTCAATCAGGAAGTTTGATCTCGGTAATTAAATGTTAAGACATTTTCAGTGAGTTACAGGTACCGCCTTGTTGTTACTGTTCTACACACTTGCCTGCCCACAGTGTATGTGTCCTAAGATATCTTATAGTATGTCTTGTGTACTGAGAGGTTAACAAAACAGGCTGCAGGCCAAATTCTTCTTTCTGTTTACACAAGACACTTGACAAACTTTATTATGCAATTATCTTCACTCAATATTCAAGTTGAGTTGTTTGCTAAAGTGATGAAACACAAAAAGGTCCGAAGATTTACTTGGAAGATGTTTACTTTAAGATAAAATGCTGATCATTATTATAAAGATGCATCATTCGCCTATTTTACATGTACCTAGCCTGGTATGTGCAATCGCACGTTTAGAATGTAACAGATATTTCAGTGGATGTCATATCTTGTAATGTATTTATAAAACTACAACCAAGTACTTTTGCAACTCTTTATACTTTTCATCATTTCACTGTGCTCTGAACAAAGAAACTGTACATCTCATTAAAAAGTAACTTTTTTTCTTGAATATCTCATCTGACATGGTTAGGTCCGTAGACCATAGAGCATGAGAGCCTACTGATAACCCAGAACTTTCTGCTATATCTGGAGTGGGCACCGTCCGATGGTCATTAGAGTTTTGTTGTTATCTCCATGACAATGCAAACTTGTGCTCATCTCCAAGGATTACACCAGATTCACGGCTCTGGTTCTGACATATAACTGACCACAACAGTGGAAACACTGAGGGGGGCCGGGGGAGGGAGGAGGGGGGTGGGGGAGGAGCATAGTAACCCCAGCCTTTTCGGGGGAAGTCAAAACATGCAAAATGTGTACAATCAACCATTGTGATCATACTTGGTCCAGATTTTGACACTATACTTTTTTTGCACTGAATTTTTGCACTGAATACTAATTCAGTGCATTAATTACTCGAGGATATCTCATGAACACAATTCCTGATATGAAAAAGGAAATAAAAATTTGTGTACGAGTAAAGGTACAAGAAAATATATGTATATGACATTGCACTGTACAAGTGTACCACTAATACTGGTATCTGAGAAACAAAACTGGAGTCAGTATTCAGTGACTAATACCAGAAATATAATATAACTAGAGAATTCTCTAAAGCATGTTTGGATCCTGGTCCATTAATAATCCCTGATGAACCAATACTGATTTGGTATCATGAAGACTACAATTATACAAGTGCTGAAGTGTGCTCACACTTACATGATCATCTATGCATGCTTGTGTCGAAATGCTTCATGTAAACAACATATATGTAGTGTGTCCATCATAACACAAAGTTACACAAAAAGTCAAAATAAAGAAGTTTTCACTCAGTAAACCAGTAAAAGTTTTAAATGTACTTCCCTTTGGGAAATGTTGGTGCAATGATTTGCCAGTGCAGTGGTCCCCGTCAGACAAGCAGACCCCCATCCTCCTCTATATATTCTTGTTAAGGATCCATTTAACATGTAAATAAACACCTCTAATAATATTCTCCATCAGATAAGACTATATTTTTATGTCAGAATGTTAGGTCCTATCTGAGGGGGAGCAATGTACACAATACACATGTACACAAACTTATTTGGAGCTGGCTGTCTCCTGCTAAATGTGTCATCTAAAAACAATGCCAAAGGTTGGGATGATTGTGTTCATGTATTCACATTGATTAGCGTGTTGCGTGTAGTCCAGATGTGACAGGGCTGGGGGGCAGGATATAGATAACCTATCACTGGCTGGCAATATCCATGGTATCGATGGTATCTAGCTCGTCACTCACAAGCCGGACAAAGTAGACCGGAATGACACACTCTCACAACTGTGGTTTATAAATTACCTTTGACGGCTTTGATTCATGATATATATCAGTAAATCAAATAGAACATTTTTTGTCTGTGAGTGTCCTATCTCAGATGTACTTGTATTTGATTAACATTCTACATGTGTGTGTGCTGTGGTACTCAAATTTACATGACAACACGCGTTGTCTCTGCCGAGGCCTGACACAGTGGTAAGTGGCCAGGGTGATGTCACTGACACTGACTGAGTGTGACCGTCCTTCGCTGTGTTACAGGTTCGTACTATGAGGAAGTCAGTCAGGACTCGGGAAGTGTTCTGTACATGATCGATCAGCTCGCGCTCGCATTCAGCACCAGGTAAGGACAAGTCCACTGTCCACCGCCTCAAAACTCTCAGTGGTGTACCATTCCAACTAGATATACCTTATGGATTCCACAGCACAATATCTGGACACTCACTGAGCAACCCTGACGAAACTGTAGCAGTGTTAAACATGATGTGGCATTCACAAGTACCATAACTGTTGAGATACTGCGGCTTTACTGCCAGTGATGTCACGTCAGCCAGACTTACTAATTACTATCATACAATGTGATTTTTCATCAAAATCATTAATCAAAGAGTTATTCAGTATATACATGTACATGTAAGAAATGATAAAATCTTGGCAGTAAGTGCAGCCCAAATACAAATACTTATGTTATATTGAGCCAGTCGTGTTAAGAGTCTTCATGAATGTTTCTACGTATTGTCACATGTCTTCCCTAATTAAGGGATAAAAACTGGTTTGCCATGACGTTTGTGGCGATTAGAAACGCTCGAGGGACTGTGTCGCAGATTTGAGACCGATCCAAAGGGGAGGTCTCAAATGTGGAGGCACAGTCCCAAAGGCGTTTCTAATTGCCACAAACGTCATGGCAAACCAGTTTTTATCCGGATTATAAGATGGCATTAATTGTATCCCCCGAACAAAGTTCGGCGGATACTATGGATTTGGCTTCGTCGTCCGCGTCCGCGTCCGCGTCCGCAGAGATTTTCTTGTGAACGCGCTACAGGCCGCAATTCTCACCCGATCACCATTATTTTTTGCAGGCACATATATAATGGTAAGATCCCGACACCAATCGATTTTGGTTGCCATGGCAACTGAATTGGTCGTTTGGGGACACAATTTGCGTTGAAAACAGCCTGTTTGAGACACATGGCTTGTGAACGCTCTACAGATGGCAATTTTCGATGAATCTCAATAATATTTGGAAGTGTTGTTGGGAAGGGCTGTCACACGAAACCAATCGTTTTTCAGAGTGATCATATAAATATTAATATGTTAACAGCCTAACTTATTACAGAAATGTGAAATATCCATTTTGATATGTATGATCATTCCAATAGCCTGTACTATGGAAGTTAGTGGCAATGGTTTCTTGTTCAGAATGGAGAACTGATGTTTTCGGTGAAAACAGGACAATATTACTGAATAAGTTAATGTTAGTTTTACTAGTTAAGTCTATTATTGACCAAAATAAAAATAGTTAAGATGAGAAACATTTATTAATAAGCTCAAAAAGGTAAAGGTTTTGTCCAGTACAAATTTCATGGGTATAACCGAATAAGTTAACATTATTTTTACTAGTTAAGTCTATTATTGACCACAATAAAAATAGTTAAGTCTATTATTGACCACAATAAAAATAGTTAAGACGAGAAACGTTTATTATTGGGCTCAACAAGGTAAAGGTTTTGTCCAGTAGAGATTTCATGCCTGTAACCAAATAAGTTAACATTATTTTTGCTAGTTAAGTCTATTATTGACCACAATAAAAATAGTTAAGACGAGAAACATTTATTATTGGGCTCAACAAGGTAAAGGTTTTGGCCAGTAGAGATTTCATGGCTGTAACCAAATAAGTTAACGTTATTTTTGCTAGTTAAGTCTATTATTGACTACAATAAAAATAGTTAAGACGAGAAACATTTATTATTGGGCTCAACAAGGTAAAGGTTTTGTCCAGTAGAGATTTTATGGCTGTACCAAATAAGTTAACATTATTTTTGCTAGTTAAGTCTATTATTGACCACAATAAAAATAGTTAAGATGAAAAACATTTATTAATAAGCTCAAAAAGGTACAAGTTTTGTCCAGTACAAATTTCATGGGTATAACCGAATAAGTTAATATTATTTTTACTAGTTAAGTCTATTATTGACCACATTAAAAATAGTTAAGACGAGAAACATTTATTATTGGGCTCAACAAGTTAAAGGTTTTGTCCAGTAGAGATTTCATGGCTGTAACCAAATGAGTTAACATTATTTCTGCTAGTTTAGTCTATTATTGACCACAATAAAAATAGTTAAGACGAGAAACATTTATTATTGGGCTCAACAAGGTAAAGGTTTTGTCCAGTAGAGATTTTATGGCTGTACCAAATAAGTTAACATTATTTCTGCTAGTTAAGTCTATTATTGACCACAATAAAAATAGTTAAGATGAAAAACATTTATTATTGAGCTCAACAAGGTAAAGATTTTGTTCAGTACAGATTTCATGCCTGTAACCAAATAAGTTAGCATTATTTTTGCTAGTTAAGTCTATTATTGACCACAATAAAAATAGTTAAGACGAGAAACATTTATTATTGGGCTCAACAAGGTAAAGGTTTTGTCCAGTAGAGATTTCATGCCTGTAACCAAATAAGTTAACATTATTTTTGCTAGTTAAGTCTATTATTGACCACAATAAAAATAGTTAAGACGAGAAACATTTATCATTGGGCTCAACAAGGTAAAGGTTTTGTCCAGTAGAGATTTCATGGCTGTAACCAAATAAGTTAACGTTATTTCTGCTAGTTAAGTCTATTATTGACCACAATAAAAATAGTTAAGACGAGAAACATTTATTATTGGGCTCAACAAGGTAAAGGTTTTGTCCAGTAGAGATTTTATGGCTGTACCAAATAAGTTAACATTATTAGGTTACCGGACCTATGGTCCGATAACCTATTGGCATGGCGTTGCGTCCGTCGTCCGTCGTCCGTCGTCGTCGTCGTCGTCGTCGTCCACATTTTTATCTTTTTTGTTTACGGGCGAATTTTTCTGAAATTTTGCAGAAAAATACTTAAAAATAATTCAAGAAGGAGGTATTTTTTAGTTTTTTGATTTTCGCATTTTTTTCAAAATGGCGGCCGTTTTCGACGAAAAATGCCTGATTTTGGACTTTGGCAGCCATTTTCTCAAAATCTGTTCAGTAACTTTTTTTCTTTTTGATACATAAGACTCCTCATATGTACTTCTATGATGTCTATAAATTTTGTTGCGCTTGAATCGCTCGAAGTGGGCCATTTTGGCCCAAACTCGGCCCAAATGGGACTTTCCCATGTTAAATTATCCTATGCTTTATAATGGGACACATTATGCCTAATATCTCACTTAATATTGAGATTAGAGACTAGGAATCAATTGTGAACATATAGGAAATGATATATGCTGAATATTCTCATGACCTTGAATTTGACCTTTGACCTCATTTCCAAGGTCACAGGACAAAATTGCTAATATCTCGCTTATTATCGACTTTACAGCTTAGGAATCAATTGTGAACATATAGGAAATGATATATGCTGAATATTCTCGTGACCTTGAATTTGAACTTTGACTTCATTTTCAAGGTCACAGGACAAAATGGCCAATATCTTGCTTCTTAGCGAATTTACAGCTTAGGAATCAATTGTGAACATATAGGAAATGATATATGCTGAATATTCTCGTGACCTTGAATTTGACCTTTGATCTCATTTTCAAGGTCACAGGACAAAATGGCCAATATCTTGCTTATTATCGACTTTACAGCTTAGGAATCAATTGCGAACATATAGGAAATGAGATATTCTGAATATTTTAATGATATTGAGTTTGACCTTTGACCTAAATTTCAAGGTCAGTCATTTTATTTTCAAAGTCAGATTACAAAATGGCTTATATCTCGCTTATTATCAAATTTACAGCTTAGGGGTGCATAGTGAACATATAGGAAATGATGTATGCTGAATAGTTTGGTGATCTAGAATTTAACCTTTGATCCCATTTTCAAGGTTAGAGATATGGCGATTTCAGTGGTCACCTTGAATTTGACCTTCAACTTTCTCGGCTTAACTCTGTATATTTCTCCGGTAACCTTTCTAGCCCATTGGGCTAATTTTTTTTGCTAGTTAAGTCTATTATTGACCACAATAAAAATAGTTAAAACAAGAAATATTTATTATTGGGCTCAACAAGGTAAAGGTTTTGTCCAGTAGAGATTTTATGGCTGTACCAAATAAGTTAACATTATTTCTGCTAGTTAAGTCTATTATTGACCACAATAAAAATAGTTAAGATGAAAAACATTTATTATTGAGCTCAACAAGGTAAAGATTTTGTTCAGTACAGATTTCATGCCTGTAACCAAATAAGTTAGCATTATTTTTGCTAGTTAAATCTATTATTGACCACAATAAAAATAGTTAAGACGAGAAACATTTATTATTGGGCTCAACAAGGTAAAGGTTTTGTCCAGTAGAGATTTCATGCCTGTAACCAAATAAGTTAACATTATTTTTGCTAGTTAAGTCTATTATTGACCACAATAAAAATAGTTAAGACGAGAAACATTTATTATTGGGCTCAACAAGGTAAAGGTTTTGTCCAGTAGAGATTTCATGGCTGTAACCAAATAAGTTAACGTTATTTCTGCTAGTTAAGTCTATTATTGACCACAATAAAAATAGTTAAGACGAGAAACATTTATTATTGGGCTCAACAAGGTAAAGGTTTTGTCCAGTAGAGATTTTATGGCTGTACCAAATAAGTTAACATTATTTTTGCTAGTTAAGTCTATTATTGACCACAATAAAAATAGTTAAAACGAGAAATATTTATTATTGGGCTCAACAAGGTAAAGGTTTTGTCCAGTAGAGATTTCATGGCTGTAACCAAATAAGTTAACATTATTTTTGCTAGTTAAGTCTATTATTGACCACAATAAAAATAGTTAAGACGAGAAACATTTATTATTATCAGGCTCAACAAGGTAAAGGTTTTGTCCAGTAGAGATTTTATGGCTGTACCAAATAAGTTAACATTATTTTTGCTAGTTAAGTCTATTATTGACCACAATAAAAATGATCAAGACGACAAACATAATACTGAGCTCAACCAAGTAATTGGAATTTCACATTCGAACATAATTTGGAACATTTTTGGGGTGAAAATAGAGCTTTTTATGAAAATGTTGATCTGGCTGCAATTTTGTCATCTTGAAATGCAGTTTTGGTCAACTTTTACTTTGAATTTCAACTTGAAACCATGTATGGGAAATATTATTAGTTAAAATATAACTTATGGTGAAAAGTTCGATCTGGCTCCAATTTTGTCATCTTGAAATGCAGTTTTGGTTGACTTTTACTTTGAATTTCAACTTGAAACCAAGTTTGGCACATAGCATGAGTTAAAATATAAGTTATGATAAAAGGTTCGTTCTGGCTTCAAATTTGTCATCTTGAAATGCAGTTTTGGTCAACTTTTAGCATGTTTAGTTTGAATTTCATCTTGAAACCAAGTTTGGCACATATTATGAGTTGAAATATAACTTGTGGTGAAAAGTTTGATCTATAAATATAAATTAAAAATATAAATTGAATTCGACCTTCAATAACCTTGAAAGATCAATGCAGCAATTTTGGTGGGGGAAAAACAGTTGTGGCTTACGATTTAACATTTCTCTGTAGTGATGGGAGTTGGTGTGAATTTCGTAATCGATCATTGGTTCATAATCGGTTTGACAAACCAACTGACTTCCGATTATTAATCGGTTTAACTGTGATATCATAATGAAGTGTTGCACAATCTTTACTGGCAGAATATATGTTATAAAGGGGAATTGATGTAGTATCAAAGTAAATACTATAGTTTACAACTTCACATTTCACAAATTTGCAATTAAAAATTGGTATCTATTTATGAAATACATATTCTTTGTGGACTTTTCATGGATTACAAAGAACTTTTGCCACTTTTAGATAATCGATTATAGGATTCCATAATCGATCATCGAAATCGGTTTGGCAAACCAACTGACTTTCGAAAATAATCGATCATTGGCCCATCAGTATTTCTCTGGTAATCTTTTTTAGCCTTTGCTCTATTTTTTCACACCTAACAGTAATATATATGAAGCAACAGGGATAATAGAGCTACGGGGGATACACCCAAGCGGTCGTAGGCGACCGGAAGCGTCTAGTTTTTAATTGTGTCTTACTTGATTTCCATGTGTTCTTGAGCTGGAATATCGCTTATTTTGCCTTCGAAGTGAATGAAGCTGCAAAGTTTTCAACCTGGGAAAGGCCCACAGTTTCGGTCCGATTAGAAAAAGATCCATGAAATAGCTATGACAACGTACGCGCAGAAGTGCATATTACGTAAACAAAACAAACGACGTCATAGCAACCAGCAGCCGGTCTCAAATGCCGGTCTCTAACACTTATTAGAGACCGACTTTGGCAGCTCAAACATTGCCAAATCGTGAGTCTGGATACTGATGCCATGTTATAATACTAGATACAGTTTTTGACTGGGTTACATGTTTGGCCTGTGTTACATGTATGCAGAATAAAACCCGTGACACTCAGATTCAATCAGTTGTATGATAGATTTACTAGTTCTTAAAACTTGGGTAGGAAAGTGATTGATTGAGGAACAGAACAGAACAAAGCGGCACTGTGAGGACACAAGTCACTGCGTCAGACCTGGAAAACATGAAAAATGTCCTTCTTTGTGGAGTCACACCCATGGTACCAAAAAACCTGTACAGCTCGAGTACTTGGCTGTGTAGTCAACAGTAGCCAGTAACAGGGAGTGTCAAAAATAACACTAAATTATATTCAGAGTTCTTGTTGTTTCAGGAAGTGAAATACAAAATTTAGTGAGCAAATTAGGCAATGATACTGATGAATACTGTTTGGAGATTCCCAGAAGCTTGTTTTTGAGTAAAGACCATCATTTGCAACTAAGTTGACCGTGATGTTGTGATGACATCATCATTCATATCATGGATTATGACTACTGAGGATCACGATGGAGCCTCAGCGTTGGTTATATGACTGCTACGATACAGTTTGATTGTATGTGAGGTATAATGTCACTTTGCTGAAGTATTATATTTTCTTACTTTTGCAGCGTTTCTGACTATTTGATGGGTGATATTGACAACTTCCCAACCATCGGCAAAACTAAGGTATGTAAGCTAACGTCATGGTCATTTTATTCATGTAAAACACAATTACTGACTGATTTACCATGTTTACTGGTGCATTCAAATACAGCTTAGTTCCATGTTTATATATTTTGTCGCAGTCATACGATAATCTTGCGTCTGAGTCCGCCCTCGATGATCAAACCATGTCAGCGGATAAACCTAGTCGAGGTGAGCTGTGGTGTGTGTGTGTGGGGGGGGGGGGGGGGGGGGAATACTAGCAGATCAGTATCCAAGTCACATGATCAGCTTTAGAAAAGAAAACATCTACTTTTCTTCTGGGACTGGAGTATATTTTGTATATGTGTGGTGCAAAGTATGTTCTTTACCTGAAATAAGAAGTATATGTTGTTGTGTAACATGGTGTATCACATGTAGCTGAATTGCATCTATGGTTTTACCTGATCTTATTATAAGTTGTGGTATTGCCAGGACATGAATGTCATGAGGCATATATCATATAGTGGTGGCTATCTGAAGAAACTATAGTGCATTGAAATTGTGGTAATGGAATTCATCATTCCAACTATAAATACTGGTAAACAAATTCAGGGTTTTCTTGAGCTGCAAACCACTTATCAATTTACTGTTGGACAATGTCACATGAAGTTTATGATCCTGTTGTATCGCATCTTATGGTTGCCTTGGTGACAGACACGGACGAGGAGATTGACAGCGTGCTGCAGCGCCTGGGAGCACACAGCGGGGTGGACCGAGCTCTGCTCCAGGCCAAACTCTGGTCCAAGTATGTCAAGGAGATCATCACGTACGTCGAGAAGAAAAACGCTCTCGGTCAGTGCTCGACTTACAGCAATCGTCGTGATTAGCTTCAAAGTTTGAATATAACCGATGATCACAAAAATCTATGATTATATTGTCATGACAAACTCAAACTCAAAGAAATACTTTTAAAAGATGCCTTGTTTAAATGTTTTTTCGTGGCTTGAATATTTTGCAGAGAACGAGTATTCAAAGAACTTGGCTAAACTTGCCAACAGTCTCAAGAACTCAGTGATGAAAGAGGTACATTGTATTTGGCACTCATTTGAGAATCGTCAACTTGTCCTTGATCAAAGATTCTTGTGCCATTGCTGATACATATATATCTAGACAGATTTAATCATTTGTCACTGATGTATATTCCAATGATGATTACTTTCATTGTCTATAATACCATGTAGAATTAGCTTATTGCATGATTTTTACAGGTGCCTTTGATATAGGTGTAATCCATGTAATACACCAATTTTCTGATAGTGATGCATTAATCCACTGTTAAAATGTTCTTGTAAATAAGCGTATTCTTTGGAACAATCAATCGGTTCGATTATCTTTCCATTCTAGGTGTAAATAAAATGTGTGCAAATTATAAATTTCCAATATTATGAGATCTGAAATCTGAAGTATGCATGTTCAACTCTGTATCGCACCAGTTGAATAATTATTGTGTTGATGGATGATCACTGTACATGTAGTTATAGATTAGTGAGATAGAATGATTGTATTTCAGACATTTTTGCCAATGCAAGCGATATTTTGTACATCGTTTGACCAGGTAGGCAAATTTCTGCTTGAATATTGTTGATTCTTCTCGATGCATGCGTCAGTTTGAAAATACTTGCACAATAGAAGCACAACTGATTGAAGCACATGGAGAATACTTTTACATCTTGTACATAAATCAAGGTCATGAATGATTATAACATTGAAATGATTCTGATCATTGATTTGGATATTTGCAGGATATGGATTTCGCGGCTGCCACCCAGACCACTTGTACAATAATACAGACTCAGAAGTTTGTGGAGGTATGTGTCAGGCTGGTATCACATGATTGCAGTCCACTATGTTCCTCCCCCGACATGAAACTCAATGTCTTACTTCATTCACAGCCACTGAACTCGCGGCGATCAGAGCACGAGAAAAGCCGCAAACACCTGAAAGATTTGTGGACCAAGGAGCTCAAGCGAATGGTCGGTTCTTGTCAATTGTCTTCATGACATTCATAAAGAATATCATCATGGAAAATCAAGAATATAAATTAATTCTGATCAAATGAGATGGGAAATAAACCTATTGAGTCCCAATAAATCAGTCACAATGCATGTTGCAATTGACCAGCACTCGTGTAGCTATTGATGCCTGGTCTTGCAGCAAGAGTCAGTGAGTAACTTGCACAAGGCTCGCTCCAACTACAACCAGCGGCAGCAGGATCACGAAAAGGCTCGAGAGTCCACGCAGAAAACCGAGCTCGAGAACCTGTCCAATAGTACGGCCGGCCAGATCACCAAACTGGAGAAAAAACGCCGGCTGGAGGACGAGGCCGTCTACAAGGTCAGACCAAGGTCACCCGGGATAGATTGTTAACACGTACATTTCTCGAATATTGTGTGTTGTGTAGAGGTGTGTCAGATTTCACTACACTCACTGCCACATTTCAAGCCTCGGTAACACATGATAAAACTGTCGTCCTGTCACAAATAGTTTCCTTGTAATGCTATCAATGGGGTACCTGCTGATACCATGTGCTTTTGGGGCTCTAAAACAGTCTATTATGCCCAAGAAGTACAAAAAACGTCATGTCCATTGTTTGTATTATGCAAAAACAAACATGACAAAAATTTAATGTAACATTATTACGTTTTTGTATGAATTTGGCAAGTAGACTGTTTCTATGGTTTGTCTATACCCGAATTACATGGTGGCGATCCTGGTGGCAAACAGGAACCCCATTGCAAGTGATGACTGAACTAAGATTGCTATTTTCACATTCAGAGTTTGGAGGCAGAAACAACGTACAAAGCTTGTGTTGCTGAAGCTAATCACAGGCAGCGTGAGCTGGAAAAAGTCAAAGTGAGTCCGAGTCTGTGAGAAGTAATTAAATGCCCATGTTCATACTTTGCATCGTTACATGTACTTATAACAACAAGCTATTATTTGCAGTGTAACATTCTGGCAGAAGTTAGGGATCTGATCTACCACAGCGACCAAATCATGAAGCAGGTCAGTGTCGCAGTAGAGCTTCAAACACGTGCCGATGATTTAGAGAGTGAAATATGACCTGAACTGATGTAAGATGTGTCTGAGTAGTGCAAGAATCTTGCTTCACAAACATGTCAAATGTTTCATGCAGGTGACCGTAGCATACTTCCAGCTGTTGCACACTTTGTCAGCGCCAAAGCCTGTTCAGGTATGGATCATCTGGCAAGAGTAGCAGTGGTTGAATGGCTTCAATATACACATACATGTACTCGAGTCACATATAGTCATATAGCAATTTACTCAGGTACCACCAGCGTAGTACAATATCATCAACAAAAATGTTTATCGACGACTGACTCAAATGGTCATCTGTTGGATATCACTGATACATCCGTGGCTATTTGTATTAGTTCCAGACTCTGTGTGAAGCCTGTGGTCAGTACGATCCCGGAAGCCAGTATGTGGAGTACGTCAAGCGGATCCATGTCTCGTCTGACCAGGTCTCGACGCCCGAACCGTTTGTCTTTGAGCCGTACTCGCCCGAGTCAAAGTGAGTACTTGTACAGTCCGTTGAGAGTGCAAGGAGCCAAGCCATAGCAACTGAATATGTATACTGTAAATGACAATAGAAACAAGATAAATCTCTAATCATAAAGTTTGTTCCACGGATACTTGCAATCACGAGAAGTTTTTCTGAAAATATATTTGATTTATTCACCAGGTCACATGACAGTCGACGACAGAATGAGGAATCTCCCCTGAAAGGTTTGGACATTCTGCCGTCACAGTGTCAGATATAAATGTGTAACTGGTGTGATGTGAGCGACACTGATGACCTAAACAATAGTGCATCATGCAGAAGGAGCTCAAGCTGAGAGATGGGAATTTATCGACTACTCATCGGTGGCTGTGTCCGCCATGTAGCTTACTTGTAAGGTTTGTATTATGCGTGATTGTCTGCTGTTGACAGATGGGAAGCCGGCAACACTGAAGGTTCACGGCGGTGACGAGGACACGGACAGCGTGAGTGACAGCAGCTCTCGGTCCCAGGAGTCCTCGCCTACTGCCAGCCCGTACCAGGGCCACCGCCACCACCACGGCCTGGCCAACAGTGGCTCACCGGGCAGACTGCCGGAGTCCAGCACAGACCCACGTATGTTTTAGGCGTCTGGTGGTATGTTTTATACTGTGCCATAGTAATAGTCTGCTAAAAATAAGTAGAGGTTGTAATGTGTTTCGCATATAAATGTGAAGCTTTTTGCACCACAGTGAGAAATTAAAAGGTTTCAGACACCATGCCAGACTATACTGTTACCTGACAATTAGCCGCTCTGTTACAGGTCTGGTGAGTGAGCGAGCCCGCATGACATTCCGTGGAGTGGAGTTATCGCCCGCGGCACGTACACACCTGTTCAAGAAGCTCCGGACCCTGTCCAAGTGTCGACAGTGCGAAAGCTACGTGTACTTCCAGGGCGCGGAGTGTGAACAGGTGTGAACCACACAGGCAGCCCGAACCCCACACGCCTAGTCTGCTTCTAACAAACTTGTCCTGAAACTCAAGCTCTCTAAACAGGGAGTCTATATACGCGTACATGGCCATCACATTACTGTATACGTATCCGCAGTGTGAATGTGTCGTTGACTCTATTCATGACACGGAGTGTTGGTTACTTCTCTTCTGCGGCAGTCTGCATTGAGTGACACATTTACTATCCACCAATCAAAACAATAGAGCTCCACATTGCAGTCCCAAGATAATCCTGGTGAAATCATCATTGTTATTTTCTTTTCTTTCGCAAAATTAGTGGCGTTGACGTAAGCACTTTGTTACTGAACGTTTCATTCATTTTGTTCAGTACTGTACATATCTACCACATTCGTTGTTTCTGAGTTGATCATAAAGAATTATCAGCTTGCTAAGAACCAATGTGTGGTAAGGGCTGATTCTGTTTGGGGTCTGCATGTTTGTTCATGTTGGTTGTTTGTTCTTCGTGTGCTGTTCTCGGTTGATATTTGTCAAATTAACCTTTTGTCCTAACATATTGGTTATGTCTATGTTGATTTGGGATAATATTTTTGGAATGAAAGGTTTTCCATCGTCTGCATGACAGAAATAAGTGAAAATGATAGTGTGTGAAGTATTCACTGATTTTGTGTGTTTGCCAACTCATTACTTTTTGTGTAAATCCCATAACTTGTATAGGTTTTAGGGTATTAACAATTTGCAAGATCCTTACAAGTTAGAAAAAACGCTTTATGATTCGTTTTAACTTTTAGTTTGATGTCGATGACGCATCATTCTTGAATATGGCCTGTCTGATCCATTTTGCAATCATTTTCAGTTATCCACTAATTAGTTGAGACAGATGGATTAATGTATAGATAGTGTCTATGTTTGTGCTTGTTGTTGTTACAAATACTGTGAAGTGTGTTCCTGCCTGGTTTCAGTTGTGATGAATACCCAGTTTGCAATGTTGCTCTTCGCAAATATTTTTTTCATAAAAAACATAATAAGTGATAAGTATTCAGAACATATCTAAAAACGTTTAATTCATAAATACGAATTCTGCGGCAAACACTTGATTCATTTGCACTGATCATAAGTAAAAAATGGAAGACACCATACCCATCCTGACCTGCTGGTTCTGGCATATTTCCATGGTGACAGTGTGGCCTGACAACCCACAAGAAGTGCCTGGAGACGCTACACTGGGAGTGTGGTCACCAGGCCGACCAGCGACGCATGACCACCTTCGGAGTCGACTTCTCGGAGCATGTGCTGGAGACTCACACCGACATCCCGCGGCTTGTTTGGAAGTGCACTGCCGAGATCGACGAACGTGGTGTTGACATCAAGGTAGGACAGCTCCTAGACATTCCCTCAACTCGGGAGCTAAATAATAAACAACAAGGCAAAAGGCTGTCATCTTCTGAACATCATGACATCACTGCTGGGAACCTGAGATGTGTAACTAGTGTGTTTTCAAATGAAAAAGAAATTAATATCAAAATTCCTAACCTCATTGTCAACAAATGAAAACTTCCTGTATGGATGAAATTCAGTTGGGTTCATTAGTTGTACAGTTCTCGTACCCGGTACAAAAAATGTCTTGGAATGGAATTGTATTTAAGGATTATTCAACTGCATTCAACATTTTCTCGTGGAAGGGATAGATGGCACTCCAAGACAAATATGTTGAAAGCCTCGCACCTTTTCCATGATGATTTTGTCAGTTGGCTGAGAGTTTTGCTCGATCCACAGGGGATCTACCGTGTTTCTGGGGTCAAGTCCAAAGTCGAGAGTCTTTGTCAGGAGTTTGAGATGGACGAAAGTAACGTGGACTTGAGCGAACACCATCCCAACGTCATCGCCAATGTGCTCAAGCTGTACCTCAGACAGGTATGCTACTAGTGTGGCATATAATATCCTGTCAAAATTCAAAAGCACTGAGGTGCTTTCGCACAAGAATGCAATTTATAGATGTGTAATAATCAAGAACTTCAACAATATTTTTGCAGCTTCCTGAGCCACTTGTGTCCTTCAAACTGTATCCTGAATTCATCAAACTCGCGAAGGTATGGGTATATGGATGAAACAGTAGTCTATCGTTTTGGCCTTGTGACACATAAAGTTGATATGTTCATGTTATTGCTGGTTGTGGCCTCAGCTGACCTGTATTCCTTGGTGTTGTCTCAGGATGAGCAGCAGGCAGGCGGAGGTCAGGGTCCAGCCACTCCAGAGGTCATCCAGAGGCTCTCCTCGCTCGTCAAGCGCCTGTCTCAGGCACAGTTCAAAACCTGCGGCCACCTCATGCATCACCTGCACAGGTCGGTAACCATGATAACTTACTGTGGGGGAGGGGGGATTAATTGGCAAGTCCAGGACCAATAAACAAAACATTCAGTACTTCAGTACCATTCAGAGGTTCTTGACATAGAAGTCACAAGGTGATGTGATGCCGATAACCAGGAAAACAAAAGACTATTTAAGTGCTAGCTCACTTGTCTGTGTGTTTGTTGACAGAGTGACAGCGGCCCAGGAGCTGAACCAGATGAATGCTTACAATATCGGTGTCGTTTTCGGGCCGACTCTTCTCAGACAAAGGTAGAATTCTTGACTGACATAATAGCTGATATGGTCTAGTCGGAACACTTCATGTGAACTGGCCTTATTGCAAAGGTGGAAAACTCATCAACTGAATGCAACTGAATAAAGGTGGAATTGTAACTAGACACCTACAAATTTCCTGATGTATAACTCCCTCGTGACTACCCCCCCCCCTCCCCCGCCCCACTGCGTGGCACCCAACAGTGAGGATGCTGTGTCACTTGACTCGCTCCTGGACACGCCCTGTCAGACTCGCGTCGTCGAGCTCATGATCAACAACGTCCAGGTCAGTCGCCATAGCAACCACAAACTCAAACTGTCTACAATACATCTGCAAGATGTTCTATCCACACTCAAAATGTGCTCCTAATTGTTTTACAACCGCAATATGCGCAATGTACAGTGTATAATATCTCTTCTGTGTAATGAATTTTATGTCAGCGCCTTTGTGCTTTGTGGGACCATGCTAAAATGAGGAGGGTCATGTCATTTGGCTGCTAATGTCTACTATGTGTTTTAGGTGATATTCGGGCCGGAGGACCAGTTTCGCCCGCTGCAGGATGGCGTTACGAGCCCCGCGGTGGGCGGACTGGAGGAGGAGGAAGGAAAGCTGACTGTCAGCAGTCCCGAGGTCACAGCTGTCAGCCCCCTCAGTGACTGCAGCAAAGCCACCGACCCTGCCAAGGCCACAGCCAGGTCAGTGATCTCTCACATACTGAGTATTATGTCCATTCGAATGTCTATGTGCTGAGTTGTGATGACACTATTTGTTTTACAGACCAGTTCCTGAAATCACGCGAGATCTGGTTACCAGTGAGGCGAAAACGGTACAAAACAGTCCATCATGTTGAAATTTCATAAGTGGTGTGATTCAGTTCTGATACGAGAAATCTTGTGTAAATAAAAAAACATACTAGCACATTTCTTTATTGATAATTGTAAAAAATGCTGTTGGATGTGTTTCAGGCTGTTCCATCAGGTCCACTGACCCCCCAGTCTCCGCTAGGATCGCCACAGTCACCACCCCTCCCACCTCAGACACCCCCCACCCTCCTGGAGATCAGCGTCAAGACCCCCCGGGCCGACGCAAGTCCGGCTCCTCCAATCCCCACCCCCACACCAGGTGTGTGTCCATGGCAACTCACACAAGGCTGTGGTGGCATTGTTGATGTTCAGGTTGCACTTTGATCTAAATTGTGCAATAAGAATAGAAATTCTGGTATTCATCATACCTGCATATAAATTGGAAGAAGTACCAATAGAAACATTGATGTTTGCAGATAATGTTGACCCCAGTGGGTCACCATAGTTGACAATTGACACAGGTAAATTACTTTGTTAAGTTGTCTTCGTTAAGTCTGATCTAGCTGTTTTATGATTGCATGATGTGCCTGACAGTTTCATGCACACCTTATTTTATTTTTTGCCATTTTGTCTGAAGGCTTGCCCTTATAAACATGATAAATGTGCTTTGCATAGATTTTTGTTGACATTCCCCACCCTTACGAAGGAATGGTGTCGTGGTGTTTAGTTTGATTGTAGTTGCTGGGATTTGATAGGATATTTATTTCTAGGATTACTGATGTCTGACTGACAAAGTTCACTGTTACACAAGCTAATACCTGGTACTATCTGTATTCCTTTTGTTTTTCCCACCGACATTTTGGTTGCTATTCGCATGATATTTTGAATGTTGTGCCTTGTCACTGATGTGTGGTGCTTGGTCACAAATGTGCTTGCACAGAATTGTTTCAGTAAGTTTGATGTCTGTAGGTTTTGTTGTAGTTGGTTTATGTGCCATGGAATGATTTGGGTAAGACTAATGATTGTGGAATACATGTTGAGATAGGTCTCTGGCAAGATCTAGTGTAAATACTCTTTCATGGGAACTGAAACTCCTGAGCAGTTTCATTTCGGAGTTCCCCTTGTTAAGGTGTACTCAACCTGTCATACCCATTTGTCAGGATACCTGGTGTTGGATTACAACTGGATAGATAAGAGGTCTGGTGTGTTTCAATACATAACTACAGTTTACAAAAAAAAAATTCCTCTAATGAGCTGTTTATGTACCTAAATTGGTACCCAAACTGAATCAGTCACTGTATTTCACGTGTGTTTCAGCAGAATTGAACCCGAGGAGTGATGGCCGAGTGACATCTCCAAGCCACCGACCCCTGCAGGGTCCGAGTCTGAGTGCGGGGGCGATCCTTGAGAGCGACACGTCTCCTAGCCGGCACAGCCCCAGGACCCGCCGGATCCTAGCCGCCCAGGTACTAAATCGCTCTCGGGACTCCTCTCCCTCAGACGTGCCCCTCCCCCCGCTCTCACGGCCTCAGACCTTCACTCCACCCAACCACCGCCGGCTGTGTCGCACCGGGACAGGCGGCCTCCTTGATCGACCTACGACCCCCGACCCTCTTCCGGAGGAAAGCGACAGTGACGGGTCCCTTGACGGGTACGACCGGCAGGACCCCGACCACGTGTACAAGCCTACCAGTTCTCGACATGACTCCTCGCACTGCTCCACAGACTCTCAGCATGCTGTTGTAGACCACACGAACCTCACGCCTCACCGAATGGAGCGGGAACGCAGTCTGTCCAAGTCCAGATCTGTGCCGAACCTCCTAGACGAGGAAAACAGCGACACTGTGATGTCGTCAAACTCGACGTTTTATCGCGACACCCCGTCGCTATCGCCCGTAATGCTCGTGTCGCCGGCCGACTTGTTCCAGAACAGTGTAGAGAAGACGCCAACAGGAGACGAGCGATACCCGGTGAAGAGTCCTGGGGCCCGCTCCACCTTTTATACTCCGCTGCCAAGGATGGGTCGCAGACACTCCCTGGAACCCGCGTCACTGGCCCACGGCAGTCCTTCCCTCGCCAGACATGTGCTTGTGCCACGTGACGAACGCCAGGAACCTAAATATGTCTGAGGACGCCTGGTCCTTGTAATACCTCCGGAATTTACTGCCATTGACTGTAAATTGAAGCAACTGGAGGACTGTTGGTTCAAACTAAGATCAAAGTAAGATATGCATTTATCAAACATGTCTTTCACACTGCAGCTAGCCTCAGTGAGTGATCTGGTTCTGGTTCTAGCTGTTGGAAGTCTGCAGTTTGTGGATTTCAGTCATTACTTCACCATGTCAACATTGTGTTCACAGTTCTATGCGTTTTAACACCTGAATAACTTAACAGTCAGCTTGTAATGGAAATCCCAGGGACAACTTCGCATCTGTATGTGGAGACAAAATCTCACAGGGAAGGTGTAAATAAACTAACGATCAAACCAAATTTTCAAAACATACCTTTACTATTTGGTGATCAAACTTCTATTAAGAGCGATACATACAGTCATATATTTTTGCAGAGATTCTTGTGCAGATGAATTGTAATGTATCAAATTTTGAGGATTTTGTTTTTGACACAATATGTATAAGTAATTGTTATGTGTTGAATTTGATTACAATGTATGTGTATTGTATTCCCTGAACAAAGTTCGGCGGATTCTGGGTGCTATTGATTTGCGATTGCGCGCCGCCGTAGAGATTTTCTTGTGAGCACTTTACAGGTTTCAAATCTGAACCGATTCTGATATTTTATGTTGTTTTATGTCTTATGGAATGATCACAACACCTATTCATTTTGGTCATCATAGCTGCCAAAATAGTCATCTGCAAAACGTTTTGTGACAGATTTGACACATGTGGCTTTTGAATGTTCTAGGGGTATTTAACAGGAATTGCTGCAATATTGAACAGATCTGTTTAACAATGTCCAGACACGAAACCTATTGTTTTTCGGAAAGATATATTTATAATAATAACATCAGAAATTAATACATGTAAGTTAACTCATTACAATTACAACAATGTGAAAGATTCAGTGCGAGGTCTGTGATCATTCTGTTAGGTTATACCGGTATTTGAAGACGAATCACACTGAATGAGTATAGAGCATAATGACTCTGTATAAAACATAATACTGTTACTATATAAGTTCACATCAGTTCCACTATTTGAGTCTACCGGTATCATTACTCGCAATAAAGTAGTTAAGGTGAGAAACATAATACTGGACTAAATTAAAGGTTTTATAGTTGCAATAGTAATATTTAGTTTTAAATATCGCTTTTAAACTCACTTCAACAATAAGAAAAACATATACATTATCAGCAAATCACCGGTACTGCTTGGGATTGGGGAAGATTTCATATTCCACTTTTGTGACAAGCTCCTCTGCAAAGACACTGGCCTGGCAGTAATGATGTTTGTCTGGATTAACATATTTTGGGCAACAGGGATGATAGGGCCCCAAGGGATACATCCACACGGTCATCAGCGACTGGAGAGCATCTAGTTATCTTAATTTGTACATACTGAATGTATATACTGTAGTCTAGATATACACTCCGTGTAGCATGTACAAACTGATGGAATTGAAATCAGCAGCCTGCAAATACTGTGTCTCTTGTGTCTAAGCACTGCTTGCAAATATCTCCAACTGTATTATTACTGGCAATTTTTGCACATAATTTCACACAAGATGAAATCCTGTTGAATATAAAATGTTTTTTATTGTTATTGTTTTTACATGGAGTGTAATTGTTTGTGTCTGTGCAATGTGTTTGTGTACTAGTGCTTCCACTAGCAGGAAAATACTCAATGATGGCTTGTGCGTCGCTATGGAAGTGTTGGCTCTCTGCGGAGATGGACACTTGGCAATCTGCAGTGGGCAACCAACACAATAATCAGGACAACAATGTTGTTAGATATGGGAATTCAACAGTATTAGTATTATTGTTACCCTCTTTGGAGTTTGCAGCATATTGTATTTGTTTGTTCAAATTCATAACTGGAACCTCTGAAAAGTTTTCTTGTACCCAGTCAGTGCCAGTATTACAGAGCCTTTGTTGTTGCTTTGATTCAAGGTTGCTGTACAAAATCACATCGTGTAAGCTTCGTTCAAATTTTGGTGTTTCTTGACTGAAAAGCTGATGTGATTAAGTATTGTGGAAGTAATTGTTCTAATGAATGCCAAACAACAAACTCACATTCACTTTGGTATTATGTGGAATATTTCATGCAATCATAGTGTCCAAATTATTATGCAAATGAGTGGTGCATGGAGAGATGTTTTATTGTTAGCCGAGAGAAAGTAGCTCTGTACTTCTTGCGAGATGTCAAGTTTATAGTCCCATTCATATGCTATAGGATATGCTGGCAGTTGTTTTAGTAGTGCTATTTATTATATTGATGTCATAGCTTTTTTGGTGCAATGTTTTATCAGATTATCTGAAGACAACCATGTTTTGAATGTGAATAGAATGTTTTCTAGCATGCATGTTTCAGGATAAAAAAAATACCTAATAATAATATTTAACAATAAACAGTGTTGAAAAGTATTTGCATAGTTCAGTGTCTTTATTTCCCGTCATTGTGACACTGAGCAGTGGTCATTGATCAAGAAATATTGTGATGTAATATAAGCCTATCCGAATGACTACTGCACCTCTTAAAATAGGTTTTTTGCATAAGATCTGGACAAACGCCACCAAACATTGATTGGTTTATTCATTCATACATACAGTAATGCACATAGTCACAGTATACATCAGAACAGACGAGATCACAGGCACACATCAGTGAGTTTTGAAGACATCGTCCGTGGGGTCAAGTTTGTAGCTGTCCGGCTCTCGTCTCTCCTCCAGAGACTTCTTGGCATGGAGTCGATTCTGGAACTTGTCACCTTTTTGCTTCTTCAGCATTGCACGGTACTGAAAAATAGGCATGTGTTTAAACTACATGAGCAGAGGAAGGTTTCTAAAAACAGATCACAAAAGATGGGGGTTTAATATACACCAGTCTGCACAAATGGCATGAGGTATTTATTTTATACAAATTTCTACTAACCTTGTTTGGCGACACAAAGTCTGGATTTTGGTACAGAGTGGGGCCTCCAAAACTCCCTTGGAAAATCCGGATGGGATTCAACACCAGACGTGGACCTGCAACAACAAGAGTTGTGGATGCCAATCATCCAGATCGCAACAATCCTGATACCCTAATGTCTGGGATCACAACTGTGATCGTAGACTCACCGATTTCTGCCAGCTCTCCATTCTCCTCCAAGATCTGGTAATTCCGGAACCAAATCCGCCCATCAACGACACTGAACGTGAAGACATGGTCAATGAATGGCTGACTCTTCGGGTGGTAGTTAGGCGTACCAAACATCTACAAGTAAATGAGCCGAAAGAATCATCAAAGTGTCAAAGTAAATTAAACTCTGTTGAGTGCTTACAGACATCAAGCTGTCATTGTTATAGATGTTTGCTTTCCCACCTGAACAAGGAGTTCTCTCAACAAACACCAGTGTGGTTCTGCCTCAAATGTCTGTAATGAAACGTATCCATAGTTTAGTAGTTTCAGGTTACCAGACCTTTGCATGACCAACCTATTTATTGCCATACACGACCTCTATAATAAACCTTTTGGGTAATCTTACCTTGACATTCAAATAAGAGGAGAGGATTGATTGTCACAAAATTAAATTTTGGTGACAAAAAATCCTAATCTTTTTTGAAAAAATTGAACCAGAATCCCCTCAGATTCCATGCGGTGATGCATTTCATCACAGGTCACGTGACCCAAGACCACCATTATTTTGCTCCTCCATCTTGTGAATGGTTCAGAGCTGTCTTATCTTGGACATTCTTTTGAGGATATTCAGTCTTCGATCGTCTTCTTTACGATCTCTTGTTGGATTTCCTTCAGGATTTCACTGATGTACTAGCTAGTGTACTTTTAGCTCTAGTTTAGTTGTTTTTTTTTGGGAGGAAATGGTGTAGTCCTCCCAAGGCCCATTTCTTCCCCAATTTTCGCCCACTACTTGTTGCTATTTTGCAGATGAAGTGTAGTGGGTGCCACCACTTTCTTCCCAAGTGGGAGAGGCATGCAACTTGCTGGTCCTGTCGCATGTCCTACTGTCGGGGCTTCACGTCTTCCGTTGCTCGCTTCGTCCTTGGCTCGCCTTTTTCCCGGGTCCCCTGTTTCCCTTGCTGCGCCGGCGAGGAACTTGGGGGCTCGGTCACCAGGGGTTGTTTCCTGGGCGGCGGGAACCGTGTCCACGGCTCCCGGGCCCCGGTTCTCCTCGGGTTTGGCTGAGTCCGTGGTGTTTCCCTTGGGTCTTATGCGACCTCCCGAGGGTTCTCCACGGGTCTCGAGCCCTCGCCCCTGTAGGGGTACCGATCACGTGGGTCGGTCCTCGCCATCTGGGCAACCCCTGGTTGCCGGCTCCCGGTTCCCGCCTGCCGATGCAGGGGAGCTGGGGTCCCGGGATCCAAAAAGTTCTTTGCTAAGCCAAGGGACTGGCGTCAGAGCTCCTTCTTGTCCTAAGTTGGTTCCTGATGCTTTAACCTCTTCTGCTTTGTTGCAGGTCTCGGCGGACTTAGGTGAACCTGTTCTACAGGAACCCAAGTCTCCTCAGGAGTCAGTCGTGCTGCCCACGCAGGAGATGCCGGACTCGCCGAGTTCCCGTACGCCTCAGCGCTCTGGGGATTCTTCGGGAGAAGTTGACACTCTACGGCGAGAATTCACCAGATTCTCGCAATGTGTCAACAGTGGAGTGACTTTCTGTCTCGCTTCGCGGAGTCCCAGCGGAAGGATCCCCCTCCGGTTCAACGGGTGTCTCCTCCCTCTCCGGAAGGTGTACCGTCTTCCACGCCGTGTCAGGACGGGATCGTTCCTTTGGAACAGCACATGGACGACCCGCAGCCTGGGACTTCGGGCTTGGTCAGGCCGTCCAAGCGTCCTAGGGAGGACGATGAGGTGTCGGCCCTGGAGCCGCCTGCGGCCGAGGATGACTCTCTCTCTTGGCCTGAGAAAATAGATTTCGTCAAGAAGGTGCTTCAGAGTGAGTGGCCGGTTGACGCTGTCCAGGAGCCTCCTAAGAAGAAGGCGCGGTCGATGATCGCGGGTCAGAAGGAACGACCTAAACATTCGCGGGATTCCTTTCGCTTTCCCTTAGCGGCAGGAGTCCGCAACTCCATGTCCGAGCGGCGGGAGGATACTGTGAAGGCCGGCAAGTTTCGCCCAGGTTCCTTTCCTCCTCGGCCCGCGGTTGGGGATTTTTATTCGTCATCGGAGTTGGAAGCTAAGCCTACTCAGATCACGAAGCTGCATCCTCACGCCACTTTCTTCACGGATCCAAAGTCCGTCCCGGTTCCGTCAGATGCCCTAGTGCAGGTCCAGCATTCCTTGCGTCTCGGCTTGGCGACGGATTCGGCGCTGGACTGGTTGTCCATGGCGGCTAGGACGTCGCTTCAGTCCTGCCATGAGGAGATTCTGAACAATCCCGACTTGGACAGAGATCAGCTTGCCGAGGTTGTTCAGGCATGTACGTCCTTGGTTACGTCGATCGGCCTGGGCGTGGCTGATAAGGTGGCGTTGGACTCACACGCGCTGTGGATCTCGGAGCTCTGGAGGAGGGATGCTTTGCTGCAATCTCTCAAGTTCGACATCCCCGACGACCTCATGTGTCAGCTGCGGTTGGCTCCTGTCGTCCCTGAGTCGGGTCCGTCGCCTTCCCTGCTGCTTCCAGACCTCTCAGACGAGCTACACAAGGCGAAGTCGGCCAGTGATAAACGTTCTACAGAGAAGTCGTTTTCAGAAGCCGCGATGTTGTCAGCCCAGGCTACGGAGAAATTAGCTAAATCAGTGGCGGCGGCCATGAAATGCACACAGCAGCAGCCGCAACAGCAAGCTCAGCGTAGCGGGGCTTCCGCGAAGGGCAAGGGCCGAGCCTCCGGCATGCCCTTTCGCGGGGCCCCTGCTGGTTCAGCCTGAGGAGGACGAGGTCGGGGTGGTCGAGGTAGAGGCCGCGCTGCCAGTCCAAAACCAGCAGGGGACGGCAAGTCCAAGGGTAGGTATTGCCGTAGGTCCTGGGTCAAATTCTCGTCCGGGGGCCTGTGGCGACCCAGGCGTTGGGCCCGTGTTGCTGCCGACCGTCGTTCAGCCGGTAGGCGCTCGGCTTCAACTCTTTTGGCGAGAGTGGGAGCGGCTGGGGGCCAGCCCCTGGGTCGTCTCAACCCTCAGGCGAGGTTTCGGCCTGAAATTCGAGGACGAGTTTCCACCTCTTTCAAGCTCTCCGAGAGGCTTCTCGCTGTCAAACGACCCCGAGCGTCGTTGCGTCTTACACGAAGAGATTTTGGCCATGATCGAGAAACGAGCGGTAGAACCTGCTCCCAAAGCTCCCGGTTTTTACAGTGTTCTATTCGTAGTTCCAAAGGCTTCAGGGGGTTGGCGTCCCGTCATCGATCTCTCTCCCCTAAACAAATTTCTTCAGATTCCCACGTTCTCCATGGAGACGCCGGAACAGATCAGGTCCGTGATGCCCCGTGATGCGTGGGTGGTCACGATAGACCTGAAAGACGCTTATTTTCATGTTCCCATGAAACCTTCCATCAGGAAATACCTTCGGTTTCTGTACCAGGGCCAAGTGTGGCAGTTCAGGGCTCTCCCCTTCGGCCTGTCCACAGCCCCGTGGATTTTCACCATGGTGGCCCGCGAGGTGCAGATCCTCACTCACAAACAGGGTATTTTCCTATATCAGTACCTGGACGACTGGTTGATAAGACATCAGTGCCCAGACACACTACGCTCGCAGGCTCAGTGGGTGGTGGATTTGTGCACTCGTATGGGTTTCAAAATCAACCACAAAAAGTCAGACTTGTCTCTGCGGCGCGACTTCGTCTTCTTGGGATATCGATTTCTGACTATCTCAGAGACTGTGTTGCCAACGGCGGATCGTCAATAAAAATTATCCGCGCTGTCACAAGGTTTCCTACAGGGAGTTCCGCAATCTGCCCGCAAGTGGCAATCCCTCCTAGGAATTCTGGCGGCGACGGAAAAGTTGGTCCCAATGGGTCGCCTCCATATGCGTCCCATTCAGCTCCATCTTCGGTCTCACTGGTCTCAGTCGACGGGGCAGATGTCAGACTTAATTCCGGTGTCAACAGAGGTTATTGCCGAGCTCAGGTGGTGGTTGGACCCTGCAAACTTGTTGCGGAGGGCTCCATTCCGTCCGCCGCAACCCTCCAGGCATCTCTTTACGGATGCCAGTATGGAGGGATGGGGAGCGCATTGGGACGACAACGAGGTGTCGGGCACGTGGTCGCCACTTCAACGTCAATGCCATATCAATCTCCTCGAAATGCAAGCGGTGGCCCTGGCTCTCGAACATTGGCAGTCACAGTTTCGCTATTAGACAGTGTTGCTAGCCACGGACAACTCCACGGTCGTGGCTTATATCAACAAGCAGGGCGGAACGAAGTCGGTGACGTTATGCCGAGCGACTATCGATCTTCTGCAGTGGTGTCGTCAAAACGACATCAAGATCTCGGCCCGTCATATTCCCGGTCATATGAATGTGTGGGCCGATCGTTTATCCAGGAGAGGTCAAATTCAGGCAATGGAGTGGAGTCTTTCCCCGGAAGTGTTTCGCTCCCTTTGCGATCTGTGGGGTTCGCCGATGGTGGATTTGTTTGCGACCCGATGGAATCACAAACTCCCATCGTTTGTGTCGCCAATTCCGGATCCATATGCTCTAGCGGTGGATGCCATGTCCACGAACTGGGACGGGATGTTTGCGTATGCGTATCCGCCAGCCGTCCTGTTGGAGAAGGTGCTATCGAAATTTCGGTCTCATCAGTGCAGACTGTTGTTGATAGCCCCGTATCTGCCGCAGAGGTCGTGGTTCCCGGACCTTCTGGAACTGCTGGTCGATCATCCTCGTCAGCTCCCGGATCGTTGGGATCTCCTAAAACAGCCTCGATCCAGCGTGTTTCATCAGGTTCCGGCAAGCCTGACCCTTCATGCTTGGATATTGTCGAGCGCTGTTACAGATAGAAGGGATTTTCAAAGGAGGTGTCCGCTAGGATCGCCCGATCAAATAGAAAATCTTCTCTGGCAGTCTACCAGTCAAAATGGACCGCGTTCTGTGCTTGGTGTCGTGGCAGGAAGGTTAGTCCATTCAAAACCACTGCTCCCTTGATTTCGGAGTTTCTCCTGCAGAAATTTAATCAAGGCCTTGCTCCTTCGACTCTCGCGGGTTACCGCACGGCCATAGCCAAAACCCTGAAGCCGGAGTTAGGGATCGATTTCGGTCACGACGAAAGTGTTACGGCCCTTCTCAGTAGTTTTGAAATTGAAAGACCAAAGACTCGAAATCCCGTTCCCGAGTGGAATCTATCGCTCGTTCTGAATTTGATACGTTCCGAACCGTTCGAACTGTTTGAGAATGCTCCGCTTAAGTTGCTCAAGCTGAAAACGGTCTTCCTTCTGGCACTGGCTTCCGGGAAGAGACGCAGTGAGCTCCACGCTCTCTCCTTTTCCAAAGTCAAGTGGAAAGCGGACAATTCAGCAGTTCAGTTAGGTGTTGTCCCTAGCTTTCTTGCCAAAACTCAGTTGGCGGGCACGCCATCCCTGAGTTTTTCCATCCCGGCCCTAGCTCCTTCTCTGGGGCCAGGCCTAGAGGAAGACGCTAAGTTATGTCCCGTGAGAGCTCTTCGCATCTATGTTAGGCGGACGAGGGAGCTTCACGTGGGTAAAAGACTTTTGTTTGTCTCCTATCTTAAAGCTTTTCCAAACGATATTCGTCCGGCCACGATTTCGTCCTGGATTAAGAAGTGCGTTCTTTTTTGCTACGAGAAGTCGCAAGCAAAGAAGTCGCCAGGGTTCAAAGTTAAAGCGCATGATGTGAGGGCTCTCGCGGCGTCTCTCGCATTTGTTAATAAAGTCTCTTTGAACAATGTTATGTCGGCATGTACCTGGAGTTCCCATAATACGTTTACCTCTTTCTATCTCAGGGACTTAGCCTGGCACACAGACTCCGGCTATCAGCTCGGACAACTGGTAGCCGCTGAGCATCTCGTCCAGCTGTAGATTATGTACATACTCGACACACTGTATAGATGCACTTCATCTCGGTTCATCGGGGCGGGTTTGCCCCTCTTATTTGCCGTGGAAATTGAGTTCGTCTGCTGGAGGCAAGTCAACCTCCAGAGACCCCCTCTTCACCTCCAAGTGCATCAAGAAAGGTGATTATATATGTTCTTTCCCCGCATTTACATTATTTCCTTGTAATTAACGAGTAAATTCATGTAAATATGTTCTGTTTGGGGGGAAATTTGCGTATTCTAGCGCAAATCAAGTTAAATCACGTTAAATTCACCTTTAAATGTTAAATATTAAATATATAATATTCATATATATATTGGTATTTAGAAGAACCAAAATCCCCTATGATGAGAATGTTGGGGGGTTAAGCCCTCCGCCGGTGGTTATTCTGGATTAACCCAAAAGGTTTATTATAGAGGTCGTGTATGGCAATAAATAGGAAGTTTTAATTTATTTAAAACCAGTATTTATTACATACCTACCTCAATAATAAACCTTAAGATGGCGGTCTTGGGTCACGTGACCTGTGATGAAATGCATCACCGCATGGAATCTGAGGGGATTCTGGTTCAATTTTTTCAAAAAAGATTAGGATTTTTTGTCACCAAAAATGTATTTAAAATTTTATTGTGACAATCAATCCTCTCCTCTTATTTGAATGTCAAGGTAAGATTACCCAAAAGGTTTATTATAGAGGTAGGTATGTAATAAATACTGGTTTTAAATAAATTAAAACTTCCTTTTTGCATGGTGTTTCATCTATCAACAACAAAAATTCTAAAAATATTTCAAGAAGGGGTAATTTCATATTTTTTTTAGAATTTTCGATGAAACCATTTTTGGGCTTCAACAGTTGTTTTCTCAAAATCTTTCCCATTACTTTTTAATTAGCATGACCTCTTATGCCATCTGTAAGACGCATGAAGAGAGAATGACTTGAAGCACTCGAAAGGCTCGAAATGTAAGATCAAAAGGCCAAAATTCCACTATTGGTAATTAGCTCGAAATCTATTCAGTAACTGTCTCAAAAATTTCACAAACATGTATGCATGACATTTGGTACTGTTTATCATGTTTATGTGTATAAAGACGGAATGCCTTGAAGCTCTTGAATGGCCACAAATGTAGGCCCAATTTGTCCTAAATGGTCTGAAATTCACAAATTGGCCCCTAGAGACAAAACACCGGTAGATGCAGCTTGGATATATCATGTATGATGAGCATATAATGAGTCATGTAGAGCACATCTTTTGTTGACCTTGAACTTGACCTCAGATGATTTTCATGGGTAAATCTAAAGTTCACATTCACACTGAATTGTGCAAATGGGGTGTATATAAAGCTCAATCGATACATTGCAGCGTTGTAATAGAGGTTATTTTGGCATCAAATCAGTAAAGAATATCGTCTGTTGTGAATCATGCACATTCCATATGTTTGGAGTAATACCATGGTATTGTCATAAAAAAAATAACGTTAGGATGTCATATTACCTCTAAAACAGTGCTACCATCTGGCAATTAGGGGTTTTTCTGCTCATGCCCATTGACATACTCTACATACTCTACAAAACACAGGATCCACTGTAGTTACGAACTGACTGCAAATAGAGCCTCATAGTCTATAATCGTGATAATGAGGATATAGAAAGTTATATATGGCAGATTTTTTGTGAACTTGAAGTTGACCTGAAATGACCTTGAGTGGTGAATCCGAAGGTCAGATCTGAACTGAAATGTGTGACATGTCTTTGCATACAAAATGGCTGTAAAAGCTTGGGTTTTTATCATGAGCATATTGGAAGTCATATATGTCGCGGATCTTTAGGTAACCATGAACTTCACATAAGATGACCTTGAGTGGTAATTGCCGAGTCGCGTCTGAGCTGAAACATGTAAATTGGCCGCTGGAGATGAAATGATTGTAGATAGAGCTTAGGTTTGTATTATGAGCTTATAAGCAGTCACATACTGTATGCCCTTGGGGGTTCTTTTGGTGACCTTGAATTTGACTTCCATTGGACTTTCAGTAAAAGTGGCAATTGTAGTAAAAACATCTTGACGGTTGAAGGAGTAACGGTACATGTCATGTATATCAAGAAGTTTTCTCCGGTAACCTTCCTTAGTCCTTGGGCTAATGTTTGCTCATACGAGTAAGTGACACAACCAATAATGAAGTGGACAAGATCTCTAAAACTCGATGTGAATATCACCGTGCCTTGAGGTTCGTGAAGCGTAATCAGGATAAGATTAGGTCAGAAAAATTGGCTTCCAGTTTATTAACAGGATCAAGTCGGGATTTTTGGACAGAAGTTAAAAGAATGAATGGGGGAGCTTCTTATTTGCCCACATCTGTTGATGGTTGTTCTGGTGATGATATTGGTGAATTATTCCTGCAAAATTATAGTGATCTTTACAATAGTGTTTCCTATGATAAACATGAGATGGATAGTTTCTTGGATGAGGTGTCCAGCGGTATATTTCGTGGTAGCAGTAGTGGTTGTAACTTGATTGGTGTTTTGGATGTCACAACTGGAGTAGGTAAATTGAAAGCTGGTAAGCACGATGGTAATTTAGGGTTTTATTCTGATCACATTCTTAATGGAATGCACAAGTTTTTTGTCTATTTGTCTTTGCTTTTTTCATCCATGTTGTGTCACGGGTTTTGTCCTGCTAATCTGTCAGTGTCAACAATGATTCCTATTCCTAAGAATAAACGGTTGTCTCTACAGGATTCGAACAATTATCGAGCTATTGCTCTTAGTAGTATCATTGGTAAATTAATGGATAATATTATCTTATCAAAAAACACCTTTCAAACTTCGGATTATCAATTTGGTTTCAAACAAGGTCATTCTACTGTTAGTTCTACATTTGTTGTGAATGAAATCACTCAGTATTATAATAACCGGGGTAGTGATGTAATTGGCATTTTATTAGATGCCAGTAAGGCTTTTGATAGGGTGGAATATGTGAAGTTGTTTCGTCTTCTTCTAGCTAAGGGTACTATTAGTCCTATTTATATTCGGTTTTTGGCCAATTTATATACTAGTCAACAGATTCGTGTCCAATGGGGATCCCAAGTCTCTAAGTTAGTCAGTATTTCCAATGGTGTGAAGCAAGGTGGGGTTCTTTCACCGATCTTGTTTATCATTTATATTGATGAGTTGCTCTCCCGACTGGCGGGCAGTGGACATAATACTGGATGTTTGCTTGGTAATATGTTTGCAGGAGCCTTTTCTTATGCCGATGACTTGATTCTATTATCTCCTTCTGTAAGTGGAATGAAACGTATGCTCGATATTTGTTCAGATTTTGCTTCGGAATATCAGGTGAAATTTAATGCAAATAAAAGTTCAATGGTTGTTCTCGGTGCAAAAACTGGAAAACACTCTCCTATACCTGATATCCCCTTCATGGGTGGGCATATTACTCCCCTTCCTTGTGTTAAACATCTAGGTAATTTCATTGGTCTTTCTGCACAAAGTAAGATGATAGAAACGACTATTAATGATTTTTGTGGTCGCATTAATTTATTGCTTAAACAGTTTCGGTATGTTCAACCTAGCATCAAATATAAGTTATTTAAATCATACTGTATGTCTTTATATGGATCACCTCTATGGGACATCTCTCTTGGTTATTTTAATAAATTTGTAGTAAGTTGGCGAAAGGCCATTCGGCGTCTGATGGATCTTCCTTATAATACACACTGTGATTTATTGCCCTATTTGTGTGATGATATTCCTGTGGAAAACCAATCACATATACGGTTCTTGAAATTCATTAAATCAGCTTGTATCAGTACAAATTATTTTGTTCAAATTTGTAGCAGACTGGCAGTAAATGGCAGCTCTTCTGCTGTGAGTAATAGTATAACATTCATTTGTGGTAAATATGGCGTCTTACGTAATAACTTTCTCAATGATTTGGAAAATCTGGTAACACGTGTAAAATTGATTCCTGATGACTTTGATAAACAGGCACTTTGTGTTGCAATTAAAGATTTGATTAATGTAAAGTTGGATAATATATTCATGGACATGTCACACGAGGAATGTGACAATATTATCATGTATTTGTGTACAAACTGACATGTTGGTGTGTGTCATTTGTGTGCCTTTGGTTTTATATGTGTGTTTTTGCTTCGTTGTCACTTGTTATATGTATTATTTATTCAGTTACATGTATATGCACTAGTGTACTTTTTATGTACGAATGAACCATATATATATATATCTGACCTTGTCAAAAGACAGCAGCGGTCTTGTCCCCTTCAGACAGTTCCCGGTCAATTTCAGTTCCAGCATTGTGTGCACTGGAAAAAACTTTTCACACTTCAAGTCTTGCCAAAAAGATTGGTAAATCAGGAACAGGATTATATCCAATTGAAATACATTTTTCAAATCTATTCCTTTGCAAATATGTCAAGTACTAGGTAATCTTAAAACTGACTGTTATCAAAAGAAGGACAGGAAACAAACCATTCTCCACCAAGAATTTTGCAGAAGGACCCCGTGGTGTGTTTGACATCCTATGTGAAAATAGATGCACATATTAAATATATAGACCATCATTTACAAATGTTCACAACAGAATTGTGCCTCTAAATAATTCATCTCACCACAAGTAGAGGTCTTTCTTCTTTCTCGCTTCAAAGAACAAACATTTCCCACAATTTTTCATCTCACAGATCTGTGTTGAAAATAATTACAATTGTATATCAAACTACTGGCTGTGACTTAATAGAAAACAAAGGAGGTGAGGAAGATTTGAATATTAATATTTAATACATATAATCTCTAAATTATACAGAACCATACCTCATTAATGATGAAGAGTTGATCTTTACGATCCATTTTAGTGTCGGGTTTGGAGTGTGGCATCATGGTTTTCAAGTCTGACATGAGATGTCTGTCACGGAATGAAATACCCCGAGACGAGAAGATTAACACTCTCTGCTTGTTTGTCCATTTGCCCTGCAGACAGAAAAATGACATTCATACAATCATAGTCTTACAGTTGTGACAGTCTGACAGAGTTCTGTTCTTCTTGCTAGCTGCCACACTCTCTCGTTCCAGAAGACTATGATGTATCACCCCTTAGAGCACTCACAAGGCATGTGTGTCGAAAGCACTGGTTTTATCACAACATGTGTCATCAGAATCAGCCAAATCGTTTCTCCACAGGGAGTCAAGGAGTCGCAGTCTTACTATAGTACGCCCATAGCCCAACATGTGTCATCACAATCAGCCAAATCATTCTTCCACAGGGAGTCAAGGAGTCACAGTCTTACTATAGTACACCCATAGCCCAACATGTGTCATCACAATCAGCCAAATCACTCTTCCACAGGGAGTCAAGGAGTCGCAGTCTTACTATAGTACGCCCATAGCCCAACATGTGTCATCACAATCAGCCAAATCATTCTTCCACAGGGAGTCAAGGAGTCGCAGTCTTACTATAGTACGCCCATAGCCCAACATGTGTCATCATAATCAGCCAAATCACTCTTCCACAGGGAGTCAAGGAGTCGCAGTCTTACTATAGTACGCCCATAGCCCAACATGTGTCATCACAATCAGCCAAATCATTCTTCCACAGGGAGTCAAGGAGTCACAGTCTTACTATAGTACACCCATAGCCCAACATGTGTCATCACAATCAGCCAAATCACTCTTCCACAGAGAGTCAAGGAGTCACAGTCTTACTATAGTACGCCCATAGCCCAACATGTGTCATCACAATCAGCCAAATCACTCTTCCACAGGGAGTCAAGGAGTCACAGTCTTACTATAGTACGCCCATAGCCCAACATGTGTCATCACAATCAGCCAAATCACTCTTCCACAGAGAGTCAAGGAGTCACAGTCTTACTATAGTACGCCCATAGCCCAACATGTGTCATCATAATCAGTCAAATCACTCTTCCACAGGGAGTCAAGGAGTCGCAGTCTTACTATAGTACACCCATAGCCCAACATGTGTCATCACAATCAGCCAAATCACTCTTCCACAGGGAGTCAAGGAGTCGCAGTCTTACTATAGTACGCCCATAGCCCAACATGTATCATCATAATCAGTCAAATCACTCTTCCACAGGGAGTCAAGGAGTCACAGTCTTACTATAGTACGCCCATAGCTCAACATGTGTCATCACAATCAGCCAAATCACTCTTCCACAGGGAGTCAAGGAGTCGCAGTCTTACTATAGTACGCCCAAAGCCCAACATGTATCATCACAATCAGCCAAATCACTCTTCCACAGGGAGTCAAGGAGTCGCAGTCTTACTATAGTACGCCCATAGCCCAACATGTGTCATCACAATCAGCCAAATCACTCTTCCACAGGGAGTCAAGGAGTCGCAGTCTTACTATAGTACGCCCATAGCCCAACATGTGTCATCATAATCAGCCAAATCACTCTTCCACAGGGAGTCAAGGAGTCACAGTCTTACTATAGTACGCCCATAGCCCAACATGTGTCATCACAATCAGCCAAATCACTCTTCCACAGGGAGTCAAGGAGTCGCAGTCTTACTATAGTACGCCCATAGCCCAACATGTGTCATCACAGTCAGCCAAATCACTCTTCCACAGGGAGTCAAGGAGTCACAGTCTTACTATAGTACGCCCATAGCCCAACATGTGTCATCATAATCAGCCAAATCATTCTTCCACAGGGAGTCAAGGAGTCACAGTCTTACTATAGTACGCCCATAGCCCAACATGTGTCATCATAATCAGCCAAATCACTCTTCCACAGGGAGTCAAGGAGTCACAGTCTTACTATAGTACGCCCATAGCCCAACATGTGTCATCATAATCAGCCAAATCATTCTTCCACAGGGAGTCAAGGAGTCACAGTCTTACTATAGTACGCCCATAGCCCAACATGTGTCATCACAATCAGCCAAATCACTCTTCCACAGGGAGTCAAGGAGTCACAGTCTTACTATAGTACGCCCATAGCCCAACATGTGTCATCACAATCAGCCAAATCACTCTTCCACAGGGAGTCAAGGAGTCGCAGTCTTACTATAGTACGCCCATAGCCCAACATGTGTCATCATAATCAGCCAAATCACTCTTCCACAGGGAGTCAAGGAGTCGCAGTCTTACTATAGTACGCCCATAGCCCAACATGTGTCATCACAATCAGTCAAATCACTCTTCCACAGGGAGTCAAGGAGTCGCAGTCTTACTATAGTACGCCCATAGCCCAACATGTGTCATCACAATCAGTCAAATCACTCTTCCACAGGGAGTCAAGGAGTCGCAGTCTTACTATAGTACGCCCATAGCCCAACATGTGTCATCACAATCAGCCAAATCATTCTTCGACAGGGAGTCAAGGAGTCGCAGTCTTACTATAGTACGCCCATAGCCCAACATGTGTCATCACAATCAGTCAAATCACTCTTCCACAGGGAGTCAAGGAGTCACAGTCTTACTATAGTACGCCCATAGCCCAACATGTGTCATCACAGTCAGTCAAATCACTCTTCCACAGGGAGTCAAGGAGTCGCAGTCTTACTATAGTACGCCCATAGCCCAACATGTGTCATCACAATCAGCCAAATCACTCTTCCACAGGGAGTCAAGGAGTCACAGTCTTACTATAGTACGCCCATAGCCCAACATGTGTCATCACAATCAGCCAAATCATTCTTCCACAGGGAGTCAAGGAGTCGCAGTCTTACTATAGTACGCCCATAGCCCAACATGTGTCATCACAGTCAGCCAAATCACTCTTCCACAGGGAGTCAAGGAGTCGCAGTCTTACTATAGTACGCCCATAGCCCAACATGTGTCATCACAATCAGCCAAATCATTCTTCCACAGGGAGTCAAGGAGTCGCAGTCTTACTATAGTACGCCCATAGCCCAACATGTGTCATCACAATCAGCCAAATCACTCTTCCACAGGGAGTCAAGGAGTCGCAGTCTTACTATAGTACGCCCATAGCCCAACATGTGTCATCACAGTCAGCCAAATCATTCTTCCACAGGGAGTCAAGGAGTCGCAGTCTTACTATAGTACGCCCATAGCCCAACATGTGTCATCACAGTCAGCCAAATCACTCTTCCACAGGGAGTCAAGGAGTCGCAGTCTTACTATAGTACGCCCATAGCCCAACATGTGTCATCACAATCAGCCAAATCATTCTTCCACAGGGAGTCAAGGAGTCGCAGTCTTACTATAGTACGCCCATAGCCCAACATGTGTCATCACAATCAGCCAAATCATTCTTCCACAGGGAGTCAAGGAGTCGCAGTCTTACTATAGTACGCCCATAGCCCAACATGTGTCATCACAGTCAGCCAAATCACTCTTCCACAGGGAGTCAAGGAGTCGCAGTCTTACTATAGTACGCCCATAGCCCAACATGTGTCATCACAGTCAGCCAAATCACTCTTCCACAGGGAGTCAAGGAGTCGCAGTCTTACTATAGTACGCCCATAGCCCAACATGTGTCATCACAGTCAGCCAAATCATTCTTCCACAGGGAGTCAAGGAGTCGCAGTCTTACTATAGTACGCCCATAGCCCAACATGTGTCATCACAATCAGCCAAATCATTCTTCCACAGGGAGTCAAGGAGTCGCAGTCTTACTATAGTACGCCCATAGCCCAACATGTGTCATCACAATCAGCCAAATCACTCTTCCACAGGGAGTCAAGGAGTCACAGTCTTACTATAGTACGCCCATAGCCCAACATGTGTCATCACAATCAGCCAAATCACTCTTCCACAGGGAGTCAAGGAGTCACAGTCTTACTATAGTACGCCCATAGCCCAACATGTGTCATCACAATCAGCCAAATCACTCTTCCACAGGGAGTCAAGGAGTCGCAGTCTTACTATAGTACACCCATAGCCCAACATGTGTCATCACAATCAGCCAAATCACTCTTCCACAGGGAGTCAAGGAGTCACAGTCTTACTATAGTACGCCCATAGCCCAACATGTGTCATCACAATCAGCCAAATCACTCTTCCACAGGGAGTCAAGGAGTCACAGTCTTACTATAGTACGCCCATAGCCCAACATGTGTCATCACAATCAGCCAAATCACTCTTCCACAGGGAGTCAAGGAGTCACAGTCTTACTATAGTACGCCCATAGCCCAACATGTGTCATCACAATCAGCCAAATCACTCTTCCACAGGGAGTCAAGGAGTCGCAGTCTTACTATAGTACACCCATAGCCCAACATGTGTCATCACAATCAGCCAAATCACTCTTCCACAGGGAGTCAAGGAGTCACAGTCTTACTATAGTACGCCCATAGCCCAACATGTGTCATCACAATCAGTCAAATCACTCTTCCACAGGGAGTCAAGGAGTCACAGTCTTACTATAGTACGCCCATAGCCCAACATGTGTCATCACAATCAGCCAAATCACTCTTCCACAGGGAGTCAAGGAGTCGCAGTCTTACTATAGTACACCCATAGCCCAACATGTGTCATCACAATCAGCCAAATCACTCTTCCACAGGGAGTCAAGGAGTCACAGTCTTACTATAGTACACCCATAGCCCAACATGTGTCATCACAATCAGCCAAATCACTCTTCCACAGGGAGTCAAGGAGTCACAGTCTTACTATAGTACGCCCATAGCCCAACATGTGTCATCACAATCAGCCAAATCACTCTTCCACAGGGAGTCAAGGAGTCGCAGTCTTACTATAGTACACCCATAGCCCAACATGTGTCATCACAATCAGCCAAATCACTCTTCCACAGGGAGTCAAGGAGTCACAGTCTTACTATAGTACGCCCATAGCCCAACATGTGTCATCACAATCAGCCAAATCACTCTTCCACAGGGAGTCAAGGAGTCGCAGTCTTACTATAGTACACCCATAGCCCAACATGTGTCATCACAATCAGCCAAATCACTCTTCCACAGGGAGTCAAGGAGTCACAGTCTTACTATAGTACGCCCATAGCCCAACATGTGTCATCACAATCAGCCAAATCACTCTTCCACAGGGAGTCAAGGAGTCGCAGTCTTACTATAGTACACCCATAGCCCAACATGTGTCATCACAATCAGCCAAATCACTCTTCCACAGGGAGTCAAGGAGTCACAGTCTTACTATAGTACGCCCATAGCCCAACATGTGTCATCACAATCAGCCAAATCACTCTTCCACAGGGAGTCAAGGAGTCACAGTCTTACTATAGTACGCCCATAGCCCAACATGTGTCATCACAATCAGCCAAATCACTCTTCCACAGGGAGTCAAGGAGTCGCAGTCTTACTATAGTACGCCCATAGCCCAACATGTGTCATCACAGTCAGCCAAATCATTCTTCCACAGGGAGTCAAGGAGTCGCAGTCTTACTATAGTACGCCCATAGCCCAACATGTGTCATCACAATCAGCCAAATCATTCTTCCACAGGGAGTCAAGGAGTCGCAGTCTTACTATAGTACGCCCATAGCCCAACATGTGTCATCACAATCAGCCAAATCATTCTTCCACAGGGAGTCAAGGAGTCGCAGTCTTACTATAGTACGCCCATAGCCCAACATGTGTCATCACAGTCAGCCAAATCACTCTTCCACAGGGAGTCAAGGAGTCACAGTCTTACTATAGTACGCCCATAGCCCAACATGTGTCATCACAATCAGTCAAATCACTCTTCCACAGGGAGTCAAGGAGTCACAGTCTTACTATAGTACGCCCATAGCCCAACATGTGTCATCATAATCAGCCAAATCACTCTTCCACAGGGAGTCAAGGAGTCGCAGTCTTACTATAGTACGCCCATAGCCCAACATGTGTCATCACAATCAGCCAAATCATTCTTCCACAGGGAGTCAAGGAGTCGCAGTCTTACTATAGTACGCCCATAGCCCAACATGTGTCATCACAATCAGCCAAATCACTCTTCCACAGGGAGTCAAGGAGTCACAGTCTTACTATAGTACGCCCATAGCCCAACATGTGTCATCACAGTCAGCCAAATCATTCTTCCACAGGGAGTCAAGGAGTCACAGTCTTACTATAGTACGCCCATAGCCCAACATGTGTCATCACAATCAGCCAAATCACTCTTCCACAGGGAGTCAAGGAGTCGCAGTCTTACTATAGTACGCCCATAGCCCAACATGTGTCATCATAATCAGCCAAATCACTCTTCCACAGGGAGTCAAGGAGTCACAGTCTTACTATAGTACGCCCATAGCCCAACATGTGTCATCATAATCAGCCAAATCACTCTTCCACAGGGAGTCAAGGAGTCACAGTCTTACTATAGTACGCCCATAGCCCAACATGTGTCATCACAATCAGCCAAATCACTCTTCCACAGGGAGTCAAGGAGTCGCAGTCTTACTATAGTACACCCATAGCCCAACATGTGTCATCACAGTCAGCCAAATCACTCTTCCACAGGGAGTCAAGGAGTCACAGTCTTACTATAGTACACCCATAGCCCAACATGTGTCATCACAATCAGCCAAATCACTCTTCCACAGGGAGTCAAGGAGTCACAGTCTTACTATAGTACGCCCATAGCCCAACATGTGTCATCACAATCAGCCAAATCATTCTTCCACAGGGAGTCAAGGAGTCGCAGTCTTACTATAGTACGCCCATAGCCCAACATGTGTCATCACAATCAGCCAAATCACTCTTCCACAGGGAGTCAAGGAGTCGCAGTCTTACTATAGTACGCCCATAGCCCAACATGTGTCATCACAATCAGCCAAATCGTTTCTCCACAGGGAGTCAAGGAGTCACAGTCTTACTATAGTACGCCCATAGCCCAACATGTGTCATCACAATCAGCCAAATCACTCTTCCACAGGGAGTCAAGGAGTCACAGTCTTACTATAGTACGCCCATAGCCCAACATGTGTCATCATAATCAGTCAAATCATTCTTCCACAGGGAGTCAAGGAGTCACAGTCTTACTATAGTACACCCATAGCCCAACATGTGTCATCACAATCAGCCAAATCACTCTTCCACAGGGAGTCAAGGAGTCACAGTCTTACTATAGTATGCCCATAGCCCAACATGTGTCATCACAATCAGCCAAATCACTCTTCCACAGGGAGTCAAGGAGTCGCAGTCTTACTATAGTACGCCCATAGCCCAACATGTGTCATCACAATCAGCCAAATCACTCTTCCACAGGGAGTCAAGGAGTCGCAGTCTTACTATAGTACGCCCATAGCCCAACATGTGTCATCACAATCAGCCAAATCGTTTCTCCACAGGGAGTCAAGGAGTCGCAGTCTTACTATAGTACGCCCATAGCCCAACATGTGTCATCATAATCAGTCAAATCATTCTTCCACAGGGAGTCAAGGAGTCGCAGTCTTACTATAGTACGCCCATAGCCCAACATGTGTCATCACAATCAGTCAAATCACTCTTCCACAGGGAGTCAAGGAGTCACAGTCTTACTATAGTACGCCCATAGCCCAACATGTGTCATCACAATCAGCCAAATCATTCTTCCACAGGGAGTCAAGGAGTCACAGTCTTACTATAGTACGCCCATAGCCCAACATGTGTCATCACAATCAGCCAAATCATTCTTCCACAGGGAGTCAAGGAGTCACAGTCTTACTATAGTACGCCCATAGCCCAACATGTGTCATCACAATCAGTCAAATCACTCTTCCACAGGGAGTCAAGGAGTCGCAGTCTTACTATAGTACGCCCATAGCCCAACATGTGTCATCACAATCAGCCAAATCATTCTTCCACAGAGAGTCAAGGAGTCGCAGTCTTACTATAGTACGCCCATAGCCCAACATGTGTCATCATAATCAGCCAAATCACTCTTCCACAGGGAGTCAAGGAGTCGCAGTCTTACTATAGTACGCCCATAGCCCAACATGTGTCATCACAATCAGCCAAATCACTCTTCCACAGGGAGTCAAGGAGTCACAGTCTTACTATAGTACACCCATAGCCCAACATGTGTCATCACAATCAGCCAAATCACTCTTCCACAGGGAGTCAAGGAGTCACAGTCTTACTATAGTACACCCATAGCCCAACATGTGTCATCACAATCAGCCAAATCACTCTTCCACAGGGAGTCAAGGAGTCACAGTCTTACTATAGTACGCCCATAGCCCAACATGTGTCATCACAGTCAGCCAAATCACTCTTCCACAGGGAGTCAAGGAGTCACAGTCTTACTATAGTACGCCCATAGCCCAACATGTGTCATCACAATCAGCCAAATCACTCTTCCACAGGGAGTCAAGGAGTCACAGTCTTACTATAGTACGCCCATAGCCCAACATGTGTCATCACAGTCAGCCAAATCACTCTTCCACAGGGAGTCAAGGAGTCACAGTCTTACTATAGTATGCCCATAGCCCAACATGTGTCATCATAATCAGCCAAATCACTCTTCCACAGAGTCAAGGAGTCGCAGTCTTACTATAGTACGCCCATAGCCCAACATGTGTCATCACAATCAGCCAAATCACTCTTCCACAGGGAGTCAAGGAGTCGCAGTCTTACTATAGTACGCCCATAGCCCAACATGTGTCATCATAATCAGCCAAATCATTCTTCCACAGAGAGTCAAGGAGTCACAGTCTTACTATAGTACGCCCATAGCCCAACATGTGTCATCACAGTCAGCCAAATCACTCTTCCACAGAGAGTCAAGGAGTCGCAGTCTTACTATAGTACGCCCATAGCCCAACATGTGTCATCACAATCAGCCAAATCACTCTTCCACAGGGAGTCAAGGAGTCACAGTCTTACTATAGTACGCCCATAGCTCAACATGTGTCATCACAATCAGTCAAATCACTCTTCGACAGGGAGTCAAGGAGTCGCAGTCTTACTATAGTACGCCCATAGCCCAACATGTGTCATCACAATCAGCCAAATCATTCTTCGACAGGGAGTCAAGGAGTCGCAGTCTTACTATAGTACGCCCATAGCCCAACATGTGTCATCATAATCAGCCAAATCACTCTTCCACAGGGAGTCAAGGAGTCGCAGTCTTACTATAGTACGCCCATAGCCCAACATGTGTCATCACAATCAGCCAAATCACTCTTCCACAGGGAGTCAAGGAGTCACAGTCTTACTATAGTATGCCCATAGCCCAACATGTGTCATCACAATCAGCCAAATCATTCTTCGACAGGGAGTCAAGGAGTCGCAGTCTTACTATAGTACACCCATAGCCCAACATGTGTCATCACAATCAGCCAAATCACTCTTCCACAGGGAGTCAAGGAGTCACAGTCTTACTATAGTACACCCATAGCCCAACATGTGTCATCACAATCAGCCAAATCATTCTTCGACAGGGAGTCAAGGAGTCGCAGTCTTACTATAGTACGCCCATAGCCCAACATGTGTCATCATAATCAGCCAAATCACTCTTCCACAGGGAGTCAAGGAGTCACAGTCTTACTATAGTACGCCCATAGCCCAACATGTGTCATCATAATCAGCCAAATCACTCTTCCACAGGGAGTCAAGGAGTCGCAGTCTTACTATAGTACGCCCATAGCCCAACATGTGTCATCACAATCAGCCAAATCACTCTTCCACAGGGAGTCAAGGAGTCACAGTCTTACTATAGTATGCCCATAGCCCAACATGTGTCATCACAATCAGCCAAATCATTCTTCCACAGGGAGTCAAGGAGTCGCAGTCTTACTATAGTACGCCCATAGCCCAACATGTGTCATCACAATCCGCCAAATCACTCTTCCACAGGGAGTCAAGGAGTCGCAGTCTTACTATAGTACGCCCATAGCCCAACATGTGTCATCATAATCAGTCAAATCACTCTTCCACAGGGAGTCAAGGAGTCACAGTCTTACTATAGTACGCCCATAGCCCAACATGTGTCATCACAATCAGCCAAATCATTCTTCCACAGGGAGTCAAGGAGTCGCAGTCTTACTATAGTACGCCCATAGCCCAACATGTGTCATCACAGTCAGCCAAATCACTCTTCCACAGGGAGTCAAGGAGTCACAGTCTTACTATAGTACGCCCATAGCCCAACATGTGTCATCACAATCAGTCAAATCACTCTTCCACAGGGAGTCAAGGAGTCGCAGTCTTACTATAGTACGCCCATAGCCCAACATGTGTCATCACAATCAGCCAAATCACTCTTCCACAGGGAGTCAAGGAGTCGCAGTCTTACTATAGTACGCCCATAGCCCAACATGTGTCATCACAATCAGCCAAATCATTCTTCCACAGGGAGTCAAGGAGTCACAGTCTTACTATAGTACGCCCATAGCCCAACATGTGTCATCACAATCAGTCAAATCACTCTTCCACAGGGAGTCAAGGAGTCACAGTCTTACTATAGTACGCCCATAGCCCAACATGTGTCATCACAATCAGTCAAATCATTCTTCCACAGGGAGTCAAGGAGTCACAGTCTTACTATAGTACGCCCATAGCCCAACATGTGTCATCACAATCAGCCAAATCACTCTTCCACAGGGAGTCAAGGAGTCACAGTCTTACTATAGTACGCCCATAGCCCAACATGTGTCATCACAATCAGTCAAATCATTCTTCCACAGGGAGTCAAGGAGTCACAGTCTTACTATAGTACGCCCATAGCCCAACATGTGTCATCACAATCAGCCAAATCACTCTTCCACAGGGAGTCAAGGAGTCACAGTCTTACTATAGTACGCCCATAGCCCAACATGTGTCATCACAATCAGCCAAATCACTCTTCCACAGGGAGTCAAGGAGTCACAGTCTTACTATAGTACGCCCATAGCCCAACATGTGTCATCACAATCAGCCAAATCACTCTTCCACAGGGAGTCAAGGAGTCGCAGTCTTACTATAGTACGCCCATAGCCCAACATGTGTCATCACAATCAGCCAAATCACTCTTCCACAGGGAGTCAAGGAGTCACAGTCTTACTATAGTACGCCCATAGCCCAACATGTGTCATCACAATCAGTCAAATCACTCTTCCACAGGGAGTCAAGGAGTCGCAGTCTTACTATAGTACGCCCATAGCCCAACATGTGTCATCATAATCAGTCAAATCACTCTTCCACAGGGAGTCAAGGAGTCACAGTCTTACTATAGTACGCCCATAGCCCAACATGTGTCATCATAATCAGCCAAATCACTCTTCCACAGGGAGTCAAGGAGTCACAGTCTTACTATAGTACGCCCATAGCCCAACATGTGTCATCATAATCAGTCAAATCACTCTTCCACAGGGAGTCAAGGAGTCACAGTCTTACTATAGTACGCCCATAGCCCAACATGTGTCATCATAATCAGTCAAATCACTCTTCCACAGGGAGTCAAGGAGTCGCAGTCTTACTATAGTACACCCATAGCCCAACATGTGTCATCACAATCAGCCAAATCACTCTTCCACAGGGAGTCAAGGAGTCGCAGTCTTACTATAGTACGCCCATAGCCCAACATGTGTCATCATAATCAGCCAAATCACTCTTCCACAGGGAGTCAAGGAGTCGCAGTCTTACTATAGTACGCCCATAGCCCAACATGTGTCATCATAATCAGCCAAATCACTCTTCCACAGGGAGTCAAGGAGTCGCAGTCTTACTATAGTACGCCCATAGCCCAACATGTGTCATCATAATCAGCCAAATCACTCTTCCACAGGGAGTCAAGGAGTCGCAGTCTTACTATAGTACGCCCATAGCCCAACATGTGTCATCATAATCAGCCAAATCACTCTTCCACAGGGAGTCAAGGAGTCGCAGTCTTACTATAGTACACCCATAGCCCAACATGTGTCATCATAATCAGCCAAATCACTCTTCCACAGGGAGTCAAGGAGTCGCAGTCTTACTATAGTACGCCCATAGCCCAACATGTGTCATCATAATCAGCCAAATCACTCTTCCACAGGGAGTCAAGGAGTCGCAGTCTTACTATAGTACGCCCATAGCCCAACATGTGTCATCATAATCAGCCAAATCACTCTTCCACAGGGAGTCAAGGAGTCGCAGTCTTACTATAGTACGCCCATAGCCCAACATGTGTCATCATAATCAGCCAAATCACTCTTCCACAGGGAGTCAAGGAGTCGCAGTCTTACTATAGTACGCCCATAGCCCAACATGTGTCATCATAATCAGCCAAATCACTCTTCCACAGGGAGTCAAGGAGTCGCAGTCTTACTATAGTACGCCCATAGCCCAACATGTGTCATCATAATCAGCCAAATCACTCTTCCACAGGGAGTCAAGGAGTCGCAGTCTTACTATAGTACGCCCATAGCCCAACATGTGTCATCACAGTCAGCCAAATCACTCTTCCACAGGGAGTCAAGGAGTCACAGTCTTACTATAGTACGCCCATAGCCCAACATGTGTCATCATAATCAGCCAAATCACTCTTCCACAGGGAGTCAAGGAGTCGCAGTCTTACTATAGTACGCCCATAGCCCAACATGTGTCATCATAATCAGCCAAATCATTCTTCCACAGGGAGTCAAGGAGTCGCAGTCTTACTATAGTACGCCCATAGCCCAACATGTGTCATCACAATCAGTCAAATCACTCTTCCACAGGGAGTCAAGGAGTCACAGTCTTACTATAGTACGCCCATAGCCCAACATGTGTCATCATAATCAGCCAAATCATTCTTCCACAGGGAGTCAAGGAGTCACAGTCTTACTATAGTACGCCCATAGCCCAACATGTGTCATCATAATCAGCCAAATCACTCTTCCACAGGGAGTCAAGGAGTCGCAGTCTTACTATAGTACGCCCATAGCCCAACATGTGTCATCATAATCAGCCAAATCATTCTTCCACAGGGAGTCAAGGAGTCACAGTCTTACTATAGTACGCCCATAGCCCAACATGTGTCATCATAATCAGCCAAATCACTCTTCCACAGGGAGTCAAGGAGTCGCAGTCTTACTATAGTACGCCCATAGCCCAACATGTGTCATCATAATCAGCCAAATCATTCTTCCACAGGGAGTCAAGGAGTCGCAGTCTTACTATAGTACGCCCATAGCCCAACATGTGTCATCACAATCAGTCAAATCACTCTTCCACAGGGAGTCAAGGAGTCACAGTCTTACTATAGTACGCCCATAGCCCAACATGTGTCATCATAATCAGCCAAATCATTCTTCCACAGGGAGTCAAGGAGTCACAGTCTTACTATAGTACGCCCAAAGCCCAACATGTGTCATCACAATCAGCCAAATCACTCTTCCACAGGGAGTCAAGGAGTCGCAGTCTTACTATAGTACGCCCATAGCCCAACATGTGTCATCATAATCAGCCAAATCACTCTTCCACAGGGAGTCAAGGAGTCACAGTCTTACTATAGTATGCCCATAGCTCAAGGGCTAAGAAAGCTTATAGGAGAAATGTTCAGTTTTAAGCTGTCAATTCTGAAATGGTCGTTTCCAAAATTTTTAAAACAAAATTCAACTTGTTCTCCTGGAAATGGCTTAAAACACAGCAACTTGCTTTCAGATGAAAACTTTGGTCTTTGAAATGTCCGAGACCCGCAGACCTGCAATTCAAGGTAACGAAACCGCTAGGATGCACAATAACGTTACTCAATTTATTTACCAACTAATTTCCCATGCTCAGGATCCGGAATGACAATTGGTTATGATAGAAAGGTGTTCTTTATTACATGCCAGATGTTCTTTTTATCTGTATTTATCATTTTGTGCCACTGATTAACTCATCATTGTCATTGATTATCATGGAGAACAGGATTGCCCACTGAATTGTACATGTGCTCCAACGAAACTTATACATGTCACTGGCAAGCAAAGATGTCAGGAAATTTGTTTGAAAAAGTTCCCCGGCCGGTTTCTGGATTTCATAACTAAAGTACGCAGGATGCGTACCGGGCTAAAAATCGACCTGTCATCCAATGGCAAATATGCCATCGCGTTTTCCCTGCTTTTGGGAAATTGGAATACGCTTGCCAGAGTTAGCTTATAACATGGCAATAAAAAAGTGGCCATTCTTATTTCATTCACATGGCCAACCCTGCTCCTCCACCATCTTCCTCCAGGATTCTTCAATATATAGAAGTTGACTGAAAACATTAAAACCGTGTACTATTTTAAATAAATAAGGCTCGTTATATTGCAAGGGGACCTATACGTCATTATAATTTATATTGGAGGCATCTAATGGTGAGCGATAATAAGTGTAACAAAATCAAACACTTGCTTTATAAATTTGATAAGCGTCTTCACCCTACTTTCAATGGATAATAACAATAACCTTTTTCTTAACTGGCTCATCAGATACTCGGGTCGGCGGTAAGACTTCATTTTCAGCTGATTTTGTCTCAGAAACTGCAGCACGTTTTCTTTTCTTGCCCATGTTTTCTTTGTAGTTACACGACAACTCGCCAGGTGTCACATGCACTCGCCTGATGGCGCCATTGCACCCACTGTAGCTCACCGCACAGCATTGATCATGTTCATAGCAGCCGTGGCAGAATACAACTTAAAGCAATGATGTAATCGATATTTTTCGAATTGTCATTGCAATTGGGCAGAAGACATATCGAATGAACAGAGTAAGCTCTTTTCACATTAGTGTTATTGGATGGGAGACACCTTATTGTCCACCGGCGTGAAGTTAGCTACTTGTTACTAGTTCCTTATTCAAATCGAATAAGTAACCAGGAGCTGGCTACTTATTCAGTCTGGCTACTTATTCAGACATAATTTCCTGATGGATCAAGACTTGAGTGGCACTGTTGAATGTATTACCATTCGACCTTGTAAAATATTTTTGGTATATCTACATCTGCTTATCATTACGCGAAATATACTTTTTTGCTTTATTGTAGGTGTGGTACCAACCCCCCCCCCCCCCCCCCCCCTCTCCCTCACCCCACCCCCTGCTATGCCCCACGGAGGGTTGTGTAGCTGGTGATGCCTGTTAGCTTTAGTGTATCAGGACCCAACGCTGGTTCAAAGCTGGCCATTTGTCCATTTTAACATAACTTTTTTGATATTCTAATTCTTGAGCCACCTTAAATCCTATACTAGTTCGAAGATACATATTAGATATATCAATCAGCATTAGTCCAAGACTGGCTCAGGATACTATTCTCGAGGTATGACCCATTGAAATAAAAACTTAAGGTAGTTCGTTTTTTTTTCGAAATCGACCAACTTTACGTATTTTCTGACAAAATCCTAATCCTTGAGCCACCCTAACTAATATATTACTTTGAAGCAATATATTAGAAGTATCAATCAGCATTAGTTCAAGACTGGCTCAAGATTTCATTTCCGAGATATGACCCATTGAAATGAAAACTTAGCAAAATTCACTTTTTGGGTATTTTGACCAACTTTACATATTTTCTGACAAAATCCTAATCCTTGAGCCACCCTAACTAATATATTTCTTTGAAGCAACATATTAGAAGTATCAATCAGCATTAGTTCAAGACTGGCTCAAGATTTCGTTTCCGAGATATGACGCATTGAAATAAAAACTTAGCAAAATTCACTTTTTGGGTATTTTGACCAACTTTACATATTTTCTGACAAAATCCTAATCCTTGAGCCACCCTAACTAATATATTACTTTGAAGCAACATATTAGAAGTATCAATCAGCATTAGTTCAAGACTGGCTCAAGATTTCATTTCCGAGATATGACCCATTGAAATGAAAACTTAGCAAAATTCACTTTTTGGGTATTTTGACCAACTTTACATATTTTCTGACAAAATCCTAATCCTTGAGCCACCCTAACTAATATATTTCTTTGAAGCAACATATTAGAAGTATCAATCAGCATTAGTTCAAGACTGGCTCAAGATTTCGTTTCCGAGATATGACGCATTGAAACAAAAACTTAGTAAAATTCACTTTTTGGGTATTTTGACCAACTTTACATATTTTCTGACAAAATCCTAATCCTTGAGCCATCCTAACTAATATATTTCTTTGAAGCAACATATTAGAAGTATCAATCAGCATTAGTTCAAGACTGGCTCAAGATTTCGTTTCCGAGATATGACCCATTGAAATGAAAACTTAGCAAAATTCACTTTTTGGGTATTTTGACCAACTTTACATATTTTCTGACAAAATCCTAATCCTTGAGCCACCCTAACTAATGTACTACCTTAAACCAACATATTAGAAGTATCAATTAGCCCTTGTCCCAGGCTGGCTCACGATTCTATTCACAAATTATGATGTACTGAAATAAGCATTCGTCATGAAATAGATTTTTCATGTGTTTGTCCATTTTAACGTAATTTTTCAAATATTCTAATCCTTGAGCCACCTCAAATCCTATACTATTTCGAAGATACATACTAGATGTGTCAATCAGCATTAGTCCCAGACTGGCTCAAGATTTCGTTCTCGAGATATGACCCATTGAAACAGAAACTTAGGGAAATTCATTTTATATTGGATTTTGACCAATTTTACGTAATTTCTGACAAAATCCTAATCCATGAGCCACCTCATGTGCTTTTCTATTTTGAATACTTATATTGGATATATCAACCAGCATTAGTCCAAACTGGCTCAAGATCGTATTCTCGAGATATAACCCATTGAATCGAAAACCCAGGGAAAATCCCTTTTTGAGTATTCTGATCCACTTTAAGTATTTTTAGAAAAAAAATCCCAATGCTTGAGCCAACCTAAGTACTATACTGGTTCGAAGCAACATATCAGATTATGAATTAGCCCAACTCCAAGGCAGGCTCTCAGCATTTTATTCTCCGAGATATTATGCACTGAAATAGTCTGCATTCTTGACGAAATGGATTTTTTTGGGTGTATTTGTATATATGTCAACCTAAATCCAAAGACTGGCTTTAGATTTTATTCGCGAAACATGACCCATACAAGTAAACACGATTTATTTCAAATCTTTTTTTTTCACAGAATCCTGACACCTCAGTCATCCTAACTAATATACCTTTTTTGAAGCATCATCCTGTATTATTTTGAATGAACGAACGCAGCAGACACGAGCAAGAGACCATTCAATATTTTTTCTTGTCAGTTGCATCACTTCGGTAAGAAACGTTTGTTCTTTGTTACTAGGGTTACTGGGGTTGGGAAGGGTGTTTCCACTTGCTTGGGTCTGTTTCCACTTGCTTGTGAATTTTGCTAAGTTTTTATTTCAATGGGTCATATCTCGGAAACGAAAACTTGAGCCAGTCTTGAACTAATGCTGATTGATACTTCTAATATGTTGCTTCAAAGAAATATATTACTTAGGGTGGCTCAAGGATTAGGATTTTGTCAGAAAATATGTGAAATTGGTCAAAATACCCAAAAAGTGATTTTTGCTAAGTTTTGATTTCAATGCGTCATATCTCGGAAACGAAATCTTGAGCCAGTCTTGAACTAATGCTGATTGATACTTCTAATATGTTGCTTCAAAGAAATATATTAGTTAGGGTGGCTCAAGGATTAGGATTTTGTCAGAAAATATGTAAAGTTGGTCAAAATACCCAAAAAGTGAATTTTACTAAATTTTTATTTCAATGCGTCATATCTCGGAAACGAAATCTTGAGCCAGTCTTGAACTAATGCTGATTGATACTTCTAATATGTTGTTTCAAAGAAATATATTACTTAGGGTGGCTCAAGGATTAGGATTTTGTCAGAAAATATGTAAAGTTGGTCAAAATACCCAAAAAGTGAATTTTGCTAAGTTTTTATTTCAATGCGTCATATCTCGGAAACGAAATCTTGAGCCAGTCTTGAACTAATGCTGATTGATACTTCTGATATGTTGTTTCAAAGAAATATATTAGTTAGGGTGGCTCAAGGATTAGGATTTTGTCAGAAAATATGTAAACTTGGTCAAAATACCCAAAAAGTGAATTTTGCTAAGTTTTTATTTCAATGCGTCATATCTCGGAAACGAAATCTTGAGCCAGTCTTGAACTAATGCTGATTGATACTTCTAATATGTTGCTTAAAAGAAATATATTAGTTAGGGTGGCTCAAGGATTAGGATTTTGTCAGAAAATATGTAAACTTGGTCAAAATACCCAAAAAGTGAATTTTGCTAAGTTTTTATTTCAATTCGTCATATCTCGGAAACGAAATCTTGAGCCAGTCTTGAACTAATGCTGATTGATACTTCTAATATGTTGCTTCAAAGAAATATATTAGTTAGGGTGGCTCAAGGATTAGGATTTTGTCAGAAAATATGTAAAGTTGGTCAAAATAACCAAAAAGTGAATTTTGATAAGTTTTTATTTCAATGCGTCATATCTCGGAAACGAAATCTTGAGCCAGTCTTGAACTAATGCTGATTGATACTTCTAATATGTTGCTTCAAAGAAATATATTAGTTAGGGTGGCTCAAGGATTAGGATTTTGTCAGAAAATATGTGAAATTGGTCAAAATACCCAAAAAGTGATTTTTGCTAAGTTTTGATTTCTATGCGTCATATCTCGGAAACAAAATCTTGAGCCAGTCTTGAACTAATGCTGATTGATACTTCTAATATGTTGCTTCAAAGAAATATATTAGTTAGGGTGGCTCAAGGATTAGGATTTTGTCAGAAAATATGTGAAATTGGTCAAAATACCCCAAAAGTTATTTTTGCTAAGTTTTTATTTCAATGCGTCATATCTCGGAAACGAAATCTTGAGCCAGTCTTAAACTAATGCTGATTGATACTTCTAATATGTTGCTTCAAAGAAATATATTAGTTAGGGTGGCTCAAGGATTAGGATTTTGTCAGAAAATATGTGAAATTGGTCAAAATACCCAAAAAGTTATTTTTGCTAAGTTTTTATTTCAATGCGTCATATCTCGGAAACGAAATCTTGAGCCAGTCTTGAACTAATGCTGATTGATACTTCTAATATGTTGCTTCAAAGAAATATATTAGTTAGGGTGGCTCAAGGATTAGGATTTTGTCAGAAAATATGTAAAGTTGGTCAAAATACCCAAAAAGTGAATTTTGCTAAGTTTTTATTTCAATGCGTCATATCTCGGAAACGAAATCTTGAGCCAGTCTTGAACTAATGCTGATTGATACTTCTAATATGTTGCTTCAAAGAAATATATTAGTTAGGGTGGCTCAAGGATTAGGATTTTGTCAGAAAATACGTAAAGTTGGTCGAATTGGAAAAAAAAGAAAGATTTTCCTTAAATTTTTATTTCAATGGGTCATACCTCGAGAATAGAATCATGAGCCAGTCTTGGACTAATGCTGATTGATACATCTAATATGTATCTTCGAAATAATATAGGAATTGAGGTGGCTCAAGGATTAGAATATTTGAAAAGTTACGTTAGAATGGACAAATACACGAAAAATCTATTTCATGAAGAATGCTTATTTCAGTACATCATAGTTTGAAAATGAAATCCTGAGCCAGCCTGGGACAAGGGCTAATTGATACTTCTAATATGTTGGTTTAAGGTAGTACATTAGTTAGGGTGGCTTAAGGATTAGGATTTTGTCAGAAAATATGTATAGTTGGTCAAAATACCCAAAAAGTGATTTTTGCTAAGTTTTTATTTCAATGCGTCATATCTCGGAAACGAAATCTTGAGCCAGTCTTGAACTAATGCCGATTGATACCTCTGATATGTTTCTTCAAAGAAATATATTAGTTAGGGTGGCTCAAGGATTAGGAGTTTGTCAGAAAATACGTAAAGTTGTTCGAATTGGAAAAAAAAAAGATTTTCCTTAAATTTTTATTTCAATGGGTCATACCTCGAGAATAGAATCTTGAGCCAGTCTTGGACTAATGCTGATTGATACATCTAATATGTATCTTCGAAATAATATAGGAATTGAGGTGGCTCAAGGATTAGAATATTTGAAAAGTTACGTTAGAATGGACAAATACACGAAAAATCTATTTCATGAAGAATGCTTATTTCAGTACATCATAGTTTGAAAATGAAATCCTGAGCCAACCTGGGACAAGGGCTAATTGATACTTCTAATATGTTGGTTTAAGGTAGTACATTAGTTAGGGTGGCTCAAGGATTAGGATTTTGTCAGAAAATATGTAAAGTTGGTCAAAATACCCAAAAAGTGAATTTTGCTAAGTTTTCATTTCAATGGGTCATATCTCGGAAACGAAATCTTGAGCCAGTCTTGAACTAATGCTGATTGATACTTCTAATATGTTGCTTCAAAGAAATATATTAGTTAGGATGGCTCAAGGATTAGGATTTTGTCAGAAAATATGTAAAGTTGGTCAAAATACCCAAAAAGTGAATTTTACTAAGTTTTTGTTTCAATGCGTCATATCTCGGAAACGAAATCTTCAGCCAGTCTTGAACTAATGCTGATTGATACTTCTAATATGTTGCTTCAAAGAAACATATTAGTTAGGGTGGCTCAAGGATTAGGATTTTGTGAGAAAATATGTAAATTGGTCAAAATACCCAAAAAGTGAATTTTGCTAAGTTTTTATTTCAATGCGTCATATCATAACTAATGCTGATTGATACTTCTAATATGTTGCTTCAAAGAAATATATTAGTTAGGGTGGCTCAAGGATTAGGATTTTGTCAGAAAATATGTAAAGTTGGTCAAAATACCCAAAAAGTGAATTTTGCTAAGTTTTTATTTCAATGCGTCATATCTCGGAAACGAAATCTTGAGCCAGTCTTGAACTAATGCTGATTGATAATTCTAATATGTTGCTTCAAAGAAATATATTAGTTAGGGTGGCTCAAGGATTAGGATTTTGTCAGAAAATATGTAAAGTTGGTCAAAATACCCAAAAAGTGAATTTTGCTAAGTTTTCATTTCAATGGGTCATATCTCGGAAATGAAATCTTGAGCCAGTCTTGAACTAATGCTGATTGATACTTCTAATATATTGCTTCAAAGTAATATATTAGTTAGGGTGGCTCAAGGATTAGGATTTTGTCAGAAAATACGTAAAGTTGGTCGATTTCGAAAAAAAAAACGAACTACCTTAAGTTTTTATTTCAATGGGTCATACCTCGAGAATAGAATCCTGAGCCAGTCTTGGACTAATGCTGATTGATACATCTAATATGTATCTTCGAACTAGTATAGGATTTAAGGTGGCTCAAGAATTAGAATATCAAAAAAGTTATGTTAAAATGGACAAATGGCCAGCTTTGAACCAGCGTTGGGTCCTGATACACTAAAGCTAACAGGCATCACCAGCAGTGTTCAAAATAACGCCCGCCCGCACGCCCGAGACGGGTAACTTTTGTGACGGGCGTGTACACGGTGGCTAGGCGTTACGCGTTATTCAGGGAGTGCCGCGTAAAATCGTGAGTATTACGCGTTATTCGTGAGGAAATGGCAGCTTGTGGTTGATCCCTAGCAGGAAAAACATATAATTTCGCTAACTATACCGTTTTGAAATGTCGGATTTGGGTTTGCACGGAACATTACACATATTCATGATTGTTGTTGAGAATTTAAATCAAAGAAATAAGCCAGTGTAGCGAGACCTTCGGCTGCACAATATCTATCAATGTTGCTTCGACAGCCGCTCTACCCGGTTTTGGGGTTAAAAATGTTATGTATCGGCATTAATGTAGATAGAATGACAGGTCTGTGATATTGAAAGTATGGGCTTCACCTGTGCCTCTCTTCAAAATGTTTCACAATGGTCGCAAGCGGCACGAATCTAGGTTGAATGTATCATTTGTTTAGTTGCTATACTTTACGCGATTTGCGTGAGGGCATTACGCGTATGTACATGAGTAAATATTTTGTTGAGGTTGGGATATTTCTTTTTTTAATGCGAATTTTTCTCCAGTTTTACTGCTCAATTGATGGAATAAATTCACGTTCAAGAGATAATGTTTTCACTTGGTGAGCTTCTGTTTAAAAGACATGAAAAACTCTTAGTATTGCCAAATTCAGATTTATGAAGATTGGGAGGAACATATGGAGGATAATGATAAGTGAGACGTATCGTCATTCGTCAGTACTGGACATTGTGCAGCCTCAAATCATACTTCAAAAATCTCTGTGTATGCATTATCAGCTCTACTATTCCCGACAACGCTCACATGTTCCTCATGCTGTAACGCGTGTGCAGATTTTCTCCCTCAGGCTGATACGCGTAAACCATAAAAAGCTTGAGCAGTTCATAGAATACTCGATTGAATCAACTGGTTGCATTGTGTAACAATAAAGAAAGATTTCTCCGCGCATTCTATGATTTACCAACATGCACTTTGTTGGTTTCAATTGATAGCCGATGATATTTCACAAACGAGTCGCAAGCGTGCGGGTGTTGTCACGAACTGTGTGTCCATTTTCGTAAATATAACGATGTATACAGGTTATTCATAACAGCATACGCAATGTTTGCTCATTGGAATGTTCCGTAGAAACAAAATTTTAGGAAGAAAGTGAACTTTTCCCTTGATTTTCCTCATTTGAAATGGGGACCTATGTCGTTTCCTGTGTCATTTCCTCACGAATAACGCGTAATACTCACGATTTTACGCGGCACTCCCTGAATAACGCGTAACGCCTAGCCACCGTGTCTTGGCCTCGAACCAAAAGAAAAAAAAACAAAAGTTGACAGCAAAGCCGCCAACTACGGAAGCGTATTACCGCCATGCAAAAAAAATTTTTTATCTCGCCGTGGCGAGTTAGTATCTCGCCGTGGCGAGTTAGTATCTCGCCGTGGCGAGTTAGCTATCTTGCCGTGGCGAGTTACTATCTCGCCGTGGCGAGTTAGCTATCTCGCCGTGGCGAGTTACTATCTCGCCGTGGCGAGTAACTATCTCGCCGTGGCGAGTTAGCTATCTCGCCGTGGCGAGTTACTATCTCGCCGTGGCGAGTAACTATCTCGCCGTGGCGAGTTAGCTATCTCGCCGTGGCGAGTTACTATCTTGCCGTGGCGAGTTACTAACTCGTCGTCGGTGTGTCATTGTATTCCTCAAACGTAGGTCGGCAGATACTATGGATTCACTCCACCCCAAATAAATTTGTGTAGAGCGTTCTACAGGTCCCATTTCTCATACGATTTTGATGATTGTTGCATACGCATTTGATGTATGTACCTATCGATTTTGTCTAATGAGTTGATGATGAAATGATGATAAAATCAACCCTCTTGACACGCATGGCCTGTATGCGCTCTAGGGATGACAATTTCCATTGAATCGCTGGGATTGTGAACGAGTTGGTTGAGCAATGCCTGGACACGTTTTCCAGAAATATTGAATATGTTAGATCTATGTGGATGGAGAAAAGAAGTAACTCGACGACAATGTCGAATATCGACTCCCCCTCCCAAAGTGTGTGTTTGAGATAATTATAGAGTATAATGCGAAATCTCATCCACGAATTACGTTCAAAATGTCTTTTCGTTGGTATGAGATACGCCATTCATGCACTCAAATTACATGTGTGCCACTAACTCAGTACTGGATCACTAAATCATGAGTATTCTTTCCAGGTCACTGATATTTATGCATCTCATTTCTAGTGGCAGCTTTCACAATGTCGCTCTGATGAAAACTGCGACTTTTCTGCACAGCAAGATACATATTATTCACTCTTAGAAAAACAGGTTCCAATGGGTTCCCTAACGAACCTTAACTCGAAACCGTGGAACAGCAACATATGTACAAGTGAACGCAACGTATATCAGGTGGGCCACATCCACCTCACAGGGTGACGACACCGTGCACGGCTACCACGGGCTTGAGGTGGTAACCCTCACATCTCGTCCATATCTAGTCCCTACGGTAGAAAGAGGTAAAGGTGTTATGGGATTGCCATCAACATCACTTGATCGAGAGGAACACATCCCATATAGGGAGGCCGCCATGGCTCTAATGTCATGGGCACTTACCTCAAACGAACAAGTGGAGTCCTGCTTGGTCAGGTCATAACAAATTTGGATACACTTTTGAATCCAGGACGAATAGGAAGCGAACGTATGTCTCGGTGGAATATTGACTGATGCGATATGAACAACAGACGTTTTTTTGTTCACAAACAGATTTTTTTTTCACTTAAGTAACAAGCGCAAAACCCACACCGAGCATAGAATACAGTCTTTTATCAGATTCGGGCCTAAGGAAGAAGCCAAGGCAGGGATCATGAAGGCCAACGATGGAGAGAAGGCAAGCTGAGCTTTTACTAGGAAGGAAGGGATGAGATGCAAGGAAACCTTGAGGCCATCCTCCAACCAGAAAACCTTGGGAAGATCCAACGGATTCTTCCCTGTGACGCCCGGTTCATCTTGTTCTGGGACGGAGCTATGGAGACTTGAATTTGGGCTTCTTATCATTGTTAGGTTACCGGACCTATGGTCCGATAACCTATTGCCATGGCGTTGCGTCCGTCGTCCGTCCGTCCGGCGTCCGTCCGGCGTCCGTCCGTCAACAATTTTATCTTTAAAGTTTGCGATCGTTCTTTTCTCAAATTTTGCACTAAAAGGCCTAAAAATATTTCGAGAGGGAAGTATTTTTTAGTTTTTTGATTTTCGCAATTTTTTTTCAAAATGGCGGCCGTTTTGGACAAAAAATGCCTAATTTTGGACTTTGGCGGCCATTTTATTAAAATCTGTTCAGTAACTTTTTTTCTTTTTGATACATAACACTCCTCATATGTATTCCTATGATGTCTATAAATTTCGTTGCGCTTGAATCGCTCGAAGTGGGCCAATTTGGCCCAAACTTGGCCCAAATGGGACTTTTCCATGTTAAATTCTCCTATGCTTTATAATGGGACATATTATACCTAATATCTCACTTAATATTGAGATTAGAGACTAGGAATCAATTGTGGACATATAGGAAATGATATATGCGGAATATTCTCGTGACCTTGAATTCGACCTCTGACCTCGGTTTCAAGGTCAGAGCACAAAATGTCTAATATCGCGCTTATTATCGACTTTACAGCTTAGGAATTAATTGTGGACATATAGGAATGATATATGCCTAAAATTCTGATGACGTTGATTTTGACCTTTGACCTCATTTTCAAGGTCACAGGACAAAATGGCTAATATCTCGCTTATTATCAACTTTACAGCTTAGGAATCGATTTTACTTAGGAAGGTTTTCATTTGTGTCAGCATTGTCCCCTGTAGGCTCTCCCACGTTCCCAGGCTGGATAAGGTCTTCATTGGTCTCAGCAGTGTCCCAAGTCGGACTTATTTGGACTTATTACCTCCTAGTTTGGACTCATAAGTTTCTTATAAGGTTCATTTTACATGAATGGAGTGAAAAGTTTTTGACTCAGAGTATTTTCCCGATTTATGCGTATAAATAAATATACACCTACTTTTTTAACTATAGAGCTTTCGAAGGTTCAATATGAAATTGATGTGTTTCAAACAACTTATTTTGGACCATAGGATATTCTTTTGATAACAATTGAAAGGTTCTCTGAAGAACCTGAAATGTTCTATTTAGAAACTTGAGTACTTTGGAGTGAACAAATATTGAACCACTTGGAGGTTCTTTACCTAACCTGCAAAGAACCTGAAATGGGTCAATATGGAACTGATTTTTTTTATGGAAACATATTCGAATCAGGGAGAGTTCTTCAAAGAACCTAAACGTGATTTGATGGTACCTTGAAGTACCCCCAAAAGCTTCAATTCACTGGTTGTGAAAGAACCCGTGTTGAACCTTTACAAAAACCTCATGTCATAATTCCAAATTTTCTTTACAAAGAACCTTTGAGGTTCCGTGAAAAAGGTTCCACACAAAGAACCTTTCAAAAAGGTTTTAAATGAAACTGTTGAGGTTCCATATATGTATAAGCTCAAACAACCGTAAAACGTTCTATCCAGAACCTATATCCAGTTCACGTTATATTGTACGGTCAATTCCGTCCATTATTGGCCCGAGATGACCACTTTATAAAAACTCTCGCCTGAACGCTGAATGCTTCATGATAGAGGCTGGATTTGTATTGATAGAATCAGGGTTAGAACAGGATAGCTATTCATCCTATCCTTTCCTAAATTTATTCAATTTAATGTGTGGTGCATTTTCTGATGAACATGGACTTGACTCCAGCAGACCTCGAGTGCTCGAATAAAAGTTATAGCTACACCAAATTGCACAGATTGGCCATAAGATACCCTTGAGAAACTTTTATAAGTTCGTATTATGGGTTCATATGCTAAACATGTAGGAAGTCACAATTATGTGAAGGGCTCATTTTTTGGTAACCTTGAAATTAATCTCAGATGACCTTGGGGGCTACGTCACGATGCTATTGAAGACAGAATAGTAACTCGCCACGGCAAGATAGTAACTCGCCACGGCGAGATAGTAACTCGCCACGGCGAGATAGCTAACTCGCCACGGCGAGATAGCTAACTCGCCACGGCAAGATAGTAACTCGCCACGGCAAGATAGCTAACTCGCCACGGCAAGATAGTAACTCGCCATGGCGAGATAGTAACTCGCCACGGCGAGATAGTAACTCGCCACGGCAAGATAGCTAACTCGCCACGGCGAGATACTAACTCGCCACGGCGAGATAGTAACTCGCCACGGCGAGATAAAAAAAATTTTTGCATGGCGGTAATACGCTTCCGTAGCCAACAAGGGTCTGTAAGCGAGATTTGAAACGTCACGTTATTTTGCGTTATTTCGTAATTTTGGGACCATTCGAATTTCCCGCCAAATTTCCGGCCCAATCATGTAATTTGGATACACGCGGTTTTACACTATATAAAAGCAATTTATCGGAAATACACAAGAAACCCACTTCACAAATTTCAACAGATACTAGTTGGCATGAGCTGGTCTATTTAGAGTTTCATCGAATATTTCCTGCTCAATACAGAGCGTGAATATGCTGTGTTTGTATATTTTAGACACAGTATATTTTATAGAGAAAAGGTATATTTATTGCGACAAACTGTAGTAGTATACTACTCATCCACAGTTCCGTGGTCCGCATGTGTTATCGTGTATTTTTGGCACCATTTATATCATAACATCACCAATAAAATTTTATCATCAGCAATTTAAGGGGCGAAAATCACACTATAAAACACTATGTAAATAAGAGGCAATTTGCGTCATTCAAATCATATCTATCGTGCTATATTCAACACAAATAAGTAACGGAGAGCCATTTTATGGAACATAAAAAAGGTTTATTATTCTATTCCAAATCATCTTTTTCTGCGGTGCCTCTGAACCCACGGAAATCCGGCAAAAATGACCACGTGGCACTGTTTGGACCCGGAAGTAGTAGATTACGTACCCATTTACGTTATTTGACGACATAAGACGAACGAGACTTACAGAGCCTATACGATGCCACAAAAAGAAAGCGCAAGATCGTACCTTCATGGAAGCATGAATTTGAATCGTGGCTTGTCATTGATGAAGACGAAAATGAACTGCACTGTAGAGTGTGCAGAAGTGAATTTGGTCAGTCAGCGACAGATGGGAAAGCCGGTGCCTTGCAGGACGCAAGTAGATATCGTAAATACGCTAATGGGCCATTCGTGTTGGGATGTAAAAATCTACGACATGATGGACTTGTGGGTCATGAAAAGTCCGAGGGTCACCAGTTTGCTCAGATAAAGTATGCGGCAAGGAATGCAAAGCCAGGTGAGCAGCCTGCACAAAAGGCATTGCAACAATTAAATGCCAAAACTTTTGACCGCCTGACGAAGTTATTCATAAACACGCATGCTATTGCAAAACACTGCAGGCCAATCACAGATTTTGTGTGGATGTGTCAGGCTGATGAGCGAAAAGGTGTTGATATTGGCCAGAGTTATCGAAATGACGTAAGCTGCAAGCAGTTCATGGTGGCTATTAGCGAGTATGTTCGTGCTGATGTCATTGAAAGTAAATTGTTGGAAGCCAAGTTCGCCTCACTGATGTCGGATGGTTCGACAGACATATCTGTTGTGGAAAATGAAATAGTGTACATCCACTTCGCCATTCATGGGCAGGTTTACTGTTACTTTCTTGGGATGATTGACTGTGAGACCGCCAATGCGAGAGGCATATTCAACTCCATCATGAGGGCCATCGTGTTCGCAAATATATCAATGGATGATGTACTCAGGAAGATAGTTGGTTTCACCTCAGACGGTGCTAGTGTGAACTCTGGTATGCAAAATGGTGTTATTTCACTTTTTCGAAGCGATGTCCACAGCTACATTGTCCTGGTCAAGTGTATGGCGCACAGAGTTGAGCTTTCTTTCAAAGATGCCATGAAGCTATCTCCAATCTACAAAAAAGTTGATACACTTCTGCATGAGCTTTTCAAGTTTTACCACAAAAGTCCAAAGCAAACCGCTGGTTTGAAACGAGCATTCAACGCTGTAGGGGAGGCACCTGTCACACCTCTCAGGGTCGGTGGTACGAGATGGGTTAATCACACCCAAAGAGCCATCGCCAGCATGTTTCGAGGCTACAAAGCCTATATCATGCACCTTGGCCAGGTAACATATAATATGATACTGTGTGATTGCAGTGATATTCATCTACATTTATCATAATTTACAGTATTAACCATTTTGGTGGTTGCTTCTTTTGCAGATCTCAATACTTAGTATGTCACACTCATACTGTCACACTCACACTGCCACATTTAAACAGGCACACAATAAATAAATAAATAAATAAATAAATAATTGCAGGTTGTCATCACTCCAAGTCAATCAGCTGTTCAAGCCAAGGCAAAATTCTTCCTGCGAGAGCTTCGATCGTTACAAGTGATACAATTTGCCCACTTCATGGTTGATCTTTTTGCAATTCTGGTGAACCTGTCAATGGCGTTGCAAAACAAAGCTTCCTGTGTGTACACAGTGCATCAACAAATAGTAGCAGTGATCGCCAGCTTGGAAAAACTCAAGACGAGGCATGTGAATAGTATTGATAGTATACTGAATAGATCTACATCATAGACTACATGCCTGCATCACTACATTGCGTTTTTGCTTTAAAAAAAAACATGTACATTGTACACATTATACATACATTTACATTTTGTAAATTTCTGCATCATTCAGGCCTGGGCCAAAACAACGGGAATTCGCATCATCTCTGGAAGCTAGTGAAAATGTGTATCAAGGTGAAAAACTCCAAGGCGAAGAAGGGACAATAAAGTCAGAGGTCACAAAGGTCTCCACGGCCCTCATCAGATCTGTAGAGAATCGATTCTCCGACCTAGATTCTGGTCTGCTTGAAGCAACTAAGTTGGCAGACTTGACATGTTGGCCTCCAACTTATACTGACGCTGCTGGTATTGATTAAAAATATTCTGTATTTTTTCTTACTTCACAGATTGTGATTTGAGTGGTTTTAATAGGTGCAAAATATTTTCGTTTGTTCACAGATTTTGGAGATGCATACTTAGCGGCTTTAGTCGATCACTACCGTGAGCTGCTACAAAACCATGGGGTTGACATTTATATGGTGGAACCAGAGTGGACCCAACTCAAACAGGAAATGTACACTAGGTATATGATATTAACATTTGAACATGAATTACATGATCAGTCTCCTTAGTAAACTTGGTAATACATCGTATTGATAGTATTAGCATAGTACATTTTCGTTGGAGATATTGCTAATAGTAAATACATATTGAAAATTTATTGCTAATAGTAAATACACATTGAACATTTACATGTTTTCCCTCAGTCTCAAACCCCACCAAATGAACTGGGTTCAGATCAACTCCTTGTACAGAGGCAGGTTTGCAAACTTCCTAGACGTTGTTGATCTAATCCTCTCGATACCAGCAACAAGTGCGGAGTGTGAGAGGGGCTTTTCACAGCTAAAAGTGACAAAAACATCATACAGGAATCGTCTGAAAAGCTCCACGTTGACCATGTTGATGACCATCCAGCTGATCTCAGACCCAGTTACGACATTCGACCCCACTCCTGCGATTCATCATTGGAACTCAAATCACAACAGGAGACCAAATTTCATCAGGAGAAGAAAGCTGGGTGGGAAAACTGATCAGGAGAGTAACAACAACTCTCAGTCTCAATGTAGCTCGGAATCCGAGTCCGATATCGACTTTGGTCAGTTGGGTGAGGATGATTCTGACTCTGAATGTGAATAAAAGTATCATGAGTTGGTACTGAAGTGATGAAGTACACGTTTGTACTTAGAATTTGGAGTTTGAAATTTTGAATACAGTATTGCATTTAGTTATCGACTTGAACATTCAGTATTGAACATTTGTTATTGTATGGATGGTTATGATTTGCATTGTGCATTGAAGAATAAACTCTATGAAAGATGGCAATCCTTGTTGTATTTTATTTTCAAAATATCACTCACTTATTTAACTTCCAAAACAGGGCAGGTAACTTTTGGGCAGGGCTGGTAACTTTTAGGACTTACCAGCCCTGCGGTCTGGTTGTATTTCCAATTAGTTTTGAACACTGATCACCAGCTACACAACCCTCCGTGGGGCATAGCAGGGGGTGGGGTGAGGGAGAGGGGGGTAGGGGTTGGTACCACACCTACAATAAAGCAAAAAAGTATATTTCGCGTAATGATAAGCAGATGTAGATATACCAAAAATATTTTACCAGGTCGAATGGTGATACATTCAACAGTGCCACTCCAAGTCTTGATCCATCAGGAAATTATGTCTGAATAAGTAGCCAGACTGAATAAGTAGCCAGCTCCTGGTTACTTATTCGATTTGAATAAGGAACTAGTAACAAGTAGCTAACTTCACGCCGGTTTATTGTCCGAACACTTATTGTGTTCGCAAGAAGACAAAAAATGTACAAACACAGAACTAAAGAAACTGAGTCAAAGTATAAACTGTATCAAAACAAACTAACACTGACTTCACGGAAGTCGGAAACATTTCTTCAATAATAAATTGCTAAAATATAATAATTGCATTAAACATACATGGAACAATTTGGAAGACATTACTAAAAGGGGAAAAAAGGTAATATGTAGCTTCAAATGAATAATTTCTGGAGACAAAATTGTTTCCGATGATAAAAGCATCACAGATGGATTTGTAAACTTTTTCACCCACGTTGGACCTTCATTAGCTAAAAAAAAAATGTCCGGATAAAACCTATGCAGATTATCTTGGTAATAGTACATCCAAATCTCTTTATCTGTATCCTGTTACTGAATTTAAAAATAAATACTCCTGTGGCTATGACGGATTCAACATGGCTGTTGTCAAAATAATAATACCAAATATTCTGAAACCTTTATGACATATTTGTGTGGCGATTTTGCCCAAAGATCGCGGCAGGAGTCTTTGCAAAACACTAGCAAGTATTATGGCCTATCTTTAGACCGCTAGAGCTTGGAGCGTGCGCTGCCTAGCAACGCACTGTACTTGATCGCGACCAGTCAACTATATCAAGTGGTGACCTAGTTTCTCCTCCCGCCTCTCGGTTCGATATATACGCGAGCATTTGGCTTGGTCTGTGAGATTGTCCCAGAGCAAGCCGAGAGGCAGGACGAGAGGCTCGCCATGAGCTTTACGTCCCTGTGTCTTGGGTAAGGTCCACGCGGGCCCTGGGGACGATTTCCATTGGGGGCCCGGGCTGGGGTAGAGACAGTTGCTGACTCGGGGGCGCAAGCCCTGTGGATCGCCAGTTCTCTTCTCCACCCGGGGTGGTGTGACACAGGCTCTGGCAGACCGTCGGGCTGGCTCAGAGTTCCATCTCTGTGACAGTGCCTTCGGCGAGGCCGGCCAGCAACATGCCCACGTGTACGGGTTCTGTGGTGCCGCTCCCATGGCATCTCGGGCTCTACATACGGCTACATTACCATAACTATGTAATATGCATGTTGTAGTTAAGGAGTTGGTGAGATGCATGTGTTATGTCGTAGTGTATGACGGCTGGACTCGTTCCGGGCTGACTGTACCTGGTTGTAGTGTTCCGTAGAGTAGTGCCGGATGCCCTGTAGCGGGCGCCCGCCGAACTTTACATTTGTAACCAATCCTTTATATCAGGTGTTTTTCGTGATAAAGTGAAAATTGCAAAAATAACCTCTTTATTCAAAAGTGGTGATAAAAATATTCTCGAACTATAGACCTATTTCATTGCTCCCACAATTCTCGAAAATTTGGAAAACTTGTTTTACAATGGATTTATCTCATTCGTGAAAACCAATAATTTAATGTATAATGGTCAGTATGGCTTCAGAGAAAATCACTCCACAACCATAGCATTAATGGAATTAATTGAACAAATTATATCCAATATAAATAAGAATTTAGTGCACTGTTGGAGTTTTTATTGGTTTGACAAAAGTCCTTCGATTCTATTGATCATTAGGCATCCCGATTGAATATCGGGAGGCCTTATGTTTTTGTCTGTTTTGTTTTGTTTTTGTTTTTTGTTTTCTTCCGTCGTTTGGTTTCCGGATCATAACTCTTGAACGCCTTGATCTATCTTTCCGAAATTTTCACAGCTCATCCGAAATAATTTGCTCCTAACCCCTATTTTTTTTCGTCGAGATCCGAAATCCAAGATGGCCGCCAGCGGCCATTTTAGAAAAAAAATCGGGCGATTCCTGTCAATGTCATAATTTGATTCAGGCAATTTATTTTTGGGTGTATTTTTTTTGGGGGGGGGGGGGGGGGGTGGGGACTTGACTTTTCCCTCGCCTGCACCCAGGCAGATGCTGGCTCTCCATGCAGCCAGATACTTAAAGCCTGGACAGTCATACAGTCAATACTGTAACTGAGCCATGCTACTGTATTCACAGACTGCCGCCTGCATGTCCAGCATGAAGCTAGGCTCTGCCCTCTCAGCCAGTGCAGTATATGAGAGCCCTGCTCAGTCAAGCCTTACAAGATCAGCCAGTCTGTCCAGCACAGCAATAGGCTCCGCCCCTCTCAGCCAGCCCTGCTCAGTCATGCCTGACAAGATCAGCCAGTCTGTCCAGCACAGCAATAGGCTCCGCCCCTCTCAGCCAGCCCTGCTCAGTCATGCCTAACAAGTGATACAGCAGTAAGACTAGCATGTCCAACATGACCCTAGGCTCATAGCCATGCATAATCGCCACTCCCCCCTCCAAAGCCTGGTTTGCTAGTGTGTGTACATGGTAAAAGAATGAAGTTCCATCCCATAGAATACAATTATAGTTGGTTAATAAGCCAACACACATGACACAACATGCTTGTGGAATGATTTGCCCTGTCTACATTTATATTGTACAAACATGCATTGTTTGAATGTTTTGTTATTCAACTCTATTTCACATGCAATGACCAAATCATCATTGTTTTATTAGCTGGAAAATGTTTGGCTTTGGTTATAATATGAATGCGAAAATTCCGCTGTATTGTACAAGTTTTGAAATCACAAAATTGGCCAAGATGACACAGCATTCTTTTAGTCACGTATCATTTTACATTTTACAGGAGCACCTGAAAAATATCACGAACATCCTGATTAAATATACTAGTACTCTGAATAATATTGGCTGGGTAATTGTCCATTCATTTTGGGTGGCAAATGTCTGGTGGGCCAAGTTGTCAAGATGATAGAAAGCAGTTCTGGTAAGAACTGTCTGATGAGCTCTCACTCTACATACAATGGCCTATGTATCCTTTTTTCTCAGTCCAGTATGATCATTTGAAATGATAAGAACAAATTGGGGGATGTCACAAAGCCTATAGGCTTTTATGTCTAGTTCAATCTTGTGTAAACAAATGTATCACTATGGTGTTAGAGGAATGGATTCTCTATGGGCACAAAACTGCTTGTTCAATAGATCACAATGAGTTGTACACAACAATATATATTATAAAATAATTCTATGTGGTGTTCCGCAAGGCTCAATTCTAGTACTGTTTCTTTTATATATTAACGACCTCGCAAATATCTCTGACAGACTTAGATTTATTCTATTTGCAGATGATACCAATGTGTTTTAAAGACAAATCCATTATTAATGTTATAGTTTATTCAATAAAGAGTTAAAACACATACCCTTTGGTTCAAGGTGAACAAATTATCATTGAATGTAAGCAAGACCAATTTTATGACCTTTGGTAATACCGAAGTTGGTTGTACAATTCACATTGCTGATGTTAAGATAGATACACGTAGGGTGCATGTAACAAAATTCCTTGGTGTACTAGTTGATGAAAAAGTGTTGTGAAATGTCCAAATTAACTCTGTTAGCCGAAATATCTCGAAAAATATCTCAATATTGTATAAAATTAAACACATGCTGACTAGCAAAATTATACTTTGTAATGTTCTCTTATTTTGTCATACCTTAGCTACGCTTGTGAAATATGGGGTAATACATTTAAATCGAAAAACTTACTGTGTTGCAGAAAAGGCCATGCGTATTGATGGAAAAGTAGGGTATTGTGATCACACTGAACCGTTATTCGTAAGACATAAATGTCTCAGACAGATTCAAAGATATTTTTCAAGCTAAAAATAATTGCCTTCCAACCAATGTTCAAAACTTGTTTACAGTAACTCAGAATGTTCATGAGTATAATACACGATCAAGTGCAAATTTTGATGTCAAGTATCGCCGAACCATGTTAAGATCCATGAATATATGGGTAAAAGGTGTAAAATTATGGAATAATCTGGATGACATTTTACAAAACAGCAAGACTTTCCAAGTGTTTTTTTTTTAAAAACGTATAACAAATATTTTCTTGAAAAGATCAAAAGATAAAAAGATCAGTCACACGCTATAGCGTATTGTCAATGCTTCTTTCTTGATCACCCGAATTAGTGTTGTTATAAATATTGTTTTGGGGTAATGCAAATGATAAGCTCTAGGCTTCTAGCATTTCCCTTTTCACCTTCCATGTTTGTAATTCTGTACCACTTTTTGTATGTATGTACATGTATTGATTGGCGAAATCAATTCAATTCAACACCCGTTATAGTCCGAAGGTCTGTTAGTCCAAAGGCCAGATCTGAAGGCCAGTGACACCCGTTAATCCGAAGGATGGTCGGACTAACGGGCCGCCTCTGAATGTATACGGTGCTTTTTTCCATACTTCTTCCCTGAACATATAGGCTTTATTCTCTCTATAGACTACTTTCTTTTGACGACTGACAATTTTGTCCCCTTTTCCCTGGGAACATAGTATGTATTATATTGGAACATAGGTTACCGATATGCGAGGATTAGGCCTGGCCTTAATATCGTTATAGGCCCATTGCATTGCCTTCGGACAAACGGACCTTTGGGAAAGCTGCCCCTAGTCCGGCAGCCCTGTACTCCGGATACCCCACTGACTAGCAGTCTGCTGTAGTTCTATGGACGGACTAACAGGCCTTTCGGGACTAAAGTATCAGTATCAGTGGTAGAACCAACACTAGCTAACACTCTGCAAGAAAAGATAACGAAGCTACAACAGACATCTACGAGTACGCTTCGTGCCGCCATGGGCTACGTCGCAAACCTAGGATTATATCACAACACCTACACCTACCTATACACGTGCTTCATATTTTTTTGTGTATCAATAGACAAATGAGAAGGTCCATAGGCTATATTTGTCCCTCTCGAAGAATGCAATCTTACGATATATAGAAGTAATATGTTTTTAAGAACCAGTATTATCGATTTGATTCCCACTGTGTATGACACGTTTTGTCTCCTGTGTCAATGTCTTTGTCTTCTAGTCCAAGAATTTTCTTCTAGTGCTAAACTTGGGTAATCCATCGTTCTTACAAGAACCTTGGACATTTACGACACTGGCAGTGCAGTTTGTTCATTTCTTAGAGCTAAGGTCTTTTTCTGATTTGAAACGTCGATCGTTCTGTCTCGCACAATTTCTGCATACATTGTCTTTGATGTCTTCTTCGCGAATTATTATATTGGTCGGGATGCCGATTTTCATATCAGCCGTTTCGTCATTGGTAATTTTATCCTACATGTATGGCAACATTAATTTTCAAGTGTTTTTCTTTTTAAAATACCATCTCAATACGTAGTTACAGCCAAAAGGGATTGGTGGACGAATCAATATAAATTAAATGTATAATTCTGTCGTCCTTCGCCTGTCGAACGTGTGTGGCATTGCCTTGTGATGTAGCTAGAGATGGCTTCGTCAGATATTGTCAGTTCACTAATATCCTCTTATCTTCTATAGCGCCTTCCCCCCCCCCAAGAACTGAAGGAGCGGAAATTAAGTACCTTTACGGATATGGTGCGTTCTGGCGGGTGATACTATACAGATTTATGCCGGATCAGTCTACCCCCTCTACAAGCCAGCGTTTCCTCTACTAGACTTCCTCAGTACAATTATCACATCCAGACCCTGTCCGGTCAGCTTTCAATGTCACCGGCCGGTGGAACAGCGCAAGTCATCATGGAAATGGCTGATTTCATGGACAAATTACAAGTATGGGCATTGATTTTCCCACGGTCTCCCTCTCCCCATCTCCCAGAGCTAGCAGCCGCACAAGAATCCCCACATTTCCAGCGGGAGACGACAAAATTGGTGCAGTGTTTGTGGTGATTGGGTTGAGATCGCGAGCGGCCCCCTGCCGTAGACCATGTAGCCCCTGCCGAGCTAGCCCCGTGGTATTGGTATTCTACACGGGGGCTGGCGGGAGAGGCAACTGTCTGAGAGGTCGGGTAAATCTCCTTAGCCCGCTCGGGTGATTGTTGCCCCGTGGAGAGAAGGAGTGAGCTGTTTAACATTGGAACCTTACAACAGCAAACCGCAGAGTGGATAATTAAGGAAAAGTAGTGGTGACAAATGAACAAAACACTGTTCTTTATATAACAATTGTTTATCAGGGATACTGACGATGATGGCTGGTATAACGTTCTTGACGGTGGCTGACGTCCGTTGTGTGCTGTACTGGGCTGTGTATGTGTTGTACTGGCTGCCCGAGGTGTCCATGACCAAGCACAGTCGGGTACACTGTGTCCCTGGCTCTCAATGCTCCTGCACCGCCGTCAGGTTCTATCCAGAATACAAGGCCGTGGTTGAGAACACTGTTGACTGCAGCTCCCGACAGCTTGCAAAAGTTCCGGATCTCCACCATTTTGTGGGCTATAAACTGTCCAGTCTCGACTTACACAACAACAATCTGACAGGGTGGATCCTTAGACAACAGGGTCTAGTCTTTGGAGATATCACCATTGGCAACCATGATCCATATACTACCACCCAGACCGGACCTCCAAAACTCGACTTGTCTGACAACCCGCTAGGACTAATGCATGGTGACGAGTTCAAAGGGATAATCATACTGGATATTGTCAATTTAAAACTACAGAACTGCGCTTTGCAGAGAATACCCGCACTGGGCGCCTATTTGGCTTCCCGGGTAGGCATGCTTGATCTGAAGTTCAACTATATCACTCTCGTAACGGGGTCCGATTTGTCGGAATTTTCCAATCTTCGTTCTATTGATCTAGGAGGGAACTCCGACCTTTACGTGGCGGATAATGCTTTCCATAACCAGATTGCCTCGCTGGAGATTGTCGCCATGGAGGGTACGGGAATGGACCACTTCCCTGTTGATTTACTAGCTCCGCTGGAGCGACTGAATTACGTTCTCCTTGGCCAAAATAACATCAGCTCGCTCCCAGACTATGTTATAGACAGTTTCCGCTGCGAAAGACTGACGATGTACCTCAACCAAAACAGACTTGGACGACTGAACAATAAAGTCTTCATGCGAGAGTGTCTTGATCCAGACCATGTATCTACTCTTCCTCCTTCCTGTAACACCGGGTCCCCGTGTCTCCTCTCAGAGGTGTATCTGGATCACAACCAGATCCAGACGGCCGACTTCATTGGTGACCTGTGCAGTCTTCACATGGACAACTTGACGTCCATATCACTGATGTTTAACCCGATGCAGTGCGACTGTGAGCTCTACCGACTGCTCTACCCGCGGGCCATATACGTGAAGGGACGGTGTCACGAGCCGCGAGGAATGAGGGGTGTGACCCTCTGGCACCAGCAGACCTCTGGCTTCCTGTCTTTCCCAACTCTGATGGCAGACACATGTAACACCGAGAACCTGACCTTGACACCGTCCTTCAGCTACTCTGAGTGTCAGCACCCCGGCGCCTTCACCACCGCCGCCGCCACCGCCGCCGTCCACGCACGCAGCATCCTGCTCTCCCACACAGTTCTCAGCTCCATAACCTGCTTATTGATTCTCCCTCGGGCTCGCTGAGCTGTGTGGGCTCTGTACTTTCCAATATCGATGCACCAAGCAGTCCAAGAAATTTATACTTTCATAGTTTTACGAAAATGTTATGTTGAAAGGCGTCTGAAGAGAGAACTTAAAAGGGTCTTATATTTATTCTACACATCCAACAAATCTTACCAAAGTTGCAATACATTTTCACAATGTTTTTCAGAGCGACATAAATTGGTCACTGAAATTATGAAACACAATGAAAAGAAATCCAGTAGCAGATGAGCAATGTGTGGTGTGCTTTAAAAGATCGTAAAGACAATACAGCATAACCGTAATTGCAAGTACGAAGCCCAGAAACCACGACAGCTTTGGCTTCAGGTAATCATCATGTGCATGTCATAATTAAGAATGCAAACATAGATATATGCGTGTCGAATGGCACTAATGAATATGATGTCAAATCAGACAAACAACATGAACACATTGATAAACCACATCATGAGATACGTTTTCAAAAAATTTTAGAAAGGCCTACCGAAATTAGTAATGAAGAACAAAATACACTCTCCTCATATCCTATTCCAACTGTTCCAATGTTCCAAACCAGTATAGGGCATCTACCAAGTCGTGGGAGATCAAGACTTCTCGTCAACCTTCTGGGCTCTGGGTAATTGTGTGACTGGCGTCGGACGAAAACCAGAGGTCGTCAGGCCTCAAGTTCCTTGATGAACACGACGTACATGTACATGTAGACCTTGGTGCTGGGTTGAGGAAGGTCCGGGCCGGGTCGTCCTCAGGCTTCCAGCTCCTTGATGAACACGACGTACATGTAGACCTTGGTGCTGGGTTGAGGAAGGTCCAGGCCAGGTCGTCCTCAGGCCTCCAGCTCCTTGATGAACACGACGTACATGTAGACCTTGGTGCTGGGTTGAGGAAGGTTCGGGCCGGGTCGTCCTCAGGCCTCCAGCTCCTTGATGAACACGACGTGCATGTAGACCTTGGTGCTGGGTTGAGGAAGGTTCGCGCCGGGTCGTCCTCAGGCCTCCAGCTCCTTGATGAACACGACATAGACCTTGGTGCTACGGCGAAGGAAGAGGAGTCTGTAGGGCCAGGTGAGAAGGAAGAGCGTGGTCAGCCAGAAAATAGACTCAGTCAGCCAGCACGGACGAGAGCTGCCCTCGCGACAAAGTACCAGCCGCTCACGGAAACCGGTAATAGCAAACACCTACATAGACATGGCAGAAAAGAAATGCAATATGAGGTCCAGTTCGATGCTATCGTGGCCTTTGGCAAATGATGTATGCATTTATTCAATCAAACTCGAAACTTGGTTAGTGGTATCTTTTTTTGTTGAGAAGAAATGACGTTGCTGGGTTGCGTATGTTGATTCTCTGACTGGTTATTTTCACCAAGTAAACTATATACTTGATATTCTTCAGGTACACGCTAAAACTTGCAACAAAATGTCATTCTAACTCCATGACAACAAATGTAAGCGTTCAACACTTGCCTCTTCATGTTCCATGAACTCATCCCGACGCCGACTCTTCTCACGGAAATATAAATACTGATGCATGTAACTGTCTTTTGTGTTCTCGTCTCGAAAAATGAAGATCTTGGAGCATTCTAGCTGAAAATTTAGTCATATCACATTGAATGTATTCTGTATTCATACATACTGCGTGTAAATTATATATATACGTGATAAACGAACTGGTGAACAGTGCTAAAACGGCTCTCACGCGTATGATAGGCATCCTGAAGAGACCTCTGATGTCTCTAGTAAGGTCCCTCCACTTCGTAAACTGAAAGGCCTCTGTGTCGTTAGATGAGACGACCTTCTCGCGATGTCGGCGGTTGTTGACACTGCGGCCCTTGCAGTCGGCGGCCTGGCTGCCCGGAGCCTCATAGTGGTAGCATACGGCCCGCCAGCGCACCATCGGACAGGCATCCCGAGTCCGCTCCAGGTATCGCTCCGCGCTCGTCTCCTGAGTCTGCGTGACCAACATGATTGGTAGTACCACGTTCAATAATATTTTTTTTCTGAAAGACAACAGATCTCGAGGCGTGGTGGTACCTGGTGCTTCAGATATCTCCTCGTCTCGGAGACGGCGGCCTCCGCCAGGATCCCCGCATACAACACGGCAGCTACCACCCCGGCGATGATACAGACAAGGGCATGGTCGGGTCCGGAATCGGACGGCTGGAGGCCGTGCTGGACGGCCCAGAGCATGAGGCCCACACAGACCAGCACCCCGACGTGTGCGGCCAGGGAGAACACTGTCCGGACCACGGGCAGCACGCACTGGCGACTCTGGTCTTGGCTCTCGTTCCACTCTCGAACCTCCTTGTTCTAGCCGGGTGGAGTTCAGATATGTATAAACAGGCTATACATTAAATTTTGATTCCACACCTTATTGATGACAATTCTCATGCCATGTCTCTCGCTGGAACCCAGCATCATAACAAATATTATGTTTTTTCGTTTAAACTAATCGGGAACTTCGGATTGCTGAACAAACTTTGCGCGATGTCTAACACCCAGGCAAAATATTGAGGTGATTCTCAATAACACAACTGTCTCAGACTCAAGGGCATGGACACGTGTGTACACATATTATTATGATTTGTATACTTCTGTTTTCCAATAGCAAGATGTCAGTATAGGTTATCATAATTGATATTTTAATTGCAGAATGCAGTGCATGTGTACTGATAACACAATGTTAAATCATATGCCGGGCACAGGTGTTTGTAGGTCTACAAAAAAAGATGTAAGCTACTATTGCGTTTCTACTTTCTATGCAGAATGGTTTGTGTGTGCGGCCCTCACCAGTGTGATGCTGGTCTCCACCTCCACCGGATCATACTCCTGGACCTCAACGTCAGAGTCGTCCTCCACATCCATTCCTGTTACCTGGCAACCGTTACCATGGATGCGCTGGCTGCTAGAGAATCAGACTGTTAATTTCCCATGTCACCTGGAAATAATTTGACAATGCAAAAGATTGTATTCAAATTAGCGCGTGGACTCATAGGGCTGTGATGTATATTAACGTGCTAGTTAATGTGTACGGTAAACGTCCCATCAGGCCACCCGTCAAACACGTGTGTGTTTGTATAACGAACCAGCACATTATAATATTTCAATCAGACTCATTTTTTGTCACGCACGGAGCATGTTATACCCGTATTGCAGTTTGTTACATAGAAATTAAATTTCCTTCGGGAAATATGTCAACAGATACGACAAATTCATTCACCATTTAAAGCAGTATGCTATATACATGTGCTTGTGTACGTTTAGCCCAAATCGGATTGAGTACAGCCCGAGACTATAGGCCTATCACACTCCTCGCGAAGTTCAAGGGTCGGTGTTATCTTTATCTGTCGTCGAGAGCTTTCCCCATAAAACATTCCATGTAATAAAATGCTCAATGTAATTTTCAAAATGTGGAATATTGCGTGGTCATGGAAGAGTTTCATTAATACTTAGTGTAACATTTATCCTATTTATTTATATATATATTCCAATGAACATTATGGGTTACAATGCTTACATATAATGTACTGGTTGTCCCCGTTCCACGAATCCGTGTTTGTGAACTGTGCATATACCGAAGGCCATATTGACTGTGTATTTGTGAACATCCGTGAAAAATAAAATATTACCACATGGAGTACATGTAGTTTCACTGAATCAAAAATATTGTTAATCCTGCTTGTGTGAGTGGCCGCACCTATACGTGATTGCTAGCATTATCTGGTCTAACACTCTAGCTAGTGAAGTATTTATTACCATGTGATCTCGTGTGAACTGTGTATGGTTCGTTCGATTCGCCTGTGTCTGATCATGGGGCGTTATCGGTTGGTATTTGATGACACGATGTTATCATATAACGATAATTTCTGATAGATTTTCTATTGATTGTAATAGTTTTTGATAATGTTTCATCAGACGAAGTGACACAGTATGCCTATGAGAACAGAATCCATATAGCCAGATTGCTGCATTGCCTAGATACCAGAATCTAACCTATGTGTGAATGTACCGTGAACGGGAAGAAAACATCGAAAATCATTCGATTCGTCTCATTATATTTCTGTATCGGAGTACAAGCTCACAAATAAATATGCTTTCTTCCAAATAGTTATATAGTATACTCCTCCAGATATGTTTCATACATGCACATTAAACACCTAATTATAATTAAATCCCAATAATATGTTTTTTTAAACGATAAAGGACTTCATACTGTCCGAATTATGTGAAGTGTTGCTCACCTGTTGCGTTGGAGAACGCGCGCCCGTCCCTCGCCATTTTTGAATGACTCCTGACGTGAAGACTGATACATGAGTTCCGTATCCATGACAACGCCTGGGTGTGGCAGCCCGTCCCGGGCCATGGCAACCAGTCCCATACGCCCCGCCTGTTTACCTGTCTGTGCATGGTATCCCCTAACTCCATTGTCACGAACAGCGGCTTGAATTTCATTATTCAGATAAAATTTCATGCACATACCAACCTTGTGTCTGTGGTATTCATCAGACTGCGTTTGTGCAACAACTTCACGATGAATGTCAGCTGTATATGGCTTACCACTTTTGTCAGAGGCTCAGACGATATTAAAGTTTGATATAGCATACCACTCGGCACCAGAGATTGGGATTGAAATTACAAGAATTATACTTTGATGTTTTACTAGTATTAAAGGACGCCCGACAATTTCCTTGATATATATTAGGATTCCTAGATATAAAACCACCAGAGCAGCTCGACTACAGGGTGCCCCCCCCCCCCCAAAAAAAAAAAAACCAACCGAAACAAAAACTCGTTCCTGTGGTAGGCATATGGCATACCAGCCTGGGGTGTCAAACGCATTCGAAATGGAAGAAAACAATAAATAAGTAAATACACGCCGTCTGTGATATAACATTTGACTTCCAATGACAGTAAAGTTCAGTAAACATAGTGTTCGAAATGTCCGCCTTTGGCCACTATCTCGCCGCCTAATTTTCTCCGTCAAATTGCTCGGAGATCGTTATCGAGTACAGAAACGATGACTTGCTGATTTATTCTTCAGTTCTTGGATGGTTCTTGGTACTGGATATCCATTTGATGCTGGGACTATAAGTACACTCATATCATATTTTTCAACAGGATAATCTTTATCTTCAACACTGATTTGAGGCATTTCTGCTGATTCACCATTTTGGGAATGTACAAATGAGAATACAATGATTCAAACTTACCTATAACCGTAATTTTTCATTGAAACATTTTGTGCAACATCATAATGGAGGTGCCTATTTATGGATAGACCACTTTTTGACGCTCAAGATGGATTTGAATGAAATTGTATGGCGTAATACCCTTTACTTGAGCTTGTATGTTTCGGTTGGGGTTTTTTCTGGGCCACCCGTATAAGGAGAATAATTAGGCCTAATGCACACCTAAATCAGGCATATAGCTATAGGCCTGGGTAGATCTAGGCCTCAGTAATAGTATAGGACTTTTTAACATGATGTCCCGAACAGAAAAAAAAACGTCATATGAATCACATTATTCTTAATCAAATAAAATGTGCCACACAGACTAACTAGTAACTAGACGTCAAGGCCTAAAGATGCCTTGGAGGCATTTCGGTGTGTTGATTAATTTATAATTTATACTAGATATCGACGAAAATGGAAAATGTCAACTCAGCCGAAAAAATTTCAGGTCAAGTTCAAAGTTCATCCATAATACCCCTTAGACATGTTTGTCTAGGGTGACGAGTCCAAAAATAACGTCCGTTTCGCTCTACGACGCACCGTTTGCGAGATATCAATGAAAATGAAAAGTGCCGACTCGGCAAAAAATTTCGGGTCAATGCCAGTTAATCCATAATACCCCTTAGACATGTTTGTCTAGGGCGACGAGTCCGAAAATAATGTCCGTTTCGCTGTACGACGCACTGTTTCCGAGATATCGACGAAAACGAAAAGTGCGGACTCGGCAGAAAAATTTCAGGTCAAGGCCAAAGTTCATTCATAATACCCCTTAGACATGTTTGTCTAGGGCGACGAGTCCGAAAATAACGTCCGTTTTGCTCTACAACGCACCGTTTCCGAGATATGCAGGATACCTCAAGGATGACTGGGCGAAAACTCTTTCGACCTCTAGGTCATAGGTCGTTTGACCACATGAACCCAAAATCAAAAGTTTTGGTCCTGGGTGATATAAACAAAGTCAAAAAAGGACCTCAATTTCATCCTCAAGGACCTCACGGACCTCGGATCCGGCTCAAAAACTATACAGCACATCAACATAAAAAAGAAGAAAAAGAATTCTGACAAAACCATGAAGGCATTTCTGCCGAAATGCCTTAATTGTGCTTTTGGTAGGGACCTAACTATCGTTATGTGTCGATAAGTAGGCCTAGGCAGGTTATATAGACTAGAGTTAGGAAAGGCCTATCTGTAGATCTATGCCTATTCGTGGTTCATAGTATTTGACATCAGCATGTACGGCTGCAAAACCAAGGACCGCTTGATCAGTGAGAGTCCATATCAAAGATAGAGTCTATCTGAACAATCAATTACGACTAATTTCGCTTCTCTTTGCCTGGCCGTGCGCATTGTTGTGGGAAAAATGTGGACAATTCTAGGCTATGTTTTTCCCATCTCTTTCTTTTTCTTTGAAGGAGGGGGAGGGATGATCAAATTATTTTATATCATATGTTATGAACTGTATTGGTATTCGGTTTTTCAGTAGGAGCAGATCAATACTCCAAAAAATAAGTTGAAATTGGTGAGCTATAGTAATTTCTACCTAATGGAGTTCCAGTTCTTGAACCCTTTCTAGACTTCAAAGTTTCTAAATAAATGAAAACATGTGCAATTTATCTCGATTTTCTTGACAGAAAAATAGTTTATTTCGTTTTAGACGTTTCTAGTGTCGTTAAACATGCCGAAAGTACGAGCAGAGAAGAAGAGTAGACAACACCAAGCTGTACAAAAACAAGGTAGGCCTACCAGCCTACACTGTACTGTATAGAGCCACAGACAGGCGTGTCTCATCAGTAGGGAGCACTAGCCTAGGGTCAGCAGACTCAGCACAAGTACAGATTACGTAACTCGAGTACTCGGGTGTTGTGACTTGATTTGTAACCGAGTACTCGTATCAAATTACCACTGTAGATCACATTGGCGAAAATTTTGAAATAGATCATCATTTCATTATGTATTGCACTGACTGGGGCTGCCACTACACTGCTGAATCAATGAGCGGAGGTACTAGTATTCAGAAGGTAAAATCTTACGTTGCCAAGCAGTTGGAGTACAGGTGATAAGGCCGCCAAAGTGATCAGGCCGCCATTGAAAACTACAGGTTAAGTGATGGATGATGAGTGTTATGACACTCATGCATACGGGTATGATAATATGCGGCCTGATCGCTTTGGCGGCCTTATCGCATGGTAACCAAGCAGTTTAGAATTAAATATCGGGATAAAATCAGTAAATTACTGAACAGCGGAAGTTGCTTTCCTTTTCAGATGGGCGCGTACATCAAATTTTGATCTTTTCTCTTGTTTCGTTCAACAAGTACTCGGTTAATAAATTTAAAACTCAGTACTTGCTGTAACTCGACTTGTTGACGAGTACTCGAGTACTTGCACTGTTCCTACTACGGCAGCCTAGTAGGACCATATGTCAAGTTAACTATTCAAGATGTCAAGTGGAATAATCAAGATGACAAATTGAATATTCAACATGATGCAACTTGAATATTCAAGATAATCAGTGAATATTCATGATATTAAGTTGAATATTCAAGATATAGCAAGTTGAATATTCCAGATATATTAACAAGTTGAATATTCCAGATATATTAACAAGTTGAATATTCAAGAAAACAACTTGAATATTCAAGAAGTTGTAACTGGTATGTTCAGGATGACTCCAGATGAAAAGGTGATCATTCAAGATGAAAAATTTTGAAACTCGTGATGTCAAACTGGAAGTCAATAACATAGGACCAATGGTCCTGCAGCATACCAGTGATTACTTGATACATTTTAGCAATTGTACACTTACATACATATATAATGTATTCTTATGCTTTTATAAAAGTAGCACTTGAATATTCAACATGATAACTTGAATATAACTTTCAAATGGGGAGCAGCCAAAGTCTGGAGTGGAAATCAGGCAAATATTCTATTGAATTAGAAGATCTAATAAAATCTGGGATATTTAACAACTTATCATATGCATTCATCGATACAAATTCCAGGTATCAGCTTCCGGACTGAGATTGGACAACACATTCTTAAGAATCCCATGATAGTGACCAGCATGGTGGAAAAGGTAAACCTGGGCTCATCTTTTGAATATCAGGGTCAATTTACCCACAACATTCATTAGCAAATAGTTTAATACATGTATTTCAATGGAATTTTCCTGGTGCCATACAGTCAGCACTGAGACCAACAGACATTGTTCTGGAAATTGGACCTGGGACAGGAAACATGACGGTCAAGATGCTGGAGAAAGTCAAAAGGGTACAGAATTATTCTTTTTTCCTGTCATCATGGTCATAGTACCAATAGCAATCTGTATCGGTACTCGGTAGATGTTTTCTACACATATAGACTCTCTATATACATGTATGGTTCATGAAGTGTACTTGATATCTGCTGACAGGTGGTTGCATGTGAGTTAGACCCGCGTATGGTGGCTGAACTACAGAAACGAGTCCTTGGCACGTATGTAATCTATACCTCAATCAATGTGATGTAAAGTGTCAGACCTACAGGTGTACAATTCCTCAGACATACACTGTTTATGTACCAGGCCGTTACAAAGCAAGCTACAGGTGATGGTTGGAGATGTCCTCAAGACTGATCTGCCGTTCTTCGATGTCTGTGTCGCAAATCTTCCATATCAGGTATGGTATGTGGCAGACAAACCAATGCATCATAGATTTATGCCACATTGTCGAAGTCACAAGCTATATACGAGCCAGTCTTCCTGCAATCACAGAGTTGATGAGTTATTCAAATTAGTTTTACTTATTACCATTATGTACTTTGTTTCACAGATTTCCTCGCCTATTGTTTTCAAGCTGTTGCTCCACAGACCATTTTTCAGGTAAGTTATTCTGTAACCAGTGAAATGATATAATAGGTACTAACAGGAAATAAAACTAATAGGAAATCTCAATACAAAGTAATATCTGCCCTGTTACTGTCATGATACATTGATATATATAACAGTGGAAGTTGTTCCCCAGGAGGTGTGCAGTGTTGATGTTCCAGCACGAGTTCTCTCAGCGACTAGTGGCTAAGCCAGGAGATAAGTTGTACTGTCATGATACGTTGATCATGTTGATATATAACAGTGGAAGTTGTTCCCTGGCAGGTGTGCTGTGTTGATGTTCCAGCACGAGTTCTCTCAGCGGCTAGTGGCTAAGCCAGGAGACAAGTTGTACTGTCATGATACGTTGATATATAACACTGGAAGTTGTTCCATGGCAGGTGTGCTGTGTTGATGTTCCAGGACGAGTTCTCTCAGCGACTTGTGGCTAAGCCAGGAGACAAGTTGTACTGTCATGATACGCTGATATATAACAGTGGAAGTTGTTCCCTGGCAGGTGTGCAGTGTTGATGTTCCAGCACGAGTTCTCTCAGCGGCTAGTGGCTAAGCCAGGAGACAAGTTTTAATGTCATTCCCGGCCCCTCAGGGCCGGGTATATGTGATTGTCGTTGACCTCACCCTATGTATCTCCTGTCTTCCGACTCTCTCGGACGACTCTCTTAGATTCAGCATACATTGGTGTTGGTTTCGCGAATTTGCAATAAAAGCCGATAAATTCCGCTAAACTGATTTAAGAACACTGCTAATATCACTGTACTAACAATAAGAATTTGAATGACAATGAGAAGTGCTGTTTGAAATTAGTTTTCGGCTGGTATTCGCAAGTGCAATTACCGATTCTCCTGCCGGTTATTTTGGAACTTCTCATATTTGAACCGCCCCAGATATAATCGCTGCGTTATATAACTACGCCAACAAGTAATCACTAAGAATATGTTGTATTGCAGCGACAGACAGTGATACATTAGGTGTAAGCATTTCAGAGAATAGTTTAGAATTATCTTTTCAAATTATTACAGTTGCATTAGGCCTGTTAGGCCATTTTTTGTGGGGCGATCAAGCGTGTAGCATAACAAAACTGAAGCATGAGAAATTTTGTTGCTTCACAAGCGCGATCGCCTTTAATAGCCAAGACCGCCATAACGAAGCCGTGACGAATCCTTGCTTTCGACCACGGGTACTTAAAAACCCGGCAATAGGTATAACCTTTATTCCAGTTTTATATGAGCCCTGCTATGGAATTTTGTACATATGCCTAGGGCCTGTGCAGGAACGGTTAGACATCTATCCATTGTAATACGGCTGTACACATACACTTTAGGCCTATATTCATCAAATCCTGCCGCCTCTATGTGAATATTTAAACCTATGGTGATGTTTTGGGGCATATTGGGAATGTGAGATTTTAAACTAGAAGATAGTTTCCAGATTCTTGGGCGACTTATGGAGCAGGAATTTAGTAGGATGTTTTTAACAGAGCTGCCGACGGCTAGGTCCAAAGACTGGCACTGGCGATCTGGCAAGGATACCGTACATCTAAGTGGACTTGGGGGAGATAAGTTGGCTGAGGGTGTACACGATTTCCTGTTTCATTTACTTTGATGTGACTGATTGTGTGACTTTTTATATGAACTGTACAACTATTGTTGTGAGTTATTCATATATATGTGTTGATTGTGTATTGAATTCAGTTTTGTGAGTCCATGGGAAACACGTACACATAAAAGGGCCGGGTTTTTTTCTGCCATGTGTTCTAAAACATGGCGTTATACTTGTGATACAATGATATATAACAGTGGAAGTTGTTCCCTGGCAGGTGTGCAGTGTTGATGTTCCAGCATGAGTTTGCTCAGCGGCTAGTGGCTAAGCCAGGAGATAAGTTGTACTGTCATGATACGTTGATATATAATAGTGGAAGTTGTTCCCTGGCAGGTGTGCAGTGTTGATGTTCCAGCATGAGTTTGCTCAGCGGCTAGTGGCTAAGCCAGGAGACAAGTTGTACTGTCGCCTCTCCATCAATACCCAGCTCTTGGCACGTGTCGACCACCTCATGAAGGTGAGCCGTGTGCACAAACAATGGGAAAATGAGTGTGGTCCCTCTCTGTGAAGTTGTTCTTGTGACTAGAGCCACTTTATTACTGTATTACAGGTTGGCAAGAACAACTTCCGACCCCCTCCGAAAGTGGAGTCGAGCGTGGTTCGAATAGAGCCAAAGAACCCACCACCCCCAATCAACTTCCAGGTGAGCAATATTGTCAGTGTAGTGTAATATACAGTAGGCTTAGAATCATCAGAAAACCATGAGAGATTTCTGGTAACACTTGTGTTAGACACAACCTGTCTGTAGATGCCACAATCTAAGATAACAGGAGAGACCCCTTTCCAATGTCAGTAAAGGTGATTTAAATGTACCGGTACACAGAGATCACTGTACATACAATGGTTTACTTTAATCTGTGCGGTGGGGGTCAAAATCGTCATATTTTAAGGATTTCTTTCACGCAGGAGTGGGATGGCCTGGTGAGAATTTGTTTCGCTCGTAAAAACAAAACCATAGGTGCTGCATTCAGGTAAAAACTAGTAAAAGAACTCTGGAGTTCTGGAGTATAGATTTTCTTCAATATGTTTCGTTTTATATTCATTCATGGACATTTGCCAATGGAAATGTCCATGACCTTACATATCAAATCAGACTTACAAATTTTATTATTTTCCTTTCAGACAAAGCAAGATCCTTGAAATGTTAGAGAAAAACTACAAAATCCACTGTTCACTTCACAGTGTGGTAAGTCTGTGAAAAACTATCAAGGTACATTGTATGTTATTCTACAACACCTGTTTGCTTATATGATGAATATAACAAACTAAATCCCCCCCCCCTCCCCCCTTCCCCAGCCCGTGGCGTCAGACTTCTGCATGAAGATGAAGGTGGAGCAGATCTTGGACAAGAACGGATACGAGAAGAAACGAGCACGCACTATGGATATGGACGACTTTCTAGGGTTAGTCACGGAGTCTGGCAGATATATCCAGTGTCGCCGGCATCACCAAATCCGTTGTTCAAAAAATTATATTTCCAAGCAATTCATGTTATTAAGGTGTTTTTCCCCTCTGCCATTTGATTTCCGGATGATAGCTTTATTTAGCCTGTATGTACATAAAATTGCCATATTTTACCAATGGTGTGAAATAATAGAGAGTTCCAGATGCATGTTTACTTGGGCGTGGAATCTACGTGAATATTTAAAAAACGTTATGACGTCATGATTTTGGGGTTCCCCAAGACAACAACTTCACTATAAAGCTTATGAAATGAAAAAAAAGGTCAAACATGACATTCTAAAAATGGCTATTCTCACGTAAGTTTCCCACGGACGTAGGTATATCTGGAACTCTGGATTGATATCTTGTATTACTTGTTGAGACTTGAGCACTGTATGTAAGTAGGTGTTGTTTGTGTGTGAAGCTAATATACACTTCTTTCCAGAACGAATAAAGTTATAAAAAATAAAAAAATAAAAAAAATAATAAAATAAAAAATAATAATAAAAAATTAAAAAATATGTGGAAGAACCATATGGTTTTTGAGCCAGCTCTGGGGTCCGTGAAACAAAAGCAATGTTGATTTCTGGATGATAACTCAATGAGTATTCGGGCAATGGTTGCCTTGTTTTGCATGGGGGTTCATATACCACCTGGGGAAAACCCTGTTGATTTTTGGATCAATCCATCAATCGACTTTTGACCTATAGCTGGAAAATTACTGATTCATCCTTAAGGCTTCCTGCATACCTCGGAAACGGTGCGTCGGAGAGCAAAATGAAAGTTTTTTTTTAGCTCATCGCCTTAGACTAACATGTCTGAAATTTGTTTGCTGATTTTTTGTATTTTCGGTTGATATCTTGGAAATGCTGTATTATCAGATTATAGAGCAAAACAAGCATTTTTTCCCGATTCGTCACATTAGACAAACAAGTCTTAAGGTATTAGGGACCTAATTTTTCTTTAATCTTATCGTTCAGGCCAGAACTTTGACCATTATAGGGGTCTTAAGTATAGCTTTGCCCTAGATCAAAATGTTTTGTTGAGTCAGTTGGTTATGTTTACACCGAAATGCCTCCAAGGCATCTTTAGGCCTTGGCGTCAGATTTTTCCTTGATTTGTCAGAGCTAGTGTGAAGCATTACTTGATTACCCACTAAACTGTTCTCTATCCATATACCCCTGTTTTCCAGATTGTTACATTGTATGAATGCAGACGGTATCCACTTCGCGTAGGCCAGGAGCCTGGGAGCAGATCATTTAAGGACTATTACATGTTTTGGAGTGAGAGAAAGTCTCACTGATGCTGACAATATTGTTAACATGCTTCAAACAGCAGTATTTTGTATAAAAATACAAACCATCTGGAGATACAAATTCAATAGAAATATGAAAGTGGTAACATACGATATCAATATTCATCCTTTGCATAAATTCCAATTTCATAATTTGGAACTAATGTAAAGTCATTTGAGGAAAACATCATTGTCATTTTCTGTTTTAGTTTATGAGTTTCTATCTTCCCTGAGAAATGGGAGAAGTATTGATGGGGACAGTGGGAAAATGCCCGAACTCCTTTATTCTTGTGGCACATAACCTACCCATGTGATAACTAGGAATCACACACAAGTTGTCATTTGAAATGAGTCACTGATCTATAAACATGATAAACCTACATATCGGAATGAAAATACACGTAGGGTAGTATCAAATGACAGATTCTCTGTGTAATAAACGGGTCTATCACAACACAATTTCTCGCACTCTGCATGCATTGTCCCATGTTGAGAACAGTGCCGGGAAAAACCCATTTGGCACTCTGTGGTTGTCAAGCAAAACGTCATGAAAAAGACAGAAAACGTTATCATTGCAAAAACTACGTAACTACATGTAAGGTAAACACCAGCAAAATGGAGCTTGTTTTGGTCTGAAATGTGTTGATTTTCTCAATATTTCCGGTTTTTTGGACAGCTAGATACGATGTTAGTACTCAAATCGTGCGAGAAAATGCATATGGCATGTGTTTTTCCCAACACTTGTGTCGCCATCCCGGCCTCTCCTCTACTGCGCTCAAAACAATGCCATATGCATAGAAATTAGTCTCCAGTTTGTGTGTTGAATGATTTTGTGTGTAATCCATGATCATTTGTACATAAATCACCCATTCATCGTGTGTATCTGAATAAATTCCTTCATGATAATAAAGGGAGTCAATTTATTTCAATCAATGCAGAATCACAAACAACGTTATATTCTCTGGGAAACCATGAGTTTATCCAACTCGAGAGTAAATAATTTCTTTCCTATAGTGTAAACTGGAGCCATCAATTGCAAGACCATAACATCATAATCATCATGTCTATTGGTAATTCTGTTGTCACTGTCAGAAGTTTGATCTTAAAAGTTGGTCACTTTCACAAAAACGACTCCTTTTCACATTTTTTATTCACCATGATTGTTGTGAAACGTCCATGATTCTGACAATAACTCGCACAAGATGAAAAGTTGAAAACATACATAATTGATTACACTGTACAATAGATAAATCAACATCATGACTTGTGCTTCGTCAGGTAACTCTCTGTAAACTTGGAGCCTGTAACCATCAGAATGAAGGTAGGTGTGCCACCATGGACGACAAACCTGCGACAAAATTCATTCATCAATCAAGTTTTCTGACGAATAATCAGTCTGAAACGAAGCAGGCATATAACCAAATTAAATGTATTATGTTAAACATGAACCACCAACCGGGGATGTCGAAGTGTATCCTTCAGAGTCTCGTTCTTGTCAACAGCTTGAATCTTGTCATTTGCTTCATCATGGAAATAAATCTGCCCAACACATCATCGGTACTAATGTGACATGTGCTATAAATTAAATATCTATTAAAAGCATATCGAGTTATTGACATGTTAAATTTGTTAGATGGAGTTCTTGACTTACATCTATTCTCTCGGGCGTGTACTTTTTGTCCAGATCCCAAGGAGCTGGCTCCACCTGGTGGCCAAACATGGCATCCAAGTGATCCACAAACCTGAAAACATGGTGAGAGAATAGTACAAACATTGAGTTGAACAGCTCGTATACATTATACAGTAACACCTATTACCGTATCTTGCTGATAAAGCATTAACATGCATGTACACACTGCCTACACAAGATTGGCAGTGACAGGACATACCGAGAGTTTTCGTTGAAAGCTCTGATGAAGTCCGTCTGTCCGTGTTCAGGGTATACAAGCAACACGGGCCAGTTGAGTTGATTGCTGTCATCCACATGAACTTTAGCGCCACTTGGGTGGGGCGTGTCTAGACTCCCTGACACCTGCACCCCTCGGGCCTATTACCATAGCAACACCAACATGTCACAATTATCATGGCAAGCTCAGTACAGTAATTCAGACTGTGCAAGTTTATCAAGTCCCCAAACCAATCATGCTACATGTACCTGTATGACTTGTAACAATGTGTCCTCAACCTGCTGCTGCTTCCGTTCTCTCGCCTTATCCTTCCTCTTGTCTCTCTCGTCTTCTCGCTGTAAAGCAACATGAAAACTAGATGTCCAGGCCTAAAGAAAGCTTCTGGATTGAAGCTATATCCATACTAGAAATGACCTCGAAATTCAAGAGTGAAAATTGATTTGTTGTATGTGAAGATTTGTGAGAAGCAATAAATGAATACATATAAAAAAAAATAAAAAAAAAAGACCTCGAAATTCAACTATCATGCCCCTAAACATGTTTGTCTGGGATGATGAGTATGAAACAATGTCCGATCTGCTCTATGATGTACCGTTTCTGAGATATGGTCAAAAGCATCTTGGTCAGCAACAAATTTCTGGGGCCGAGGCCAAGTGGATCCAAAGCGATATGTTTGTCTGCTGTGACAAGTTAGATGGTCATTTGATGACTTGACCTCACAGTCAATAGAATTTCTATCTGAAGCTATATAAATCTTTGTCAGAAGTCTCACAGCTGTGATAGAAGTCCATCGAGGTATCGTCCCGGACACATTTGAACCAACAAATAAATTTTGTTTTATTCTGACAAAACAATATTAAAGAAATTTTGTGCTGAAATGCTGATATGATAGAACATCCACACTCTTGTACCTGTTGTGTATACTCAGCATACCTAATTCAACATAATACTGTAAACCGCTTGATTTTACATGGCAATGATATTTGCGATTTTCAGGTTTTTAGGGCAAGTTCCACCATCCACCTTCAGTGCATTTCTGAATGCTCCTAACAGAAACTGCAATATTTAACTGCTGCAAACATGTATTATCCTGTGCCAGCTCAAACACAGGCAAAATTGAACGGCTTTATTGTATCAGGTACAAATTTACCTTGAGTTTTTCAGCCTTCGCTCTCAGTTCCAAAGTTTTTGTATCTGCTGAGTCAAACTGTTGCAAGATTGAGGAATTTTTCTACATATGTAGTGAAAAATTTTCAACTTGCAAACATAGAAAATAAAGTTCGATAAAATATATTTGATGGTCATCAGTCAAATTGATTTTATATTTATCAAATCATTCCACTGAGCAGGATACTAGTAAAGAATCGTCACACCATTTGATGGCTGTGTCAAACATCTTCAACTCCACACAGCACTGGGCACCTGACAACGAAACACACTCAATAATAGGAAATTTCTCATCTTTAAGTTTACAGGCAGTAAACAAAAAAATCACGATATCAATCATGCAGGATACATGTTAGTTAAATATTCCGTAAATTTACCAACCTTTGAATATTGCCTTCATATGGTCTGGTTTGAACTTTCTCGCCAATATTGTGTCATTGAAAGCCGACCTATTGTTCCCTGGGTGAATAATCATGATTGAGTACAGTAAGTTCACAAGTAGCAATTTAAAAGTATTTGTAAACGATGAAATTGAAGGTGTACCAAGATGAAATTGTGCTGCAGCACGGTTGCTGTACAGGATGGCATTTAGTTCTCTGTTGTCAGGTTTCTCTCGGATGCCTTGTGTGTAACTGTCACACGCCCACCGATACTTCTTCATCTTGAAATTGTGATTGCCATCGTCTTTGTAGTTCTCGGCATTGTCTGTTAAAAGATTCATGATACCTCAAGTTCAATTCATGGTGAAGTCAATATTGATCTGGTTTAAAGGAATACTGCAGAGAATATGATGCAAAAAACAATCAATTCGAGTCTTGATACTATTGATATGAATGTAATGGTGAGTATGATGCCTGGATCACATGAAGAATCATCCTTACAGTTTGCAGAGTCAGACTCGTACTTCAGCTTCTGAAGACCTTCTAAGGCAGGGGACATCTCTGCACTTGGGTCAAACTCTGTCATGAATGCTGGATGACTTTTCAACTCCTACAAAGTACGAGAATCCTACCATGAAAACATCATTATTTTCTGTTACACCCCTGTACTCCAATTACAGTCAAAATCAACTTAGTTTTGAGTTTACACACACTTACTGCCACCAGCTCATCCAAAGTCTGTTCCTTCTGTGGGCCTTCTGCCTCTCTCTGGATCTGACGAGCTTTAGTTCTGTCTTTGATGAAGGCATCAAGGTCACTGTCCATTTTTTCTATCAGCTTCCGTCTTTCCTCATCACTCATTTTACCTCCAGGAGATTTGTGAGCACCTTTCTGACTTTCATCACCCATGTCTCTTTATTAACCTGTACACAGAGGTTGAAAATGTTTCCGCAATTAAAAGTACAGTGAAGCAAATATATATTTAAACCATGTACATATATTTCAATTTGATCCAACTACCACGTGTGAACCACAACACTTGAAACCTTCATTTATGTGATGTTAATCATCGTGTGACTGATATTACATAACTGTTCATGAATGAATCTAAAAGCGAAAGCATACATAGATCTACCCAGTATCTTCGATCTGCCTTGTTTTCAGGGCTACCTGCTATGCAGACCCAGAAATTGCTGTTCTCTGCATGTTCTCTGTATCACTAAACTACAAACAAAAACTGAACTGGTTATAAAAATCCGAGTACAGCTATAGGCAGAATTAGGGGTATCGGGTCACAATGCTGCAGATCTATCTTTGATCGATCTATTGGGTGTCAATGAGGTTCCTGTTTGCCACCAGGATCGCCACCATGTAATTCGGGTATACCGTAGATAAATCATAGAAACAGTACTGTGCCATATAATACAAAAACGTAATAATGTTGCATCTAAATTTTGTCATGTTTGTTTTTGCATAATGCAGACAATGAACATGACGTTTTTTTAGCACTTTTTGGGCATAATGGACTGTTTCATAGCCCCAAAAGCACATGGCATCAGCAGGTACCCCATTGCTCAGTGGTAGAGCGTTCGCCTCACGAACGACTGGTCCCAGATTCGATCCCAGGTCTCATTCATTGGTCAAATTCACTGGTGAATTTAGCATCTGATATGTTGTCCTTCAGCCTGGAGGGGACATTAAACTTGGTGCTTGGTGAGGATTATGGTTGCTGCACCGGTGTTCTCAATGGTGGTGTACCCCATCTGCTTAAGGCCGCAATACTGCCAAATGCCAATACACGATGCAGTGCACACACCACACATAAATGTGAAAAGACAATTCGGACGGCGTGTAATCGTCAAAGTCAGTGTGCACATGTTTTATTATCTTGTATTAGATGTGTTGCACCAAGATTTAGTTTTGAAGAAAATATTGCATACATTCGAAGGCAGCTGCTTTAAAGTTGGAATCAATTTTAAAATCAGGCAAATTTCATAAATTTAGCATTCTTGTTTGTCACGCAAACTTGAAAGTACATCTGGAGATAGTCGGGAATATATAGGAAATATGCACAGTTCGACAACAGATACTTAGAAAATTGACGTTAATCGTGCATGAAAACAGTGGATAGAGAATGATTGGTCTGCCTATATTGCTGGTAGCCGACGTTGCTCCATCTTGAACTTGTCTATATAGGGGTTAACAGTACAAGATAGACAAGTTCAAGAGGGAGCAACGTCAGCTATATTGCCGGTTGCCACAGTATCTAGACAAATACCAATAACGTCATGAGACTGTGTGTAGAAATCACCCGCAATGCGGGCCGCTTTGAGGAAAAAATTGATGCGAGATTGACTGGCCCGAGTTTAAGTCTTGATTTGGCAACTCAATATAGGCACGTAATACATATTTTAAGACCCAAATCCGTACGATTTCTCATTCTATAGACAAAACAATGCTACTGCAGAATAAATACATTTGACAACTGTGGGGGTGGTAAATTTGGGTACACAAATAAACTTATCTTTTTTTCTGGAGTAGTCGGTGTTTGGTGCATTACATTCCCCCTTTCAACTAAATATACTGGTCCAACACCTAATAATGACAGGAACGTCCCAGGTTTTTGGTGCAGCGTTGGACGCGCCTGAAGCTCAGAAATTTATTTGTTCTTTCAAATGAGATAATCTTGCAGACAATATACACTTGCAGAAGACTTCATTTTGTCAACTTCATTAGATGTCGATTTTTAATGATATAGATCTAATTATTTAGTTATAAATTTTATTGGGATATTGGTCCAATACCACGTACCTAAATTTACCAACCCCTGGTCCTCAAATTTGGGTACTGTTGGTATGGTATGGTAGCCAGCAAGTTTGACAACAGTCCCCAAATTGGCCCCTTTCCCCATCTGTGTCATGCGATGTCATGAGTGGTGAGCGATAATAAGAGGAATTTTATTCAAATGGCACACCGATTGAACAAGTACATCTTCAAACAGGTGAGAAGAGTCTGAACATATGGAGCATGCATCAAAATTGTGAAACATTCCAGTTATCGAGTAGGATAAATTATATATGTTTTCCTGTTAACAAACCTGTTAGCAATTCTTCAATAAACAAAACACGTTGTATTGACATTCGTTGTTTCGGGAACAGTCACGAGATGGCGCTCCTGATTGAGCAGGTGCGTAGCTAACATAGAGCGACTCCTAATCACGCGAACGCATCACGATTACCTTGGGCGCTTTTGAAGTCTGCGTCAATCAATTGTGAGCCCTTGGTTTTTGTGAAAAGTTCTCAAGATAAATTTCAAAATTTTACAAATTATATTAGCCCCAGTATTGACCAATATTTACAGTCTATCGACTGTTACAATCGATAGACTGTAAATATTGGCCAAAAATGAAGCAGACTCCAGGTATATTCTGAAATATCATCTCCGTAACAGGCTTTCCAATGTTCAGGAGTGTTATCTCCAAGATTTCTCATCTTTATTAGAAACATTCGTATTGACTCGGGAGACATTTTAGAAATTGGTTTGTCACCAACAAATATTCTTAGTATTATTTCTCTCAGAAAACACCGACTCTGATAATACTAAATTGTTCCTTATGGCATTATATACCACATTATATTCCAACCGAGTACTTCCGTTGTCGCCTAATTCAGGAGGCAACAGATTCATAACTAATTATATCACCGTTCATTACAACATCCGAGACATATAAAATGTCATGTTTTATCCATCTCTCGAAATACATTATGCTTGTATGTCACAAATCTGTTATTCCATATACTCTGGGAACTATTTACAATTGAATGTGATGGATTTAAATCTCTGCAAGAAAACCATTTTTCTAACAAAGATTAGTAGAAACTGGGAAAATACCCATATATACCTTTAAATGATGTGAATTTGACATTCATTTTGAATACAAAATAATTCGCACCAAACTTGCAAAAATATCTACACGGCAGAATTCGCCAAGCTCCATTCCTATGTTGTTGCAGTAGCGATATCCATTTGAATGCTAAGGTCGTGTTTTTTTTATTTGTTTCCTGTCAGCCGGCGGGTGAAAATAGCAATTATTTTGAGGAAAAAACACAAACCTTTTTGTCTTTTTTCCCCCTCAAAAATGATGTTTTTCTAACCCCAAACTCACAGAACTTCGTGAAGGATAGTAAATGGTTTCCGTTTTGCTGTTTCCCTCCCTGTTATTATCAATAAAGTATTTAATAGCTTAGCAAATGGTCAAATGCCATTTATTTTACATTTTTGGCATGAGTTACTTTGTGAAAAAGATGGTATCATGATGATCAACGTCTGTGGTTTTTTTTTCCTGGCTGGCGGGTATTTTTCGAAAAAAAAGTTGACGGGAAACAAAGAAAAAACACAACATGGCCTAATGTACGTTGGATGTCAAACACATTGATCATATTCAATCCGCCCTCCGATATTGGGAACATCGTAACGTGCCTTTTCACATGTTCAACAGAGTGTTTCAATATGTCAGACTCTTTATAATAATTCTTGGTACACCATATATACCTGAGAAAAAAATGCATTCATCCTTTTGAGCACCCTGTCAAGCATTATAGTGCCTTGCATCATGTACAGGAATTGAGATAGCAGGTAGATTTTAACAACCGTAATTTTGCCATATATGGACCGATGGCGGCCCAGCCATAACTTAATTATATTTTCAAACAAAGCGTTTTGTCAAGTTTTCATCAATATCATTTACCGCACAGTCGTTTTGAAAAATAACACCCAACATTTTCATGCGATTGTTCGGATATATGTTCCATATGAGATTCCCAATTTCTTTCCTTTTATATTTCCAGCATCCTACCCAAATGGCTTCAGTCTTGTTGCGATTTAAATTCAGGCTATAGAATGATGAAAAACGCTGTACTATATCTAGTAAATTATGTATAGACAGTTCATCGCCTAAGAATAATGTGGTATCATCCGCATATTGAGCTATTTTTATAAAAGACTCCTGATTTAACTATTTCCTCAAGTGAATACCATTTATCAATGAAGATTGGCGTATTTTGCACGACAGTACCTCACACGCTATCACAAAGCACAAGGGTGAAATTGGACATCCTTGTCGTATCCCACACTCTAAAGGAAAATAACTAGATTTGTATCCATTATATAACATACAGCTGATGGTTTCTGATTTTATCACCGACATCCATCGCAAGAAAGAAGGTCCAAACCCAAAAATGTCCAATGACCGTAATAAAAACTTCTTCGAAATAGAGTCAAACGCCTTGGAATAATTTAAGGAAATGATAGAACCAGGAATACCTTTGGTATTACATGGTAGTGACACCACGGGTATAGCGTGAACGTGCTTGCAGATTAATAAGACAATTCGGTGACACTCCAGTAATGGGGTATACCTCTTTAACTTTATATTGAGCGAAAGCTGCATGCCGTTCTCTACGAAAAAAGTGTGGAAGGCCTGGTAAATTTATTTTTATCACTGCTTTCGGTTTGCTCATAATTGTGTGAACCACAAGTAGATGGGCTTTCGTTACTTTGTATACAATCTTTATCCTGCTGTAGTGATTAAATTAACGTCATTGACCGCCAGTGCGGTAGCAATAGCTAATGACTTATTTTAATTACTGTATGTGATTGCGCAATCCCCCGGGATGGCCTATTTTTAGGCCACCCGAATACATGGCATGATCGGAGTCACCGGGGGGAGATGTGTGTATATGCATAAGCCTACAGTGAAGACGTACTAGTAATTCGTTTGTTGGCCTGTATCGATCGATGCTAAGAATAAACATTTCCACGGAGACATGTCATACTGCTGCGCCTGCAGAATAGCTGCCAGCTTTAATGCTGTATAAACGATGTAGCCAGCGCTCATTGGTCATTCAAACACTCGGCACTGGTTGAGGCAGATCTCCGGGTCTCCGGCAGTGATTCGGGTTCCGAGGAATCCGACTCCAGCAGCGAATCCGAGAGTGTGATTAGCAGGTTGGACCTCACTGCAGAAGGTGACTTAGCTACCGCTGGTGCCGAGAAGCTTCTCGATCCGTCTTCTTTTCCACGTTAGGAGGAGTTGATGGACTGTAGTGAACGGGGTCTCATTGGTTTGGAGCTGGAAATCCATCTGAGTGAGAAGATGCCCCCATCTTTCCCTCTGGATGAGGATTCTCATAGTCGTAGTCGTAGTGGCCGTAGTCGTCCGGACACCGTACCCGGCGAGATCCCTTCAAGTTCCACAGCAGTGGGATCGGGTCCGTCTGCTAAGGGCGAATCTGCGAGCTGGTCAGACGAGTAGATGCAGAATTGGTCGTGTCCCAGCCTGGTTCAGAGCTGCAGTCGTCCGGCCCGGACAAGTCTGTGAGTTCGGAGGAGGGGTTCATAAAATCCCCCATCTCCAACCGGACTTGTGCCAGGGCCAAGAAGCTTGTCCAGAAGCAGTGGGAGGCCCAGCAACAACTGGATGCCTCTAACCACGGGCAACCTGAGTCCATATCCGGTGCGGGTACGGACTGATCCGCTAAGAAGAAGAGGAAGCGCTGGAAACGCTCTAAGACTTCTCGTGGTCTCGTGGGAACGGACTTCTCCCCCTGGGTCCGGACCAGAGTCCGGAGGTTCCAAGGCCCCTGCACCTTTGCGGGGTGGCGCTGGAGGGTCCTCCACCTGGTCTGGAGGTACTAAGGCGCCAAATCCTTTGGGAAGTGGTGCGAGCAGTACCTCCGCAGGGCCTGGCCAGGGTAAGGGAGGTCCCCGTAATAGGTCACTCATCTAGGCACCAAAAGCTGTCCGGAGCTGCCGAATGCAGATCCTCACCAGTAGACACGGTCCCCCGGATGCAGGCCCAGGACGACGGATAGGAGGACTTGTCTGATGGCGCATTGCTGGCCGGCTGGCAAAGCTCCTGTGACAAGAAGCAGAAAGAAACCGAACGCGCTAAGAGTGCACCTGCCGGTGCCCCAGGCTATTAGTAGTCTGGGGTCCTCCGGGGTGCGGCGCTGGCGCTGGAGCGGCAGAGTACCTTGCTGTGGAGATGGACCGCTCTCTGGAACGGCTTAGCCAGTAGTGAGCTGAAGCCTCACGTGTCGCCTGCCATCTTGCACACGACCAGGGCCTCATGGAAGGCACCCAGCGTAGGCTGGAGAGCTACTAGACCCTGGCAGCAACTCGTGAGTGGCAGGCTTTCAAAGAAAGGAAAGCCACAGCGCACCCGAGATACGGTAGACATGTTCGCGGCCATAGCAGAACTTGGCGTGGCAGGTCTTCCAGTCTCCATCGTTACTGCTTTGCCAGGGCCCGGCATGCAGGGTTCACGGTTCAAGCCCATGCAACCGCCGCCCGGTCTCCCATGTCCGCCCGCGCAGCCAGAGTTCGCCCCGCTCCGGAGTGTTGGGATCTGCCGTCCCCGGACAAGAAGGATGGCATGGACGAGCAGTCGATGGAGGAGTCAGACTAGTGTAGCCTCATCGCTGCACTGCCACTTTTGATCACTCGGTGTGCCGTTTTGCGAAATTTCTAAATTTAAAGTCTAATTGTAAAGATATTCCAAAGACTCGGCACACCGTACCTTTCGGCAGGTGACCTTCCAAGGTCATCATCCTTTTTGGACTACCTCGGTGAAAATTTTAACTTGTTTACTAGGTTTATTCCAAATTGTAGAGCACGTTAGAGTACAATTTGTAAGTCCGGGGGTCGATCCCCAAAACGGACCCTTAAGGTCTGAGTCATTTTAGTTGGAAATCAAGGAGCATCGGTAGCTTAACTGGTAAAGCAGTCGCCATGTAAGCGGATTCTCCCGGTCGTGTCAACCCGATTTTTCACTGAAAATTTCTCCATCTGGAACATACAGTGGCTCATTACCACCAGTTACGTTCGTGCATTTCTAAACGAATCTATAATTACCACCTCATAATATTCATCGAGTTCATAATATCCATCCCATCTATATTTACCACCTCATAATTTTCACCCCGTTTATAATTTCCACCCTCAGAATTATCAATGCGTTCATAATTTCCACCTCGTCTATAATTATCACCTCATAGCATTCACTGAATTCATAATGTCCATCCCATCTATATTTACCACCTCAAAATTATCACCTCATTTATAATTTCCAGCCCGTCTATAATTGTCACTTCAGAATTATCACTGCATTTGTAATTTCCAACCCATCTATAATTATCACCTCAGAATTATCACCACGTTTATAATTTCCACTCAGTCCATAATTATCACCTCATAATTTTCACCCCGTTTATAATTTCCAATCCGTTTTGTGGCACCTAATTCAATATTAATTCTGTTCAGCCCCTAGCGTACTACACTTGCTATGGGACATATCTGGAGAATAGTTACTTGGCATCCAATTTCGGTAATTGAACACTGATTTTTCTCATGCCTAACAAAGTACATGACAAATAAAGGATGTATTATCACCATACATGGTGAAAAATATAAGTTTCATTAGCCTAGTTAACTTGCTTTACCCTTGTGACCTCATGAATACTTATTATAATAATTAATGAGGTATCAAAAATTCGCCAAAATTTCCACTAAAATGTCATATCTTCATAAATAATTGAGATATTGACATTCTGTAAAAACTATAACAATACATAAGATTTACTATATCATCTGTGAAAAATAAATATCCTGACTTTAGTTGTACATTAACATCCTAAACCCAGACAAGAACATGAGGGAGTAAATGATATTGAGCACGTGAGCGAATGAGGTGGTAATTATAGATGGGGTGGATATTATAAACGAGGTGAAAATTATGAGGTAATAATTATGAATGAGGTGGATATTATAACACGAGAGGAGAGGTCAGTGTACCAGTCTTGGAGGGTGCACCACAGATTACCTCGGACTCCATGCTTGTGCATTTTGGTGAACACAGAGGCATGCCATGTCAAGTCAAACGTTTTGGTGGCATCCAGGTGATGTACAAGGGCTGTTGTGAGTCCTTCGGCTCCGCAATTGTCTCGGTGAGGATCAAAGCTACCATGTTTGACGATGAGGAGTCTGTGAATCCTCTCTGTTGTCGAGACTGGGTGCCAGCTAGGGTGTGTTTCAGAGAGGTCATCAGAACATGCTCGAGGAGTTTTCCTGGGAGGGATGTGACAGTTATACGTCTGTACCTGTCTGGTCACTTGGCGTTCTTTCCTTCCTTTGGGATAGGATGGATGACACCTGTTTTCATAGGGCATGGGACCTTCCCACTGCTTGCATTTTTGGTGAAGAGGATGGCCAGGACAGAGGGCAGGATGGTGTCTGCATCACGGATGTGCTCTCCAGTGATACCCGAAGCATCCGCGGCTTTCCCGAGCTTGAGCTTCTTGACCGTTTCTTCCACGAGAGACACAGGGACATCAAAATGGGTGAGGCTCTGTGACTCGATGGATTCCAGGAGGAGCATCTGTAATTCTGTCGACTGGAAGTGGTCACTGTCAAAGTTGGGGTTCTCTTTTGGGGATGCCAGGTCTTCAGGGTAGTTAGCCTAGGAGGCGGGGATGTCGCCTAGGACTTCGTTTGCCTCAAAGGCGATGTCATCTGGTGCTTTGAGAGAACGGCCTCGTTGGAGTTTTACCAGGAAGTGGAACAGTTTCTGGTCAGTGTTGTTGGCTTCCATGATCTTCTGTATGTTGCTGTTTCGGATTTTTGCGCAAGCCATTCTCTGCTCTGACCTGAGCTGCCTTCATGTTTCGGTAGGACTCTGGTTTGGATCTGTGGGGGCACCGTCTGTTTTTCACTGGTGGTGGGCTGTCTTGCTCTTGATTTCAGTGCAATTGCAGGGGACCAGGCGCTCTTGCGGTTGGGGGGGGGGGGGGGGGGCTTACTCGGTTGAGTAGTTTCCTGTGCAGAGGAGAGGAGGATGGAGTTTCACTCTCTCTAGTATCGTGTCCAGGGGAAAGTCATGACAGGCTTAGAGGAGTACTGCAAGTTTATCTCTGGTCAACGCTTCATAGGCAGCAAGGTCTGTTTTTGATATGGTAGGCCTAGTTGGTCTATTAGCTGGTGCACTGGTTTCAGGCGGGCCGCTATGGGGAGGTCTCACGTCAAGCTGTGCCAGTACTGGGTCATGTGGGCTGGTGTTAGTGGGGTCTCGTGATTCCACTTGAGTGTGGAAGACAACCTGTTCTTGCCAGTTTAGCTGCATGATGTAGTCAATCTGGGATGTCGACTCTGAAGAGTGGTGTCAGTGTCTATGTTGAGCTTGGATGCATACAAGCTGGACTCATTCGCAGAATTTCTTGAGGACACCATCTCTCTTTGTTGGCTTGCTTCTACTCAGGGAGGCATTCAGGTCTCCTGCCCACAGTATCATGTGGGAGTGCGAGAGGTGTTCACCAGTTCAGAGACTTCTCCAAGCATCTCCAGGTAGTTGACGTTGTGCTCTGCACCCGTAGTCAGCATGTATGTGTTTATTATGCAAATTGATTGGGAGGTACAAGGATCACGGCTGTTCTGTCACTCCCTTCTGTAGTTGGTTTCATGATGGGGTACATGTCTGAGGACCACAGGATCGCTGTCACAGCGTTACCTCTCGCTGGGTGATATGTGGGTGTGAGATGGTCATTGTCGTCTGATGATTTCACCAGACAGGAGTAACCCTTGATAGCATCCTCTAGGCTATGCTTCTCATGGTTGTATAGCCAATGTTCCTGTAGGCATATGATCTGGGCTTTTTTGCTGAGCTGGGAGAGGTGTACCATGTTGGAGTGGTAGCCATTGATGTTGTACATTGCTACATTGATGGTGGACTGTTGTTCATAAGTGATAATAGGTGGTTCTCTGGGGGTCTGGGGAGCACAAGTGGGCCTAGGCCTAAGAAAGACTGGTCTGAAGGAGGGTTGATATGGGCTTCGGCGGGTGTTGGGGGTTTTGGGGGTTTTGGTCCCTGGGCATCTTCGCTGCTGGGTTTGAGGGTGACTCCTGCACGTTACTATGTGTTTGTTGTGATAAGTATCTGCTTGTGACCTCGGTGTTGGTGTGGTCGTGGCTGTGACATGGACCTCTTGGTTACACTGGCCCTTCTGTGACGCTCCCTGGTACTCACGTGCCGCCCCTTCTGGTGGCCAGTTTGTTTTGAAACTTTTGCGCCAAGAGTTGCCCATTGCTCTGGATCTTCTCGGTCGGTCGTCGCGGCGGTTGTTGAGGTGGTTTGGGTGGGTGTACCTTTCGCATGTTGCCGTGTGTCTGTTTCTGGACGAGAAGGGGTTTGGTATGGTGATGGGTTGGTGGTTGTACTCTTTAACGACCGGGGCTGGCGTGAACTTAGACTCTAGTGTATTCATCTGCTGTTGCTGTTTCAGTAGCGAGACGGTCAGTAGTTTCAGGATCGGCCCCAGTTCATTGTTCCCATCTGTGTACCAGTATACTAGCATACCAGTATCAAAAGACATGGAGGGTTTTCAATGTTCGGAGGTATAACTGCAAGCTACAGCAAAATTTTAATTCATATAGATTCTATTGTATCTTAAATATATCATGTTAATTTGATGCGATTAATGATTGTTTTTAGTAGTATTCCATCTGTGAGAAACAAAATACAGCTACGCCCATGTTTCAACTGGTTCCGCAATGTTTGTAAACAAACGCACGTGGAAAAGTACAAGTCAACCGGATGTGACCTTTCTAGGTCAAGTAGACCCCATTTTCGACAATTGATAAATGGCGCTGAATGGTAGAGAAGGGTATACATCGATGAAAGGATGACTACCTGGCGAGCACCACTGGGCTCACTGTGCCAATGCATAGCCAGGCCCGGGCTTCGCTATGCTCAAGTGCGGGATCCTTCACTTTCACATACAATACCAATGAACGGAACATCAATTAACTTGGGTTTAACTTGTTTCCGCAGTCTCAGAGATAGGAGTAGGTTTAACTCGAATATCGGATGGCAGAGTGCAAAAAATATGAAGAGCACCACTGGATGCATCTCTGAAATATTATCAAAAGTGAGACCCATCCACTCATCTCTAATAATTTATATGCACAGTGAGACCCAACCATGCACTCCATCTCTAAGAGATGATATACACAGTGAAACCCACCCACTACATCCCTAAGAGATGACATGCACAGTGAGACCCAAACACTACATCTCTAAGAGATGATGCACAGTGAGACCCAACCACTACATCCCTAAGAGATGATGCACAGTGAGACCCAACCACTTCATCCCTAAGAGATGACATGCACAGTGAGACCCAAACACTACATCTCTAAGAGATGATGCACAATGAGACCCACTCACTACATCTCTAAGAGATGATGCACAGTCAGACCCAACCACTTCATCCCTAAGAGATGACATGCACAGTGAGACCCACTCACTACATCTCTAAGAGATGATGCACAGATGATGCACAGTCAGACCCAACCACTTCATCCCTAAGAGATGACATGCACAGTGAGACCCACCCACTTCATCTCTAAAGAGATGACATGCACAGTGAGAACCACCCACGACATCTCTAAGAGATGATGCACAGTGAGACCCACCCACTACTTCCCTCAGAGATAACATGCACAGTGAGACCTAACCACTTCAAGAAATGACAAGCACAGTGAGACCCCCCACGACATCTCTAAGAGATGATGCACAGTGTGCCCACCCACTTCATCCCTAAGACATGACATGCACAGCGAGACCCACCCACAGTGGGTGGGTCTCACTGTGCATGTCATCTCTCAGGGATGAAGTGGTTGGGTCTCACTGTGCATGTCATCTCTTAGGGATGAAGTGGGTGGGTCTCACTGTGCATGTCATCTCTTGGAGATGTAGTGAGTGGGTCCCATTGTGCATCATTTCTTAGAGATGTAGTGAGTGGGTCTCATTGTGCATGTCATCTCTTAGGGATGAAGTGGGTGGGTCTCACTGTGCATCATCTCTTAGAGATGTAGTGGATGGGTCTCACTGTGCATGTCATCTCTTAGAGATGTATTGGTGGTTATGATTGTGCATCAACTTTGAGATGTAAAGTGGATGGGTCTCACTTAATTGCACCCTGGTGTCCCATTCTTTCGAGCGTCGAAGCTGCAAGTGGCTCTCCTCGAACGCATGGGACACCTGGGTCTAGGTCTCATTGTGTGTGTCATGAAGGGTCTATCAGAGATTAAATTTGTTGAAGGATATATACTGAATAAGTACTTATCAAGCTACTGTAAATATATATGTTTAACAACGTAGATCTATGTGTATCAGCGGCGCCGATTTTGAGGGCTATCTACTTGTGTACATCTATTTTACTAGATCCATATTCGGATTTTTCTAACTCGTTTACACTGTTTTTCGTTAATATCTTTGTGATGCTAAACGCTATCGTTCTTGGCATACCAACTTTCTCAATTTTCGCGATAGCTGTCTGACATTTGGTAGAAAATTGCCGTTTGACTCCCATGTGAAGTATGCCAAGTTATAGAACGATAGCGTTTAGCATTACAAAAATATTAGCGAAAAATATTGTAAACTAGATCTAGTTAGAAAAATCTGAGCCACTGAGTATGGTCTGATTGGAAATGAGTGTTAACACGCTAATTTCGGTGCCAATTATTTGTGAGGATTGTCCACGGGGGTACTACCTTTGTGAGATTATTGATGAAATGTCCGTAGATCATACTAAATCATGCTGCTGTCTGTTGCGACGAAAATACACGAAATACCACGTGGATCTTGGCCACATGAAAAGATTATGGCGGCACGCTACCGGAAGTCTAGATATCTCGCTACCGGAAGTTTAGATATCATCTTTTTTTGAAACTAAATGATCCCTACACGCCACCGAGCCTGGGTCTCACTGTGCATTCATCTTTTCATCGATGGATCATCTTTTGGAATGGTAGGCCTATGTCTGAATCTGTGTTTTCTTGTCTTTTAGTCGTGATAGATCGCTCAGACCCATACAAATAGTAACTGATTGCTTATCAGTCATTGTTTTATGATTATAAATGAGTGGTTTTGTTCATGGTTTCTGTGGTATCTTGAAATGGATTCTTACACGATGATTAAATTAGAACCCCACTCAGGCTGGACCGGGCCCAGTCTCAGTGACTCACTGACTCAGGCTCCAGTCCAGAGCTAGTTCATGCTCCGAACATCTGAACATGGGACAATACTTTCGGAGCATGAACTAGTCCAGGACCATGTGTGATTTATTTGGTCATTTTCCACAGGGAACCCCATGATCAGTGTAGAACACTGGTCTCCCTGGGCATGTCCCTGGGGGTATGCCCTGGGGTCCCTGACACTGATAATCACCAGCTCACACAGTCATACCCACTGGCCCGACGTAGCTCTGCTGACTGCATGGCTTACTGGGCCACTGTTGCCGTGTACGGGGATTACCGTACACGCGACACAGCCACCAGCGCGGTGCGGCTTTTGATTAATCAGCTATAGCATGGGTTCCGCTAAATCTGGCCACTGTGGGAAAACTGGTGTACAGTAAGGGAAAACTGGTGTACAGTAATGGACTTAAATAAAGTGATTATTTGATACAATAACCTTATATTAGGCATCACTTTATCTGATAATGGGGTATTTTCGGTGAGTTTTTGTGGTTTGGTCAACAACCAGTCTGTTTTGAAACTGTGCATTACATATTACTGCGTCATCAGATTGTTTGAATGTGTCTGGTAAATCTGGCCAATATGCCATGTACCGTATGTGTTTATTAAATGAAATTAACCTCATGTACTACAGTTGTGTGATCTTTCGTCTGTTTATTGATGCACAAGATTGCTCATCACTTTGCACTTATCTGTGATTTTCATTTATAGTTGAATATATATTCAGAAATTTGGTTCATGACATATCAACGTCATCAAGGAACACATTTTCTGACTCAAAAAATACTTGTGCTACACATCTATGGTGTTGGAGAGGAACCCTATTGATTATGGGGTCAATCAGTCGAATTATGCCAACTTGAATAAGCTTTTACTTACTAATTAATGACATTTGACCCAGAGCTCAAAAACTATTTTGGTGAGTCATCTTTGAAGCTCATTGCATATCTTGGATGCGGTGCATCATAGAGCGAAAATACCAGGATAGCCGTAAATATGACCTGGTAACCATTACTCTAAATTTCTTGAATGCGCGCGGCACCAGTGGTTCATGAATGCGGTCATGTGATTATTTCGGAAGGAGAAGCAAAGTGGGTAGTCATTAAAATGTGTTTGTTGCTCGGGGATGTTGCGATAGAATCTTACAAAAAGCTCAAAGGCCAGTCACCAATTGAACATGTTACCGGGATGTCAAGTCATATTCACGTAAGAACATTTCATGTCGAATAGACATGCTGAAGTGTGTTTACCGCAGCTAGGGACGTTTGCCTGTAAGACCTATCCTCTGTTGACATCTATAATTATCATCAATAAAAACAGTTATCAAGAGGTCAAAGGTCATATTTGGGGCTAAGAGAAACGGACGTTATTTTCGGAGGTATATTGGGTGATCTTGGGGGTGAATGTTGGGTGAACTTGAGTCAGCAATTTTTATTTTCAGCCATGTATGGAAATGGTGCATCGTAGAGCGAAGCGGACATTATTTTCGGACTCGTTGCCCTAGACAAACATGTCTCAAGGGCAAGCCGCTCGCATCGATGTCATAAGCGGCTGACAATAAAATGGGCACCTGGGCCTAGTCTAAGGGTTATGTTGGGTGAACAATGGCCCTGGACCAAATTAATTTTTTGCTGAGTCAGCATTTTTCATTTTGGTCGATATCTCTGAAGCGGTGTGTCGTAGAGCCAAACGGACGTTTTCGGACTTGTAGAGATAGGCAAACATGTCCCAGGGGATAAGTTGGTGGACATGGCCCTACGCCAATTTTTTTTTGCTGAGTCAGCATTTTTCATTGTTGTCGAAATGTCCCAAGGCATCTTTAGGCCTTGTCATCTAGTTCTATAAATTTCTGACCCAAATAAGATTTCTTTATGATTTTAGTAACATTTTTTTTTCCGCACTACTAGTAACTACTGGCAAAAATAATAGTTAATTATCTACACAATATTACAAGTAGACGTGCATGTACCGGTAAACAAAGCTGAAGTCTGTTTCAGGTATATTGCAAAGGAATCAATTCAAAGACTGAGCAATATTGTGCTCATGCGAATGGTCAGCACAGATTTGTGTTCATTAATTATGTAAGAGGAGCCATGGTCGTGTTTGTCGAGACTGGGGACCTTGGCCTGCGCAACAATCAGGCAATATGCAGGACTGGTGTATCACTGTGGCACAGCCCAGCCCAGATAAACATGTGGCTTGGAAATCACACGAACTCATGTCTCACCAAGAGGAGACCTATGTTCAGAAAGGAATATTATACATACTGATTTGACTTCAGAACTTGGCTCCAAGCTACGTGGGATATACATGTAGTTGATGCGCACAGCAGGTGATGTGTGGTATGTGGGCCTTATATTGCTGTTTTCCCCACAGGTGTCTGATAGATCATTATGATCTGATGTTGACTCTTAAAGTCTAAGTCATCCACTATATATGTGTATTTCCTATTTGTGCAGTGTTCGAGTATTTATCCGATTTCATCGCCAAGCTTGTATCATTGTATAAATGATACAACAAATCATATATACAAGTAACAGGTACATGTATTTTTATGTTGTCATGAATTAATTCAGTAGATGTGATGACATACAGATACCAAGTATTTAAAAAAAACAAAAAAACACCATTATCGTCACATGCATTTCCCTAACAACGGCGGTCTCTCGTCATCAAATATTGCGTAATACAATAGCATCGTTTGTGACGTTTACCCCAACGGCTGCTCGTGAGATCATATTGGCAACGACTGTTTTCAAAACAAAACAGTTCACGGTCGCACACTGAACTCAACGCATCGCCGTGGTTTTGCTTGCTCCGTTCCTCTATTCTACAGATACCAAGTATTTGTCAAGCCCTGAAATCATTTCATCATTTTTAGGTTACCGGACCTATGGTCCGATAACCTATTGGCATGGCGTTGCGTCCGTCGTCTGTCGTCCGTCGTCCGTCGTCGTCCGTCGTCGTCGTCGTCGTCGTCGTCCACATTTTTATCTTTTTTGTTTATGGGCGAATTCTTCTGAAATTTTGCACGAAAATACTTAAAAATAATTCAATAAGGAGGTATTTTTTAGTTTTTTGATTTTCGCATTTTTTTCAAAATGGCGGCCGTTTTCGACGAAAAATGCCTGATTTTGGACTTTGGTGGCCATTTTCTCAAAATCTGTTCAGTAACTTTTTTTCTTTTTGATACATAACACTCCTGATATGAACTCCTATGATGTCTATAAATTTCGTTGCGCTTGAATCGCTCGAAGTGGACCATTTTGGCCCAAACTCGGCTCAAATGGGACTTTCCCATGTTAAATTCTCCTATGCTTTATAATGGGACACATTATGCCTAATATCTCACTTAATATTGAGATTAGAGACTAGGAATCAATTGTGGACATATAGGAAATGATATATGCTGAATATTCTCGTGACCTTGAATTTGACCTCTGACCTCAATTTCAAGGTCAGAGCACAAAATGGCTGATATCTCGCTTATTATCGACTCTACAGCTTAGGAATCAATTGTGAACATATATAGGAAATGATATATGCTGAATATTCTGATGACCTTGAATTTGACTTTTGACCCCATTTTCAATGTCATAGGACAAAATGGCTAATATCTCGCTTGTTATCGACTTTACAGCTTAGGAATCAGTTATGAACATATAGGAAATGATATATGCAGATTATTGTCATGACCTTGAATTTGACCTTTGACCTCATTTTCAAGGTCACAGGGCAAAATGGCTAATATCTCACTTTTTATCGACTCTACAGCTTAGGAATCAATTGTGGACATATAGGAAATGATATATGCTGAATATTCTGATGACCTTGAATTTGACCTTTGACGGCATTTTCAAGGTCATAGGACAAAATGGCTAATATCTCGCTTGTTATCGACTTCACAGCTTAGGAATCAGTTATGAACATATAGGAAATGATATATGCAGATTATTGTCATGACCTTGAATTTGACTTTCGACCTCATTTTCAAGGTCACAGGACAAACTGGCTCATATCTTGCTCCTCTAATGACTGTATGGCTTGGGAATCAATTGTGGACATGATATAGAAAATGATATACATTGAATATTTTGAAGACCTTGATTTCGACCTTTGCCCCTTCATTCTCAAGGCCACAGCACAAAATTGCTAATATCTCTCTGATTTATTGAATTTACAGCTTAGCAATCAACTGTGGACATGATATATGCTTAATGTTATATATGCTGAATATTCTCTTGACCTTGAATTCAACCAGTGACCTGGCTAACATCTAAAATATTAAATATTGTCCGGTAACCTATCTTCGGCCCTTGGCCTAATTTTCCATCTTATGTCATGTTGCGCGTAAAATTTCTTGTCAAGAAATCATCATTATGTGGTATTGCAAGGCCGACAGGGTAATCATCTTGTATTTATTGGTTAGTAAGTGATACAAATGAGACCTATCAGAGAGTCAGGAGAGAAGCCACTGTTGTTGTGTGTGGTGTAGGTATAGAGCTCCTGTTGACATTGGCGGTCGATGATTAGCAGGTATTGAGGGCCATTGACTCCTTGAGAGGTGTCAATTATAGAACTCGGTATCAATCCGTAGAACACATGATGATTTACCGTCACTGATAGTAAACATATCTCAATGGATTTATTTGTTGTAGTACATGTAATTAATATTTATCACGCTGGTTTTACGTACAGCACTGCTTTCAAGAAAAACAAAAACATCCTGTGGGTGTATATATTGACAGTCAGAGATTCATTCAAGCATTTTTTCGACAGGATGCCAGAATTGTATGTTTCTTCAGACTCCAGCTGTTGTGAAGATGATCAGAATTTGTTGAATATTGATTTAGAGCTGTGTAAAAACTCCCTGTACTGGTAATCTTGGTAATATGGTAAATTACTTGTACATGGTGCAATACCAGTAAGCTATTGGTACATGCTAATACCTGTATTTTGTTGACACATACACGTAGCTACCAAAATAAGACGTGATGTCTTGCATGTTTTTACAGATCCAAGGTACCAAAAGACTACCAGATTGCCTGGAGCTGCCAAACCCGGGACGATGTGCTGGCAGCGTGGAGGGCTGGCTCGTGTAGGGCCGTGGTTGTGACATAACCTCACCCCCTCGTCCCAACTCCTCCACCCCCCAAAGTCATCTTCAGACATCGGAGCTGTTGCGGGGAGCTGTGGACATACCAGTGGCAGCGACAGCTGAGTGATAACATGATTCTTCCCCACTGACAATGTCAAAACCAACACAAGCGATTTCTATCATCTGACCACTGGTCGCAAATCAAAACTGTGTATCGACCACTGATGTAAAAGTCAACTCATGAATGTAACTCATTGAAAGTAAAATCTACCTACAGGAAACAAAAACTATCCTATCTCTCTGGGATCCTGTACTAGTCTGCGGCCAGCTTGGACACGGTTGCCGTGACAATGTCCGCCAAGCGTAAGCATGGCAAGCTGTGTCGTGCGGAGGCACTGCGGGACGAACGCGGTGATACGAATGTCGTGCGCGGCCACGCCCTGTTCGTGCGGTTCATGGAGCGGAAGGGACTGGCGGACTGTGTGCAGTACTTCCCCGAGGGCATGACGTTAGGGCAGCTCCGCGGTACGACCCCCCACGACCTGCTGAGACGGTACGACATCCGTGACCAGCGCGACCGAGATCGTATCGCTCGCATCATGGAGGAGAGTCATCGTGAGGACCACAGTGACCCTGATGTGAGTATAAACACTAGCCTTGTACACTGTGTATACGGTGAATCTTTCACCGTATTGTCATCATCATACAGGTTTATTTTATACATCACCAATCTAAACTACTACATGCTCCTTTTCAATCCTTTGGATCGTTCTGGATAGAAATTCGCGTACTGAAAGCAAGGCACGATCGTCTGCCTGCATGACTTTCACCGTATTGTCATCATCATACAGTTTTTCATTGTGTGTGTTGTACAAAATGGATTTTAGGTTCTTCAGCTGTACAGGTAGTTGGCTGGAAACATTGGATATTACTCTTTTCATTTAGATAGATTATATTAGTAACACAAGTCATCCAATCATACCGAGAGTTTTGTCTGTTTGGTTGTACACTCATGCATGATTCAATTCACCTTTGATAGTTACACTGTACATGAACACAACAGCTGAGAGAGCACCGTCAGTTACTGCCCTGTAATAGGGCTGTATGATATTCCAGTTCTTGCTAGCCTGGGGCATTGTCCTTTTCTTGCTGCAATATTTTATGTCTATGGAGTTTTATTACATGTCGTCACCTTTTCTCGCGGAGATTATTGCGCCGTCTTGACTATATGCACCCGTTACTCCCGGTGTTACGTATCGGTTTACTGGATCCACCTTTCGCTAATATGATTCGACCGGTGGCACAGTTGATGTTATTGGGTGTAAGTCTGTGACCTATGGCTACGGGTACATCTTTGCAGTTAATATTTGTTACAAGTCAGTTCGATCGTTACAAGTCCAGTTCAGTCCATTACATCAGCCAAGTTATGTTTGTCCGGGTGTGTACCACTATCAAGTCCAATATTTGATGGTTACCATGGTTACCGATTTGATTAGATGCCTGATCAGTTGTCATGTATTGGGCATGTAATTATGAACTTTTGGCTATTAGCCTAGGAACATATACTTCTGTTTATGGTTAATTAGGGATCGGAAATGAAAGTACATTGTTGATTGTACTAGTAATATTATTTTGCGTGACACCCTGTGTGTCTTGCTTGGGTGTAGGGGTGGGGCGGGGGGGGGGGGAGAGAAATGAATCTGAACATTCTTAAACAAAAACATGGAAACAAGGAAACATCACCTCCTGAACAGCTGAAGTACAACAGTAATGAGTCAGTTTGTCCAACAGGAAAAAACAATTAGTTGTATCAGAAATGTTTCTGCTGGTATCATGTCTGAGGAATGTAATCATGTGGCAGCTCTGATAAGACTAGATAATGGTTGTTGTGTGGGGTCCTAGCAGATTGGAACTACAGTAGGCTGATACACCAGCCTGATGAAATATGTATGGACTCAACAAGCCAATTGTCTGGAAAGCTATCCTGATTGTTGTTTTGGCCACCGTGCTTATTCGTGAATGAAAAGGACTATTTATAAATGTCGGCTATTGGTTATGCAAGTAGTGTAATGTATTTGCAATACACCATGTACCATCATGATAACAACGGGATTCCCTTTATACTTCTAGATAATAAAATACATGAAACCGAATAAAGTGAGTCATGTATGAACTTATGAAGTCTGCATTTGTCTGCAGCTTGAGCATTAATACTGTGAAGATTGTGGTCGGTAGAAGGTTTCAATACAAGTATATGTATTTCTCCTTCAGGCATCATGAATAAATATCCAACATATTCTTGCTGATCATCGTTATCTTGCAAAGCCCATGGGGAAAAATACCCACTTCTGATGTCTACCGTTGATAAGATGCAGTCACGTGTCCTGCACCAGAGGACTTTGAATCTAAACAAACCCATTCTCTTCCTGTCCTCGGCCTCACCGGGACATCGTACTTGGACAGTTAGAGGCAGTGTCGTAACCTTGTTGTCTTGTCATCAGCCTCGGCAGTCACTCCACATCCACAGACCTCACCAGATCACCTCACTGTACAGCATCTCACCCAGACACTGTCAGCCAGTGGCCCAGACCGACTCTAGATCACGTCACCGGGTGGTGGCCAATTACGTCGAATCAGACTTAGATGTCCCCTTGCGTTCACAGCTAGGATTCAAATAAATCATCTCCCCCCAACCCCGGCTCTCTCTGTCCCAGTCGGTTCCGTAATAATGATAACTGGCCACAAATTAGCCCTAAAAGCTCTCTCCCAATAAGCTCTTTTCTGACACAAACATGCCTGTGTGGTTTTCTCTCGGAGCTACGTGTATCCGAGCTAGGAGTGTGGCTCAACAAAAACGGTCATGCAAGAGGTAGACAGGGCTGTGTCGAGAGCTGATTAGTCCTGTAGACCTGCCTCAAACATCTCTGGCTCCAACATTGACAGAGACACAGCTTTAGGGCAGAGCAATGACACTGCAGGGACCCGTAGAACCACAAACACAGGCCGTCGGAGAGACGGGCGTCCAACTGTGTTTGCCTCCTTAAATTTGGGTGCTTGATTCTTGTGAACACTGTGAAACGCTCTAAATGTTGTAGATGTGCATGCCTGTGTTGTCATTTAACATTGTGTACCATATGGTAAGAAATGGCATTAGACTTTAGAATTGAGAAATTGAAGAAATAAATGCTGAATTGCATTCTTGAGTTTATATGTACTGGTAGAAAGCATTCAGCCTATCTTACTGTCATAATGTTCTATATTGAGTAGTGTTGGCACCATTCAACAGGTGGAGCTACTGAGTCAATTCCCTGATTTGTGGGAACAGATACACAAATATATTACCCATGATATACAATAGCCATTAGCCACTGTTCACTTAATTGTCTTGGCATGCATAAATAGACCTGTCAGTGTGCAGTCAAGATTACCTCCCCAAAAATTTTCTATACCAAATCGGACTGTGGGATGAATTTCTGGTGGCATGTGACAAGTCAACGACTCTATTTAAGCTCAGATGTGCTAGTATTTAAGTACAATAAATACCCAAATATCAATAACATGTAAAATCTCTAGGATTTTTACTTTCAGTGACCAGCAGCTACATCACAGACACTTTGTGTCACTTTGGACTGTAAGCGTTAGACCCATGTCTCATTGATCAGTCAACATCCAAAATCACAACACACAGTCCAAATCTAACCATGCTCTTGTTGATGTCTAATTGCAGTGCTCTTGAAAAGTTGCACGTTTTGGAAATAGTTTCCAGGGTCTCCTGACTCGGCTCATGTGTTTTGTACTGACTATTGTTTGTGGAAATTTAATTGGCCCGAAGAAAAAGCTATAAAGATAAAAAGAATTATCTATTGTTAGATTGTTAGAGCCTTAGATCAGCTTGTTCCAGCTGGTTGCCATGGAAGTTAAGGAATGCAATATAAATGCTAAGGACCGACACAAGTAGGTATCACTGATTAAATGTGGCAGACAGAAAAAAACTGTGATCAGCGATCAGTGGATCCTCGGTGGATGTTGGAGTTGTACATCAGAATGCCGGCATTGAGGCGGATATTGTGATATGTTTTTTCAGTGCTACGTTGATCCTTGCTTGGCACTCGATCAGTCCCGACACTGTAACAAGCTTGGTGGAGTTTGACTGAAGCTCTCCTGGAGAAGTCCTGGAGAGATGGGACCTCAGCTCCATCGTCTCTCCATCCAACTCAAGAGCCACCCGCAAACACAGGAAGCAGTGGGATGATTCCGACAACTTGTGGTGTGTCGGGTTCTAATCGGCTTGTAATTCTGCCCTGAAGCCATCACTCGAGCGACAACAAGTATTTTTCATGAACGATCAATCTTCTCGAGAAGGACGGCGACCTCCAAGCCTCTGTGTTATCCTCTTCCACATCAACAACCTCGTACAGACTGAAATCAACCTGATTCAAACTTCCAAGTGTATTCCCTGGATTGCTGTGCAGTAGTGCGGCACTGTTGTAAAGTTAGCGAGTTCAGTTCGAAGACATCCTCAACCAATGAAAACAGAGGACAATTAAAATCAATGATGATAAATGAAGCAATCAACCAAAACGACCCAAAAGTTCTGTACTGAGTTGTTGGAATGCCGTCCATCCTCATAAAGACAAATAAACACTTGTGATGCTTGTCATATTACTAGTATAGTTGAGCAAAATGGAGTACTCATGAGGTTGTTCTGGGACATTATACAAATTTTCAAGATCAGATCTTGCAGATGATCACTATCTCTATCCAAAGACTGCTTTGGTGCCCTAGTTGCCAGGGTGACTGTAGTGTGCTGGGGATAGGTCGGTTTTAAGGCATGGACATGGATTGGTCGGAGTGCAAGAAGTTCTTCTTCGTGCGTGAGGATTATAGTAGTTGTCGAGTGACGTCCTTCTCTGGAGGGGAATCCTCACAGGACGGGGAACTCAGACGGGACTGGGGCATTCCAGAGTACTTGGAAGAAATCACTCTTTTTGTACCGTCTCTGGTGAGTCTGTTGTCATGGTTACTAGGATTGCAGCAACATTGTCTCACATTCAGATGTTATGACCAATAGCAGCCCACAATATCATGGTCTGTACCTGTAACTCTGTAACATACCGTATTGGTCCTAATAGTAGCACGGCGAGCCAAAGCAAGACCTCCTGTAGCAGCGCGCGCAAAAATGAGGTCAAACTTGAGGTCAAATTTAGGAAAATCATTGAATAATACTTCCATTTATATTACTGGTTCGAATGCTGGTCCTGTTCTCCGCCTCCCGCCCTGATCTAGCCTGCTGCCCATGCCCGTTACTGCCTCCGAAGGAAGATTCCATGTGTTGCATTGTATTTATATGTCCTATTATATTTATAATTTTCCTTTTTTTAGGGGTATCACAGGAAGACGACATAACTGTCATGTGATACCCCGGACAGCTATACTTTGTTTTCATTTCTGTTCTTTGTATTCACTTTATCGTGTTTTTGTTTCTCATTGTTATCTCTGTATTATAATAGCTGTCCGAAATAAATTTGACTTGACTTGACTACCTATAGCCATCAATCACCTTTATTATGATTCAAATAGCATGAATGTGTGGATTGGAACACCCCCCAGATGTTATTAGAAAGATATGAAGTGTATTACCAGGTATAAGGTTACAAAAATTGAACATTTTTGGGCAAAAGAGGGGGGTGCTCTACTATTAGGGTGCATGCCACTATTAGGACCAAAAGGGTAACAGCCCACATGGCACATGGTTTGTACAACTCTGTAAAGGGTGAAAAGTTTGTTGACATGATATCCGATACTGATAATCAGACAAGTCTGCTCCTGAAATTCTGATGACAATTCACAAACAAAGTTGATGTTTGTTGGGTGGATGGTAATGACTTGTTTCAAAAATGTACTGCGCAAATCTGAGATTGTTTATGTAGGTAATGTGTGATTGTCTGTGTGAGGGTGAGAGGGCATGAATGTGCATGTACATGTATGAATCCTGTCAGCGTGGACACAGCCTTCCTCTAAGAGAGACGACAAGCTGTTACCAAGGTGATGTGGCTGCAGGTACCTGTTGTTGTCTGTGAGCTGACGTTCTTCAGATAGCTCGCAATCATCGGCTCGCATGACGGCGGCTCACAGGGAGACACGTACCACGCAATGTGGCTGCTTTAGCCAGTGTGTTGTTGAGCAATTGAGGTGGGCCGTCAGACCTGGCATGGAGATCTGATGTGGACTTGGTCACCATGGTGACCAGGATTGAGGAAGCAAAGGACAGAACAGTAGTGGTGTACTCCACTGGGTATTTACAGAAATACATCAGACCACTGTTATGTATTTCTGGTATAAAACTGATCTCCTGTAGACTTTTCCTTTATAAAAAAAGTATTCATACTGGCAATGTACAGCTGATGTACAATTCTGGTTTACGTTGTATTAAAATTTACCTAATCGGATTGGAACTTCAGAATGTAAATAGAAGTGATCTGACACTGCCAGCAAGTAAAAGATAAGCAATTTGTTTGATTAGTGGAAGCCACTACCTGCGATTCTACACTGCAAAAAACTTGTATTTTGAACCTGTTGCTATGGAAACTAATCAGTGTCCTTGACAACCAAGTATATGTTGATTGCCAGCATTGTTCTGTGAGACTGGAAATGCATATTGCTAGCTGGAGACGGAGGTCTACAGAGAACAAGTTTGTTATTCAGCACAGGCAGGACCCGTGTGCGTGTGGCCGTGGTCGAGGAGAGCTCTCTCTGGGAAGCGGATATGTTAGGGCACGGAGATCTGCGACCCGCACTGATGGCTGTTGCAGCCTGATAACGATGCCGTTCTCTCCCTCCGCCGGCCCTCCTTCCTTCGCTGTCAGTGGCTCGGGGTATTGCACAATACTGGCGCTGGTCTGTCACGTGTCACCAGAAACTTCCTGCTCTCACGCGCCTGGTAAGGAGAGGCAAAGTGCTAGTGCTTTAACAAGGATGCTGATTAATGCAGTCTGTATGGTTCTTGTGGTGACGACTGATGAGGAATTGTTGTGTTTGAGTTGAATGGCAGAGTGATCCAGTGCCATAGCAACAAGTGGTTCCCGTGGCGACAATCGCTCGGACCCTCGTGCGCTCTGTGGGGGCTCAGTCTACTACTGAATGGGCTAAAGACGGGCATGTGCTCTGAAGCAAGGGGCCAATCAATGGCAGAGCTGTTTGCGGAGTCTGGTTGTCCACAGTCGTCTCAGGCAATAGAACTCCCATCAATAACACAACATTACAGGTATCTCAGAGTGGCTTATTGCATGTGTACCTGGATCAAAGCGGATTGGATCCTGGGACTTGAGGGGACTATAGCGCTGTATTTGCTGTATTCAGTATTACATAGACATGATTCAAATGATAAGGAACTGGAATTTATTTGGAAGTACCAGTAACACACCTGAAACACATGTACACAGGAAGAATTCCAGACGCTTTACAGGTCTGTGTTATATTGCCACGCGACACGCGAGATAATACTGTCACGCAAGATGCTGTCATGTTGCCAGGTTTTGAGTGTGCTGTAATTGTCTCACAGAGCGGTGGCTCTCGTCACTAAATGCCACTGGCTCACTCTGTCACCTTGACCAATACATAATCATCTTGCCTGCGTCTCGGGTGGACTGGATCACCGACAGGGTTACTCACAGATGAGAGGCGAGTCGTGCCTTCAGGCTTCGTCTCATCCAGTTATTGAGGTGTGTGGAATCACTCAAGTGACTCTTGTCACCACCTTGGACTGCCAGACATTTGTGAGACATTCCTGGATGCTTGCATCAGCACACATATATTGGATATATTGAGGCTTGGAGTGGGGCTGTCAAGGTACATAAATGTCCTGCCCTGTTCACCGGATAAGGTCAAGTGTCAGTGGACGGAGGCAAGCGGGTGGACGAATAAAGACTGCAGATGTGGAGGCACGGAGCCCCGGGCTTAGGTCTGAGAGGTATCCGCTTACACCTGAGGGTTCCCAGCTTGTTGCTGTTGGGGGCAGAACCAAGATCTCAGACCAAACGTAAATAACACGATTAATCACCAGTGATGGTCACTAGATGCTCTCAGGTCTGGGGCAAGGGACAAGTTCTAAATTAATATTGCACTTTCCTTCACCACGTTCAAGCACACGCCCTCCCTCGGGAATTGATTGACGACACACATCACACAATCATTCCCTAGCTTCCAGTGTATGCTTGTCATTGTATTTTCTACAGATAGGCGGTGCATGCATACCTGGAAAATAACGATCAGCATAACACATTATCCTTAATGAATAGGTACCGCTAAATAGTATATCTTGCATTTCTAGAAATGAGGAAACATATTTCTGTCTTTTTAGCATGAATTCCACACAATTGGCGCTCATAAATGATGCATGAAAACTATGCATGTGCCATATCGTCCCATTAGATGCTGTCAATAAAGTTGTCTCGCTGCGATTGTATCAGGCAGTATTACGACATGATTATGATATATTTTATGAGCTGGCATTACGATGATATGACGCCATCAAAGTATACACATTGATGCAGTGTTCCGCTGTCGTGCGTGTCCTCTTCCCGTTCTCTGTCTCGGTTGAAGACAATAAGTCTGACATGCTTGAGATGGCATGACATGCCCCAAATCAGACATGTGGCATTACCGACACAGAGCTGCACTGTTTATGGATTATGTCTGTGACTCTGTGAGCGTACATCGTACATGTTTCTGAACCCGTCATCAATACGCCTCTGTGATGAAGTGTTTTCTGGGCGTTGTCACACCACAGTGACACAAGCTTCAGCTCATTGGTACTTTACCGACACGCATTGTTCTGGAGGTGACACGGATCCAAGCAGCTTAGATCTGTCTTTGTGTCAGGCTTTATTAATAGTTCTACTTCTACATGTGTATGTATTGTCCTCAATAATCGATGATAATGAAACATGGGTCATAGCAATTGACATCTTTAAGCACCTTGATAAATTGTAATTTCTTTTCTACAAATGAGTATTACATGTATATTTTCGAGTGAGATTTGATCCAACACTATCAGTCAGTGCTCTTGCACATTGATTGACAACTTCTCAAACATCGATTGACAAATTCTTGAAAATAATTGCAGCATTTTTTTCCGGTTTTTGTAACGGTAGCCCTGTTTCAACAACTACCAGTGTCTTGGAATAAACATTCATTGTATGTACACAACAAAAAAATGGCAACAAAACTTATAGTCATTGTAATTCCATATGATAAAGCTACACTGAACCAAATAGAACTACTGGCAACAGATGGAATTATTCCAGGATTATATTTACTCATGTTACTTGTCATTCAGTCATTCACTAAGGCTCCATTTTTACAGATGATTAGCCACAAGTCATCATGTCCAGTGTTGTGATGAGTGTAACATTTTGTTGATCTCCGAGATCATGTTACATATCAAAAGGTCAAATACATGTTTTCAGTGACGGGATACCGTCTCATTTTCTACGTATCTAATTGATCAGATCTATGTCCGTTGTCTTCTAAATCATTTTTATTATACCAACATGGTGTTGGTCTGGTACATGTAGGACAACTACATCATATGGCTGCCTCACAGCTGACACTGGATACAAAGCATTCTATGGGGGATTTCATGAACGGTGACACAATATTTTGACTTTATTCAGCAGATGATGTTGCATGATGACTTGAGATATATAACTAGGTCTTGAACAGTTGTCAGTAGTGATGGCATGTAACACTTACATCCTCCCACCCGTGGGAGAGGTGAGAGATGTTCACGGTTAGTGAGATGTTTTACATCAGCCCCGTGTGCAGCACTACCACAGCTGTGACAACAGCAGGGACTTGTTGTTCTTACACGCTGTGTGCGACACTCGTCTCTGCTGAGCCACGGTAAATGTGGAATTCCGTGTCCTGACCTAGAGATGTTTGTACAGTCTGAAGGTTACCCAGAGACACATACAGCACATGAAGATAGAGCAGTGCCGTGTTGCTCTAGATAGACTTTAGTGTGCTCCTGATGTTAACCCAGGGCATGTTTGATGAGATAAACTATCGTTGATATATGTGTCACTTCACTTGTTTGAGAGGTTGTGGTAGGAGGCGGCACCGAAAACTGTCAAAAGTTGGCACTTAGAACTGTCAGAACTGTCGGAGACCTTGTGGATGTGAACCGGAAGGATGAAGGGGGAGGACGAGAAGGTGGAGTAAAGAGACGGTGAGAGGAGATGTGCACTGAGCACTGTAGGAGTGGTCATTCTCACTTGTGATGGCTTGAGAAAGCATTGCCAGGTGTCACAGACTCTGGATATAATAAACCTCCCATCCACTATATGTACAGTGACCAACACTCAGTTCTGTGCCGAAGTGGCGCATTAGGAGAGCTAATTGTGGAGTCCTGTGAACGCTGGTCTGACGGACTCACGTGATGATGACAGCGCAGTGGACACTTAGCTCTGTAAGACACCACATCAGCGGAGGCCATAGCAGCGCCGCACGACAGAGGAAATGTGCTCCATGCTTTCCGCCTTTCGTCTGTCCATTCATCTGTCACTCTTGTCGCTCTCTTACCTGAGAGCTTGCTGAGGCAATGGCAGCAATCACGGAAAAACCTCGTGAGCTGTAAATATGTCAGGGATATGACTTTGACAGTGAAAATCACTTTGTGCACAACATGAATGTTCAGAACACTCACTGTCAGTAGGTATGGATAATCTACGAATTCGGGAAATTGTAATATAGAAAATCACCTTGGACCAGGTGATATGTGTCATGACAATGATTGTTTTCTCGACATATTAATCTGAAGTTTGCAGACCGTGTCTGTCAGGATGCCACTAAAAAACGCGCCACGCAAGTCTGTGGTGATACAACAGACTAAGCCGCACAGCGCAGGGCACCCGAATCCTCAGGCTCCCTCACATGCTCATACTGGACACGGCCACTCGCATGCCACGATGCACACACTGCGGCCCAACATGGCCTCGGTACTCAAGTATCACAGGAAGTCTCTGCCAGCCGTCATCGACGTGAGTATGCTGTTGTGTCTGCGTGAGTATGCCACGTGTCATGTCGGTGCAGCATACTGCGTGCCATGTCAACATCAGTATGCTGTGTGTCATGTCGATGTGAGTATGCTGCGTGTCATGTCGTCGTGGGTATGCTGTATGTCATGTCATGTCGGCACAGCATACTGCGTGCTGCGTCTACATCAGTATGCTGTGTGTCATGTCATGTCGATGTGAGTATGCTGGGTGTCGTGTAGTATGCTGCGTGTCGTGTTGATATGAGTATGCTGCGTGTCGTGTCGATGTGAGTATGCTGCGTGTCATGTCGATGTGAGTATGCTGCGTGTCATGTAGTATGCTGCATGTCATGTCGATATGAGTATGCTGCGTGTCATGTCAACGTGAGTATGCTGCGTGTCGTGTAGTATGCTGCATTTTGTGTCGGTGTGAGTATGCTGCGTGTGGTCGATATGAGTATGCTATGTGATGTGTGATGCTTCGACTATAAGCCAACTGGCCTGATCATTTCCAATATTCTTTGTGTAAGTCTATCTTTCCAAGTAAAGATTTGATCATGAAATGTAATGAATGTGATGGAGTGGATGGTGAACAAATGGATGAATTGAAAGATCCTATTCTCATTGGCTTTAATCCAAAAATGTGGATAGTTTAGTAGATTAATGGAAATCATAAATGCAGTATTAATAAGCACATTGGGTACAGTATAACTGGAATGGCTACATGTACATATATAGTATTTTTCCCCTAATAATAAATATAACGTGGTGCACAGGCCTAAAGTGGAATGATTCTTCAGGCCCAGTCTACCATGAATTAATCCGCAGACCTTTGGATTGATGTGTTTGTCACGTACCAAGTATCTGACCAGCAATCACTACCTGTCCTGTGTGGTCCCCATAGTTCATCTGTTACTATGGTAACAGTTGGCAGGAATGCCGTGATTGGCTGGTGTGTGATGGATGTGTCTGCCATTTAATGACTTGAAAGGTTTCCTTCCAACATAGCGCATGTACCATTTTGCTAAAGCATGGTTCACATGGGAAGATTAGACTTATGAGACAGGCTAAATGAGATCATTTGACAGCGAAGACCAGGTTTCAGATAGCCATATTTTCTGGTGTCTTCTGGCATCATGTCACTGTCAAATCACCTGATGAATGTCAGGTCTGTACAGATTTCTACTCGAAATAAACCAAAGGTGTCTTGTTAGGGCATTTCGGCCCGAAATGCCCTTATGGTTTTGTCTGTTTTTTTTTTGTTTTTTTTCTTTTTCTTCTTTTTTTTTTACTTTCCGCCGTTTTGGTTTCCGATCAATAACTCGGGAACGCCTGAACGGATCTTGTCCAAATTTACACCACTGGTCAGAAATATTACATGGAAGACCCCTATTGTTTTGGAGGCGGCTCCGGGATCCGTGAGGTCCGTGAGGATGAAATCAAGGTTTATTTTGAGACTTGGTTTCCGATCGATAACTCAAAAAGTATTCATGCAATGGCAAGTATTCTATGCATGGGAGTTCAAATAATACCAGGGAAGAACCCTATTGATTTTGGGATCACTCCGTCGAACGACCTCTGACCTAGAGCTCGGAAGAATTTTTGCTGATTCATCCTTGAGGCTTTCATGCATATCTCGGAAACGGTGCATTGTAGAGCGAAACGGAGCTCAATTTTGGCCTTCTGGCACTAGACAAACTAGTCTAGAGGGTATCTTGGGTTGAAACGACCCCTGGTGTCGAATTTTTTTTTGCCGACTCGGCACTTCCTGTTTGGCCGTATCTCGGAAACGGTGCGTCGTAGAGCGATACGGAGCTCAATTTCGGCCTCCTGGCACTAGACAAATAGTCTAGGGGTATCTTGGGTCGAAACGACCCCTGGTGTCGAATTTTTTTTTGCCGACTCGGCACTTCCTGTTCGGTCGTATCTCGGAAACGGTGCGTTGTAGAGCGAAACGGAGCTCAATTTCGGCCTCCTGGCACTAGACAAACTAGTCTAGAGGGTATCTTGGGTTGAGACGACCCCTGGTGTCAATTTTTTTTTCGCCGACTCGGAACTTCCTGTTTGGCCGTATCTTGGAAACGGTGCGTCGTAGAGCGAAACGGAGCTCAATTCCGGCCTTCTGGCACTAGACAAACTAGTCTGGTGGGTATTATGGGTCGAGACGACCCCTGGTGTCGAATTTATTTTCGCCGACTCGGCACTTCCTGTTTGGCCGTATCTCGGAAACAGTGCATATTAGAGCGAAACGGAGCTCAATTCCGGCGTTCTGGTACTAGACAAACTAGTCTAGTGGGTATTATGGGTCGAGACGACCCCTGGTGTCGAATTTATTTTCGCCGACTCGGCACTTCCTGTTTGGCCGTATCTCGGAAACGGTGCGTCGTAGAGCGAAACGGAGCTCAATTCCGGCCTTCTGGCACTAGACAAACTAGTCTAGTGGGTATTTTGGGTCGAGACGACACCTGGTGTCAATTTTTTTTTCGCTGACTCGGAACTTCCTGTTTGGCCGTATCTCGGAAACAGTGCCTCGTAGAGCGAAACGGAGCTCAATTCCGGCCTTCTGGCACTAGACAAACTAGTCTAGGGGGTATTTTGGGTCGAGACGACCCCTGGTGTCGAATTTATTTTCGCCGACTCGGCACTTCCTGTTTGGCCGTATCTCGGAAACGGTGCATCGTAGAGCGAAACGGAGCTCAATTCCGGCCTTCTCGCACTAGACAAACTAGTCTAGTGGGTATTTTGGGTCGAGACGACACCTGGTGTCAATTTTTTTTTCGCCGACTCGGAACTTCCTGTTTGGCCGTATCTCGCAAACGGTGCCTCGTAGAGCGAAACGGAGCTCAATTCCGGCCTTGTGGCACTAGACAAACTAGTCTAGGGGGTATCTTGGGTTGAGACGACCCCTGGTGTCAATTTTTTTTTCGCCAACTCGGAACTTCCTGTTTGGTCATATATCGGAAACGGTGCGTATCAGAGCGAACGGAGCTCAATTCCGGCCTTCTCGCACTAGACAAACTAGTCTAGGGGGTATTTTGGGTCGAGACGACCCCTGGTGTCGAATATATTCTCGCCGACTCGGCACTTCCTGTTTGGCCGTATCTCGGAAACGGTGCGTCGTAGAGCGAAACGGAGCTCAATTCCGGCCTTCTGGCACTAGACAAACTAGTCTATGGGGTATTATGGGTCAAGACGACCCCTGGTGTCGAATTTATTTTTTCGCTGACTCGGCATTTCCTGTTTGGCAGTATCTCGGAAACGGTGCGTCGTGGAGCGAAACGGAGCTTAATTTCGGCCTCCTGGCACTAGACTAACTAGTCTAGAGGGTATCTTGGGTCGAGAAGACTTCTGGTGTCGAATTTTTTTTCACTGCTCAGCACTTCATGTTTGCCGTATCTCGGGAAACGGTGCGTCATAGAGCGAAACGCAAAGATGCCTAAGGGCGGCGTATGTCACTTAAACTTTGACCACGAACAGTTTCAGACTCATCATGGTTCTAGACACGGTCTCTTAGGTATATGTTAGCTGGGAATAGAACTCACACGAAATGCCCCAAGGCATCTTCAGGCCTTGACGTCTAGTTTGTCACTTAAATCACACCATGATGAATCATGACTTTCCAGTCCTAGTCAAGTCACAGCGTCACACACGTGTATCTCGAACACATCAGGAAAAATACACTTTTATGTTCCTGATAGGCTGATGATAATTCTAAAATTGAGCTTGGTAATGTAGGGTTTGCTTCTTCAGGGCGTCAGTTTGCAGGAAATGCTATTGAACACGTTGAAAAAAATCTTAAATCATTACAATAACAACAATTATATTGTAAAGTTTCAAATAGATTTCCCGTGAATACCTTTCTTGGGGGCATGGCTTGTATCATAATGTTTCCATGTTTTGTGTCACATTGAATCACTAGGTGGCAGCACTATTTGTGTCCTAGATACTCGATCTAGTGGTGTCATGTTTATTCACCAGAGGTCAGCACTGTTCATGGTGAGGATGTAGGCCATCGTCAGTCAAGTAGCACTCTTATGCTCCAACACTTACTATGTATAAACCAGGCATAACATTTAATAAGCTTAACTTGAAGAGTATGAGGGCCATGTTTTATGCGGCTGGCTCTAGCTGTCCTTTTGGCAGTGTACATAATGTGTATGGTATGTAGTTGAGGGGAGGGGGGGGGGGGTGGAGTGAGTAGAAGGCTGATTTTACTGATACTGTATTGATGACAAAACGTGTTCTAAGTTAACCTCAATAATCTCAGCTACTTAGAACTGGCATAGCCATTTTATTATGCATGCTCATGATCAGCAGTACATGTACCAAAACATTCGGGCAATGAACCGGTGACGATTGTTGATCTGTTTTCATGGCTACTTTGTCCGGGTGTTTTGTCCAGATAACTATCATAACAATGAGTCTGAGCTACTGTTTGTCAGACCGGTCAATGATATGTAACGATGTCAAGTTTATCTCCAGCTGATAATGTATCAGGATGGTCCAACTCTACTGTGCTATGTCACTTGGACTATAGCCTCAGAGAAACAATGTTTGTTACCCACCAGCTGAACATGCCCATGCCCACATACATCTCATGTGTTGTGCAACTGTGTGCGGACAGTCGTCAACCTCTCGTACTGGAGAATTCTTCTCAACAGTCAAAATTGTAGAAGTCACCATGGAAGAACAGATGCAGAATCAAAATGTGACAGTGGAATCAAGTGGAAGTGGATTGAATCTAGATGATGACCACAAAACTCAAGAAGATGATGGTCAAGGTTTGATTGAACTGATCATACATGAAACAGATCAGGATGAAACACAAACTCTTCCGGAAGAACTCACGCAAGATTTGGATAACAGATCATCGGTAACTGCATCTGATGAAGATAATTTTTTACCCCTCAATGAGCCACAAGGAGATGAAAAAGATGCCAGGAATTTGTCACAAAAAGAACTTCCCTGTACTGATCTACGAGAAGATGAAACAGATTCCAGCAAAAAAACAAAAAAAGACTTGCCTGCCACTACACCGCAGTCATGCTGTAGCCCGCCAGATGTTGTGAGTCCAAAATGTAGGCCTCAGCTGCCCAATCTGCTCATCTTAGATGCCATCAGCACAGGACGAGATTGGGACGGCAGAGAAGGACCTATGGACTCGCCTCGAGACACCAGGGAGGGACTTCGGGATTCGCCCCGAGACGCCATGGAGAGACTTCGGGAGACGGCGTCACTGACCGAGTCATGGTCCTCCGGCCGGATTGACGTGATCCAGGAGGAGGAAGAGGAGTATGAGGAGGAGAATGAGGCACCGCGGCCTCTCCCAACCAGTCGCAGTGTCTCCTTGGAGAGTTGTCCCAGCCCCGTGTCAAAAGTCAAGTTTATCGTGGGACACATGGACTCGGAGGATGAGTCTGCTACTGAGGTACGAGGCTTTTGGGTCAGATTTTGGTGAGTTCATGGAGCTTACACAGCTCTTCTGAGAGTGTGGGATGAAGAAATCTTTAGAGATCTGAAACATCGTTCAGATTTTTTGGGCTTCAGTTGGATTGCAGGTGTTATCAATATTATCAGAACACATTTGGATTTAAAAAGTCAAACGAAATCCTCAAATTACATGTGATGCACTTTTTCATCATGTAAGTACAAATAGCTATGTAGCAGATCACCTCATGATATCACATTTTGTAGGGTTCACATGCTGTTTGTGATGGTCACCATCTGTATGTAAGTACATCCCCCCAACTGGCCTGATATACTTGTGAATATTTGTGAGTCTCATGCTCATAAGTTTGCTAAAATTCACTTGAATTTGGTTTCTTTTCTATCTTCAACATTTATGTTCGTTTGTAAATGAGTACTGTAGTTTTCTCTTGAGAAAATGTTGCCGGCTATATACAGTATATACCGGTAGATGTAATACATCAGGTGCTGTGGTTTACTAGCAAGTTTCTGAACAGTACTTTTGCCTTGTATTTTCGCTGATGTTTACATGTTATAATATATAGAACTTTATAAGCTTTACAACAACAATACAAGCACATTGACCATGTTGACAATTTAGTATCGGCAGTGTTCAGGTTTATCTGAGGTCTTGTCCTTTCAGTCATCAAATTTCATCTCTGATATCATGTTCTTGTGTGATGTGTGTCATACAGGGGTTGTCAATGTCCGTCGGTCCTAACAGGCGAATTTTCCCAAGGTCCGGCAGGTTTTCTGATATAACCCGCCATCCTGACTGGTAAAATATTTGGAAAATTGATATCAGCATGTCAGTAACGATGAAAATACACCAAAATCAAGGTCCGATATTTCCTTGTCTGGTGAAAACTTATTCGGTCTGGTAAATCTTGAAGTTTCACCTGCCCAAATGTCCTGTTAAATCTCAGAGAATTTGCAACCCCCTGGTGTATATTTATTGATACATTTACATCACTTTGTAAGCTCGGGAAATATCTCTATTAAGAAAAGGTCCAGGAGACTTAGACGGACTAGCTTCAGCACTTCATCAGCCGTCATTTCCGACTGTTTTAGATTTTTTTGGTGCTGCTGCTCAGCACGTGTTTAGTACATGTCTGTATCATGTGTATAAAATCATAATACATGTAGCTGTGAGTAAAATATTTCTTCAGCTTATGCTAATAGCTCGCACACAGATACATTTCCTAACAATTTCCGTTGAATCTGGCTGAGTCGTACAGCAATTACCCCATCAATAAGCTCTGTGTAGTCTCTGCTATTTCCTGTCAACCAGGCTATGTATGTGTGTGTCAATAGCGTAAGGAGAACAAAAATCACATTTTCTGTGCTGGATGATTAGGTAATTTGTCCTGGCAAAGTTAGTCAGAAGGTTGTTTGATCCCGTACTGGGGACAGTGTAAGTCAGAAGGGCTTTTGAATAAGGAACTTGATCACATTGACATGTATTATTGTAGTGTCAGGGAAATGTTCTATTCACAACTATTTCTAATGTGCCAAATTTGCTGCATATTGCTTATTATGATATTTGTGCATTAACAGCAAAGCTACATGTATACAACTACATGTAGATGTATTAAGCACAGAGCAGAAACAGAAATGTCCCACGGCACTGGTATGTACTGTCTCTACTTCAATGTTGTTGTTTCATTTTACCTCCCCAATGATTTCTGTCAAAGCTCCAAGCCTTTCCACTCACAAAACCCCAGCCACATATGCACATGTGACAGTCAATCCTCTCAGTTTACTGTTGTAGTTCCCCCCCCCCCCCCACCCCTCCCCCCCCCCCCACTTCTCCTGAGGTATCACGTTGTGATTGATTTGAATGTAATATTTAGCATTTTTTTTGCATCACTGACACAGCTTTATGCATTTAGTAAATTACTGATTTGGATGTTACAAAACGACAAAATCAAGGTTACATCTAACTGCTAGTAAAGGTACCGAAAGGCAGGAAACAAACAAGCAACCCTATGCTTTTAGGAGAGATCTGTTTTGTGAAAAAAAATTATTTGCATCATTCCGAACTATCAGAATTGACTACACGTACTTATATTAAATGATATTCATATCTCTGTGCATTTGCAAGATAAATGTTTCCAGAACCAAGAAGCACATTATCAAGTCACATGTCATTGTAGGTTTTGACAAGTCCTGGTTCTCCATCATTTGCAGCTCCCAGTCATGAATAAATACATGTATTGCATGTTTTCCGAATCAAAAATAACAAATAAATTTGTTCTAGGCGATGCATGGTTGCTATGGCACCACCGTTGACACCAGTAGTGTACTAATTCCTACAATACCGAGACTTGTCATAAAGCAAGGAATCTATAACCCTCAAATAGGAGTTCCCTACATTTGAGAATAGGAGTTGTCTTATACACCTGCAAAAATATCCGTATTTAACCATATAAATTGATCTTAACACATCCACGCCATTATGGTGGCACCTGTCAAATGTGCTAAACTTTTGAATTCAGTTCCATGTTAACAACATATTCGAAGTAGCGTGCCATAACTGTTCGAGCCAATGCTCCTACACTTAGAAAAACAGTATTCCTATTGTGCCTATTGGACGCGTCTATATATTGTTTAGTGTATAAATAATTTTTTCTACATGAATCTACCATTCCATTGCTCAAAATTCCTCCTCATGCCGTGGAGGGTGGTACAGTCAATTTGACCAATGAACCAGAGTTCCACATTTGAGAGGGAATTGAAGGTACATTTGGAGAACCGGATGGTAATTATGCCGAACCGGTAGGATTGATTGTCACATGTGGTATCCATACAGGACAACACTGCTGCGATGTGGGGATAGGAAAAGCCGATGTGGGGATAGGAAAAGCCGGGGATCAAGTGGTTTTATTTCATTCAATTGCTATCTATTATTGTGTGTATATGCTGGGTATCATGGGTGATCGACTCTGAGCTGTGCTGGTCGGGTAGTGTACCTGATAGAGCCCTGCCCCAATTCCCCCTCCCCCTCCCTCTGCCGGACCTCATAGCCAGTCTTACTTCAGGACATTCTCCACCAAATGTTGTCCTGAGATGGGGGGGGGGGGGGTCTCGAGGGCCGGTAAGCCCCAGAGATACCCTGTATGAGTGGTGCTGGGATGGTTTATCGACTGCCAGACGAGTCATGTGTCTTCTCTGGCTAGCCAGGAAATGAAGTAATATAAATGTGATATCAATAAATGAGAATAGAAGCACCCCATGTGGTGACTTGTGGCTATCAGATCACTTGTAAAGTATTCTATGCCCAATTTGATACAGTAAGGTGCCTGTATTTTTTTGTGGAACAATGCACTGATTCTTCCAGAAATGCCACAAGACGTTCACATAATATTTTGTGCTTCACAAACTTTGAAGAGTCTGTCTACAGTATGTTACATGTATCTTAATGCTATTAAAACATGGGTTAACGAAAAAATATTGAGATGTCTGGAAATTAGGTCATTTTCAGTTTTCTGCACTTCCTGATCTTGATCAATATTGAACGAAACATTGTTATAATTGTAAAAAAGGTTTTTGAAGCCAGAATGACTGAATATTTGTGGCCTGAGATTCACATTCATGAGTGAATACATGTATATGTCTATAAATGGAATCAGGAATATATGGTCAAGCTGGTCAGTTGATATCAGTCCGTGAAAGAATGATAGATCTTCATTTCACTAATCAGCTTGAAGTAACCAGCACTGTGAGAACAACTGGTCCTTGTATCAACAGTGTGTCAGCCGCTAATAATCTGTAATCGCCGCAGAGTTACCAGTGCCCCACGAGATGATTACAGGCCAAGGGTCAAGGAGCAGTGATTATCCCATTTGTATAGGGAACAGCTATTATCTGGGTGGAAATTGCAGTGTCTCGTCATCTGTTCATCTCTCACTCTCGGGTGATCATCATCTAGTCAGCTAGCGATTGATATCCGCCGCCCTCTCTGACACAAGCCAGGCGAGCTTTGACCACAAACTTTTATATTATCTCTTCGGTGTCCTGGCATAAAATAATGTAGAGGAGCTGGGCATGAGGATTGCAGCGTTACCCAAACCTCTCATGATATCAAATATTCATGGCCATCGGCGCCTTTTTTACTCATCCTTCTCCAAAAGCTGAAACAAAAACCGACTGAAAGGTTTACGCTAGAGGCACAGCCACTGCCGATTGTGGAGTGCGGACTCCGTATTTTGGTTAGAGCCAGCCTTTTTAGGTGATAATTGAAGCATTCAGGCGCTGTCTTTGCAAGCTGGATGGGGAATACTGATGACGATCCACTTGACAATTGAGGTCATATATGACGTAGGACCAACTGATAAATCTGTGATGCAATATTAATCAGATGATTGTGGACCCCCCCCCCTCCCCCCCCTCGGCACCAGACTCAGGATCGTGTGGGGACGAGTCTCGGATCTCCCTCTAGGAGTCAGTAAGATCTACCTCTCATATATCCTTCCCTCCAATGTCAGGATAACACACCAAGTGGCTGAATTCATGGATTTCTCTTGCACCAACAAAATGGATGATGTACTGCGGGGCGACCAGGATCTCCCAGGAACTGAAGTCCATCGTTTTGCTGATTGTGTCGTGTTGAGTGGAAATGATAAAATGCTGCGGGTGAATGATACATGTATTCATTCACATGAGTATCTTGCACTGCAGAATACAGAATTCAATAAACGCTTTTTCTCTTGCTAAATGCCTGGTCGATATCTTCCCGTCCTAGTTACCTAGTGTCGGCCGCTGTGTCTGTGGCTAAGAGTCGGTGAACCGCGACTGAGTGTAGAGAGCAAGAAGATCTCCGCAGTCGTGTAACAGGTCGCAGAGTGAGACGCTACATCAGCTTGGGACTTCAGCACAGAACATCAACGGAACAACAAAACATTGGCAGCACAGGATGTGGAGATGGTTTTAAAGAAACTATCACCGGTTAACACACTGTCTTGCCATATTCTTAGCGCCCCATCCTGTATTTTGTGGATGGAAGTTTGTTCTGGGATGGTTAGCCATGGATATATGGAGCCTCATCTGGTGTAGGGGCTTAGCTGTGGATTACCGGTGATAATCGCCAGGATTTGTGATGTCTGTTACCAGAAACCACGAGATGGTTTACCTGTCCATTGGGCTGGAGGACCATGAGGATAAACTGTAACCATGATATATTGAAACAGCACCTCTATGTTCAAAATAACTCATAACTTGATTAATTCAGTGTTATTATGTTGTTGAGCAGCTGTCGGTAAATATCATTTATTAAGGAGCACCTACTGGGCGTGTGTGTGTATTCACTGGTAGCCTATTTGTACCGATGTGCATCAAGTGGGGTTTGGTTCGGTCAATCATGGGCCCATTGTCCTGATAAATATAGGAGTGTATAGTTTACGTATTTCTGGTTACAGAAAATTTACACTGTAGTTTCAGTTTTCTGACAGCAGGAAATTTTTTACATGAGCATTAAGAGTAGCCCACTGAGTGATTAAATAGTTGAACAATAGCAACAGGATGTTCACAGAGTGTGACATCATTTCCATGATTTTCATGCCTGTCTTGACACTAAAAGTGATATGAGTTTTACATTTAACATGCGTACAAAGTAGTTTAGTTTTTCGAATGAATCTTGATTCATGGAAATATCTGAGTCCTATATCCTGGTAGTGCTATGGTTTGATGCATATGCTATGTTTGTTGGATGCGCAGGGTTGTTAACACAAATCGATTATGGTCAGTTACATGTACATTATATGTTGGTGGTGTATTATTGAAATTTATTGCACAAATTAATACGACCTCTTTCCCACTGTGGTACACAACCAGTAGGATTGTACTATAATGAACTGGTGTTCTCCACTGACATTTACAGTGCCTTTCAGGTTCACGAAGTCACATTTGTACATTGCCAATCAGATGGAGGGAACCTGTGGTAGCCATGGTGATGCTTCTGTATCCATCACTGTTGCCTAATGAGCATCCAGCAACCAAACGTACTGAATTTTCACCTAAAACCTTCAGTTATAACCAAAGTTCAGTTTATTCCAGGAGAGAATTGTCACCCTTTAGGTACAGATTTTAACAATCAGATTGTATGCATCTGAATCTGCTCTCTCCAACTATCGTGGTAATTCAAGTTACCAAGGGTGGTGCCTGATGTTTTAGACACCTCAGAAATAAGTTTATAAATCAACATGGTAACATTACATGTATGGTAACAACACACAGGTTAATGGCGAATTTGTTCAGAATTACACAATTTGCAGCTACAATCTGTGGAATCTGTTTGCCGTTGCTGACTTTCATAAGACCAAAAGATTTTATGGAGTTAAGATCCTGTCATTTGACCTTTGACCTGAATTAATCGAACAGTGGGTCAGACTGTGGAAGATGCTCTGTGCGTGTTGGTAAAATCAGGGGTAGTCCTATAATCTCTAGACGTCAGCTCTGTTTCATGTTTCTCCGAGGGCTCTTGATATGGTGACAGTCGTGTCCTGTTTGATCCTTCTGGTGTCATTGCTACGCTAACCCTCATCGATCCCCCAGATACGAACATAACGCCTGATTTGTATGCGAGTGTGCGGTGCCTGATGTGGTGATTTAGGGAAAAATCCATGATATATTCTGCTGGCTTTGCAGGAAGTGGTAATATTACAGCTGGGTCTGTGGTTGCACTCGGCCAGAGAGTGTCACTGATTCCAGGGTGTGTCGCAAGATTGAATGCTGCACCATGGACCCAAACACCCATTTCTTTGACCTTGATCTTGGAAAATGCTGTCACCCTTATGTGAGTTTTGGTATAGAATTCTCATACTGTATCCACAAAATTAGCATGCTATTGTTCTGTTCAAAAGGCCCATCATTTGATTTAGACAATCCTTGGAGACCATCATGTCCTGGGCAGTTCTGTGTCTGTTGTGTCTCCATGGCAGCAGTATCCTTGGAGACCATCATGTCCTGGGTAGTTCTGTGTCAGTTGTGTCTCCATGGCAGCAGTATCCTTAGAGACCATCATGTCATGGGCAGTTCTGTGTCAGTATCCTTGGAGATCATCATGTCCTGGGTAGTTCTGTGTCAGTTGTGTTTCCGTGGCAGCAGTTTCCTTGGAGATCATCATGTCCTGGGTGGTTCTGTGTCAGTTGTGTTTCCGTGGCAGCAGTATCCTTGGAGACCATCATGTCCTGGGCAGTTCTGTGTCAGTTGTGTCTCCATGGCAGCAGTATCCTTGGAGATCATCATGTCTTGGGTACCGTATATACTATACTATACGACGCACGCGACTATAAGACGCAGTAGATTCTGCAGCTGAATCGAGGGAGTCATGGTTGATTCAAAGATAAGACGCAGATCACTTGACCATATTGCCGACAGAAATTTCGTACGGTCAATTGACTGTCAGACGCCCGCCAAGTCGAGTGTTTTCACACTTCGTGTTAATCATCACTGCTTCAATAGCCCCAACGGTAAGTATCTTTTCACATGAATGAACAAAGTACCTTTTGTTCTCGCCATTATAATGAATAAATATTATGCAAACTCTTGTGTTTTGTTGTCATTTCGTTGTATTTATCAGCAATGTCTAAGCAAAAGTTTAGCGACCGGTAAATTTAGAAAAGGTCACATGACATAGCTTGTGTTAGCCAGCAATCATTCACTATTCTATTCTCAAGGTAGTGTGATTCGGTCAGTCAAAATTTGGAAAGTAGTTCATCGGTAGTTACTCTCGTATGATTTAAGAGAGCACAATCACACAGACATAAAAGAACATCAAAAGACTGTTAACTGACAAATTCGTTTATTGATCGTCATGATTACATTGCAATTTCACCCGCTCCCGTAAGTGATGCATACAATGATGCGCAGTAAACCGCGCACAGAGCTGCCACCTTGTGAGAGCAATTGACAACATAACCAGAATTTTCACCAAAATGGCGCCGGCAGGAAATCGACTGAAAATAGAAAATAAACAAGTTATTTTTATGAAATGAACGCATTTCAAATATACATTGCCACATGTAAAATTCATCCAACGTACATAACAGATCGTTTTTATTCACTTTATATTTCTTTTTATACACTTGAAAAGTAAGACTTGACCAAAGACGGTGGCATGCCTCTATTATCGCCCATTTTCCGATGCGGTCTGGCAGTCATTCGGTGCGAGATCTTGCGAATATGATGCCCCCTTTAGTGTGTGTCGCAAGTATAAGACGCAAACGAAATGAAGGCAATATTTGGGGGCGAAAAACTGCGTCGTATAGTAGAGTATATACGGTAGTTCTGTGTGAGTTGTGTCTCCATGGCAGCAGTATCCTTGGAGATCATCATGTCATGGGTAGTTCTGTGTCAGTTGTGTTTCCATGACAGCAGTATCCTTGAAGACCATGTCCCGGGTAGTTCTGTGTCAGTTGTGTCTCCATGGCAGCAGTATCCTTGGAGACCATCATGTCCTGGGCAGTTCTGTGTCAGTTGTGTCTCCATGGCAGCAGTATCCTTAGAGACCATCATGTCCTGGGCAGTTCTGTGTCAGTTGTGTCTCCATGGCAGCAGTATCCTTGGAGACCATCATGTCCTGGGTAGTTCTGTGTCAGTTGTGTCTCCATGGCAGCAGTATCCTTGGAGACCATCATGTCCTGGGTAGTTCTGTGTCAGTTGTGTCTCCATGGCAGCAGTATCCTTGGAGACCATCATGTCCTGGGTAGTTCTGTGTCAGTTGTGTCTCCATGGCAGCAGTATCCTTGGAGATCATCATGTCCTGGGTAGTTCTGTGTCAGTTGTGTTTCTGTGGCAGCAGTATCCTTGGAGACCATCATGTCCTGGGTAGTTCTGTGTCAGTTGTGTCTCCATGGCAGCAGTATCCTTGGAAACCATCATGTCCTGGGCAGTTTTGTGTCAGTTGTGTCTCCATGGCAGCAGTATCCTTGGAGACCATCATGTCCTGGGTAGTTCTGTGTCAGTCGTGTCTCCATGGCAGCAGTATCCTTGGAGACCATCATGTCCTGGGTAGTTCTGTGTCATTGTGTCTCCATGGCAGCAGTATCCTTGGAGACCATCATGTCCTGGGTAGTTCTGTGTCAGTTGTGTCTCCATGGCAGCAGTATCCTTGGAGACCATCATGTCCTGGGTAGTTCTGTGTCACTCGTGTCTCCATGGCACCAGTATCCTTGGAGACCATCATGTCCTGGGCAGTTTTGTGTCAGTTGTCTCTCCATGGCAGCAGTATCCTTGGAGACCATCATGTCCCGGATAGTTCTGTGTCATTGTGTCTCCATGGCAGCAGTATCCTTGGAGACCATCATGTCCTGGGCAGTTCTGTGTCAGTTGTGTTTCCGTGGCAGCAGTATCCTTGGAGACCATCATGTCCTCGGTTGGTCTGTGTCAGTTGTGTCTCCATGGCAGCAGTATCCTTGGAGACCATCATGTCCTGGGTAGTTCTGTGTCATCATGTCCTGGGCAGTTCTATGTCCTGGGCAGTTCTGTGTCAGTTGTGTCTCCATGGCAGCAGTATCCTTGGAGACCATCATGTCCTGGGCAGTTCTGTGTCAGATGATCGATTTTTTGTCCCAAAACTAAGTGTTAACCACCTGAAAGTATCTCTACAGTCAATGCTGATTGTATCCCTTTTCTTCGCGACCTTGACCTTTCATCCATTCACTGATTTATTACAGTATTGTTTTAGTTTTCTGACTGCTTCATCCCGCGGAATATCTGATTAAATTTGAGTTCTAGCAATAATAACAGTAGTGTTGATGAAAGCTAATCAGGTGTCGCAATAAGCCACATGACAAGCAACACCATCTAATGAGTACATGTGGTCTATAGGGAACACAGACGCTGCGACTACAGCTTCCTTCAGTTGTTTGCCGATCAAGTTACATGAAGAGAGGGAAATAGCACAGTGTGTGGACTGAAAAGATGCGTTTCCCTGGCACAAATGTGTTGTTACAATAGGCGATTTGTTGATTAGGCACGACTGAATCAAACAAGTGATGCTGACAATGGATTATTGACAGTACCTGTTTTTGGTAGTGGGAGTGAGGGTGGAATTGTGGCTCCAGTAGCAGAAAGTGCCCTCTCTGATGTGGTTGTGGACACTTACATGATGCAAATACTGTGCGTTATCAATATTCTCCTTTCACTTGTAAACAGGAAAATTGCAGTCATTTCATTGATTATCAGCATTTGGTAGAAAAATGGCTGATCACAAGTTCTGGTTTTCGGAACGGTGGCGTTCACTTGTAGAAAATCATGCTTGGTAATAGTTTTGTCGTTAATGACAACATAATAATGGGCTAGAAGATGTGCTAAACATGGCTGAAAATGCACATGTCATGTATGTGCTGTTCAATAGAAGGGATATAGGGGGGGGGGGGGGGGCATGAATGGGGCATGTACCGATAGTTTCATACATACATACAGTGGTGTCACAAAATTTTCATGGTGTTAATATTGATGCAGTTGACCAGTTTACCATAATTGTTGGCTGCCAGTACATGCACACAGCCCAGTACTCTAGTGGATTGTCGGGTATATTGACGTGTTTATCTCTGCGTTATATGGGGCCTGTTTACTGCAGGGTCTACAGGACAGAAGCCTGGCTCACCCATTCACTTGTAGATTGGTGTGATGGTTATGGACTGGGCAGTTTGCCGTGAGCCGTGCGGACGGATGAGCAGTTTGCTAGAAGGATCGTGAGCAGTAGGGACCAGAGGTGGGCTTGTGGCAAGGATCAGCCACAGTTCTGACACCGCGAATCACAGGCACAAAATGTTGAAGGAGTGGCAGTGGAAGTAAACACCGGCTCAGTCCCGCGAATCGACCACGATCATGTGACAGTCGGCTGTCCGCAAGTTCAGGGCTTTTCTGTTACTGTCTGTGATCTTGCGATAAGTGATATGGATAGCCTGTGTCACGGAAATCAGGTGTGAGATTGTTTGATGGATGATGGGTGCTTGATGCAACTGCTCGATGTCTCAAATAAGGAACAGTGTCACGCAGTTCTAGGCATCATGCATCAGAACTTATGATTCACAGTACACAAGCCTCGAAGGATTACTGTTCTGTTTCAAATTTAACTGGAATTTGGTGAGATGCTGGAGAATTCAGCGTCACATCTTTCGATGTTGACCAGTTTGGTGCGTGATTTCTGGTCACTGGTGGTTGTGCTTGTGTACATGACCTGATCATACTCCAAACTTATCACATTGAGAAGCGTGACCTTGACCTTTGAGGAATACCATGATGACAGCCAAATCTGCGATGGTTTTGACCAGAAAGCGAAATTCGTTGACTCATCTTCCACACATGATACCATTCCTTTGGCACTATGACTACTGCACATATTACCAGCATGTGTCCTTGACCTCGGCCCAGTGACCTTGACATTTGCCTGCGGGATGGAGCCAAAGAAGACGCTGAAGCAGTCGACGATTTATGAAGAGGAGATGCCAGTGATTGTGCGGCGTCGAGGCTGTACGCTGCGGGTCCATATCACGTCCATTGAGGAGGACACGTGTGGAGAGAGTCACACGGCGCCTCCGCTCAGCGCCCGCCCAAAACTACCCCTCGCTCAGCGCTCCAAGGTACACGACATACCAGTACACAATGTCATGGTTTTATATGTGGTAGTTGTGCAGCAAATATTGACCTTTTGCATGTTGCAGCCCTGTATTTCCTTTTTCTGGAAATTCAAAGATGGAACATGTAATGTTTATCAGCTTTTGGAAGCACCCCGTCTGAAGCTGCTTTGTTCCTGAGACACTCTGCCTGCACCTGCCATTGCTTCAATACAGTTGGATTTATTCTGAAGGGCTCGCATAATTAAATAAGTTGTACTAATGGGTGGTTTTAGTTGTGAAAACATTGGCTGACACGCGTGATGTCGCGTTTCTCTGCCTGCCAAGACTTGAGTGACTGGGATTTTTGCAGTTGCTGCCTTTCCCTGCCTTGCGTTAGTGTTTTAGTCTTGAGAGGCGGCATTTTCTGAGCTGTGGGGCCAAGGCCACCTCCTGCCTCTACCGTCATCTGGACTTGTTCAGAGCACTATAGGGATGGAGGGGGAGGGGGGGGGGGGGGTTAAATGCTGTTTGGCGAGGTGGGAGTTTCTGGGGGAGAAGTGTGGAAGTTTTGTGAATACCAGCAAAAACCCATAATGGGTTTTTGATACCAGCAGTTGATCTATATACATGTACACTGGTAAGGCAACAAGTTTGGAATGTGTGGTCTTCTTGCCTTCCTTAAAATATAATTGGTTGACATGTTCAGCTGTACAATTGATTTAGAGGAAGTTATTTGGGGACGTACACACCTGTATATATACAATCCTGGCTTGTTGAAAGAATTTAGATGCACACGTACTACTGTTAAGTGTGCCAGGTATATGTCTGTGAAATTGTTCATCTGTTTATGATGTCATAACAGCTGGTAACTTATATCAAACTCGGTTATCATAAATATCGTCCAGTGTGAACATGCTGTGTGCTGATTCTATGTGCGCACTGTTTGACCATCCCCATTGTCACAATTTCATAATCATACCGTCTCCTATCCAGGACATCAGTGCTTCATCATGTTCATATATAATATTGAGTATTCATGGTATTTGCTATGTATATTTAATATGTACATTTTATATGTCTTTATTGCACATATATATAATTATATATATATATATGACAAATTGTATGATTTGTATGTATGATTAAAATTCATCATTATTATGAAATGCATTTAGAAATATATTCATGAGAAATCATGACTTGTTATAAATGGACATTGTGTATACAGTAAACTCAATATGTGGATGATATTAAGCTGAGCCAGTGTTTTAGATACTAACCTATCCCCCCCCCCCCCCCCCCCCCCTCTCTCCATCTGACAGTCTGACAGTGGACAGCCAGCCTCTCCGAGCCCCAACATTCCCCCGACCACCCCAGCCTCCCACAGCCTACGGCCCCGTGATGAGCTGTCCTGTATGGGGCTTTCCAAGAGTATGCGACTCCTGCACCGTACACTGTCGGAAGACGTGCGCCACCGTCGCCGTGACAGCATGCCAGCTACGCCCCTGTCACAGCTTTCCAGCCACCTCAGCGCGTCACAAGTCGGTCAGTACATCACAGTACATCATTATTTACCCTACTTGTACACTGATGTATGTACGACATGTGTGTGCACACTTATAAAGTGTTATAACATTTAGAAGTAGTATTTAGTATTAAACAGTTGGTGGAGAATCCAGGTCAGACAGAACTCTCCAGCTGTAAGTCACTCAAGTCTGATACTGACAATCGATACATGTGACTTGATGTCTTCCAGGTCTGAGCTCAAGCCATGGGCACCACGGACACGGGGAGAGTAACCTCCTGAAGATGAAGAGTTCCGGTCTCGGTCACTCGGCTCCGAACCTGTCGACCAGTCTGGTGAGCTTGTATTCCTTCCCAGTCCAGTCTCTCTCTACCTCAGTCTTGTCTCAGCTTGTCGTTAGAATAAACCAGGTTATAAACGTTTGATTGAGATTGATAGCTTCTAGAACTGACTACAACTTGAGACTGCGCTCAATTCGAGAAAGAGCATTTCACTACTGCTCAGGTAAGTAAACAGTTTCCATAGATACGGAAGTTAGAACGAGATGAGTTTCTGTTGTCCTATTTACCAGGTGAGTGAACTGAGTTGGTTTGATGTGTAAATGTGTACATTTACAACAGAGTACAAGATCATACGACTGGAGTTTTGTCACCTGTAGACCAACTTGTTATGTCCGTCGATTCTCCTGCACGTGACTGCCTGATCGGACATGACTGCTAACACACATGCTCACAATTGGACGTAGCTGTGATTTCTCGCAGTGGATGGTTTGTGTTCTAACAACACCCAAGAAAGAGATGAGTTGTGCGACATTGATCTTGTGTAAACCCAGGAGACGGACGGACGGATATGGAGGCAGTGACTAGATCGTTATTGACCAGATCATTAAATGCCATGCGAGCTGTTTGCTGCCTCTGTGTATCGGGTAGTGCCGGCATTTACATCATGTCCTCAGGCCCTAGGAGCTCTGTAAATATTATGCACTGGGCGCCTTCCAAATACATTATTATGTTGACCTCAAAAAACAAACTTAATCTCTGCAGGGGCCAACAATATTTTCATGGGTCACAAAATTTTAGGTTGGATGTGTTCAAGTGTCATACTTACAAGTGAAGCATTGCTTCAAATTTCACCATGTTTTTTAGGTTACCGGACCTTTGGTCCGATAACCTATTGGCGTGGCGTTGCGTCCGTCGTCCGTCCGTCCGTCCGTCCGTCCGTCTAGCCGTCCGTCCGGCGTTAACATTTTTATCTTTAAAGTTAACGATCGAATCTTTCTGAAATTTTGCACAAAAATGCCTAAAAATATTTTGAGAAGGAGGTATTTTTTTGTTTTTTGATTTTCGCATTTTTTTCAAAATGGCGGCCGTTTTTGTCGAAAAACGCTCAATTTTGGACTTTGACGGCCATTTTCTCAAAAACTGTCTGATCAGTTTTGAGTTTTTGGTTTCAAAAGATTCCCCTCATATACCTCTGTGATATGTATAAGTTTGGTTGCCCTAAATCTGCCGGTTTCCGTGTGGCGGCCATTTTGAATTTTTGGCGGGTCGGCGAAAAAAAATTTTTTCGCCCCAGATCGCATTACTATCCATTTTGGGCCATTTCTAGAGCAAAAAAAAATTTTCACCCTTTGAAAAAAATTTTGGACTTAGAAAATTTTCGGCACTTTTTCCCTTCATAATGGGAGCTGTCCGGACTGTACTCATAGAACGCTTGAAGATAGAGCTTAGAAATTGGCACTTTCAAATGGGAAGTCATATATGGCGACTTGTGTGGTGACCTTGAATTTGACCTTGGATGACCTTGAAAGGTCAAAACAGCCATTTTTGGGTCGAAAAACGCTCAAATTTGCACCTGGTCTGTATTTTCTCAAAAACTGTCTGATCAGTTTTGAGATTTTTGCTTAAAAAGATTCCTCTTATATACCTCTGTGACGTGTATAAGTTTTGTTGCCCTTGAATCGCCGATCTCAGTGTGGCGGCCATTTTGAATTTTTGACGAGTCGGCGAAAAAAAATTTTTTCGCCCCAAATAACATTACTATCCATTTTGGGCCATTTCTAGGCAAAAAAAAATTTTCACCCTTTGAAAAAAATTTTGGACTTGGGAAAATTTTCGGCACTTTTTTCCTTCATAATGGGAGCTGTCAGGACTGTACTCATAGAACGCTTGAAGATAGAGCTTAGAAATTGGCACTTTCAAATGGGAAGTCATATATGGCGACTTGTGTGGTGACCTTGAATTTGACCTTGGATGACCTTGAAAGGTCAAAACAGCCATTTTTGGGTCGAAAAACGCTCAAATTTGCACCTGGTCTGTATTTTCTCAAAAACTGTCTGATCAGTTTTGAGATTTTTGCTTAAAAAGATTCCTCTTATATACCTCTGTGACGTGTATAAGTTTTGTTGCCCTTGAATCGCCGATCTCAGTGTGGCGGCCATTTTGAATTTTTGACGAGTCGGCGAAAAAAATTTTTTTCGCCCCAAATAACATTACTATCCATTTTGGGCCATTTCTAGGCAAAAAAAAATTTTCACCCTTTGAAAAAAATTTTGGACTTAGAAAATTTTCGGCACTTTTTTCCTTCATAATGGGAGCTGTCTGGACTGTACTCATAGAACGCTTGAAGATAGAGCTTAGAAATTGGCACTTTCAAATGGGAAGTCATATATGGCGACTTGTGTGGTGACCTTGAATTTGACCTTGGATGACCTTGAAAGGTCAAAACAGCCATTTTTGGGTCGAAAAACGCTCAAATTTGCACCTGGTCTGTATTTTCTCAAAAACTGTCTGATCAGTTTTGAGATTTTTGCTTAAAAAGATTCCTCTTATATACCTCTGTGACGTGTATAAGTTTTGTTGCCCTTGAATCGCCGATCTCAGTGTGGCGGCCATTTTGAATTTTTGACGAGTCGGCGAAAATTTTTCGCCCCAAATAACATTACTATCCATTTTGGGCCATTTCTAGGCAAAAAAATTTTTTCACCCTTTGAAAAAAATTTTGGACTTGACGTCAGATGACCTTGAGTGCCAAATGTCTGACTTGGAATGTGTAAATTGACCTGAGCGGCCTAAACGATTCCACCCAACATATAGAATATCAAATGCCGCACACATACATGTAATGGTTACATCGAAGTTCATACGGATGACCTTGATTGGTAAATCCCAAGGTCATATGTTTACACTGCGAACCTTGATTGGTAAATCTCAAGGTCTGTTACCTGCCAATGCTGCCATGGCCAAACCAAAATTGTCCGGTAACCTACCTTAGCCTTTGGGCTAATTTTTTTCAACAATTTAACCATGTTGACCCAGTTATATTATTCTGCTGTGGAGTCAAACCCTCAATAAACATAGCAACGAATGAGAAATGGAGAAACACCAGCGATAAAATATGAGAGTGCTGTCAAGTGTGCTGCATGCATGTTAAGTCTGTCATAAAGGTGCGGCAAAAACTGCGTAATGACGCTCTTGACTGAGTGGAGATCTTTATTAAGCTGCCGCTATCTTACGTTACTTGGCACAACTACATGTAGCCTTTGCTGTGTGGAGAGGGCCGTCTTACTGTCATATAAAATGATCTTTGATGACAGTTGAGAGCCTGGCCACAGTCACACCACATTGCTGAGTGTCGTCATGTCTTGTGTGTCATCGTGTTGGCATGGTAACTGTGGTACCGGAGTCAAGGTGGTTATGAGCTCAGCTTTCCGTATATTTACCAATCTGGTAAACGTTATGATGTTCTGTTGCCACAGATAGTATCATGTTGCTTCATGATGTGAAGTCAGTTGCTGGGGGACAGTATGACACGGGTGCATTATGATGTCTTGAGCTCCACCACACTGCCACCTGGTGGACATGAACTAAATCATGACTAGTGGCTAGATTGATTACCAGGTGGCAGCAAGCTACATGTATGTGTGCTTCTGGTTTTCTGATGGCTATTGTGCCACACTTGGCAGGTAAATCTGAGAAATTATAGCTCTACAATGTATACAGTGCGGTTGATCATAGTGATACTATAAGTACGGCGCGATATCTGCCTGAAGTCACCAAATCCCACAAGACCGCAGGCTGAGTGATTTATGCTAACTGTAGGCAAATTTTGTTCAGTTCTGGGATCTGAAGTCCATGGTAATGATGATATCATTGGATTATATCATGTATATGGAACTCTCAGAAAATATTGAGGGGTCGTATCATGGCTTTCCAAATACGGTGGGGAATTGACCAATCAGGATCACGCATTTTCAGCAATCCGATGATAAAGGGGTAGTATATTTACTGGGATACCAAATCATTGTACCAATCCAGAAAAAAATAAGAACTTTCATGAATGTGAACATGGAAATTTCACTTCAACATACTTTGTATACAGTACTTGTTCAAGCAACACACAAAAATTGTTTGAAATTGATGTTTACACAATGAGATTATGCTCATTATTGTGGCATAATTTGTTGGAAGTATTGACTTTGTAATGGCCTATTATCTTGTCAAGTGCTGCAATTATCATGATTGCAGATAGCTCACATCGATTACCATAGATCTATCAGACTATAGTTGCAATAATGTATATGTAGAGGGCTAACTTTTGGAGCTGCCTTCGCTGGCTCAGATATATAATGCTGTATGTAGTATGCAGAAGTGCGGATTGTAGAGTATTATTCAGAAAGGGGCTTTCCCTGTTCATTAATGCTTGGGTCATTACTGAGGAAGGGGGTGTGTTAGAAGACTAAGTGATTTCTGTAAGTGATTCTCCGGCTGCTGGTCCACTCTGTCACTTCTGGCTGAGTGACTAGAATGCTTCCTAGACCTCCTCGTGAAGCAGTACACTGCGTGTACACAATTTATACCAGTCCAGCACTCATTCCCTGGCCACAATTGATTTCTGAAGGTCTCCAATCTAGCGTCCATTATCCCTGGTCCACACTCAGTTTGACCGCAACATTCTCTCAATGTAGTTCTCTCTGCGGCCTTGCCTTATTGACATATCGACAGCATCAAAATCAAATTTACTGCGGACCCTTGTCGCCTTCCTTCCACACTGCTCGGACGATGCAACTGTCGCTGATGACAGTATGCAGTGTACCAAGCTTTCTGCTCCCTGTCCAATCTACAAACAGTCAGCCTGGTCTGCAGTCAAGAGCAATTTGTTCTTTCATATCTCATGCATAATATAGGATCAAAACAGGTAAAAAAATTATTGCCAGGATTTCTGGTAGAACGGAACATGACTGTTTCACATTTATTGTGTTAGTTTTACATGATTGCCTTTTGGGTTTTATGGCTGTTTATGGCTTTTATCAACTGGCTGTGCAGAAATCGAAATTTTTATTCATCCATATTAAATGAAAATTGTATGGTGAATCATTTTGGAGATATTGATATTCGATGAAATTTTTTTACTGACTGCACTACACTATCCACATCCACCCCTTCAACCTGCGTTTACTGAGTGGTCGAAATTGATAGTTGAAGATTCTAATTGAAATTTTCAATAATAGATGTGTCGGTAACATTTCCCTGTGAAATTGATTGTCGCTTTGTCGTAAACGCACAATTTCCTTCTTGTGTGTTTAGGGAACAAGTGACAACAATTTTGCCGTTGCGATGTGTGGAAGTGAATGTATTGATCATTGATACGGCAGTAGCTTGTGTCAGGGTGTAGGCTGCCACCACACTGCCAGGGTTCCTTGATGATATAGTACAGTTGTCTCATACTCCTGATACTGGCCAGCTATCTAAAGGTAACCTGTCCTCTGTGGCCATGTAGACATACAGAGTCCCTCGGGCTGTTTGGCAGAGTCTGTGGGAAATAACTTGCACAAGTCCTGAGAAAAAGCTGAGATTTGGGATAGGATCCATGTAATCACGTCCTTGTCTGATGTAATCTCAAGGTTCACTGTTGGGGAGCACCAGCCGGTATGTCCGTGTTGTGTTTGGGGCGTAGTAAATCCCTCAATACATCATCCAAGCTACACTGTCCTGGGCATGTTCAGTTCTCTACCGTCACAATCTACCAGCCGCAGTGGGTGATGTATGGAGCCAGATAGAGATTCTCTGCTTCATACTGTGTCCCCCAGAGCCACGGCTTCACTGTCTCCAGTTGCTCATCAGTGTTTGTCTGAACAGTCCAGATAACAACATCACACTTCTGAAGTAGAAGCTATTTGTATCCTGTGTGTCCTGTGTGCAAGAGTCCATGATGGACCCAACAATATATCAGGCCCAATCGTTTGCATTAGGTGCTTTGATAGTGAGACAATATCTGCTTGATTGAAGACTCCACAACTTACACAGGCTTGGGCTACTAATGAACACAGAGTCATTGATAGTCACAGAGAGTAAGGAGGAAGGGGTAGGTATAGTTCCCAGTCGTGTATCCACCCCTCAGTATTTCACAGTTCTGTGAACATCAGACCCTGAAGGGGTTAATGATTGGTCACGGTTGAGTGACTCCAGGGTGTTAGCTCCAAGAGCTACTCTCACAGCTCAGTAAACAACAACAACAACCTGAGCCACAGGGCCACTTCTGTAGATTGTCAGGCTGATTTCACCTCTCAAATAACCAACACTGCTTGTTTTGTTGGCAGCAAAAACTGGGGCACTAACTTTTTGTTGGGGAATCATATGTCTAAAATTATAGATTGTGTGAATTCATTTGAATACAGCAACTTTTGTACATGTTTCACTGGTGAGATGCCAAAACTGGTCTGCTGGGAATTGATTTGATAATACATGTAATATGGACATTCTGCTGCCATTTCCTGTCATTGGTTATATGTGGAATATATAACTGCTTGAGTGAGGGATGAGAACGATTCTGGTATTCTGGACAACAGTTTGTGATCAGATGGCGTGTCCTATAGCGTCTGGTCAGGGAATGGACTGTTTATGTCTACATGGTCTAGGGATAGATGCCACGCCTCAGAACTGGTTCTATCTATAGCTCCATTAGGACACCATTATAGCCTGTCGTCAGAGGTACAGAATACATGTACCGTGTCACGTCTGGGAGAGCGGGAGTCCTGATCCATTACACACTGGAGGGATGACTCTATCAACTGATCGCTCGGGGCTTCCAGTTGTCTGGGATTGGGCTTTTGGACTTGGGTAAACAAGTGATCACAACAAGAGACCCAGCGACATTTCTACGCACTTGTCACGCTGTCTGTCTGTTAGATAAATGTTGAGTGCTTGTGGTGACAAACCTTCCTGCATTCGTCCACCACATGCTGTCTCGCTCTGTCAGTCGCAGGCTCACCTATCAAGCCCGGCTACAGGGTCACATTGGGAGAGTCTGAGCTCCCATAGATAGAGACACAAGGACGATTTGACAGCCAGCGAGTCCTCGGATGGAAAGATGGACGGATGGACGTGTGTATGTAGGAGCTGCCTCTTCAGTTAATTACATCCCAGACTGCTCCTCAGGCGAGCTCAAGTGAGCTATTGATGAAGTTTTGTTTTGGAAGTTTTATTTCACTCTCTAGATATAAATCGAGCTAGAGAGCGATGTTTGTACAAGATTTGGACTTGACAAACTTACCGTCATGTCATGTCCCTGGTGCTTCGTAGCGTTGATGAGATGCAGGAAGCCTTCTAGATCCTAAATCACATACAAATGTTGTATACGCAAGTGGATATATTCGAGATTAAATCCCGACTGGAATAAATCCTTCGCATATAAAATGTATAAGCTGTGGCGCTGCCGTATTCACATTGGAGATAGCACAGATTCCGTGTCAGGACACTCGCTGAATGGCTCACTCTCTGTACCTGTCATGTCCTTATACTCCAGTCGATAATGACAATGTCAACCGTGCGGGTGATGTTTGGATTGTTTTCATAACATTTGGAGTAAACTGTGAACAGCAAAAGGTAGCATAAGATTTGTGAATCTAATTGCCATCAAATTGTTGTTTATACCTGGAGTCTGTTGAGATATTTGTGTCCAGCAGTTACATGTAATGAGGCACCAATGGTGTCAAGTATGTGATCGTGTAGTGTGAAGATTCTGGCCCTGGTGTGATGTAGGTTACTGTAATTAGTGTGTCCAGCCTGACTGGATCAGTACTTGATGTACAGGAGTCGATATTTAACAATCTGCTCCCTTACAACATGTGTGACTGTTATCTGTCGATTCAATGCTTCATCAATGCCGAGAATTACGCAATCAGATTGGAAAGCTTGCTCAGTTGCCTGATTGGTATACTGCTGTAACAGTGTCAATACAATGTGGTATTTGGGTTGTATACCATTCTACGTAGCATGTGGTCGGGGATATTGCAAGCTGTAAGATTCTGATCAATACTCTGGGTAGAATGATGAATTTATGGTATGACTGAAAATTAAACTACATACTTCACATATTTTGATATGAAATTCAGTTGTCTGGTGAAATTTTCTTCAGTGAGATATGCTGAAGTCCTGAAGTCTGGACTGGTTGGATCAGTTTCTCAGCACAGATTCCAAAGAGCTGCCAGAATTTATGGTATATGTCATGGTATTTGGGATATTACTGAATAATAGATTTCTACTGGCAAGATTACATACTTGTGAATACTAAATTTATATATTTGATGTGGTATGTAGTTTGACTGTTGCACACTTCCTGCTGATACTGTGCCCTCATCACAACATCGAGGTCAGAGCGTCTTGGCCTGGCCGCGCGGTGTGACATTACTGTTGTAGCAGTATGGATACAGTCTATTGTGAACAGGAAACCTATACACACCACCATGTACTGGTACAGTACATACACGCCTGTATGGGACAATTAAGTGGAATGACCGGATGACAGCCAATTGTCCCGTTTGCTTGGATAGATGCCTAGTAGCGCAGTCGCAGTCATCGTGTGCCAAACTACCAGTATTTTTTTGTTTTCTGTGTTGTCGCATTCCTAGCTTGCGAGATGATCGCTTTCTGTACAAACTCCATGCAGGATCTGCCCCTGCTTATGAACGTGACAAATGACTCGGCACTGTTGACCCACTATAGGGTTATCTTGCTATCATCAGGCTACTTTATTGTGTTATGACCATTTATTTACGTGTGTGGAAGTCTTCCAATAAACACGGATGATTGTATGTACAAATTTGTTCATGACTGCCCACCCAGCAGGGACAACTACATTGTTGTAAATGATCAGTCCACTGTTTGTCAGTTATGTTGAGTATTATCTATTACAAGTGCACAGTGCGAAGTCAGTGGACACTTGAAGATAGATCTCAATCATTACCTTTCTTGCTACAGTTGAATCTGGACAATTTTGCGTCTCAGTATTTAAGCACCCAGTGCCATTTAAGCCATCGCTTTGTGATTGCGCAGTAATTCCACATTTGCAATTAAAAGTTGGAGTGGCCAGCAGGTTTTTTAGATTCCTGGAGTGAGAGGGATTACTTCAACACTGCCCTTGGGCTTGCTACAGTAAGGAGGAAGACCTACATTCTGCCCGTCTCATGTCACAGTTCATGAGTTGGAAATTTACAGACTTGTGGCATACAGGTTGAGTGAGGGTGGATTCATGCAGCATTTAACCTATTTCCCCGTTTGTTAATTGTGTCTTTGCTGTGCATCAGAATCTGTGAGGTGGTCTTGTCCTGGTTGCTATGGAAACACCAATTCCGGTGCTGCGCTGTCTGTTGTGTGGGGAGTTTTATGTCATCTGTAATCTGTGAGTTTTGGGGCCAGCTGTTACCCAGTGAGTTGTCCTGTTTGGCCATGGGTATCTTGGGGCTGACAGGAATCTTGGAGCATAACATTTTGATCTTTTGAAAAGATTTGATTTCCAAATGTTTAACAGAAAAATGAGATACCCAAAAGTACCAGCCCAATGTTCTCATCTGTTGGTATTGATTTTGTCTGCATTAAACTGCAGCTATATGTTGTTTTTAAACTGTCTCAGGGAAATTTGAGTAAAATGAACTTTTTGGAAACAAATGGAAAATCAATGGCTTCGGAAGTAAATTATTAGTGAATCTTTGATTGTCTCACTCCAGTTTTTCTGCTGATGCTGTAGCCAGGTTCTGCAGGCCTCCGTTCTCGAGAGTATCGAGGCTGCTGGACGGAGAATCTCGGTGTTCTGGTCTCAGTCTGCAGAAGACTGCAGGAATGTGGTACTTCAGCTACCTTGGCTCTGTTGTTACAGTTCCCTCGAAGGTCTCCAGTTCTCTGATTGAGGGATATCGAGGGGGGAGGGGGGAGGGGGGAGGAAGGGGTGGGGGATGATAGCATTCATCCAACATAGCTTGTTTTCGAGGAAGCTAATAACTGCAGCATTGTGGAATTGGGAATATTGGTTGATGCAGAAAAAAATAGGTTCTGCAGATAGAGTTACATAACTAATGTTCAAATTGTCTGTTTCTTTTTGTCGAAAATTTGTTTTTGATTTAAACAGTTTGAAGAAGAGCATTTCTTCTGAAGGGGTCTTGTAGGACCGTGTCTGTAGGGATTGCTGGGTCTAAAGGCCATTGCTGCTTTAGGATTTACACCTTGTTTCTGGGTTCTCATGTCTGCCTCATTACAAAAAACCCTCTGTAGTACAAGCATGGAAGCAGGTTTCTTTCCAGCCCTGTAGACGGTGTAATCGTGGCAAACTGACGGACAGAGAGCTCATCAGCTTCGTTAGAACTCCTCCACTCAGTTCTGCATTCATTCCTTCTCTATCGGTATGGCATGCTTCCTCATTTACAGTAGTTACAAAATTGCAAGTGCCTGGCTGTGCTGTGGAATTCTCTTGGCTCATCACAGGGATAGGAAACCTTGTAAACAATAATGGCTGAATGAATATACACCAATAAAATGAAACAATAAAGTATTATGATATGAAAAGATGCTTTTAAAAAAACATATGGAAATCACAAATTTGGGATGGTGCTGATGGTTACCGTGAAGGGATGATAATGACATAAACACGGTCCGTGTCTTGTGGTGATCTCTGTAACTGACAGGATTGTTGTGTCACCTTGGTGCAAGGGGCCCACTGAAGCGTGGGAGAGCTGTCGCTCGCTGGATTCGGCACTTTTTCTGATGGGCCATGAATGGAATCTACCCAATTATGGGCAGAGATCCACCACTGTGGAGAGGCCTCGGGGTGGGGAGGTAACCTGGAGGTGTGGAGCAGGGGTTGTGGCGCCGGTTTGATCGGGTCCTACTGTCATGTGGGACCACGGGTCAGCAATATATTGATGTGGGACAGCATTCTGTTGTGCATTGTATGTATGTGTGCCTGGGATTTCTATTATAGAGGTGCCAAGTGTGGAGCGGAGCAGGACAGAGTGATGACTTATCTATTGACAGTTGGATTATAGCTGGACCAATGACAGGACTTGGGGCTCGGACATTGACTTGAGGTCTCAGCACTGATGGCGGTGTTTGTAGGTGGCAGCTCTAGTACTGGTTTGTCCCGAGGATTAGAGAATAGTGCCAGAATGGCGTGCAGCTCACCTAGTACACCCCTGATGCCACTGTACTGCCGTACAACTCCACATCAGAGCCACAAGTCATTCTCGAGCAGCCTCCGGACACGCCCCACCCCCCGATATGAGCAGCTGTAGGCGTGTGTCGCCCCGCACTCGAGAGAAGCCCCCAATCCCGCCCAAACCCGGCTGGATGGTGTCTCGCATCATGGATCCTGACTCCACCCACACGCTTGTCGACATGGCGACCCAGGATGAGCGGTCGGACGAGCCCTCCGCGCTCCCGTTTACAACACCTGCTACCAGGGAGCGCCAGCAGCTGGTCCGCTGTCAGTCCCTCAACACGTACGACCGCAAGTCTGGCACCACCCCGCGCGCCGAGAACAACACCCTGACTCCAGGCAGTCGCCGCGGGCAACATGGCGCCGGCCTCCACCACACCCATCCGATCGTACGCCGCAGCGTCAGCGCGGACACGGGACTGATGCTCGGCCTCACCAACGCCATCTTCCAGCTTAAGGTCAGTCTCGGGCCGGTGACTTCAGTCTACGGGTCGTCCCTGGGAAGTTTTCAGTTGGTGTCCATGGGTGTACATCCACATACGGGTACAATAAATGGTGTATTGGTGCTCACACTGCATTTCTGGTCGACTTGTAAACCCCTGGTCGGTGACAGAAGCAGTTTTGTTACAATGGGTTTGATTAGAGATATTGTAGCCACATGATCAAGGGTTTTGTTCGACATGTTTGAGTTGCCGTGAGAGGTACATTAACCATGTTAGTAGTAAACACCTACTGAATTTGAGGTAAGTGCCAACATTTTATCACAGTATTTATGAATTTCTGTATTAATATGACATGGAAGTTCAAATATAGTGCTGCTGCCATCAGGTTCAGCAAGTCAGGTTTGTCCGCATTCATTAAACATGTTCAATGAATTCCGCATTCAATTGGCATGTACAATTTATCGACAGTTTGCATGAGATACTAGTAACCAGTCTGCTCAATCAGGGCCCAAATGTAGAATATTTCGTTACACTGAAGATGCTGAATGTTGAACCTAGCAAAACAATGCTGCCACCTGGTGATTGTCAGAAGATCATATTATCTGAAAGTTGAGTTAAAGTACAATAAAATACATGAGGTACCGGTATATCTATTTCAATGAACTGTTGATTTGTATTTTCTTGTGCCTTTACAGAAAGAACTCAGTTTGACGTCATCATCTCGACGAGGGAGGTATGTATTCATAAATAGATGTTCAGTAAATAGATAAATAGATGTTCTTCTATTTTCGTGTACAAAATCAGCAGGAAAGTGTTTAATATCTATATATCTATAATATCTATGGTCTTTGGCAATATTGATCATCTTGTGTGACCTTTCATTCAAATTCATTTGAAATTGTGTATTTGACCCATTGCACACCTTTATCGAAAGTCCTGTCAACTCAAAAGTTGCGTTGCATTCCCACTGAGTAAACATGATAATGTACAAAAATCAACTAGAAATTTGAATACAAAGGAAATGTGTAGCATAGCTATAACAGAGTTCTTGCGCATCATTCTTCTGTCTGCATACTCAACACTTGAGTTTGTTCCCCACAGGCCTTGATCATGTTGATTCTGACAAACAAAGTCTTGGTAAATATAACGACGAATGCTGATTGAATTCAATGTCACAGGGTCCAGTACGATTTGTAACATTGTGACCTTGATATTGGAGCTAGGTCCCAGTCCTATGCCTGGTAACCATGGCAACTCCTGTATGCAGTGGTGAGACTCCCAGGATTTGTTCCATGAATGTCCCTCAGCCCTCAGGGATGGACGGACAGCTCGCTGTACGGCAAGAAGACGGGATTAATTCATCTCGAGGACACTAACCGCTCTCACAAGACGGGACTTTCTGGGATTGCTCGTCGCAGGATCTGTCAGGTTGACAACGGTTGTCCCTCAATCAGGGACATGGGACTTTCTTCTTTCTCTGGCCAGGCAATCTCACAGAAAGCATGGGAAGGAAGGGGTGGTGGAGGCTTGCGGGTGTATGGTGTTAGGGGTGGCAGACAACCCCAAATCAGTATTCCCCCTGGTCCACAAGATTTGTCCCTGAAATCTTGGGAGGAAAAAATTGGGACTAGATTGAGGTCCGTTTGTTAGGTTGACTATACGTGTAGCTAGGCGGCTGTGTGATTTATGTCGGCTGATTGTAGACTGTCAGTTTGCCGTACATGTACTTTGTTTGGTGACTGAGGACCAAATTTTTGCTATGATATCACCTTACTCGGTCGCATACCGACTGACACCACACTCACCACCGCTATGTGACATCATGGGCTGGATGTAAATATTGCGCTGGTTCTCCACTCAGGCTTTTCTGAGAAGCTCGTCAGACCTGCTGGCTGGACAGCTCCTAGCAATCAGACAGGCACACCAAGAGCTGATGCCATACAACCTACAACTGATTGAATTTGATTTAATAACATCCAAGGACTGAGCCGGATTCCATGCGATGGGGACAGCAGGACACAGGAACAGAACTTTCTGGTCGCGGGGGACATCATACGGTGAGCTCCGTGGGACCCCCATTGCCATGGCAACCAAATCTCTCCCATTGGGGACTTACAGGAAGTAGCAGGTCCCTCGACAACAGACCCACGTCGGCTTGGAAACGGTCACTCTGTTATGTATATTTGCTGTAAGCTTTGAGCTGGTGTTGATGACATACCGGTAGTTCGGAGTGGTTGGTGTGTGGATGATGCTGTGGACTGTGTCCGTCTCTCATCTACTCAGCCATTGATCCAGTGTTGGATAAGGAGGCAACCACTGACACTGCACCTAACGGGAGGATGTTTCCAAGTAGATGAGTTATCGATTGACTGGATTAACAGTTAATTGAGCTGGAAGGGTTTGGAAGAGTTCAAAAGCTTCCGGGTGTCTAACCAGGGAATCACATCTGGGACTTTGTCATTCATCCGTCCTTCCTTCTGTCCATCTTCAGTTTGTCTCAATCTGCAAGTTTTATGCATGGACATGTGAAGAAATGTGGGACTGTAATAACACTATCATCATAAAATTGATGATGACTGTTTGAAATAACAACGCTGAGTGCCCTCATGGCAGACATGGAAAAAGTCAAGTGTTGGCACTTGTACCCATGAATTTATCAAACAAGAAATTAGTAATATTTATGTTGAATAGCAGATTTAGCCAGGTGAGATAACCGAGTAAAGCTGCTTTGTGTCGAGTGGCCGTGGAGACGCTGATTAAAGGATTGATCCCCGGCCATGGACTTGGATGACACGTGTGAAGCCGCCTGAATCATTACACCGTTTTGCAGAATGGCACCAGTTACTGGCAGCCAGGTTCAGTCGTTTACATATATATTACTCCAAATGCTGGCTGGTAATTACTGTAACAAAACAACTTAATTCAAGCCTGACCACACAGGCGAGTACATATTAATGCAAGGCAGTGTGATTGTTCTGTGTTGTGCGGCAAGTGACAGGAGTTTGTGGACTGTGGTTTGTGGATGTAAGCATCATGCAGTTCTCTGGACTAACATACTCCGGGCAGCAGCAGCGACGGCTGATTATGCAACGACGCAGATACGTAATACACTGCTCAGTGAGTCAGGAAGACGGGCAAAACTTAGCTGCAGACTTCGTTTGGAGCCTCTCCGATGTTTGTTTGCCTGATTACCCTCCATCTTCTGTCAGGTCGGGGCTCCTGATGTAGCAGAAAATCGGCACTGATTGCCGCAGCTCCGTGACCTTGATGCCTTGTGACTGTGACCTCTGCAGCTGTCATGTCCTCGACATCAGAATGCTGGCACTTGAAGGACCACATTCTGTCATCTCAGCCAAATACAGGGCATAAAACAGGACTTCAAACTGGCGACACACTGGTGTCAATGGGATGCTGATGGTGTTGTCCCTTCTAGATTTACACAATGTCTAAGACGGCAGTGCATCAAAGCGAAGCAATGAGAGGAAAGCAGCCAAAGCAAGATGTAGTCTCACCAAGTCTGTCCTCGAGTTCTGATCAAACGCATCTAAGGACGAGGGATGAAGCTGATGTGGCAGTCAGGGAACAGTGCGCCACCTCCCCACACATCGCCATCGACAGCGCTGCACAAATGTCTCCCAACATCACGACACACAGCAAGGCAAACCCAATCCAATCTTTTGTGAACTCTGACAAAACTCAAGAGAAAACCAGAGTCGTGTCCTTGGAAGCCACTACAGTTAGCACGAGAGCGGCTGGTGACAGATCGCCTGTGATCATGAGGCGGGAGAGCCCTGAGGTCCGAGACAGTCCCCGTCTGTTGAGGAAGATCCCGGAGCGGCTGGTTCTGACCCCGGTGAGAGGCGGGCCGGTCCGCGGCGGACTCTGGTCTCCCGAGCTCCTGCGTCGTGATACCCGCCGCAAGGGGGCGCTCGCGGAGTGCTCACGAGACACATGGCGCTCACAGGATAGTGGGCTCGGTGGGGTGTGTGACATGGGGTCAGAAGTCAAGCTGCGTGTGCCACCACGTGGCAAGGAACTGTACACCAGGTCAGATACATGTACTGTGTGTTTGCTACAGAGGTTTTGTACATTTTCGTATCTAAGAATAACAGTTAGTGGTTAGTTCTGGTTTTCATATGCTGTAAGCAACATGTGTAAACTGAACAATGGATTTTCATATTTCTTGTTCACTTTTGAAAAAGACATTGGCAAATGCTGGCTGTCCATGTCTTTTTTTGAGGTCATAATGTATCCAAATCAGAATCCTGTTTTTTTAGTCATAATGTAACCAGTGGAATTTGTATTGAGTGCTTCCCTTTTCGGTGTAGAACATGTTGTTTTATGCTGTTATAGAGGAGTTTATGAATCATGTACAAGTAACTGTGCATAATGTTGTGTTAATGTTTGTCTGCAGGTAGAATGAAAGTGAGAGTGAATACATGCATTTGGTACAATGCCCTGCATGCAAATGAATGTTGAGCCCAAATGTTACTATGGTTACCAATGATGATTGTGGGCTGCAGTGGTGCCCAGACAGTGGTGATTGAGTAAGCACTTTATTGGACGGTGTAGAATGTTCTTCACACAGTAAGTAGAGGCAATTAGTCTACTGTTCTTTGTTATCGCTCCCCTCCGCTACATCCCAGCCAAATAATTAGTCAGTTTCCGCACTTTCCTGCTGGTTTCACTTTTATCCACATCTTTTGTTCAGCTAGGGAACAGTGCTACATTCCAAACGTTATTCACTTTGGAATGAAGCTGAGACAATTTTAAGAAAAAAGTAATGATAATAATGCATTGTTATCAATGTGCACACACTACTTTTTTGTTAGCGATTTGATTGAAGTTATTGAAACTTGTCTGTGTTTTGTTTGACAGCCGGAACCAGGCGCGACGGTCGCTAATCGGCAGCAACATGTCCCCGACCCTGCCCCCACGTAGCAGCTCACCCCTTACTGTCGGTAAGTCGTACACCTGTCTCTAAATCACACACATGGTGCCCAGCCTCTCCAGCTGGACAGGTCAGTCACCCCAGCTGGACAGGTACATGTAACCACTTGGAACATGAGCCTGCAGGATGACCTGTACTACGTCTTGCTCCACACATAGTTATGTCACTGACATCCCCCACAAGGCCAAGCAATTACCTGACGGACCTGAATATACATGTAGTAAATATTTCATGAGCTAACCAGTGTGTTTGCTGGAGTCAGTCTGTTCAGTGCAGCTCTTGTATAAATCAGAAGATCAATGACAGTCTGGAAGCAGTGGGAGATCGGGACATGTTGATGTCATTGCATTCACTCTGGATGACCTTAGAGCTTTAGATCAGTATTATTGCGCAATGCGCTTGAGCCTCCCTATTTTCCACCTAGCCATATGTCTTGTATGACAGCTGTGACTCCAGAAATACAAACACAATTTGTCTGCCACACCTACAATTTTGCAACAGCCCAAGTGTTGATTTGTTATTGAGGAAGGTTGTCCTCCAATACGTTTGTGGTATCACAGATGGTTGCTGCGTAGTCTGCTCCATTGTTGTGATGAGTTTTGGCAGTTGTTGCCGTCGGTGATACGTGAGTGAGTGGGTGGATCTGACTATAGTGTATCGGGCTGTTTCCTGGCATGGTGAAATAAAACTTGTCAATATTTTATATGTGTGCAATAATTTTTGTAATTTATATGGGCTTCATTGACAGGAAACATGAACGTAAATGTAAACATTTTTGTTTGCATTGTAACATCGGTATCGATTGGAAAAGCCAAGCGGGAAGTATTTTGCTGTAATCACTTTGTATCATGGCACATTTTAATGTATACACACAACAAATACAGCAACCCAGCACTGCGCTCCAGGAGAGTTGACAAACAGCGAAGTTTTAGCTCAGATTTCCTGCACCTCAATGCTCAGTTGTTTCTATAGCGTACAGGGCCGTTTTGCTTGGTAGCAGTTATTTTGTCGGCCATTTGCCATTGTAAATATTTGCAGGTATGATAGTGTGAGGTGGGTCAATATCACCGAGTGATAACTGTCCAAACACCGCGGCCCGCAGGACCTTTCCGTGTATGAGAGCCGGGACAAGTGCTGGTGTCAATGGCAAAATTACCACTGACAGGAACCCGATAACACGTCCTACCCTGACACGCCTTACCTCACTCGCTCATCATCGAGTGATAACTGTCCAAACACCGCGGGCCACAGGACTTCTCCGTGTCCGAGAGCCGGGACAAGTGGTGGTGTCACTGGCAAAATTACCACTGACAGGAACCCGATAACACGTCCTACCCTGACACGCCTTACCTCACTCGCTCATCATCGAGTGATAACTGTCCAAACACCGCGGGCCACAGGACCTCTCCGTGTCTGAGAGCCGGGACAAGTGCTGGCGTCACTGGCGTAATTACCACTGACAGGAACCCGATAACACGTCCTATCCTGACCCATCTTACCTCACTCGCTCATCACCGAGTGATAACTGTCCAAACACCGCGGGCCACAGGACCTCTCCGTGTCCGAGAGCCGGGACAAGTGGTGGTGTCACTGGCAAAATTACCACTGACAGGAACCCGATAACACGTCCTACCCTGACACGCCTTACCTCACTCGCTCATCATCGAGTGATAACTGTCCAAACACCGCGGGCCACAGAACCTCTCCGTGTCCGAGAGCCGGGACAAGTGGTGGTGTCACTGGCAAAATTACCACTGACAGGAACCCGATAACACGTCCTACCCTGACACGCCTTACCTCACTCGCTCATCATCGAGTGATAACTGTCCAAACACCGCGGGCCACAGGACCTCTCCGTGTCTGAGAGCCGGGACAAGTGCTGGTGTCACTGGCCTAATTACCACTGGCAGGAACCCGATAACACGTCCTATCCTGACCCATCTTACCTCACTCGCTCATCACCGAGTGATAACTGTCCAAACACCGCGGGCCGCAGGACCTCTCCGTGTCTGAGAGCCGGGACAAGTGCTGGTGTCACGGGCGTAAGTACCACTGACAGGAACCCGATAACACGTCCTACCCTGACACGCCTCACCTCACTCGCTCATCACCAAGTGATAACTGTCCAAACACCGCGGGCCGCAGGACCTCTCCGTGTCTGAAAGCCGGGACAAGTGCTAGTGTCACTGGCATAATTGTATCCCCCGAACAAAGTTTGGCGAATACTATGGATTTACGATCGTCGCGCCGCCGCCGCCGCCGCCGCCGCCGCCGCGTCCGCGTCCGCGTCCGCAGACACTTTCTTGTGAACGCGCTGCAGGTTGCAAATATGAACCGATTTTGATAATATTTTATATGGACATGTCTTATGGTGAGATCTGGACACCTATCGATTTTGGTTGCCATAGCAACCAAAATAGCCGATTGGCGTAACATTTTGTGCTCAAATTAGCCTGTTTAACACACATGGGTTGGGAACGCTCTACAGGTGGGAGTTTTCGATGAATGATGATGAAATCGCACAGGCTCAATGAGAAAGACCATCACACGAAACCTATTGTTTTTCAGAATGATCGAATAAATATTAATAAGTTTGAGAAGTTAACTTATTACGACAATTAAAATACCTACTTTGACATGTGTGATCACTCCAATAACCTGTACTATGAAAGCAAATTGCACTGGATTCTTGTTCAGAATACAGAACTGAAGTTTTTGGTGAAAAAAGAACAATATTACTGAATAAGTTAACATTGGTTTTACTAGTTAAGTCTATTATTGACCACAATAAAAATAGTTAAGACGAGAAACATTTATTATTGAGCTCAACTAGCAGGGCTCCCGATAGCGTAAAATAATGCATAATTACGCATGACTTTTTGAAATTTACGCAGTGCTATCACGGCCAGTGCGTATGATTACGCACTCGAAAGATTTGTGGAAACTAATTCAAAAACAAAATGACATTGATTTATTAGCTCAAAAAACGAAGTTCTAGAAAATAATCAAACAATGTCAATTTCCGCCAAAGAGACGCATGCGCAATGCACTCGCTGGCGAACAAGTTGTGGGACACGTCATCAAAATTCGAGCACAATAAACTGCAGCGCCCCCGTGTGAATGGCTGCAACATCGAAAGCCTATGTGTGCGCCCCCTTGCGAATATAAATTTAAGGATTTCCCCACTTTCGTTTCTTCAACATGACTCGACAATGAATCGACGAACTATTCGAGTGCAAAACAAGTGGGTTTTCTGCAATAGAAGACCTTCAGAAAGCTACTGTGGGCAAAGGCTATCGTTGACTATTAGGATTGTGCTGAAATTTTGAGAAAAAACCTGGAGGATATGCGAGATTTGTAAACATAATGGAAGCTGTCACTTTGACTGAAAAAAAATAAAAAATCACTGTACAGCCTTTTTTTAAAATTACCCCTTTATTTCAAAATTTACCCCTTGTAATTTGACCCATGGGGTACGGTACTCCTTCAAAAAAATCCTACCGGGAGCCCTGAACTAGGTAAAGGTTTTGTCCAGTAGAGACTTCACAGGTGTAACCGAATAAGTTAACATTATTTTTACTAGTTAAGTCTATTATTGGCCACAATAAAAATAGTTAAGACAAGAAACATTTATTATTGGGCTCAACAAGGTAAAGCTTCTGTGCAGTAGAGATTTCATGGCTGTAGCCGAAGAAGTTAACATCAGTTTTACTAGTTAAGTCTATTATTGACCTCAAGAAAAATAGTTAAGACAAGAAACATTTATTATTGAACTCAACAATTTAAAAGTTTTGTCCAGTAGAGATTTCATGGGTGTAACCGGATAAGTTAACATTATTTTTACCAGTAAAGTCAATTTTTACTTCGAATTTCAACTTGGAACCAAGTTTGGCACATATTATGAATTAAAATATAATTTATGGTGAAAAGATCGATCTGGCTCCAATTTCGTCATCTTGAAATGCAGTTTTGGTAAACTTTTACTTGAATTTCAGCTTGAAACCAAGTTTGGCACATATTATGAATTAAAATTTAAATTATGGTGAAAAGTTGATCTGGCTCCAATTTCGTCATCTTGAAATGTAGTTTTGGTCAACTTTTACTTTGAATTTCAACTTGGAACATAGTATGAGTTGTTTGGCACATAGTATGAGTTGAAATATAACTTACAGTGAAAAGTTCGATCTGGCTCCAATTTAGCCATCTCACAACTTAGTTGCGAACCAAGTTTGTCAAATATTCTGAGTTGAAATATAGCTGTAGGTGAAAACTTTTATCTGGCTGTAATTTCGTTATTTTTAGGTTACCGGACCTTTGGTCCGTAACCTATTGGCATGGCGATGCGTCCGGCGTCGTCGTCGTCCGTCGTCGTCGTCGTCGTCGTCGTCGTCCGTCAACAATTTTATCTTTAAAGTTTACGATCAAATTTTTCTGAAATTTTGCACAAAAATGCCTAAAAATATTTCGAGAGGGAGGTATTTTTTAGTTTTTTGATTTTCGCATTTTTTTCAAAATGGCGGCCGTTTTCGACGAAAAATGCCTGATTTTGGACTTTGGCGACCATTTTCTCAAAATCTGTTCAGTAACTTTTTTTTTTATTGATGCATAACGCTCCTCATATGTACCCCTGTGACATGTATAAATTTCGTTGCGCTTGAATCGCTCGAAGTGGGCCATTTTGGGCCCAAACTCGGCCCAAATGGGACTTTCCCATGTTAAATTCTCCTATGCTTTATAATGGGACACATTAAAGCCTAATATCTCACTTAATATTGAGATTAGAGACTAGGAATCAATTGTGGACATATAGGAAATGATATATGCTGAATATTGTCGTGACCTTGAATTTGACCTCTGACCTTGGTTTCAAGGTCAGAGCGGCCGTTTTCGTCGAAAAATGGCCAATTTTGGTCTTCGACGGTCGTTTTTTATCAAAATCTGTTCAGTAACTTTTTTTTCTCATTGATGAAAAACACTCCTCATATGTACCCCTGTGACATGTATAAATTTCGTTGCGCTTGAATCGCTTGAAGTGGGCCATTTTGGGCCCAAACTCGGCCCAAATGTGACTTTCCCATGTTAAATTTTCCTATGCTTTATAATGGCACACATTAAGCCTAATATCTCACTTAATATTGAAATTAGAGACTAGGAATGAATTGTGGACATATAGGAAATGATATATGCTGAATATTCTCGTGACCTTGAATTTGACTTTTGACCTCATTTTCAAGGTCACAGGACAAAATGGCTAATATCTCGCTTATTATCGACTTTACAGCTTAGGAATCAATTGTGAACATATAGGAAATGATATATGCTGAATATTCTTGTGACCTTGAATTTGACCTTTGACCTCATTTTCAAGGTCACATGACAAAATGGCTAATATCTCGCTTATTATCGACTTTACAGTTTAGGAATCATTTGTGAACATATAGGAAATGATATATGCTGAATATTTTCATGACCTTGAATTTGACCTTTGACCTCATTTCCAAGGTCGCAGGACAAAATTGCTAATATCTCGCTTATTATCGACTTTACAGCTTAGGAATCAATTGTGAACATATAGGAAATGATATATGCTGAATATTCTCATGGCCTTGAATTTGAGCTTTGACCTCATTTTCAAGGTCACAGGACAAAATGGCCAATATCTTGCTTATTAGCGACTTTACAGCTTAGGAATCGATTGTGAACATATAGGAAATGATATATGCTGAAAATTCTCGTGACCTTGAATTTGACCTTTTACCTCATTTTCAAGGTCACAGGACCAAACGGCCAATATCTTGCTTATTAGCGACTTTACAGCTTAGGAATCAATTGTGAACATATAGGAAATGATATATGCTGAATATTCTCATGACCTTGAATTTGACCTTTGACCTCATTTCCAAGGTCACAGGACAAAATTGCTAATATCTCGCTTATTATCGACTTTACAGCTTAGGAATCAATTGTGAACATTTAGGAAATGATATATGCTGAATATTCTCATGACCTTGAATTTGACCTTTGACCTCATTTTCAAGGTCACAGGACAAAATGGCCAATATCTTGCTTATTAGCGCCTTTACAGCTTAGAAATCAATTGTGAACATATAGGAAATGATATATGCTGAATATTCTAGTGACCTTGAATTTGACTTTTGACCTCATTTTCAAGGTCAACAGGACAAAATGGCTAATATCTCGCTTATTATCGACTTTACAGCTTAGGAATCAATTGTGAACATATAGGAAATGATATATTCTGAATATTTTAATGATATTGAATTTGACCTTTGACCTAAATTTCAAGGTCAGTCATTTTATTTTCAAAGTCAGATTACAAAATGGCTTATGTCTCGCTTATTATCAAATTTACAGCTTAGGGGTCCATAGTGAACATATAGGAAATGATGTATGCTGAATAGTTTGGTGATCTAGAATTTAACCTTTGATCCCATTTTCACGGTTAGAGATATGGCGATTTCAGTGGTCACCTTGAATTTGACCTTCAACTTTCTCGGCTTAACTCTGTATATTTCTCCGGTAACCTTTCTAGCCCATTGGGCTAATTTTTTCGAACATGTCGAAATGGAAATTCGAATGCAGTGATTTTAGTGGTGATCTTGAATTCGACCTTCAATAAGTCTGAAAGGTTTCACACTCACAATGTACATCAGCGATATATTTGGGGCAACAGGGATGATAGGGCTACGGGGGATACACCCAAGCGGTCGTAGGCGACCGGAAGCGTCTAGTTACCACTGGCAGGAACCCGATAACATGTCCTACCCTGGCACGCCTTACCTCACTCGCTCATCACCGAGTGATAACTGTCCAAACACCGCGGGCCGCAAGGCCCCTCCGTGTCTGAGAGCCAGGACAAGTGCTGGTGTCACTGGCGTAATTACCACTGGCAGGAACCCGATAACACGTCCTACCCTGACATGCCTCACCTCACTCGCTGAGAACACTCATTGATGAGGCAAGCAGCTTACAGATCCAGCAAGTGATGTACACCAAAATTAATTAATGAGGATTATGACTGGACGTCTGGATACAACAAAGAAAATAGCAGTTTGTTGTAGGCATGCAGGAATTATCAGAAAATTATAAATAACTTTGTGTATGGTTTAGAATTGTGTCGGAATTTGATTTTAGTGGTGGCGGGAATATAATACAGTGTACAGACATGATGTGTGGTCATTTACAGTTTGTAGTTGAAAGTTTTACAAATCATTGCAAATCACTGATGTTACCATGAGATGCTCATGATACCAGGAGATGGTGTTTCGTCTTTGGCTGATGTTACCATAGAGTTTGAGTACATGATGTTTGCTTTGGTCTGTGTTACCATGAGTTTCAAACTATGTGTATTGGGATGTTACCATGAGGCAGTTTATCCCTGCTACCCCTCCCCTCCCCTGCAGCCTGTACATGCTATGTCTGTCTATCTGTTAGTCTGGCATTCCCTTGTTTGCCGATAGCTATAGACTTCTTGCCTGCTGCAATACACAGCTGGTGGTAACTAGGGCAATGGTCCCAGATAATGTCCCTATCCCTCCCCATCCTCCTCCCAGCTTCCCCACAGTTTATCTCGCGGGTTTTGTGTTGCTCCAGAGAGTGCAGGAGATGTTCGGCCAATCACGCACTGGCCTCCAGCATGCCGGAAACTCTCACGTGTTTACTCCTGCGGTCTGTGTCTGTCCATGATTATCCACGATGACGGCAGCTCGCTGTGGTTTGTAGAGGCCACTGCATTGTGAAGTTTGTGAACTGTACACTTTAGTACAGTAATGTTTAGAGGAAAGATTCCTCTGTTGTTTCGATGCATTTCGTGACTGAATATGAAATGCAACTACAAAATGTAGTTCCTGTGTCTTTCATGACCTTTATTACCATGATGAAGAAAGTTTCATTCAGGAATACAGAATATTGATTGAACGGAATCTATGAATTGTTCAGTATTTACTGCCACATCATCGCTACATACAGGAATATACAAGCAGTGAAGTATCAGGCTTCATCTGATTATATGCATTATGCACTAGGATATTTTAGTGGGACTTGTGTAGATACGTTAATATACAAGGAAAAATTTTGACTAAATATGGTGAATATTGAAGAGGGCTAATGTGGATGAGCAGAGGACCTGGAAATTTTTTTGGATGCTGTTGCATATTCACCAACAGCACTTTTTTGCTGCAAGTATTCTGAATCCTATCTGTTGGAGTGGGATTCGCAGGCACCAGCAATGGGATTGGGGCAGGCGACTCAATTCGTGGACATGACAATCGAAAGCTGGTGATAGGAGACGGCCGCAGAATGCAGGCTGGTTAAAACGGCGGATTGCTTTAGCAGTGGTGGAACAGCCCTGTGGTATTGATTCAGTCTGAAAATATCGACTGGAGTAAGCCTTTCCCTGGAGCTTTCCACTTTCGGAGACACCGTGAGTGCCTCAAAGACGTGATGGTAGCGTAACCGTGGACATTTTTGTGTCAGTGAGATCTTCCAGATAGAGAACTGTGTATGATATTTGGGCTGGCAGACCCCAGCCCGCCTGAGCCAGTCTCCTCCAGAGCAGCCTCTCTCACAACCTGTGGAGAGGAAGGATATAGATGTCTGGTCACCTGGACTTCAAAGACTGACCACGACACTGGTCAGTAGTGTTTGAGGGTGTGACCCACCCTCCCCCCTCCTGTGGGGGACCAGCTATTGTCCCACTACTGGGCCATCCAGCCTGCCTGCTGATGTGGGCTTGCTGCACAGGCCCCCAGACCTGATAGAGACAGTATTGATCAGCCCAGGCTGCCAGCCTCACCAAGTCATCATTCTCCATCATAACACTGCACACACGGCCTCCTAGCAAGCATTGTTGTGGTTTTATGCTGGGTACCGGAGGAACATACACAAATCATACCCATCCAGGCAATAATTACAGCTTACTGATCTGATGGGGAAAAATGCGCTTATGGACAATGTAATAGTGCAAGTGACAGCCGCTAGGATGGACAGTGTAGTAGGGGTGTCTATGTGGCCTCATCTGTGCACACAAATCATATTTGACACGGAGATCAATGTGCTGCTTGGTTAGATCGTGGATTTCTGGCTGGCTTGAATCAAGTGTGGACCCATGGATGTGGTAGTTTACACCAGCATGATGTGTCATAGCCAATAAACCACTGCCTGTGGACACTGGCGGTGCAAGAAATGTTTGTATATCACAGGGTCGAGGAGTGAAGCGTTCTGCCACCTTCCGATGTGATGAAATGGTCGTCACATTCTGTGTCACAGGTACTGCTTCGGTACAAACATGGGATGTCAGAGGTCATGTGTGAGAGCAAACACTCCTACAGACAGACAGACGAATGGAGAGAAGAATGGACAAGTACATGTAGTATGTAATCTGTGGAGTACTGGGTGCCCCACTACACACAACCTCACTACGTGTGTCAGTGAGTGAGTGATTGTGGAAAACAACAGTGTAGTGTGTGTGGACAACGGACATCCTGGTGAGGAACTGACCAGAATACACGGAGCTCTCTCGATCGCTGCGTCACACACTTGCTGTCACACACTTTCGTATATATCACGCCAGCCATGCTCCACTCAGACTGTCATACTTCCCAGAAATGTATCGCACACCAACACAAGCTGTGCTGAGTTACTGCGGATGTGATTGGTGAAATATTAACAAGAAGCACTACCGGCTGGTTTACTATACAAAGTACTGTCAATTAGTGACAAATGTTGTCATTAACTAATTGCACTTGAACATTGGTTATTTTTGGTTTTCCATGAAGACTGTGGACGGATACATATCATATTGATGTATTATTAGTGACAGTGGAAGGTTTATAGTACACAGGATGTTGGACATTAATAATAAAACCTGCTGCAACTTTGACATCAGGAGTCTTGTAACCAGCTTGGAGCGAGATATATCACCGTGACAACAGAGTGTGTAGTCTCCTACCCTCCCGTTTGTCTGTCTGACTGTCTGCGGTTGTCATGTCTACCCACAAAGTCGGATGTTCTTCTTGATACAGTGGAAGTGACTAGTTCTTTTGTTGAAAATCTATTTGGTAAGAGTGAGAATTTAGGCCTAATAGTCGTCAACTGTAAACATGTTCCAATGGACAAAATGATACTGGAATATCAGGAGTCATAATGAGCAAAATGTAGCGAGGATACTGTCAGTTATATCATCATTATCCTGGTATTCACCAGTTACTGTCGATACATCATGTACACACCACACCACACCCATGCTATTGAGTTGTCACCTTGGTAACGCCCCACCGTGGGAGTGTGTGCTGTGACAGTAGCCATGGATACAGATCCAGACGAGGGCGGCCTCCGCAAGGCGACGAGTGTGCAGCATCTGGCGTCTCCGGAGGTTGTGACGGCCGGACTGTTCCGTCTTCAGCGCTGTCACTCCCTCATACAGCACAAGGGTAAGCATGATCACTGATCAGGGGTGGACAGTGTACACAATCTCCTCGGTGTCTGGGAAGAAGGCCTCGGAGGTGGTTGTACATCTAGTCTCATATTTAAACAATGCAGCTTTTATCATGATCCTGGATCGTTGATATCATTGAGTGAAACTGGTGGGTGGGGGGGGGGGGGGGGTTGTGGTGTTGCTCGGATTGACGACTTGTGGCGTTGTGTAGTAATGCCATTCCCTTGTTCTCACTCCTGTCCAACACTGCTGGGTGATGTTCACCTGTCAGAATCCAGCACTGTTGGCACACTTTCCTACCTGCAGTCAGACTGGAACAGTTCTGGGAGAAACCTGGAGCTTTCTATGACTCAGCCACATACACTTTCTGCTTGCCAAATCCCTAAAACCTTGAATTTATGATATGGGAGTTATTCTCTTGCCTGTGTGTGGGTTTTGATGTTGCTACCAAGTTTTACTCGGCCTGGAATTCTAACCATCCGAACAGGTTTTATCTTGACATTTCCAGGTGAGTTCAAGCTGTACACTAGAAATGTCAGGGTCTGTGTGGCCGAGATAACAGTATCCTACTCTTGTCCAGGGAACCACACAAACATTGCTTTATTGACCATAACAACATTTGTATATCAAATTATCCACTCCTTTTGTGTCAACGTTTAACGTGTATGGCATGGAAAGGTACCAACGCCATGGAAACTGATCTACATCTATTTTACTGGTGCGACTGCAGCACAACAGCTTCAGTGAATGACATGTGACAGAAGGTGGCATGGATATCCATTCACACCAGTCTAATATCTACATGTATATAGGGATGATGATCAGGCTGCAAGGCTTGATCACATGTATGACGTCAATGCCATCCATATCGGTGTTATCAGTATGGAAAGATTTGTGACCAGTTTGTTATCAGTCCTCTCAAGGTCATATTCGAGGTCATATCCCCCCCCCCCCCCCCACCTCGTCACATGGCAGCTAGGGGAGTGGAGCACTGACAATTATTTATGACCTGTTGAACGAGTCTTGCACAGACTATTGATATGTAGTGTGTCATAGCAGAAAAAAGTCTGTCTTATGTATTTCTGATTTTCTGATCATAGAACAGGTAGCAGGGAACTGCAGAGCCACTCAGCTGTTGACAGTTTGGTCAGCTTTACTTGGTGTGTGGGCACTGAGGCAGTGCTGTGGGGCCTGGGGAGTGGAACTGAGAAGGTGGAAAAGGTACCACTGAAAAACTCCCATGTCGTTGTGATGCTCAACCCAAGGACACAATTATTGCGCAGAAGACCAGTTTTGTGGCAGTGCTCTTGTATGAGCGAGGTTGGAGATCAAAGGAGCAGCTGTAGACTGCGCGGATGTGTCAGAGAGCTGCGGTCCCTAGATTTATTGATGCCATGCTGTGGATGATTGTTAGATCAGCCTATTGCCGCTTGGACATTGTTATCACCGTGGGTCAAACTACAGCACAGGTGAACAGTACCATATCTGTTAGCTTTGTTATCACAGTGGGACTGTAGGCTGTAGACTACCAGGGTCATTAGTCGTCAGTCAGTGCCTATGGCTGCGGAGGGTGGGGTCTGGGTTTCTAGTGTTCTGTTTCAGCTTCGAGTATGAGCAAAAAAGTGTTAGTTCCATAAATTATAATAGCAGTAAGTTGTTGTCAAAGTTGTCGCTCCTATGTCACCACCACTGTGTATCACGCAGCAATAATTGTCTGCACAAATAACATTGGTCACAGATAATCAGACATATACTTGGTGGAGAAGTCTACAGCTATATCACATCATTGACTGTATTGTAACACAGGTACAAATATAGGTATTTGTAGAAACGTATAAACCAATACATTGCCATTGCCCCCCAGCCACGTTATTGTCCTAAGTTAGTGCTATAAATTATAAAGGTTTCCAGTAAACGCTTTGATTATGATCAGTTGCCTTCACTCGGTGGACAGTTACACACCGTTCGTGAATTATTGATTATTTTCAGCATGTTACCAACAGAAGTTTTGTCAATCATTTACTGTGTCTTGTATGACAAAAACATCCTTAAAACTGCTTAGACCTCCTTAGGTGAAACTGATTTGTTCAGTTCAATCATGATAAGGGGTGTGTAATGAGGAGATAAACCTCTGATGCATATAGCATGGTGGCTGATTGTACCCTAATTGTCAAGTTTATAGGGTTGCACAATGTGGTTTGTTATACCCAAAAGCCAAGCCTGAGAGAAACCCCATATTGCACAATACCACTTTTATCATATACCAGTTGATGCTACTAGTATTCATCCCGTGATCAGTTTCACACGCCAGCTAAGAGTTACAAGACATAGCACAAGGAATGCCGGTCCTCCCAGGACGTATGTGTAATTTACAGCCTTGTGGGCAAAATTTTTCACTTGCAGATCTGGCACAGCTATTGAAAAACAAAATATACATGGAAATGGTGTATGTTTAGAACTATGGTGTTGACAGTATTTTTAATTACTGATTACCTAATAGCACAACACAACGTCTTTTGCCTCGAGTTGACTGTCGTTTCATGAGAATACATTACCTGAACATCAGCCTGATTTGTTGTGTTCATAATTATGGTCATAAGTTTCCCCTGTATTTGTGCAAAAATTGTCTGCATAAACAGGCCATGTAATATTTTCTTTGTATATCGAAGCAGAGTACAAGTGCTTTTCAATACTTTGTACGAGAAGTGACAAGAATATTTGAGCTTTGAAGCAGTGCTGATGGTGTTTGAGTGCCAGTGTAGTATGGTTTACATGGATGATATTGTTGTTTACAGGAAGCCCCCTGGAAAGTCCGCGGACTGCCTCCCCCAGCCAACACACACACTTCCCCTTTGCCAGTGGCAACAAGAGGTTAGTAATCACAGTAACCATGGTAACCATATATCAAGAATTTTATGGTGCTCTAGTAAAGTACACACCAATTCTGAGTTAAATATATAATATCGTGCATATGATATAAATCATTGTGTTTAATGGGCTTTCTTCGCTTTGATCTGTGGAATTGAATCTTCGAATGACAGTCTTAAGTCATGTGCCGTCAGTTGTTGCTGCCCGACTGAGACAGTGTGACTGTTATTTACAGCAGGTTAGATGGACGCAGATGGTCGGTCGCATCTCTTCCATCCTCGGGATATGGCACCAACACTCCGGGCAGCTCAAATGTCTCTGTACGTATACAGCACTCTGATATTGTTGTTATATTCAGCTGCAAGGCAGTTGTCAAGAAAAGTGCTGATGTTGTCTGTTGGGAACACTTCGCTATTGAAACACTCCATCTGGGAATAGTCCACTGCATTACATATCACACAAGCTGTAACTTGACTGTATTACCTGGTACTTATTGTACTGTCATTGTTACTAGTATCAAAAGTTTTGAATCAAGTAAACCACTAACTGCCATTTTTGATTTCCACATGACATGTAGTCATCGTGTTAATTTTCACTGTATTTTTGAGGTGCTCTTTGGAAATTGATTGTTGTAACACTAAAACCCCATAAAGTGTCATCATATATGGTTACACTGAAGGCTTTGGGTAACTCGTGCACATGTTACACAAGTAGAATGGTTGACACTGACTGAGCTAATGTGTGTGTGTGTTTTGTTGTTTTTGGCTGGACATTTCACTTGGAGCAGATTCCCGATTTGTTCAAGGTACAGTGTGCCGCACCCGCGCCTGCTGGGCTTTCTGGCCTGGTCAGTACCACCTTAGCACCCCCACACACCAAAACATACACCACTCCACACCCTCGCACCTTCATACACCAAAACATGGACTAGTCCACACCCTTGCACCTTCATACACCAAAACATGGACTAGTCCACACCCTCACCCTCCCCCTCCCACACAAAACATGGATCAGTCAACATCCTTATACCACATACCAGGAAAAGTAACCACTCCACACCCTTACACCCCCACACACCAAAACATGGATCAGTCCTATTCCGTACACCACATACCAAACAAGTAACCACTCCATACCCTTACACCCCCACACACCAAAACATGAACCAGTCCACACTCTTGCACCCCCATACACCAAAACATGGACGCTACCCTCACACCCCCAATCACCCAAAACATGGATCAGTCCACACTCTCGCACCCCCATACACCAAAACATGGACCCTACCCTTACACCCCCAATCACCCAAAACATGGACTAGTCCACTCTCGCACCCCCATACACCAAAACATGGACGCTACCCTCACACCCCCAATCACCCAAAACATGGATCAGTCCACACTCTTGCACCCCCATACACCAAAACATGGACCCTACCCTTACACCCCCAATCACCCAAAACATGGACGAGTCCACACTCTCGCACCCCCATACACCAAAACAGTCCTCACCCTCACAGTCGCACCAGGACATAGTTTTAATTGTTTTGGTGAAGTGCCTTTATGATTTGTTGTGTAAGAATTTTGTGAATAGTATCTGTGTCTTATTGTTGATTTTGTTTCTGACGCATTCACCATGGAATGCCAGCACACACATCGCTAACAAATGCTCTTGTGGCTTTAGATATTAAGAGTTCCCTCTTGTTTATTCTGACTTTTTCTTCTATGTTCTGTGCATATTTTTGTCTAACCCTGTGATAAACCTGTGCCATGGCAGCAGTGCTGTTTGCAACTCTGTCAGAGCAATAGTAGTCCCTAGACCTATGTATCAACAGAAAACTTAACGGAAACAACATGACTTGTATGCACAATGCTACATTGTTATGTGACAACATACAGCATTTGAAAACTCTCACACAACATTTTTATAGAGCGTAAACATGGTAAAATTCTAACATGAAAAGACACCTACACAATACTGAATACCCAAAGTTACAGCTCTCTTTTACATATGATTTCTTGCTATTTATATCTGGCTCTGCGTCATCCTGTAAGTTGTATTAGTTTGGTGGTTGTGTTTGGTGTTTGTTAAGCATTGCACCTTTCGTGTAACAACATAGTGTAGAGCAACACCGCCACAAATAACATTATTACTTGGTGCATGTTTATTGACTGAATTCTTCACAAATGTAATGAAAATAAGTTGGAACATATATGTAAAATAAGAAGCTTAAGTTTGATCTTTTGTTTTGACTGGTTAAAATGTAAACTGGCACATTGAGCTGGTGACTTACCTTTGTCAGCGGGCAACGTAGACATGTAAAAGTGTCACTGATATGTCGATGACAAGTAGACCCCCTACCGACCCGGTACCGATCCAATATGGCGCTGTGTTTCCTGATTTTTATGTTGCCCGACATGTTACAGTCGCAGTACTCGTCCCAGGAGCGTCTCCACCAGCTTCCGTACCAGCCGACCGCTGATGAACTCAGACTCCTCCACAAACACTTCAGCAGCAGTGAGTCCAACCCCGGCGTCGATGACACAATCGACGGCCGGCGATCTCCACAGATGCGGCCCCGCTCCCGCAGCCTCAGGTAACCATGGCAACAGCCCACTGCCTTATAATGAACAAGTTATGTAACCATGGCAACAGCACACCGTCTCATAATGAACAAGTTAGGTAACCATGGCAATAGCCCACAGCTTCATAATGAACAAGTTATGTAACCATGGCAACAGCACACCGTCTCATAATGAACAAGTTAGGTGAACATGGCAACAGCCCCCTGCCTCGTTATGAACAAATTATGTAACCATGGCAACAGTCCATTGCCTCATAATGAACAACTTATGTAACCATGGCAACAGCCCATTGCCTTATAATAATGAACAAGTTATGTAGCCATGGCAACAGCCCACTGCCTCATAATGAACAAGTTATGTAACCATGGCAACAGCACACTGTCTCATTATGAACAAGTTAGGTAAACATGGCAACAGCCCATTGCCTTATAATAATGAACAAGTTATGTAGCCATGGCAACAGCCCACTGCCTCATAATGAACAAGTTATGTAACCATGGCAACAGCACACTGTCTCATAATGAACAAGTTAGGTAAACATGGCAACAGCCCACTGCCTCATAATGAACAAGTTATGTAACCATGGCAACAGCACACTGTCTCATAATGAACAAGTTAGGTAAACATGGCAACAGCCCATTGCCTTATAATAATGAACAAGTTATGTAGCCATGGCAACAGCCCACTGCCTCATAATGAACAAGTTATGTAACCATGGCAACAGCACACTGTCTCATAATGAACAAGTTAGGTAAACATGGCAACAGCCCACTGCCTCATAATGAACAAGTTATGTAACCATGGCAACAGCACACTGTCTCATAATGAACAAGTTAGGTAAACATGGCAACAGCCCACTACGTCATAATGAACAATATATGTAACCATGGCAACAGCCCACTGCCTCATAATGAACAAATTATGTAACCATGGCAACAGCACACTGTCTCATAATGAACAAGTTAGGTAACCATGGCAACAGCCCACTGCCTCATAATGAACAAGTTAGGTAACCATAGCAACAGTGTATCTACTGACTATCAAAGATTACTGACCAGAGTTTGAAAAGTTTATAATTAAATAATTTCAGATTGAATTGTCATATTTCCTGCCCTGTGCAGCAGAGTAGGCCAAACCACCAAGATTACCTCATTAAGACAATTGTATCTTGTCAACAAAATTTAGGGGACACTATGTATTTACAATCATTGTATTACACCTGATGTCCAGTCTGTAGGCACTGTCTTGTGTGCGCTCTACAGGTCGCATTTCTTAACCAAATTTTGAACAGGCAAGTAAATCCATGACGAGAATTAGGAAGGATTTATTCTCGAGAACTTTGTGTCAAGTTTCAGAACATGAGATATTATTAATAGTGAAAAGATGTAAGTTAGCGAATTTGTTGCTAGTTATCTATCTGTATTACTACAATAGGGAAGTTTGAAGCATCTATTACATCTATAACATCTATTTAATATTTCATCTGTATTCACATGTTTTGGGCGAGAGGGATGATTGGGACTGAAGAATGTCTAGTTAGGAAACAAATATTTCTCTAAGAACAAAATCAATTCGTATGGTCTTTGGTCAGTTTTATAACAATAAAACTTATATGATTCTCTGACATTTTTTTCAGTTATTCATGGCCTTGTCTTTTAACGTAAGCGAAAAGCATCTTACTTCTGTTGATGAATATTGGAGCATTGAAGTCACCCAGTATGTCTTGTAACATAACAGTTGTAACTGGTGACAGACGTGTGACAATGAACATGCTGGTTTAATGCCGGTATAACCTTACTGTATATCAGTGCCATAACCAACTGTTGTATCATTGCCTGTTTTGTATCATATCCAATCCCCTATTTCTGGGCAAATTGGGTAAAAAGTTTCAAAACATTCCATATAGTCATGTGTAACCTTGTTCCCCGATTTTCCTACATGCTCCCGGCATGAAATGTACCATTGCTATTCATAATAGGATCAGTCTTGTTCAGTTGAAGCCCTTCACAACTTTAATATTGTCTTGTACTATTACTATTGTTTCGAGAACTTGTTGGACTTTATCCGAAGTGTTTGAATTTAAAGATTATTATGTTCTTGTACTTGGAACGAAGAATATGACAAGTTCTTGAGAAAAGTTGTCAACTCAAACAAATTGGTTTTAATTACTTCCATCATATCTAGTTAAGTATTTTCTTGGACTGGGATTCCGGAATAAATCTATATACTGGTGTTATGATGATGATGATGATAGGAATTATAAAGTATCCATGTGGTTTGACATAATAACCATTGCTACTTGAAAGTGCTTGACGATAATTGTAACGGTGTGAGAGTGATTTTGTGTCTTGTGTCTTTTAATAGGTTTAAAGGTCAGGAGATTAAATTTAAACTGACTAAAACATTGTAAATTTTGATGATTCATTCATTGGGCTGCAAAAGTTTTTACTTGTAGTAAACTTCGCATGTACGTATCCATGGTAACATTGACAGAACTGACGATGTGTATGTTTGTGTCTACAGTAGTCCTGCGCGGTCTCCAGGCATGGACTCGGAAACCATGTTGATGAACAACGTATACAGGGATCGCTTCCCCAATGTGAGTTACCATAACAACCTGCCTCGATCCAAGCTCTGTCTGGGTATAAATTTGTGGAAGTTGCAGAGCATAGAATTTGGTAATAATGTTAATCGGTAATACTGATCTAACATGTATTAGTCTGTGCCAAAATTGTGCACAAAAAAGTGTATGAATTCAAGATTTTGCTGGTAGTCCTGAGTAGCTGCTCTCACACACTCCGGCTTGTGCAGGCTGTGGCCCAGATGGAGGAGCGGCTGTCCCAGTTTGTGGAGCAGCACAAAAATGTGGCGCTGGGGATGGACGGAGCCGCGTGTTTCGTACAACACCAGGTGGTCGAGCTCGCCAGGGACTGCCTCGAAAAGTCACAGGACAAACTCATCTCCAGCCACTACTTCTTTGAGCTGACTGAGAAACTGGAGAAACTCCGACACGATGTGAGTAACGACTGTATACATGAGAAAGCCAACGTCGTACAGAGCAGATCCTGTAACAATGATAAAGTGTGTTGTTTCCTTGTTTACATGACTATAACCTTGTCTCCATGACAGTGTCTGGAGCGGTCGCCTCAGTCGGTGAAGCACATCACTCATTTAATTAACACGTTCCATATGATCGTATCACGGCCGGCGAGACTGCTCGAGTGCCTGGTACGTATTGCACATCCACCCGGCCCCCGGCACGTGTCATATGTGACCTCGTGTTATAAATGTGCTCTACTCTCAAGGTGTGTTGTTCAAGGATCCCACAGAGTTTTTTATCACCATGTTTGTACCTTCCCTCTCCCCGCTGTAGGAGTTTGATCCGGAGGATTTTTACCGACTGCTTGAGGCGGCTGAGGGTCAGGCCAAACAGACAATCAAAGCCGACATTCCACAGTACATCATCAGCAAACTGGGCTTGAACCGCGACCCCCTAGCTGGTCAGTGTCAGCAGGAACTACTCATTAAATTCTACTCATACTGTCACTCATGGTATATCACTCACGTAAATTTATGGTACAAGTTTTGATGAGTTTTGTTTGATGGCAGATATGACTGATGTGAGTAGTGTGGACAGTGGCCGTCCCGACACGCCTGACACTGACGAATCTGATCAGGTAACCATGACACCAATACTAGTAACAGCCTTCAAGTAACTATGGCAACTGCAGCAACTGCAAAGCCAGCACGGCCTAAAAGTAGCCTGATTTAGTGACATCTTGAGTCTGACGGCAGTGATAATTACACCTCGGTCCCATGTAATCACCCTGATTACTACACACCCCACACAGATGAAGGACGTATCTTCGACGGACAAGGACGATACAAGCTCCGAACCCCTTCCACAGGTGCCGAAAGCTCCCAGTGAGGACGACTTCGAGACCATCAAACTCATCAGCAACGGTGCTTACGGGTGAGCGTGACTACGAGTGGTTACCATTCTGTGTCTCAATCATGTACATCATGTGGCGACATTTTGGTTGTGAATTATCGAACAAGAATAAGATGAATTAAGTGATTTCAAAGGATGATTTGCCTCTGAACCAGTGCGGTGTACCTGGTGCGACACAAGGACACACGCCAGCGGTTTGCAATGAAGAAGCTGCTCAAACACAACTTGGTGTTACGTAACCAGGTGGAACAGGTGTTCGCTGAGCGTGACATCCTCACGTTCACCGACAACCCTTTCGTCGTCAGTCTCTATTGTAGCTTCGAGACCAAGGTACAGGATTGTTACTGTGTCTGGCAGGTGCTGTCAGCTTGATTTGAACTTAAGTTTATTGAACTACATGTAGTAGTAAATTGGTATTCTGATTTGGAATGTCTGATTATATCATAACAGCGATATTTGTGTATGGTGCTGGAGTATGTCGAGGGAGGAGACTGCGCCACGCTTCTCAAAAACGTCGGACCACTGCCTCCCGATCTGGCCAGGTACTTAACGGGAAATCACAGATAAACAGAAAACCTTGGTTCCTTCCTACCACTTATAATGATGGGAGATCAAACAGTCTTTTGTGATGTTTATCTGTCATTCGTATGTTTCCAGGATGTATTTCGCTGAAACAGTATTAGCACTGGAATACCTACACAGTTATGGTATTGTGCATCGTGATCTCAAACCAGACAAGTAAGTTTTGTTTCCATTCATCCATACATCGATAAATTTGACATTGAAAAAAATTGTATTGTATCTGTGACACCGACTCAGATTTAACATCTGAATTTTCATTTTTTCAGCCTTCTAATCAACTCTTTAGGTCACATAAAACTGACTGATTTTGGGCTTTCAAAAATGGGACTTATGAATAGTGAGTATTATATATCCATATTTCTCAATTTTTGCAATTTATGTCTTTAATCATATTTTGTGACAGAATTCAAGACCACAATAATATCTGTCATTGAGTTTCAGTCGATTGTAAGCCACATACTCTAGCCTGTACACTGACTGTAATGTTTGATTGTTGCCAGTGACGACCAACATGTACGAGGGGTCAATAGACAAGGACTGTAAACAATTCAAGGACAAGCAGGTCTTTGGTACGCCGGAGTACATTGCTCCAGAGGTCATCCTCAGAAAAGGATATGGTCAGTGTTTTACTGTACTGTATTAGTTTATTCGGAAATCTTACATCTGACCATGTGTTATCCTGCTCTACAGAACAAGGTTAGCATAGTTGGTACTGTTGACTGTGTTGTATTGTGTCGCTTGTGTACACAGGCAAACCCGTGGACTGGTGGGCGATGGGAATTATCCTTTACGAGTTTCTGATGGGTTATGTTCCATTCTTCGGTGACACACCAGAAGAACTCTTCTCGCAAGTCATCAATGGTCAGTCCATACTCAAAGATACTCCTTGAATGACCTTGATTTTTAAGCCTTTTCCTCAAAAAAAAGTATAGTGTGAACAGTTGAAAATCACTTGTAGACTGTAGTGATCGTTACGTGATGTGGCGGTTAGTAACTTCTCCAGTAAGTTAGATTATATTGATCAAAAGACGCACTTCACTTATCAGACGAGGTTGTGTGGCCTGAGGAGGAAGATGCGCCACCCGAGGATGCCAGGGACCTCGTCTCCCGCCTGCTGCAACAAAACCCGCTTGATCGTCTGGGTACTGGCAGCGCCACCGAGGTCAAGGACCACTACTTCTTCCAGCACATCGACTGGGACGGCCTGCTGCGACAGAAGGCCGAGTTTGTCCCTCAGCTGGAGCACGAGGAAGACACCAGCTACTTCGAGAGTGAGTGACAAGTGTCATAGGGTCATAGGGCTGTATGATATATTGTGTATCATTGCCATAATACAGTTACAGCATAGTGGGAATGTCAGAAACAACATTGCTGTTGATACTACGAGAAATGTGTTGAATTGTGTTCACATGATAAAAACAGTAACAGCCATGATGATAGAAGGGTGTCCTGTATTTGATCACAGCTCGGAGTGAGCGGTATAACCATGAGGACATCGAGGACACCGATGACGAGATGGAGGACTTGATGTTCCACAGTTTTTCGTCCTGCTCCCCAAGACTAAGCAAAGTCTACCAGAAGTTTGAGGAGCTCAAGGAGGTAATATGACATGAATTTACTATGAAGTTTGAAAAATTTATTTTTTGAGAGTTTAGTGTATACTGTGGGGGTACTCGTGTACCTGGAAATATCTAACACAACTCATTGCACTCTCCACTGCAGCTGGAGAAGATAGCTGCGGCTGCTGCGGATAAGTCCCCGGGAAAGAGCAGCCACAAGCCCAAAACTCGGACGGTCAGTGACTCCGACAACTCCATGGAGTCCCTGCTGATGACTTCCACATCCCTCAAGTCAGAGAAGTCCAAGCGCCGAGACGATTCATTGAAGGCAAGTCGTCCCAAGTCTGAGAGCGACACGGAGTCCCTGGGCGGTCGAGACCCGGTGGAGCGCAAGGATTCCAACCTATCCATATGTTCGGAGCTGAGTTCAGATGCAGAAACGCCTGTCACTGTGAAGGCGATCAGTCCGCACCCACGTCGTAGTCTTGACGAGCGTCAGCTCATCTCCTGCAGCACACCCAAGTCTGAGGACGGGACACTCAGCAGCTCCCCTGACCTGTGAGTACCCATCGACACTTAAGATCCCAACTATGTATAGCCTGCACAGTTTGCTTTCCAACATCACATTACCTTGAGCAGCAGTGCCAACTGCCCAGAAACCTGAGTGTGTTGCCAGTATTTTGTATCAATATCACGATACACAAAGTTTATCGCGTTTTGTGTTTGTAGGAGCAGCACACACTCCAGTCAGCTGGCACGCTCTTCTCTGTCAGACAGTGGTGGGGAATCCCCCACCCTGGTGCGCCGCAAGCGACAGGACGTCACTTTGCCCAAGTTCTCTATCTCTGTGGAGGAGAACGGCTCCGGTTTCCAACAAGGTGGGTCAGGTCAGGCTGGCCAGGCTGGTGTTCAGTGTTTGCTTCTACAGTACAAACTATGTCTGTACCTGGATATAAGCATCCTGACATAGTCTTCCCAATAGAGCAATATTGCTATTATATTTGCTTGCATGTGGATTATTCACAAGCAGTTCAACTCAGTATCCTGTCTCATCACAGAACTGTCTCCGGTGGAGGAACGAGAGAAGGAAGAAAAGGACAAAGACACCACGGACACCGTGACTCCACCTGTCAAGCAGCAGTCTGGCACTGTTACCCCTTCTCCTAAGCAACTGTCGGACCCTGCCACGCCTGCCACGCCCTCACCCAAGTGTGCACTCTTTACGTCCATGTCCTCTGGCTCGCCGACCCCCACTCCAAAACAGACGCTGTTCACGTCGTCCCTGTCTGGATCCCCAACTCCCAAGTGTACCAGCTTGTCATCCCAGGCCTCCCCCACCCTCGCCTCGCCCAAACAGACACTCTTCACCAGCCCCCAGCCCAGCTCCCTGACCCCGCCGCTGCCACCCTCCCCCCACAGCCTGCCTCCGACCCCCCACACAGCCCCCACCTCCCCCACCCCTCATGTCCTGGAGCCTAAACAGCCCCGCAGTGACCCTAAGAAACAGCTGGCCCCACCCCAGAAACTTGTCTTCCACAAGTCGGCCTCGGCATCTGCTCTGACCCTGCTCATCCCACCAATAGGTCAGTCATACATGCTGCTCTGTCAGAAAATACATACATATCCATTTTGAATGTTGCTGGTACATGCTCGAGTACGATCACAAATTTATTTCAATTCCGGGTCATTCAGCTTGTACACATGTATGACAAGTACAGGACTTATTTTGAAATTTAGTGGTATGTAACCAGAATAAATGTATCATCCATTTGAAACATCAGGACATTCCAGCTCATAATATTCTATTACTTGATCGATAAAGTTTTTAGTCATTTAGCTAGCTTAGAAAGTGTACTCTAGTAAACATGATTCCCTCCCATTTTCTTTCCCACAGACGAGTTCCAGGCACAGTCAATTGGCTCACCAGGTGGCAGCAGCACAAGTTCCCGGGACACGTCACCGTCGCGAGAGTTCTCGCCCCTCACGTCATCCCTCAAGCCCCCGATCTACATCAAGAAGGGGCCGAGAGGGTACGGCTTCACGCTCCGGGCGATCCGTGTCTACTATGGAGACTCTGACTACTACACACTCCAACACCTCGTCATCGTAAGTGTTGTGTCCTTGTAGTGATTGCAGAAGTTTGTTCTAGATGAAGAAAATAACTAAACTGTATAGACCGGATCACTTTGAGATTATGGCCAAATTTACTTCCAGAATGTAGAACCAGGCAGTGCAGCATGCGACTCGGGACTCAAACCAGGTGACCTGATCACGCACGTCAATGGTGAAGCAGTGCAAGGCTTGCTGCACATCCAAGTCGTGTCACTGATCATGGCTGGCGGTGCGCGGGTCATCCTGCGAGCTCTGCCACTTGACAGCACCTCCATCAAAGTCGGTGGCCGCAAGCGTGAGCCCAACCAGGGCAAGATGACGCGCCAACGTTCCAAGAAGAAGCATCAGCGTGGTAAGACAGAGGAGAAGAAGAGACGGACATCACTGTTCAAGCGTCTAAGCAGTCGCCGGGCGGCGGAGCAGCACATAGGTTCGCCACTGACCCCAAGTCGGAGCTTCCCACATCAGTTGTCTCGGTCACTGTCATCAGGAGACTCCCTCCCAGCATCACCCACCCGCAGTGCTGCCAAGTCACCACGGTCACCGCCCCTCGCTCGCACCTGGTCGCCTGCATCTGACTCCGCCCACTCGACAGCCAACTCCTCCCAGAACACGTCGCCAGGCTCCAGTTCTCCGAATTCCCCAGCCGGCGCCTCGTCGGCCCACTACAGTCGACCCAGTACACTCCAGGGCCTCAAACAGAAGCTACAGAGTCAGAAGTCCACCGGCTCTCACCGCCGTAAGTCTGTGCATAACATCCCACTGTCACCGCTGGCCCGCACTCCTTCCACGTCACCCATGGCAACCTCTCCGACCCGCAGCCCCAGCCCCTTGACGATGGTCCACGGTCAGGGGCACCCACCTGGGATCTCCAATATGACACAGACCTACAACCCGTCAGCCCAGCAGTCCACCCCCACAGGTCCCGGCCTGACACCCCAGGGTCGTAAGTCTTTCGGACGCCCTAAGAGCTGCGAGCCGGGCTCCCCGCTGCTAAGACGCGCCTTCTCTCCAGACCGGCTCCACCCAAGCGCGGCCGAGAAGCACCAGAGCCATCTGCATGCGCACCACCCCCTCCAGCGCAAAAGCTCCCTGCAGGAGAAAAGTCGCGAGAAACATCGCGAGAGCCGAGAGTCCTTGTAAAGCTTGGTGACTGAGTGATGGATGGAGAACACTAGAGCGGTCCACTCTGTTGTGCCAGCTATTACAGTTGTGTTGTGGTTATATTTGACTTGAGTTACCGTTTACCAGTCTGTGATATATATTTGGTGTGGTGAGAACTGGTTGTGTGTGGGAGGGGTTTGCTCCAGTCACTGAGCCCCGGAGGCTGTGACCAGTTCACCGCCCAGGCCCGCTAAATGCCACCTCGTGTTCCGTGTAATCAAGCCTACATTATGCTATTCCTTGTCAGGTCCCAGAGAAACATTCTCCAATGCCAGTCGTGTGTTTGCGTGACAGATTGCTATAGTGAGTGAGTTTTCGCAACAGGGAACACCTAAGAAATGCTGTTAGTAGACACCACTTATACATGATACAATAAATGACTATTCTTCATTCTGTTCGGATCAACACTCAAGGTATTACCTGAAAGGACAGTTCAAAGTTATTTCACTTGGAATCAAGTTTTCATCATAAAATAGTCACAAGGTTGAACTAGCTGTAGCATTAATGAATTTTGTATCTGATATGAGGCTAATATTCACCATTCTATTGAAAAGTTATATTACAAATAATGAAGACACAGTATCATATATACTGGTACCATGGAGCGATCTGTACAGTATTTATGGTACAATTATGGTCTATTTATCATCTGGGTAGTTCTGCTGACAAAGTTAGTAGCCGTATGTTGTAGCTAACTGTTCCTGACATAACATATATTACATTGTATATTTAATATGCTCTGTTGATAGCATGGGTAAGTTGATTGTATGTGTGATTTGTTAGCATGTCGCAAAGTGATGAGTATTTTCTTGCGCGTCTTTCATATGAAACACTATTGCTTTTTATAGTCAGTAGAAGCTGTCAATGTCAGCGATTGCCGTATATATGTTGATATGTGTTGTTGAATTGTAAGTGGTTACTTAACCAGTAATGGATCAAAAATGGGAAACTGCTTAATCACAAACAATTAGTGTGTCATTTTTTAAGCAACTAGTGTCATTGAATTTAACTGGTGTTAATGATCTTATTTTGTTTTCAAACTTTCATTTATTGTATAATGTTCCGAGCAAACCAGCAGTTGTCCTGTGTGCTTGAAATTCTTGCCAGTGATCACACTATTCTTACCTGATTCTTGAAAATCTGAATGATTTGCACAAATATGTAAACCGTCAATGTAGCCTCTTGGAGGCCAAATTATATTATAGAATTGTTACATAATTTCCTGTGTTGATTTTTGCTACATTTCATGTTTAGTTTGTAGATATTTACAGTCATTCTTGTACAGTCAAACATTCACCAAGCACATGTCGCCAATCATCACACTCATTCTGCATCATTTCTCTTTTGTACATTCATTGGGTCATTTAAAGGTGTTCTGGCTCAAGTCATCCCAACTTGCAGTGTGTTGTGAAACTGAGACCATGAAATCTTGTACATACTGTCATATTGTATTACAATACTCTGTTAGTCAAGATGTAAATGTTACATGTCAGCAAGTCCATAATACAGTTGATACATTATAATACACTATACAGTTGAACTTGTGTCATGCTTGGGTGAATGGTCTGTGTATTTGAGAGTATGAGGAATTAGTCCAAATCAAACCTCAGCCAAAGGCCTTGAAATGTTTCCTTCAAATGTTCCTTGACCTTCAAATGTTTCATACGGGTATTGAAATACATTGCTGAAATGTTCAAATTATTCTGAATTATTCTGAAGATATTTAGTGAACTAGCCAAAGGTGCGTTATCGATATTTTAATAGGTAGTACATGCCCTAACATACACATTTCATGCTAGGAGCCCGTCATGACAGATTCCGCTGGTGTGTCTGTGCGGCTGTCTGCATGTCTGTTGTGTGTTGGATGATGTACAATGTCACGTGATCCATGCTATTGGGTATTGTCTCTGATGTTCCATGTCTGTGCAGTTTATCGTTATTGTCCCGTTTACAAATGGGTTGTGATCAAAATGCCATTAAAAATAAAATCTATAAAAATAGGATGGTTATTGTCTTATTCAAGTTTATGAAAGAATTTTCAGTTGTGTGGATGTAAGATGCCAACATACACATTAAAATCACATTGCTTGAATTCGGGCCAGTTCAAGATCACCAGGAATTCATATATGAATTTGTTGAAGCACACACCTCACACAAATTGATTTGATTTAATTCGCATTTTAGACCCCTTGAGACGATTGTAACTTGAGGTCCCTAAAGATTCACCACCATAATCCTCATGAAACATACATGTATGCCAGGCGGGCCAGCCCCGACTTCAAATATTTCATTTTCAAAAGCTTCCAGATTGAGTACTCCCGAAAACACAACTAGGTAATTTGAGATTATACATGAAACTAATCAAGAGTTCTATTGTGTTCAATTTACATGTAGATACAAAAGAGAACTTGACCGTGACTTTGACTATTTTTGAGTGCTGGAATCAAGCGCGCGACGACATGCAAAGTCAAGGTCGCCAAATGATGTGTCACTTGAGCTCGTGCATCTACACATTATAAATACAATGTACCGCATAACGAAGTTGAGGTTTATGTATGTCTCGAGAGGCCAATTGTCAATTTATCCAGTCTTTCCATTAAAATTATTTTAAATCAAATCGATTAAAAAATTGCAGAAGCAAGCTCTCGGCCTTCAGGGTACAACCCTGCAAATTATTATTTCCATTAGAAAAATAACGAGTTACTTCAAAGTCTTATCAGTGTTTACAGAGGTTAGGCCTATTAGAGGCAAAGTGTAAAGAGGTATTTAAAGTGGTGTTATTAGAGGTAAAAGGTAAAGTGATTTCAACATAAAAGAAAGTCTGGAATTGATCATTCTCTATCAGTTTTAATGCTTTGATCAATTCCAGACTGAGTCACGTGTAGTTGCATTCGGAGGTACGTTGTGAGTCACGTTCGTAAAAGGTAAGATTGTTCGATCAAATCTTTTGGATCCTTGCGTTCATTCGATGTTGACAGTTGTTTTGAACGGTAACTAGGGGTATAATTGTCGAAATATTCCACTGTATTCTGTAAAGATAGCATTTTTTCATTCACTGCATCAACACCACAAATGGGTTTCGACTATTTGAGAAACTTGTATGTAAAATAATGTCATATGCTGCATTGGGCGATAATAGAGTCTTTAAGGCTTACCGGTTGGTTATCTCATCAAATAACAATGTCACTGGTTATCATGTTTGCTGTAAATTGTATGGAAAGCCGATGCGACATGCGAGAAGTGTGACAAATGAAAAGCAAGAAGTGAGAAATGTTGCTTGCATTGCCATGTCCCGCGAGTTAGCCTATAAAATGCAAAACTGTGACCTGTGACATTCGAGTTAACGTTGCAAACTGCGACCTGCGTGTAACAAAATAGAACTTGAATATTTGATATACATATTTTTAGGTTACCGGACGTATGGTGTGATAACCTATTGCCGTCACGTTGCGTCCGTCGTCAGTTTAGCCTTCCATACGGCTGTCCCTCCGGGTAAACTGGGATGAAGGGGCTTAATTTGGGGTTTAAAGGCTTACCGGAGATAGAAAATTTAACACATTAAAAGCCCTTTAACCTAAAATACTGGGATGTTCGTCCGTCGTCCATCCACATTTTTATCTTTAAAGTTTAGTTTCCAATTTTACTGAAAATTTGGGCTAAAATAATTCAAGAAGGAGGTTTTTTTTTATTTTAATTTTTCTTGAAATAAAGGCCTTTTTTGTCAAAAAACACTCAATTTTGAACTTTGGCGGTCTGGCCATTTTCTCAAAAACTGTCTAATCCATTTGGAGATTTTTGTTTGAAGAGATTCTTCTCATCATGCTTATGTACCTTTGTGACAAATAAAAGTTTTGTTGCCTGGTCTCCATGTGGCGGCCATTTTGAATTAAGGCATTTCAGCAGAAATGCTTTAAATGGAATTTTTTTTTTTTTTTTTTTCTTTTTTTTTTTCATTTTTTTGTTTCTGCATGATAATTAAGGCATTTCGGCAGAAATGCCTTTATGGTTTTAGCAGAATTTTTTTTTTTTTTTTTTTTTTTTTTTCTTTCTTTTATTCTCTTCTTCCGCCACTTTTGGTTTCCGGACGATAACTTTAGATTGCCTTGACGGATCCTTGTCAAATTTTCACCACAAGTCAGAAATGATATGTGGAAGAACCCTATTCTTTTTGAGCCGGATCCGAGGTCCGTGAGGTCCGTGAGGATGAAATCAAGGCTAATTTTGAGACTTGGTTTCCGGACGATAACTGGAAAAATATTTACGCAATAGTTGCAGAACTCTGCATAGAGGTTCATATGCCACCAGGGAAGAACCCTATTGATTTTGGGATCGATCCGTCAAACGACCTTTGACCTAGAGGTCGAAATAATTTTTTGCTGATTCATCCTTGAGGCTTCCTGCATATCTCAGAAACCGTGCATCGTAGAGCGAAACGAAGTTATTTTCGGACTCGTCGCCCTAGACAAACATCTCTAGGGTGTATTATTTTTTTTTGATCCGGCTCCGAGGTCCGTGAGGTCCTTGAGGATGAAATCGAGGCTGATCTTGAAACTTGGTTTCCGGACGATAACTCGAAAAATATTCAGGCAATAGTTGCAGAATTTTGCACGGAGGTTTATATATCAACAGGGAAGAACCCTATTGATTTTGGGATCGATACGTCAAACGAACTTTGACCTAGATGTCAAAATAATTTTTTGCTGAGTCATCCATGAGGCATCCTGCATATCTCGGAAACGGTGCGTCATAGAGCGAAACGGACGTTATTTTCGGACTCGTCGCCCTAGACAAACATGTCTAAGGGGTATTATGGATGAACTTTGACCTTGACCTTGAATTTTTTTGCCGAGTCGGCATTTTTCGTTTTCGTCGATATCTCGGAAACGGTGCGTCGTAGAGCGAAACGGACGTTATTTTCGGACTCGTCGCCCTAGACAAACATGTCTAAGGGGTATTATGGATGAACTTTGACCTTGACCTGAAATTTTTTTGCCGAGTAGGCATTTTTCGTTTTCGTCGATATCTCGGAAACGGTGTGTCGTAGAGCGAAACGGACGTTATTTTCGGACTTGTCGCCCTAGACAAACATGTCTAAAGGGTATTATGGATGAACTTTGACCTTGACCTTGAATTTTTTTGCCGAGTCAGCATTTTTCGTTTTCGTCGATATCTCGGAAACGGTGCGTCGTAGAGCGAAACGGACGTTATTTTCGGACTCGTCGCCCTAGACTAACATGTCTAAGGGGTATTATGGATGAACTTTGACCTTGACCCGAAATTTTTTTGCCGAGTCGGCATTTTTCGTTTTCGTCGATATCTCAGAAACGGTGCTTCGTAGAGCGAAACGGGCGTTATTTTCGGAATCGTCGCCCTAGACAAAAATGTCTAAGGGGTATTATGGATGAAGATTGACCTTGACCCAATTTTTTTTTGCCGCGTCGGCATTTTTCGTTTTCGTCGATATCTCGGAAACGGTGCGTCGTAGAGCGAAACGGACGTTATTTTCGGACTCGTCGCCCTAGACTAACATGTCTAAGGGGTATTATGGATGAACTTTGACCTTGACCCGAAATTTTTTTGCCGAGTCGGCATTTTTCGTTTTCGTCGATATCTCAGAAACGGTGCTTCGTAGAGCGAAACGGGCGTTATTTTCGGAATCGTCGCCCTAGACAAAAATGTCTAAGGGGTATTATGGATGAAGATTGACCTTGACCCAATTTTTTTTTGCCGCGTCGGCATTTTTCGTTTTCGTCGATATCTCGGAAACGGTGCATCGTAGAGCGAAACGGACGTTATTTTCAGACTCATCGCCCTAGACTAACATGTCTAAGGGGTATTATTGATGAACTTTGACCTTGACCCGAAATTTTTTTGCTGAGTCGGCATTTTTCGTTTTCGTCGATATCTCGGAAACGGTGTGTCGTAGAGCGAAACGGACGTTATTTTCGGACTCGTCGCCCTAGACAAACATGTCTAAGGGGTATTGTGGATGAACTTTGACCTTGACCCAATTTTTTTTTGCCGCGTCGGCATTTTTCGTTTTCGTCGATATCTCGGAAACGGTGCGTCGTAGAGCGAAACGGACGTTATTTTCAGACTCGTCGCCCTAGACTAACATGTCTAAGGGGTATTATTAAGGCATTTCGGCAGAAATGCCTTTATGGTTTTTTTTTTTTTTTTTCTTTCTTTTTTTTCTTCTTCCGCCACTTTTGGTTTCCGGACGATAACTTTAGATTGCCTTGACGGATCCTCGTCAAATTTTCACCACAAGTCAGAAATGATATGTGGAAGAACCCTATTCTTTTTGAGCCGGATCCGAGGTCCGTGAGGTCCGTGAGGATAAAATCAAGGCTAATTTTGAGACTTGGTTTCCGGACGATAACTGGAAAAATATTTACGCAATAGTTGCAGAACTCTGCATGGAGGCTCATATGCCACCAGGGAAGAACCCTATTGATTTTGGGATCGATCCGTCAAACGACCTTTGACCTAGAGGTCGAAATAATTTTTTGCTGATTCATCCTTGAGGCTTCCTGCATATCTCAGAAACCGTGCATCGTAGAGCGAAACGGACGTTATTTTCGAACTCGTCGCCCTAGACAAACATCTCTAGGGTGTATTATTTTTTTTGATCCGGCTCCGAGGTCCGTGAGGTCCTTGAGGATGAAATCGAGGCTGATCTTGAAACTTGGTTTCCGGACGATAACTCGAAAAATATTCAGGCAATAGTTGCAGAATTTTGCACAGACGTTTATATATCAACAGGGAAGAACCCTATTGATTTTGGGATCGATACGTCAAACGACCTTTGACCTAGAGGTCGAAATATTTTTTTGCTGAGTCATCCTTGAGGCATCCTGCATATCTCGGAAACGGTGCGTTGTAGAGCGAAACGGACGTTATTTTCGGACTCGTCGCCCTAGACAAACATGTCTAAGGGGTATTATGGATGAACTTTGACCTTGACCCCAAATTTTTTTGCCGAGTCGGCATTTTTCGTTTTTGTCGATATCTCGGAAACGGTGCGTCGTAGAGCGAAACGGACGTTATTTTCGGACTCGTCGCCCTAGACAAACATGTCTAAGGGGTATTATGGATGAACTTTGACCTTGACCCCAAATGTTTTTGCCGAGTCGGCATTTTTCGTTTTCATCGATATCTCGGAAACGGTGCGTCGTAGAGCGAAACGGACGTTATTTTCGGACTCGTCGCCCTAGACAAACATGTCTAAGGGGTATTATTGATGAACTTTGACCTTGACCCGAAATTTTTTTGCCGAGTCGGCATTTTCGTTTTCATCGATATCTCGGAAACGGTGCGTCGTAGAGCGAAACGGACGTTATTTTTCGGACTCGTCGCCCTAGACAAACATGTCTAAGGGGTATTATTGATGAACTTTGACCTTGACCCGAAATTTTTTTGCCGAGTCGGCATTTTTCGTTTTCGTCGATATCTCGGAAACGGTGCTTCGTAGAGCGAAACGGACGTTATTTTCGGACTCGTCGCCCTAGACAAACATCTCTAAGGGGTATTATGGATGAACTTTGACCTTGTCCCGAAATTTTTTTTCCGAGTCGGCATTTCTCGTTTTCGTCGATATCTCGGGAACGGTGTGTCGTAGAGCGAAACGGACGTTATTTTCTGACTCGTCACTGTGGACAACATTTTTCTTATATGTATTATGGATGAACTTTGACCTTGACTAAAAAAATTTTTGCCGAGTTGGCATTTTTCGTTTTCGTCGTTATCTCGGAAACGGTGAGTCGTATAGCGAAACGGACTTTTTTGTCGGACTTGTCGCCCTAGACAAACATGTCTAAGGGGTATTATTTTAACGATAAATTTTTTTGCGGAGTCGACATTTTTCATTTTCGTCGATATCTAGTATATATTATAAATTAATCATCACACCGAAATGCCTCCAAGGCATCTTTAGGCCTTGACGTCTAGTTCTGTTTGCCTCGATGTATCTTTGCCAAATTTTCACCACTAGTCAGAAATGTTGTGTAGAAGAAGCCTATTGTTTTTCAGCCGGCTCCGGGGTCCGTGAGGATGAAATCAATGTTTCTGGTTTCCACGCGATGACTCAAAAAGTATTATGGCTAGTGTTTGGTCGAGCACTCGAATGATCGATTAATCGGTCGAGCTTTGGCCAGAAACGATCACTCGATCAATCAAATTGAACGATCGATCCTTTAAGATGAATAAATTGTATTTGAAACGAACAAAAACATCTCTCATAAACATGGTAAACATAGAAAACATGACTGAAATTTGACAGGAAATGAATCGCGCAAACACAGATAGCGCCATCTATCGAATGGGCCTGACATCAACAGGGGTGGGGATCAATTATTTTCCCACAAAATCTAAATCTCGGTCGTTTTTTGTTGGACATTTGTAAGTGTTTTTCTTCAAAATAGCATATCTGCTTAAATTTTGATCGTGAACAAACACCCAAAGAGGCCAATAGTTTCCATTTCTGGTATTAATTTATGCCACGTTGCATCATTGAGCATCTGGACATTCATATATCCTTTTATCGTCCAGTTTCCGAATTTGCTTGAAAGTTCGAACTTGCTCGATCATCGGTCGGTAATTGTGCCACCGATGATCGAGCTTAAAATTTTCACCGAGTTCGAACACTAATTATGGCAATGACTGTGGAACTTTGCATGGATGTTCATATATCACCAGTAAAGAAGCCTACTGATTTTGAGGCTGATTCGTCGAACGACCTTCGACCTAGGCCTCGATATAATTTTAGCTGAGTCATCCCTAAGGCTTCTTTCATATCTAAGAAACGATGTGTCATAGAGTGAAATGGACCTAAAGGGTATTAGAGATGAACTTTGACATTGACCTGAAATTTTTATACCAAGTCGAAGTTTTCATTTTCTTCGATATTCCGGAAACTGTGCGTCGTAGAGCGTAAAAGATTGTTATTTTCGGACTTGTGACCCTAGACAAACATATATGGGTACTAGATGAACTTTTTTGCATAGTCGGCATTTTTCGTTTTTGTTGATATCTCGGAAACAGTCTGTAGTAGACCTTGACCTGAAATTTTTTGCAGAGTTGCCATTTTTCATTTCCATCGATATTTTGAAAACCGTGTGTCGTAGAGCGAAACGGACATTATTTTCGGACTCATGGCCCTGGACAAACATATCTAATGGGTACTAGAGATGAATTTTGACCTTGACCTGAATTTTTTTGCCGAGTTGGCATGTTTCATTTTCGTCAATATCTCGGAAACTGTGCGTCTTAAAGAAACAACATTTTTTCCGACTGGTGACTTTAGATAAACATATCTAATTGTCAACCATTCTAATCTCTATTTGTGTTCTTCCTATTTAATCTCTTTCTATAAGGACGTAGGGAAGACAGCCAATTGGCTACTACATCCTTACGTTTTCATCTGTGTACTCGTAATTAAGTCCTATCTGTGTATTTCTATCTGATGAAATCGGAAATAAATTCTTCTTCTTCTTCTTCTTCGGGGTATTAGGGATGAACTTTGACCTTGACCTGAAATTTGATTTTCGCCGAGTCGGCATTTTTCATTTTCGTCGATATCTCAGAAACAGTGCGTTCTAGAAGAAAACAGACCTTAGACAGCTAGTCTTAGGGGTATCAAGTTTGTCCTTCACTTACATGTAATTGCATTAATGTCTTGCTTATAGGTCTCATTGGGACCTTCCTTTTGATTTTCCTGAGTCGGTATTTTGGTTTTTTCATGCTTTACCCTGAAATGCCTTCAAGGCCTTTAGGCCTTGACGTTTGGTTTGATTTGGAGTTTTCAGTTACCTGGTATCTGCTTTATCCAGTTTGTATGAATCCATGTACATAAGAGTTTATCAGATAAATTTTTTTAGACATAGAGATGGACTATCAACTCATACTCAGTGACCTTGAGCTCGAGTCCAGAGGAAGAAGGATACTTTATTTCCGGTTTGGAATTTTTTCGGCAAGAAGAAGCCTATTGTTTTTCAGCCGGCTCCGGGGTCCGTGAGGATGAAATCAATGTTTCTGGTTTCCACGCGATGACTCAAAAAGTATTATGGCTAGTGTTTGGTCGAGCACTCGAATGATCGATTAATCGGTCGAGCTTTGGCCAGAAACGATCACTCGATCAATCAAATTGAACGATCGATCCTTTAAGATGAATAAATTGTATTTGAAACGAACAAAAACATCTCTCATAAACATGGTAAACATAGAAAACATGACTGAAATTTGACAGGAAATGAATCGCGCAAACACAGATAGCGCCATCTATCGAATGGGCCTGACATCAACAGGGGTGGGGATCAATTATTTTCCCACAAAATCTAAATCTCGGTCGTTTTTTGTTGGACATTTGTAAGTGTTTTTCTTCAAAATAGCATATCTGCTTAAATTTTGATCGTGAACAAACACCCAAAGAGGCCAATAGTTTCCATTTCTGGTATTAATTTATGCCACGTTGCATCATTGAGCATCTGGACATTCATATATCCTTTTATCGTCCAGTTTCCGAATTTGCTTGAAAGTTCGAACTTGCTCGATCATCGGTCGGTAATTGTGCCACCGATGATCGAGCTTAAAATTTTCACCGAGTTCGAACACTAATTATGGCAATGACTGTGGAACTTTGCATGGATGTTCATATATCACCAGTAAAGAAGCCTACTGATTTTGAGGCTGATTCGTCGAACGACCTTCGACCTAGGCCTCGATATAATTTTAGCTGAGTCATCCCTAAGGCTTCTTTCATATCTAAGAAACGATGTGTCATAGAGTGAAATGGACCTAAAGGGTATTAGAGATGAACTTTGACATTGACCTGAAATTTTTATACCAAGTCGAAGTTTTCATTTTCTTCGATATTCCGGAAACTGTGCGTCGTAGAGCGTAAAAGATTGTTATTTTCGGACTTGTGACCCTAGACAAACATATATGGGTACTAGATGAACTTTTTTGCATAGTCGGCATTTTTCGTTTTTGTTGATATCTCGGAAACAGTCTGTAGTAGACCTTGACCTGAAATTTTTTGCAGAGTTGCCATTTTTCATTTCCATCGATATTTTGAAAACCGTGTGTCGTAGAGCGAAACGGACATTATTTTCGGACTCATGGCCCTGGACAAACATATCTAATGGGTACTAGAGATGAATTTTGACCTTGACCTGAATTTTTTTGCCGAGTTGGCATGTTTCATTTTCGTCAATATCTCGGAAACTGTGCGTCTTAAAGAAACAACATTTTTTCCGACTGGTGACTTTAGATAAACATATCTAATTGTCAACCATTCTAATCTCTATTTGTGTTCTTCCTATTTAATCTCTTTCTATAAGGACGTAGGGAAGACAGCCAATTGGCTACTACATCCTTACGTTTTCATCTGTGTACTCGTAATTAAGTCCTATCTGTGTATTTCTATCTGATGAAATCGGAAATAAATTCTTCTTCTTCTTCTTCTTCGGGGTATTAGGGATGAACTTTGACCTTGACCTGAAATTTGATTTTCGCCGAGTCGGCATTTTTCATTTTCGTCGATATCTCAGAAACAGTGCGTTCTAGAAGAAAACAGACCTTAGACAGCTAGTCTTAGGGGTATCAAGTTTGTCCTTCACTTACATGTAATTGCATTAATGTCTTGCTTATAGGTCTCATTGGGACCTTCCTTTTGATTTTCCTGAGTCGGTATTCTGGTTTTTTCATGCTTTACCCTGAAATGCCTTCAAGGCCTTTAGGCCTTGACGTTTAGTTTGATTTGGAGTTTTCAGTTACCTGGTATCTGCTTTATCCAGTTTGTATGAATCCATGTACATAAGAGTTTATCAGATAAATTTTTTTAGACATAGAGATGGACTATCAACTCATACTCAGTGACCTTGAGCTCGAGTCCAGAGGAAGAAGGATACTTTATTTCCGGTTTGGAATTTTTTCGGCAAATTTAATTGTCAAAATACGACAAAATATCGTATGTGACATCATCATTCAGAGGATCCTCAAGAATGAATAATAGCAATACGACGTTATACGTTGACAACGGAAGTGAAACACGTTTCTTCCTCTGACATTTTGTGACCTCAAGCTCAATAACTACAAACAGAGAGAGTGATATCGGAGTTGGCAGTCCATCTCTATTCTATGTCTACGAATATTTTACATGCACTGAACATTAAAAAATGAATTTCAGGGAAGATTGTTGCGCATTTAAGAGGATCACTTTGCTGGATCGAGACTTCAGTTTGTCGGGCAGTTCTCCGTGGTACACAATTTGCTGTGGGAGGTCGACAGCAGAATCGTTTCCTTCATCAATCACACTACAGTAAGCATCAGAGAAGAACGATGTATACCCAGTACAAGCAAGCCAGACTGCAGCAGGGCGAATCTGTTGTCAAGTCACTGAATGATCCAAAGGATTACAGGTCAGAAATGGATGTGGATGTATATTTATATATCCGGGTCTTGTAATGTAGACATCTCCAAAGCACCATACTATTATACACTGTTTGGATTTATACATCTTGAAATATTCCAGAAGTACCATATGGGTAATATGGAAATAATGTAAGGGTCTCTGGCCCCTCCCTATAGGGTTTGCACTAAAAGCTTAGGGTTGGTAGGGGACAGTGAATATTGGGCAGTTGTGAATTTTGTCATTATCATGATTATTTTGTACATGTATACATTTTGATATAACGAAAATTCACAACTACTGCAGGGTGATCCATTTGAATAATGGACTGACAGCTTTGTTGGTTGAAGATAAAGAGACATCGACAGAAAACAAGTCAGAAAATGACGATGGAGGAAAGTCCACAAAACTGGTACCAGTAGCTGAAATTGCCAATATGTATGAAAATTTGTGGCATAAAATATTCAGTGTTTCTCAACAGGATTTTGTTTGAAGATGTGCAGTATCCATTGTTTCCATGGTTACAGGCTGCGGCTGCCCTGTGTGTGGGGGTGGGGAGTTTTTCTGACCCGGCCGAACTCCCCGGACTAGCTCACTTCCTAGAGCACAGTAAGTCGCACTTCTGTATTGTAGGAGCAGAGAGCAGTTCAGCTGCTTTCATCCATAGCTGAGTTTACCTTGAAGTTTGACTCAGTCTCACTACCTGTATATATCTATATGACATCCTGTCAGAGCAATAACACGATTCTATCTAAATCATGTAAATATACCTATATTTGTTTTTTTGACGCTGCCAGTGGTATTCATGGGGAGTGAGAAGTATCCGAATGAGAATGAGTTTGACGAATTTGTCAAGAAGCATGGAGGAATGAACAACGCGTATACTGAATGTGAACATGTGAGAAAACTGTCGAAAACCAACGTGTTGAAAATTGGGACTGGCTAACCTTTTTGAACAGCCAAATTGTATGATGCATTTTACTTGCTTGCAGACCGTATATTATTTCAATATTGAGAAGAGTGCCTTCCAGAAAGGACTGGACATTTTCTCTGGATTTTTCACCAAACCGCTGATGAAGGAAGGAAGTGTGGACAGAGAGATCAAAGCGGTGGACAGTGGTATGTACGATGTCTGAGCTGCTTCATCAGGATAACTGTTAAATTGATAAAAAAAAAGGCACTGAAGCTCTAGATACGTACTAGTATTTGAATCGAGCATGCATACCATTTGGATATTTCTGTCAGAGAATGACAATGTTTATACTCCACAGAGTTCAGTATGAGTAAACCAAGGGACAACCCGCGTCTTGAGATGCTGTATTGTAGTATGGCCAAGTCTGGCCATCCGATGAGCAAGTTTACCTGGGGTACGTGACATTTTGTACATGTATAATATTCTTCAACGGTGTGAGACTTGCTAGCATTGTCACCACTTAGACTGATATTAATGTGTTCCCGATGCTGTTTTGTCAGGAAACTTGCAGAGCTTGAAGGAGACACCTGCCAAACAGGGCATCAACCTTCACCAGCGGGTCCGAGAGTTTTACGCGGAGCAGTACTCTGCGGAATACATGACGCTTGTCGTGCAGGCCATGCGTGAGTACTCACCGTGTATAGTTCATTGTACAGTTGTTGTAAGATTGTAAGGGTATTGTGTCTTCATGGCAGTAATTGAATACCATGTCAGTCTGAGCAGAGAAACAGCTGTCATTCTATACCGGGTGATTGTTTTCTTGAACATGGTAGAGCAACACCTTGTTTTTTTCCACTATGTTGATTCAGAAACAATCTTCCTCAATGTTTATATCTGCAGATCCGCTTGATACTCTACAGGATTGGGTGACTGAAATTTTTTCTGCAGTTCCCAACATGTAAGAAAGATTTCCTTGAATATTAATCATTCAAACTAGTTCAGTACAGCTCTTGAACATGTATTACTGAATATGTCATTTCATCAATACACATAGACACATTGTTTGCAGTGGCACAAAAAGACCTACATTCGAACATTTGCCCGACCCTTTTGACACAGACAGATACAACAAGCTGTACAAAAGTAAGTGTGCTCTCCATTATACCAGCTAAACATTCACAATAGAATCCACGTGACATATTCATCACTTTATCCGACTTTTGTGCATTTACCACAGTAAGCCAGTTCTGAGATCCAAGAGATCATGCTTCGAAACCTGAATTGGCAGATAAACTAAAGACAACTGTGTTCGTTCGTTTATGTCTCTGTGACATTGAGCATGAACAAAGATTTGATTGTGCTTATATCGTGTCGTTTACTTGCGACAGTGATTCCGTGCATGAACAAACACCGAGTGTCCATATCCTGGTCGCTGCCCTCCCTGCTCAAGGAATACAAGTCAGTTGTATACACGAGATCGTAACATTGATTTTTTACAAGTTTGCTATATGTCATGTTATTCTTGAAGGTCTATGTAAAAGATCATCACAATGTCAACAGCTTTTTGCACAATTTTCAATTTGCGCCTTTTCGATCAGATCAAAGCCTCTGCACTACCTGGGATTTCTGGTTGGACATGAAGGCAAGGGCAGCATCATGGCGTACCTCCGCAGAAAGTGAGTGGAAATAACGGCATGTAGCTGATTGTGTCAGGGATTACATTTGAACAGTTACAATGTTGAGGATACTTCTATCAACAGTGTCCCAGTAGTGGTAGGAACTTTGTTATGCTGTGCTAGCAGAATAACTTTGGTGTTAACAGTATGTTGGCAGTGACTCTCGAGGGTGGTAACTCGGAATATGGTTATGAACACAACACAACTCATGCAGTGTTCACTGTAACCATCCAACTGACCGAGACTGGATTTGACAAGTATATGGAGGTAAGTTACATGTTTTTATCCTGCTTCTAGCCAATGCAGTCAGCAGTCAGTTTCGGTGCAGGTTCATACCTTGGCCTTGAGATTCACCAGATCAGTACAGTGGGTTTTCTCTAGGTTCTATACTTTCCTCCTGTATTAAGGGGATAATCGACTTCTATGAGAAACCTGTTGTCAAGTTAAGATGTGTTTGCACAGGTGGTTGCTGTGGTGATGGAGTACATGAAGATGCTGCGGAGGGAAGGTCCCAAGGAATGGATCTACAACGAGATCAAAACCATCGAGGACAACAGCTTCCGCTGGATTGAGGAGGTGATTGAATGCTGCTGAGTCAGCGCTGTTGTTGAACATATACTATGACGTGATGAATATGCAAGAACCTCATCACGAGAAAGCTCCCATCAGTCTTTATCCTCAGGATATTTTGTGTTTCATGCTCGCAGTCTGACCCAATAGAGAATGTGGAGGAGATTGTTCCCAACATGTTGAGGTACCCAGAGGCAGAGTACTTAACTGGCGACAAGCTGTACACCGAGTACAAACCACAGGTATTAGTACAAACCCCAGGTATGAGAATATAACCCCAGGTATTAGTACAAACCCCAGGTATGAGAATATAACCCCAGGTATTAGTACAAACCACAGGTATGAGAATATAACCCCATGTATTAGTACAAATCACAGGTATGAGAATATAACCCCATGTATTAGTACAAATCACAGGTATGAGAATATAACCCCATGTATTAGTACAAATCACAGGTATGAGAATATAACCCCAGGTATTAGTACAAACCACAGGTATGAGAATATAACCCCATGTATTAGTACAAACCACAGGTATGAGAATATAACCCTAGGTATGAGTACAAACCACAGGTATGAGAATCTAACCCCATGTATTAGTACAAACCACAGGTATGGGACTATAACCCTAGGTATGAGTACCAACCACAGGTATGAGAATATAACCCTAGGTATTAGTACAAACCCCAGGTATGAGAATATAACCCCAGGTATTAGTACCAACCACAGGTATGAGAATATAACCCCAGGTATTAGTACAAACCACAGGTATGAGAATATAACCCCATGTATTAGTACAAATCACAGGTATGAGAATATAACCCCATGTATTAGTACAAATCACAGGTATGAGAATATAACCCTAGGTATTAGTACAAACCACAGGTATGAGAATATAACCCCATGTATTAGTACAAATCACAGGTATGAGAATATAACCCCATGTATTAGTACAAATCACAGGTATGAGAATATAACCCCATGTATTAGTACAAATCACAGGTATGAGAATATAACCCCATGTATTAGTACAAACCACAGGTATGAGAATATGACCCCATGTATGAGTACAAACCACAGGTATGAGAATATAACCCTAGGTATGAGTACAAACCACAGGTACAAAGGTATGAGAATATAACCCTAGGTATTAGTACAAACCACAGGTATGAGAATATAACCCCATTACCGGTAGTACAAATCACAGGTATGAGAATATAACCCTAGGTATTAGTACAAATCACAGGTATGAGAATATAACCCTAGGTATTAGTACAAATCACAGGTATGAGAATATAACCCTAGGTATGAGTACAAACCACAGGTATGAGAATATAACCCTAGGTATGAGTACAAACCACAGGTATGAGAATATAACCCTAGGTATGAGTACAAATCACAGATATGAGAATATAACCCCAGGTATTGGTACAAACCACAGGTATGAGAATATAACTCCATGTATTAGTACAAATCACAGGTATGAGAATATAACCCCATGTATTAGTACAAACCACAGGTATGAGAATATAAACCCATGTATGAGTACAAACCACAGGTATGAGAATATAACCCTAGGTATTAGTACAAACCACAGGTATGAGAATATAACCCTAGGTATGAGTACAAATCACAGGTATGAGAATATAACCCCATGTATTAGTACAAACCACAGGTATGAGAATATAACCCCAGGTATTAGTACAAACCACAGGTATGAGAATATAGCCCCAGGTATTAGTATAAACCACAGGTATGAGAATATAACCCCATGTATTAGTACAAACCACAGGTATGAGAATATAACCCCAGGTATTAGTATAAACCACAGGTATGAGAATATAACCCCATGTATTAGTACAAACCACAGGTATGAGAATATAGCCCCAGGTATTAGTATAAACCACAGGTATGAGAATATAACCCCATGTATTAGTAAAAACCACAGGTATGAGAATATAACCCCAGGTATTAGTACAAACCACAGGTATGAGAATATAACCCCATGTATTAGTACTAACCAGCGTTAGTCCTATGTGTTTTTTATATGTATACATGTCTCAATCTTGTCTATTATGGTTTTTATATGTATACATGTTTAAATTCTTATTAACATATATGTATTCTATATTGTAACACGCACTGAGGTGTGCCCACACGATATTAGCGTGAAATAAGAATAAATTTATTTATTATTATTATTAAATCACAGGTATGAGAATATAACCCCATGTATTAGTACAAACCACAGGTACAGGTATAAACACATGTGAAGCCTTGGGTACTATCCGTTGTCAAGGCTTCTATGTGTTCACCATACAAAAATACAGTAAACATATTTGATATGGCTCGACTCACATACCATTGCACCTGTATTTGTTGATGTGGTGCCATGTTTTATAGACTACAGTGTTTGATTCGCAGTTGATCAGCGACTGTGTAAAGAGAATGACTCCTGACAAGGCAAACATCACTCTGCTCTCCAAAAAGTTCCTGTCGGACAACTGTTGCACGCTAAAGGAGCCCTGGTATAAAACTGACTACTGTACTGAAGGTATGCTGGCCGTCATGTATTACCTTTTACCATCTATGTATTACTAATTGACCTATCCCAAATGCCCCCAAAAGTCCGAGTTTCACAAAATACGTCAGAAAACTTCTCTTTGGCCAATATTACCGTTTTGCAGGATACGTCGGAAATGACGTAAAAAGACTTGAACAAACTGGATTTAGGATAGGTCAATTGCTATGCTTCAGTTTGTAGTTTATGTTATAATATTTTTCTGTATCCACAGATATTCCTGCAGAGTGCATCAAGAAATGGACAGGTAGTTTTCTGAGCCCTTGACTGGAATGTTGCCGTTGAATAAGAAGTACCAAGAATCATTGGCTACAAAGAATGATGATGTTGACTTTATGAGACTATATTTTCCAGAGACTGAGCCACGATCAGAGCTTCACCTTCCAGAACCAAATGAATTTATTGGCGAGTACACAGCGAAATGACAGAACCCGTTGGTGATCAATTTCATGCTTTTTATGTATACGGCGAGATGTATGTGATGTGCATTCAAACCGGTGTTATCATGTTCTTTGATCATGAGATATAATAAATGCGTTATTCTTGCAGCGAGTGATTTCAGTTTGAAGGATGTCCAGAATCACACCGAGGTAAGGGGAAGACCTGGAGCATTTTCTTGAGAAATTGTATGTACAGGAATGCTACCATCAGTTATTTTTGTTTGATGTTCGACTTTGCAGTATCCTGTTGCCATCTCGGACACCAAACAGGGTCGACTGTGGTTCAAACAGGACAACAAATTCAAAGTTCCTAAAGGTAGTGTTAGGATGCTTTGTATGCATTTTCTTTTTATTTCAATTTTCGGGAGCTTGACTATAATAATATTATATAAAGCTGGTTTGTATCAACAGATCTATCTAGACCTGATTCATGTAGACTAGAATTGATGAATTATCACTGATCTGCTCTGGGGTTCATTGAGCAATTTACTCTTCGGCAGGAAATGTGAGCTTCTTGTTGATCAGTCCTGCTGTAAAAGCCTCCGCAACCAGGCAAGCTGTGTGTTTGTGAAATGTTTTGATGTCCTGATATGTATGTGGCATACAAGTAATGTTGAGAGTGGTTTCCATATCATTGACAGTCCAGTATCATAATGTTCATGGTGTGTTATCATAACGTTGAAAAACTGGGTATCATAATAATATAATTCTGTTATCATAACGTTGACAAGATGTAATGTTGACTCTCTAATACTTTGTGATCATAGCGTTACACTGTGTTATTCTAACGTTTTCAGTCTTTGTATGGTGGACCTGGTGTTGTTAATTCTCGAGCACCAGATGACTGAGACGGCCTACGCTGCATCTGTCGCCTCTCTCAGGTACTTTATTGTCACCCATCAATTACCTCATTAGTTTACATTCATGCCATGGTTGGTGGAATCCTGGCTTGTAAGCCTTGTATTGTATCCCCTGAATGAAGGTCGACAGATACCTTGGGTTTGTGATCATTATACCGCATCGACAAGCACTTGCCATAGCAACCAAAATGGCCAATTCGCAACACATTTTGTGTTAAAATCAGCATATTTGTAACAATGACATTTGAGGGATCTAGGGGTTGCAATTTTACAGGTATCATAGCTATATTAAACAGACATATTATATTCCCAAGCAAGAGAAATTGAATGAATATTGATAAGTTAATGAGTTGACTTATTACAACAAGTTGAAATATCAAGTTTGAGGTCTGAAATAATTCTAGTTGGTTGTAATTTGAAAACAAATTACACTGAATGTGTGCACAAGCTCATAGTTTTGTGCAGAACAGATTACTAGTCTATTACTGAATAAGTTAGCATGAATTTCAGTACTTGTAGTTAAGTAATTTATTGATCACAATAATAAAAATACCGTAGTTGAGAAAAATGTATTATTGGACAAAAGAGGGCAAAGTTTTTTTGTCTGGTATGAATTTTATTGCTGTAATAATTATATCAATTAGTTAATGTCACTAAGTCATTACAACAATCAGGACATTTTCATTATCCGTAAAAAAACCATTATGACGGAGATTGAGCAAGGTTTCATATTCTGAGGTAAATGATATCAAGTTAAAGAATATTTTAGATGTTAGGTGTATTACTGCATGCAATAAAATACTTAAGACCTGGAGCTTTTCATACTGACATTGATGAAAGACAATGGCCTAGCAGTAATGGTATCTGGTCTGAATTACATTTGACATATTTTGAGCAATGGGGATAACAGTTCATCAGGGAGATACACCCATGCGGTTGTCGGCGACCAGAGGGCATCTAGTTTCAGTCTATCACAAGAGATTACATATTGCGATCGAGCCAACAAAACTTAGACAAACAGTTGATATTGTTGGTTCCAAGATATCTAAGATTGTGTTTGATCTCGGTGTGAACCTGTGATTACAGCTACTCTCTGAAACGACAGGATCATGGACTGTCAATCGCTGTCAGTGGCTTCAGTCACAAACTCCTGGTCAGTCCGTCAGTCTTGATTTATAGGACATACGTTACTCTGAATTGTCTGCAGAGAGATAAATGTGCTGTACCATTTTTCCATGTTTACAGAAACTTTTCAAGACCGTGGTTGACTTTATTGCGGGTTTGACGGTGGACCAAGATCTCTTGGACACGATGAAGAAACAGCTAGAGAAAGAATACTACAACAAGAGTATCCGGCCTCGGCAACTCAACACGTGAGGCAGTCTGTCGACACACTCTACCAAATTTGTCAATAAATGAATATTGAGTCTGTTGAGAGTTTGGAATGAAATCAGAAGGGATATTGTAGTGTCTTGGTACACTTGAAGTACTATGTCATATGATACAATGTAATCTGACTTCTTGATTGCACCAGAAACACATAGATCTATGTTGATCAGAAGAATTTGGCCTTTTCTTACATGAAGCGTTTACATGTATCTTCCAGTGATCTGCGGTTGGCTGTGCTCCGACATAATGAGAAGACACTCGTCGACTGCCAGCAGGCCCTGCCCTGCATCACTGTTGCCATGGTAACTGGCTTCCTGGAGGAGCTGACAACTAACGTCTATGTGGAGGGCTTGGTTCAGGGCAACATCACTGCTCAGGTGAGTTACAGTTACAGGGTCAACATGGATACGTCACACCCTGTACATTTCTACTTCAGATTAAAGGTTCCTGAGCAAGGTGTTGAACAGGGTGCTTTATGCAAAATCGAAATAAAACTAAGAATATTTGTAAATCATAAAAAGACTCAGTGAATTGTAATGTTGTGAATTGGTATGGCTGTAAACTGTGTACCGGTATTATACATGTAACCAAACACAGATTTTGTATACAGTTCTATCAAATATTTGTTTTACATTTTAGGAAGCACTGCAATATGAAGAATACCTGCTGAAAACCCTCAAATGTAAACCGATCACAGGAGATCTGCCTCAGGTATACTGCGTTCTTTTCATGCATTTTTGTGGCGCTTTTTCAATGAAAAGTTCTGCCCCAACTCATGAACTTGCCCCAACTTTCAAACACTGACCACAGCACAAGATACTGGACCTGCCGGCCAGTGAGCTTTACATAAGGACAGACAACCTGGACAAAAATGACGAGAACTCTGTGATATTCAACTACTATCAGCACGGTCCCGGGGACTTCCACAAGTTGGCCGTCAACGAACTCCTGCTGGTTTGTACTGGGGCCTGATCGGTATTCAAGAGGTGGGGAGGGGGCGGGGAGCTGGCATTGGAGCATGAAGTTGGACCTAGGAGTTTATACCCACTGTAGTATATTGCAATGATTAAAGTCTGTACCGAAGTATGAAAAAACCTTGAAAAGCCTTTTTCAGACCCCTCGTATGTGTTCATACTTACAGTTTCTAAATGATGATTTGAGTTTGTTTTTTTGTGGAATTACGTGGAAGAACCCTATTATTACGAACTTTATTGCAAAAACATTTTTACATGATTCAGGAGTCTTTACACTGAAATGGCTCCAAAGCGTCATTAGGCCATGACATACAGTTAGCTGTGACATGTATTGATGCCAAGCTGCTTCCCTGTTTAGATGCGGATGGAGGAACCTTGCTTTGACATCCTGCGTACACGGGAACAGCTCGGGTACTCGGTCGGCTGCACCAGTCGACTGACGGACGGAATTATCGGCTTCTCGGTCTCTGTCTGCAGCCAAGCTCACAAGTTTGAGTTAGTGTCACAGAACTGTCATTGCTCCCTCATTCACTGAGTGCTCTGCTTGTATGCTAAATGTGCTTATACATGTAGGTGCAATCCGCATTGTGTTAAAGAGATATTTAGGAACATGGAAATACATTGACTATATAAATCTATTGTATGACAACTTATATACATTTTATTTTATATGTTCGTTAATGTATATTTCCACGTTTAATTTTGCGAAGTCTGGAGACCGTGAACAAGAAAGTTGAGGACTTCCTGGTAGAGTTTGAGGCTTTGCTGGGCAAAGATACAGAGGAGGATTTTGAAACAGTGGTGAGTTATATTTGTATGCGTGTTCTTTTGTAACTAGAATTGATTGACGAGAACATGGAGGATGTGTATCCGGAGAGCTGCATGGACACTAAAAGTGAACATTTTGTGACATCTGTAACATGAGTGACTGTCTGATACTCCTGTTACCATGCAGAGGAACTCCCTGATCACGCTGAAGCAATGCGCAGACTCTAACCTCGGGGAAGAGGTCGACCGTAATTGGGCAGAGATTTGTGACCGACTCTACAACTTTGACGTCAAACAGCGCACTGTATGTCGCAAACTGTTAATCCGGCGTCATCATTTTGCAGTTGTTCATTACTGGTTGCAAAAATCGCTCAACATAAATCGACAATTATGCTAAAATAGTTGTAATAGAGATTCAATGTTTCTCCTAGAATTAATAAATCAGACTCAAATTTCATGTAAACTACATGTATATTAGTATGTGCCTGTATTTGTCAGATTGAAGAGCTGAAGAAACTGACATTTGATGAAGTGAAGAACTGGCTAAAATCCATGGTGTTGTCTGGGGGTCCATGTAAAAAACTCAGCATTCAGGTATACTTTTCAAAATATTAGTGAAGTTATTTGTATTTTAATAAGGTGGCTTATTGAAGGTGACAATTTTCTTAATCTCTCTGTAGTTAGACCGGAGGTGCTGTTTAGTAATATGTATTGACGTTTCATTTACAGAGCAACACAAGAGTTAGTTAAGAATGTTTAAACTGTTCCTCTTCATATATGATGTGATATTTGGTATTTACATTTTATGATGTTCGATATGTTCATGTCATTTCAATGGACGTCCGCGTCAATAAACTACTACTACTATGACAATGCATGACAAAAACCAATCCATATTTGTCCAACAGACCAGTCAGATGTTTAAAATATTTTTGATTTTCCCAGAGGAGGATCTGAAATACAAATGAAGTCTTTATTCTATTTACGGAATGACTTTGATACATTCTCTAATCTCTACTGAAGGTAACCCAGTGATTTAATTTTGCTGCCTCACCACTAATGATCACGTGTTATGTCTCTATCCCCATCAAGGTGGAGGGTCACAAGAGCGCTGCCAAGGAGACGGCCGAGGGTGAGGGTGTCACGGGGGGTGAAGGAGGAGAGGACGAGGATATGGAGCAAGAAGAAGAGAATGGAGAAGAAGAGGGAGAAGAAGAGGAAGAAGAAGAAGAGCAGGCCGAGCCGGAGAGTTACACCTTCCAGGATCTTGTCTTTAAGCCAGTCGACGGTCAGCCAGAGGGCTCCGTTATCACAGATATAGCAGCTCTACAGCGGACCTGCAGCTTCTACCCATCAGCCAGGCTTGTCTGAGGGTGTGTAGCACTTTGTAATAGGCCATGTGAATGCTGAATACAGGAAGTGCCATATATCAGTCGTGATCGATGTTTTGTTGTGTTTTTAGATAGAATAATTGTCTTCTATAAATGTATTGTATGCAAGGTTTTGGTACTTTTGGGAATCATTTGCTACTCAGTGGTGAATTGTATGAGAAAATGTCTTTCTAACAAATATGGAAGGCTATATTTTGTTCTACAGATGTGCACAGATTGAATGTTCAATCTGCCATTCTGTCTTGATATCTAATGTCAGTCTGTACGTATTACAGTTCTGTGTCACATGCACATGTATGTTCATGTATAACTTTTGTTGTTGTCTCAGGGCATGTGTAACTTTTAGCAGAGATCTTATTGTTGTTAATGATGATCACCATGCTTATTATGAACAGTAGTGAATTTTGTAGAATTTCGACACAGGAACTCTGTAGAAGTCTGATATTTTCATAATGATGTGCAATTTCGTGATCACGCAATAATGAAATATTCTATATTTTGTGCATTCAGTGTTACCGTATTTAAAGTATCATGTAAAGCTCTTCATTTCATTTTAGTTCCACATCAATGCCTCCTTTACGGAGTTGTTTTGGTTGTAAATTCTGGAAACATTGGTTCGATCTGTGTACAGGCTGGTTTACGTATCAAACTACTTCAAACTCTCTACTTCAAACTCTTAAAAGTGAGTTTGATGCAGTTTAATGGTGGGTGTTTACACGATCAAACTCGTCACGTCAAACAACTTAAAAACTACATCAACTCTTTTAAATTTTGGTTTACATGGTGGAACGTCTCACTTCAAACTTCTTCAAACTACTCCGAACTCCCCCAAACTTTCATTTGATGTATGCTCCTGTGTGGAAATTTGTATTAAAACTGAACGACTGTGCTATGTACTTCGATATCACGAGCTTCAAAGTGAAAATTGTGCTTTTCCTTAATTGGATATGAACACGAGCTTGAAGTACAGCAATGTAGTTTGACTGAGTTTGATCTAATTTTGTGGTGGAGTTTAAAGTAGTTTGACGTAGTTTGAAATCTCGGTTTACAAGATCAAACGTGGTGTCAAATTACAAAGTTTGAAGTACAACTGCAGTTTGGAGTAAAAGTTTGGAGTAGTTTGATCGTGTAAACTGGGCTCTAGATGTATGTGTAGATAGATACATAGCATACATGAAAATACTGTGATCTTATGTGAAATAAACAGAGTACACTAGATATATTTGTAACTGTAGTATTCTGTGACAGCGTATAGCTGTGACAAATCCTCGGGGTGCTTGATATCTGAACATACCGAGGGGGGGATGGGTGGCTCGAGTATTGTTTTTGTCTGGTGGCACAAGTCTAGCCATGCACAGTTTTGAGATCTGATGTCCATGTAGTTGTTACTCCAGGTCAGTTGGTCCTTCATGACCTTCGCTTCACCAGAGCTGCTCCTCGCCTGTTGTCGCTGCGTCCGGGAGTCTTGTTGTGGACGTGTCTGGGAGTCCTGTTGATCCAAAAGGGCGAGACACCTCTCCAAGGACTTTTGACCAAACCGTCGCCGTAGAACCCCTAGGATGTCGACCTTTGAGCTGGGAATGAATCTGGAGTATGGGTGGGTCCTTTCACATGCCCAGGGTTGTCCAGTGTGCTCGGGTTGACTTGGGTAGTTGCGGCTTGGAATTGATTCTGGACTTGACGTTCTTGTTCTTCGTGTGGGTTTCAGTGTTTCTCTATGGTTTTGGATGTTGGTTTGTGCTTGAGGTGATATATCCAAGGCAGCTGATCCAATTAAAGCTATGTTATCAGTAGATTCTGGATCCTGGGTGTCACTGGAAATGTTTGGTTCTGATTCAGTGTCGGATGGTTCACAGTCATTATGGTCATTATCACTAAGATTTTCGCATACGAGACTTTGTGTTGGCGTCAAATACGCCGGACTGCGAGCCGCGCTATGATAATGTTCTGCAGATGCATTATGATGACATTGATTGTGGGTGACGTTATGATACGAATGATCGCGTATGAGCGGTGTCAGGGGCGCATCCTGTCTGGCCAGGTTCCTTGGCTGGCAGCTCAGATCCAAGACTTCCTCCTCGGGGACCATTTTCTCTGGCTGTCTCGAAAACAGACGTAGAAATACCTGGCGGGAGTTTCTAAGCAGTGTTTGTCTGTGAACAGTTCCTAGTACCTCTGTACTTCTAAATCCTTGGCGACTCGAAATAAAAGTTGTCAAATAAAACTAGCCTTGTTGTGTGTTTGCATCTGCAAGCGATGGATGAGGTACTGACACCAGCTGAAGTTACCTGCAGTTTTTATCCATGCGGTCAGAGGGCGTGACCGGTCCCATGACAGGATGTAAATGGTGATCCAGATAAAGGGAGACAGACCGCAGACAATCCCAATGTCTCGAGCGATCCAGATCAATGGACACAACAGAGACCACAGACCCCATGTCTCGAGTGATGTTTAATGACCCCTTTGTTTCGCAACATCCCCCGGGTTTCCCCTAACGGTGCACCGATGAGCTACATCAGAGGACCACATCAAACACGGGAATATCCTGGATAATGACTGAACATCCGTGTTTGTAAAAGGCTGTTCGCGGTCACAAAAGAGGGATCAGATGTTTTTTTTTGTTTTTGTTTTTATGGTAACGCCATGTTTTATGAGTCGTGTAGAAACATCAGGTGTATTTCTGTATAGTCCAATTTATATTATCTTTGCTTTACGATAAGATCTATCCCATTCCAAATCCGCTGAGGGCAATATATTTCAGCCTGGCCCTTTGTGTGTATAGAAGATGCCTGCAGTCTTCGCGATTTCATTTAAAACAACTTCTACATGTAAGTAGGCCTATACTGGTATGAAATTTGGTAGAAAATTGTCGTTTGACTCGGAGATGAATTATGCCCAGTTACAATACGATATCACATAGTATATCAGCGAAAAACAGTGTGAACGAGTAAAAACAAACCAGAGTATACTAGTAGTTATATGAATAGTTTGAACTGAACACGAATAGAACTTTGAAAATATGATTTAAAGGACGCTAAATTGGTGAATTCATATCTTTGAATACATGTAGCGTATATTGAGTTGCCCGAGGATATGGTATTTTACTCTCCGCGATATGATAATGTTTGATATGTGTCAACTAGGCCTATTATAGCTAACGCTTGGGCTATTCGGCGATGTGATCGGGGCAGGGTATTTTTTCACGCCAAAGTTGAATTCTGAAAAAAAAGTTTTGCACACTTAGCTGTCATAGCATGCCAAAGATCTGCGCCAACGTGTGACTTATAGGTGGACTATGTCTTTGATGATTTGATTCTATTTGATATGTGTTTGATTTGTGTAAGTGACAGCTTCATACAAAGAATATGAAGTGTGATTATTTCGCGGGTGGCTGTCGTTCCACGGCTGGAGACTGTTGTGTATGTGTTTGTCTGTCATTGAAGTCTCCACTCACTATAGCCAGTACCGTAAAAACCCAAGGACGGGAGTCCAGCCGACTTCACATCTAAGTCTCCTACACTCCTACAGCATAGCAAGAGAAGTAACAAACTCGTGGCATTGCTTTTTCTGTATTTGTCCATTTCCAATTGTGTTTTTTGGTTGATTGATAGTTGTTCTGGCGGTGTTGGGCATCAGCCGTGGCTGTGGTATGCCGTTGTTCGGCCACACCCTAAGCCTACACATACATGTACATCGGCCTACAAGTGCCGCATGGTCCCCGAGCTATGATTGATCCTCGACTTCGTCTTTGCTTGCATCGACGCTCCACAAAAAATGTTTTGCTACTCCGAAAAACTTTTGAAGTAAAGTTCTCCACACGCGAGACCAATTAATGAGTGTTGAGGGAGAGACGGACGAGTGGCTGTGCCAGACGGCAGGTTTCTGACCACACCCGGTGCATCCGCTAACTGTCAAGGATGTTCCCACTGAGCCAGAAACCATGGATACGCGACTACTGATACATGTCGGCTTACTCTGGTTTCTAGTGGGAACACGGGATATTCCTGATCCAGGTGAAATATATAACCAAAAGCTTGAATATATTATTTCGCTCACTTTATTTATTACCTTCGATACTTTTTGGCTCTTACTATTTTTCTCCGGTGATCGGAGGTGGAATAAAAAAAAATAAAATAGATAAAAACATAGTTTGTAGACTTCCAATGAAGGTGAAATTTTGCCTCCGAGATTCCGTTTCTTATTAAACAATGTTAAATTTGTTAAAATCATCGTTTTCATATATATCTCATTTTCCGACCTATTTTTCAGTAGACAAAATACACTCACAACAGGGCGAGCGAAAGTATTTGCTCCACTGCAAATATAGCTAGTGATGCTAGTAAAACTCACGGGTGATATGCACTCGGGTGCACCGAGGTGTTCAGGATTATGAAGGAGTCAGGTCATGTTTATGTTAACGTTCTATTGCACCAGATATGAAACTATATTTTTCCTCATCATATTGTTGGACTTGTACATCGACTACATGTGGATTCCATGTCCCGAATACCCTAGAATTGTATGCATTGCTCTTAATTTTATAGCACATTATTGAGAAAAGTGTCATGTAATGCTGACACTTTGCTCATTTCCACGAACATTTCCACGAAGTCTCGTTCGTCCTATACAATGTACCGAACAATGACCCTAAAAGCTCGAGGATCTCAACTTCATAAATGTTGCTTATATGGCGAGAGGAGGAATCCATGATTACATTTCAAGCATCAACAGAACGTTAATCCGAGCCACAGAACGTTACCATGTCACGGATAAATTGACAACACAAAATATCGGACAGATACAACAATGTATTGTATATAAACTTCAAACTGAACAACCTTTGTACTTATATGCTAAATTTTTTTCAAAAATGCTAATTTCCATGCTCCAAATTGAGGGAAGTTTACATCCATCCCAGGCGTTGGTGTTACATCGTCGCAGTGCAAGACACTTTTCATCCAAACTCTTAGTCCCAGTGTAGCAATCTCAATGCACAACTCTTCATAACATCCCCGGACATGGAATCGTATAGATTATAAAAGTGTATTTACTTGGAAATTGTTATTTTTCACCTGTTTACATCATGTGTCGGACTTTTGAAGACAACAGAACGTTAACATAAACATGACCTGACCCCAACACAATAGAACTGGGTCAGTTAACGTTCGGCGGCTAGCTGTAGGGTGTCATGGTATTCATCTCACAGAAAGTAGGCCTATAGCCCTCATTATTTTGACCACAACAAAGTATACATGTACGCATCAACCATGCAGTGGTGGTCAAGCGGAAGACACGAATGTTCGTTATGGTGAAACGTACTATAAAAAGATTTATCTAATAATCAAATTGCACAGCTTCCGTGATATTATTTATGAAACCATGTCTCGATTCATCAATCATCATCCATGAGTGTGTGCTAGCCAAGTTTTAGGTCAGGGGATTGTAGGCCTATTATTTTGTTGATTTTGTTACCTTAACTTTCACATTCAGGGTATGAGTCAATGGGAAAGTGCCTCACTGCAGTCACTGGTACGTCACGTGCAATCAGTCCTTAAATCATAAAAATTCGTACTGTACAATCATTAGCTTTTGTTTGATATGAATTAATCTAACCTATTTGTTTATTAATAACTATGGAAGGCGCGAAGCGACATTATGAGTTACGCTTTACGAAATGCGATTTACGAGTTGCATTTTACGACTTGGCAGATACTATGTAGCTGCATCTGTCTCGCCGCCGCCGTGTATATTTTCTTGTGAACAGGTTGCAAATCTGACCTAATTCTAATAAGATTTTATAAGAACATTATGTCTTGTGGTAAGAGCACGACATCTATCTATGGCAACCAAATTCACCAATTGGTGACACGTTTTTGTGACGACATCAGGCGTTTCGACAGACATGGCTTATACTTATCTCGAAGCAAATTATTAATGTATATATAATAAGTAGATCATATTCGTATAAATCATAACACGCTTGTTAATTTTCCTCTCACGTGGGACCACGATGTGTATTCTGGTCGCATTCGGTGCAACTGATGCCCAGACCTAAATTGCGTCGCCAACAGCGGAACTAGTAGGCCTATTTCGTTCTGTGATACAATAGTAAGGCCACAGGCCGCACAAAAAATCGTAAGTCGTAAAATGCATTTCGTGGATAACATCATAGATCGTAAAGACAGTAGTGATTACGATCTCTGATTACATCATGCCATACATGTACGAATAAAACTCATAACCGTAAGTCGTCAAGCGTAACTCGATCGTAATGTCGCTTCGCGCGTTTCATAAATAACAAAACAAGAAGCACAAAAAGTGAAAGGTTTGAAGATATTTTAGGTTACTGAATCTATGGTTCTATGACCTATTGGCATGGCGTTGCGTCCGTCGGCGTCGTGCGACTTCCGTCCACATTTTAGGTTACCGAACCTATGGTCCGATAACCTATTGCCGTCGCGTTGCCTCCATCGTCCGTCGTATATCAGAAGGGTTTACGGGGATTTCTTAGGGGGAATAAAGCTGAAAGCGCCCCATTGTGCCAGTGCATGTGGATATCACAGCGGGTGTCGCATTCGGGGCAGGAGATGCACATTCTTCCGGAGCATCTGATCTCACACTCAGCTGGCTGCTGCGGGTGTCTGTGATTTTCACATGGCTTTGACTTTAATACATAAGTAGGGTAGATTCAGGTTGACCGATACATTCAGGTTGACCGATACACGGAAGGTTATGTTACGATAAAATAAAATGCGATAAATCCAGTATTGATTTTATATGGCGAACATAATAATGATATGGGGACACGTGTTTCGATAATGCGTTTTCCCGCCAAATCATCAAATTGCCGATTTGGCACGTTTTCGCAAAAAATAGTGCAGTACAACGCTCGGCAAAACCAGGCGAGCAATGTTTTACTTTGATATTTATCGCTAAGCACGCCATTTGCTTCAAAATAAATACAGGACAAGATAATTAATATCATCTATCAGCTTTTCGGCGACAGTTTTGGATATCAACAAGAATTATTTTCCTAGAATGAAAATGGGCGATAATATGGTTATTTTAGATGTGTATCAGTCGACCTTAATACCTTCAGTTTGACCGATACATCATGATTCAGGTTGACCGATACACTTAAAGATCACCCGTTATGCCCCCTTACAAATTACCTAAATATATTATCCAACAATTTAAACATATATTAGTAATAATAACAATATATTATAGTAATAACAATAATACCAAAAGTTGTATATACATATGTAGCATGTTGGTATATGCTTGTCGAATATATGCCACATGCTGATTGGTCCTTTGATCTTAGCTAGATAGATTTCATCGAGAGATGAAAATTATTACCATATTCGGGAGTAAGGAGGGAAAACCATGGACTGGCGCCATCAGAAATATTATAGACACTACTGGTGGTATATTAACAGTATATGATGTCTGCAACTTCTGGCTCGATGTGCCATGTGCCGAAGAGGACTGAGTTTTTGATGATCATGACACGCGTTATATTTTAATTGCATGTAGTTTATATGTACATAGGTAAATGATATGTATTCTTGAGTGTTTCCGTGACATGCACCTTGTTTTTGTTGATGACTGTCGTGCCACAAGGTATTTTATGTAAATATATTGCAATCGCCTTTAATCTGTTGATAATCAGAAGGATCATCTAAAGTTCCATATGCAATGTCTTGCAATTACGTTATTTCCACGTTGTATTTGCCGAATGTCTCCATACTTATGTAGTCCCTGCATTTAGTCTAATATATTGTGACTACCTACAGACACACAGTATGTAAAGTATATTGGTTTCATGCGGATACCATAACTTGTGAGTCAATAAATATGTACACACTCGCATGCTATTCGCACAGTTGTGCTCTCAGACGCGAAGATATGTGTGTGGTATCAGTTGGTGTATCGGTCAAACTGAAAGTACTGTATCGGTCAACCTGAATCAGTCAGGTTTCACCAATAGAGCAACACTCCGAATATATTTTTCTTTGTACAAAAATATATTCACATTAAAATGATAAAAACATTCGAGTTCGGACCGTTTGGATACTTAGATAATATAATTATCATCAGACCCTGAAAAAATTATATTGCCTAATCGTGAACACGGGTCGAATGCTTAAGTGTATCGGTCGACTTTAATCTACCCTATAGATCACTAGGATTTGACTACTCACACTGATCTTGTAAAATTCGTCCATGGATTCAGTCTTGAAATATGAATTTGTCTGTTTGTCGGTATCCATTTCTACTAGCATAACCATGGTTCAAAAAGTGCGGTTTTACGGGGATTTTTTTCAGGACGGGGAAAGTTAAGATAGGAAATTTAACATTGGGTCCGCCCGTAATGCCCATCCGTTCGCACGTCTAGCCGGGCAAACGGAACGGAGTTATGGGGATTTCTTAGGGGGAATAAAGATGAAAACGCCCCACAACCACAGTTTAAGCCAAAAGTGCGGTCTTATGGGGATTTTTTCAGGACTTATGGGGAAAGTTAAGATAGGAAATTTAACATTGGGTCCGCCCGTAACGCCCATCCGTTCACCCGTCTAGCCGTCCGTCCGTCTCTCTGGCCGTCCTTCCTTCCGTCGACCGTCTGACCGCCCCAATTTCCGGGGTTTAGGGGCTTCAAAAAAAGCTGAAAATAGCCCCTAAACCCAATTTTTATGAGCATAAGTGTGTTTAGGGGCTATTTTGGGGATAAGGGGCTTGCTGGAGATAGGAAAATTAACACGTGAGAAGCCCTTAAACCTAAAATGTTGGGACATCCGTCCGTCCGTCCACATTTTTATCTTTAGAGTGTAGGATCCAATCTTTCTGAAAATTTGGAAAAAGATACCCTTAAAGTGATGTTGGCAGGAAAACTATTTTTTCCAAATCAATTACATATATGCCTGAGGTCTCAGAATAACAGGTTACAAAACAAACTTTGCTTGATCAAATGGATAAATCAAGCATATGACAGTACTAGCAGCCGCTTTTGATTGTTTTGTGCGCCACTCAGAGTTACCTCTGACTTAACCTAGTTCACGCTCGATTGGATCGAACATACACAAATAAGCTAGAATCACACTGCGTCACGGTATACAAAGCACCGAGAATGGCGGTAATGTAAACACACTCAAAATATCTCCACCAGAAACTCGCAACGAAATCTATTAGAAAGGGGCGTCTGTTTGGGCATACAAGTGTAGATATATAACTGTTATGTTTTCTTCGTTCGATCAGAAAGATATGGAAAAAACCATAACTTACTGCCAATATCACTTTAAATAATTCAAGAAGTAGATATTTTTTAGTTTTTTGATTTTTCAATTTTTCTCAAAATATCTGATCAGTTTTGAGATTTTTGTTTGAAAAGTTTCCTCCTATGTACCTTTGTAACATGTATAAGTTTCGTTGTCATTGAATCGCCGGTCTGCGTGTGGTGGCCATTTTGAATTTTCGACGGGTCAGTGAAGAAAAATTTGTTCGTCTCCAATCGCGTTACTATCTATTTTGGGCCACTCGTAGGCCAAATTTTTTTTTCACCCTTTGAAAAAATTTTCGCCACTTTTTTTCGTTCATAGAGCCTAGATATTAGCATTTTCAAATGGGAAGTCATATATATGGCGATTTGTGTGGTGACGTTGAATTTGACCTTCGATGACCTTGAAAGGATTTGCCTTTATAGATGAAATGCTTGCCGAGAGAGCTTATATTTGCATTATGAACATATAGGAAGACATATATGGCACAATCAATGATGACCTACATATACTTGACCTCAGATGACCTTGAGTGCCAAATGTCTGACTTGCAATGTGTAAATTGGCCTGAGCGGCCGAAACGCTTGCACCCAGATATATGTTATGAACATATAGAAAATGTGTGTGTTCACACATGTTCACACATATGACATTGATTGGTAAATCTCAAGGTCATATGTTCACACTGATAACCTTGATTGGTTATCTCAGGGTCTGTTACCTGCCATGGCCAAACCAAAATTGTCCCGTAACCTATCTTAGCCTTTGGGCTAATTTTTACCCTTTTTATAATTTTTATCGATCAGATAAGTATGGAAATTTTGTTTTTTCAGCTTACCTGTTCATTTGTGCAGATAAGCTATTGTTGGGGTCTGCAGTCCATATCCGGTGTCCTTCTGGGTCTGTGAATTTTTTTTTGACTTGAGGAATATTCCTATAAATTTGTCAGTACATACCTTGGGCCAACATCCAAAGACGTTAAAAAAATATTGAATCGTTTTTGGCCATTTGCCGGCCATTTTAGTGTCTGAAATTTTGTCACTTATTTTGAACTCAGTGAAACAGATACGCCTGCATTTTGGCACAAACTTGGCCCAAATCAAACTTTTCCATGTTATAATCTCCTATGCTTTATAATGGAACACAATATTCCTAATTAATATCCCATTTATTATTGAGATTACTGTAGAGATATATGCTAAATATTTTGGTGACCTTGAATTTGACATTTGACCTAATTTTCAAGGTCACAGGACAAAATTGCTAATATCCGTTTATTATCGACTTTACATCTTGAGAATCAATTGTGGACATACAGGGAATAATATATGCCGAACTGATGATCTTTAATTTGATCTTTGACTTCATTTTCAAGGACAAAATTGCTAAGATCTCTCTTATTATTGAGTTTACAGCTTAGCACGCAATAATGGACATATAGGAAACGATATAATATGCTGAATATTTTCGTGACCTTTAATTTGTCCAGTGACCTTATTTTCAAAGTCACGGGACCATATGGCTAATATCTAAAATAGGAAACATATATTGTCCAGTAACCTTTCTTAGCCTTTTGGCTAATTTTTCAAGTTGATTTTAAATCAAAGAGAAGAAAAGACAGAAAAAAATAATTAAAATGAACATTGTGTGAATCTTTAGTGCACGAAAAAGCTATTAAAGACATGAATGTATAGGTTCCAGTGTGGGCGTTATGTACGTGTAACTGGCATTTGCTAGGTTTACATACCACACCTTAATGTCTAAGTGTATTTCTTCAGCCAGTATACATGTATGCGTTTACCCCCATGACCAGGGGGGTGACACGCTAGCATGTCGATTTTGGCTTTTGTTTTTTGTCCTCAGGGTGGACACGTCTGATTTGGGGTTGTCCAATGATTTTGATAAACGGCCCATTTGGCTATTTCAAATAATGCATATTAGTATATACAACATCTCCATCCGTCCATTGGCATTGCACCATAATTCATAAAATTTTCTCGCGGGCCTTATGCCCCATGACCAAATTGGACCCCGTTTGCCTAATAACTGTCTGGATCCGCCCCTATCACGGGATCCGCCCCTATCACGGGGTCACACGTTCCTGAGTTTTTGCTTCTCATCTTCGAGGGAAGGGCGGGGGAGGGTTGGCACAGGCTGGCAGGCCGATTTTGGCTAAATCTGCTTCTGTCCTCATACAGGGAGGTCACTCGCTACCAAGTCCATACTGGCTTGTGATAAAGAACAGCTGCAATTAGAATGTCCAGGAAGTGACGTGATAGTGTTCGAAACCGCAAATTATGGGCGGACGGACACGGATATATGCGGGCACACGACTGTAGACGACTGTCGTGATTTTTCAACCGTGACGGTGCTGAACAAGCTCTGTATGGGCAAGAACAAGTGTGTGGTCACCGTGGACAGGATGTCACTCAATAGCTGGGTCTGCCCTCTCGTGTCCAAGTATCTGGAGGCTACATACTCATGTATACAGGGTAAATATACGCCCACTCCAGTGTTTGTGAGCACGATACGACTGTGATTCACGTGTTTGGTGCCGTGACCAGGATGTTTTTGCAGCCTTTCTCACATATCATGTTAGTGCAAAATAGATTTTGCGGGCTCATTGTACAAACGTGTTTGTTTATCGACAGAGAATGCAATATACGACGTGTGTGAGTCTGGAGACATATCTGACCTACCAGCATACGTACACAGTCCCGGCTACCCAGCCTACTACCCCAACTCCCGCCATTGTATCGTGTCCCTCTCCCCCTCGCTCCCCGACGGTGTCGAGGCAACCACACTGGACGTGGACCTCGAGCTACACGACGCCGCCGGTTGCCTTGACTACCTGGTTGTCAGGGAACAGCACGACTCCCACAGCAAGTTTCTGTACTGTGGCGATCTGCAGTCCAACATGAGACAGCAGCGTGTCCGGATGTTCAGGACTCAGGTCGAGTTTCAGTCCGACAACGAATACCCGTATCGTGGATTTCTCGTCAAACTGATAAAAGGTGAGTAAATGTGTCGAGGCCCGATGGCTATACCTGAACTATTTATTCAGATGTAAAACGGCAAATTAATGACCCAAAATTCAGAGAAAGTATGGATAGTAGATTAAGTATTATATATGAAATATTATTCTGAGCTTTTACATGTTGTTTTGGGTTAATTTAGGACTTCGGGCAAACAGGTGACTTGTTTTATACACAATTTTCTCAAATTTATAAATAAAGTTTTCACCTAGCTGCAATGTATGCGGTGTGATTTCGACTTCGGGCCATGACCCAACATGACCTTTCACCGTCGAGCACTCATGTCAAATTGATTGACAGACCGTGTATTAGCGCCGTGTATCTGACATCTTGTATTGTCAGGTGATGTCCCCGAGCCCCCCAGGCCACGAGAGGGTAGCAGGAACCCCCCGGCCCGGAGACTGTCGGCCCAGCAAAGACAAGCAGCGCTACCCCACGGTACGACGAGGAGAAGGGGAGGGGCAGTTTTTAACAGGAATTATATTTTTTGTGCATTCAATTTCAATCGCTGAAAATTTAATATCAAGAACAGTATTTTTCATCACCGATACTCTATAACTATTCGTCAAATACCTGGAATTTGATGGGTAGGCCCATAGCTCAAATGTGGCAAACAAACCAGAACATGATCACTTCACATGATCACTGTATTGTATTCAAATAACAAAGTTTTGTTGTTATTAATACCATTATAATCCATGAATTCCGGCCTATATACATACAATTCTTTAAAAAAAAACTATATTGCTTACAATCGGGCGTATACTAGCGTTTTCGGTATCCAAGAAAAAAAAAGTATTAGGCCCATGCCTGAATCGCTGGTTACTCCTTAATAGATTCAATAAAGATTAAAAACTGTGTCGGACGGTATGAATGGTATACCCCCGTCACACTGGGATGGCGGTACCACTGCGGTACCACAACCGTTTTCTGTTAAAACCGCCATCATCGTAGTGACACCTCTAGTAGTGTTTTCGTAATTTTCCCGTCATCAAACGTGTGTTTTTCTTTACGGTGCTACTGAGGAACCAGGTAGGATGCACGGCGGTGTCAATGAGGACATGGCGACACCATTGAGATACCAATGCGGTTTTCTTGGCGGTTTTACGACGATCATTGGCGGCGGTTCAGCGGTGTTAAGGGCAGCGCTGAGGGGCCATTGAGGTGCTACTGCGGGGATGGCGGTGCTACTGAGGTGCTATGACATTGGCACTGGGGCATCAGTATGGAACCATAAGTCCGTGAGGCGGCTATGTAAAAGGGACGTGGTTTTCGGCCAAATTCATTGCCATTTTTTGCCGAAGACATTGCGTCACCCACTAATTATTCCGAAACATGCTACAAGGGGAAAACCAGCGAGCAACGCCCTCCTAAGCCCCTTCCACAACGGTAGGGAGTCTTCACATGATGATGGGGCTGCTGTTGCTTGCTCATCTTCTGCCTGCTGTTGCTGCAAATGCTGTAGTGACCAGCAACAAATGCAGCAACTGTTGTCAAATTTCTGTAATTATCTGCCATTCTCAATACTCGATCTGAACTGATTGAAAACTTTTAGGACACTGAATTTGATTCAGAAAACCGAAGCTTTTATACTACAACATATGACCGCAGTAGCACCGTGAAAGTACCTCAGTGCAACCTAAGTGGACACGCCATTGCCGTACATGCACCTCAATAACACCGCCACTATCGCCACGGGAACACAGTGGCATCGCAGTCAGATTGCAAAACGTTGTAAAATCCATACCAGACTCCGCAGTGGCACCCCCATACCCTCAGTGCTCATGTGTTAGCACCTTGGTAGCACCTACAGTCTACTTTTTTGGCGATTGCACTGCGGTTTTACTAAGGGCGCATGACGGTGATGGAGATGCTAATGAGGTCCTTGTACGGTTCCACAGCGGTAAATGGCGGTGCCGCGGCGATCCTACTGCGGATTGGCTCACTCACGGTGGCAGTGCGGAAGTTTTGAACATGTTCAAAGTTAATCCCGCCGTGTCATCGTGAAGATCCGCGGTGTTGACAGTTTTCCGCGGTGCTATGGCGGTCAAATGCGGAATCACTGAGGAACCACGGCGATCATGGCAGTACACGTACTCACGTAGTACTAGTGGAGTACAGTGTGCTACATGGGCCAGTATTCCACATCGGTGTGATCGGGAGCTTTTTCTGAACTGTGAAAGTTTAGTTTGAGACACGTAATTGGCGACCTACACCCGGTGTACATTTTAAGTTTGTTTTTTTAGAAGTGTACATGTGTATACTGTTAACTGTTTGACTGACGTGAATTATATTTGGAAACTTGCGATTAAAACACACTCCTTCTTACAAATTTATCTGCTTGTTTCATCATTGAAATGAAAAAAAATGGGAGAAAAATTGAACAGTCAAATTCTAACATGTCAAATATAGGCGAAATGTTGCCACACCCTAATGTGTTAGTCGTCTTCTTGGCAAGTCGCATGTGGTTGAATGTGATAAATAATCGAAGTATGTAGCTGTGTGTCCACATTCGTGACGAGTTTCGTTCGGCAGAAATGGCTTTATGGTTCTTCTTCTGCCGTTTTGGTTTCCGGACAATAACTTCAGTTTGCCTTGATGTATCCTTGCCAAATTTTCACCACTGATCAGAAATGCTACATGTATGTGGAAGGACCATATTGTTTTTGAGCCGGCTCCGAGGTCCGTGAGGATGAAATTGAAGTTGATTTTGAAACTTGGTTTTCGGATTTTGCGGGCTTAGTGTAAAAACGTGTTTGTTTATCGCATATACCTACAGTGAAGTTTATGTTTATCGACAGAGAGTGCCATATATCTGTATATACGACGTTTGTGAGTCTGGGGACATATCTGACATGATGTTTTTGCTGAGTTGGCATTTCAGGTTACCGGACCTATGGTCCGATAACCTATTGGCATGGCGTTGCGTCCGTCGACCGTCGTCGTCGTCCGTCGTCGTCGTCCACATTTTTATCTTTTTTGTTTACGAGCGATTTTTTCTGAAATTTTGCACAAAAATACTCAAAAATAATTCAAGAAGGAGGTATTTTTTAGTTTTTAGGTTACCGAACCTTTGGTCCGATAACCTATTGGCATGGCGTTGCGTCCGTCGTCCGTCCGTCCGTCCGTCCGTCCAGCGTTAACATTTTTATCTTTAAAGTTAACGATCGAATCTTTCTGAAATTTCGCACAAAAATGCCTAAAAATATTTTGAGAAGGAGGTATTTTTTTGTTTTTTGATTTTCGCATTTTTTTCAAAATGGCGGCCGTTTTTGTCGAAAAATGCTCAATGTTGGACTTTGACGGCCATTTTCTCAAAAACTGTCTGATCAGTTTTGAGTTTTTGGTTTCAAAAGATTCCCCTCATATACCTCTGTGATATGTATAAGTTTGGTTGCCGTAAATTCGCCGGTTTCCATGTGGCGGCCATTTTGAATTTTTGGCGGGTCGGCGAAAAAAATTTTTTTCGCCCCAAATCGCATCACTATCCATTCTGGGCCATTTCTAGGGCAAAAAAAAATTTTCACCCTTTGAAAAAAATTTTCGGCACTTTTTTCCTTCATAATGGGAGCTGCCCGGACTGTACTCATAGAACGCTTGAAGATAGAGCTTAGAAATTGGCACTTTCAAATGGGAAGTCATATATGGCGACTTGTCTGGTGACCTTGAATTTGACCTTGGATGACCTTGAAAGGTCAAAACAGCCATTTTTGGGTCGAAAAATGCTCAAATTTGCACCTGGTCTGTATTTTCTCAAAAACTGTCAGATCAATTTTGAGATTTTTGCTTAAAAAGATTCCTCTTAAAACCTCTGTGACGTGTATAAGTTTTGTTGCCCTTGAATTGCCAATCTCCGTGTGGCGGCCATTTTGAATTTTTGACGAGTCGCCGAAAAAAATTTTTTTCGCCCCAAATCACATTACTATCCATTTTTGGCCATTTCTAGGCAAAAAATAAATTTTCACCCTTTGAAAAAGAGTTTTGGAAAAAAGAATTTTGGCACTTTTTTCCTTCATAATGGGAGCTGTCAGGACTCATAGAACGCTTGAAGATAGAGCTTAGAAATTGGCACTTTCAAATGGGAAGTCATATAATGGCGACTTGTGTGGTGATCTTGAATTTGACCTTGGATGACCTTGAAAGGTCAAAACAGCGATTTTGGGGTAAAAAAATGCCAAGATTCGCCTCTATAGATGAAATGCTTGCAGAAAGAGCTCATGTTTGCATCATGAACATATAGGAAGACATATATGGCACAACTAATGATGACCTTGAACTTGACGTCAGATGACCTTGAGTGCCAAATGTCTGACTTGGAATGTGTAAATTGACCTGAGCGGCCTAAACGATTCCACCCAATATATAGAATATCAAATACCGCACACATACATGTAATGGTAACATCGAAGTTCATACGGATGACCTTGATTGGTAAATCCCAAGGTCATATGTTTACACTGCGAACCTTGATTGGTAAATCTCAAGGTCTGTTACCTGCCAATGCTGCCATGGCCAAACCAAAATTGTCCGGTAACCTATCTTAGCCTTTGGGATAATTTTTGATTTTCGCATTTTTTTTTTCAAAATGGCGGCCGTTTTCGACGAAAAATGCCTGATTTTGGCGGCCATTTTCTCAAGATCTGTTCAGTTTTGATACATAACACTCCTCATATGTACTCCTATGATGTCTATAAATTTCGTTGCGCTTGAATCACTCGAAGTGGGCCATTTTGGCCCAAACTCGGCCCAAATAGGACTTTCCCATGTTAAATTCTCCTATGCTTTATAATGGGACATTATGCCTAATATCTCACTTAATATTGAGATTAGAGACTAGGAATCAATTGTGGACATATAGCAAATGATATATGCTGAATATTCTCGTGACCTTGAATTTGACCTCTGACCTCAGTTTCAAGGTCAGAGCACGAAATGGCTTATATCTCGCTTATATAGGAGTAATTGATATGCATAAGGAAACTTTGCACCCAACTAGCTCGTCCATTATTGAAGATCCTGATAATAGCATCATGTTCAACACGATCCCCGATAACGATTCTGATATTGCTAATGCCAATGATTTTGATATTGAAAATGCCCTTCATAATTCTGATAGCCTGCCCGATGAAACAGACATTGACAGCTCAGTCGAAATACTAGAAGACGACCTGAACCCTGTAACTCCTGAATCTATTAATGATGTTGACAGCCCAAAATGTGACAAAGGAGGACCCGAAAACATTTACCCCAAACTGGGGAGTTATCGATCAAAATTTGTGAGAAATATCATCTTAGGACACCTGAATGTTAATAGTATCCGCTACAAAATACAAGAGATAAGACATATTCTAACATCGGGTTACCTGGACGTTTTAGCCCTTAGCGAAACTAAACTTGACAGCGCGGATAACGATAATATCTTACATTCAAGGCCACAGCACAAAATTGCTGATATCTCTCTGATTATTGAATTAACAGCTTAGCAATCAACTGTGGACATGATATATGCCTAATATTATATATGCTGAATATTCTCTTGAACTTGAATTTAACCATTGACCTGGCTAACATCTAAAATATTAGACATTGTCCGGTAACCTATCTTTGGCCCTTGGCCTAATTTTTCATTTTCGTCCATATCTCGGAAACGGTGCGTCATAGAGCAAAATGGACGTTCTTTTCGGACTCATAGCCCTAGACTAATATATATTAAGGATAGACTTTAACCTTGACCTTATTTTTTTTGCTGACTCAGCATTTTTGCTGAGAGCGAAACGTACGTTATTTGCGGTCTCAGTAATGGTGTGTCATATTTTTTTATAGAACAAAACAGACTCACCACTCGTGGCAAACATGCAAACGTTATCAGTTAGTCTCTAGTAGTAGGCCTACGCTCTACACCGAAATGCCTCCAAGGCATCTTTAGGCCTTAACGTCTAGTTTTATCTCGTGTTAATTTTTAAAGTTGCTTTTGTTCATGAAAACATGTCTCATTTTGAAATGAGATGTACACAGTAAATTAAGCGCCCGTTGTCACTGATGATGGAATATAAGGTTAAAACTCGCTACCACAGTTTTTAAATATTTTAGGTTACCGGACCTATGGTCCGATAACCTATTGGCATGGCGTTGCGTCCGTCGTCCGTCGTCGTCCGTCGTCGTCGTCGTCTACATTTTTATCTTTTTTGTTTACAGGCGAATTTTTCTGAAATTTTGCACAAAAATACTTAAAAATAATTCAAGAAGGAGGTATTTTTTAGTTTTTTGATTTTCGCATTTTTTTCAAAATGGCAGCCGTTTTCGACGAAAAATGCCTGATTTTGGACTTTGGCGGCCATTTTCTCAAAATCTGTTCAGTAACTTTTTTTCTTTTTGATAAATAACACTCCTCATATGTACTCCTATGATATCTATAAATTTCGTTGCGCTTGAATCGCTCGAAGTGGGCCATTTTGGCCCAAACTCGGCTCAAATGGGACTTTCCCATGTTAAATTCTCCTATGCTTTATAAATGGGACACATTATGCCTAATATCTCACTTGATATTGAGATTAGAGACTAGGAATCAATTGTGGACCTATAGGAAATGATATATGCTGAATATTCTCGTGACCTTGAATTTGACCTCTGACCTCACTTTCAAGGTCAGAGCACAAAATGGCTTATATCTCGCTTATTATCGACTCTACAGCTTAGGAATCAATTGTGGACATATAGGAAATGATATATTCTGAATATTCTCGTGACCTTGAATTTGACCTCTGACCTCAGTTTCAAGGTCAGAGCACAAAATGGCTTATATCTCGCTTATTATCGACTCTACAGCTTAGGAATCAATTGTGGACATATAGGAAATGATATATGCTGAATATTCTGATGACCTTGATTTGACCTTCGACCTCATTTTCAAGGTCACAGGACAAAATGGCTAATATCTCGCTTGTTATCGACTTTACAGCTTAGCAATCAATTATGAACATATAGGAAATGATATATGCAGATTATTGTCATGACCTTGAATTTGACCTTTGACCTCATTTTCAAGGTCACAGGACAAAATGGCTAATATCTCACTTATTATCGATTTTACAGCTTAGGAATCAATTGTGGACATATAGGAAATGATATATGCTGAATATTCTCGTGACCTTGAATTTGACCTCTGACCTCATTTCCAAGGTCCAAGGACAAACTGGCTCATATGTTGCTCCTCTATTGACTGTATGGCTTGGGAATCAATTGTGGACATGATATACATGATATAGAAAATGATATACACTGAATATTTTGATGACCTTGAATTTGACCTTTGCCCCTTCATTTTCAAGGCTACAGCATAAAATTGCTAATATCTCTCTGATTATTGAACTTACAGCTTAGCAATCAACTGTGGACATGATATATGCTTAATGTTATATATGCTGAATATTCTCTTGACCTTGAATTCAACCAGTGACCTGGCTAACACCTAAAATATTAAACATTGTCCGGTAACCTATCTTTGGCCCTTGGCCTAATTTTTTTACTAGCTATGGCGGATGAGAGTGCTCAGGCTACGATACGGCTCCTCTACTTTTTGGTGATGACCCTGGCAAGCATGACCGTGATGCTCTTCTGCAAAATGTAAACAATTCATCTGAATATTACAACTACAAACACTACATTATAGACACGTAGACTGCATCAAATTCTCTTCAAAATTCTTCTGCAAGGACGTTTATCGTAAAATTGTTCTGCGTTCTGTTTATGTTGCATATAACCTGATTTTTATAACTTGTTTATACTGTTTGGCTGATATTTTTGCGATGCTAAATGGTTCGTCGTTCTAGAACTTGGCATTTCACCTGAGAGTCAAACGGCAATTGTTCACCAAATTTCAGATAAGTTAGAAAAATCAGAGTATGCGAATATAGAACACGCATTTTTTTCAGGTATTGCCCTGTGCTGGACAGACGGTTGAGGTTCAAGAATCCGGGTTATCGCGTGCAATAACCAGATGGACAGTTCACGTCGTAGCAGATTTGTAGCATTAGGTGCAGCTAACGATTTAGCAAACACAGTGGAATTAATTTACTTATATAAATCACATTGCTGTTTATTGCTTGATCTCATTATTTGTGTCCGTATTTGTGTTGCAGCCTATATGATTGCATTTTGTGCGTGCATAGCTTGCCTTGTTAGTATGTGTCAAGTCACTGAATGCGAATTGTACAATTTACATGTACGCAGAACAGAAAATCAGTCTGTTTTTATGGATAAATATTCATCATAATTGTGTGTGCTCAACTTATTTTATTTGAATTTGTAAATAAAAATGTCTACTAGTATTTCTCTTATAAATGTCTGATCGCTGTGTAGTATTTTATTTTTGCCTTCATGCATGTAAACGCATTTCAATTCCATAAATAGGACGTGTAAGGAATGTATTTATAACGTGTTTATGTATTTGGCTGTAAAGACATCCTGTTTCTTGCACACAAAAGGACACCTACTAGGAATACACCAATAATGTCATTTCCTCATTATATAATTCTTTTGGGAGAGAAGGAGGGTTGTGGAGATCTATACAATTGAACATTTGTATCGGTACGAAAAGTCAGCTGCCAAAGTGGTGAAAAAAAGTGACAGCTGTATAGAGAACCTTTTATCGATACGAAACTTTACTTTATCAAGGCAATTATGAGTCGGCTACTGTATCATTGGCATTTTTCACACATGCACATGTTGTGATCAAATTGAATTCTACAGAGCGTGTATAATAGTACTGATGTCTCGTTGGCTCTTTCCTTCGTTCGAGCTGTTTATCAAGTTGATATCGCGATTCTCGCCTGGATATTGAACTAGATAGCAGTATAACTACCGGGTACACTAATATCCACTAAATGGCCGTGGAATAGTACAAAGAGCGTTTGGGTATTTACATCAGTTCCACGGCAAAGGTATGTCAGATTTATTTCCATATGATTTGATCTACCTGTTAATAAGTTGATACAGCTCATATTATATTCGTATATCTCGTGGTCAAATCGGCATCTATCTACAGTAAAGCTTGCCTAATCAGGTCACCCAAGTGTCTTGCTGAATCTGACCTGATGACACAAGTGACCTCATTAGTGAGATGAGCTCAAGATAAAATTACCAAAAAGTCACCACGATAAAGTACAAATTTATATATTTTATTCATATAAAACTATGTATATTTTATTGTACACGTGTCAAATACGGTCTGATACGACGCCTCTCTCGGTATCACCCGATAGGTCCGTGTATTTGTTATTGGCTGTGCATTATAAATACTAGTTTAGTATGTCATGTGTTCGATTGAATTCGGGATTTCTTTCCACGCCTAACTTTACAAAAAATGCCGTAGTATGTTAATTCTATCAAGATTAATTCTCTTCAATGGGAGTAGGAAACTGGTGTCTTGTAACATGGTTAATAGTTTTACGTGCATATGGTTCCATTGTTGGGATGCACCCAACGAGTTTAAAATATTGAACGAATTTGAAATATGTTTTTGATACAATTAGGCTCCATAACAGCCATGGCCGACAGGCTCTAAATATTGCTGGTCAGGGACGAATTCAGGATTTTTGGAAGGGGTGGGGTGGGGGTTACAGGACCGCAAGGCGCATTCCGATGATACACGGCCAACACCACCCAAATTATTGGATTCAATTATCTTCGGTCACTCTTATATAAAAACAACATCATATAAAAAAACATATAATAAATTATACGATAGTTTAGCATGCAGGTGGCTGCCACATTGCCATGGTGACCAGACTCATCTGTCACGAGGAATTGCACTTGATTCAGGCAATCTCCATGTGTGACGTCATGGATAAGCTTAAATGAAGAAAAATCACGATATGTTGACAAAAAACTGATGATACATCGTGAACGACCAAAGATAGTCAGGGTTTGTAAAAATAAACATAAATTTTTCTTTGCATTCCCCCTCCTCCTCCATCAAAGAAACAAACACGAGAGCTCAAAAGTAATTTTGCTCCAAATTGAACTTCATCGGTGAAATAGTGAGAACTCAAGATCATCGTAGGTCGTAGGTCAACAAGAAATCAACCACAGACTGTGAAAAGTTGTCTAAAAGAGATCCAGTAGGCCTATGCTTTCCTACATTCATATTTACAAACCTGAGACCACGCACTTAAAAAAACAATGAAGGTCACTAAAAATTTGTTTATCTCTACATTGAGCATTCATACGGAGCCGCTGAAAGGACATGGAAGAAATATTTTTGGACATATCGTTATTGCGTTCCCTCGCAATAATATTGCATTCCCTCGCGATGTTATTGCGTTCCCTCGCATTCCGGATCGCGTTCCCTCGCGATCTTATTGCATTCCCTCGTTAGAAACCCGGCGTCTATTTGAAGGGTCTTGTAGGTAACACGACAATTCGTATAGAACAACAGATTTATGTGGATGAATGATCTGCTTCCTAATTTTTTTTTTACAAGCCGGTAACCCACTGGACCCCAGGGCTACGTCAAGCAATCGCCAGGTGGCACCACTAGGCACAAGTCACTCGATCACCGGCAGGTGTCAGCAGCGCTGTAGTAAACAAAGCCATGTATACTAGTGCCACGTGTTACTATTGACGAAACTAACGGGCAAGTCGGACAGCTGGCTCAGGGGGCCGAGGGAATATATATGGAGGAGACGAAAACAATATCATACATATCACTTGGAATGACCGACGTTCGCACGATGGCGCCCAGTAATATCAAGCTCAACCCGGTCGGAGTGGCGATCATTGCTGGAATCGTCATCTTATTGTTCTATTTTGGCGGAGCTATGAACATGTTGGGGTCATCCAGTGACAAGATCAAGATGAAGGAGTTGTTGTCTGTGGGTATTGACGTAGCGAGGCGAGGCGGGGAGCGGGTCCGACAGATCAGGGAGTCCATGCCCCTGGACGCCGAGTCTAAAGGACTCACGGACGAGGGAGCAAAGGAACTGAAAACTAACGGAGACACACAGTCACATGTACAAATGTTCTACGGAATAAAGGCTGTCTTCCCCAACATCGAGGTGAGAAACTCACGTTGTTTGTAGGCTATATTTGTAGGCCTACATAGGCTACGTAGGTGTAGACTGTAGTATTATATTTATCTACCTGGGAGATAAGACAGCTGTGTTTAGTCTCAAATGTGGCACCTCCTGCTAACATTCATTTAAGTATAATCTACAAAATGATCTCTAACTGAAACAGTTTAAATATGGGGCGATTTTACTTGTGGGAATAGAACAGGTTAACACCACATTAAAAATATCAAAATATACAAATGTAGATGAACACAAATTCTCAGCACAGTTCCGATACAGGTCATATTGACAGAGTGAACATATGTATATGTTGGTCAGGTCCAATCAGAGGAGCACGACCCCGAGAACATTGACAGATCGTCCGTACCAACGCCCAACAAACACCTGCCAGAGGTTCAGTCCATCGATGGTGACCTCGAGGTTACGCCGAGTGACATCACGATCTGGATCGACCCCCTCGACGCCACCCAGGAGTATACAGGTAACCATGGCAATAGGGAATAACCTGGTCGACCAGGGACTGTCAACACGGAAGAGAGTGATCTGTTGCAGACATTAATATAGTTCCCTAATCAGTAATGGTGGAGTGTGTACATTTGTACATGTGAACGATACATGGTCTGCTAATAGGCTGTGATCCGCAGCTGATGATACACGACACACAGTATTTCATGAAGAGACTGATGTGTTCTCTACAAATGTCACGCGATTGATTATTGATTATGAGTATTGATTTTTGTGAGCTGTACAGATGTTTGCTTGTTTTTACAGAGGACTTGCGGCAGTATGTTACTACGATGGTGTGTGTGGCTGTCAAGGGTGTGCCCATGATTGGCATCATCTACAAACCCTTCCTCGATAAAACATGTTAGTCTCACAACTTCAGAAATCTCTAGGATACATATTTCATGTTTTTAGACATATTTTCAGACTATGGACATGATGAGTCTGTTTTCTAATGCCTGTCACAGATCTCTTACATCCATGGCTGCCACTAAAGTAACCATGTAACCATAGAAAGATCCCTGTATCCTTGCTTGTTTATCTGTCCATTTCACTGAGCCATGGTTTGTTTCTTGGCAGACTGGGGTTATGTTGGTCAGGCTCACAGCTCCAACCTCATGACTCCAGAGAAAAGCTCAGAGACCACAAAGATCATCGTGTCACGTTCTCACTCCGGCCAAGTGGAAAGTGTGGCCAAAACAGCCTTAGGAGACAACATAGAGATCATCCCGGCTGGCGGAGCAGGTAAGTCTGAACTAGTGATTGTATCTGTGGAGTCAACATAAACCTCATCCATATTGCCATTTTTTATTGACACTTTTTACATATTAATATTCATAATATGCATGAATTTTGTTCCTCTCTGGAAATGTGTTCTTATCTAGGTTTTGTAACAGTTCCCTTCATGTCCCTTGCCCTCTGTATTCATCACTAAGAAGTTTCAACCATGGTTACCTCATGTGTACAGGTTACAAGACCCTGGAGGTGATCGCGGGTAACGCCAGCGCCTACGTCCACGTCACTAAGATCAAGAAGTGGGATCTCTGCGCCGGGAACGCGATCATCAACTCCATCGATGTCGACCACAAGCAGGGCATGGAGGGCAAGATGACAACCCTCGAGGGCCAGACCATCAACTACTCGGGCTCCGGCAGCCCCGTCAATGAGGACGGTCTCATAGCAACCATCCACAACCATGACAAGTTCCTGACCATTCTAAAGCCAACTTTCGAGGACATGAAGAAGGCAGGATAAAAGTCGCGAATCTAGGATAGTAAATTGAATCTGTACCATATTGTTTTATTTTGATACTGATGTTTTGTTCATGTTGTGGCATTTTCAATATGTACAATGTTTTGTAAATTACTTACATATGAACTGTGGGAGGTATAATTTGGTTGCTATTTATCATTCCATGCTGACTTCGGGTGTGACTTGTTTATAGTATTGTTACATTTATAATGTGTGAAAGTTTGAAATCAGGTGCCCATTGAAACATTGGTTTTATAGAGAATAATGATGCCAGTACAACCAGTTTGGCGGGTCTGTTGATTGCTGTGTATTGTATCAGGCCAATTTTTCGTCGAACTTGGAATTATGAGTTTAGCGAATAAGGACATGTTCTGTTTAGAAATCCATTTATTCACCCTTTTACGCAGGGAGGTGATATTCATGTCTCTAGTCTCGTCACATCTGTGTACAAGTATTCAAACATTGCTGCAGCATTTTGTACATACAGCCATACGAGGAGTGAAACTGCGAATAATTGTGTCTGAGATCCGACTGTGTATGAACTTGTCTTGCCACTGTATTAACTTCCATGAGATTGTGTGTGGAATATTTGCTAGTTGAACATGTGTAAGTGATGAATAAAAGGGAGGAGACACTTGATGGTGGTATTTTATTGAATAGGAACACAGTTAACAGTTTGCTGGAATATTGATTGGAGTAATGGCCTACTCACTATTTAGATAGCATGATCACTAATATTCATATCTACCTTCCTAGATTATATTTGGTAATTGAGTGCTTGCAGCAAAAGCATAACTAAAGCACTGCACATCCAAGACCTGCCAGTTTATGTGCGTGTATATGAATGAACCTAAAATCAATCAATTGATCGATTTTTTATCATTGCAGTCTGAACTTGATTGGGACAACACACAACAGCTGCTCACAAAAGTGAACAGTCACATAGATAACATGCAGCCACATAATTATTTGAAACATCATGGAAATGTTAGAAATTGGTATATGTTGATAAAATCAGGTTTCTTTTCTGAAACTCTTATGTAGATTTTACTTATTTAGCAAAAATATAAATGCGAGATGGTGAAGTCTGCCACTTGTGACATTTGTGTTCTAGGTGATAAAAATCAATAATTCTAGTACAATCAATAAATTGAAGTCAATGATATTGATTATGCAGAGCATTATGCTACGTGGACATTTCATGTGATGTGGCAAGTCAAATCCACACAAATTGATTTTTACACAATATTTCCTGGCTTATAAAAATGCTGCCAAATGGCCAGTCATGCCAAGAACAAATTTCATAAAATGTCATTCTACATGTTTCGATTGAACACACAGACCGGTGACAGACTTTTCGTCAGGACAGCCCAGGGGCGGTTTTCGTGGAGACTATGGCCATGTTTCTGGGGGAGATGGTTTCGTCCATGACGGTGACAAGACTTGCAGACAAGCCTCGCTCCCTGAGATATGTCACTCTGTCTGCCAGAATCAGACTCTCTAGTACACCTTGGAGGGCAACCTGCAGGCCCTGACACAAGACAACATACACATCAGACATACTGTCATCAAGGAATAGCACGGATGTAATGTCAGGGTCATAATGTAGCCAAAATATTACGATACCTGAATATACATTATGATGAGCTTGTAAAGTTGGCTATGGAATCATTTGCTTTCAAATTGCCATATAGCATATTTTAGCTGACCGTCCACAGACTGATATTAAAGTTTGGTGGAGCCTTATCAGCATCGTGCCAAACAATTCCAGTAGATTTGAATACCTTAGAAAGCGTTTATTCCACATAATACAGATGACATCATGATGAGTGCATTATGATTGTCGTAATTATATATGAGCAAGTATAAATGAGTAGCGTCTTACTGTAAATGGTTCTATATAGCAGAATTTATCTTGATGCTCCTGGTGCAGTTGCTGTAGCTTATCATGTAGACCAGTATGTTCTGTATCTAGTAGAAAATACATATTCCTTGTGTAATGGTTTCAATTGATAATTTCTCTCAGTAAAAGTACAAATGCTTGACTTTTTATCAATAGTGTTTACACATCAGTGAGTCCAAACCGTGTAGAGATGTTCTGGCCAGCACAGAGCTGATATAGGTACCAAAGTCTGTGCAATCTCCCCGATTCGCAAGCTTCCGCTTACGCGTTTCAAACACCAAAGATTCTAAAATCAAACAAACACATCATAATGGTACATATATATCTAAGACTCGTCTGAATCCTAGAAATGGTTTCTGCTAAGACTGACATAAGTCCTATACATTTGTGACATTTGTAGGGTAAGAAAAATCAGATAGACAATACCATTTTGAAGAAGTAACTCAAGAATTCCTCGAAAGGCGACCTGATTCCGGTGCTGAATGTGGTCTCCTGGTGTCTGCCCTCTCCAACGTTGTCTAGAAAAGTCACAGACATCAATTATCCATAAAAAATAGCCATGGAATGACATGATTAAGGTTAGCTTTAAGCTAAGATGGTTTTATCATTGTACTGACCTAGTTTCCTGAGCAGCCAGTCTCAGACCAAATTGACTGAGCTTCCACTCAGAGCTGGCGGATTGTGCAGTTTCCATGGCAACCTGAAGGCTGGAACTCATTGGGAACTGGCTGAAACGCAGACTTTCTGCTCAAGAAAACACATCTAATAATAAAGAGTCAGAATCATACCGATCATGACACTTGCTTACAAAAGGATAGATTCTCAATGTTGTGTGTATCAAGACTTGCCATCCTTCGTCATTCGATGATAGCAGCAGCCAATCGCAACAACCGCTCCTATCTCAGGTGTGCGGGAGAACATCCGGAGCATGATCGGGGTCAGGTCCCCGCAGGCATGGAGTCCGACCAGACAAGCTCTTGGAGACAAGAGAGGGGCTCGACTTGTTGGAGAACGTTCGAGCCTTGATGATACACTAGAACTGTCCTGCACATCATGGCACATTGCAAGCTCACTAGACTTGGAACAGTTTTCCAGTTGAACCTGTGTCATTGAGGTGATTGTTTTGCCGGTTCTGTTAGCATGATTCCCCTCCAGTAATGTTGTATTTTTTTCACAGTGAGTATTTATGATAGTCCTCAGGTTTTCCATGGAATCTTCGTTATCTTTAAGGTGACACGGTAAACTCTTGTACTTTGAGAGGGTTTCTGCAAAGAAAATACATCATCAAAAGATTTTCAAATGTTTAATTCTTATAGGCCTGTCATGGGATGCTTCTTCTTGTAAATCTGGATATATTTTATTCTAAGTATTTACATGGCATATTTAGTAAATTGCCCATATTCCCATACTTCTGTTAGCATTATTAACTGTACCAGTATCACAGCCCTTATAGATGTACCATAATCATGAAACATGGCTGAAACATTTCAGTGGCAACAACTGAATACCGGTATGTCCAATCAGGAACTGATCGATTTGCTGTTTGGCAAATTCATGACAATAGCACACACATGTATATAGTGCAACACATGTTCCTTGATCAAGGTCAAACCTTGAGTAAGTCTGCAGGCTCGTAGCTGGGCACCCTGACACCGCGCCTCGTCACATTCCAAGCCAAGTACACTGTGTCCAAGCTGCTCGGTCAGTACAAGACCCAAATAACCCTGGAATATAACAGTCACCAAACCTGTTAGTACCTTCGGAATTTCCTCATCATTTCAATATACAGTGGTCCCTGTAAGATAAGACACCTCTGAAATAAGACTTCCCTGTCTATAAAGACTTCTTTCTATTCCCCAAAGATCAATTTAACAAGTAAATGAACCTGTGAAATAAGACTTCCAGTGAGGTAAGACCTCATTTTTCCTGCAAAAGGTGAGGTCTTATCTTACAAGGACCACTGTATGTGGTTACAGAAAAATGATAACTATTATTATTATCATTATTAATATTTTTATTATTTGAAAGAGTAATACAATTTATTTCACACCAGACTTAGTATTCAGATTACATGGCTTGAGCTATATTATGTGAGATTACCAGCCCGGATCCCACATCCACTATGTGGTTACAGTTATGTTCCCTGCTGACATCGTTTATCAGTGCAGCTGTGCAGGAAACTTCATGCTGCTTCTTTGGGTTCATATCTCGAGTCAGTCCTCTCTGTAGAGTCATGGGAGTCAAGTTACCATGACAACCACTGCCACCACTGGATCGAGGTGTTGACAGACGTACACAGGATGTTAGAAAGGTTTCCAGCGATTGTGGAAACTTGTCCTGGACAGAGAAGCATGCATTGCCATTTATCCAGAAATGTATTTAAAACACTTTCCATATATATGTTATGTCAGAGAGTGTAGAACAGAGAGGTTTACCTCCACCGGCACCATTTTGTATTTTGAACTGGTGGCACTCTTGGCGGATGGATGTGCTTTATGAATGAATTTGTTTACTACTATTACTACGATATGAATTTATGAATGAAAGAATATGTTAATAAAACGAAATGACATAATTCACAATCGTAGCTGAGGACGACAGACTACAACACCGCATCCAGCCACCAGGATTGCAGGTCTCCGTGAGACAAAATGGTAGACAATAGAAATTTGCAGAGTGAAACCTCTCTGTTCTACACTCTCTGGTTATGTTCATGCAATTTGTAATTTTCCAGGTACAAAAATGAGTGTGGTCAAATTATATCATGTACATAAAGAGAATTCAATACTTGCCCTGAAATGGACGAATGGCATCTCGTTCAATTCCTCATTGGACAAATTCAGTAAATGGTGTTGCCACTGAAATCATTATTGAATGTAAGAACAAACCTAGATTTGAAACTCCCTGAGTCCCTGCCAATTACAAACAAATTGAATAATAATTTGGATTTGTATTATATTTTGATTGGTTTACGATAATGATACTCTACCTCACATGGGATATTGAGCCAAATTTTATCCACAAAGAAGTTGGTCACTTTGAAGTCATATATCCAGTCATATTCCACAAGAAGCTGAACACATTCTCTGAAGTATTCACTGGCTTGCTCGAGATCTAACGAGGAATTATGCGTTTCTGTTAGAAATGGGTGCACGAAATCCATCATCTCCTCAATATCTGAAAAGATTGTTGTGTTTTAGCTTACTGGCCCATTGGGCTGATGACTGTGATGAGCAATTATCGTGGATTTTCATTCGTTGTCTGTCCAGCCATCTGGCAAATAACTTTTTATTGGCTGGATGAGTTTTTAGAAAAAATCACTAAATCATACCTTGGGCTGATACTCTCAAGCTTTTTTTTCATTTTTTAGATTCAATCGTCTATGCAGATTTCGTGGCCATTTATCATGTTTATAGAATTTGTCGAAAATGGCGAATTTGGCAGATTTACTACTGTACTTTTCTGGAAATCTGTTTGTGTCAACATGAAAATGGTTTCAGTCGAAAGGCCCAAAAAGCCTAAATGTTAATGCATTAGCTTCTGATGATGATGATATCGGTTCTTTATAGCGCATATCCCTGGGAGACACCTGGATCTATGCGCTTTCCACAAAGTGCTGTTTAAATAAATTATGAGTTTTTAAGCTTCTTTTGAAAGACTTGATGTTTGGACTGTTCCTTATGACAGTAGGGAGAGTATTCCAGTAGCGTGGGGCAACATTGCTGAAGGCTTTGTTGCTCACCTTTTGTCTGGATCAATGTGAACGAGGCTGGTGTCATCCAGTGCTGAGCGAAGTGCCCTAGCCGGTGTGTACACTTGTAGAAGATCCCGTAGGTAAGATCTGGACATATTCCACAACAATCACACAGTATGACAACCCAAGAGATGCGGAGCGCGTCCAAGATGGCCCAAATTGGTGCTCGGGACGAAAACAAACAAGTCACGATTATGACAGTTATCTGAGTTAACACACCAAATTGTCTTTTTGTATTCACTCAGATACACGAGAGGACCCAAATTATGTAAGACAACGCACCTAAATACCCCGAAATGTTGTTAAAAATCCCCTCCAAACATTGACTTTCACCTTGGCAGTCACCGACCACAAATTTTACCAGGAAGGATTAGCGATGTTTGGAGGGGATTTTGAGCAATATCGAAGTATTTAGTTCAGTTTTCATATGTAATTTGGGTCCTCTCGTGTATTAGCATACATACAATACCAACAGATAGTGTGTCAGTCTGTAAATCGGTCAAAATTGTGATTTGTTTTCGTCCCGAGCACCAATGTGGGCCATCTTGGACGCGCTCCGCGTCGCTTGGGCTGACAGTATCTTGAGTATGACTGTCGGGATACAGGTGATAAGGCCGCCAAAGTGATCAGGCTGCCAGCAAACTACAGGTTATGTGATGGATGATGAGTGTTATGACACTCGTGCATACGGGTATGATAATATGCGGCCTGATCGCTTTTAGTGGCCTTATCGCTCGGTAACCTGTCACTATCTATGGGCGATAATAGATGTAGATCTATGTAACATACATGATACATGAGGCCAACATTTAAACTAAATTGCATCCACAAGAAATAACACATTACTGATTTGATGAATCCTCACAAGTGAAAAAAACACTGTCGTGCGCTTTTATCTATTTTTATTCACTTCTTTCACGTTCACGTCTGTTGAGTGTGTGTGACTAGCTATAATTTTGGGTGATATCGGAACTCGGACCAATGCTCTTGTACGGAAAGCCGGTGGGGACATGTGAATTGGGAATTGGGTATTGGGAATTCCGTGTCCCCACCGGCTTTCCGTCATCTTGCTTCATGCACTAAGGCCACATAACGGCAACCCGTTTAGCCAATCAGCGAGCGTTCACCTCAAGTTGGTCTCTCTGACTGCACAATTATTTTCCCCGGCAAACCTGTTCACTCCGACACATACTCAACCTCCTGGGGGGCATACAGCTCCATGTGCAACCATTATTTGGTGCAGGGAAACTGTGCATACACAATTGCCATCTTTGTCTATTGCCAGGTGCCCAGTTATACTGTTTGGGTGAACAGCAAACAGCGGCGCAGGTGAATGCACAAACAGGGTCACCCATCCACCCACGCCGCTTAACTTCGGTGATCTTCCGGGTACCAGTGTGTCATGCACTACAAGGCCGTTTACAGGGAAACCTAAATTTAAAGGGAAACCTTTGTGAAACATCACCTCGTATATTTTTTTCGTCACATTTCATTTTTGGGGGTTCATGAGTTTCCCTGTCATTTTCGTTTTCTCCCACTTCGTATGCCTGATATGACTTTCTGTCCCCGGACTATGAGATCCCTGTTTTGTACAGAGACCCTGTTTTGTTTGCTCGTAATACTTAATACTGGGTATTGATTCCACGTCTATTCTGGACGAGTGTATATTCACCTGAAAGAATACACAGCTGGGAAATAATGACCCGGTTTTCGAGGCAATATCTTGTTGTCGTTCTTCTCAGGAGCTGGGGAAGCAAAGGGGTTTTGCATGGCCATCATCACCCATACTTTCTGGTATTTTTACCCCGGGTCCATTCGAGGCAGAATACCGAAAAATCCCATTAGTCGTCAAATATATTCATGCTTATCAAGCGATGTCTAATACATCAATTGAGGAAACTAGCATAGTGGTTAGGCTGGGATTCTTATTTGGAAAGGTGTTATTTATCACCAAAATGAGACCATTTAGCACTGAGTTGAATGGCCAATTTGATTACTATAGTTTGCCCCTAAGATCAATGCGATTGAACTAGGTACTAAAGACTGGTGAGTAAAGTCCGGATAATTATCTCGTGGGAACGATATACTGACTCGTTCGAACGAGATACAAACTCGTGAGAACGAGATACAAACTAGTGGGAACGAGATACCAACTCGTTGGAACGAGATCCTAACTCGTGGGAACGAGATACAAACTCGTGGGAACGAGATACTAGCTCTTTTGAACGAGATACTAACTCGTGGGAACGAGATACAAACACGTGAGAACGACATACTAACTCGTGGAAACGAGATACTAACTCGGGGGAACGAGATATTAACTCGTGGGAACGAGATACTAACTCATGGGAACGAGATACAAAATCGTGGGAATGAGATACAAACTCGTGGAAACAAGATACTAAGTTGTGGGAACGAGATACTTACTCGTGGGAATGAGATACTAACTCGTGGGAACGAGATACTAACTCGCGGGAATGAGATACTAACTCATGGGAACGAGATACAAACTCGTGGGAACGAGACAAGAACTCGTGGGAACGAGATACTAACTCGTGGGAACGAGATACTAACTCGTTGGAGCAAGATACAAACTCGTGTGAACGAGATACAAACTCGTGGAAACAAGATACTAAGTTGTGGGAACGAGATACTTACTCGTGAGAACGAGATACAAACTCGTGGGAACGAGATACAAACTCGTGGTAACAAGATACTACCTGGTGGGAACGAGATACTAACTCGCGGGAACGAGATACTAACTTGTGGGAACGAGACAAAAACTCGTGGGAACGAGACACAAACTCGTGGGAAAGAGATACTAAATCGTGGGAATGAGATACAAACTCATGGATTTGGAAGAGTTAGAACGGGATAGAAAAATTAACTAGCATGTCTTGTTCCAGCTACCGTGGTAAAAACCAACATATTATCTGCAGAGACCTCCACAAGAGGCGACCACGTGCATGATGGCTCCACAGCTACCACCTCTGCATGTCGACGACTTTCGAAGCCTGAACTCTCGACCTCATTAGCATGGACTCAAGCGCAGGATGAAACAGACGCTAGTAACGAGGCTCAAGATAAACAGGGTCTTACTAGGGAAGTGCCGAAGTGGCATTGTGAGGCGTATGCCCTAGGTTACTAGTGAAGATCATATTTAGCCATACATATGACTATTTATTTGGAACCGCCATCCCTTCGGGCGGACCAAATTTGGTATGAATTAGTTCAAACTTGGATAAGGTGTAACTTTCCAATTATAACTAAAAACGAGAGGTACTACACAAATAACACAATGAGAGAACAACAAACAACACAACACAAACCAAAGTGGCAATTTCGCCCAAAGATCCGGCAAGAGATTCTTTGTAAACACTACTCTTGTTTTGGCCACTTTGTATTCGAAGCACGTGCGCTGCATAGCAACGCCCTCAAATCCTCTCGCTCCATTGTACTGTAACATTGGTCTTACGTCATACCTCGTGTCTCGTGCTTCAGGGGTTATGAATATTCAGAAGCCGTCTTGTACAGTGGAGTAGTCTCAGTGCTGGTAAGGCGAGAGGATGACGGAGGGCTCGGCCATGAGTCTATGTCCCTACTCACCGGCTGAAGCTCCCGAGGGCCCTGGGGACGATTCCCTTAGGGGGACCCAGGAGGGGGACCGTGATGACTCAGGGCTCGTCCCTGTGCGACACAGGCTCTGGCAGACCATTGGGCTGTCCAGGGTTCTATCCCTGCGGCAGATCGTCAGCGAGCCAGCCACATTTAACACCACGGTGATGATCCAGTATCTGAGTGGTGTCCGTATATCTGGGCTTGCTGGGCAGGCTGCTACCTGGTTAACGTTCTGAAGTAAATACTGCGCCCACAGTGACCCTCGGTGAGCGGACTATCCGTGAGAGCGGGCGTGCGTCCGCCGTGACCCACGGTGAGCGGCTTATCCGCAAGGATCCGGGATTGCGGATGGCGTCAAACGTTACACCAAAGGTTCCAAAGATCACTACTAGTGTATAGCCTAATGATACAGACAAGCTTTTGCGGATCAAAATAGAACTTGATGTTTTAAAACATGATTTTTCAAGTTTTTAAACTTGAAATTAAAAAAAAAATTGTAAAATTTCAAATTTGAAATTGTACGGAGCCCCTAAGGGGACACAACCAAAAGTTAAGAAAAAAATTTTTTTTCGCGTTCCCTCGCGATCTTTTCGCGTTCGAACGCGATGTTTTCGCGTTCCCTCACGAAGTTTTTGCGTTCCCTCACGAAGTTGTCGCGTTCGAACGCGATCTTGTAGCAAAACCTTCTCAGAAGTCATGGGCGTCAGCACAATCAAGTTTTCGCGTTCGAACGCGAAAACTTCGTGAGGGAACGCGAAAATTTCGCGAGGGAACGCGAAAAGATTGCGTTCGAACGCGAAAACTTCGCGAGGGAACGCGGAAAGATCGCGTTCGACCGCGAAAACTTCGCGAGGGAACGCGAAAACATCGCTCACATCACTCACAGATGTGTCCTCTTAGGGGCTCCGTAAAATTGAATTTTCAAGTGTTTTAAAAAAAAAAAGTGGTGTGGCCATGATGGGCTTCCGTATCTAGTCCGGGTCGACTGGATTTCTTCATTTTCGTTCGATCTGTTTCCGTTTCAGTTTTGACAGACTTTTTTTTTTGCCCATCTCTGTACGTTCGTATGTTTTTGTACATTTCGACTTGACCGAAGAAGTGATCCAAGTTTAGACATAGTCATAGATCTACGCCGGTATCTATGTTTGAAAGGGAACTTTCGCGTGGTTGAATCAGTGTATGTACACAGTCAGCTTTTGTAATCTGCGGTCCTATGCCGTGGATCACCAGAGAGTATGTTCTACTACATCTCTGGGATCACACGACTTATTATCAGATTATGCACAGATGCATACGGCATGTAATTGTTTGGAGTGCGATACTGGTTTATCTCAGCACAAGTTTCACCAAATCTGGGCCGAGCCTTTATGCGAAGCCCATAGTCAGCATCATTGATCTCTGAGCGGTGGTTTTTTCGCGATTATTCCGTCAATAATTCGTATATTTCGATGGAATTTTGGCAGGAGTGTTATTTTATACTCGCCTAATAGGGTGTAAATTTTGAGAGAGATTGGTGTGTAAACAAAAAAGTTAGCCCATTTGGCCTATATATAACGAAATAGGAAAACGTCAAAACGTTATCTATAGAAATGCTACGGCGATCGGGGGCGGTCCACGGCCGATTTCACCAGATTTTTACTATTGACGAGATGGGCCAACTTTTTTGCTTCGCATCCAATCTTCTCGAAAATGCATCCTTAGTTAGGCGGTCATAACATAACATACCTGTCGAAATTCCATCGGCTTATCTCAAATATTGACTGAGTAATCGCCGAAAAACCACCGCTCACAGACCAACGACGCGGACTATAGTTATCGCACGACAAACAATGCCGTATATGCATTTTCTTGCACAATTTGAGTACTTGTGTTGAAACTGCGCAAAAAACAGGAAATGATCAGAAAATCAAGACATTTCACTCCAAAATACAAGCCATTTTGTCGATGTTTACAGGGCCTTAGTTACGTAGCTTTTTCAATGATGACGTTTCTCTTTGCGTTTACGTAATATGCTTGACAACCTCAGAGTGCGATACACGTTTATCTCAGAACTATACTCAGCACGGGAGACAGGTCATAGAGTGCGAGATTCACAGTTCCTTCACAATCACAGCCTTGTAGCCTTTAACCTGTTAACCGGGCCAAGTGACGCGAGCGCTCCACTCGCATGATCTGGGGCCCATTTCACGGAGATCACAAGAGCTCGTTAGCAGGCAAATCCTCGTTACATTAAAGAATCCTCGTTAATAACGAGAGTTTTTCAGTCACTAAGATTTCCATCGTTAGAAATGCTCGTTGTATCCATCGTTAATAATATGTTGTCATAGTTATTTTTATGTCTTTATTTCCATCACTGAAAACGTCAACGAGGACTTTATATAACGAGCTCGCTATCGTAGTGAAACGGACCCCTGATCTGGATATTCCCAGGCATCCCATGACATATTAAATCCTGAACAGTTTACTTGTATCAACATGATTAGATAGACAATCTCTCTCACTCAGTTGTGAGTCTCCACAGGGGCACAGCCTGTTACACAACCGCTAACCAACTGGTACTATTGTTGTTACTACAAGCACCAGGCTATACTAGAAAACCAGGAATAGACTTGGGGAAGCCTCACACATGGAGGATTCCGTTTTAAGTGACGTCATGTCGCCAGATGTATGGTTGCCTAGGGAGACCATGCCCAGCGATATTTATCCACGTGCGGGATTATTTTGCGCGTGCGTAAATCTGGTTTTGGGAAAAACAAAAATCTCAATGGTATTCCCCGGGTTTTGGAGTAGAGAAAGGTTTTGCTGTATGTATGCTAGATCAGCAATTGCGATCTGAAAACGGGGCTAAATTGACAGGGGTCCTGTTCAGCGTTGTTTCATGTAAAACTGGTACTATCATGATGCTCTATAGTGACGAAGTTTTTTTTTAATGACTGTAATAATGCTGTCGTACCCTATCAACCGCTATGCCCTATTTTTTTTTTGGAAAGGTGGAATGCACGTCCGATGCTTTAAACATTGCTTTAAGTGATGGTGACTCAGCGGAAAATTTTTCGGCTGAGGTTGAAAGTTCACCAAACATAACTCTGCGAAATGTTTGTTTAAGTCAAAGAGTCTGAAAATAACCTATGTTTCACTCTACGATGCACCGTTTCCGAGATATGGCCGAAAATGAAAAATGCCGACTCAGCAAAAAAAATCTGGCCCAGGGCCAAGTTTACCCAACATACCCCTATGTTCGGCTATTGTCATGAGTCTGAAAATAACGTCTGTTTCACGCTACGATGCATCGTTTCCGAGATATGGCCGAAAATGAAAACTGCCAACTCATCAGAAAGAAAACAGTACAGTTTAATTATGTCTGTGGTTTAATAGCATCATTATCATCAATATCATGATGATAGTATAAATTCTCAGCAACGTTAACATTAGTCCAACCCTGTTTAACAACGACTGGCTTATTCTCTATGAGCGTCAAAGGCGCGAATTGTCTGTCATAAATCTTATGCTCCCTCCGCATAGCCCTGCGAGACCCAAAACAACTATTCATTAGGCATCCCGATTGAAAATCGGGAGGCCTTATGTTTTTGTCTGTTTTTTTTTTTCTTTTTTTTCTTTTTTTTCTTTTTTTTTTTTTTTTTTTTCTTCCGCTGTTCGGTTTCCGGATCATAACTCTTGAACACCTTAATCTTAGGCATCCCGATTGAAAATCGGGAGGCCTTATGTTTTTGTCTGTTTTTTTTTTTTTTTTTTTTTCAAAAGCGGCCATTTTGGAAAAAAAAATCGGGCGATTCCTGTCAATGTCATAATTTGATTCAGGCAATTTCCAGGGGGAAAAAATTTTTTGGGTGTATTTTTTTTTGGACTTAGAATTTTTCCCTCACCTGCCCCCATGCAGATGTAATACTGTGACTGAGCCATGCTACTGTATTCACTGACTGCAGCCTGCATGTCCAGCATGAGGCTAGGCTCTGCCCTCTCAGCCAGTGCAGTATATGAGAGCCCTGCTCAGTAATGCCTGTGATAAGGCAATACCCCCCCCCCCCCCCTCTCCCTCCCCCACCTCCACTGTCAGCCAGTCTAATCTGCATATGAATGTAGCAATGTATCAGTGACTTGTATGCACTGCCCCTCTTCCCCCCCCCCCCCCCCTCTCCTGTCCCCTCACCCCAGTTTACTATACTAACACCAACAAGTTGGAACAATGCCCTCCTTCCCTTTCTAAAGAAAACAATAGGTGGTTATATAATGATGACCCAAACTGAAGATAACAGCTTTGAAGGTCTGCCTGGGCCTTGCTTGCCGGTCAATTGTTCATTGTATTCAGTTAAAACAGCACTGTGTTTATCTGGATGAAACTACATGCATTGTTTTGTTTTCTAGCTGTATTTCACATGCAGTGACCAAATTATCATTGTTTTACTTAGTCAGAACCCAGAATAATTTCCTTTTTGCTTGTATTATGAATGTCTGTCATGTCTGTACATTTAATACCTATTGAGATTAAAACAAATATCTGATGGACATTTGTCTAGTGAGCAACTGCTATATTTTGAACTCTCACTCCCACCTGTGTTCAATAATCCTGGTATATGTATTATAATAACAGTCAAGTTTCACCATTAGAAAAGAAAAGAAAAATTGGGGGATGCCACAAAGCCTATAGGCTTTTATGTCTAGTTATGTTTTGAATCCAGAATCTCAGCCAGGTTGGCTCCGCAGAGATTCTGGGTCAAAAACACATCTGAGGTTTTGATCTATAAACAGAACAGTCCTGAAGGGTCGGCCGACAAATCTTGGAAAACCCCATAGTGCCCCTTTACATCTATATTGCCCAAAGCCCAAGTGACGCGGAGCGTGCCCAAGAAGGCCCACACTGGTGCTTGGGACGAATACAAACAAATTTTTAAGAATAAAAATTGAGATATCGCTTTAAATAAAAAAATCAGGATTTTATCAACCCTATCATCAGGTTACCAAAATTTGGGGTATAAGGCCCAAGTTCAGGATAGACTCCAGTACATGTGTTTATGCATTGTTTAACATCACCAGTGTCATTGTTTGTTACAGGTTTGTTTGTTTATGTGACAAAACAATATTATTTAAGACCTTATTTTGAATGAATGAAACTTATTGATTGTTTTATCAAGACATCTTTTGAAAAGCTCAGTATCCTGAACTTTGATCATTCGATGCTTCTTTACTGCTAGTATGTAAAAATAACGTCATTTACGTGGTTGAGGTAAGTTTCACATCAAGCAGAAGTGACCTTTGGTCCGATAACCTATTGGCATGGCGTTGCGTCCGTCGTCCGTCCGTCCGTCCGGCGTAAACATTTTTATCTTTAAAGTTTACGATCGAATCTTTCTGAAATTTCGCACAAGAATGTCTAAAAATATTTTGAGAAGGAGGTATTTTTTTGTTTTTTGATTTTCGCATTTTTTTTCGAAATGGCGGCCGATTTTGTCGAAAAACGCTCAATTTTGGACTTTGATGGCCATTTTCTCAAAAACTGTCTGATCAGTTTTGAGTTTTTGGTTTCAAAAGATTCCCCTTTTATACCTCTGTGATATGTATAGGTTTGGTTGGCCTTGAATTCGCCGGTCTTCGTGTGGCGGCCATTTTGAATTTTTGGTGGGTCGGCGAACAAAATTTTTTCGCCCCAAATCGCATTACTATCCATTTTGGGCCATTTCTAGGGCAGAATAAAATTTTCACCCTTTGAAAAAATTTTTGGATTTCGAAAGTTTTTGGCAATTTTTTCCTTTATAATGGGAGCGGTCAGGACTGTACTCATAGAACGCTCGAAGATAGAGCTTAGAACTTGGCACTTTCAAATGGGAAGTCATATATGGCGACTTGGGTGGTGACCTTGAATTTGACCTTGGATGACCTTGAAAGGTCAAAACAGCCATTTTTGGGTCGAAAAATGCTCAAATTTGCACCTGGTCTGTATTTTCTTCAGTTTGAGATTTCTGTTTAAAAAGATTCCTCTTATACCTCTGTGACGTGTATAAGTTTTGTTGCCCTTGAATCGCCGATCTCCATGTGGCGGCCATTTTGAATTTTTGTTGAGTCGGCGAAGAAAAAATTTTTCGTCCCAACTCGCATTACTATCCATTTTGGGCCATTTCTAGGCAAGAAAAAATTTTCACCCTTGGAAAATGGGAATGGGAGCTGTCAGGACTGTACTCATAAAACACTCGAAGATACAGCTTAGAAATTGGCACTTTCAAATGGGAAGTCATATATGGCGACTTGTGTGGTGACCTTGAATTTGACCTTCGATGACCTTGAAAGGTCAAACCAGCCATTTTGGGGTCAAAAATTGCCCAAATTTGCCTCTATAAATGAAATGCTTGCAGAGAGAGCTCATGTTTGCATTATGAACATATAGGAAGACATGTATGGCACAACTAATGATGACCTTGAACTTGACGTCAGATGACCTTGAGTGCCAAATGTCTGACTTGGAATGTGTAAATTGACCTGAGCGGCCTAAACGATTCCACCCAGATATATCTTTGTATTATGAACATATAGAATATCAAATGCCGCATACATACATGTAATGGTGACATCGAAGTTCACACGGATGATCTTGATTGGTAAATCTCAAGGTCATATGTTCACACTGCGAACCTTGATGGGTAAATCTCAAGGTCTGTTACCTGCCAATGCTGTCATGGCCAAACCAAAATTGTCCGGTAACCTTTCTTAGCCCTTGGGCTAATTTTTTAGAACAGTGACACTGTATGTTATCATTTACAGATATGTTCTGATGGCATCGATAGACATGATGGATGCCTATACAGAGTCGGGGTCATCTCCAGGGACACTGGAGGATGAGTCACGTCGATCATGGAGTCAGCTGCGTCAGTCCGTGCGCAAGTCGCACCGTGCTGCTTCGTCGCTCCTAAGTCGCATGCCACACTCGTTCACATTCCGACGCCTGGACTCCGGAGACCGACCTACACGACTCTACTTCCTGGGGGTACAGGCCGGTCAGCGAGATCACACACTGCTGTATGTCGACATCGATGCAGACCCCTCTGGTGGAGAGTCGTTAGAATCAGCCACCCCAGCTGATGTCAAGTGTCTGCTGGAAGCCTTCCAGACGTCGTCCTTGCCGTACGGGAAACTGTCCAAGGAAGAACAGCTGCTCCGAGAGAGGAAGAGACTCCGGTCTTTCGGAATCATGTCCTATGACTACCATGAAGAGAGGTCCAGATTTGTTTTTCCAGCTTGTAATAGTCTTTTCTGCTGTGATGACACCTCTGCGAATGGAGGATTTTCAGTGAGTTGTCTGCATGTCAATTTTTCTCAAAATGAATGATCTTTTCAGCATGTTTTTTCTTTTTCATGTCAAGCATTTTACACTCAGATCTAGTAGTATGGATAGTTATAATGGATAGAATATCGAGAGGAGTATAATTTATGGCTACATTGTACCTCAATTTCAGAAGGAGCCGTTGTTTCCGAAGGAGATTCAGTCATCTTGTTCTGGCAGTAAACTCGACCCAAAGATCTGCCCATCAAATGCTGATATTGTAGCCTTTATTAGTTCAAGTGACATTTGGGTTTCCAACATTACCGCTGGTGTTGACAGCCGAGTCACATTTGCACATAATGGTTTGTAGCTCTTTGTGATTGGCTTTGATATCAGCTATATACCTATCAAAGCATCATCCATATCAATCACTAGGTATGATCAATGCCCTTCCATTCCACCATGATGTAGGATCCTTATCTTGACAGGTGCTAGCTCCATGGTTAATGACCCCAAAAGTGCGGGAATCCCGTCGTTTGTTGTTCAGGAAGAGTTTGACCGATACACTGGGTACTGGTGGCAACCTGAGATCCATCAAACTGCAGGTAAATATTGTTGCATCCAGCGAACATCAATCCACTTTGCTCATTGGTCGTCCATAGATGGCAGCCATTCTAGTCATTACATAGACTGTGATACTTTCCCGTGTAGACGGTCAGCGTGTGTACCGGATACTTTACGAGGAGGTGGACGAGAGCGACGTACAGATCCTGAACATCGTGTCGCCACAGAGCGATGGGACCGGTATCGATGAGTACAGATACCCGCGAGCCGGTACGTGTCATCACGCCTACCTAGGCTTGTCGTGAACACTGTAGTGGCCTCAAGCCTCGAGTATTCATGTAACATGTTATATTTCGTCTCTCAAAAGGTACCAGCAATGCAAAGAGTACTCTAAGACTTCTAGAATTTCAAATTGATGATGATGGTGCTGTGAGTATCATACTTTATCAAAAATTAAGTCTAAAAAACGCCATGCTATCGTATAAACTAACTACTGGTGCTCTGTCAGTTCCAATACTTGTACTACCGTATCATCAGTTAAATATCCTGTTACAATGTTGAGTACACACTGGTACTGGTACATACATGTATATAGGATAAAAGATAAAGCACCTTTATAGGTATAAATCATGTAAGGCTTTAGTGATTTACTTTTGATTAATATATATGTGCAGACATAGGACTGAAGTATGTGTCGGTTTTATGACAACTCGCCCTGATAATGGTGATGTTAGTATAGCACCATACACTTTACAACACCTTCCCCCTGCTATGTTGACAGATTAGTGGTTTACGAGACTTGCAGCTACCAGAACCGCTGAGTTCTCTGTTTCCATGGTCGGAGTATCTGCTGCGAGCGGGATGGACACCAGATGGCAAACAGTCAGTCTTGTGTACTTAACATGTATATGTGCTGGAGTTATTACAAAGGCTCTATGTTTTCTACACAGTCTCTGTGACTAGTAGCTATGTGTCTTTAGAGATTTACTCAGCACTGATGTATCTTTGTCCCATTGCTTCTCCTCGAGTATGTCCCACGACTCCTTGGTTGTTACACGCCGTGATACATGTATTGCAGTGCGTACGCGGTGTTGATCGACCGAGTTCAGCAGAAGCTACAGATCGTGCTGCTGTCGCCTGACTGTTTCTGTTTGGTAGAGGGCACTGTCAACGGTGACGAACCCATGAGTGTCGGGTACCTGACGACCCTCACTGACAACATACATGTGATATACGAGGACACATCAGACGTCTGGCTCCATGTGAGTGGACCCAGGTCAACATCATAATGTAACCTACTGGAAAATATCATGATGTACTGTGTAAGGTGGAAATCATGACCACACTATGAAAGAATGAAATTAATGAAATCATAATGAAGGAAATCTTCATATACGATATTGAAATCATAATGTACCATAAAAAGGAAAGTGTGATATCATTGTAAAGAAAATTATATGCAGAAGGGAATATAATACTAACTATTACTAAGGTGCAATGGAAAATCATGATGCATCATAAAATATTGTGTTTCTGACTGTTTTCCAGGTGCATGATTTACTGCATTTTTTCCCACAAGAATCTAGTCAACAAATCAGTTTTATCTATGCCAGTGAAAAGTCAGGATTCCTGCATCTGTATCAGGTCACATCTTCCCTGGAGAAGGTATCTGAGGACTCGGGCATTGGTAGGTCATAGCGGGATGCGGAGATATGCGGTTAATTGTGTACAACTGTTAGTACCTCCTCATAAACATTAAAAACTGCATGAATATTTCTCACTGTAATTGGGAGCCTTCTCCCATCATTTATAAACAAACCACAGCATTGTGTGTGAGAGATATGTTCTCTGGTCCCACAGCCGGGTCGAAGCCTCAGTCGGAGGAGATTCAGCTCACTCTGGGAGACTGGCAGGTCGACTCCAAACAGGTCCGTCCACACAAATATGTCTTTAAAGTGTTCCAATCTGCTGAAATATTATCAGTTCCTGTGATTGTTGCAGATCTGGGTGGATGCTGAGAGAAACCTCGTCTACTTCCTGGGATATCTCGACACACCCTTAGAGAGCCATCTGTGAGTTACCATGGTAACTGGGGAATTAGCGACTGCCAATGACATCATCCTTGATGATTATAATGCATCAGCTGTGGTATGTGAGGTATATGCTGGTTCTGTTTGCAGATATGTCGTGCCGCTGAATCAGCCTGGAGCGGTGACAAGACTCACAGAACTGGACTGCTCTCACAGCGTGTCCATGGACAAGGTATTGTGGGGTGTTTGAACCTTAAATGATAATAATAATGGTGATTCTCATAGCTACCCTTGACTGATTGTTGATGTTGTTTCCATGACGACAGAACTGTGGACTGTTTGCGACGGTGTACAGCAACCTCAAGAACACACCCTCCTGTGATGTCCATAGAATTGTGGACGACTCTTTTGTACAAAATACTCGGATCGCCAAACTACTTGAATCTTCTGGTATATATTTACCAATGTTTTTTTTCATCTATAGTACTCACAGGACTCTTTTTGAGTTTTTACGCAGTTTGTTGGGTTTTATTGACCATTTTACCAGTAATACAAACTTGAAACAAACTTACAGGGTGATGCCATCACCGTATTCACCGTTACCCCCTCACCCTTCTCTCCCCTCGCCCCCCAGCCCTCAGTGACTACCGTCCCCCAGAGCTGTTCCAATACCCGAGCTCCTCCGGCTTCACGATGTACGGGCTGGTGTACAAACCACCAGACTTCGAGCCCACCAAAACCTACCCGACCTTCGTGTTTGTGTATGCGGGACCTCAAGTACAGCTCGTCTCAAACACGTACAAGGGAATGCGGTACGTCCGACCTGCGATATACACATCTTGTGCAGGAAGTCCACATGTAGTCCACTAATTCAACATTTCTAGCATGAACAATATCGTTGTATTAATGTATCACTAAAGATCAAGTGACTGCTGTGTTGTATGTTGCTAGGTTCCTGAGACTGCACACGTTAGCGTCCCTAGGCTACGTCGTCTTGGTGATTGACTCGAGGGGATCATGTCACCGAGGGCTCAAGTTTGAGAGCCACATCCGCCACCGACTGGTAAATACTTGTACTATCATATCAACTAATTAACATATCAACTACTTAATGGTTTTGGTACTACATGTACCGTATCAACTAACTAATGGTGTTGTGTCAGTTCCAATTCACTAGGTGTCAGCACTGAGACTCAACCAGGGATGGTTTTTTAATCCACTGTGAACCGTTATGATATCATGGACACAGATTATAAGAAATTAGTAATTTATCCCTCAAAATGCTGAGTTTTTGAGTAGCAGCAATATCATCTGTTTGTGAGATTCTTGAAAGCTACAGTGATTTCTGAGTTTCTAGCTTGGGTACGAGGTCTACTTTTGGAAGTATTCATGAGGCTACATACATGTCGTACTGGAAGTGATACTGCTGTCTTATATCATGTACAGATCACTTTGTTTATGTCAGTGACCATGGTGATAGAGACTGCAGCTGAACCACGTGATTAGTGTCAAATTGTTAGCTCTGTAACTTCTGTGAGTTGTTGACATGAGACATGACAGGCTGGTCTATCTGTTAGTCATATACTAGTTCTGTACAGATCAGCGGGAAGCATTCTTCCACAGAGTTACAACCATTTGACTTGTTCGCCCCACACCAGAATAACTAGCCCAGAAAGTAAATTGTATATTTAAAGTATTTGTAGATTGGTGGAATTCGGTCCCCGGTTTTGTGGATTGGTTTCAATGGACTGTTGGTAGAATGGTTGTGTGAAGGATGTTCCAACAAGTGATACATTATAAAAATACAGCGATGGAACACCATTCAACTTGTAACACGTACGCGAGAATTTGAACGCCTTTGATTGTGTGAGGCCGATATGTTTTTAATTGCCCCCTCAGGAGACCCTGGAATGCTTATTCAGCCCTCGTTCCTTTCATTTGCTGAATACATTCCCACAAAAAACTTTTCAGTAAAATAAACTATTTTCCCCATCCTCTCTCGCACTGTGAATACATTACCACCCCCTCGCGTTTTTCTTGAGCCGTGTGACTACAAGTGTTTTTGGTGTTCTGCCGCGTGACACGGTGTGGAGACTGGTTCGTGGTGTGTCACCAGGGACTGTCAATATTTATGTCTGTCTGCTCCAACACAACCGGCTCTGCATCGAAATGACTGATATTAACTTCCAAACTCAGGCGATGAATCAAATTTCACAGAACAAATTCATTCAGTGTCTTGAAAGGACATGTATATTAGTAAATTCATGCGCAGATTTCGGAACCTAGCAAAACTCTAGTAGTAGTAGTAGTTTATTGACATTTTTTTATCACAAAAATGGTACATAGATGTCCAAAGATTTAAATTCAGAGACAGTTCCAGTAATTCAAATACTCTATATGGTATGTAAGTGTAAACTAGACAGTTTGTGTATTGGTCTCGTGGGTGATCTCAGTGCAAGGTTACATAGAATTCTATCACCCGTATTGGGACAGTGAAACTAAATTGCTCTTCATTATACATGGCTCACTAATGTCTACAAGTAATTGATAAATTTTGAACCAATTACAAGCAATGAATCAAGTGTGGAGAGACATAAATGTTGGTGGGTCCCTGTGACAGATGACAGGTGTACCGTAGCATCAAGCAGTTTTACCAGTGTAGTGGGGGGGGGGGGGGGTGTAGTGTGTGTGCTGATGGGTCGCAGAAGATGGACATTATCAGGTCAACTTCAAGGTCATGTGTACCTATCCTGCCGTCACTCCACCTATAAAATATGCAGGGAACAATTTATACCATATAATGGATAAGTAGACCTCTGAAATGTTTTTATTGCTCTACAAAACCTTTTTTATGGCACTGTGCAATAAATTAGTAAAATGTACAGGAGGAAATGAATATTTAAATTGAATGATCTCTTGATGTGACCGTGTTCATTGGTTGTGCCCAGTGATGTATGGTGTAGCAGGTCGAGTATCTTACTGCTCGAGGAATTGTGCATGTATGATGCATGGCTGGTGCTGTGGACTATATCAGCAATATTAAAAACTTGTGAATGGCTCGCAGGTTTTCAAAGGCTGACAATAGAGACACTAGTTTACTGTTTGTCGCCAAAATTTTTACATATCAACCCTTGGCTACATGTGGAGTTTGCAGTTAAATGATTAGTGCTGAATGGTTTGATGCAGTAACAACATCTCAATATTGAACCAGTTTTATTTGATGTCAATTCATTTATTCAGCAAGTTCAGTCCCAAGAAAAACAATTCACGTCCTGACAAGTGTACTTGTGAAACCAGGGCAGCATAACATTTATTCTGTTCCATGTACCATAAACGAGTAGTCGAAACACACAAAAACTTTCTAAATGGGCAGGAAATATGACTTTTTGCCTTAGAGATTGCTGTCGAAGAGAAAGTCCTTCGATTTTAGAAAAGTTCTAGTAATTGTCAAGTCGCGAATTTTTCTGAAGTTTGCAAGTGATCTACAAGATATTAGGACATAAATCTCCATGGAGACTGTTACCGGACACGGGTTGGTTGCTATGACAGCGGGAGTCTGTTTGTGATGTATGACAATGTTTGGCAGTCCGCCCCAAATTACTCGCTGTTATTTGTTTGCGTTCCAGTGACATCGAAGTCACAAAGATTGTGGACTTGATACAATTTATGTCTGGCCCAAAGTGAATTGTTCCACCTGACCTGTACAGAGGCTACTGAGAGATCGTCCCAGCAGTAGATTGGCAAACAGCTTCCAGCTTATGCAGTACAGCTTTTTTGTGGACTCCTTCGTTTTGGGGTCATCATTTAACATCTACAATTCAAACAAGTTCAGTGTTATTTCAGCTTATGTGGACCAGGAACATTGAATTTACATGTACTGCCTGGCACCTGTTTCTTAGTCTAGGTATATAAGTACATCAGTTGACCATACCATCTGACCTTCCCCCAAGCTATGAGAAAACTGCTGACTTCCAAATAGTCAATTTTGTTGGTGAATGTACACCAAGTTATTGTTGTTGTGACAGGTCGATTAGTTGTTTCTCCATCTATATGTTATGTATCTGGGGATGGACACAGGGCCTGCACTGTTTGATGGTCGTGGGAGAGAGGAAGAGAGTTGACTCTAGTGAAAATCCAAACTCATCACAATACATGTATACATGTACATACAAATGTATATGTACTTACATGTACCCGGCAGGAGAAATCAACAGTATTTCAAGTGAATTTTATATATATGAGTAATCAAAGCGCGATATCCAGTGTGATAATGAATTGGATATTGATTGATTACCAGGCTGGACAGGGCAGCTGGTGCATGTGTACGTGTACGGCCCCTTCTTGTAGTGTGTCTTCTGTATAGTCACCTGTAAGAGGTGACAAGAAATGGCCAGTCAATAAAGAGTTCATAGGTTGACACTGTTGAGAGTTACATGTAATAGTACTTACCTCTATAAATTACAACTAGCTGTTAATGAAGATATTGGAAGACACTAATACATCCCACAAATTGTGACCTTATAGTCCTTATAACCCTGAAACCCCTGGGGCATGTGCATGTGGGGGTGTGCGTTGACCTCACTGACCTTTTATCAGAGGTGGCCATCTTTCTAATAAGATTTTCATCAAAGGGACAACTTTCAATGGGCATTTTCTGGGCTAATATTTATGCATTAATAAAATGTCTATAGTTGTGAGCAATATTTAAGGAGCTATATCAGACAATAGAGAGGCTGTTGTACTTGAAGACATGGCTGTCTCCCTGTAACACCAAGTTTGGGGTGGCAGATGTCATTAAGGGTAGTGGTCCCAGTGTTGTATACACTTGGTAGCTGGAGGGTAGAAGACACTCAGGAAGCACTGTGGGGCGACTTCAACTCTCACCAGAAAACTTCACCGCGGAATGAACACAAAACCATTAATTATTTTTTGGGGGACACCCAAGTAATTAATCAGTGAAGAGTTCAATTGTGATTGTTGGGCTGGGACAAAGGTTGCCGTGGTGTGGCTGATGTCTCCGTGGTAACCAGTACATGGGTCCAAATGTAATGTATCTCCCAAGGCTGAGGGAGATAACATCTGTAAGATGGAGAGTCCGCCGTTGTGAAATTAGGTTCTGCTACGTTCATATGCAATATGAAACTTCCCAATTTGTCATGCCGGAGTAAATGGGCTCTTGCTCGTAGCGGTCTGATGTAGAAATGTTATTTCTGTACAGCAGAACTAGGGCACTAATGCTTGGAATGATAGATTCATGTACAGTCAAAGAGAAAATCTCAGTAACAGGACCGCTGTGACCACACCTGCAGGAGTCGTGCAGTGACCGAATATAACATTAATCTGTGAGACCCAAGTGAATATTCCATGGAGAGTCGGCTTTTGCATATCTCTGCAATCTGCACCTCTTATCTTTCCAGTTAGATATCTGTTCAAAAATGGTACATCTACATGTACCACTACCATGGAAACGAATTCTAAGTTTGTCAACAAAATACACAAGCAATAAACATGAAATGGAGACAAGAAAAGTGAACATAGGTGATGTTTATACACTGTACTTTGTCAAAGTGCCAATGAAGATATCTTAACTTTCCTGTCCTCAAGAAGCTAATATCCTGTAAACATTTCGAATAAACATAGAAGCAAACAAGCGCTGGTGGAGTGACAATGGCTGTATGGACATGTACCTGATTTATAGTGGGGATTACCTTGATTTTATAAGCCATTTTCCACACGTATGTTTATAAAATTGACATCAACTTTTTCATTTGACAATAATGCATTGACGAAGTGTACTCACTTGAAAACCTTGGACACACTGACCCAGAAAACAGGACAGTAGTTGTGGCAAGTTATGGGATTTTTTTTTGGGCCTCTGATAAATGCCGGTCATAAAGTAAGATAATTATAAGTTTCATATCGTGGGAATGGTACCGTAGTGAGGAGCTTGAGAACAATTGTTGTGGTTCCTCGGTAACCTTAATAATATATTACATCCTTGTAAGAAAGAGCTAGCTTGAATCATGCACACACTGTATGATTGTGTATTTGTTCGTATTGTTGTTTTCAAGAGAATATTGATAATGTTGTTGAATGTCAACAAGTCACACCCAATAAAAACAGAAACTTCCTGCAGAACAGAACCTGTCTTGTCAACAGTATTGATGACCACACACTGCCTGAGGTTCCCTCACCAAATTACATGTTATGACTCAATTGCCTCTGAAGTAAAACCTGTCTCGTAAAGTGTTCTAGCAGGTAACAGTTTGATGGTGTTCGCAGGACGCAGGCCTGGTATAGGTTGTCATTGGAGACGAGGCCTAATATCTCAGGTTGCGTGGGTATTGGGCTGTTATGGTCAGTTCACAGGAAAGTTTGACGTGTCCCGTTGAGATCTCGTGATCTATGGTCCTCTTTATAATACAGACCACTGACTCAACTTCCCGTGATTGTGATAATAAAGATAATTGCGGCATTTAGCGACCACTTGCCTGTCACAGTCACTGAGTCCGAGACACACCTCTCAGTAAAGTATTTGTAGTTATGGTATGTTCTAGATACAGGTGACATGCTCTGTCACTGCCCATTTCATGAATACATGGACCTGATAACATGGATATACCGGTATTAAAAGTTTGGAAGTCGGTGCCCCGATTTTCATTCTATCGACTTACAACAGTAACCTGGCAAGAAAATGCTGGGTCGCATAATGGTTGTATGTATTGAATTTGCACAAAATACCATACAAAAACATTGACTGTCAGGACACCCATAGCTTGGTTTGCACTAAAAGTTTTGTTTGACTTTGTCGAGTGCAACAATGCAGAGCCTGTTGAGTCATGCCTCGCTGTAGCTAGAGATTGTCACAGCACCACGAGGGTCGTCTCAAGTGTCTAGTGATCCTCTCCGCGGGACTCAGGTCTCGTCTGCCGCTCAGTCGCTCATTGTCTCGGACCTGCCCCACATCACAGCTGATTTCAGTATCACTATACAGTAGAATGGACCAGCAGCCGGTATAATGTAGCAGAGTAAATTTGCTTTGCTATGTGATCGTGATGCGCCCAAGTTGTAAAACGTGACTCACTGTGCATTGCGTTAGCTCACGTGCTTGGGTGCATAAATCTGACAATGTTGACTTTTTTACTGTCACCACGAATGGACCTGCCATTGAAATTTCTCCAGTTTTCTTGTTCATGTTCATGGTAAAAACTTGAATCAGGTCAGCAACGTACTTTCTGACCTCTCCATGCCATTACCATGGTTACCATGATTACAGGCTGTTGGTTTACAAATGCTGTTGATTACTTTTTGGCACATACCGGTACACTAAGACAGGTATTGATGGTCATTAAGTAAGGTGAAGACCTTCTGACCTCAATGACCCGGACATATAGCCATACATATATTATCACCCTGTCAATTTCCATATGTTGTCATACTATGAATGTTGGATGTTTGATGTATGTGTATTATCTTGTATGGCTGGTGGTAGATTAAGGTTACTCGCAGAATTAGTAATAAGGGTTACGGATACAGTTTCAATAGTACGAATTAGACATCATGACAGAGTTCCATTTCATATTAAGAAGTAATTACTAGAAGTCCATCCAGTATGTAGATTAGGTAGTGTGTCATTTGGATTACAGATAGAATGCCAATAGTGTTACATAATACAGACAGAGCAGAATACAGATAGCAACATCACATTGTAGGAAGATACCACAACAGCAGCTAGGGTAGAAGTAGATGTCATGCATATCAAGTAGATGTCACAATAATTAGCTGAATAATGAACCATTAGACATGATAGTATAAATACAGCAGCGGTACAGCTAGCAGAGACAGACTACATCGGGTAGGAGACCAGACAACAACAGCCTGCCGCCAGAGCCACCACCAATCTTGGACGTTTATAAATAAACAAGTATAGGAATCAAGAAGGAGTCTGTCTTAATAAGAGTAACAACACAACAGCAACATAGTTCACCACGAGCAACGGTGAAAATATGGACATCATACACATTATTATTCTACTGAAAGTTTTACTACTGGCGTGCAGCTTAGTGATGGTGATCTGATATTTATTATATTCTGAAGATATCATGACATAAGTGACAGTCACAGTACCCTGATTTTAATCCCTCAATTATTATGACATTTATGCATCATTGGTCTCATCATTGGTTTTGTAACAATCTGAGAGAGACATCTGAATGTGAACATTTTATAATCAATGTTAATATGATGAAATTGCCAGATTGGATTGAAGGGTTATAGTGGCTGTGGGTATTAAACTGCTGTACCCATGTTTCAGGGCCAGGTTGGAAGGCTACAATGGCTGTGTATTAAACCCTTTGTACCCTATGTTTCAGGGCCAGGTTGGAAGGCTACAATGGCTGAGTGTATTAACCCTTTGTATCCGTGTTTCAGGGCCAGGTTGAGGTGGCAGACCAGGTAGAAGGGCTACAATGGATGTTTGTGTTAACCCTTTGTATCCATGTTTCAGGGCCAGGTTGAGGTGGCAGACCAGGTAGAAGGGCTATAATGGCTGTGTGTATTAACCCTTTGTATCCGTGTTTCAGGGCCAGGTTGAGGTGGCAGACCAGGTAGAAGGGCTACAATGGCTGTGTGTATTAACCCTTTGTATCCATGTTTCAGGGCCAGGTTGAGGTGGCAGACCAGGTAGAAGGGCTATAATGGCTGTGTGTATTTACCCTTTGTACACATGTTTCAGGGCCAGGTTGAGGTGGCGGACCAGGTAGAAGGGCTACAATGGCTGTGTATATTAACCCTTTGTATCCGTGTTTCAGGGCCAGGTTGAGGTGGCAGACCAGGTAGAAGGGCTACAATGGCTGTGTGTATTAACCCTTTGTACCCATGTTTCAGGGCCAGGTTGAGGTGGCAGACCAGGTAGAAGGGCTACAATGGCTGTGTGTATTAACCCTTTGTATCCATGTTTCAGGGCCAGTTTGAGGTGGCAGACCAGGTAGAAGGGCTACAATGGCTGAGTGTATTAATCCTTTGTATCCATGTTTCAGGGCCAGGTTGAGGTGGCAGACCAGGTAGAAGGGCTACAATGGCTGTGTGTATTAACCCTTTGTATCCATGTTTCAGGGCCAGGTTGAGGTGGCAGACCAGGTAGAAGGGCTACAATGGCTCGCTGAGAATGGTGGATATATTGACATGGATCGTGTTGCAATACACGGCTGGTCTTATGGTGAGTCTATTTCCGGCAAGCACGTACCAGTAGATCAAACCAAGCGTGACAGACAGATGACTGTGTGGCTGTTGATCAATGTGATAAATGTGTGTGGCATGCAATTGTGTTTGAGATCGTGTCGTGGAGAAGTTACATTTTTGTGGTCGCTTCAATGTTTCATTACTGGTGACGTGCAACATACCTGGTAATGCAGTATGTCAATGTCCATAAAGTACATTCAAATAAAAGAAAATGAATAAAATGGTAATTATCTATGAATAAAATGGTAATATTGAGGCTGTAAATTTTCATTTTGTTAATCAACTCATCAAATTTTGAGACATTATATTGGGCATACCCTGGCCAAAGTATAAATAATGACATTGGTACAGGTCTCTTTGATATTAATACTGAATTATGTCACGATGCCCTGAAGATAAATACTGTTGACCTTTCAGGTGGTTACGTGTCCCTCCTTGCACTCTGTCAGCGACCAGATATCTTCAAGGTCAGTTAGCAGCTCCCAAGGTCATCCCACAGCTCTAGTAAAATGTAGAGGTGTTTCAGTTCCATTCTCTCCCTGTATCAGTAGCTTATCTGCTGGCATGTTGCCCATGACTACCAATCAGAAAGCGCCTGTACACTTTCACTGATACCCCTGACTCATCCCTAGCTGGCCATCGCGGGCGCGCCAGTCACCTCGTGGGAGCTTTATGACACCGGGTACACGGAGCGTTACATGGGTCTGCCCGCCACCAATCCCGACGCTTACAGTCTTGGCTCCGTGCTAAGACAGGTCGACAATCTTCCGTCACAGTAAGTTAATCTCTCAATAATCACCTACAGTCCTACATGACATGTGGAAGTATTCATACAAATCAGCTTTATTGTATATATGCATATACCTGGATAGTAGTGAGAACAGTGCCAAATTCAACTTCATTCATTGAGTTGAATGCAAACAATATTCATCAAATGCAGACAAATTACAAGGAATGCTAACTAATATTTTACCTATTGACAACAGAGAGAACCGTCTACTGATAGTTCATGGTCTGATTGACGAGAACGTCCACTTCTACCACACTAGCGCGCTGATCAATGCACTCGTCAAGGCCTGCAAACCCTACAACCTGCAGGTCAGTAACCATAGCAATGGGTGCTTTACTGCAGTGATCTGGGCGCAGACTTGAAATGAATCATGGACTTTGTGATATTTTTTTTGCAAAATGGGCTATTGAGTGTTTTGATGTTTGTTTCAGGTTTACCCCAATGAACGCCATGGAATCCGTAACCCGGACGCCAATGAACATTACGAGGCTATGCTACTGAGCTACCTGCAGCAACACTTGTGACCATGGCAACTGTAGACCCAGAGAATCCCTCCTCCCTAGTTACTATGGCAACTCCATGAGCGGGGTCCAATGTACTACTCCAGGGATCCCTAGCCCCCATCTAAACGAGCACATCAAACCTCCGTCACTCTGACCTCAACTCAACAATGTAACCTAACACCATCGTCAATGTCGCTGCCAGGATTGTCTTTCTGAGCTGCTGATTGCTTCATGAATTGTGCATGCTGACATACTCCATGTCTGTACGTGTGTCGCTCTGTCTATACGTGTAGTCGTGTACTAGGTGTAAAGTCTTGGGCACCCTCCAGACGAAGTCGCTTGCCTTTGCTGGTCGCCAAAGTCTGCTTCTGTAGCCTGCCTGCAGGGCTTTCAGGGCTTCATTCACAATGGGATGTTTATTAAAAAAGTATACATCAACAAAATCTGACACTTGAAATGTGCCGAGATTTAATTTTTGCGCGAAGCATTTGCTTCAGGGAGGTGTTTTACAAGTGTTGAGATTTCGGCACAAAGCACGGGGGGTGCCACGTTTGCTGGTGTAGATGTGTGCTGAATCAACAGCCAGCCCATTCTCTGTCATGGTCGCTAGGTTTTAAATGCACTATAATCCTGCAGTCTGTTTGAACTTTTGTCACTGAGAACTGAAGCGTTTTTTTACGTTATAAATTTCCAAGTGTTTTGTTTTCTTACGTATTCCTGTGTGCTTTGAAAAACTGGTGAAGTAGCATAAAGGAAGTCTACTGAGGACATTTGGACAAGAATGTGGTGATATTTATGTACCTTAGGAATATTGTGCTAGGCTTTCCTGAGAAAATATACAGTGAAATACTGGGGTAAGGGTGCAAACACTGTTTGGTGACAAAATAATCGTTTAACAAATGAACTAACATGAATTAATGTCATTAACATACCTGATGATATCCAAATGTGACCAGGTACTGATTAATATAAAGCACCCAAAAAATTAATGCTGGGTCAAACTGGTGCAAGAAAGACTAATGGTATTTATTATGAAACTTGTATAATAGTTAATTTGTATAGTGCCACAGATATTGCTGATGAAACTGGTATGAAATTGCACATGATAACCTTGTATTTGATGACCAGATCACGGAATTGGAAATGAGCTGGAATAGATAAACTTGTTCCAAGAATAAACTTTGTTATCATGTTCATTGTAATTATCACAATTGTACATACCGAGTCTTTATCACTAACATAAAATCAAATGCGAAAATATTAATGGTAAGATTTTATCTGATGAAATAACTGATTTTACCCATCTATTCTGTGTACATGTACTTTGTTGTTTGTGCTATTGCAGAAATATAAAGAAAACTTGTAGTAATTTATTCTCTCTCCTGCAATGATGTTGCAGTCTTCTGTCGAAGCTTTGACACCGAATAAAAACTAAATTTACCTCAAAACATCAGTGTATTTTATTGCTGCCATGGTTTTGGTAACAATCAATGACAGATGTAGATATTTTGTCATCCTGATGGATATCACCACAAGTTAGCTTTGACCCTTATCTCCTGAATAAAAGCAGCATTGTTTGGTCTGCCATACACAAGTGTACAAGATAGCCGTGTGACTGTTGTCATGACAACAGCTGGCCTATCACACAGCTGTCGGCACGGGACTTGTGCCTGGGTGGATTACCTTTCTGACTACTCATAGACACCGTCAGATGTGACATGATGCCTGTATAACTGCTGTATACCAGGAGGGCAACAATAAAACAGCAACAATAAGTCTTGAATATACACATAAACAGAACACAATGAAATGACAATTAGATGACATATAGAAAGAAAACCACATGTAGAAAGTCTATTACATAACAATATAATAATATTGCTTTTGACATTGGTTGATTTCTTCTGATTGGTTGACATTCTTCTGATCATGACATTCCATTGACATTGGAAGTTACACAATTTACGAATGTAAATTCATGAACATTTTAAACAGGAACAAATCCTGCTGATTATGATCGATAGAAGAGTTGATTAGATTCAGAAGGCATTGTGGCTCTTGTCCTCAGAATAAAATATTACATAAAACATGTGCGAACCCACGCGTGATTCGTGCATTGATCGGCAAACTTGAGGAGTTTTACCTGGAGGCATCTCAGTTAATTTGTCCATGATATTAATCAGTATTCCGGTGGGCACGTGCTCATTGAAGCGTGACCCGGTCAATACAAGGCGTACGTGGAGCCTATCTAGGCTCGTGAAACTAGCGCAAAACTGACAAATTATGGGACATGGACGATATTGACACTGAATTTCGGTGGCGTATTATCACATGATGGGGAAGCGACAGGACCAATTGTTTCCATGGTTACCTGACAGTAGCTAGCTACTTGTGACAGGACGTTGGTGACGGCGATCGCGCGAGTCGTTCGTTTCCTAGCTGGGACAACATTCTGTAAATTGGCCGCCACGGTCACTTCTACTAACATCATGAACATACAGTCGGACGGACAGACGAACCGAGAGAGGTCGATCGTTATACGCCTACCCCCTCACCCAGCGCACTCTCATATGGCGTGAACACACTCACCCAAGCATGTCCATCTGAAAAAATATACCTCCGGCATACCGAACTTATGAGAGGTGCAGCGACCAAACCCATTGAGCAGGCACTCGCACTCTAGAAATGTATGTGTGAAGAAGACTAGTAATTGTCATCCGTTATTCTTCTCCAACGGAATGTCTCGAAGATATATACATCAATATACATGAACTGAACACACCTGGTCAAAATTCACTGGAATAGTTCGTGAGGACTGCAGAATGTGACGAGAGACTGCCGAGCGGTGACGATTGGTTCAGCACGTGTAACGGTAGCGAGATGGCGGACAGGGACGGGCTGACACTCTGGATACTGTTCACATGGCTCTCCGTAGCCAACCTCACTGGGAGAGTGGCCGCCAACTGCCCAGCCATCAGCAGACAATGCTTCTGCCAACAGAAGTTCGGAGTCCTCAACTATGTGTACTGTGAATACCTCGGCTATGCCACCAAAGTACCTCCATTCCGGCCGTCGAACCTGGAATATGACGAACTACACATCAGGTATGCTACCACGGTCAGCAGTATCCAAGCCAACGCCTTCCAGGGCCTCAAGATCCGCTCTGTCAGGCTTCAGGGGCTCGGGATCCGCACGATCGACGGACAGGCTTTCAATGGCCTCAGTCTCGTCCGTGACTTACACCTGGATGACAATGATATCATCGATATTCCCCATGAAACCTTCCACGGCCTACAACAGCTCAACTACCTGGGTCTACAGAACAACCGTCTTAGGACTATCCACCCTGACACGTTTGCTGGAATGGGACAACTCAAGTATCTATACCTGTTCCACAACAACATACAAGACTTGCACGTGGATACTTTCAAGAATATGACCTCATTGTCCGGTCTGTACTTGCAGAACAATGCACTGAGCCAGCTTCCATCAGGGATATTCCAGAACCTTGTCAGTCTCACTGAGCTGGAACTGGATGATAATCACATTTCTACAATATCTGTGGATACATTCTCCAGTCTGCACAACTTGTATCGACTCAGTATCAAAAACAATGATATTGATACAATCGAGGCTGGAGCATTCGACTCTCAGACTGGGATGGAGAACTTGGACCTGTCCAACAATAAACTCAGCATTCTCTCAAGGGATATCTTCAAGAAACAGATCAGCCTCAGGAGACTCAATCTTCAACGGAACCAGATAGGGTCGATCGAGTACAGAACTTTTGACAATCTGGTTAGCTTACAGGTGTTATACATGTACGACAATCGGATATCAAGTTTGCCAGATGGACTGTTCTTCAATTCAACCAGACTGAGGACTCTCCATTTTTATAACAACGAAATTGCTTCTATAACAAAAGAAACATTCCGTGGACTAGTCTCTTTAACTGACCTCAATGTACAGAACAATATGATAGAGGATCTACCTGTCGATGTCTTTCAGGTGATTCCCAATCTCGGCTCAGTTGATCTGTCTGAAAACGCCATTGAAAGCTTGATTCCGGGAACATTTGACCATCCACGATTGCGCGATATAAAACTGAGATACAATCAGCTAAGATCAATACCAGGGGGAACTTTCCAAAACAATGAAAACATAGAAGCATTGTACTTTGAAGGAAATAAAATACACACCCTCTCGTCCGGTACATTCATGGACCTTTCTGCCCTCTCTTATCTGGACCTTGGCCACAACATGCTGTCATCCGTGGACGCAAACGCTTTTCAAAATCTACCTAATTTGCGGAATATCATGTTGGGGAACAATAAGCTGGAGGAAATACCAGTAAGAACACTCTCCAAAGTTCAGAGCCTGCAGACACTGAATCTAGGTTCAAACCTGATCGAGAATGTGATGGACTACAGTTTTCGAGACATACAGTTACAGAGACTGTCACTTGCTAACAATTCCATTAACAATCTCACATTGCGTGCTTTTCATGGTTTGCGAAAACTTCGTCAGCTGGAGCTACAAATGAACAATATATCAAACATCATAGATAGGGCCTTTGATTATGAACTCAGCAAACTTTCTGAGCTCAACTTTAGTGGCAACGCTTTCACGGAACTGCGGCGTGATATGTTCCGAGGTCTTGACGGTTTGACATCATTAGACATGTCCCACAACAAGCTGTCCATCATCCCTGAGAACTGCTTCAATCACCTGACAGCTCTGGAAAGTCTCAGTCTGGGGGACAATCTCATTGATGTGTTGATGACGTCCAGTCTTAGTGGATTACCCAACCTGAAGTCTCTGTCATTGAGAGACAATGACCTTCGTGGTGATGCATTCAGTCACATATCAAATATGCCATCACTAGACTCCCTGGATATGTCTGGTAACAACATACCATCCTTGGAGGTTCAATACATACAAGGAATTGGTAACTTAACAAAGCTCTATCTCCGGGATACAAAACTGGAAAACATTGACATGGAAGTGTCACAACAGTTACCGAAAATAACAAAGTTAGACCTGGGACAAAACAAGATACGGGTGAGCAGTGCCACAGTCTTATCCAATCAACATCAATTAAACAGTTTGATGTTTCTGACGAATTTGACCAAATTACAAACGCTGTCTTTAGACGGCAACAATTTGACCTTCATTCCGAGTTTTGTATTCAGCAAGCATAATACCACCCTGACAAAAGTAGACCTGGCAGACAACCATCTCACGTCAAATATATTTGATGCTATAAGAGAACTTGGATCGTTAGTTGAGCTCAGACTGGACAATAACCAGATAGACGACATCCCTGACATTTTGCAGAATGTGCAGGGCTCACTGTCCAAACTCTCAATAAAGAACAACTTGTTAACCTCACAGTCATTGTCCAACCTCAAGGATTTCTCTCAGCTCGTTGAACTGCATGTGGACGGGAACAAACTATCGGCAATTCCAGATGCCTTATTCGTACAGATGTTTGGGTTACGAAGTTTCTCTGCGAGCAAGAACTTGATATCATTCATCGACAGCAACAGTTTCGACGGACTTTCAAGGGCAGCTGAATACATTGACATATCTGAAAACTCATTGCAGGATATTTCGTCTAATGCTTTCCAACAACTACGGCTTCTCCGTGGATTAGACCTTTCTGGAAACTTTCTGGAGCGTATAATTCTTCCAACAATAATGCCTCAGTTGAGAGATTTAGATATCTCTAGAAACCTTCTCCTGAGTTTCCCAGGAGGTATTAGCAAATTCAAACTGATTAGCACACTGGATTTATCCCATAACATGCTAACTAACCTTCCAAATATTGCCATTTTTGGCTCATCATTGGTGCATAAAGTGGACCTCTCTCATAACCGACTACCAGCTCTGGAAAATATTCTATTTCTTGGACGATTCGGTGTGATAGATTTTCGGCACAACCATATAGAATCCATATCGACTGTGACCCTTAGCAGAGTGACGTCAGTTGACAGATTTCTTCTGTCGTCTAACAGACTTGAAAGTATCCCGACCGCCGTGATGGATGCGTCCGCGGCTATAGAGCACGTTGACCTGGCTGGTAATGAAATTAGGTCTCTGAGCACGTGGACGGACCCAGCTCAAAGAGTTCCCAGTGTCGAGTACCTGGATCTCCGTAACAACCACATTCAGGCCTTAGGTGATCACCAGTTTGACGAACTGGCTGAATCCGTGACAACTATTGACGTCAGGTTCAATGAGCTGACAACTCTCAACAAGGCAAGTGTTTATGGCCTGACACACCTCCGAGAATTGCTGCTTTATGGCAACCCACTGGCGTGTGATTGTGAACTAGCCTGGCTAAGAGAACTTGCCATGACTGTGTTCGTTGACTGGACAACATGTACAACAGCAGCAGGAGGGATTACCGATTTAGTGATGTGTTTCGATATAAGTTCATGTGGCAATGAGTATGATCAGTACAAAAGTTTGGATGTGCCCATGTGTAGTATGCTGCGACCCACTGAAACTACCTCAACAACAACGACAACGTCTGTAGCAACTAGACCAAGTACAATATCAACCACCACCATGTCGTCAACCACCTCCTCAACTACAACAACCACAGCACCAACCACAACACCAACCACTTCACCACCAACAACGACACCAACCACCACACCACCAACAACGACACCATCCATGACGCCAACCACCACACCACCAACAACGACACCAACCACCACACCAACAACAACGACACCATCCACGACGCAAACCACCACACCAACCACAACACCAACCACAATACCAACCACCACACCACCAACAACGACACCAACCACGACGCCAACCACAACACCAACCACCACTCCAACCACAACACCATCCACGACACTAACTACAACACCAACCACAACACCAACCACCACACCAACCACATCACCAACGACAACACCAACCACAACAACAACCACCACACCATCGATACCAGCCACAACACCAACCACTACACCAACCACAACACCAAGCACAACACCAACACCAACCACCACACCAACCACAAAACCAACCACACCACCAACAAAGACACCAACCACCACACCAAACACAAAACCAACCACCATACCAATCACAACATCAACCACCACCCCAACCGCAACACCAACCACAACACCAACACTAATAACCACCCCAACCACAACACCAACCAAAGCACCAACCACAGCACCAACACCAACCACCACACCAATCACAACACCAACAACCACACCAACCACAAGTCCAACGAAGACATCGATCACAACACTAACCACAACACCAACCATACGACCAACAACGACACCAACCTCAAAACCAACTCCAACACCTACCACAATAACATCAACCACAACCAAAACAACAACAACCACAGTATCACTCATGACACCAGCCACAACCAAGACATCAATTTTCACCATAGTACCAACTACTGCAGAAATCATAGCAGGTTCAACACCAACACAATCAACCGGAGCGGATGATCAGACATCAGTTCCCAGTAGTGTGGGACCATCTAGCTCCAGTACAGCGCCTCCTGGGTCGTCCGGCTCGACATCCAAGAGCATGACCCCAGTCATTGTTGGGGTGGTTGTGGCTCTAGTGGTGCTTCTTATAGTCGTCATAGCGGTGACTGCTGCCTGCATCAGCAATAAGAAGAAGCAGCAGAAGGAGGAGTACCGAGTGATGGACGAGCAATCCACGGTGTCCAGTCACGTCAACGGCTACGCTAACGGAGGCTTCACCGACCTCCAGTCACACTCCAAGGTATGACCCCAGACAGACCAGTCTCAGCTCGTGTGTGTGGATACGCTGAAACAATGTGTGGCCGTGCAGCACTTGCGCTGATGTTGTCTTGGAAACACGTGATTCGCATCTCATATCACGTATAACTTCTCAAACACACAGGATTGTCGCTGCTATATATCATGTGTGTGCCTTGGATACCATCGCGTGGTGTTGCTGTTTGTGATGTGTTCTTTCTTCAATGTTTATAAAGGATATAGTGATAGTAGACATGAAAAATGGCAATATACCTTCAATTACCGAAGATTCGGACCACATTGACTCATTGATTGAAGACAACAACCCACGTCATAACGCTTCATCATAAAGGTCATATGTTGTCAGTACATGTATGTTTATTCCGATGAGTGATGATGTGACAACTCGCTGTTGTGGGATACGGTTTTTAAACAACTCCAAATATACAAGAGATCGATTTCAATATATATCACGAGCCCATGGTGATACTAAAGAGCCTGATTCCATAAACATGTGTATATATAGTGTTAACTTAAAAAGGTTGTCCTGTATCACGCCATGTTGATCATGTGTAATATATCTACAAACCACACTGGTTTGGCTGAGGACCTGCATTGTGGTCTGGCCTGGCTGTGGGCATATGTAGTCGATTTCGTGGTATTAGGCCTATATATCTCGAAATATTTTACCCCAGATATATATGTAGATTGAATGATGACGTTATGAATTGCAGGTTAGTGTGTTTAATATTGAGTTTTATACAAGTCCCATGTCGATGTACACTTACGACTGTTGGGAAATGTTATTTATATATTTACCAAGGACATTGTTATCGGCTATTTATCAGTGTTTTATCAATTTTCAATAGTTTACTGAAACTCAAGTGCTCGCGACGCAAAATACCAAATATGATTTACGTGCAGAAAATGTTTTAAAAAAACCGCGACACTTGTCAAACAGATGCTTAGCAAGCTTCATATGTGTGTTTATATATATATATATATTATGTCCTGCTTGTATATATGTATGTTGAAGATGACTGTGATAAAATTGTGAGGAGGCTTGCGAGACCCCTGAGTGTGGTAACATCATTCAACACACTTACTATCGTTCAGAGTCTACTGAGGACATCTTCTGTATGACTATGTCAGCCTTGCCCATGTCTACCCACGTCCTAATGAGCTATACTGAGCTATCCTTATACTGTTATACTGTTCATTGGTTGTATAAACTTGCCATTTCCGATATGTACATATTCTTATGTATTGTGTAAATATATGTAATTACAGATTCCTGTACCTTGCATACATGCTATATTATTACTATCATTATGCAGTTTGATAATGAGAAACCCAAATAAAGAATAATGAAATACAAGGAGATTTCAACATGAACACACTTACAGTATTCAAGTAATTGTGTATCATCATATCAGAAATACATAAGACTTGTGTATTTCTGATCACATATATCCCCATGTGACGATACCGAGCTACAACCACTAAAGTAATGTACCTTTCAGGATAGAAATGAATCCACAGAGAAATAACGATTGCTATAATCTGAAGCCACTCAAGTTCTACTTTAACGTGAAGCCAGAGATCTCCACAAATTTCATTAGAACGCGTTATGATAGTTAATTGTTACGTTTTGAACAGTTACTAGGACGTATCATAATGTTTCAAGTGCCATCATAACGCAGACAAAGATTTTCACATGCGTCCCAACACAAGGATCTAGGGCTTACATTTAAGGTTCCTTATCACCTATAATCCAAGCCTTACCAGCCGTTTATTGGTATATCTTATTTAGACTATAGCTCAGCAATTCCGTCATTGATTTTGTTGAAAATTTCTGTGTATGTTTATATACATGGCCGCAAGGCTGCTCCATTTGCCAAATTGAAGAAAAAGTCGATAATTATACTGATCCAGAGCGTTAAAAACATCTTTCGAATGTAACTTACATAAGAGATAGACAGCATTCTAGTTACTACATACTGTAGTTTCTTAACTATGATTAGATTACTCATCATAGAACAATAACCTACTTGCTGATTTGAGGTTTACCTCAAATCTTTGTGGTAATTTGATGATCAAATTTGTATGTTCTATATCATCTGCAGTGAAAAACCACAGGGCAAAAGAAATTGATCGTCAGCCGTATAATTAGGGTCCCTATTCGTTGGCATCTTAAACGCAATGACAAGCTGTACGGATAATTTAGTGGCTTTTGTTGTTTTCTAAGTGTAGTATACAACCAAAATTGCAATAACATCTCACACCTGAGTATAACGTTTCCGACCGCTGATCAATGACGGTATTTCCCATACAAAGAATCCATTGAACGTGTAGGCCTACTCAGCGCTTCACTGACTGCGGCACAATTTTTTTTTATAAATTGCAAGACATACACATTTGCACATCAATTTGTCGTGAATATGGATGGAAATCGTGAAATCGAACGTTAGGTGATTGATCACGGATATGTTCACTATACGTAGTTTAGAAATTACATCATAAAAAGCTGTGTATACGTGCGCTACGTAAGTTACATTCATACAAGTGACATTTGACTGAATATAAATACTAAAATATTGATACTATAGTCAATTTCATATTAGGTCCACCATTCTGACTATATATCCCAGCTAACACATAACGTGCCGCAACGTTCCCATAAGGTTATATGTTGGTTACGTATTTCCGTAACGTTATGAGAACGTTCTGGGAACAGTACTGCATATTGAGATATTTTTTATGTTTCCGACCCTATGGTTCGATAACCTATTGGCGTGGCGTCGTCCACATTTTTATCTTTTTTGTTTACGGGCGAACTTTTCTGAATCTTTGCACAAAAATGCCTAAAAAGTATTTATTATTTTTATGATTTTCGCATTTTTTTTTCAAAATGGCGGCCATTTTCGACGATGAATGCCTGATTCTGGACTTTGGCGGCCATTTCCTCAAACTCTGTTCAGTACCTCCTTTTCTTTTTGATACATAACACTCCTCATATGTACTCCTAAGATGTGTATAAGTTTCGTTGCGCTTGAATCGCAACGAAACTTATCGACTTATTATCGACTTTACAGCTTAGGAATCAATTGTGAACATACAGGAAATGTTATATTCTGAATATTGTCATGACCTTGAATTTGACCTTTGATCTAATTTTCATGGTCACAGGACAAAATGGCTAATATCTCGTTTCTAATCGACTTCACAACTTAGGAATTAAGTTTGAATATATAGGAAATTATATATACAGATAATTCTCATGAACTTCAATTTAACTTTTGACCTAAATTACAAGGGCACAGGACAAAATGACCAACATCTCCCTTATTATCGATTTTACATCTCAGGAATCAATTGTGAACATATAGAAAATGATATATGCTGAATATTGCCATGACCTTCAATTCGACCTTTGACCTCATTTTCAAGGTCGAAGGACAAAATGGCAAATATCTTGCTCCTCTAGTGACTTTATAGCTTGGGAACCAATTGTGGACATATAGAAATTAATTTACACTGAATATTTTGATGACCTTGAATTTGACCTTGATTTTATTTTCAAGGTCAGAGCACAAAATGGCTAATATCTCGCTTATTATCGACTTCACAGCTTTGGATTCGATAGTGAACATATAGGGAATGATATATGCTGAACTTTTTGGTGACCTTTAACCTCATTTTCCAGGTCAGAGAACAAAATTGCTAATAACATCTCGCTTTTATCGACTTTACAGCTTAGGAATCAACTGCGAACAGGAAATGTTGATATGTTGAATATTCTCATGAACTTGAACTTGATTTTTGACCTCATTTTCAAGGTCAGATCACTAATGGCTAATATTTCACTTATTATGAACTTTACAGCTTAGGAATCAATTGTGGTCAAACTCTAAATGATATATGCTGACTATTCTCGTGACCTCGACTTGACCAATGACCTTATTTTGAAGTTTCCTTTGACCTGATTTTCAAGGTGACAGGACAAAATGGCTAATATGTCACTTATTGACTTCATAGTGTGGGAATCAGTGAAGAACATATAGGAAATGTTATACGCCAAATATTCTGATGACCTTGAATTTGACCTTTGCCTTCATTTTCAAGGCCACAGGACAAAATTGCTAACATCTCTCTGATTTCTGAATTTACAGCTTAGCAATCAACTGTGGAGATGATATAGGCTTAATATTAGATATGCTGAATATTCTCTTGACCTTGAATTGAACCAGTGACCTGGCTAACATCTAAAATATATATCATATATTGTCCGGTAACCGATCTTTGGCCCTTGGCCTAATTTTTAAACATAAAGTAACGTTACCATATGAGAGCGTTCGTGGAACCATAACAAGTAGGTCACAATGTTATACATTGTTAATGTTATCAAACCTCATCAACCCCATTTAATAACACATGGTGTAAAATTACCACGGCAATGCCATATTTTTAAAGGAAATTTATAGTAGTTGCTTAAATATGTAAAATGTTACTTTTACTTAAAATATTTTCATTTTTGCATATGTAGAGTTCATTTTGAACTATATTGATCCAGGATTGTGATGGATATCCAGGTGTGAAATTTGCATTTCAAGGAGATACTGATATTTGTGGAAAAGTCTGGGAGCTATTGTATAACATCTTACATATGACATGATATATATGTATAAACAGGAATTGAAATGGCATGTTTCCTTATTTACGTTTCTAGAACGTTTTTCCAACGTTACAAGTAAAGAAATTTAATATTCTAACTCACATATAAGATCCACTAGAAATATTGTACATTTACGTTATTTACTGGAAATCTGAAATGTGCTGCAATGATCTGACGGTTTAGAGAGAGGCGTAGCTTCTGTTTGCATAACGTTTTGGGAACGTTTGCCCAACGTTACAATGCAAATAATTGCACAACGTTTCGGGAACGTTTGGAGAACGTTACAAAATAAGTTTTTGCACAGCGTTTCGGGAATATTCGTGTAACGTTACAACCCAACTATTTGCACAACGTTTTGGGAACGTTTGTGTAACGTTACAGTGTATTTCACACATTTCGGTTTTTCTGCGGACTATAGGAGGTTCCCTATATCATGATCTCGTTATATTCCCAATGACAATTGGTTATGCATGTGTGATGAGAAAGTTGTGACACACAGGCTGTTGGATTTGACAGATGACCCAGAGAACTGCATGACTGATTTACACAACCAATTCAAAGAACTAGACGCTTCCGGTCGCCTACGACCGCTTGGGTGTATCCCCCGTAGCACTATCATTCCTCTTGCCCCAAATATATTACTAATAATGTGAAAAACTAGAACAAGGGATAGAGAAGATTACCGGAGAAATGCAAAATCTTAGGCAACAACTGCTTTTTTCCCCACCGAAATTGCTGCATTAATCTTTCAAGGTTATTGAAGGGTCAATTCAAGATCACCACTGAACCACTGCATATGAATGTCCATTTCGACATGTTCGATAACAAAAACGAAATTACAGCCAGATCAAACTTTTCACCTAAAGTTATATTTCAACTCAGGATTTTTGACATACTTGGTTCCAAGTTGAAATTCAAAGTAAAAATTGACCAAAACTGCATTTCAAGATGACAAAATTGGAGACTGATCGAACTTTTCGCCATAAGTTATATTTTAACTCATAATATGTGCCAAACTTGGTTTCAAGCTGAAATTCAAAGTAAAAGCTTACCACAACTGCATTTCAAGATGACAAAATTGGAGCCAGATTGAACTTTTTACTATAAGTCATATTTTGACTCATAATATGTATCAAACGTGGTTTCAAGTTGAAATTCAAAGTGAAAGTTGACCAAAACTGCATTTCAAGATGATGAAATTCGAGCCAGATCAATGTTTTAGTAAAAATCATGTTAACTTTTTCAGTTACACCCAGATATCTCTACTGGACAAAACCTTTACCTTCTTGAGCTCAATAATAAATGTTTCTCATCTTAACTATTATTATTGAGGTCAATGATAAATTTAACTAGCAAAAATAATGTTAACTTATTTGGTTACAGCCATAAAATCTCTACTGGTCATAACCTTCACCTTGTATAACCCAATAATAAATATTTCTTGTCTTAACTATTTTTATTGTGGTCAATAATAGACTGAACTAGTAATAATAAGGTTAACTTATTCGGTTACACTCCTGAAATCTGTACTGGACAAAACCTTCACCTTGTTGAGCTTAATAATAAATGTTTCTCATCTAAACTATTTTAATTGTGGTCAATAATAGGCTTAAATAGTAAAATTAGGGTTGACTTATTCGTTAATATCGATCTGTTTTCACTAAAAACATCAGTTCTCTATTCTGAACAAGAATCCAGTGTTATTTGTTCTCATAGTACAGGGTATTGGATTGATCACAGATGTTCAAGTCGGTATTTCAATGGTCGTAATAAGTTATTCTGTTAAATAATTAATATTTATTCGACCATTCTGAAAAACGGTAGGTTTCGTGTGAGGGTCTTTCTCTCCGCGTTTGTGCAATTTCATCATCATTCATTGAAAACTCCCACTCATAGAGTGTTTACAAGCCATGTGTGTTAAACAGGCTAATTTGAGCACAAAATGTGTCGCCAATCGGCCAACTTGGTTGCTATGGCAACCAAAATCGATTGGTGTCGGGATCTTACCATAAGATGTGTCTGTATAAAAAAATATTAGAATCGGTTAAGATTTGCAACCTGTAGCGCGTTCACAAGAAAGTGTCTGCGGACGCGGCGGCGGCGCGACGGAGACAAATCCATAGTATCCGCCGAACTTCGTTCGGGGGATACATTTCAAGAAATATGCAAAGACAATCTTTGCATTAGCCAAACGTTTGAGGCCGTTTCTGAAACGTTATCTTGAGTTTCACCTACTCAGTTGGAAGTTTGCAAACTATATGTTTGTCAGATGTATATTTTACACAAAAGTACAATTCATGCAGCGATGTAAACTGTAAATGGCTCATATGTTTTATCATTTCGCAATAAAATAATAAACCCATAAGATGTCTCGGTGTATATCAGCTTGGCACCATGAATGATGCATCCGATTTATGAATGTGTTCAATGCTATAGTTATAACCTACCATGCAGTGAGTTTTTGCTACTACCAGGTCTATCCAACAAGCCTACCAGCATTCACTTCATGTTCTGTTTATGCACTGTGGACGCTGGGCTCATGCGTGGTCAATGTGTTTACTGGCCCATTATACTCCCTCTCTCACTCTCACCAGATTTCCCGCCCAATTTGTCACAGCGCCAGCGTCCTCCCTCTGTGGCCCTGCGAGCCACGGAGTCGAGGGAACCAGTGATCACGCCAGTTCACATTCAAATATTTGACCTGCAAGGGTGCGTATTTTCAGAAAATGGCCGCCAAAGTAAAAAAATTGGACATTTTTCAACGAAAATGGCCGCCATTTCAAGGAAAATGCAAAATTCAAAAAACGAAAAAAAACCTTTCCTGGGAATATTTTTTTTAGCTATTTTTATGCAAAGTTTCAGAAAGATTCGACCGTAAACTTTAAAGATAAAAATGTGGACGGACGGACGACGGACTCATCGCCATGCCAATAGGTTATCGAACCAATGGTACGGTAACCTAAAAATAGTTTTTCTACCAATATCACTTTAACACTAGCAGATTTATACTAATAAGATTCGAGCTAGTAGTATACTTCATGATTTGATGATTCCATGCACTGAAATGATGTCCTCACTAACTTCCATAATTGTAATAGGCGGGTGGGCTGCTCCATTGGTATCACTTTTCTCGTATATTAATTGCCGATGTGTCGTAATGTCGTACAGCGTGGTACCATCAGGTCTATGAACTTCATCAGAAAAATGCAGGACTTCATGTGGATGGAGTATAGGACTACTTTAAAATTCAATCAGGTACATTATGACCATACTTCCAACATCCTTCAAAAGTTTGAAATGCATCAATTGGCATCTTTCACTTATTGAACTATGAAATCACGAAATGTTTCGAGCTGAGTGACAAATTCATCTTCCATCTCACAATTCTTTGAAATTTGATGACCTTCTGTTAGTGTCGCCTCGGGGTCACTGTTATAATGCACGTGTGGTTTGAATGTGTTGGAAAGAGCCATTGAGACATTGAAAGGTCTATCAAGAGTACAATTTCAAAAGCCGCAGATCTCCAGATTCACCATTGTTTGGATGGGTTTCTGTGATAGATTCTACTGTTACACTCACAATGTTGACTATTGTCATGTGTATGCACGTGAGATTCTTTCTGTCGGTGCATCTCACTCCAGGAATAAACTGTTACATTCTTCACGTACCCAGTTATTTTGACAAGAATACTTTTGTACGTTACCAAATTAAAAGCGTTTTTAGTTATTTGTCTCCTGAACCGTATATGGTTATAATATTCCATTGTAGAAGATATATCAACATTTTTCTGGTGACGATTCTTTGCTTCAGGTCTTTCATTACTTCATTACAACGAAGTGTGTTATTTGTTTCACATTACTATCTCAACAACTGACTTGCGTTATTCATGTTAAAGCCTGTATATCCTTAAACCACATTGAATATTAGTCCATTTGACTTTCGATGGACAAGAGAAAGAAATTGAAAAGAAATAATGATATTGAATTTGGAGCTGGTGCAGTCGAGAGTTTCCTTGAAAGCGTCAGCTAGTTGGCAAATAAAGCGGTTTGTGTTTACATTTTGGAGGAATTCTGAAGTTTTTCAACCTCATTGAAAATACATATACCTGGATGAAACGATTTGTGTTTTTTATGGTTGTTTTATGTGTATTACTTTAGTCAGGTCTGCCAATCTTCACTGTTGTGACTTTGTCATGTAGGAAGGTGGGAAGGCAGCTCACAATTATACTCGATTTCATTTATTAACTACATGTACTTTCATTTGTGCCAAGTACAGGGGCGCTCACCTTCTAGCCGATTTCATTCATTAACTACTTTCATTTAAGACTGGAAAAAATTGGTTTGTGCCAGTGTAATAATATGAGCAGCTTCAATGAAAATCTTCATTACCTCACAATTTCAAACGAGTTACCACATGTAAAAATAACACGAACTCACTATAAAAAAAACTCGATCTCAATTGAGTGAGCATTATAATAGAGAGTGTTCTACATACTGATTATAATCATGTTTATTGTACAGTTTATGGATGATGGATCTTCAATTCCCACGAAGGTTTCGGTGTCCGAAACTTTTCGCTTGATCACGGTCAGAAATATCTGCAAAAGACAAGTGCCAAATCATTTTGACAGCTGCCCCGAGAAGTGGATACCAACATGTCAAAAAGAACAACCAGTAGTAAGAGCCGTCAATGACTTCAGGTTCATGTCTGGTCAGGGTCGTCAGGCGTTATTCATGGCATACAGAACATTCAAAATTTGTCACTATGGTCGCGAGTACAAGGATCCTTTGACACCACGATTTCGGCCGTGAGTGCCTCCTTGTATTCATCGGAACTTATTGTATTCACAATAATGGTGTTCACAAAACGAGCAACGGAGTTGAAATTGGTGCGACCTTGTTAGTAAAGGGATTAATTCTTTACAAAAGACTATGAAAATGATGAGTAGATTTTCATTCAGGCTCATAATTTCAATGGCTCTAGATAGTTTAAGTGGCAGTAGGCTGGAAATGGTCACTTGCAGTGTGAGCCCACTCACATAGGCCGCCTCGGGGAGACCCAAATAAAGATCTGCCCTCATCATATCCTACCGCATGGACGTGAAGATGCTATATATTGATGCTAACTTATTCGAAATTCAAGTGTATGTTTTTGTTTTGTTGTGTATTGTATGATTAAAAAAAGACTGTTAAGATTTGCACATCAATGGCAGCAATGCCTGAAGGCACTTGTAGGCCAGCCGACACCGAATACTGCATAATTGACAGCGTGAATGTATGAAGACCGACATACACCTGGAAAAACCTTCGCAAATAGATAATAAATATCGTGTGAAGTGAAAAACGAGAAGGTGAACACATTTGTACCCATGTGTCAGGTAAAACGTGAGAGGAATCACAAAGTAGTAAATAAAAAATCCGACACATTTCACTTTGGAATAAAGAGCGTTTTTCCTGACTCACATTTGAGAAGCGTGGTGTTCAGCAGACGTCCTGTTTGACATAAATCTGCTTTATGGGAGAACATATTTCAGGGAGTTTGTAAAGTTCTCACTTCCTTCTTATTCAAGCCACGTGCATACAGTTTTAGTAAACAATAAATATAGAGTTGCTTACTGTGATATCGTACATGTGCATGCATATAAAGTGTTATATGGTATCTTGAATATTTTCAAAAATATAATACCGGTTTATTGACTGACATCATCATTCTCAGATTGAAAAATTCTGTGAGACGTTGATTAAATAGGAGCAGTTTCGGTTAGAATGTCAACCATGCAACCTGTATAAACCTATTCCATGTCTTTGTTAGAAACATACACTTACATATAATGATCAGAGACAATCACGAAAGGTAGACCCTCTAAACGACCAATACAAATTAAAAGAGGCAGTCACCACTCAGTCACCCTGTCCGTCGCCAGAGCTATACAAACACGGTGTGTTTTGTGTCGGGACGACCTTTCTTCCATGACCTTGAATGTACAAGCGAACCCGTTAACTCGGCCTGGAGGAATACAACAGTACACCCAAATAAGAAGCCACCCCATATACATGGGGGAGATGGCAGGTGGAATATGTCAACCTCCAGATCAAATTAATGTTATTCTCTCTGTTGTCCGCATGCTCTCAAAACCAGATGATTCGATGTTTGTATAGCTGTGTTTCGTTAGCAAGCGCACATTATTTACATTTGAAATACACTCTAAACTAAAGATTATTTGCTTAGATCTACAGGAAGCACAGAAACAAAATCTCCTAATTTTGCAGGATGACATGTGCACTTAGCACTTGCTTCAGTTTTGAAATGTATTATACATAAGACAAACAGGACCATGTATATTGCAATATACTGGTTAAATTATGAACAAGTTCATGATATATCCAAGTGGTATTTGTGCTTTATTTATCGTGGTATACTCGTGTTAAAGAATGATGCGTAGCCTAACATATTTAGCTCTACATATGTCGGTTGTAAGGAAGACTGTTGTTCGAATGCCTGAATTTATTTGGAAGGGGGGGGGGGGTTAATTTTTTCTATCCTTGACCTGAATCTGTCCATGTTATCCTCATCTGTCAGAGGATCTCCTCCATTATTCCCGAGAGAGGGGGAACTTGTCTAAAGTTAACCTAATTACTTCTGCACTCGAAAGTTATTGAATAGCCAATATGTCAAAGAGAAATAAAACCTCTGAATAAAAATGAAAATAAATGGTGATGTTTGTTTTCAGAAAAAAAATATCAACGTTGTGTTATGGAAGCTTAGAAGTCGGCAGCGATAGCCTGATTGTATGTCATCCGTGACAGGCTGTGTATCCAGCCTGGTGGCGGGTAGGGTAGGGCCGGGTAGGGTAGGCTATGTGTGCGCGAGCCGTCCCAGGCCTACAGTGACACCGCCATGACAGAGTCACCCAGCCTCCGCCAGTGCTGTCCTATCGCGTCTTCAGGCGTCCGGACCGCCGTAAATCAAACCAACACCGAGTCGTTTTGTGCTTAGGATCTGAAGACACAGTGTCGACTTCAATTAGCCACTGTCGTCGCGTTGTGGGTTATTTTCGGCTTTAGTTGCACATTTAAAATGAACGGACCATAAAGCAGGTGGAGACAGTGAGTTATATAGGAACTTCACCAATGGGTTTACACAATGACTTACAGAAGTCAAGGAACTGGACCATCACAGCAGTAGAACGCTACATGGTGAAAGCCGCCAGTCACAACCGCGTCAATGTAGTCTTCACTGAACACACGAGTGGAATTCCGTCAAAAAATATGTCCGTTGAAGATAGTTACAGAATGAGATTGCCTGGTTACATAACTCGCTGTCATAAACAGTTACAACACAGTGACGGCGTTGGGAGTCTTCAGTGAAGTTGTTAGTGCATCCTGCACTCACTGACATCTGGCGGGGGATGACCTGCAGGACGGACCCTGTCAGTTCCAGACAGTGACTCTTGTGGAACACCTGACACGATGGCATTGTGGCGTGTCCTTGTGTTGTACGTGTTGTACACGATGGACGTAGCACACGCAGACATCCCGTGTCCCTTCCTGAGCTGGCTTGCAGACAGGTGCGTGTGTTTGGATACGAACCTCGAGTGTCAATACATTGACCACTTTGATGAATTCCCCAGACTGTTCACATACACTGACTTCACGTACGCCAAGTTCACGGTGGCCAACTCGACGGTCCCACGTCTACAGAGCAGAAGCTTCCGCAACTTGAACGTACGGGAGCTTTTCCTCAATAACATCAGCCTCTCCTCCGTGGATCAAGATGCTTTCATCGGCCTCGGTGATAAACTCGAGGCTCTCTATATGTCCAACAATCGTATCCAGACTCTCGCCGAGGGAACCTTCGACAGTCTCACAGAACTCATCCGACTCCGGATCAACAGCAACCAGTTGTGGGAAATCAAACGCGGCCATTTTGCAAATCTCCAAAAACTCAAAAACTTGTACCTTCACACCAACATGATTGGCAACATTGAGCCAGGGTCTCTGCCATTTGGTCTCAGCTCGATCACTCTCCACCGTAACTCACTGACTGCAGTGCCGGATACCCTCTTCCACAACCTGCAAATACAGCAGGTCAACTTGCGAGAGAACCGCTTGAGTCACATCCCTGATCTACTGTTTCGGGATTTAATTGATCTCAAAGACCTCGACCTCTCCTGGAATATGATCGTGTCGCTGAGCGATGTCGTGTTCTCCAGGAACTCAAATCTCACCAGACTGGATCTGGCTCTAAACAACATTACCGTGATTCATCCTGGAACGTTTGCAAGTCTTGTGAATTTGAAATTCTTGGATATAAGCAACAACAACTTGTTGTCCATAAATCCGCATCTTTTTGCCTCGCAGCTCGAACTGTTGACACTCAATCTTGGACGTAATCCACTTTCTGAGCTGGTCGCGGATACCTTCATCACCCTGACCAAACTACTTGTCCTTCGTATTGAACGCAGTAAGTTGAGATCACTGCATCCTCTGTGCTTCAGAGGGTTATCCTCTTTAAGACAACTAAGATTGGTCGACAATCAGTTGAATGACCCAGTGAACCTGATAGCCATTAAGAATCTATCAAATCTGGTGGAGCTGGATCTCTCTCAGAACCTCTTCGAGTATTTACTGGATGGTTTGTTCGATGGTCTACAAAAATTGGAGGTGTTAAATCTAGCATTCAACAATCTGAAGGTGCTATCAGTGGGATATTTTGGATATCTACCTAGTCTTAATGCGTTGAAGCTCAGAGGCAACGAAATCGAACAACTTGCCATTCATGCATTTGCAAATCTTACATTTCTCAGCAACTTGGACCTTAGTGACAACAAAATACAGAGCATATTCAATGGACAATTTGCCACAAACTCAAGATTGCAAATTCTGTCATTATTCCGAAACCCGCTGTGGAGGATATATGAACCATTTGTGGGTTTGAGTTCACTTCGTGAGCTAAACCTCAACAGAACATGCATTTTCAAGTTAACTGACCAACATCTCATGGGATTACCTAATTTAGAAACTCTCAATCTGGGAAACAGCTTTCTAGAGCACATGGACTCTGCAACATTTGCCAATCTTCCACGACTATTGAAACTCGACATATCTCAGAACAACTTGTCCATGATAGAGCCTGGAGCATTTGATGCCCCGAGACTCAAGTTCCTCAACATATCTTTCAACAGTCTGAAATCAGTCTCACTGGAGAACATCACATCGACTTTACGTACATCTCCAGTGGATGCCTTGGACATATCCTACAACTTATTCTCAGATTTCAGGGATGCTTCTCAAGACGTTTTCAGTAGATTGTCAGAGCTCCGGCTCTCCGGAAATCCCTTGAGCTGTGCTTGTGAAAGTGACACAGCGTGGCTGCGAACAGTTGGAGCTCTGTCAGATTACGAGGCTGCAGCTTGTTACACTCCACGAAACAGACTTGGAGATAAGCTTGTGTGCTTCCCAGACAGCTGTAACGGATCAGTGTGGAGCAACGGATCAGTGTTCACGACAACGTGTGACACTAGCCCAGTCGTGAACCTGACTACTGTAACAGCACCTGGGGAATACGAAAGACGATGGATGCCGAGTGAATGCGTCGCTGGAAAACTGGCCACCCCTGGACCCCCTACAACAACAGAGGAACCGACAACAACAACAACAGAGGAACCGACAACAACAACAATAATAGAGGAACCGACAACAACAACAGAGGAATCTACAACAACTCAAGAAGCAACAATAACAGCAGTGCCTACCACAACAACAGCAGTGCCTACCACAACAACATTGCCCACAACAACAGCTGTGCCTAGCACAACAGCAGTGCCTACCACAACAGCATTGCCCACAACAACAACAACAGTGCCTATCACAACAGCATTGCCCACAACAACAACAGTGCCTATCACAACAACAATACCTACCACAACAGCAGTGCCTACCACAACAGCATTGCCCACAACAACAGCAGTACCTAGCACAACAGCAGTCCCTACCACAACAGCATTGCCCACAACAACAGCAGTGCCTACCACAACAACAATGCCTACCACAACAACAGTGCCTACCACAACAGCATTGCCCACAACAACAACAATGCCTACCACAACAGCAGTGCCTACCACAACAACAATGCCTACCACAACAACAGTGCCTACCACAACAGCATTGCCCACAACAACAACAATGCCTACCACAACAGCATTGCCCACAACAACAACAGTGCCTATCACAACAACAATATTTACCACAACAGCAGTGCCTACCACAACAGCATTGCCCACAACAACAACAATGCCTACCACAACAACAATACCTACCACAACAACAATGCCTACCACAACAACAGTGCCTACCACAACAGCATTGCCCACAACAACAACATTACCTACCACAACAGCAGTGCCTACCACAACAGTATTGCCCACAACAACAGTGCCTACCACAACAACATTGCCCACAACAACAACAGTGCCTACCACAACAGCATTGCCCACAACAACAACATTACCTACCACAACAGCATTGCCCACAACAACAGCAGTGCCCACCACAACAGTATTGCCCACAACAACAACAATGCCTACCACAACAACATTGCCCACAACAACAATACCTACCACAACAGCACTGCATACCACAACATTGCCCAGCACAACAACTGTACCCAGTACAATGATACCCACGAGAGCGCCTACATCCATCACAACCGTCCCTACTCTTCCTGAGAATGCAACGACGCTAGCCACGTCTCTAAATGGTTCAATAAGTATTGCCGTGACGATTCAACGATCGGGTGATGAGTATATGGCTGTGTGGAATGTATCAAACCTGCAACACGGCCAGACTGTCAGCTTCAAGGTCACGACTTACGACAATATAACCAAACAGACACAGACGTTTTTCGAGTATGACGTCACAGCGCGTGAGTTCAGTCTTTCTACACTCGAAGAGAACAGTGACTACGTCGTATGTGTGTACGTCATGTTGTCCCCGGGGTCGAGAGCCGCTGGTGACTGTGACGTGTTTAGAACTGGGGCGGGAGGTGGTCCCACCACCAGTATAGGGAGCACCAACAGTACATTGATCCTCGTCGTGTCCATTGTCGCTGTGGCTGTGATCATTGTTATCATAGTGGTGATCATATGTGTCTGTACACGCAGGAATGCCAAAAAGAAACAAAAACACAATGCAGCTGCTGCAGTTTGCAACGGAGAATTCATTCTGCAGAGCAACGGACACGCTATAAAAGACGTGTATAGTCCTGGTAATGATCCAGAAATGCCCATAAAGGACGAAAACTCCCGTCCACAGACGCCACCTGACGTCACTCTGGTGGAGACACCTTTAGACGAGCCAGATTCGGATGCTGCCGATAGCACACGTCATGTGCCAGTCCACATGCCACTGGACAGGAGAGATTCTGCTACGATTAACTACGTGACAGACGGACAGATCTCCCAGGTGCTATCCAACGGACAAAGGTCATTCGCTTGGCCTCCAGTGGACAGCTTCCAAGTCACACACGCGCCAGGGGGTCGAAAGAAGGGCAAGAAACGAGCGGAATCATTCAAAGAACAGCGCACAATACTGTACCCCACGGATCAGATCATCACGGCCAAACCTCGCAAGAAGAAGCTCAACCGGTCCGAGTCTCTCATGGATCAGACGACGATATCTTATCCGGATCAGAAAATATTCGCAGGGAAGAAGAGAGGCGGTCGGTCCCACGCCAGCGACACGATGCTCCAGCGATCGGCCAATTGGGTGAGTTCGTTCGAGGACAGCGCGCGTGGGGAGGAGCTAGGGGAACAGAGCACGGTGTCCTGGAGCATGTTTGGACAAGATGAGGACGAGTTCGCCGGGGGACTTTGGTAACAGGGATGTCTGCACGGAGCAGTGTGACAGTAAGGGCCACTCCGAATCAACGACTGTGTCATCGAATTCTAGGTTGTTAATGTCTGAGATGAAACAGTATACACACGTGCTTCTGACGTCTTGTTCAGGATAGATAGGAGTATTCTATAGGTTTGTCAGAAAGAAATGTGATACTTTATGTGAACATTGTTCATTATAAATGTGAACATTTTAATACTAATATTGTAGGGTCAGAAACACCATGATAAACTTAAAACGAGTACCCAACAAGGATTATTCGGGAAAAAGGTTCGCATGTAGATTCATATCGGTGGTGCAATGTGTCATGTTTATGGCGGAGGCACTGTACGCATTAGAGCAGTATTGGCTTGCACGAAATACGTATTCTTATTTCTGATTAATTATTTTCTACCAGGCTATAGTGTGTCAATTTAAGTTGGAATGTGGATTTGTAGACGTTTACATTCCTGGGCAGTGTGAGAATTAACCTAATAATAATAATACTTATAATATTAATAATAATATTAATAATGAGAGTATGTATATTTTTAGTCGTTATTAACTTTAACTATTATGAATTTACAGATACTGTCTATTTTTCATATCTGTTAATACTCGAGATATTTCTAACCATATATCTATCATATGGAGTTTTAATGTGTTTATTTTAGAGATAATGGAAGTAATAAATGATGTATGATAGAAAGTCGAGAAAGAAGAGGTATTAAAAGTCTTTGTTCACAAGTATTTCGCGGTAATAACGGCCTATTTTATGTGTACATGAACACCCGTTCTAGGGTGGTGAATAGGCACATTTAGATGTCCCTCTCTGTGTCAATGGGTGTTTTGTGCTGCGTTGAAGACACGTAAAATCCTTTGGACGACGGTAATTCAAGTTTCTTTCCTCACTTGCGTTGTCTTTGAAGTTTCTGGTGTTACTGCTGGTAAAGGATACTTACACGAGATAACACATAGCAACACGTCGTGGACAAACCTGTAGGATTATTCACATGTACAAAAGCTGATATATTCTCGAAATTCTTCCCTCTTAGACTTGTGTTAATTATGTAAAATGTTACTATAACTCCAGTGTGCTGGAAGTCATTCAGGTCTCTTTAATAGGGATCAGAACCTGCAGTTTAGTAAACTATTTGTTACCAATGATAGAAATGTAAGGACATTGTTTGACAAGCTGTCAGCACAAAAGAAGAATGAACTGACGAAAAGAAGTAGGGCCACAAAATTATGTCAGAAGATCGAGCGAGCGAGCGTGTCACATCGTTATATCAGCATTAAGAATCCACTCGGTCACACATGGGCTCATTAATTCATAGCGTAATCTAGTTTTGCAACTCACAAAGAAAATTACTTGAATGTCTTCCAGAAATTGTTGCCTTCCAGCGACCAGACATTTATATTTATCATTGAGTATAAATTCCTATGATTTTGACTACTAGATGAATAGAGCCACGGGAGGCCCTATGTTTATTTTACACCTACGACTTACGTTGTTGTATTTACTTTCTGGAGTGTGATTCGGTTTGGAGACGACATATAAGTCTTTATATGAAGCAAATGCATGATCTTGTACCCATTATTTGCCGTGTCATTCAATGTAAGTGGTTATAAGTCTGGCGGCCAAAAGCAAAAACCCTAACCTCTTCGCTCTAGTTCGGTAGCCATGGACAAAAAATGCATTGGTTTTGGATATCAAATATGACATTTCCATTAGAAGGCAAGCTACATTCACGTTAATGTGTGTCGTTTTGCAGGCGTTATTCCAGGTAACTGTAATGGAGGTGCATACTTCAACAAAATTATAACAACTGTTTTGTTTATCTTTTGCTTCCGCTGAACATTCCCCTCCCGTTAACGGTTTACGTTGTTGTTGAAGGTTCTGTGTAAGAGACTCCAATTCAATAGTAAATTCTGTTCAAAATACAATAGAACATCTTTTAATTCCGAAATAGAGCACACAAATGTCCTCGTGTGAACTCCTCACACGAACATTCAACTGTTCATTGAAAAATATCAAATTCGCCCAGTCAAAGACAAGTCACTCTACAGACTCACCAGCGGAAAAAATGTAATTTCAAGGGTTTAATGTGGTTTCGTTTGGAGAAGTCTTGAATACATCAACGCTGAATCCAAGTCATTGCAAGCTTACAATGAACCTTTGCGAGTAGGCAAACTTATTGCTTTCCATGAAACCAGTCTTCCGAATGAGACATTTAAACAAATACGGAAATGTGAGTCCATGCCAAACATGGATATTTGCTCAAATGTGTTTTTCTGGTGCTGTCAATGCTCAAGTACAAGGGTATAGAGCACACTTGTGCTTGCCACCAAACATTCTGGGATTAAATTAATTAAACACGCGAAAGGCTTCCAAAACACATGGATTCCTTTGTGACTATGTGCGAGTGGTTTAAAACTGGCGGGAGTGTGGGCGGGGAGCTGTTGGAATGTATCCTCGGAATGCAGAATGGAACCACGCCGTCCTGGCGATATTATAAATGATAATGCCACATGATCCGCATCGGGTAGGACGTCTGGTCGAACAAAGTAATGAGATCCAGTCTGCATGAGATAAAACTGCAAGAAAACAATTGTATATTGATGTCTAAGCAGCTAGAACTTATTGTTGTCAAGTATAAAAACTATAACTATGGTGACTCAATCATTACACTACTATTTGGCGAGCCTCAACCAGGTGTTTATACATAAGCGACATATGTATATAGGCATGTTAGTGACAACACATGAATAGACCTACGCGTTTTCTTCTGTGTTGAAAAAAAAAACTGTCCACATTCTTTCGTACAAAACACAGCATACAATTTCATGGTTTGCTTTTTAAACCAAGCTCTGAAATGGGACAAAGTTTAGGAAAAATACTTCTTGGTATGCGTTGTTGTGTGTTGAAACACAATCTCTGCACCTCCTTTCGCCAGTCACGGTATACTTAGGATGCAGATTTATATACTTGCTTAGCGATTAGAAAATAACGAATGTTTCAAACAATTTCGAAGAAACGTAATCGCGAAACATTAGTTGCAACGTCTAGTTTGAAAGGGTAACTAAATTTAAACTTATTTGTATAAAATTAATGTGACTGCTACAATCCGAATAATTTGTATGTACTGGATCTGCGGAGTCATAAGAAGGTCTGATACTGACCAGAAGGACAGGTCTGGAATGAATCCATAAAATGGCACAATTATAAAACGAATAAAAGGTACAGTTTACCAACTGAATAAATGACGTTGTCCACGCAAATATTGTCAGAACTAATCTGAATTTTGAAACTGAACATAGGAGATGGAACTATTTTATGTGATATAGTTTCTGATTAAGAAGATTCTGATATTTTCTTGTATGATTCTGATATGTTTTCTATACATAAAATATGGTACATCACCACACTATTTTGCTACATCAGTGATATTTGATGCATGTATACTCACTCTCCATTTAACGTGGTCATGCTAAGTTATTTTTTACCAGACTTTTGATTGCTGGTGTTTTTTTTAAAAGAAAAATGTTCAGCACATGAATGAAATGACACACGATCAAGGGCAATGTTTGTGATCAAGTCCGCGACCAGACGCTTTATGTAAATCATCTTGTCTAAACAATGATATCTGTTCAGCACACGACAAAGTTTAGATAAATGAAGAAGCATCTTCTATACAGAAATTCACATGTACTATCCCCTTGCTTCTCTGAAAACAAAGAAGAGAAAACGATTATGCAAAGGCTCAGAGTAGTGAAAAAAAGCGAATTGCTTTTTAGAATATATTTCGTGTTAAATAAAAATATATTTAGGTCATTGGCCTCGAACTTGTCTTTGTTCATGAAGTCAACCATCAATCAGATATGTATAGTGCGTTACAATCTATTAACACTCCATCTATAAGAATGCGAAGCATGTAGATCACGGACTAGCAGAAGGACAAGTAAAAATTAGGTCCTAGAGGTTTTCAAATGCCGACCTGACAAACATAAACTTCATTATCAAGAAATTCATACCACATCATACAGTAACGTTATAGCGTTAATCGTGAAGCTCGGTTAAAATTTGAGACAGGCCTATCTCAGGGCCTAGCTATCTATGCATTACAGAATAGCGATTTTCGTATGCAGACCAGTTGACACTCTATGTTTTGTTACTTGCTGTAATTGGGGAACTGTTATTCAATAGGATAACACGCATTTACTAAAGGTCCTTTAAGAAATATGAGCTTCCGAAATCTGGTTTTCTTAAACATTTTGTATCTAGAATGTTCGAAAGATGAAGGGGTATATTATTATTATTATTCATATATTATCCGAGTGAATGAATTAAATCTTATTGTTCTTCTCATGACTATTGCGTGCATGTGAATTGTAAACGCGGAGATTAGAAGCAAAAATAAATATAGGGTTTATAGGAGAAAAGCCTCCACAAAACCTAGTATGTCTCATTTGACCACAGCTGATATTTCATGATTGTTGAACTAATCACAGGCTGATGGGATGTCAACTCTAGTCCTGACTGGAATTCATCTAACATGTGTGCGATGTATCGTGATGTCACAAACACAACTGGGATACATATATGACACATTTTCCCATGTCATAAGTGAAATGAACTAAAAGTTCCGTGATACTTCAAAATATCCTCCTGTCTGGGTTCCAAATAAAGGTTACCCTAATATATTGCTCTTTAACGACGATTCTACGACTAAATTAGTGGGCGATGGAAGATGTTATGTTATCTTGAGACGTCGTTGAGAATTTGATTGCCATGCACAAATCATTATGTGACAATAAAAACAAACAACTTGCACCCCAAACATGAATGGTCGCAGTGTTCCTGAAGAAGTGACTTCAACACACATATATCTATCGACGCACGGGAAAGGAAACGAAAATTGGCTACTTTCTTGTCTGATGTATCAGCCTTGTCTAATGTACCAGGTTCTCACGCATAAATTTTAGTGTTTTTTCATATACATATATGTCTGTACACATTGGTCAAGAGATAGATAGATAGATACTTTATTGATCCAAACGGAAACTTGATTTACAGCTGACATAAGAGAAATGACCATATAGACATGTACGAAAGATAACGTAATAATACAGGATCACATTGATAGTTATCGGACAGATACAACATTGAATTGACGAACAGACCGTGGTACAAATGAATTTGAGAAACGATTGGTCCTACATTTATTACACACAAGACGAATACCGGACTTGAGGAAGGTGTACTAATTGTTAGGGGGTGTGCGCTATCAGACATTATGGTTTTTGTTTTATTTTTACAGTACTTGTTGAACAAGCGTTCCATTGTCATTGATTCCGTTTGAGTCAGTTTTGATGTCCTTGAAGCTACTATGCATACCGCGTGGATCTAGCTTATTGCCCTTCAGTGGGGCAGTTGTGCAGCTGGGAACCCAGTTTTGGATAACAGTAGGACGACTTTTTGCAATGGGGTACCTGCGCCAATTGCAAATTCATTGAAGTCATTCGGTGAAGACCCACCTTGCATTTCATTCCTTCGTCTGGGAAAACCTCTCATGCATAGCGAATTCAATATTGTTGACAAATTTCAGTCACCTTACTGGTCAGCACCGACCATGTCCTATGAATATCGATCATTTTTAGTCATACATGATTAAACTGTGAAAATTGCAATATCTTTATATGGCAAGGAGGGCCAAAATATAGACAGACACAAACAATTTGCACCTATCGATAATGTATCCCATTGATAGTCAAGTTACACTGTGGTTTCTACATTAACCTAGTACCAGTCCAAACCGGTTACGTGTGCATTTTCAGTCCTATCCAAGCATGATACAGGATCAAAATAAACACAACAAGTGGGTCTTGTCGTTATTCACCAATTAGCGCGAATGTTTTTTCTATCTATGTCAATAAAATATATGGCGCTGTTGTGCGGGTGTTCCATGCCACTGATACGTGACACAGACAGCGATCTTGTGTGTGGCTTTGGAACAATCCGAGCGATTCCTGCCTCGCTACCAGCGGTAATACAAGAAGCATTATGCGGTTACATTCATGGAAACTCCATCAGGTTACGAATAGTTTATGGACCGCAAAAATTAAACTCCCATTCACGACTCTGATTTATTGAGAACGAGTGAAAAGACTGCTGCAGGGATTGGGCTCCAGCAGTTAAACCGACCAAATACTTGATGGTACTTAGAATGACCATAAAGTCTCAGTGACTCCACATCGAATATAAAGTTATTACTACCCCTAGGGCATTGGCAAATACCACGAAATCACCATGACAACGCCTTTACGTCACAAAATAACATCCCCAGCATTGTATGAATGTGTGTGGTGTTTGATTCTTGTGGGGGTGAACCCTAATGAGTTGTGCCGACTTGTTGGGCGTGTTGATCTCTTGTGGGTGCCGTCCAGAATTGATGATGTTCCAATAGGTACTATTAATATTTCTGGATTGCAGGCAAATTTTGGAAAAGCAACCAACGAGTGTGGTAAACAAATTGACCGTGTCTATTTTCTGGCCATAGAATTTTAGGTATAACCAAAATTGTATGATGGTGACACCTGGTGTCAAATTCAGGAGAGACTCAATAATGTTCCATGATCTCATCCCTCTGGTCACATGGCATAAAATCAGCCAATCAGCTCGTAACTCCCATTCACTTAATTCCTGTTTCATTCCACTGGACTGCACCCCACAAGTGATCGAATGGCTCAACCCATAAAGAAATCGGTACAGCACAGTTCAAGTGAGTTTTTTGGTTAATATGGCGTGATTTTACATATACAGCATTAAATAAAGGAGATATGTGACACAGTTTTACTGGGAAATGATTACACTGCTTAAACCAGCAGTGGGTCTAGTTAAAGCAGTGTAAAAATTATCATGGAGAATTAAATTTTGTCATTCCAATCGTCTCAAACCAGGATGCACTAGGCTGCATTAGGTAATGTCCCTGGGTTGGGTAGGTCAGTGGTTCCAGATAACGTCACATGTCACCAGTAATGCTCTGTCACTGGTAGGTCAGAGAGTCCTGAGTTCCATAGGCCTTGATGTCTAGTCACCCTGGCGAGAGTATTTTTCATCGTGACCAGCTCAAACCACACATTGTAGTCATATCGGAACAGAAGCAACCAGAAAATGCTTAGCAAAGCAACGCTTAGCAAATTATATAATATTTTTTTGTCTGAAAAAATACCATAGAGAGAGAACAAAATTTGGCAGGAATAATTGAATTGAATGGAATTTATTCGTTACATTGGACGATACATGTACACAAATACAACACACGAGAATAATATAGACATGTAGTACAATGTAAAAAGGTGACACATAGCTCACTTTTGTGGCTCTTTTGTGGCTGTCTACCTGTGACACCTTAAGAAAGAAGAAAGATTGAAAGTTAATTATAGATCTACATTACAATGAACAAAATTTCTGAGGATAATTGACTTGTGAAAATGAATAATAACGCCATTTGAAAGATACATGCAATGAAATGAGTTTTTGAATGAAAACATTTCAGTTGGACGATTGGACCAAGGTTATTGGTACTAGTAGATGGTACTATATAATAGATAATACAATGGATGTTTGATAGAAATTATGTCAAATATTGCTCTTGGATGCAGTATAGACCAAGTAAATATTTTTTTTCATATTTTTAGCAACCCCAAGAGATGAGCATTTCGTGATGTCAACAAGCGGACGATAACAAGGACATGGGGCTATTAACATGATCATAATGCCCCAAGTAAGAACCATAAAGGGATCCCAGACGCAAACATAATGACCCCAAACGATAACGTATTTACTAGCAAACCAGATAAACAGGGCTGTAAGATATAGGTATATTGATTCTTCAGGTTCAAAATATTATTCAGCAAAAACAAACCGGCAAGTTTATGGATACGATGGCTTCTATCTGCCACAATTAGTAGTCTAGATTTTTGCTCCAGCTAGAATTAAAAATACAAATATTACCACGTCGGAAATAATTATCGACGCGTCGAACACAATTCCGACGCGTCGAAAAGATTTCAGACGCGTCGAAAATTCCTACGCGTCATTAACATTTCAGACGCGTCGAAAACATTTTAGACAAGTCTTAAACATTCCCGATGCGTCATTAACATTTCAGACGCGTCAAAAACATTTTAGACGCGTCTTGAACATTTCCGACACGTCGAAAACATTTCAGACACGTCTAAAACATTTTCCATGCGTCTAAAACGTTTTCGATCGAGAATGCATCGAGAATAGTTTCAGAATAGAATAGTTTCAGACGCATCGAAAATAGTTTTAAACGCATCAAAAATATTTTAGTGGTGTTGAAATTGACTCTATTTTGAACTTCTTCTTTGAATCTTTGCTCGGAAGCAAAACTCAAAATTTTGGCAAAAAATGTTTAGCCACCGTATATGGATGTTTAATTAAATTGAAAAATCGATGTACAATAGGTTCAAACAAGTGCAAATTCAAATTCCAGTTGCCTGTCGCTGTCCAGCTCGTGTTTCATTGGACGCGTGAGAGCTCTGCCAGTCGCCCGACATCGACTCATCGGAGCACATCTGAAATGAAAACAAAACATTCCCTTCCCACTGTAGGTAAACTGTTCTCTGACAAAATAACAAACCCATCTAATACATTGTAACGGTTCTAGGGGTCGATTTCGTGGTAGTAGTGTGTTTGTTAGGGTTGAAGTTCACTCCTTAGTCGTTCTTATTTGGCCGGGTGCCTCAGTGTTTCATCTATTCGGCTGTGTGTCTGCAGGGGTACTTCGGGGACTCTGTTGCACCGGCTGCAGGCCGTCTCAGGTGACTCTCGCTTTTCAGCTGCAGGGATACTTCGGAAGGTTCCGGTACTCCAGCTGCAAGCCGTCACAGGCGATTCTGGCTCTTCGGCTGCAGGGGTGCTTCAGAAGGCTCTGGTACTCCGGCAGCAGGCCGTCACGGGCGACTCTGGCTCCTCGGTTGTTGAGGTATTTCGGGCAATTTCGGTGCCTCAGCTGCAAGCCGACTCAGTGTTAGCATGTTCGGGACTGCAGCTCCTCTTATGCCCCGAGTAGGGATCCCCAATCATTCAGGTTGGAGTTCGTCATCTTCCATTCACCTCTTCTTCTTCGGTTGGATGTTCAGTTGATAGCTTGGGACGTTATCAATTTTGCTTTCAACTCAACTGGTCTCCCAATCAATTCTTTTACTTCGGCTGACGTTACTTCTCGAAATTCTCCAACACTTTTTCACTTGATCTGTATATCCGAATACGGAGTTGGCTAGGCCGACTCAAACATCAACTCTCGGCTACAAGTTATTGACGAATCATACAGTCGGTTGAAATTGTTGTGAATTCATTCAAAATGACACTCTTCGGTAGCTCCTGCTCTTCGACCATAGATTTCAGTTCAGCTGTACCACAATGTGAACAGGCTGGTGTCCCAGGCTCAAAAGGCGCTCACTCCCGCGAGTCGGCATTATTTATACTTTTTGGGGTAGGTGTCACGTGACCTCTCCAACCATCTAAACTGAGATTTCTACGGAAAAATATTTTATGATTGATAACCAATCGAAGACCACCACGTAACAATATGCACTGTTCCAAATTCGTCTTGGAACACTTTTACGTAATCACGCATTGGTCTGAGTTCAGCGAAAGAGCACCCGAACTTTTACCAAACATATACACACTTATAAAATCAATTGCAAACCTTTCAAAACACCGAGTAACATCTGTTAACGACATATAACATTTAATAAACAGGTATTATACCGAGCTGAACGCATTTTGTCAGCCGAAAACCGTTACAATATAAATAATTACATCGCAACACTTCCCACTGAAAGTTTTCATATAAGGAAACTCAAGTACACTTAAGTCTACCTGACTTGAAGCATAGCTTACACTCTAGACAATGCGTCAGCCACAACATTGTTCTTACCACTCTTACCACTAATGATTTTACCTAATATCCAAATTATAATTCTGGAGTAACAGAGACCACATCAACAAACGCTGGTTCTTGTTTCTCATCTTACTGATGAACACTAGAAGATCATGATCAGTATACGCAACAACTGGATGAGGTGAATTTACAATATATACCTCAAAACGGCTCAAAGCCATGACCTGACCAGGTTAGGCTATGGAATCACCAAATTGTAATAGCACAGCTCCTGCACCAAAATCACCGGCGTCAACCTGAATGATCAACGGTTCATCAAATTTAAGAGCAATGAGGACTGAACCGTCAGGCAGAATACCCTTCAATAAATCGAATCACTTCTGACACTCGGCTTTTCAGAGAAAGGTTGTGTTCTTTCGACCAGGAACAGGTATAACAATAAAGAAATATTCTTACAGAACTTGCTGTAGTACCCTATCATACCTAAACACCTCATCAAATTTTTTTTGTCAATACCCCTTGGAAACTGAAGGATTGCATTACCTTAGCTGATACAGGACAAACTCTCCCACCCCCAACAGCAAGAAATGTGACAGTAGCATTTCTCGACTCACTCTTACCCGAATTATGTTAGGTTTTTGCTGCTGTAAGCCTCTGAAGAAGAGGTATGCTTCGTACCAGGTGCTCTGAAAAGTTTTCACTGAACACAACAATGTCATTTATGTATGCAGCAAAGCCATCCAAACCACTGACTACACTATAAAACTGGAATGACCGGTTTTCGGTTTTCTGGCTGAAAGTGATCAACAGCTATTCTCAGAGCAGCTGTACGATAAAAGCAGAGAAGCATTGACAGCGATCATCACAGACACACAAGCAACAACACGAGAGTAAGAGAATCCCATGTCATTTTTGTGTGGGATAGAGATTTCCCGACGAGTCGTCAGTGCGAATCCAAGGCGAGCCTTCAGGCGAGCCTGGGATGCACTGAGGACGAGTCGGGAAATCTTTATACCACACAAAAATGACAAGGGATTCTTTTTCTCGCCCGTCCAGTCCCGTATTGACAGTTTTCAATATCATTTCTGTAGTTTTTCACATGTTTTGCCACTTTTTGTGGAAGAAATTCGGTGCTCGATCATCCATGACTATCCATTGTAATAACCTACCAAACGCGTCATTTGTATTGTTACGTCATACCACGTGACACAACAGACCTGGGATAGAGTTTTTCCCAGGTCGGGTCACACCAGACATATTTTCACTATCTCATATACATGACGTATTATGACAGAGGGTGAGAAAAGATTCTCAATAGGGCTGGACAGTCTCGTTCTATATGCGTCCTAAATGACGTTTTCATGACGCCATACATTAGTTTTGGAGATAAACAATGCCACGTGGTCATTTTTTCCTGATTTTCTGTGATTTCACGAGCACCCCACGAAAATATAATTCATCATATTCTTCGGATTCTTTCTTTCGACCAATGAAGACATCCTGAATAAGCCGCTGGCAATATTGGAATAAGTATATGTTCAAAGTATTACCTTCAAAATGCTGCCTGTCAAGAAAGTGTTTTGGGGTATCGTTTTTAACTACAAATGTATTTAAGACACATGTTGTCATGTGCTGGTAATACGCATTTTTTTTGTACTGTATACCATCTATATTTCTATAGTACTGTCTGTACACCATCTATATTTCCCAAAACCCCGGATTCCCCGGACATATATACTCAGAACAACATATCTTTTTCGGCGGCCTTGGTACATACATACGGTATTCAGACCCCTAAATGAACAGGGTATAATGATGCACAATTATTATTTATTGAATCTATACCGACGGAAGGATGTCAATAAATGTATATGAAAGTCTGATGTATTTCCCATAATTTGCATTAATGTTATGCAGAAGCAAACAATTAGAATTCTCCAACTTTGGCAGAAAATCTGGCGGGAAAGATGTTTGTTTCCAGAATGACGAAATCACGTAAAATATCGCAACATTTCAAATCTCACTGTCCAGTCCTATGCCTCAGAAAAGCATCACGATGATGTAGTTCATCTACGTATGCTTTGCTACCCAGGTTTATTTGCATTTGATGCAAAGTATCAGCAATCATGTTATTCACATTACATATCTGAACGAAATGTTGACGCAGCATCCACACAATATGATGATGAACAAGATACCAGCCACACTACAGGTTACGAGGAGGCATTCAGGAAATTTGATAAAGATGTTGACAGCACAATCCTTTCCAAACATGCCCACACTGTGGAAACCCTTGCCAACCTATGTACAAAATTTGTTGCCCTTTTGGTGGATATGAACGTCCCTAATGAGCATACTGATGGATACTCTTCATGGAAACTCAAGCAGCGGTTGAAGAATCACTTCAAGGAGAGGTTATCTTTCATCCCACGTCAGGGTGTTCTGACCTCATTTGCTCAAGTTCCATCACTGTTGGAGAAGTCTTCACCAAAGCAGTCGATCTAGAATCATACATACGAGATCACAACGAAGCAGCAGATTTGGTAGCGCTCACAGAAGTGGATATGGATGACAAGGTCATATTGCACAGAGCTTCTGGTATTTTGAGAAGGAGCATGGCACACCTGGAATACGCAAATTCACAATACCTGTTTCAGATATAGATGTTGCAAACTGCAGACATTTTATTCAAGATGTCATGTATTACTTCATTCACTGGATAACAAGGGACAAAGAATATGCAGATTCTAGTGAAAATGAGGAACTGAATTCGGGGGCTAGCCTGGAGGTATACCTTTCTAATGCCATAGCATGATTACTCTGAGTTGAAAGATGAGAACACCACTGACACTGGGACCTGCCCTACATGTTCATCATGCAACTGAGAACAGGCATGTAATTGAGATAATGCATGCGCATAGACACTCTGTATCTTACGACGAAATTCGGCGATTCCTCACATCTGCAGCAAAGGAACAGATTGTACAGGCTCAGGCAGATGCTTATATTCCACAAAGGATGAGAAAGTAATCATGGAAGATACAAACACAATCGTTGATGCAGTGATCGATAATTTTGATCAGAATGAAGAAACATTGGACGGAAAAAACAACAACTCATTCGATTGCTACAGTGTTGTATCAGAGGTGTAGTGTTGAGGATCACACTGGTGCTTGTATTCCACGATTGTCACCAAAAAACACTAGATGTCAAGGACTACAGTGAGGAACAAATTCATCGACTTGCTCAATCAGAGAGAGAGAGAGAGAGAGAGAGAGAGAGAGAGAGATTTATTTTCGTTTCCACATAACAATTCAAATACATTTTATAGATTTAACAGAAGATACAATTAATAGATTACGGAAAACATGGATACCAAATTAGCAATTTGCTGTCTTCCATTTGTACCCATTATATAATACATATTAAATTTAATAAATTATGATTAGCATTTATGTAGATTAGTTAATTCTAACACATTTAGGAATAAATAATCAAATGAATATCACTTCACAGGCTTGCCCGGCCTGACCAAGTAGAAAACACCGGCGGAGATCGTGGACGATAAAGTCATACCGTAAAAGTATTATGACCAAGTGCAAGCATATATATTAATTCACGAGAATACAGAAATATATGATACATTCACAAATAGCAACTCTTACAATGAAAGTTCGAGCAAGTAATGGTCGATGAATAACGCGATATCATATATCTTTTGATAATATGTTTAAGTTTACTTTTAGAATAATAGTTTTCAGTCTTCTGCATTATTTCATTCCATAGAACTGGAAACTTATATAATGGTAGTTTTTTGGAAAACTCAGAGCTGCAACGTTTGATATAGAGTTCATGTGCTTGACGTGTTAGGTGGGTTTGTTGAATTTCGTAGTTGTACTGATACAGGTTAGAAAAAGATACAGGAAGTTTTCCGTATAAGTAGTCATGCATAAACAAGACCACTTCATATCTATATTGATCTGTTAATTTTAAAATATTTGAATATTTAAAGAGTGGTTCTGTGTGACAGTTAAATTGCGCATTATGAATAGTTCTTATTGCCCGTTTCTGTAAGACTGTTGTTCTTTTAAGACTAGAAGGAGTAGCATTTCCCCATGCCATGATTCCATATATTAAATGTGGGTGGATCATTGCATAGTACAATGTTTCCAGACTTTCTGTTGGTAGTTGTTTCTTAACTTGTTTAATTTGAAATAAGGCCCTAGAAATTTTATTATTTACATGGTTTATGTGATATTTCCATGATAATGTTTCATCAATGTATAAACCAAGAAATTTCGTACATTTCTCATCAAAATTTTCCCCTATTTGACTCAAGGATATTCCATTTATCACAATATCTAAATCATCTAATTTGCATTTTTGGGATGGGGCTCTGAACACTATAAATTTAGTTTTACTAGCGTTTAGCGATAATTTATTTGCACAGAAATATTGAAATAATTTATCAACTTCAATGTTTGCTGTTTCGAATAGAACTTTTAGTTCAGAATGGGATATGAACAACGAGGTATCATCAGCGTAGGAAAGTATATTTGCACTTGTTGAATTTGAAATATCATTCACATATATTAGATATAATAGCGGCCCTAATATTGACCCTTGAGGGACCCCACATTCTATGGTAGTTACATCCGATTTGATATTGTCAATTTCCACAAATTGTTTCCTATTTGACATATAGTTTTTTATCCACTCTAGTGCAATGCCTCGAATCCCATAAATTTCCAATTTTTTCAATAAAATATCATGGTCTATGACATCAAAAGCCTTAGAAAGATCGCAAAAGACCGACAGCGTCATTTGTTTGGGGTTGTTTTCATTTGCAGTAGCACAGGCATTTAATAGATGAATAATTGGATGTATTGTACTATGTTTAGGACGAAACCCATACTGATGTTTGTAAAACAGATTTTGACAATTGAAAAAATTGATAATTTTGTTGAACATTACCTTCTCGAATACTTTGGAAAATGCTGGAAGAAGACTGACTGGACGATAGTTCGACAATTTATCTTTGTCAGATCCTTTATATATAGGAATAACTTTAGCAGTCTTTAGCTGAGTAGGGAAAACTCCAGTTTCTAAAGATTTGTTTATTATATATGTGAATGGTGTAATAATGCTGCCAATAGAACGTTTGAGTAATTTGGACGATATATTATCATGTCCTGTACTATTTTTAGGTTTAAGTTTGTGGACAATTTGAAAGATATGGTTTTCCTCTATTTGTTCTATAAACATACTATTTGCATTTCGATTAGGCATATAATCAGAGTAATGTTTGTCTGTTTGTGGAACATTATTGCTTGTTTGCTTACCTATTTTCGAGAAATATTTATTAAATTCATCTGCTATGACGTTTTTATCACTAACTGGTTCATCGTTTATCGTGAAAGTTTGCGGAAAACTTGATTTATCATTTTGTTTACCTAGGGCCATCTTTAAAAGTTTCCATGTTCTTTTCATGTCGTTTTGGTTCAGTTTCAGCATATATTTGAAGTAATTTTGCTTGAGTTTATGTTTTACCTTATTATAAACATTTAGATATTTCTTGTAACCCGAAATGTTCGTATCGTTAGGATATTTTAATTTTTTCACCAATAGTTTAGATTTAGTACGCATTGATGTCAAGAGGCCAGCTGTCACCCAGGGTTCAATTTTGTAATACCGCTTGTTTGGAGAAATAACTTTTAGGGGAAATGCTCTATTATATGCTACCATGTACAGTTCATAAAATTTATTGTAGGATTCATCTGGACTATTTTCTTGATATACTGGTGAGAAGTCAGTTTGGTTTAAATATCCATTAAAGGTTTCAATTGTTATTTCAGTTATCGAGCGTTTCTCAATACTCCTTGATCTGTTACATTTATGCTTCATCTCAACTATACAAAAGGTGCCAAAATGATCTGCTACATCTGTAATTATTATACCTGATTTCTTTTTACACTGTGTGTTATTGGTATACATATGGTCAATAAGGGTTGCAGACGATTTACCTATTCGGGTTGGTTTAGTTATAACAGGCATAAAAGATCGTGAGAATAAGTTGTTCAGGTATTCATTTGATTTGGAATGAGTACTACATTTTAATAGATCAATATTCATATCCCCCATATCCCCCAGCTCCTCGGTGCTGTTTGTGAGCAATACCATACTTCTTTGTTGGTGGAAGGAACAAAGTATGCTCAAGTGTATGTATCAGACATGAAGAAACCAGAGCCTCAGAGTGTAACTGACAGTTCATTCCTTGAACCCAATACTGACATAACATCAAAGAGTAAAAAACATTATCTAGCCTGGGTGTGTTCGAGATTCGCCAACCAAAGCAAAGCAGTAATTCCACCCTGGAGCGGATTGAATGCTGTTACCTACACGAAGAGCACACCAGTTGCCACCATCAGGTATTTGCCTTTCATATGTGCGTCATCTTCCACCATATTCACAACCCTTCAGTGACCAGTGAATATTGCTCACGAGCTTGGGCAATCTCACATCATTGTCACTGCAGATCTATCCATTTAACTGCAAAGCACAACAGATACCATGGAACAGACCAGAAGCATTGGATGGAAGAGTAACCATAAGACTAGGCGGAATGGCCTTCATTGCCAGCATAGGCAAGTTGTTTGGAGATGCTGCTTTACTGGAACTTTTGATAATGACAGATGTCTATGCTAACGCAACTGTTAGGTAAACAGCTAAATAGAGCTGTACGAGCAATGAAGCTTGTGCACGAGGCGTTGTCTTACCTCACGCTCATGTCCGCACAATCATGGTGTTGAGAGGCAGGGCATACAGTGGATGGATAAGTCTACAGAGAAAGACTTGCAACTCACTTTCAAATCAAAGGATTACCATTCCAGCATTGATATCATAGAAGATATCAACATCAGCAAAGTGGAATCAGCACTGAATCTGTACCAAGCAGCGGGTGCATGTGAGTCTGCAACCTTTGCTTTCTGGAGCAACTTCCATGAGTTCACAGACATGATGTTCAGGTTGTTGAGAGCTGAGGTGCTCCTCGGTGCTGTTTGTGAGCAATACCATACTTCTTTGTTGGTGGAAGGAACAAAGTATGCTCAAGTGTATGTATCAGACATGAAATAGCTGGAAGTTGACAACCCTGAAATGTAAAATCATTTGAAGAATGGTGGCTTCAACTAACTGACAAAAACACACCAAGCATTGGAACAGACGGTGAACAGGGGAGCAAAGTGCCAAGGAGGCGTTGTTGGTTTCACGTTGCGTAAAGATGCGCTGCATCGATGGTTCCTAACAAGATCAATCACAGGTTCATACTCAGAGGCCCTCGAATCTGTATGCGCATCATGAAGAACAGCATCACACCAAGATCTGGGAAAATCAAGAGTCGAAAAAGATTGTTCTGATGTGGAGAAAATCGTTGAAGCTCTGACAAACCAATACCAGAAACCATTCGACTTAGAATCGACTCCTAAGAGCATGGTCAATATTGTGACTCAGGGGCAGATTGCTTCAACTGAAGTGGAGAAAAGCCTGACAACATTGAAAGAAACTGGAAAGTTAAAGATGATGAAGTTCGCCAAAAAATGTTACTTGATGAGAGCAAATCGGACAGCTTTTGGGATTCACAATATCGTACTAAAACAAAAACAATTGCAGACATGTGCGAATCCTTGCCAGCCGACAAGGGAAAGAAATTGATGTGCAGTTCAGAAGCATTGTTCCGGCGTTGTCAGTATCATGTAAACGAGACATAGATATGAAACTAGTTTTGGAATACGAGCTGACAGTGGTACCGGCTTTGTTCATTGACGATGGTTCACTGCGCAAAGGGAACAAATCAGAACTCGCAACAAATTTGAGTCAGTGTGTGAAGAGGTCCACACCCTACCACAGCATTCAGACAATACTGCTTACATCATTGACGGAATGGCTATGATCTAGTTATTGAACGATTCTCTGTTCATCACGTTTAATGTTTTGGCAGCAGTCGTCTTGAAGGAAGTTCTTGGCATTTGGAGAATACAAAATTGAGGATAAATGCCCTGACGATCGTGTTTGACAGATTCGATCACAAAGACTCAATAAAGAGCACAGAGCGACAACGTCGAGGTGGGTCAGCAGTCTCACAAAGCCATGTGATAACAGGTCCAAGAAATGTGCCTAACTCGCCTTTTCTTCAAGAGTTCTGCGCACAAAGCTGCACTAGCTAAGTGTATGAGTGAATACATTGTTTCACATACTCCTTCTCGACTCGATGCAGACAAACGCATCGTGCTTGCTGGTGGGTTTGCTGATGGCAGAAAAGTTCAGTCTCTGAGAAACAGTGGTGTGGTTGCACTGCCACATCTCTTCTCATCTCAGTAGGAAGCCGAAGCTGGTACTTCATGTCATCAACTTGTCAAACAATCATTCACTGGTCATTGTAGAGTGTGATGATACTGACGTGCTGATCATTTACTGTAATATTACAGTAAAGGTTCTCTGGCGTCAGAAGTCTACATGCTTGCAGGTCATTCAGGCAAAATGATAAACCACAGGAGATATATACCAGTTCATACAATAGCAAACAACCTGGGAGATAAGGTGTGCCAGTGTCTGCCATCCGCCTATGCAATCACGGGCTGTGATACCACCAGTGCTATCGTCAAGATAGGCAAACGGCCAGCATTCAATGTTCTACGAGATCACATTGATTTGGTGCATGACCTCTCAAAGTTGGGGGTCTATTTTCATCGTTGTCATCCACACTTGGTTGTGCGAAAACATTCGTCTTGCTCCTGTATGGAAATAAATGGCAGTCATGCAGTACTCTTGACAATCTCTGGTATACATTATCTTCCACCAATGACAAAACGAGATAATCACTTCCACCGGTGAACTGAAGAAGCTTTCAAACATCACAAACTCCAGACCGCTGTCTGGTGCGATAGCCACATTGCCAATTAATCCTATTGTAGGAAGCCCCATTGGACAAGGATGGCAATAAAGAGACAGAGGAGTGTTAGAGCCCGCAATGTATGAGAAAGAATGTGCACCAGTTCAAATGAGGGCTATTACTCGCCTGAACTGTAATGAAAAGCTGTGCAACGGACCAACGAAATGCCCTTGTGTCTTGGCAGGTCTGGCATGCATAGAAATATGTGCATGTATGGACACAATGGACTGCTCGAAGTGTGTGTCACCCAGTGACACTGATAACTGAATCATGTTACATTCATTTGACACTGGTAACAGCACAGACTAACGTCAGCCTTTATTCGAGGTCAATAGAAATGTTGCATGACCTATCATACGGCTTCCTCACACCAAGATGTCCAGACATTGGTGAATTATGAGCTACGTTAAGCACTGGTAACTGAAACTGAGGTGGCAGTACAATTTGGTTAAGAACTCGCTACTCGTCACTGATCACAGCATCACGAGTTCTCCACTTTCTCATCAGTACACCTGATTGCGAGAAATATCCGACAGGGGCATGAACAATCTCCTTAGGAGTGAATGCTTTCTCACGGAACACTGAGAGTTCTAAATCTTGTGCCTGACAGTGTATTAGACGTTGCTTGGAAACGACCTCTATGAAGCATCCTATCTTTGATGCCCTGAGCCAGAAGAATCAGTGGTAGGTTTTTGTTGGTTAAACTCTCACTTTCACAAGAAACGTATCAGACAGATCTATCAGATTGTCCACTTTATCCACCAAAGAACCACTTGCCTCTTTGCCATAGTACGCGTGACAGTACATGACGGAATATTCCTGGGAACTGGAATTCTAACTGCTCAGTAGCCTCAGACACATCGGGCGCAGATGTCATACAAGGAGATGGTGCAACTTTGTCTTTGGCAATATAATTGTCAAAAATCATTGTCACTCCATCCACTGGAAGCCGAGGTCTCATCACCACCAAGACAATGTCAGACACAAGATCTTATTGCAGTCTAACCGTGTGGATAGGTACATCTATAGTTCCGAGTTCTACACCCTGGATCTTTATACCACACCCTGACGAATTTTCATCTGACTGAAGCAACACTCCGTCTAACAGTAAAGATTGGGCAGTGCCAGTGTCTCGAAGGTTCCGTACTGGTGACGGTACAGCTCCAGATGGTGAAGAAACTCTAGCACCTGACACAGAAGGCATAAACTCATCTGCTACTGTCAAATTTCGATTGGACTGGTATGGTTGACGTGATGTCATAACCCAGGAGAGTTTCACTCCTTGCGGACACCAGAGCATTAGCTACTTTTTCTCATTTCATCTTCAAGTTGGAGCATTCTTTAGCCATTGTGTACGTTTCTTGCAATAGAAACATGTGATTGCAAAGGTACTGCTAGCATCAACATTTTCCGCTTTTCTCAGTGTTATTCGATCAATCAACTGGCTTACTAGTGACAAGAACCATAAATGTTACTAATGACATGACTAGTAACATTTCTTCTGACCTTTGTGTCTCTTAGTGAATTCTTCAGCCAAAACAACTGCTGTCTGTACATCAGCCACTTTCTGTTCATTAAGATAAATGCAGATGTCGGTACGTACACAGCACTTGAATTCCTCCAACAAGACTACTTGACAAGTCTTTTCCTACTTTCACTTTCTGAGACATGCTCCAATAATAAAATAGAACTTGCTTCTCTCTTGCAAACTCCACAAAGGTTTCTGATTCCTGCTTCTTACACCGACGGAACTTCTGACGATATGCCTCAGGGACGAGTTCATAATCATGAAGGAGAGCCTGTTTAACCACGTCATAATCTTAGCTGTTCCGCGGATGTAGAAGAATACACAACCCTAGCTGTACCTGAAAGTGCACTCTGGAGTAATAATGTCCATGAAGTTTGAGGCCATTTAAGGATTGACTGCGGGTAACAGACCAAACACTGTGGTGAGCTGCTCTCCCATTCATTTGGGAGAGCGGCTCACGGTAATGTAAACATAAACGTAACAAAATCAGCAAGACTACCCAACCCTTCTTCTTGAAACTGCATTAACAGAGATATCTATAGCCATGGATGATGAACCGAGACATGGCTCTATAAAATGGATGTTTGCAACTTCATGATTTTGTTACCTTTATATTTACATTATAAGTGAATGGAGAACTGGCGCGTTCCAGATTCGGGATTTTACCTGCAATTCGTCCTTAAAACTCCTGGCAACTTCTCAAAGTGTAAAAATAATTTGTCCACATCTTATTCACTGAATGTAGTGACATATCGAGTGAACTTTGTGACATCAAACCTACCCATGGTTTAGGACGAGATTGCATCTCTATCGCACAAACCTCTAACTCTTAAACGAAGCTCTCCTCTCTTCACGCGTTTTAACTGTAATTGGAAATCATACTCCATCTGAGGCAACTGTACAATGTCGGATGCTGATAAGTTATGTGATGGAGATCCACGGTTAGACAAAGAAATCATCTTCTTACCGACTAAACACTCTATCACTGTCTTCTTAACCTCTCCTTTCCTCTCACCGGAGTGCAACTGGATGTCGTATTGTTGAGCTATCTCCAACAAATTTGATTTTCTACAAGAGCCCAGCTCCTAAAATGACGGGTTTGCAACAAAACTATCCAGATTGAAAGACATGATTAGAAAGATATGTAAAACAATGGAGAAGCAAAAGACGATTCACCAAAACGCACCAAAATCCGAATGTTACGCAGTGCACTAGCTCGCACCAGACCGATGTTAGATGTTTCAGTCACATCTAACATCTTTCTTGGAATTTAAATTGCACAATTCAACAATTGTGGAAGGCTGAATCCATTTTGCACTAAATTCGCACTAATTTCCCACCACATACTGCTGGTGAACGTGAAATCTGTCCCCGAGGATACCATCAACTCTGTAGCCTTTTGGATTGTGATTAGGTACTTGTCATACACATGTTTTATGGGGTTCCTTTCGGAGATCTATATTGTTTTATATGTTGTACGGGGCTGTATACTAATTCCATCAGATGTACGGTAGAAACAACTACATTTTACAAACCGTCTGCCCCTGATGACGCCAGTGTGTTTTAGATGAAATATATGGTCGGGCTTTGTTTCTAGTCCAAAATGTTGTGTCTTAAGTTTGCTCTTGGCATAATAAAAAATATGGTGATGATGGTATTAGGTTGATACTTACATTCATACCACTGAGTTGGTGTCACTGCTGGTGGACATTAATACTGTCCCCGAGGATACCATCAACTCAGTAGCCTTTTGGCTTGTGATTAGGTACATGTACTTGAATGTACTTGTCATACACCTATTTTATGGGATTTTTTTCGGAGGTCTAAATTGTTTTAATATGTTGTTGGGCAGTTGTGTACTAATTCCATCAGGTGTACAGCACCTGATGACGCCAGTGTGTCTTATGGTCGGGCTTTGTTTCTAGTCCAAAATGTTGTATATTAGGTTTGCTATTGGCATCATAAAAATTTAGTAATGATGGTAATAGGTTGATGCTTACATTCATACCACTGGGCCGGTGTCACTGCTGGTGGGCGTGAAATTTGTCCAAGAGAATCAACTCAGTGGCCTTTTGGCTTGTGATGAGGTACTTATGTACTTGTCATGCACCTGTTTCATGCGGTTCGTTTCGGAGGTCTAAATTCTTTTAATATGTTGTTGGGCAGTTGTTTACTAATTCCATCAGTGGTACAGTAGAAACAACCACGTTTTGCACACTCTCTGCGCCGATGACGCCAGTGTGTCTTTATATAAAATACATATATTTGGTCGGGCTTTGTCTCTATCCCAAAATGTTGTATCTTAAGGTTTGCCATTGGCCTCATTAAAATTTGATGGTAATAGGTTGCTACTTACATTCACACCACTGAGGTGGTGTCACTTTTGGTGGTTAATACTGTCCCCGAGGAAACCATAAACCCAGTAGCCTTTTGGCTTGTGATTAGGTACTTATGTACTTGCCATACACCTATTTCACGGGGTTAGTTTCGGATGTCAAAATTGTTTTATGTTTTTGGGTAGTTGTATACTAATTCCATCATGTGTACAGTAGAAACAACTACATTTAACACACTGTCTGCCCCTGATGACGCCAGTGTGTCTTCAGATAAGATATTTGGTAGGGCTTTGTTTCTATTCCAAAATGTTGTATCTTAGGTTGTTATTGGCATCATCAAAATATAGTAATGACGGTAATAGGTTGATACTTACTTTCAATAAAAGTTCATATCTTTATGTATATGGTAACCATGGGTATAACAACATAAACGGCAAACCAAATCAGCAACAACACTGGAAATAACAAACTGATATCAATATGACACCGTTTACCCAAATTTTTTCAAAAATTAGTGTGGCTGCCTTGAGGCTGGATACACGCCCAATCCGGGCTGGCATGGATCGCACCAAGAGTCAAAAACATTCATTTGGTTATTCGTGTGATTCAATGGAACTCAGAAAGAGCAGATTGTTTGCATGAAATTCTTAAGCTGTGTCACAATGTTGTGCATGATTGTAAGCCCTGTGTGGTTGGATGCATTATGTAAGGTGTGGATATTGTCTGTTGTAATTTCTATATGTGCTTCGGTTACTCTAATGAATGAAATACATACAAAATAATCAAAGATAAAATTCAAATAATGGATCAATCCGAAACTGTAGCTAATATTTGTTTTGTATACATGCATTCAAGTGTCTAACTTATTAGCGCATTTCGGCACGAAACGTCCTATGCTTTTGTCAATTTTTTAAAACTTTTTGTACGCGGGTGAAAATCAGAGGCTCCTTGGGGACGAAATATACCATCTAGGGTTCCATCAGGAAGAAATGAAAGTGTAACGGTTTTTAACCCAAAAGTTTCCCCTAGGTAATTCTATCAGTGTTTTGTGATATGATGGTTAAATAACCGTTTATTAAAATGTATATGTGTTTAAAGGTTCATTCGGTTCCGTATTGGTAATATTTAGAAGGTTTTCCGTCTCGGAACTTGGTATATTTGTGATGTTGGTAAAGCCGGAGACGGAGCCGGAACCGGAGACGGAACCGGAGACGGAGTCGGAACAATGGAGTACAAAAACGTAATGACGTTATTTCCGGAAGGTCATGTGATCAGCCTCGTTTTCGATTTAAAAGGTGACGTGTCAGCCACTGATTGGTTCTAGAGTGTTTTTAGAAATTACGGAAAAATCAGTGTTTTGGCGGACTATGACGTCACAATAGGTTGGTCACGTGACGTGGGTCTCAGGTCTATAAAAGCCCCCGCTTCACAGCGGACGGCGGAGTTGGTGTCCTGACGTCGACCTGTGCAGACCCCTTCTCCCATAGCAGAGTACTCCCTTGCTCCGGCTTGTGTCATACCAGATGATAGCAGTTAAGTCTTCTGACTGTGCACTTGGAAAATAAACATGAAAACTTCAACCGAGTTGTTTTTCCGTGTTGGTTAGAGAACTGGAATTTATGATAAAGTTAGTTCACCGGAAAAGAAAGTAATACGGAGAAAAGGGAGATAAGTCCACAGTCGGTTAAGACCAAGTTGTAACGACGTCTTAGGGTGATCCAAGAACCCAGATCACCAAGGAAGGAGACGGAGACGGAGGTGGAATTCAACGGAGCAACTACGGAGGCGGTACCGGACGGAGCAGTTGCAGAGACGGGAACGACGAAGCAGTTGCAGAGGCGGTACCGGACGACGGAGTAGCAGAGGCAGTACCTGACGGAGCGGTTGCGGTAACCGGAAGTGAGAACACTTCCGAGATTCTCCATTTCAGGTGCAGTCGCAGGTTGCGGTGAGGCGGAGCCAACTGGAGCAGTTTGCAGTGAGGCGGAACCTGGCAGAGCGGTTGCAGTATTCGGAAACGGCAACGTTCCCGGATTCTCTATTCCAGGTGCAGTCGCAGTTGCAGAGACGGAAAACGACGGAGCTGTTGCAGTAAAGCGGTATCCCGACGGAGCAGTTGCAGTATCCGGAGACGGAAACGCCTCCGGATTCTTACTTTACAGGTGCAGTTGCAGATTAGCAGTCGGACAACGGTTAAGAGGTCCATTCCAAACCACGCTACCAACCTTCAGAGCCGGAGTGCAACCGTACAGCAGTAGCAGTTTCCCGGAGTTTTACCGTTTCAGCTCCGGTTAAACAACAACTCACCCACCTCCCAAGAAAACCGGTTTATCAAGACGTCACAGAAGGGTGAAGAACCCGTTACAAATGCTTATGGACGATACCAATCATAGTTTTCAGGCAATGGCTGCAAACCGTTGCACCATCAAGGAAGAGGGTATCTTAGAACTTGATGGAAAAGTTTTCTGTTCAGTAACGTGTATATATAACTATATACATATATAAATTATATACCTATGTAAATAATGAAAAATTCATCATCATATTGAAATTGGATTTCTTGTATTGTCAATAAATGCTGTCATTTTTTTTTCAATAGTGCTTACTTTTTATGCCTCAGAGCCTTATAACACAGCCTTAGACAAACGTACAGTTCGGCTGTGAACTGTGATAATATTTGATTAAATATTACGAAACGTATCGTTGGATGCCTATTGTGAGTCATCATAACGCACTGATAATGGGCATACAACGGGTCCGTTGGCATGAGAACCGGCCTACCAAGAAAACAACTAGAAGCACCACCCCCCCCCCCTCCCGCACACACACAAACTGGTGGCAGAGGTAGTCATAGCCTAGAGGTACGGTGGCTCTTAAACGACATGATTATTCTCCGATTTTGGCAGCAGCTTTGCGAAAATAAATAACTAAATTCACACACAGGACAAATATTTCTTTTAAAACATTCAAGTCGTTAACACGAATATTTGTGCTGCGACAGAAATCAATTGAGTCATTAAACAAATATTTGTGTTGTGACAGAAATCATTTTAATCAAGACACAAATATTTAAGCTTCGACTGAAATATTTGTGTTGCGACAGAAATATGCATGTTACTACAGAAATAATTCTGTTGCAGCACAAGTATTTGTGTCATAACTTAACTATTTGTGTCACGATATAACTATGTGTGCTGCGTGACAATTTAATAATTCATTTCCGTAATGCCACTGCCAAATAACAGTAATCATGAATAATCATGTCATTTATAAACCAACGTAAGAGGGACGTTTCTATTTAACATTAGATTGAGTCAGACCAGAAACCCATAAGAGAGAGAAACATGCAACTATTTTCCACTGAAATGGGCTGTTTTCAAACCCAGCTAACTCTGGCCCAAAACATCACATCAAAACATTTCTTATGTGTACTTGAAGCTAAAAGCTATCTCTAGAATGCTAGCTATTCAAAATAGTTCAATATAATCTTGTTCTTGTCATAATAGGCCTCCAATGAAGCAGCCCTCAACACAATTTCAGCTCTCTTTCCAGTCATGTCGGACATGTGTGTGTATGGGTATGAGGTCCTGAAGAGCCCCGATCAATACTCATGAATAATAATGACATCCAGAAAGCAGTCTCATTGGTTGAAGTATATTTCCCATAAGTCTGCGCAGTATTTTTGTATGTTAATTTTGTTTTCACTTGGGAAGACATTGTAAAGCCATTAAACCGAAGATTTATGACAGCCCCCTCCACCCCACTAGTCAGTGGTTTCACATGACTTAGAACTACCAGAACAGCCACACTGTATGAAGTTTAGCTGTGCATGTTTATAGAATGAAGTTGAACAGGCTATACACAGGGCCTGTTCTGAAGAAGGAGATTGACTGAGTCTGGAAGAACTATAAAAGTTACCGATTGATGGAAGTGCGTAGATGTATGATATATGGACAAATACCAGTCCGTACCCCAAACATCCATAGGGTAGAATTCTTTCTGATTAAAAAGCAGTATATGTACATGGCTTGTGGAAGTGAAAATATGCAGCTCTCATATGTATTTGAATATTTTTTTACATGGATATCAAATTTGCCTGGTAAACGAGGCTATTAGTATTCGGCGGCCGCGGGCACGGGCGCGGCCGCGGCCGCGGGTATGGCAGGGATGGCGGGCACGGGCACGGGCACGGTAAAACGCGGCAGCGAGCGGCCGTGTTCTTTTCCCCAATCATAGTCAATGCGAATCACATACAAATATATGGCTCGTTACCCGGCTCGCACGAGAAGTTGCTATTTTTAGCATCGGGATGCACGGTAGCAAAACAAAGCCGACTGGCTCCCACAGTTTTTTTACTAGATTCATTTTCAAGGAATCTCCAAGATAATACCATGGATACATTTTTTTTCTATAAATGTATACTATTATTGTACCTATAGTATATCATTAGATATAGGTTACAATTCACGGCATGAAAACTACTGAAATTTGCAGTAAGGTGCAGGATCTTACAATAGCATACAGTAGCAAAAATCAGATGCTACTGCTATTGCTACTGCTATACTTGTATACCGACTGGGACGCTACTGCTATTGCTACTGCTACTCCTCCAATGTCTGGTCTGGGAAGCGCACGCTACTGCTATTGCTACTGCTACACCTGAGCTTGATCTGTGACCGGGACGCTACTGCTACTGCTATTGCTACTGCTACTCTCCGGCTTGATCTGAGACCGGGACGCTACTGCTATTGCTACTGCTACTCTCCGGCTTGATCTGAGACCGGGACGCTACTGCTATTGCTACTGCTACTCCCCAGCTTGATCTGAAACAGGGACGCTACTGCTACTGCTACTCCTCCAATGTCTACTGCTACACCTGAACTTGATCTGAGACCGGGACGCTACTGCTATTGCTACTCTCCGGCTTGATCTGAGACCGGGACGCTACTGCTATTGCTACTGCTACTCCCCAGCTTGATCTGAAACAGGGACGCTACTGCTACTGCTATTGCTACTCCTCCAATGTCTGGTTAGCGAAGCGCACGCTACTGCTATTGCTACTGCTACTCCCCAGCTTGATCTGATCCGGGACGCTACTGCTATTGCTACTGCTACTCCCCAGCTTGATCTGAAACCGGGACGCTACTGCTATTGCTACTGCCACTCCCCAGCTTGATCTGAGACCGGGACGCTACTGCTACTGCTATTGCTACTGTTACTCCCCAGCTTGATCTGAAACCGGCATGCTACTGCTATTGCTACTGCTACTCCCAAGCTTAATCTGAGACCGGGACGCTACTGCTATTGCTACTGCTACTCCCCAGCTTGATCTGGGAACCGGACGCTACTGCTATTGCTACTCCTGAGCTTGATCTGAGACCGGGATGCTACTGTTACTGCTATTACTACTGCCACTCCCCGGCTTGATCTGAGACCGGGACAGCCTTGCTATGAACATTTCCAGTTCTATATTAAAAAATTAGCCCAAGGGCTAAGATAGGTTACCGGACAATTTTGGTTTCAAGCATTGTAGGTGACATATGATTTTGATATTTACCAGTCAAGGTCATCTTTGTGAATCTCAATGTCACCATCAGGTATGCTGCATACGACTTCGTATGTTCATAATACAGAAGGCCGGAATTGAGCTCCGTTTCGCTCTACGACTCACCGCTTCCGAGATACGGCCAAACAGGAAGTGCCGAGTCGGCAAAAAAAAAAGTTTTATCAACAAGTATTTCGTGTGTAGAGGCCAATTTCAGATTTTGAGATTCGCCCTTCAAGGTCTTTAGGTCAAGTTCAAGGTCACCAAAAAATGTGCCATTTATACATGACTCTTTTACAGGCTTATACACAATCCTAACCTGTATGTGCAAAAGTTTATGCTTCAGAGGCCACTTTCAAGATTTCAAGTCAGACATTTAGCACTCAAGGTCATCCAAGGTCAAAATCAAGGTCATCATCAGTTGTTTCATATATGACTTCCTATATGTTCATAATGCAAACTGAAGCTCTATCTACATACATTTCATCTGTAGAAGCAAATTTGGGCATTTTTTCACCCAAAAATGGCTGTTTTGACCTTTCAAGGTCATCAAAGGTCAAATTCAAGGTCACCTCTCAACTCGCTATATATGACTTCCTATTTGAAAGTGCCAATATCTAAGCTCTATCTTCAAGCGTACTATGAGTACAGTCCTGGCAGCTCCCATTATGAAGGAAAAAAGTGCCCAAAATTTTCTAAGTCCAAAATTTTTTTCAAAGGGTGAAATTTTTTTTTTTGTCTAGAAATGACCCAAAATGAATAGTAACGCGATTTGGGGCAAACAAAATTTTTTTCGCCGACCCGTCAAAAATTCAAAATGGCCGCCACACGGAGACTGGCGATTCAAGGGCAACAAAACTTATAAACATCATAAAGGTACATAAGGGGAATATTTTGAAACAATAATCTCAAAACTGATCAGACAGTTTTCGAGAAAAGACAGGCCAGGTGCAAAATTGAGCATTTCTCGACCCAAAAATGGCTGTTTTGACCTTTCAAGGTCATCCAAGGTCAAATTCAAGGTCACCACACAAGTCGCCATATATGACTTTCCATTTGAAAGTGCCAATATCTAAGCTCTATCTTCAAGCGTTCTATGAGTACAGTCCCTGCAGCTCTCATTATGAAGGAAAAAAGTGCCGAAAATTTTCCAAGTCCAAAATTTTTTTCAAAGGGTGAAAAAATTTTTTTTGTCTAGAAATGACCCAAAATGGATAGTAACGCGATTTGGGACAAATAAAATTTTTTTCGCCGACCCGTCAAAAATTCAAAATGGCCGCCACACGGAGACCGGCGATTCAAGGGCAACAAAACTTATACACATCATAAAGGTACATAAGGGGAATCTTTTGAAACAAAAATCTCAAAACTGATCAGACAGTTTTTGAGAAAATGGCCGCCAAAGTCCAAAATTGGCCATTTTTCGTCAAAAATGGCCGCCATTTTGAGAAAAATGCGAAAATCAAAAAACTAAAAAATAACCCCCTCTTGAAATATTTTTAGGCAACTTTGTGCAAAATTTCAGGAAAATCCGCCTGTAAACTTTAAAGATAAAAATGTGGACGGACGACGGACGGACGACGGACGCAACGTGACAGCAATAGGTTATCGGACCATAGGTCCGGTAACCTAACAACATACATGTTAAGATATTGTCATGTCTTTCTGCGAAAAGGGCCAACATGGAAAATGATATGGGATAAACCAATTAGTTTATAAGATAATTCTAGTACTATACTGAGGGTACTGCGTACCAGTAACATTGAGGTGGGCCGACAGGGAAAATGATATGGAATGAACCAATTAGTTTACAAGATAATTCTAGTACTATACTGAGGGTACTGCGTACCAGTAACATCGAGGTGGGCCGACAGGGAAAATGATATGGAATGAACCAATTAGTTTACAGGATAATTCTAGTACTATACTGAGGGTAATGCGGACGAGTAACATCCAGGTGGGCCGACAGGGAAAATGATATGAACCAATTAGTTTACAAGATAATTCTAGTACTATACTGAGGGTACTGCGTACCAGTAACATCGAGGTGGGCCGACAGGGAAAATGATATGAAATGAACCAATTAGTTTACAGGATCATTCTAGTACTATACTGAGGGTACTTCGTACCAGTAACATCGAGGTGGGCCGACAGGGAAAATGATATGGAATGAACCAATTAGTTTACAAGATAATTCTAGTACTATACTGAGGGTAATGCATACGAGTAACGTCGAGCTGGGCCGACAGGGAAGATGATATGGAATGAACCAATTAGTTAACAAGATAATTCCAGTACTATACTGAATGAAGGTAATGCGGACGAGTAACATCGAGGTGGGCCGACAGGGAAAATGATATGAAATGAACCAATTAGTTTACAAGATAATTCTAGTACTATACTGAGCGTAATGCGGACGAGTAACATCGAGGTAGGCTGACATGGAAAATGATATGGAATGAACCAATTAGTTTACAAGATAATTCTAGTACTATACTGAGGGTAATGTGGACGAGTAACATCGAGGTGGGCCGACATGGAAAATGATATGGAATGAACCAATTAGTTTACAATATAATTCTAGTATTATACTGAGGGTAATGCGGACGAGTAACATCCAGGTGGGCCGACAGGGAAAATGATATGAACCAGTTAGTTTACAAGATAATTCTAGTACTATACTGAGCGTAATGCGGACGAGTAACATCGAGGTGGGCCGACAGGGAAAATGATATGGAATGAACCAATAAGTTTACAAGATAATTCTAGTACTATACTGAGGGTAATGCGTACCAGTAACATTGAGGTGGGCCGACTGGGAAAATGATATGGAATGAACCAATTAGTTTACAAGATAATTCTAGTACTATACTGAGGGTACTGCGTACCAGTAACATCGAGGTGGGCCGACAGGGAAAATGATATAAAATGAACCAATAAGTTTACAAGATAATTCTAGTACTATACTGAGGGTAATGCGGACGAGTAACATCCAGGTGGACCGACAGGGAAAATGATATGGAATGAACCAATTAGTTTACAAGATAATTCCAGTACTATACTGAGGGTATTGCGTACCAGTAACATCGAGGTGGGCCGACAGGGAAAATGATATGGAATGAACCAATTAGTTTACAAGATAATTCTAGTACTATACTGAGGGTAATGCATACGAGTAACGTCGAGCTGAGCCGACAGGGAAGATGATGTAGAATGAACCAATTAGTTAACAAGATAATTCCAGTACTATACTGAATGAAGGTATTGCGGATGAGTAACATCGAGGTGGGCCGACAGGGAAAATGATATGGAATGAACCAATTAGTTTACAAGATAATGCTAGTACTATACTGAGCGTAATGCGGACGAGTAACATCGAGATGGGCCGACAGGGAAAATGATATGGAATGAACCAATTAGTTTACGACATAATTCTAGTACTATACTGAGGGTACTGCGTACCAGTAACATCGAGGTGGGCCAACAGGGAAAATGATAGGAATGAACCAATTGGTTTACAAGATAATTCCAGTACTATACTGATGGTAATGCGGATGAGTAACATGGAGGTGGGCCGACAGGGAAAATCATATGAACCAATTAGTTTACAACATAATTCTAGTACTATACTGAGGGCATTGCGGACGAGTAACATGGAGGTAGGCTGACATGGAAAATGATACGGAATGAACCAATTAGTTTACAATATAATTCAACTACTATACTGAGGGTAGTGCGGATTAGTAACGTCGAGGTGGGCTGACAAGGAAAATGATATGGAATGAACCAATTAGTTTACAATATAATTCTAGTACTATACTGAGGGTAATCAGACGAGTAACATCCAGGTGGGCCGACAGGGAAAATGATATGAACCAATTAGTTTACAAGATAATTCTAGTACTATACTTAGGGTACTGCGTACCAGTAACATTGAGGTGGGCCGACAGGGAAAATGATATGGAATGAACCAATTAGTTTACAAGATAATTCTAGTACTATACTGAGGGTACTGCGTACCAGTAACATCGAGGTGGGCCGACAGGGAAAATGATATGGAATGAACCAATTAGTTTACAGGATAATTCTAGTACTATACTGAGGGTAATGCGGACAAGTAACATCCAGGTGGGCCGACAGGTAAAATGATATGGAATGAACCGATTAGTTTACAAGATAATTCTAGTACTACACTGAGGGTAATGCGGACAAGTAACATCCAGGTGGACCGACATGGAAAATGATATGGAATGAACCAATTAGTTTACAAGATGATTCTAGTACTATACTGAGGGTACTGCGTACCAGTAACATCGAGGGGGGCCGACAGGGAAAATGATATGGAATGAACCAATTACTTTACAAGATAATTCTAGTACTATACTGAGGGTACTGCGTACCAGTAACATCGAGGTGGGCCGACAAGGAAAATGATATGAACCAATTAGTTTACAACATAATTCTAGTACTATACTGAGGGCATTGCGGACAAGTAACATCCAGGTGGGCCGACATGGAAAATGATATGGAATGAACCAATTAGTTTACAAGATAATTCTAGTACTATACTGAGGGTACTGCGTACCAGTAACATCGAGGTGGGCCGACAGGGAAAATGATATGGAATGAACCAATAAGTTTACAAGATAATTCTAGTACTATACTGAGGGTAATGCGTACCAGTAACATTGAGGTGGGCCGACTGGGAAAATGATATGGAATGAACCAATTGGTTTACAAGATAATTCCAGTACTATACTGATGGTAATGCGGATGAGTAACATGGAGGTGGGCCGACAGGGAAAATCATATGAACCAATTAGTTTACAACATAATTCTAGTACTATACTGAGGGCATTGCGGACGAGTAACATGGAGGTAGGCTGACATGGAAAATGATACGGAATGAACCAATTAGTTTACAATATAATTCAACTACTATACTGAGGGTAATGCGGATTAGTAACGTCGAGGTGGGCTGACAAGGAAAATGATATGGAATGAACCAATTAGTTTACAATATAATTCTAGTACTATACTGAGGGTAATCAGACGAGTAACATCCAGGTGGGCCGACAGGGAAAATGATATGAACCAATTAGTTTACAAGATAATTCTAGTACTATACTTAGGGTACTGCGTACCAGTAACATTGAGGTGGGCCGACAGGGAAAATGATATGGAATGAACCAATTAGTTTACAAGATAATTCTAGTACTATACTGAGGGTAATGCGGACAAGTAACATCCAGGTGGGCCGACAGGTAAAATGATATGGAATGAACCGATTAGTTTACAAGATAATTCTAGTACTATACTGAGGGTAATGCGGACAAGTAACATCCAGGTGGGCCGACAGGTAAAATGATATGGAATGAACCGATTAGTTTACAAGATAATTCTAGTACTATACTGAGGGTAATGCGGACAAGTAACATCCAGGTGGACCGACATGGAAAATGATATGGAATGAACCAATTAGTTTACAAGATGATTCTAGTACTATACTGAGGGTACTGCGTACCAGTAACATCGAGGGGGGCCGACAGGGAAAATGATATGGAATGAACCAATTACTTTACAAGATAATTCTAGTACTATACTGAGGGTACTGCGTACCAGTAACATCGAGGTGGGCCGACAAGGAAAATGATATGAACCAATTAGTTTACAACATAATTCTAGTACTATACTGAGGGCATTGCGGACAAGTAACATCCAGGTGGGCCGACATGGAAAATGATATGGAATGAACCAATTAGTTTACAAGATAATTCTAGTACTATACTGAGGGTACTGCGTACCAGTAACATCGAGGTGGGCCGACAGGGAAAATGATATGGAATGAACCAATAAGTTTACAAGATAATTCTAGTACTATACTGAGGGTAATGCGTACCAGTAACATTGAGGTGGGCCGACTGGGAAAATGATATGGAATGAACCAATTAGTTTACAAGATAATTCTAGTACTATACTGAGGGTACTGCGTAGCAGTAGCAGTAGCCTCCGAATCCCAGACCACACATTGGTGGAGTAGCAGTAGCAATAGCAGTAGCAGTAGCGTCCCGGCCACCCATCGAGCTGGGGAGTAGCAATAGCAGTAGCAGTAGCGTCCCGGCCACCCATCGAGCTGGGGAGTAGCAATAGCAGTAGCAGTAGCGTCCCGGCCATGCATCAAGCTGGGGAGTAGCAATAGCAGTAGCAGTAGCGTCCGCCTGCCAGACAAGCCCTTGGAGGAGTAGCAATAGCAGTAGCAGTAGCGTCCGTCTCCCACACCAGCCCTTGGAGGAGTAGCAATAGCAGTAGCAGTAGCGTCTGAATCCCAGACCACACATTGGAGGAGTAGCAATAGCAGTAGCAGTAGCGTCCCTGCCTTGGTTCAAGCTGGGGAGTAGCAATAGCAGTAGCAGTAGCGTCCCTGCCTTGGTTCAAGCTGGGGAGTAGCAATAGCAGTAGCAGTAGCGTCCGTCTCCCACACCAGCCTTTGGAGGAGTAGCAATAGCAGTAGCAGTAGCGTCCGTCTCCAACACCAGCCCTTGGAGGAGTAGCAATAGCAGTAGCAGTAGCGTCTGAATCCCAGACCACACATTGGAGGAGTAGCAGTAGCAATAGCAGTAGCAGTAGCGTCCCGGCCTTGGTTCAAGCTGGGGAGTAGCAATAGCAGTAGCAGTAGCGTCCGTCTCCCACACCAGCCTTTGGAGGAGTAGCAATAGCAGTAGCAGTAGCGTCCGTCTCCAACACCAGCGCTTGGAGGAGTAGCAATAGCAGTAGCAGTAGCGTCTGAATTCCAGACCACACATTTGAGGAGTAGGAGTAGCAGTAGCAATAGCAGTAGCAGTAGCGTCCCGGCCTTGGTTCAAGCTGGGGAGTAGCAATAGCAGTAGCAGTAGCGTCCCTGCCTTGGTTCAAGCTGGGGAGTAGCAATAGCAGTAGCAGTAGCGTCCGTCTCCAACACCAGCCCTTGGAGGAGTAGCAATAGCAGTAGCAGTAGCGTCTGAATCCCAGACCACACATTTGAGGAGTAGCAGTAGCAATAGCAGTAGCAGTAGCGTCCCGGCCTTGGTTCAAGCTGGGGAGTAGTAATAGCAGTAGCAGTAGCGTCCATCTCCAACACCAGCCCTTGGAGGAGTAGCAATAGCAGTAGCAGTAGCGTCCGTCTCCAACACCAGCCCTTGGAGGAGTAGCAATAGCAGTAGCAGTAGCGTCTGAATCCCAGACCACACATTTGAGTAGCAGTAGCAGTAGCAGTAGCGTCCCGGCCTTGGTTCAAGCTGGGGAGTAGCAATAGCAGTAGCAGTAGCGTCCGCCTGCCAGACAAGCCCTTGGAGGAATAGCAGTAGCAGTAGCGTCCCGGCCATGGTTCAAGCTGGGGAGTAGCAATAGCAGTAGCAGTAGCGTCCCAATCCCAGACCACACATTGGAGGAGTAGCAGTAGCAATAGCAGTAGCGTCCCGGCCTTGGTTCAAGCTGGGGAGTAGCAATAGCAGTAGCAGTAGCGTCCGCCTGCCAGACAAGCCCTTGGAGGAGTAGCAATAGCAGTAGCAGTATCATCCGAATCCCAGACCACACATTGGTGGAGTAGCAGTGGCAATAGCAGTAGCAGTAGCGTCTCGGCCTTGGTTCAAGCTGAGGAGTAGCAATAGCAGTAGCAGTAGCGTCCCGGCCACAGATCAAGCTTGGGAGTAGCAATAGCAGTAGCAGTAGCGTCCCGGCCACGGATCAAGCTGGGGAACAGCAATAGCAGTAGCAGTAGCGTCTGATTCCCAGACCACACATTGGAGGAGTAGCAGTAGCAATAGCAGTAGCAGTAGCGTCCCGGCCTTGGTTCAAGCTGGGGAGTAGCAATAGCAGTAGCAGTAGCGTCTGAATCCCAGACCACACATTGGAGGAGTAGCAGTAGCAATAGCAGTAGCAGTAGCGTCCAGGCCATGGTTCAAGCTGGGGAGTAGCAATAGCAGTAGCAGTAGCGTCCCGGCCACGGATCAAGCTGGGGAGTAGCAATAGCAGTAGCAGTAGCGTCCGTCTCCCACACCAGCCCTTGGAGGAGTAGCAATAGCAGTAGCAGTAGCGTCTGAATCCCAGACCACACATTGGAGGAGTAGCAGTAGCAATAGCAGTAGCAGTAGCGTCCGCCTGCCAGACCAGACCTTGGAGTAGCAGTAGCAATAGCAGTAGCAGTAGCGTCCGAATCCCAGACCACACATTGGAGGAGTAGCAGTAGCAATAGCAGTAGCGTCCCGGCCTTGGTTCAAGCTGGGGAGTAGCAATAGCAGTAGCAGTAGCGTCCCTGCCTTGGTTCAAGCTGGGGAGTAGCAATAGCAGTAGCAGTAGCGTCCCTGCCTTGGTTCAAGCTGGGGAGTAGCAATAGCAGTAGCAGTAGCGTCCGTCTCCCACACCAGCCTTTGGAGGAGTAGCAATAGCAGTAGCAGTAGCGTCCGTCTCCAACACCAGCCCTTGGAGGAGTAGCAATAGCAGTAGCAGTAGCGTCTGAATCCCAGACCACACATTGGAGGAGTAGCAGTAGCAATAGCAGTAGCAGTAGCGTCCCGGCCTTGGTTCAAGCTGGGGAGTAGCAATAGCAGTAGCAGTAGCGTCCGTCTCCCACACCAGCCTTTGGAGGAGTAGCAATAGCAGTAGCAGTAGCGTCTGAATCCCAGACCACACATTGGAGGAGTAGCAGTAGCAATAGCAGTAGCAGTAGCGTCCCGGCCTTGGTTCAAGCTGGGGAGTAGTAATAGCAGTAGCAGTAGCGTCCATCTCCAACACCAGCCCTTGGAGGAGTAGCAATAGCAGTAGCAGTAGCGTCCGTCTCCAACACCAGCCCTTGGAGGAGTAGCAATAGCAGTAGCAGTAGCGTCTGAATCCCAGACCATACATTTGAGTAGCAGTAGCAATAGCAGTAGCAGTAGCGTCCCGGCCTTGGTTCAAGCTGGGGAGTAGCAATAGCAGTAGCAGTAGCGTCCGCCTGCCAGACAAGCCCTTGGAGGAGTAGCAATAGCAGTAGCAGTAGCGTCCCGGCCTTGGTTCAAGCTGGGGAGTAGCAATAGCAGTAGCAGTAGCGTCCGAATCCCAGACCACACATTGGAGGAGTAGCAGTAGCAATAGCAGTAGCGTCCCGGCCTTGGTTCAAGCTGGGGAGTAGCAATAGCAGTAGCAGTAGCGTCCGCCTGCCAGACAAGCCCTTGGAGGAGTAGCAATAGCAGTAGCAGTATCATCCGAATCCCAGACCACACATTGGTGGAGTAGCAGTAGCAATAGCAGTAGCAGTAGCGTCTCGGCCTTGGTTCAAGCTGAGGAGTAGCAATAGCAGTAGCAGTAGCGTCCCGGCCACAGATCAAGCTGGGGAGTAGCAATAGCAGTAGCAGTAGCGTCCCGGCCACGGATCAAGCTGGGGAACAGCAATAGCAGTAGCAGTAGCGTCTGATTCCCAGACCACACATTGGAGGAGTAGCAGTAGCAATAGCAGTAGCAGTAGCGTCCCGGCCTTGGTTCAAGCTGGGGAGTAGCAATAGCAGTAGCAGTAGCGTCTGAATCCCAGACCACACATTGGAGGAGTAGCAGTAGCAGTAGCAGTAGCGTCCAGGCCATGGTTCAAGCTGGGGAGTAGCAATAGCAGTAGCAGTAGCGTCCCGGCCACGGATCAAGCTGGGGAGTAGCAATAGCAGTAGCAGTAGCGTCCGTCTCCCACACCAGCCCTTGGAGGAGTAGCAATAGCAGTAGCAGTAGCGTCTGAATCCCAGACCACACATTGGAGGAGTAGCAGTAGCAATAGCAGTAGCAGTAGCGTCCGCCTGCCAGACCAGACCTTGGAGTAGCAGTAGCAATAGCAGTAGCGTCCGAATCCCAGACCACACATTGGAGGAGTAGCAGTAGCAATAGCAGTAGCGTCTCGGCCTTGGTTCAAGCTGGGGAGTAGCAATAGCAGTAGCAGTAGCGTCCCGGCCACAGATCAAGCTGGGGAGTAGCAATAGCAGTAGCAGTAGCGTACGCCTGCCAGACAAGCCCTTGGAGGAGTAGCAATAGCAGTAGCAGTAGCGTCTGAATCCCATACCACACATTGGAGGAGTAGCAGTAGCAATAGCAGTAGCAGTAGCGTCCGCCTGAAAGACCAGACCTTGGAGTAGCAGTAGCAATAGCAGTAGCAGTAGCGTACTGGCCTTGGTTCAAGCTGGGGAGTAGCAATAGCAGTAGCAGTAGCGTCCGTCTCCCACACCAGCCCTTGGAGGAGTAGCAATAGCAGTAGCAGTAGCGTCCCGTCCTTGGTTCAAGCTGGGGAGTAGCAATAGCAGTAGCAGTAGCGTCCGTCTCCCACACCAGCCCTTGGAGGAGTAGCAATAGCAGTAGCAGTAGCGTCTGAATCCCAGACCACACATTGGAGAAGTAGCAGTAGCAATAGCAGTAGCAGTAGCGTCCGAATCCCAGACCACACATTGGAGGAGTAGCAGTAGCAATAGCAGTAGCAGTAGCGTCCCGGCCTTGGTTCAAGCTGGGGAGTAGCAATAGCAGTAGCAGTAGCAGTAGCGTCCCGGCCTCGGATGAAACTGGGGAGTAGCAATAGCAGTAGCAGTAGCAGTAGCGTCCGCTTCCACGACCATGCGGAGGAATAGCAGGAGCAATAGCAGTAGCATTCGGCTCACGCACCAGGGCCGTGAACAGTAGCAATAGCAGTAGCATGGGAATAGCACGTAATAGCAAATTTATCGTTCAGAATATACATTGGCCGACATAGCAGAATAGCATGCCTCCGGGCAAAAATGTACAATCCTGCACCTTCCTCGAAATTTGATGATTTAAGATCTACTAAATTTTGTTAAGATCATTCACCGCATTTTATTTGTAATGTTTCGCACAACTAGGACCGTAAATATACTAGTGAATGACTTCAAAGTTTACCCTAATCAGTAGACGTCGAAGTTTTCCCTATTTGAATTTGCGAAACACACACATTCTGTTTTCTAATCTATTTCCACTTCTGTCATTTTTATTGGTCATTAAATCAGATCCGACAGCGAAACATTCACAGATCGGCATCGAAGCCAATTTTCAGCAACATTGCAATTAATTCCTGTGTATCTGAGACACATATATCTATCTATGCACGGTCTCCAATGCGTTCATGCTACCTCAATACTCATGTAGGCTATAAATTAACACAGTTATGTAAAGCCATGTCTATGGAACGCACACGGAGGTATGATTGATACACGTATTCTCCCAGAGTTATCTGCTTAATTACTGTGTTGCACACTGCTGTATGCAGTAAGATCTGGATCAGTTACTAGTATACAGTATCATGAGGCTACCGCTCCCAGGGGGGTCTGGCATGTGGGTCACTAGGGCCATTTATTACCCTGGAACAGAAGACGGGCCGGGGTGGCTGTAAGTTGTTACTCGTGGGTCATAAACGACAGTGTAGTCAGGATCGTCAGGATAGCTACTCGTGATCATAAACCAGCATTCCTTATACGTAAGCCTATGGCTGAGAATATTGGTCAGGCCATAGCCTGCGTACCGCCTCCGACGGCCCTGCCTCGCGTAGGGCTTCTATAACTCTGTACGGATCGCATTCCTTTATGCTGATTCCGCACTTCACAGGGACTCAATTGCGATCGCCACTGTACACTATACGTTGAGGAAAATTTGTAAACAAAATATTCAGAAAACCGGACTGCAAAATGGATGATAGGTGAGTGTGCAAGAGTAGCCTATGTTTGACACCTGATTGAGGTATCTAACTAGACGTCAAGGCCTAAAGATGCCTTGGAGGCATTTCGGTGTTAAGACTAATTTATAATATTTATAACATGTTTACCATGGGGTCTACGACACACTGTTTCCAAGATATCGACGAAAATTAAAAACACGTCAACTCAGTAAAAAAATTTTCGAGGTCAAAGTTAATCCATAACACCCCATACACATGTTTGTCTAGGGCGGCAAGTCCGAAAATAACGTCTGAAGCACCGTTTCTGAGATATCGACAAAAACGAAAAATGTCGACTCGACAAAAAAATTTCAGGTCAAGGTCTAAGTTCATGCATAATACCCCTGACATGTTTGTCTAGGGCGACGATGTCCGTTTCGCTCTACGACGTACCGTTTCCGAGATATCGACGAAAACGGAAAATGAAAATTTTCAGATCAAGGTCAAAGATCATCCATAATACCCCTTAGACATGTTTGTCTAGTAACACGAGTCCGAAAATAACGTCCATTTCGCTCTACGACGCACCGTTTCCGAGATATCGATGAAAACGAAAAATGTATAATTTCAACTTGTAGTGTAGACGTACACCAACTAGTATAGCTCACATATGACTACTAGTAATTTCAATACACCCAGTCGTATCAGTCACTTTATAAATAGGCCTACCAGTAAACTAAAACATCAAATGCATGCAAGTACAAATGTATTGATAACTACCTCATTTATCAGTTATTATCTACATATACATATCGGAAACACATATTATAAAGTCGCTGCTTCTTGAATTTACATGCAAGGGAATACATGTATTTAGCCTCTTGCCGACCAGGTTCGGTGTATCTCATTTAACAAAGTGCTTGTTTTATACATTTCTATTGATGAAACATTTCACAGCAATCCAATTCGCAGCCAATCCACACCCTCTCTCATGATATCTGTGATTTCCCTCACCTCTGAACAGCGGAAAGGATTGTAAAATAATTTGTTCTCCGGAGACGAGCAGAACACGCCTCTGTGGGGCTTGGTTTTCAAGGGCGGTTTTTATCAGCCTACATGTACATAAACGAAGCCTGTTTATTTTGCAAGAGGGCTTACCTTACGATACAAACACTGTCTTAGAATGTCTGATTCGACACAGTCTATAGACACAGCTTGTTCGAGTTTTGACGGGGCACCGAAAAAAGGGGATTTTGGATAAAACGTTGTTTCAGCGATATTGCCGTCAGATAATACTAAGGCATATTTTGACATACATAACAGCTTTTTTTTTCGTAATGTTAGTATTTCACAAAACAGATGATTTTAACGGAAAATTGTGATAATAAAATGTGGACGACAATACGGTTGTCACCAGCCTTGACGCCATTGATAGTTTTTCATTTATTACTTTTTTTCTATCACTTCCGCTTTCCATTCCTCTTCCACTATTCCAGTGAAATGTGTTTTGCTCTGAAAATAACTTATTTCTAGACATACAGGACATAATTGCCATTGTACATCTACCTCCAGGTAGTCTCTCATCTTATTCAGTTTTCGGCAAAGTCTCTCATCTTATTCAGTTTTCGGCAAAGAAAAGATCCAGCCTGCACAAGGCATTAACTTATCGCAAAACTCCAGGTTCACACAAGGGCGTGGACCACAGGGCCGGTAACCTAGAAAATATAAAGAATCGTGAAAGTCGATCATATTATAACGGTTCTGTGGTGGTACGTGGGGGTGAGGGTGTTGCCAAGGGTGGGGGGGGGGGGGGGGGGCTTACGTTCAGAGTGGCAGCGTGGTGTGTGCATTGTTGGACGTCTGTTGCCGATTGCATGCCAGATGCTCGCTCGGACCTGCTGCTAATGTGTATGCAGTCACGCACGTATTTAACATCAACAATCTGTACACTACTCATAGAAGTAGGTCATACCCGTCATACCCGCGACCGTTGCTGCCGAGTTAGCATCCCCGTCATACCCGCGCTCGTGGCCGCGTCCGCGTCCGCCGCGGCCGCGTCCGCGTCCGCCGAATACTAATAGCCGTAAACGAGGGCATGTCCTTCCTTTTCTGGACGCGGCCCTGCATATAAAAAAAAATGATTCCGTGAATATTATTGTATACTCCGATTTTTCTAACTTGTTTACACTGTTTTTCGCTAATATTTTTGTGATGCTGAACGCTATCGTTCTATAACTTGGCATACTTCACCTGGGAGTCAAACGGCAATTTTTTTACCATATTTCAGACAGATATCGCGCAAATTGAAAGAGTTAGCAATCTACCCCAATGTTAAATTTAGCCCTATTATTTATTTTCTGGGCCCGCACACAATTTTGTGCATTTGCTCGGTTTTATAGCGGAGCAATGTTTCAAAATCAACATTTTTGTGTAGAATACACCCAAGTGTACCTTCTGGTTGAAAGTTACAAGAATATTTTCAATCCTGATGGATGTAAACAGGACCAATTCCTCGAATATGCTTAGATTCTCGAGATCTCGTTTTGGGCTAAAATTTAACATTGGGGTAGATTGCCAACTTTTTCAATTTTCGCGTTAGCTGTCTGAAATTTGGTAGAAAATTGCCGTTTGACTCCCACGTGAAGTATGCCAAGTTATAGAGCGATAGCGTTTAGCATCACAAAAATATTAGCGAAAAACAGTGTGAACGAGTTAGAAAAATCTGAGTATAGTGTTTGCACATGATCTGCAGAATTCCTCCAACCTCCTGTAATAAATCACTTGAGTATAAAGCTGAGAGTGATCTGACTACTGCCACTGCTAACACTGCTAATGACTCTGGATCTTCCCATAACCAGGTCAGGTTCAGGTCATGGGGGTGGGGGAGGTATCTAATCAGACTAACGCAAATTATATGCTCACTGGCATTTATCCACATGTACCTTGAGGCATGGCATAGATTTTATTTTCTCCCAACCTTCCAAGGCATCCGGGGGGGGGGGGGGGGGGTGCATGTGTGTGAGAATGCCTTCAATGAATTTTTCACTGCTTGTCAGAAATTATAATAGTATAAAATTCATTGTTTTTAGTCGGTCTCAGGGTCTGTATGTGAGCCCGAATTCAATGCAGACCATTAGCATGTGAACAGAAATACATAAGACCTTATGTATGGTCTTATGTACGGTTTTAAGTATTTCTGATGTGAACAAGGGTCATCAGGGAATATGTAACATATTTAGTGTCTCGCAGATTTATGTCATACTTCAATATTTTGGAAACCACAGAGTTTTGCATGTACAAGTGCATGTTATCTGTGGGAGGTACTGGTTGCAGCGATGTTCACCATCCATATTTCAGGGGGCTGCACTGTTCCACATGCTTTGTGTGATCCACATTGAGGAATGTTTTACACTGTACTGCTGTGGCAGACTTAACCCATTGTATCACCTTAGTTGCCATCGGTCTATCGGACAGCCAAGTCAAATAGAGATATCCCTCTGCATCTATGTAACACATTCAAACCTTCAACATCGATGGTCTCAATACCACCCGCTGTAATTACTCCCTTGAGTGGAGTGTGGGCCATAAAAATTTTCAGCAATGAAACCTTTCCAGTGTGGGAGGGGGGGGGGGGGCTTACTTCTTGTTTCTCCTTCCACGTGTCTGGAGCACGTGGACTGAGGCAGACCAGCACCAGGCACATGGAGTGGTGTTGATTCAATTTGCATAAGGGGAGGGCTCTGGAACTCAGCCAAGTTTCACGACCGTACGACGCATGGGGAAATAGGCTGAAAATTGGCTGACTGGGGTGCTAATTAACACCATATTGTGGCCTAGTAAGGACATAATCTGCCTTAACAAATGCTACCATCCTGTAGAGGAGATGTTCTTGTTCGAGGTGGACCAAAAATGATTCTAAATTTGTGATTCTGACATAGCATTTTACAGTTCTCAAAACAGCAGAAAACCGTGTTTTTCACTTGCATGTTTCTCTCTCTTATGGGTTTCTGGTCAGACAGAAATGCGTATGCACAACTATAAACCGTGGCCCCATAAAGCATCTAGGCCGAGCCATATTTGTTCAAACAACAAGCCTGGCATGTGAGAAGGAGTGGCGTTAGATGTGTGTCGAAATTCATTTGCATACTGGTTCAACTATTCGGGTCGTGTATCTGTGTCAGATGCAGAGACTGACTAGATTGTGAGGATATCGACGTGTTCCACGGGGAATCGAACCGTATATTCACTCGCCAATCCAAGCTAGATATACATTCGTTTTCCTTGAAAATCAGCTTTTTTAGTGCTTGAAATTCAATCAAGCTTAAATTATCACCACTGTTGGCCCCGGATACACGACCCGAATCATGGCTGAAAATCCCAATGCCTTCAATCTTCGATTGATGACTTTGAATATTGGCAAACTAAAGGGGAAACCATCAGCGGACAAGCGATACGAGTACTTGATGAAGGCCATGCGACAAGAACCATGCGATCTCTATCTCGTACAAGAATGTCCACAGGGGATTAGGAGGAAGCATGATAAAGAAAAATACCTTGGACCAGAATACAACCTGGAAGTGAGCATCCCTGATAATGGAGATGTCACCGCAGTCATATACAAACAATCTCAATTCACCCAAGCCAAAATAAGAACAGTGACTGCTGGAATGCGGTATTACGATACCACGATCAAAAAGAATGGCCGAGTCAAACACAGAGCCTGTGCGGTCATGTTTACGACCAATACAGAAAATCCACAGGATTTCCTGGTGGGCAGTTGGCACGGTCCTGAAAACACAAGTGACCGGGACAAAAGAGATATGTTCATTAAACTGTTGGACAACCTGATGTCAATCATATCATCCCGAGACGACAACCTACCAGTCATCGTCGGAGGGGACTTTAACTGGGATATCGATAACTGCCCGAAAGATCGGGCCTTACAGCCGAACAAATACGAGGCTCCAGCGAATCGTAAGGAAAAAAACCTCATCGACTACTTCCTGACCAATATCGATGCGACACTGGAAGAATGCAGGGCGATTGACATTGACACAATTAACGAGCACTATCCAGTAGTAGCCCGTGTCAGAAGTGGAACACAATCTCTCCAAGATACTCTCGAGCAAATACACGATTCCAAGCGAGAAGTTGATGCTGGCCTGTCTCGACTGTTGAATCTGATCAATAGAGAAGGAAGCCCACTTCGTTGTAATCACCTCGAGGACTTGACGGCGGCGTTGAACAACTGCAAAAATACAATCACTTCATTGGAGAATTTGGCATCAATGAGTCAGCTCCCCTTTTATTATGAACATGAGGATTAGTCAGACCAATCTCCCTCTTCTACTTCTATATGGTATGGTGTGTCATATTTTGGGTTTACTTTTTTTTGTTTACCGGTACTATTTTGTTTTTGAGATACTCTGTTACTTCTAGCGCTGTTGAAGTATACACTCGCTATTCTAGTGTAACATTAGCAGAATGTCCAACCAATGTCTAGTTACAGCCTTTACGTACTCTTTGGTATTTTTTTATTATTGTGCATGCTACTACTACTATGCATGCAATCATATACCAGTACATTGCCTATAATAGGTTCGTATATTGATTTCCTTTGGCTTTAATTTTATCTGCCTTTGCATATTACATTTATTTATTAATTATATTACTTGTTATCACTATGTTTACCTAATTAAGAGAGGTATATATATGATTTTTGCGTGATGTTGATAGCTTAATTTTTTTGTTTCATTTCTATGTTCCCTTGATATACACGTTTGTACAAAACTAGTATACTATAGTGTGAGATTATCCATTAAGTTGTGATCACCATTGTGATGAAAGCGTGTCTTTTTCTTGCAATTTATCTCCTTTGTGATACAACATGCCGTCATTTTTATATTCAACTGTTGTTATATATTCTAAATAATGGTAGCTTATTATATGTGTTTTCTAGCCGATTATAGTATTCTTATATGTTGTCCATCGTTTATTTTATATTCACGATCAGCTCCGATATTACCTGCTTCATCCTTTTTAGTTATTTAATGTTCTTTTATTTCTCCTTTCGTATGCTTGTTTACATCCACCACCATATTGTAGTGCTTGTTTACATGACATAATATCCGTGTATGTTTAGGCCTACGTTTAGTTCAGTACTGGACTGTGTTGTCACTATGAATTTTATCAAGCTTGTTTGAATACTGAAAAGATACATAGATATTTTTTGTAAGTTAAGCTATGTTATCATTCAGATTGTACAGTTCGTTAGTGTCAAAATGTACATACTATATGACATTTGACAGCATAAGAATATTGATACATATGTTTCAAACTTTCAAAACATTCGGGAAACTATATTTGGCATGTTCGATACTTCAACGAACCCTTGTATAATGTTCAGGACTACATAGAAACTTTGCGAGAATGTAAGAATTACGAGGCGCCAAGTGCAAAGTATGTGTTTTTATCACAAAATGGATTTTGGCCCTCGAAATTGAAACTAATAAAAATCAGTTTTGTAATCACACAATTGATTTTGTATCACGAAATTGAGAATTGGTACATCAACTTAGATTTTGTTGGACAAAATCGTTGGGCGTAAATAAAGTTATTTCCACGTGAAAAACATTATTTATCACATGCTATGAATTTATGTTAAACCACAAACAATAGGAACACACAGTGATTTCCGACAGTGTGATAACCTTTGTCGGAAACATCATGTTTGCACTATTTTTCTTCACATTTTTGCTTCACATTTCACATGCACTTTTCTTAATGTGAAACAATAAGGAGATCAAGAGTGTTCTATGACGTGACAATGTAAATCACGCGATTCAGCCTTAGTAACATATAACCATGCAGAAAACGTACAACCACTATGACGTCATAATACAAAGTATTTGACGACCCGGTGATCTGCATTATTTGTATTGTTTCCTAGCAACGCACATGTTTACGGGTCTTCTATCAGTAGAAGGGGCTTTGAGTACAATACAAAATTGTAGGAAATTCTTGCAATCTTTGGTACAATTTCACTTTAAAGATAATTCGGACAGGGCCCACAGGCGCCACCCAGCGAACGATATTACGGCTATATCAAAACGTCATGACGTCAGAAAGTGGCATAAAATGATCACGTATAGTAATCAGTAATCTAACAAACTGCGGAAGCCCGGCCTAATGTAGGCTATGCCGTAAAGTAAATATACAGATTTCTAAGTGAATAATTCCGCGTGGTGTAGGCCTAGTCACGGTAATGAGGAGCACGGTGACGGTAGTCGCCGTAGTCATTTGAGCATGTTAACGACGTCACCATAATCACTTAAGCAATACACAATCCACGTCTGGAGCGAAACCAGAGTCTATAAGTTTTGTCGTGTACATTTTTGATTGCCACTATTCTGCTGAGCTGTATGAATCTAAAGTTTGATAAATAATACCCTGAAAAAAAATAACAGTGCATTCATGAGCAGGTAACTCGGAGTGAACATGTAGGAGCACGGTGACGCTGGTGTGAGAGCCCGTGAGTTTGTCGTTGGCCAATCTATGCAAGTAACGCTCGCATTCAAACAATATTGTCCTGACAAACTAGGCCCATGAGTATAAACTGTAGGCTTTTACCTATGGGTATAAACTGAAGGCTTATACCGAAGCGAACCTCATAGTGAGAGCACCAGGCGGCATGTTAGGCTATCCGTTTCGAGATGAGTGCCGTGATGATTTGCGGCCCTTGAGATTGGGTAGTGTGCTTGCCACGGAGTTCAGCTAGTAATATATACTAGCACTGTAATAATATATATAATGGAAGTCGATATCGTCCTCCTCCGGGACATCGATTACTCACCATGATTGCGAAAAAACGTAAAGACGTATTCCTGGCGGTCACAAGAAATTTCCCGCCAAAATGGGGCTAATTGGTTCATTTTTCACCAATAAATTGTCAATATCTCAGAAATTAATTCGGTGACCTATATTTTTTATTTTCTCTACACGTGTATTTTTCAAAGATGTAAATCATATAAAAAAATCAGTGAAATCTGACGACTGGATTTTTTTCTATTGCATTAATACTGATCAAAATTTGCATTTTCCCATTCACTCCCATTATAAAATTAATAGAGAACACATGTTTAAAACGCTATCATAACTCGAAAACTAGTTCGGTGACATATATATTTTTTTCCACCTACTATCCCAGTACTACTTCATGCATAAACTGACGAAGTTTGAAAAATTTCTGACGAAATGTTTGTTTTGTCCGAATTATCTTTAAGTTACAGGGGTCGGGTGTTCAAATATTTCAGAATCATAAATTCATAGCATGTGATAAAAATTAGCCCAAGGGCTAAGACAGGTTACCGGACAAAATATGTTTTATATTTTAGATATTAGATCTACCTATTTTGTCCTGTGACCTTGAAAATAAGGTCATTGGTCAAATGCAACGTGAATATCCAGCAAACATGTATATCATTCCCGATATGTCCATCGTTTTCTAAGCTGTAAATTCAATAACAATAGAAATTTTGTTCTATGAATTTGAAAATAAGGTCGAAGGTCGAATTAATGGTCATCAAAATATTTGGGATACATCATTCCCTGATTCCTAACTGTAAAGTCGATAATAAGTAATATATTAGCCATTTTGTCCTGTGACCTTGCAAATGAGGTCAAAGGTCAAATTCAAGGTCATCAGTAAATCCTTTTCTATATGTCCGCAACTGATTCCTCAGCTGTAAAGTCGATAATAAGTGAGATATTAGCCATTTTGCGTTCTTGACCTTGGTCAGAGGTCAATTTCAAAGTCACGAGAATACTCAGCATATATCATTTTCTACATGTCCACAATTTATCCTCAAGCTGTAAAATTGATAATGAGTGAGATATTAGCCATTTTGCCCTGTGACCTTGAATATGAGGTCAAAGGTCAAATTCAAGGTCATGACAATAATCTGCATATATCATTTCCTATATTTTCATAATTGATTGCTAAGCTGTAAAGTCGAGAAGAAGCGAGATATTATCCATTTTATCCTGTGACCTTGAAAATGAGGTCAAAGGTCAAATTCAAGGTGATCAGAATATTAGGCGTATATCCTTTCCTATATGTCCACAACTGATTCCTAAGCTGTAAAGTCGATAGTAAGTGAGATATTAGCCATTTTGTGTTCTTGACCTTGGAAATCAGGTCAAAGGTCAAATTCAAGATCTTGACAATAATCTGCATATATCATTTGCTATATGTTCATAATTGATTCCTAAGCTGTAAAGTCGATAACAAGCGAGATATTAGCCATTTTGTCCTGTGACCTTGAAAATGATGTCAAAGGTCAAATTCAAGGTCATCAGAATATTAGGCATATATCATTTCCTATATGCCCAAAATTTATTCCTAACCTGTGAGGTCGATAATAAGCGAGATATTAGCTATTTTGTTCTCTGACCTTGAGACTGTGGTCAGAGGTCAAATTCAAGGTCACGAGAATATTCAGGATATATCAATTCCTATATGTCTACAATTGATTCCTAGTCTCTAATCTCAATATTAAGTGAGATATTAGGCTTAATGTGTCCCATTATAAAGCATAGGAGAGTTTAACATGAGAAAGTCCCTTTGGGCCGAGTTTGGGCCCAAAATGGCCCACTTCGAGCGATTCAAGGGCAACGAAATTTATACACGTCACAGGGGTACAAATGAGGAGTGTTATGCATCAATAGGAAAACAAGGGCCCATGGGGCGCCGTACTCACCGAAGGTGGGTACATATGGGTACATTATGACGAGCTCCAGCATGTATTAATGCACCCATTATGATGTGATGCAGCCTATCATAATGTACCCTTATGCAAGCTTACAGAAATACAAATTACAAAATAGGACCAAGTTTCCTGTAGCATACCAGCTAAATTTGAATAAAATACAGTGTGTCCTACAAGTTTACAGAAAATACCTGGAATATACTGTGGCAATATACATACATAAATATCATATCTATAATTGATAAAATGAGCTTTTTGATGTTTAGGCCAGAGGTTCAGTTTAGAATAATAGAAAAGTATATACTTTACAACATTTTGTCAGTACGTATGTTTTATCGCAGTTGCAACTGTTTTTCACTAATTAGTAACTATTTATATTCATCACATAATCCACCAATTATCGGTACACTTCTTTTTTTGGGACACACTCTATCTCGTCAGCATATATCCAGAGTCACTCAATTCAAAGTCATATTTGAAAGACCTTTATTTGTTAAGCACACATACATCGGGATATCTGGTATAATATATACAATTACTGCTAATTAAGCTATAAATACTTAAATATGCATCTGACAATACTCTACTGAGTTACAACACAACTATACAATTGTATACACAAATATACTGTACATTTCTGCTGAAAGTATTCGGTACATGTTGAAGTCTCAAGACATGTATTACTCTGGAAAGTGTACTAGAACTACTGCACGAATCTCATGTTAGAACAGAGGACCACGAAATGTGGTAAAAATCCCACAGTTTGTGCAAATCTGGTTAATACAAGAAGCCACACTGAGTGGAAGAACACCATCAAAAACATGATATTCTTTTATACTCCTGATTGCCCGTTCAACGTAGATACGAAGTCTTGCGATTTCATGTGTCAGCTGCACTTCCTCTCAGAAAACTTTCCTTTCCGGCCTAAGAAGGTTGGAATCACAAGACGCGATTTCTTTCTTGACAAAAGATCCTGAATAAGAAATCCTTTGTCCGCCATGACGTCGTCGTTGGGTTCTAGTAAATCCACGATTCCAGATCTTGATGTTATTTCTTTGTCAGAAATGCAGCCAGTATACAAAGAACTGATAAAAGTAACCTTTTCACAAGGTGATATAATCAGGCCTTTAAATGTGGTGTGACGTTTAAGACTTTGAGCGTTTCATAATCCTTGAATCCAGTGTAGAAATTTATCATATCAGGATCCGAAGAAGATCTTGTCCGCCTCATTTTTCAATAAACTCAGCAATGTTATCTCAGCTGACCTGCATCAGTCGTGACTGACAAGTTACCTACACAATATTTCAGTCAATGAAGTGCATGGTGTTGTTAATAACTTGTTATTTTACTCTAGATCCAAATTTCTTCCTTTCAATCATCAAATTATATTATTTTCTGATATTAACAATAACATAGTGGCCCGTCATCCGTCCGTCCGGGTAAACATCTGGAGTTAAGAAAATAGGGTACGGGCTACTTCTGGGGATAAGGGGCTTGCTGGAGATAGGAAATTTAATACGTGAAAAGCCTTTATTCTAAATGTTGGGACGTCCGCCCATCGTCCGTCCGGCAAATAACTTTATTGCCTTGATGAATTCCACTGAAAATTTACCAAAACATTCCTCGGCTGACACCCTGAGCTGTCTTGGAAGCCATTTTCTTAAAATCTATTTATACAAATTTCCTCAAAATGCATACGATTCTCCCTATGTATGGAGCGTTTTTAGGGTCAATATTCATTGACATGCATTGTAGATTTTCTTGTTGTGAATGATTGTATCAACCGCGAAATTTTTCATTCCACATTATTATTTCTAAACTTTCTGTGTCGAATTTACATATATTCTTACTGCATAGTTCTAACTTCCATATCCTTGCTGCTTACTTCCAAGTTCTTACTGATACTTTCTCAATGCTTAATTCATCATGTCAAATTCTAACACCTTTGTCCATGCAAACTATCAAAAACAAATCGCATCTGGCACAATGCATATGGAACTTAGCACATTGCATTTAGAATATAGCATATCGCATGATGAACAACGCACAACGAAAGAAGCACTCGGCGGTTAGCGCCGCCTGTCGTCATAATGATGCAGTAGTAATTGTTGTGGACAAAATTACTACTGCAACATTATGACGAGAGGAGGCGCTGGCCGCGCGTATCCACATGATGTATGAGAAACTAAGAACTCCTTTCATTGGACACGTGAATTTTTGGCGCGACTAACAGGCGCCACACTCATGCAGCTGAGCACAGGCCCCGAATGAATTCCCACGCCCTGCCCTGTAAATGAAAGAATAGTGAGAGATGATTATTATGAGCCTATTATTAAGATTTCTATGCTCATTAAAATCAAATTTCGATGTGAAGTCATGAATACTCATTATAATATAATACACTGTTGCTAATTAGGTGCAGATATTATCATGACATAGGCCTGAAATTAACACACAAAAATAGTCATAACTTGAGCCGGACAGTGATAATTGAGATATGAAAAAAAAAATTTCAAGTCTAAATATTATGATCTCTCCGATCATAATTTCTTCATGCCGTTAATTTGGCCCAAGTCCAACTCGTGACAGTACAGTAGATACACTAGCACTACGCTACGGTAGTCGTATTGGATTTAATTTATAGATCGTATTTACCTGTTTGCCATATAAAAAGACAATGTAGCACCAAGGGTGCTGCAGCTTACCGGCAGATCATGAGAATTACACAAGGTATTGATATTTTCAAATATATATTGTTAAACTGATCTTCAAACCTATTGTCAAAACATGTTCGTAAATGTTGCCAAAGACATATTTCCTGTGTGGAATATAATACGAAATCAAGTTACATCTTGAAAGGTTTCTTCCGTTAATGACATATATTCACATACCGTCGATTCAAAGGCAACAAAACTTATACACATCACAAAGGTACATAGGGAGAATCTTATGTATTTTGAGGAAAATTGTCAATAGTTTTTGAGAAAATGGCAGCCAAAGACAAAAGTCATCATTTCTTGTGACAAAATAAGGTTTCGACCTTCCAAAGTCATTCAAGGCCAAATTCAAGGTCATCATTCAAACCGCAATATATGATTTCCCATTTGAATGTGCCAATACTTAGGCTCTATCTTGAAAAGTTCTAGGAGTTTACCCCCGCAAAGCTAACATTATGAAAGAAAAATTGGGTGAAATTTTCCCAAAAATTTTTCAATGGCCAAAAAATTTATTTTTTTTTGCTGGAAATGGCTTAGAACAAATAGTGGCTCGATTTGGGACAATAACATTTTTTTTCGCTGACATGTCAAAAAATCAAAATGGCTGTCACACGCGGACCGGCGATACAAGGGCAATGAAACTTGCTATTGATGTACATGAGGGAAATGTCTTGAAACAAAAATCTCAAACTGATCAGACAGTTTTCGAGAAAAAGGCCATCAAAGTCCAAATTTAGCCACTTTTCATAAAAAATGGCCGCCAAATCGGCAAAAACGATTCAATAAAAAAGACGGAAAAGGAGAAAACGTCTCGGGGTATTAGCCCAAGGAATGTTTCAGTAAATTTCAGGAATGTTTTAGTAAATTCATCAAGGCAAAAAAAAGTTATTTGCAGGACGGACGACGGACGAACGTACCAACTTTTTAGGTTAAAGGGCTTTCACCATGTTAAATTTCCTCACCCGTGTGAGCCCCGTATCCCCAAATTATCCCCTTATATACACGTCTGCTCATAAAAAGGGTTTAGGGCTATTTTCATCTTTTTCAAGCCCCTAAACCCCGGAAGTTTTCCCGGACGGACGACGGACGAAAAACCACGCCAATAACTTATCGGGCCATGGGACGGTAAGCTAAAAATTAAGTACGAACCAGCGGTCCATCAAACCAAGGTCTTTCCCTCATCCAGGAGTGTTCAGTTTCTCATTCACAATGTGGCCACTCGACCCGCAGCGCCGTCTGTTGTCATAATAGTGCAGTAGTAATTTTGGCACATGAAATGCTTCATTCGTTTTGCTTTGTTCTTCGTGCGATGTGCTTTATTCTAATGAAATGTGCTAAGTTCCATATGCATTGTGCCAGATGCGATTTGTTTTTTGATAGTTTGCATGAACAAAGATGTTAGAATATGGCATGATGAATCAAGACTTGAGAAAGTACCAGTCAGAACTTGGAAATAAACAGCAAGGGGATGGAAATTAGAACTATGCAGTAAGAATATGTGAATTCGACACAGAAAGTTTAGAAATAGTAATGTGGAATAAAGAATTTTGCGATTGAAACAATCATTCACAACAAGAAAATCTACAATGCATGACAATGAATATTGACCCTAAAAACGCTCCATACCTATGTACCTTTGTGATGTGTGTGACTTGACCGTCTGTGAAAATATGTCATTATCGGAAAAAAACCTTTCAAGATGTAACTTGATTTCGAATTTTAGTCCATAAGAAAATGTGTGTTCAGCAACATTTCACGTACATGTTTTGACAATAGAGTTGAATATCAGTGTAACAATTTGTGTTTTGGAAAATCAATGCTCTCTGCAATTCTCATGATTGCCGGTAAGCTACAACACCCTTGGTGCTATGTTTTCTTCTTCTTCCTCATAGTTGTAGGTACCAGTATCTACAATATTCATGTGATTCCTATATTGAGATGTAGTTATGTTCGTGAAGTCTTACTGTTTATGACGAGCTGTGGGGTGCCTCATTTATCATAATATCAGACCTATTACACATAAACTGTTCAAAGCACGATTGAGGTGTACAGTCTGACAGACTCCAACCCCATATAGCTCCGGGCTATACAAAGTTTTATGACTATTATTATACTTTAACATGATATGATGAACATTTATGTATGTATAGTTTCTGAATAAATTCAACCAATCAATCAATCAATAGTACGGTATCGCTTTGTAACCGGAAAACAACAGCCATCGTATCTCGCCTACTTGGAACATGTTCGTTCGGTAGTAGCCACGCTTGCGACGGTTCATTCGATCATGATCGAATGAACCGTCGCAAGCGTGGCTAGTTCGGTAGATGCGTTGCTATGCAACATCGTAAACATGCACACCATCTGAGAAACCCGCGCATGCTATTGGCTGACTTCGTAATTTGCATAATTTATGTACAAAGTTCTGCTGTGTCATGGTAAACCCGCAAATGCTATTGGCTAACTGCGTAATTTGCATAATTTATGTACACACAAAGTATTGATGTGTCATCCGGCACTCGGTAAATCAATACGGTGGTGAATCAATCTTGACAGGTTGTGAGACAAAAACGAACCCATTTATTTGAATATGTCTATGATTTGGCCGCAAATTTGTGGTTGCCCGTCGGGCGACTGCTTGTATTTTCTCACTTGCCCTCGCCCAATTATTACATCGGGAGGTCGGGAGGTCCTTAGTTGGGAGGGTTGCGTTCTACGGCAGCCTATTAGGGCCATACGAATTCTTTTTTTCAACTTGAATATTCAAGTTGACAAGTTGAATATTATTCAACTTTATGATGACATGTTGAAGAACAATTTTAAAATCGTGATGTCAAACTGGAAGTTAATAACATAGGACCAATGGCCCTGTAGCTATACCAGCGATTAATTGATACATTTTAGCAATCGTACACATACATAATGTATTCTTATGCCTTCATCAATGTATAATGTAGCACTTAGTAATGTGTGTGTCACAAAGTCATAAATACATATATAGATACTGTAATAACATATATCTTGTTAAATGAATTATCACATTCTCATATAGTTATACTGAGTTCGATCACTCAAGGTCACCAGAAAATGCACCAGATTAATGATTCTCACTTGTTCATAGCACATCTTAGTTCTATCTTCAAGAGTTCTGTTTCCCAAGAACAATTTAAATACATTATGTGGTGGACATAGCCTTGAGTTTGAGCAATCAAGGTCATTGTGGGTCCAGGTCACGAAAAGATGGATCATATATGGCTTACGTCTTCTCGAATATTCAACTTACCATCTTGAATATTCAAGTTGTCATCTTGAATATTCAAGATGTCAAGTTGAATATTCAAGTTGCTATCTTGAATATTCAAGTTGTCATCTTGGATATTCAACTTGTTAACTTGATTATTCAACTTGTCATCTTGAATATTCAACTTGTCATCTTGAATATTCAACTTGACATCTTGAATATTCAACTTGACATCTTGAATATTCAAGTTACACATCTTGAATATTCAACTTATAATCTTCAATATTCAACTTGACATCTTGAATATTCAAGTTACACATCTTGAATATTCAAGTTGTCATCTTGAATATTCAAGTTGTCATCTTGAATATTCAACTTGTCATCTTGAATATTCAACTTGTTAACTTGAATATTCAACTTGTTATCTTGAATATTCAACTTGTTAACTTGAATATTCAACTTGTTAACTTGAATATTCAACTTGACATCTTGAATATTCAAGTTAGAAAAAGAAGTCGTATGGCCCTAATAGGCTGCCGTAGCATTCGCCCATCTCAGAACCCATCACACAGCTGTCACGTCTATCATCTCCCTCCCTCCGATCTTAGATACATGTTGGCGACTGGCGTTGTGTGCGGAATTTGTCCGACTCGACAATTAAATTTGTAATTACGTCAACATGGATGCACGAAGGAATTCCAAAGTTGGCATATCGATAGAGGGAACAGGAAGGGCCAGAACGTGCCCCAAATGGAAAAAATCCGTCCCCATACAACAAAACGTGCCACGTTTGTGACATACATACATCCAAACATACACACACGGTCGATCCCATATACTCACCTTCGGTGAGTAAAAAAGTTACTGAACAGATTTTGAGAAAACGACCTTCAAAGTCCAAAATTGGCCATTTTTCGACGAAAACGGCCGCTCTGACCTTGAAACCGAGGTCAGAGGTCAAATTCAAGGTCACGAGAATATTCAGCATATATCATTTCCTATATGTCCATAACCGATTCCTAGTCTCTAATCTTAATATTAAGTGAGATATTGGGCTTAATGTGTCCCATTTTAAAGCATAGGAGAATTTAACACGGGAAAGTCCCATTTGGGCCGAGTTTGGGCCCAAAATGGCCCACTTCGAGCGAATCGAGGGCAACGAAATTTTTACATGTCACAGGGGTACAAATGAGGAGTGTTATGCATCAATAAGAAAAAAAAGTTACTGAACAGATTTTGAGAAAACAACTGTCAAAGTCCAAAAATTGGCCATATTTCGACGAAAACGGCCGCCATTTTGAAAAAAAAATGCGAAAATCAAAAAACTAAAAAATAACTCCTTTCGAAATATTTTTAGGCATTTTTGTGCAAAATTTCAGAAAAATCCCATCGTAAACTTTAGAGATAAAATTGTTTACGGACGGACGAACGGACGGACGACGGACGCAACGCCATGGTAATGGGGTACCTGCTGATGCCATGTGCTTTTGGGGCTCTGAAACAGTCTATTATGCCTAAAAAGTACAAAAACGTCATGTCCATTGTCTGCATTATGCAAAAACAAACATGAAAGAATTTTAATGCAACATTATTACGTTTTTGTATTATATGGCATAGTTTCTATGGTTTATCTATACCCGAATTGCATGGTGGCGATCCTTGTGGCAAACAGGAACCTCATAGGTTATCGGACCATAGGTTCGGTAACCTAGAAGCAAAACCCGTTTTGTGTGTTTTCCACCTGATTTCACCTCCTAATGGCCATTTTTGGGGGTTCATGAGTTTCCCTGTCATTTTTGTTTTCTCTCACTTCGTATGCCTGATATGACTTTCTGTCCCCGGACTATGAGATTGGATAACGGACCCTGTTTTGTTTGCTCGGAATACTTAATACTGGGTATTGATTCCACGTCTATTCCAGCACACGGGAAAGATCTCGTTTGAACATGCAAAAAACACATCAGAAAGCACTCGACCTTCGGTCTCGTGCTCTCTTGTATTCTTCCGCCAGTTCAAACTCGATCTTTCTCGTGTGCTGGAAAATACACTCCCGACCTAGTTTTGTCAATTTATGCAGAAAAAACGTTACTTATGTAGAAATAGAAATGTATGCATAACTAACATTATTTACGCGGAAAAAACGTCATTTACGAAGAAATAACGTTATTTCTGCTCAAATTATGTCAATTATGAACAACTCAAGATGACTCGGAAAAATGAATAAGTTTTTTGACAATGTCACTGATCAGCCATCGCTAAACTCACTTGTTTACTGCTGAGGGCCAACGAAACACGTGCGTTCGGCGTAGGAATTCCGGACCTCCAAATTTCTGTTTACAGATTGACATTGCTCAGTACGGGACGGATCCAGGAATTGGCGAACGAGGGGGCGTAAAATAAAACGGTCAGGGGGTCTCAGGGCGCGCCGTAAGCCCCGGCAAAATTTTGTGCTTTTCAATGTTTTTAGGCCGATCTAGGTGTGTACATTGATCAATATTTGGACATATCGTCAAGGCACATATTCTACCAAATTGTTACACTGGTTCAACTCGAAATCTCGAATGATTTTTGGCTTAACTTAGAATCTTCAAGTCTATTTGAAAGTTTATATATTTCCACTTGGCATGAAACCATATTTTTCACCAAGTTCAGACTTCTATCTTGAAAACTAAACAAGTTGACAATCTACTATGAATTCAGCTCAAATATGAAATTTGCAAGTCATAACACTTCGGTAGATTCTAATCTACCGAACTTATATTGGATCCCAAAGTTGCACAAAAATCCACACAAACAAAGATATATTTCAGATTCAGCATCATGTTCTACCAAAGCCCTTTCTAAAATATTAACTATTATATTGTCTAAAATTAAACAGGGTCTCCAAAAGTACTCTGAACCCATCTATTCTAGAAGTGGTATAAACCAAATGTGGATATTAAAAAACTCCAAATCTTTATTGGAATATCTACATGCTCACACACTTTCAAAAGTAACGTCTTTCAAAACATTTGATTTCTCCACTTTGTACACAACTATACCTCATTCTGAACTGAAATCTCAGCTTAAAAAACTAATCAATAATTCATTTTTCTCTAAAAAGGGACAACGTCGGTACCACTATATTGTAGTTAAATATAATACCGCTTATTTTGTTAAAGGCGTCTCTGATGCCCCATACAAATATACTGAAATAGATGTGGTAAATATGGTTAATTTTCTGATTGATAATATTTTTGTGGAATTTGGTGGTCGAATATTTCAACAAACTATTGGTATTCCCATGGGTACAAACTGTGCACCATTATTGGCAGACCTGTTTTTATACTCATATGAATCAGATTTTATCCAACATTTACAAAGAGGAGGTTCTAAGAAACTAACATGTAATTTTAATTTCACTTTCCGATACATAGATGATGCATTGTCGCTAAATAATCCCAAGTTTGGTGATTATTTGGATGCCATATATCCTAAGGAACTTGAAGTTAAGGATACTACATAATCCGCTAATTTTTCCAACTATCTAGACCTGAGGTTGGAGATTGATAATGATTCTAACCTGTGAACTAGATTATATGACAAACGTGATGATTTCAATTTTTCCATAGTCAATTTCCCTTTTCTAAGCAGCAACATTCCTATGTCACCGGCATATGGTGTGTTTGTTTCTCAACTCATACGCTATTCCAGAGCTAGTTGCAAATATGAGGACTTTGTCTATCGAAGTGCCCAGCTAGTCTCTAAACTGCTACGACAAGGATATGTTTTACCAAGACTTATAGCTGCGTTTAAGAAATTCTATGGACGTCATCATGATCTGGTTGATAAATACAGCAAATCCATGTCTGCCATGCAACTAGATCTATTTTCATGTTAATTTTGGGGAATTCATGACGGGTGCCACTAGTGGGGCAGGAAATGCTCACTCTTTCCGGAACACCTGATTTCACCTCCTAATGGCCATTTACGGGGGTTCATGAGTTTCCCAGATTACCTCAGATTACAACAAAGTTAAGTAGCAAATATTGAACAAAGAAAACACACACCTTGGTCATTTGTGGAAAGTGCAACTAAAACACATTTTGGCAAGAATAATGGACGAGTCGACAAACAAATGCGAGTAACAATCAATTTTCGCATGGACAAGCTCGGCACCAGTATTGGAGGTACTATGGTAGTGTAAGACCATCTACGAGAATTGTTCTCTGTGAGAGGGAAGTAGAGAGTTATTACAATACGAGTTCGAGTTACAATACGATTCGAGTTCATTGTTTCATATTGTTATCAAAGCGGACATCTTTGTTGTTATCAAACTAATCAATAGGCTTTAAGTTGATTTCCAAATATTGAGCAAGGGAAACACACACCATAGTCCTTTGTGGAAAGTTCAACCAAAACACATTTGGGCAAGAATAATGGGCAACTCAACAAAAGAGCAGGTGAGAATCAATTTACGCATGGACATCAAAATATTCGACAGGTTGTCATAACGTTCAGGTTCACAATTAGAATTTTCATATCACATAGAAACAAGACCCACAATATTTTGTTTGGTTGTTTAACCAAGAAATGGGTTTCGTGTCTACTTATCCTTGATTTTTTTTCGTGTTCACTCAGCCTCGAGTACTGGTTCTACTCTCCTTTGTCCCGGTGGCCGCACACGTAACCTCAAGTTCTGCTGTTGTGATGCTTGTTCAAGAAACATTTAACATTGGGGTAGATTGCGAACTTTTTGTGAAGGTCGGAAGTTTGGTGAAAAAAAATGGAAACACATGAAGTTTCAAATTGATCCGACTAGATGCTAAACGATGGTCAAAAATCATTCGCGGTTTTGTGTTGATCTTGACTATAGATTTAAAAATCAGCCGAAGGCCTAAGAAAGGTTACCGGACAACCGATGAGTTATCAACACACGAAACTCCCAATGAAGGCGTGATTTACTCGAACGGAGCTGAGATCCCCACCACACATGGTGCGGATCGCATCCCAAATCATACAGGAGGATCCGCGCCGGGGACACCTGCTTTGTGCAGCTTTTGTCGCCTCGCAAACGTGCACCTCAGAACCAGATAACGGATGATGAAATCCAGGAACTCGAACACGGTGATGGCACTGCCACCTAGTAGTAGTCCCATGAACCCTCCTACATCACCTAGTAATTAAAAGCATGATAGCATAGCTTCATTACTAAATGTTAGCATAAGCAGATATATCATTATATAGCCAGTTCAAATAGTTTGTGGAATTAATACTGTAACGGTTTTGGGGCGTACCCAAAAGTTTCCCCTAGGTAATTCTGTTAGTGTTTTGTGATATTTTGGTTAAATAACCGTTTATTAAAATGTATATGTGTTTAAAGGTTCATACGGTTCCGTATTGTTAATGTTTTAAAGGTTTTCCGTCTCGGAACTTAGTAATTTATGATGTCGGTAAAGCCGGAGACGGAGCCGAAACCGGAGACGGAACCGGACACGGAGCCGGAACAATGGAGTACAAAAACGTAATGACGTTATTTCCGGAAGGTCATGTGATCAGCCTCGTTTTCGGTTTAAAAGGTGACGTGTCAGCCACTGATTGGTTCTAGAGTGTTTTTAGAAATCCGGAAAATATCAGTGTTTTGGCGGACTATGACGTCACAATAGGTTGGTCACGTGACGTGGGTCTCAGGTCTATAAAAGCCCCCGCTTCACAGCGGACGGCGGAGTTGGTGTCCTGATGTCGACCTGTGCAGACCCCTTCTCCCATAGCAGAGTACTCCCTTGTCCCGGATAGAGTCATCCAGATGATAGCAGTTAAGTCTTCCGACTGTGCACTTGGAAAATAAACATGAAAACTTCAACCGAGTTGTTTTTCCGTGTTCGTTAGGGAACTGGAAGTTATAATAAAGTTAGTTCACCGGAAAAGACAGTAATACGGAGTAAAGGGAGATAAGACTACAGTCGGTTAAGACCAAGTTGTAAAGACGTCTTAGGGTGATCCAAGAACCCAGATCACCGAGGAAGGAGACGGAGACGGAGACGGAGGTGGAATTCGACGGAGCAACTACGGAGGCGGTATCGGACGGAACAGTTGCAGAGACGGGAACGACGAAGCAGTTGCAGAGGCAGTACCGGACGACGGAGTTGCAGAGGCAGTACCTGATGGAGCGGTTGCGGTAACCGGAAGTGGGAACACTTCCGAGATACTCCATTTCAGGTGCAGTCGCAGGTTGCGGTGAGGCGGAGCCAACTGACGGAGCGGTTGCGGTAACCGGAAGTGGGAACACTTCCGAGATACTCCATTTCAGGTGCAGTCGCAGGTTGCGGTGAGGCGGAGCCAACCGGAGCAGATTGCAGTGCGGCGGAACCTGGCAGAGCGGTTGCAGTATTCGGAAACGGCAACGTTCCCGGATTCTTTATTCCAGGCGCAGTCGCAGTTTGCAGTAAGACGGTTTCCCGACGGAGCAGTTGCAGTACCCGGAGACGGAAACGCCTCCGGATCCTTACTTTACAGGTGCAGTTGCAGATTAGCAGTCGGACAACGGTTAAGAGGTCCATTCCAGACCACGCTACCAACCTTAGAGACTTCTAGCCGGAGTTCAACCGTACAGCAGTAGCAGTTTCCCGGAGTTTTACCGTTTCAGCTCCGGTTAAACAACAACTCACCCACCTCCCTAGAAAACCGGTTCATCAAGACGTCACAGAAGGGTGCAAACCCGTTACAACTTTTTGGTGGCAGCGGTGGGATCATCTGCAGTATGACTACTAGACGGGGCAAATTGGCGGAACAGCAGCTGAAGGCAGCCGTGTCGGACACGGAGCAGCCTGTAGGAGCAGTAGGAGCTGAGCCGTTGCAGATGCCGGTTGCGGAAAAGGAAGCAGTTCGTCCTGCCGAGCGAAAGCTGTTGCAGCCGGAAATGCAGAAAGCAGTTCCAGAAGAGCCCCTTCGGGTTCCTCAAGGAGTACAGCCTGCAGAGCAGTTAGCAGAGGCGGAAATTAACTTTCCGGACCAGGCTGGCGATCGGGAACCGGATGCGGAACCGGAAGGCGGAGAGAATTTAGTCGACAACCTGACCAGATTATTGGCGACCCAAATGGAGGTGTTTCAGCAGCACCTGGCAGTAACCGGAAAGCAGCAGCAGGCAGAAGCAGTACAACAACCAGCACCAAGGGCAGGAGTAGCCAGATTAATGACGTACGACGGAACTGATCCGTGGCCGGAGTATGAGGCTCACCTCCTTGAATACGCTCGGTACTACCGTTGGACAGCAGAGGAAAAGGCGCTGAACTTATGTGTCAGTCTGAGGGGTAACGCTCGCAGCATACTACTGGATCTGTCCGCGGAGCAGAGACGCAGCTTTGATACGGTTGTGGCGGCATTAAAACAGCAGTTTTGTCCGGGAGAGAAAACATTTGTTTTCCAGGCGGAATTGCAGACACGGAAATTGCAGCCGGAGGAGGAGCTGTCCGAGCTGGCCAGAGACATACGGAGCAAGACGCGGCTAGCTTACCCAAAAGCAGATCCGGCAACAACAGAAGTGCTCATGAAGATGCATTTCTGCAACAGTCTGACTAACCGAGATATGCGGTTGTCGGTATTGAAAAGCCACCCGGAAACGCTGTCGCAGGCCCTGGCTTTCGCTACCGAGTATGAGAGTATTATGAAGACGGACAACAGCAGACCAGCGGAGCGACACCGGACGAGGCAGCTGAACACGGAGCCGGAGTGGAGCCAGCAGGTGAACGAATTGCGGAAGCAAGCCGAGCAGACTCAGCAGCAGTTGGTGGATCTGATGACTCAGGTCAAGGAAGCGGTTAGCCGGCAGCAGCAGCAGCGCAGTTCCCGAGCGGATTTAGAATGTTTCAACTGTGGCCGGAAAGGGCATTTTGCCCGAGACTGTAGGCAGCCGAAGCAGCAGCAGCAGCGGCGTCAACCACAACAACAGCAGTCGCCGCGACAACAGCAGCAGCAGCAGCAGCCGCAGCAGCAGCAGCAGCAGCAACAACTGCAGCAGCCACGACAGCAGCAGCAGCAGCCGGAAAACTAGAGCGGGTCGCGGAAAAGGGGAAATCCGGGACCCGGAAGAGAGGACACCCCCATAACCGACAGGTGGTTCACGGACCCGGTCCCAGGGGCGAGGTGGGCATGTGTGTGACAGCCAGAGTATGCGGAGAGCCAGTAACGCTGATAATCGACACCGGCAGCACTGTCACAATGGTCAACCTACAAACCTGGGAACGGATCCGGAAGCCCGGAATGAAGCTGAAGCGGTCGCCGATTCGTCTTTCAATGGTCGACGGAAGTAACATACGGACACATGGCCGGAAAGAACTCCCACTCAACATCGCAGGAGTAGCTGAGACCGTGACGTTCGAGATTGCAGACTGTGAAGACGAAGGAATACTGGGAATGGATTTCATCCGTTCCCGGATATCCGGCATAAATTTCGACCGAATGACCATGCAGATGGGCAGCCAGGAGGTGTTCCTCACCATGTTCGAGCAGACCAGGGAGCCGTTTCCGATCAACGCTGTAGCAGATTACCAAATTCCGCCGGAAACGGAACAGCTGATAATAGGACAAGCAGAGAGTGTCCGTGAAGCAGAAGGAGTACTAGAAATGCCGCAGGAGCCTACTGAGAAAAGACCTTGGCTGATCGGGAGAACTTTATCCCGGATAAAGCAAGGAACAGTCCCGGTTCGAGTGATCGTGATGGCAGAGCCGGTAATCATCAAGAAAGGAGCGCAGTTGGCGACGATGACCACCTTAGCAGCCGGTTGCAGCGTTGTGCCGTTGGCGGAGCGGAGCAGGAAGGTGCAGATTTCCACGGAGTCGGAGGCCGGGCGGAATTGGAGCGGGTACGAGAAGCTGCGGCAGTTAGCAGAGCAGACCCAGGATGCAGTGCCGAGTCATTTCCGCGAGAGAGTAACCGACCTCCTATTTCGGAATAAGCCGACCTTCAGTAATGATACCGGAGAACTGGGGCAGACCAACGAGGTACAACATCAAATAAACACGGGCAGTCACCGGCCGATTAAGCAGCCAACCAGACGAATTCCGCCAGACAAGAGAGAGCTGGTGAGCAGTCTGATTCAGGAGATGAAAGACAAGAACGTCATTGAAGAAAGTAGCAGTCCGTGGGCTTCCCCGATTGTCCTCGTGAAGAAAAAGGATGGGACCACCCGGTTCTGTGTCGATTACCGGCGGTTAAATGCAGTCACGGAGAAAGATGCTTATCCGTTGCCGAGAATAGACGACACCATAGCAGCCTGTGCAGGCGCCAAATGGTTCTCCACTCTCGACCTGACCAGTGGCTACTGGCAGGTCGGGATGGATGAAGACGCCCGGAAAAAGTCGGCCTTCTGTGTTCCTGGCGGCCTTTACCAGTTCAAAGTAATGAGTTTCGGCTTGTGCAATGCTCCGGGTACGTTCGAGCGGTTGATGGAGAAGGTGCTAGGCGGATTGTCCTGGAAGACCTGCCTCATATATCTGGACGACATCATAGTCTACAGCAAGACCCTGGAGGATCACATCCGTGATCTTCAGGAGGTGTTCAGCAAGCTGAGAGAGGCAGACCTAAAAGTAAAACCGTCAAAATGCAAGTTCCTCCAGCCGGAGGTGTCTTTCCTGGGTCACATAGTCGGCAGAGACGGTATCCGCACCGACCCGGCAAAAACGGAGGCAGTACGGAAGTGGCGGACACCCACCAACCTGACGGAGCTGCGCAGTTTTCTGGGACTTTGCTCCTATTACCGGAAGTTCGTGCCGAAGTTCTCCGAGATTGCAGTGCCGCTGAATCACTTGACGGAAAAAGGGGTGCCGTTCCGGTGGCAGACGGAGCAAGAGCAGGCATTTGCAGAGCTGAAGAACTGCCTAGTATCGGCACCGATACTCGGGTACCCAAGGGAGCAAGGCTGATATATCCTGGACACGGACGCCAGTGACACCGGGCTGGGAGCAGTACTGTCACAGAAGCAGGGCAACCAGGAGCGGGTGATAACCTACTTGAGCCGCAGCCTAACCAAAGAAGAACGGAGATACTGTGTCACCCGGAAGGAGCTCCTGGCGGTTGTGTTTGCGGTACAGAAGAATAAGCAGTACTTGCTGGGACGACACTTCCTTCTTCGCACGGATCATGGCAGTCTTACCTGGCTTATGAATTTCAAGGAGCCCCAGGGGCAGGTAGCCCGGTGGATTGAGCTCCTGAGTGAGTTTCATTTCGACATCGAACATCGTCCGGGGCGAATCCATAATAATGCGGATGCCTTGTCCAGATCCCCTTGCAGCCAATGCGGAAAAATCGACTGGAAACAAGCCAAGATAGACGCCTGGAACTACGGAGAAAGGATCCGGCAGACACGAAGTGAAGAAACTCCTCAGCCCAAGCCAAGGAAGGGGGGACGCCGGAAGCGATCACGGAGATCGGGCGGAGAAGCAGAACTAACGGAGGAAGCAGTCCCAAGGAAGGCGGTTGCAGTAGCGGAGGAAGCAGCGTCCCAGAAGCCGGTTGCGGTTGCAGTAGCGGAGGAAGCAGCGTCCCGGAAGCCGGTTGCGGTTGCGGTAGCGGAGAAAGCAGCGTCCCGGAAGCCGGTTGCGGTTGCGGTGACGGAGAAAGCAGCGTCCCGGAAGCCGGTTGCGGTTGCGGTGACGGAGAAAGCAGCGTCCCGGAAGCCGGTTGCAGTTGCGGTGACGGAGAAGGCAGTTCCAGGAAAAGCGGATGCGGTTGCAGAGCAGATTAGGCTGGCGGAAAATGCGGACCAGGATACTGTGCTGGGGCAGAAATATCGACCGGATGAGTTGCGGAGAATGCAGCAAGCCGAACCTTGGTACCCACTGGTGACGTCGCTGATCGACGGGAGCGGTACAGCTGGCAGTGCAGACTTTTCCAGCATGAGCAGTGAGGAGAAAGTGCTGTACGGGATGCGGAAGACCTTGCTGAAAGTCGATGGAGTAGTCTACCGGAAATGGAAAACGGCAGAAGGAACCAGCCGAATGCAGTTAATCACCCCGAAGGAGCTGAGACAGGAGATTTTCCGTCTGGCCCATCAGAGCCGGACGGGAGGACACCTCGGAAGCAGAAGGATGGCGGCTAGCATTCGGAGGCGGTATTTCTGGCCGGCTATGATGCGGGACATAAAGCAGTGGGTGCTGAGCTGTGACGAATGTGCGTCAAGAAGTATGCAGAACTTGAAACGATCTCCGATGCAGAAATACCGGGCTGGAGCGCCCATGGAGAGGGTGGCAATGGACGTGATGGGTCCGTTACCTAAATCCACCCGGGGGAACCGGTACATCTTAGTAATCGGCGATTACTTCACCAAGTGGGTAGAGGCTTACCCGATGCCGAATCAGGAAGCGGTGACGGTTGCGGACATATTCGTCAACCAGTTTGCAGCACGGTACGGCATGCCGATGGAGATCCACACCGACCAAGGCAGAAATTTCGAGTCCGACTTGCTGAGAAATGTTTGCAGAATCCTGGGGATTCACAAGACACGGACAACCGCTTTCCGACCTCAGTCGGACGGTTTCATTGAGCGATTCAACCGGACGCTGCAGCAGATCCTGAGCCTGTACGTAAGCGAGCGGCAGACCAACTGGGATCAGCTAGTACCGTTGGCGATGGCAGCTTACCGGAGTACCCCGCAGGAGACAACCGGGCAGAGTCCCAACTTGCTGATGCTGGGCAGAGAAGTCAACACTCCGGTAGAGTTACTGATTGGCAGACCGCCGGGAGAATCAACAGCAGAAGTAACAGAGTATGGCAGTCAGCTCCGGGAGCGACTAGAAGCAGTATACAAGGCGGTTCGAGCGAAATCTGGCAGAGAGATGGAACGGCAGAAGAAGCTGTACGACCGGAGGAAGGTCGACAATCAGTTCCAGCCAGGAGACCGAGTGTGGATGGCGGTCAAAACACGGAAGAAGGGCAAGGCACCCAAGTTGCAGAGGAAGTGGAGCGGTCCAAAGCTAGTGCTGAGCAGATTTACCGACGTGACCTACGAGATTGCAGAGAGTGAATCTCGGCAGAAGGTGGTTCACTTCGATTTGCTGAAACCGTATAATGGTGTCAAGCATCCGAGATGGATGAAGCGGAGAATGGCGGATTCCTGGAGGCAGACGGAGCCGCCGAAGCAGAATAGTGTTCCGGAGACGGAACAGACGGTCTCTGAGTCGGATACGGACTCGGAGTAAAGCCGCTGAGGACGCAGAAATATGAGAAGACGGAGTGAGCTGTAGAGCAGGAGAAGGAGATAGCTGAGACCCTGGTAAAACGTTGAGTTCCGGCAGAGAGCGACCGCAAGAAGTTGGAGCAGTGAGCAAGTGTTGGTTCCGGAATCAGGGCGGAGAAAGGAAGCAGAGCGGAAAGCGGTACAGAGACCGGATAGAGACATCCTAGAGGTTCTGACTGGGTTGAGCACATAGTCAACCAGTCCAGGGTAGCGGCCAGGGGTCCAGAAGAACCTGGGTTAGCGGTCTAGTATCTCCAGAGAAGCAGCTACACGTCTTCCGTATTCGGAGAATTAAGACGGAAAAGTTTTCCGGCTGTAGACATCCGACCGGAGTTTCCACTTAGCAGAGACAGTAAACCGACTGCAGATTGACAGAAACGGAGAAACATCACCCCAGATAGGAAGGCGCCTCCTTCTGGACAGAATGTATGCAGTTTCCAGTGTCGACAAGCAGTAATACCAGTGAGCAGATATGCAGTTGACGAAGCAGTATAGATGGCGGAAACGCCCAACTTGCAGTCTAGATGTTCGTCTGAGAGACAGATTCAACTGGCTGAGACTCTATTCAACCCTCCTGATGGCAGAGATACTTCAAAATTGCAGATACTTCGCTCGGAGAAGCAGTTGAAAGGGAGCGGGAAAAACCCGGAGAAGCCGGTTGAGCCGGAGACGGACACCTCTCGGTTAACGGTTGAGTTTTTGCATAATTGTGACGTCACTCCTGAGGCAGCCAATCAGCGTGGAGCTTTTCAAGTCACGTGAGCAGAAAGGGTATAAAAGGGCCTTGAAATCGGGCTCTGACAGCAGTTGAAGAGCAGACCTCGAGCTGTGCACATCGCTGTTAAAGTTTGGCGGAATCGAATCAAGTCCAGCATTTTCCGGCAGCGGCAGATTTTGCAGTGAAAAACGACTAAGTGTTTCCCGGAAGACCACCAGTCCGGAGAAGCGGTGCAGAAGCGGTGCAGAAGCGGTGCAGTAAAAGCGGTGCAGTAGATCGACAATTTCAGTTTCCCGGCCTTCCGGTATGGCCTACTCGGCGTTCCTTGAAAGACAAGATCGCGGCCGGAGCAGAGATTGGGCAAGCCCTGAGCCACTGGATTATAGCCGGCTGTGTAAGTGGTGTGACCGGATGTTCGAGAGTGCGACGGACAGGAGACGGCATGTGTGCCCAGCCCAGAGATATCATTGCTGTTTGTGTGCCTTCTACGGCAACCGGGTGAACGACCTTAGGCGGCATCTCCGGGAGATGCACGGCTGGAAGTACCCTTCCGGGAACCGTCCTCCTCAGGACGAGGCAACCCTCAACCATGTGGGAACCTTCGATTCGGCCTGGCGGGGAACAGCAACGCAGTCCCGGCGGAAGCGGTTCCGGAGATTCTGCACACAGTCTCCCAGGGAGAAACCAGTTCCGGAGACTTATGCGGACCAGCTTCCGTTCGGACCTGACTGGGATGCCGGAGCAGCCGCCCCCACCGGACAACCGGAGCAGTTAGATCTACCGGAATGGACCCCGGACCCGCAGGGCTGTCTCCGGGCCGCCGAAGAAGACCAAGCGGAGGATTGGGAGGCGGAAATCCGTGCCAGAGAATACCGGCCTCCATCTCCCACCTCGGAACCGGAGATGGATGAGTCGGAGTATGTGACGGCAGATGAGGAATCCTGGACGGAAGCGAAGGCAGTGTGGCAGTAGCGGAGGCAGATGGCAGTGTGGCGGTAGCAGAGGCAGACGGCAGTGTGGCAGTAGACGGAGGCGGTTGGCAGTTTGGCGGAGACGGAAGAAGCGGTGGCAGTTAGCAGCAACAACACGGAAAAAAAAAAAAAAAAAAAAAAAAAAATATTATTTATCCAAGAAGACCACCAGGAGGAGTTGCAGTTTGCTGAGCAGCCAATCATCAAGCAGATAAGCCAGTCACGTGACTTCCAGAGACTATAAAAGGGGGCAGATAGCTGTTACCGGATGCAGAAGGCAGTTTGCTGTAGCTGGGTCAACATCGACACTAAGCAGAGAATCAGAATGCCGAAAGTAAAGACAACACCCCGCAAGCCCCGCCCTCACCGGTGTGGAGACTGCAACCTAGAGTTCAAGAGCAAGCACACGTTGCTCCGGCATGTCACGGAGCAGCACACGAGTGAAGTCACCGTCTTCGCCTGTCCGCAGTGTGAACATTGGAGCAGACGGAAAGAGGGGACACAGAAGCATCTGCAGTCCCGACACGCAATGGACGCGAACCCGATTCGACTAAGGGTGGGCAGAGAGCAGTTTGAGGAGAAAAGCCTCCGGTCCAAGATGACCCCACGGAAAAGCAAGAAGCCGGTAACACGGCATGACCAGTTGTCGGATACGGAGTCGGAGTCGGGAGGTTCGGTTTCGTCCCGGACCCGGTACCGTTCCGGTACCCAGTCGGTGGCCACACTAGCAGCCGACGTTTCGTCCACGGAGGCGGAGAGCAGTTCGGAAGAGGAAGCGGAGCTGAAAATCATGGCAAGTGAAGACGAGTTGCAAGAACCAGGAGACCCGAAGCCGGTTAAGCCGCCTGTGACCCGGAGTTCTTCCCGGAACACCTCCCGGAAAAACAGCCCAGACCCATCTCGAGGTACCGGAGCCGATCGAGACCGCGGAAAGAAGCGGAGTCGCAGCCGTTCGCCGGATAAATCCGGACGCCATCAACGACGGGAATATAGGAAGGAGAGCCCGGAGCGAGCCAAGGACCGAGGCGGAGAACGTGGCCGAGAGGAGAAACGACACACCCCACCCAAGTCTTCCGGAGGCAGCGTCAAAGGAAAAGGCAAGGGGGTGTATGACTACAAGTTCCGGCTGTTGGAGGAAGGTTCCAGCGGAGCAACGGCAGAAGTGGGAGTGGCGGACATTGCGGAAATGCAGAGCAGAGACGATGAGGAAGACCTTTTCCGGAGCCCACCTCCGAGAACGACTAGCAGTGGCAGAGTAGTGAGCAGCGTGATTGTCCGGCCCGGAGGCGGAGCAGAAAGCAGACCCAGCGGCCGAGCCGATAGCAGAGCAGATAGCCGAGCCGATAGCAGAGCAGATAGCAGAGCGATAGCCGAGCGGACAGCAGACCCATTGGCAGATCAGGAGGCAGACCAGAGACCAAAACGGAAGGCGGAACCCGGAGCAGAGCTGGCAGTGAGACGGAGACCCGAGGATCCACGGAGAGAACTTTGCCGGCAACCATTCAAGCAGTAGCCGGAAGCAGAACCAGTTCCGCGGCTAGAGATGACGGAATGGAGTCTTCCGCGTCTGACCGAAGCCATGCGGACGTGCAGAGAGCCAGGAGGAGTATCCTGGTAGACCAAGCCAGAGCTACACCCGGAATCCTGTCTCCGGTGGAAACCCGACCTCGACAGTCTTCCAGTGATCGGTCCGGAAGGAGCCAAGTCCGAGCACCAACCCAGAGTCCACCCTACACATTCTACCCGTTTGGCGGTCCTTCAACTCAACCGTGTCCGTCCCATTGTTTCCCGGTGAATATTGGGGGACGGAGCGCTTCCGTCTTTGCGCCTGCAGTCCCGGAGCACGCCAGATACTATGCAGTACGTTGGGGACCGGAGCAGTGGGGGCCAGCCGAGATGAGAGACTCCGGCGTCTACGTGGAGATCATGGAGCAGAGAGAGTCACCGTTTGGTCTCGTCCCGACCCGTCAGATCGTCCGGATTCCAGATTGGTCCATCCGGGACGAACGCCTCAGGAATGGGTTCTACGTCCCGCCCCAATGGAGCCTCCATGATCCCGATCTTCTCCCGGTTGATGCCAGAGGAACAAGCTTCGGACGACCGTTGGTACCGAATACCATTCCACCTCGTCCGCCGTCGGGAAGCAGTTCGCGCCGTGATACTGGTGGGCAGTAGTCGTCGCAAGTCGTCGCAAGTCGGCGCAAGGAGAAGAAAGAAGAACCGTTTCCCGGATTCTAGTATAATTAAGGGTTAAAAAGTGGGAAACGGAACAAGCAAGATATCCGGGTACAGTGACGGTAAACTAGTTAAGAGGTACCAGTACCCGGATCACGGAAACAAGTTGTGTTTGATTTTACGGACAGTTTAACGGTTGACAATTTGTGTATTTGTGATATGTGATATTGTTCTGTTCGGGACGAACAGAGTCTAAGGAAGGGGGAGTGTAACGGTTTTGGGGCGTACCCAAAAGTTTCCCCTAGGTAATTCTGTTAGTGTTTTGTGATATTTTGGTTAAATAACCGTTTATTAAAATGTATATGTGTTTAAAGGTTCATACGGTTCCGTATTGTTAATGTTTTAAAGGTTTTCCGTCTCGGAACTTAGTAATTTATGATGTCGGTAAAGCCGGAGACGGAGCCGGAACCGGAGACGGAACCGGACACGGAGCCGGAACAATGTACAAAAACGTAATGACGTTATTTCCGGAAGGTCATGTGATCAGCCTCGTTTTCGGTTTAAAAGGTGACGTGTCAGCCACTGATTGGTTCTAGAGTGTTTTTAGAAATCCGGAAAATATCAGTGTTTTGGCGGACTATGACGTCACAATAGGTTGGTCACGTGACGTGGGTCTCAGGTCTATAAAAGCCCCCGCTTCACAGCGGACGGCGGAGTTGGTGTCCTGATGTCGACCTGTGCAGACCCCTTCTCCCATAGCAGAGTACTCCCTTGTTCCGGATAGAGTCATCCAGATGATAGCAGTTAAGTCTTCCGACTGTGCACTTGGAAAATAAACATGAAAACTTCAACCGAGTTGTTTTTCCGTGTTCGTTAGGGAACTGGAAGTTATAATAAAGTTAGTTCACCGGAAAAGACAGTAATACGGAGTAAAGGGAGATAAGACTACAGTCGGTTAAGACCAAGTTGTAAAGACGTCTTAGGGTGATCCAAGAACCCAGATCACCGAGGAAGGAGACGGAGACGGAGACGGAGGTGGAATTCGACGGAGCAACTACGGAGGCGGTATCGGACGGAACAGTTGCAGAGACGGGAACGACGAAGCAGTTGCAGAGGCGGTACCGGACGACGGAGTTGCAGAGGCAGTACCTGACGGAGCGGTTGCGGTAACCGGAAGTGGGAACACTTCCGAGATACTCCATTTCAGGTGCAGTCGCAGGTTGCGGTGAGGCGGAGCCAACCGGAGCAGATTGCAGTGCGGCGGAACCTGGCAGAGCGGTTGCAGTATTCGGAAACGGCAACGTTCCCGGATTCTTTATTCCAGGCTCAGTCGCAGTTTGCAGTAAGACGGTTTCCCGACGGAGCAGTTGCAGTACCCGGAGACGGAAACGCCTCCGGATCCTTACTTTACAGGTGCAGTTGCAGATTAGCAGTCGGACAACGGTTAAGAGGTCCATTCCACACCACGCTACCAACCTTAGAGACTTCTAGCCGGAGTTCAACCGTACAGCAGTAGCAGTTTCCCGGAGTTTTACCGTTTCAGCTCCGGTTAAACAACAACTCACCCACCTCCCTAGAAAACCGGTTCATCAAGACGTCACAGAAGGGTGCAAACCCGTTACAATACATTAATGTTACATAACTAGACTTAGACCTACTAAAGAAAGTCGCAATATCATATCCCTTCTGCTGCTCGATTTTCTCATATTTCAGCTCGCCAAAAAATATGTCCACTGCCAGGAAATTGTTCCTGTATTTAAAAGTAATTGTAAGTAAAATTACATTGTACATTCAGAGCTGAAAACATGTCCCATAATTTTTTTTTGCAAATATAATATTATTGACATTAACTATATTCAGAACAATCATAGCAGTAATATTTCCTACATGACAAATTCCTCCTCCTGGTCGAGTGATTCCTCGTATTCTTGCAGAAGTTCTCGCAGTTTTCTAAAGTTGTTGTAGTCAATACTCTGATGAACTTTGACCTCTCGACCGAGTTGTGATAGCTCATTACTCAATACAGCGAAATAGTCATCTGTAATTTGTAGATTCTCATCAAATATTGAACCTACACTACACTCGTTCATTCTTTCAATATGGAAAGATTTCCAGTGATTCTAGAGAAACCAATCTGGTTATTTTCTTCTCTACATGTACACATAATTAATTTTCACAGATGTGTAGTATAAATCAGCGAAAAAATCCCGATCATATATGAGTTATTAACATGGCGATAACATTTAAATTCAATCATCATTGATGGAAAATATAAAAAAAATAGCTCAAGGGCTGAGAAAGTTTGTCAGAGAAATGCATAATTTTAAGCAACAAACTTAAAAGCAACTGAAACTACTGACTGAAACCACTGAAACCACCATGTATATTTCCCACATGAATATTGAAATGTTTTAAAACAGATAGTTACTGGACACATTACACCATTGGTCATCAAATGCATTCATGGTTTCTCAAAGTCAGTACTAATTAAACTTTGCCTAAAAAAAAGGGCAGTGCTTATTGTGATAAAAAAGATCAGATACATTTGTTCAGTAACAGATGTACGTCCATATTTGCAATAATACGACTGCCTGATACTGGTTTGATTCAGTATGATGTTCACCAGATTTCTGTGAATTAATAGATCAGTGGTGATGTATTAGTTGGAGCACAATGTGGTGATCATATAACCTTACCAATTATCGCCCACAGTTGTCTCTGTCCTTGCCCGGTGCTGAAGTCTCTGAGCGAGATGTTCTCCGGCCAGACCTTCCATATCTCTGATTCCTCCAACTCGTAGCCTAATAACTGTTCAAATGAGGAGAATATTCAACAAAACTTGTGGCGATAAAAATGTTTACTTTAGAGATAAAATTAGGCCACGGGCCAAATATTACCGGACAATATATGTTTAATATTTTAGATGTTAGCCGGGTCAAGGTCAAGAGAATATTCAGCATATATAATAATAAGCATATATCATGTCCACAGTTGCTCGCTAAGCCGTGAATTCAATAATCAGAGAGATATTAGTAATTTTGTCCTGTGGCCTTGAGAATGAAGGCAAATGTCAAACTCAAGGTCATCAGAATATTTGGCTTATAACATTTCCTATATGTCCATCGTTGATTCCCACACTATGAAGTCAATAAGCGAGATATTAGCCATTTTGTCCTGTCACCTTGAATTTCAGGTCAAAGGCAAATAAGGCCATTGGTCAAGTCGAGGTCACGAGAATATTCTGCATATATCATTTGAAGTTTGACCACAATTGATTAATAAGCTGTAAATTTGATAATAAGTGAGGTATTAGTCATTTTGTGCTTTGACTTTGAAAATGAGGTCAAAAATGAGACCATTTGTGATCTGACCCTGAAAATGAGGTCAATAGACGTGGAATCAATACCCAGTATTAAGTATTCCGAGCAAATCAAATTCAAGGTCACGAAAATATTCAAAATATATCATTACCTACATGTCCTCAATTGATTCCTAGTCTCTAATCTCAATATTAAGTGAGATATTACGGATAACGTGTCTCATTATAAAGCATAGGAGAATTTAACATGGGAAAGTCCCTTTGGGCCAAAATGGCCATCTTCGAGCGATTCAAGGGCAACGAAACAAATCACAGGGGTATATATGAGGAGTGTTATGTATCAATAAGAAAAAAAGTCACTGAACAGATTTTGGGAAAACAGCCATCAAAGTCCAAAATTGGCCATTTTCTGTCAAAAATGGCCGCCATTTTGAAATAATAGCCAAAATTGAAATTAGCCCAGTGGGTAAGAAAGGTTACCGGACAACGTTTTACATCCTAAATAATTGTCATTTTGTCCTTGAAAACGAGGTCAAAGGTCAAATTCAAGGTCAAGACAATATTAAGCATATATCATTTCCTATCATGCTCAATTTACAGATTGCAAAGCTGTAAGGTCGATAATAATTGAGATGTTAGCCATTTTGTACTTTGACCTTGAAAATGAGGTCAAAGGTCAAATTCAAAGTCATGACAATATTCAGCATATATCATTAACTATATGTTCACAATTGATCACTAAGCTATAAAGTTGATAATAATCGAGATATTAGTAGTTTTATGCTCTGACCTTGAAAATGAGGTCAAAAGTCAAGGTCATGACAACATTCAGTATATATCATTTCCTATATGTGTTCAATTGGTTGCAAAGCTGTAATGTCGATAATAAGTTGATAATAAGCGAGGTATTAGCCATTTTATGCTCTGATTCTGAAAATGAGGTCAAAGGTCAAATTCAAGATCATGACAAGATTCAGTATATATCATTTCCTATACGTGCTCAATTGATTCCTAAGCTGTAAAGTCGATAATAAGCGAGATAAAAGTCATTTTGTCATGTGACTTTGAAATTTAGGTTGAAGGTCAAATTCAGGGCCACGAGAATAATCTGTATATATCATTTACTATATGTTAATAATTGATTACTAAGCTGTAAAATCGGTAATACGTGTGATATGAGCCATTTTGTCCTGTGACCTTGAGAATTGGGTCAAAGTTCAAACTCACGTTCACGACAATATTCAGAATATATCAGTTCCTATAGATTCACAATTGATTCCTAAGCTGTAAAGTCGACAATAAGCGAGATACTAGCGATTTTGTCATGTGGCCTTGAAAATGAGGTCAAAAGTCCAATTCAAGGCCATGAGAATATTCAGCATATATCATTTCCTATATGTCCACAATTGATTCCTAATCTCTATTTGGGAAAATGTGCCCCATTATAAAGCATAGGAGAATTTAACATGAGAAAGTCCCATTTGGGCCGAGTTCGGGCCCAAAAAAAGGCCCATTTCGAGCGGTTCAATGGCAACGAAACTTATAAATGTCACAGGGATACATATGAGGGGTATTAGGCATACTAATAATTTTTTTTTTCTTTAAAAGCGAAAATGAAAAAACTCCAAAAAATACCTCCCTCTTGAAATATTTTTAGGCATTTTTGTACAAATCAAGATGGAATGGGGTACCTACGCCAACTGCAAATTCATTGAAGTCTTTCAGTAAAGACCCACGTTGAATTTAATGCCCTCTTCTGGAAAAACCTTCCATGCATAACAAAGTCAGTATTGTTGACAAATTTTAGTCGCCTTACTGGTCAGCACCGACCATGTCCTATTAATATTGATTAATTTTAGTCATGCATGATTAAACTGTGAAAATTGGAATGCCTTTATATGGCAACGTGGGTCTATTTACAGGAAGACACAAACAATTTGTACCTTTCGATAATGTACCCCATTGTTGACGGACGACCAACGCAACGCCCATAGGTCCGATAACATAAAAAAAGTGGAGCGACGACGAAGACTCGCATTGGACGCAACGACCTGCCAACATGTCATCGGACCAGAAGTCCGGCATACGTAAAACTACAAACTGACAATCCCAGCATGATGGGAAATGCAGGGAGACTGAGTAGCATTACCATCATGTGATTCGACTTACCAGAGACGGTTCTAGTTTGGGAATGGGCTTTTTCCAGATGGGAATCCTCCTGGCTTCCTGGGATAATCTGTCTGCTTCATACGAATCGAAATATGCTTGCAGTTTTGAATAATAATCCAATGTTTGGGTTTGAGTCATGTATTGTTGAACTCGAAGGTCTGAAATATCTGCTTGCAAGGGATTGATAATGAGTTGGTCAAGTATGGAGGATACGTCATCAGTATGCAATTCAAGTTGTGTGTACAGCATATCCCAAACAAAGTGGGCTATATCCAACTTCGTGATATTATTGCCAGTATAGTTACTAATGAGATCCTTAATTATATGCTCGTCATCTTGAAAATTTCGAATAACATTCTGCAAGTTTTGCGATACTGGACTAACTCGCACAGACTCAGATTCCAGTTGATTTATCCAATATAAGACATCTTCTAGCAACGTTTCGTATTCATCATAACATGGCTCCAGATTACGATATTTCTCTTTCAACTCCTTTGTGAGATTCTTGAGTGTATTCTTCACAATTCCAATCTGGGTCCAGGTGTCATCACGCATAGTTGCATCTGGGGTCGTGTTCGAATAGTTGTAGTGATCACTGTTGAAACCCATGTCCGGCAGAAGCAAGATCATGTCTCTCAGTGATTCAGCATAGTTGTCTGTCAACAATTTATAAATGTTGTGCTCAATTGCACGACAGTGTTCTTGGTTTGAAGCATCTGATATGACAACCTTTGGAATTTTGTTAGTAATATCAAAATCAAATTCGTTGTTTGAATCGTTTGACCAGTGAATTGTAAACACATTTTTGACATCAGCTATCCCTCGACTGACATCGGAAATCTCATACCCTAACCATGAAATAGGAAGTCCATTTTTTCTGACAAACATGTCCAGGCCTGCATTCAAAACAGAAATATCGTTTAAAATGTTTTCTAACTTGCTCTGTAGTCTTGTCAGTAGTGGTTTAGTCTCATCTGTATATGCTTCTTGATATCGCCTCGTGTTATACTCTAATTTCGAAATCACATCAGACATCACTATCGGAAATACTACCGTAGTTTTTTTGATGAGAAACGTTACAGAAGTTACTTTGCTGAAAATTTTCGTATTTAGAAATGCCTCAAAGTCTCTCCGACCCTCAAGAATATCGAAGAGATACTGTAAAGTGAGTTGCAGGCTGTGTGGCGTTACTCTCTGTCTCATCTCTGAAGCTCTCTGGAAGTTACGGAGTACTCTCGTTCTGTCGTGAGTCAGAAATCCGCTGACGCTGTGTTGCGAGATCATTGAGGCAGAGAGGTCCACTTTGTATACTTCCATCTCACAGGCATCACCACACGAGTCCTCCCGGTCGAAAACTACCCCTGTGGAATAAAACAGGTATATTACGTATTGGAAAAAACCCCAAGTATTGATGACATACAGTGTTTGTAATTTTGTGTAAATACCCAAAGTTTGTATAATGTGTATTACAAACTGAACATAACATTTATTTCGATGTGCATAGAACAAGCATTTCGAATATTATTTCGTTTAACATGCCATGGTAGTACGTGTAGTTGGAAATGTTCATACCTTGATTAACTTTCAAACAGTTGAGATATTGAGCTATCGTGCACACGTCTCCAGTTCCTACACAGGATGAATGGGGGTATATTAATATATTACTATGCAGTGCACTAAATCGCAGAGTTGAGTAAACAGGGGCTTGAAAGGCCGTTGTAGGTAGGATGCTTTTATTGTACATGTGCAGTGTACATATTGTACACATGATATTCGATATAAAGTCCCTGTCTAATGAACAATTTATGTATGTTGTGATAATCAATGAGAAATTCTTCGTCTGACAAAACTTTTCACTACCATTGTCTTTTCAGAATCGAACTACATATGGAATTATTTGCCCACGAGATTCAGCATGTAGTTACACAAGCGAACACGCAAGAAAACAAACATAGTACTAGACTTTTTTCGTGTCGGGGTTATTTCGAGGGTGTTTCGGGGGTACTTCGGGGTGAAGTACCGCGGTCAAGTGAGTAGGGGTTTTTGCGCATTGAAGCGTGGCGAATATAACTCAGATTCATTAATCAGCGCCTGTTAGGCCACACAAAATAGAACCGAATTCTAGCAGAGGTATGCTATACTGAATTTTCTTTTATCTCTAATCAGGATTAAGATGGTGTCAGACGGATTAAATGAGATGTTTCCCGTTGTCGCGCAGTGTTCATGGGCAGCATACTAAAGTCGGCCCAAATACCGTACATTATTCCTTAATACTACTCGTCCAATGAAAACATACCATTTAATCCGTCTCGCACCTTTTCAATCCTTATTGAATATAGAGGAAGGCGCAGGATTTGATACTTGGGCGAATGTAGCGCAGCTTACTTTTTCTTCTAAATTCAATGAAAATATGCCAGATTGATTAAATATGGTATACATCAAATGGGTGAGTAGTATTAACAGAGTAAGGTGCGGTACTTGGGCCCTACAGGCTTAGACAACCCTGAACATATCACCTTTTGCTAAGTTTATTGCTAAAATATAATATATTTCACCTAAGGTATCTGTTATTTGCTCTTTCAGTCACTTTCATCTTTGTATGCACAAATAACATCAGACATTCAGAAATTGTGCAACATCAGAATACTGTAACGGGTTCTTCACCCTTCTGTGACGTCTTGATGAACCGGTTTTCTAGGGAGGTGGGTGAGTTGTTATTTAACCGGAGCTGAAACGGTAAAACTCCGGGAAACTGCTACTGCTGTACGGTTGAACTCCGGCTAGAAGTCTCTGAAGGTTGGTAGCGTGGTCTGGAATGGACCTCTTAACCGTTGTCCGACTGCCAATCTGCAACTGCACCTGTAAAGTAAGAATCCGGAGGCGTTTCCGTCTCCGGGTACTGCAACTGCTCCGTCGGGATACCGCTTTACCGCAACAGCTCCGTCGTTTTCCGCCTTACGGCAACTGCGACTGCACCTGGAATAGAAAATCCGGGAACGATGCCGTTTCCGAATACTGCAACCGCTCTGCCAGGTTCCGCCTTACTGCAAACTGCTCCGGTTGGCTCCGCCTCACCGCAACCTGCGACTGCACCTGAAATGGAGTATCTCGGAAGTGTTCTCACTTCCGGTTACCGCAACCGCTTCGTCAGGTACCGCCTCTGCTACTCCGTCGTCCGGTACCGCCTCTGCAACTGCTTCGTCGCCCCCGTCTCTGCAACTGTTCCGTCCGGCACCGCCTCCGCAGTTGCTCCGTTGAATTCCACCTCCGTCTCCGTCTCCTACCTTGGTGATCTGGGTTCTTGGATCACCCTAAGACGTCGTTACAACTTGGTCTTAACCGACTGTGGTCTTATCTCCCTTCTCTCCGTATTACTTTCTTTTCCGGTGATCTAACTTTATTATAAATTCCAGTTCCCTAACGAACACGGAAAAACAACTCGGTTGAAGTTTTCATGTTTATTTTCCAAGTGCCCAGTCGGAAGACATAAACTGCGATCATCTGGATGACTCTATCCGGAACAAGGGAGTACTCTGCTATGGGAGAAGGGGTCTGCACAGGTCGACGTCAGGACACCAACTCCGCCGTCCGCTGTGAAGCGGGGGCTTTTATAGACCTGAGACCCACGTCACGTGACCAACCTATTGTGACGTCATAGTCCGCCAAAACACTGATATTTTCCGGATTTCTAAAAACACTCTAGAACCAATCAGTAAACCGAAAACGAGGCTGATCACATGACCTTCCGGAAATAACGTCATTACGTTTTTGTACTCCATTGTTCCGACTCCGTCTCCGGTTCCGTCTCCGGTTCCGGCTCCGTCTCCGGCTTTACCAACATCATAAATATACCAAGTTCCGAGACAGAAAACCTTTTAAACATTACCAATACGGAACCGAATGAACCTTTAAACACATATACATTTTAATAAACGGTTATTTAACCATAATATCACAAAACACTAATAGAATTACCTAGGGGAAACTTTTGGGTACGCCCCAAAACCGTTACAATATTTTATTAATATTGGGCGAAACACGCTAAATTAATTTGCAGGGGAAAAATAATGGAGTGCGAAAATTAACATGACAATTGTGAAATATGGTTGGTGATTGTATATTGGTCAACATCAGTTCCATTGCAACCAGTTACTTTCATGTGTTTCACCAATCACGAGTTGGTGACATATGAAAAAATGTGTTACTTTTCTATATTTATTTAAGTTTGTTGGTATAATTTGTCGATTTCACCAGAATAAACCTTCTGGTGTGATTTTGAGATACTTGTCTATAAAGTAAAGACAGGGGATTCACCATTATAGACCGCCCGTAACAAACACATTTCTTACGACATTTCTATTTTCATGATTGTACGACTATTATAATGATACTCTCGTGTTTCTCAGTCTTAGACTTTCGGATCCATTGTATAGCTGGGTTGTTATAATGGGTGAATTGTAACAAAATGCCACATGCAACCTCCTTAGGTAATATCGTCAGTGTTTGGCTAGTAAGCAATCGGCCAGTTTCATGATTTAGAAACAAAAAATTAAGTGAGTCTTGATCGTTGTTCTGAAATTTAATGAAATCAACAATATTTAACATTTATTACATAATTTGGACAGTGCAATTTTTATGTACTCGTAAGCTCGGGATCCGTGAAACGCCCGCACGGTAAATCGTATACAGAAAAATATGGGATAATTTGTAAAGTTTTTGAAACTTTATTGAAATTGCATATTGACATCATGACCAAATACTGATCTATGTCATGGTTATAGCAACGAATTCTGAAGAGTGCCAAAAAAAACAGTGTGAAACTGTGTTCATTCAGTATCACTGGTGCGAAACTGCAATTGGCACATCAACATGGCCGAACGTGATAAATGTATCAAAAACAAACTGATCATGTTTCTGTGAAATCGTGACATTGACATGTCGCGTGTTAGGCTACAGTCAGATAATTAGTTGATCTTCAAGCAATGACGAACGAGAATACAGTCGTGCTATCGAAATGAATGGGTGAGAATTTTTGCCCATTGGTTTCATTTGAACAGGCGGTTCTCGCGTAAATACAGGAACTGTATCCATCACACGCAGATGTAAACAAAACATAGAAGTGCGAGATAGACTGACAATTCCACGCAAATCATGGAATATCGCTGATTATTTTCTCACAACTACACAATATATGCAGATACGAACTGGAAAATGTACTCGATGTGGACTTTTAAGCGCGATTTGAGCACTTGTTTACATTCGGGTTTGATGAATACACTTCGTTTGTTTATTTACAAAACCGGTATAAAATGGGCACTAAAACGGATGAAAAGACAACTCGGACGAACTGTAATCGTCACAATCATTGAGCACACCTTCTGTTATATTGCATTAGATGTGTTCAACAACAAAATAGTTTTGAAAAAATATTGCTTACATTCGAAGGCAGCAGCTTTAAGCTATGTGTCAATGTGAATAAAATCACGATGAAAAGTGTAACCTGGAGCAAAATCAATGACACTGCGGTCATTAAAGTTATGCGTCTGTGGTATTAACAGGGCTATCATTAGGCCTATAGGTTTATCACTCATCGAATTTGACCGTTCATGACACTGATTTTGTAAGTATCATTAATGAATCACTCCTAAAATATGGATTTGTCTATATCGATATCCATTCGTCAGTAGGCCTATACATATGTAACGTGAGACCAAAAAATTCAGTGATCCCAAAAATCCCCCCCCCCCTAAAAAAGGACCAAAAACACGCTGACCAGCGCTTTTTAATTCGAATGACATTTACTGCTCTGATATACAACATTTATCGTAAAAATAGCATATAGCTGTCAGTACTTCCAATGAAACATATGTGAATATAAAACAGACTACCCCTCCCGACGTGTATAGAACGTGATTCGTTTCATTTATAAATATAAATATGCTTTCACATATCAAATTCTTCTAATTTGAATCCGAATTATAACAATCTACTCAAATCTCGACGGTGACACACTACACGTTCTTGCCAAAAACATGTGTGAGGTGAACACTGGACCATTGAGCTACTGAGACCTGATGAAACAGAATCCTTGCATAAGTCCCACACGGAGATTGTAATACAATGAACAGTAATAGTGGTAAATTAGTTAGACACTATAAACTGGTTTATAATTTTGTTTGGCCTCAATCTCTGTGGAGTGTCGACTGGAAATCGCTCTTGCGGGATTAGTTTGCTTTAAGCTGCACGCATCACTGAATAAACCCCTGGGTGCCGAGAAGAGGGGATAGTTGCGGTACTTCACCCCGAAACACCCTCGAAATACCCCCGACACGAAAAAAGTCTAATAGGATCACATCGAAATTACCAGCTAACAATTATAGTGGACCATTTCACAAACTTTCCTGCCATCTCATGCACGTTCGAACTTTTCCGTATTCCAAACAGATCATTCGTTCATTCCCATGTAAAATACATCTACAAACATTTCCGCCTCTGATGGTGGAGTCGGCAAACTACAACTACGATGGCCCAATTCACAGATTTTCTCGCCAAATTTACCGAACGCCCGACGAATCACGTTTAAGGTGCGGTACGAGCACATTAGTGAGCTATAGTATATTTGAGTTGGTGCTAGGGGCCTCTCTAGCCAATGAGGGGGGTTAGATCACCATGGTGAAAGTCAAATACCGCACCTTACTCCGAATCAGCGACTGGTCTCATTAACGGAGACAGGTAACTTGGCAATCTGCGGATGTATTGCATTGTCTGAAGGAAGGATACAAAATATCACACGAACGATCATACTCCTGCTAAAGTATTAGTATTAAAGGTGTGACACTGGATGTGACACTGGATGTGAAATGTAGAAAAAACCTGATGTTTTGGTCAATTCACATTTCAGAGAAGAGAATTGATCCGTAGCATCGTGCTGCGTTATACACTCTTTTTTACACTCTATTCACGCGTCTCTCTGCATCATTTATATTTACATTCCTGCATGGGAGGTCGACAAACAATCATGTCACATCACTTTTTGCTTATTTCATATTAAATTCCATGAATATCGTAACATACCTGGCATCCAAGCATCAATACAGTGACATTCGTTCAATAGAGCTATAGTCTGTTGTTGAGTTTGACAGCGGGGTTGTGTGTACGGCAAACCAGGGTAGTATTCCAGTAAGGGGTAAGTTTTTCATCAGATAATACATGACCAACGATAACAGGTATCCCCGGATGTGAGAAATTACCATCCTCGGCTCACGCCTCGGGGAGTATTCTCTTCTTCGGGGGATATTCCGCCGTACCAATATGCACACAGTGTAGTATTTATGTAATGGCCATACAAATTTATGTGTTTGCAAAGGTTTTTTTTGGTCGAATCCGTTCGTGACCAGTGGTCATTTGTTTAGCCTATGGCATTCCGACACACTCAGAGTTGATGCAATGGACGACGCAAATTACGTGCAAAAATGTGTTGAAATTATGGACATATGGAACGGTACGGTACTATACTATCATAAGTTATGTAGCACAGTTATAGGTGTTCCTATTCCCCCAGTTTTGTGGCCTCAGATAGTTGTTAGGGGTAAATGTATTAGCTTGAATGTACAGGAACTTTTCCGTTTGCCGTGCCAGTACAGGCATGGCCATGGGGTTTCTTCACGCATGGTTGAACACACTGTCCGTAGGCGGACCGCTCGGCGTATTTACATCACGGCGTTAGCACTGTTCCGTCAACTTATTACATAATATTCATGTGTAATATAGGTTTTGATTGCAATTACCGCAGCTTCATCATATAGAGGTCATATTCGGGTGTCATATTATTGTGGTTATATGTTTAAAACATATAATAGTATGTAATATCTTTACATGATACTGGACACATTATTGACCTAAAATATATATTGAATATTGGGATGAATTGAATATGAGTGCATACATATTATCAAAGTGTAATACGTCCACAAATAGTATATGTATTTTTTGTATCTGTTTTCAGTTAATCATCATTGTGCCACATCACGTCAACATTGAGACTAATAAAGACGTTATAAAGCATTTGTGGGCGTATGCATTAGCACCATATGACAGTATAGGCGTAGTCCATTACAACATTAACGTTCCATCTCCAAGATGAGTGAGAAGAAGGAAGTCCCTGACACTGCTGACGTCAAACAACCTGAAGGTGGAAATGTAGTGCAAGAGACTACAGATGAGGAAGATAGGCCACATGAAGGTATTAAAGAAACCGAAGAAAATGTCGAGTTGACAGATGAAGAAAATATTCACAGGAGGTCAATGCGTCCTCAGAAATTGACTCAGAAGGGACTTGAGTACAATCTGGAGATGAAGTTGAGACGATACCTGCAAACAGTAAAACAGGTACAGAGCAAGTCAACACACATCCAAAGTAAGATGATAGAAGATTTGTCTAGAACCGAACGGCAGCAACTTCACAGTCACTGGTTAACGCTCTATGAGAATTTTGTCACAGCATATGATGACTACAATGCTTTGCTGGGTGAAGACGAGAAAGAGGAAGACAAGAGTATAACATTCTCACCTGTCAATGAGAGATTCTTGTCACTGCTTGAAGAACAACAACAATGGGTCAGAGCCGACATCTACCCTGAAACAAAATCTCAGTTGACCCATGTTTCCAGAAAATCAAGCAAGTCAAGTAAGTCCAGCAGGTATTCATTAGTCAGTCAGAGGTTGAAAGAGCAGCAGAAAATGGCGGAACTAGAGGTAAAGTTGCAGACGATGAGGCAGAAAGAAGCCCTGCAAGAACAAAAGCTGATGTTGGATCAGAGAGCCAAACGACTGATGCTGGAGGAAGAAATGAACATCTCCAGAGCTAAGACCAAAATCTTAGAGGCATATGAGACAGAATCAAGCAGCACGGTATCCAGCCCAGTAACAAAGAAGGTCACTGCAGTTATTGAGTCGTTAGCAGATCCAAGACCTACAACTGGAGCTGCAAACGGTATTCAGAATGAGCCAGTATTGCAACACCATACAGAATACCAGAAACTGGGGGTCTCAGAGTCGGCTGGCCATCACCAAGACATAGTAGCGCCATCTATTGGGAACCAACAGAGGGAAATGTATGCAGCTTCCATGGAACAGCAGAAAACACCAGTGGGCCACGCACATGACACTGTGCAGTATACACAGGTTCCTACAACAACACAAGGTGCCCCCTCTGTATACTTGCAACGTCCCCAAGGCTATCCAGTGACGTCAGAATACACTCCTGCCTCAGCCACAGGAACATGTCCAAGACCACGAGCAGGTAGTGCAGCACATCTGAGTAGCACAGAAGATACAAGTATTAGCTCTGTCGTCAAACATTTGAACAAGCCCACCTCCATTCTGCATAAGTTTTCTGGTGATCCTATTGAATTCAAGAGATTCATGAGACAGTTCCATGCCAGAGTGGAAGAAAATGTGTCCGACTATGAAGAAAGGCTAAATTATCTTGAACAGTTTACAACAGGTGACGCACATAAGATTGTGACGGGTTACAGTAATCTTGATGGTCAGTTGGCGTATCAAGCAGCTCTTCACGAATTGGACGATAGATACGGAAACCCTGACGTAATAGTCAACGCCTATGTAAAGAAGGCAATGAACTGGCCAAGTGTCAAAGCTAACAGCCCTAAGACGTTGGACGATTTCAGCATCTTCCTTGTGGAGTGTCTCACTGCCACACAGTCCATAGAAGGCATCAGAGTTCTTGGGCATACAGAGAACTTGCGACGGCTGATATCGAAGCTGCCACTCTACATGCACGACAAGTGGAGGAACATCGTTCAAACCATCAAAGGAAATGGTCAAACTGTTGAATTTCATCACCTTGTGAACTTTGTGAAGGTCGAGGCTAAGAAAGCCATGGATCCTGCTTTCGGCAAAGATGCACTAAATGTAGACTCAAAGGCAAAGAAGCCACAACAGAAAGGAATCTCGGGAAGCTTTGCCACTAAAGTGGAGACTGCATCAGACAAGCAGAGTATGATCAAGAAGACAGCCGACACAACACAAGCTACCACCCAAGTACGAGATAAACCAAATGCGTTGAAATCTCCATGTGTATATTGCACCAGTGATCGGCATGCACTCAGCCTGTGTGGTGACTTCCCATCAATTGCACATGCTGACAGGATAGAATTCTTGAAACACAAAGGTTTGTGTTATGGCTGCTTCCGTAGTGGACATAACAAACGAGAATGCCGCAATAAAGCTACTTGCAAGATATGCCAGAGACGCCATCCCACAGTCCTACATAACGAAGATTGGGTTTCAAGGTCAGATAGCCAGCTGAGAGTGGACACAGAGGAAACAAGTGCTTTCATAGAATCAACTCCAGATTTCAAGCTAGGCTGTCATACAGGGGCTGGTGTTTCCACATCCAAGATGGCAGTGATACCTGTGAAAGTCAGAGCAAGAAACGGCATGAAGGTCATACAGACATACGCCTTCCTGGATCCTGGGTCCAACACATCTTTCTGCACAACAAATATTGCAAGGACGCTGGGCATCAGTGGCAGGAAGATGACAATAATGCTCGACACAATGGGTGCCAGACAAGAGATTGTCACCTACAAGGTCAATGGCCTTGAAGTCAGCAGCATAGATGGAGATGATTACTTCCAGCTACCACCAGTGTACACAAAAGAAACCATGCCGATCACAACAAAGCACATTGTGACAGAGGCAGATATACAGACATGGCCTCACCTAACAGACATCTCACTCCCACAGATAAACAGTACTGTTGGCCTTCTGATCGGAAACAACTCACCAGACACATACAGCCCATTAGAAGTCAGAACTGGAGAGCGTGGCAGCCCTCATGCAGCAAGAACCTCGTTGGGATGGGTCGTGTGGAACATTACTGGGTCTGGTGCTAACGATGTTTCAGTCAACAGAGCAGAAGCAGTGGCAATACAAGATCTAGAACACCAGAAAGAGTTAGATGTAATCTATGAGAAATTGGTCAACATGGAATTCCCTGAATTAAGAATTGATGACAAAAAGGAACCATCAGTGGAAGATAAACTCTTCATGAAGAAAGTATCCAGCACTCTGAGAAAGTCTGATGGTCATTACGAGATGTGCTTGCCTCTTAGGGAACATGCAACATTACCATGCAACAAACACTTGGTGAAGTCTAGACTCAACAGTCTGAAGAAAAAGCTCAGCTCCAACTCACAGTTCAGAGACGACTACACAAGATTCATGGACTCCATATTTGAAATTGGATTTGCAGAGAGAGTTCCAGTGGCAGAATTGGACAGAGCTGACGGCATGGTGTGGTATCTGCCACACCATGGCATATACCACCCCAAGAAGAAGGACAAAATCCGTGTAGTATTTGACTGTTCCGCTGCGTACTATGGAGTAGCCCTGAACAGTGTACTGCTACAAGGGCCGGATCTTATGAACAACCTCTTAGGCGTCCTCTTGAGATTCAGACAAAAGGCCTTTGCTGTCATGGGAGATATCCAAGCGATGTTCCATCAAGTGAAGGTAGCTAGCTGTCACAAGGACTGCCTTCGCTTCTACTGGTGGCCCAAAGGAGATATTGACAAGACGCCTGAGGTGTTCAGGATGACTGTCCATATATTTGGAGCAGTGTCTTCTCCAACATGTTGCATCTATGCACTCCAGACTGCGATCGAAGATAATGCATCAGGAATCGCCATAGCTACAGATGTCAAGAGATCATTCTATGTAGATGATTTCCTGTATTCAGAAAATGACGAAGAGGCAACATCTGAGCTTGTAAAAGATGTCACAGCAGTCTGTGCTGAGGGCGGCTTCAGGCTAACGAAGTGGGTAAGCAACAGTAGGTCTGTGCTGTCCACAATACCACCAGAAGAGAGAGCCAAAGAGCTACAGTTATTGTCATTGTCACTGGACGACTTGCCAGCTGGACGAGCCCTTGGTCTGTACTGGAACATTCAAGATGACAAGTTCAGTATTCAGACAAAGATCGATGACGTTCAACCTACCAGAAGAAGATTGCTATCAGTTGTGAGCTCAGTGTTTGACCCACTTGGACTGCTGTCTCCAATAACACTGAATGCCAAGATTATTCTCCGAGATCTAGTCAATGAGCCATGGGACACAGAGATACCGAGTCCTCAGTTGCAGCAGTGGGATAAGTGGCTGGCTGGCCTACACGAACTAGAGAAGTTCTCCATCCCAAGATGCCTGAATCCAACAACATCTGCCGAGTTAGAAGCAACACAGTTACACTACTTCAGTGACGCAAGCAATAAAGGCTATGGTATTGTAGTGTATGTCAGATTCCTGTACAAGGATGGTACTGTTCATTCACAGCTGCTTCTCAGCCGAGCAAGGGTCACACCACTGAAGCAGATCACCATTCCACGTATGGAATTAGCAGCAGCGACCACAGCTGTGAAGATGAACAGGAAGCTTCAAGAAGAACTGACGATTACGATAGATGCCAGGTTCTACTGGACTGATAGTCTAACTGTCCTAAAGTACATTGCCAACGAACGTGGTAAATTCAAAACCTATGTAGCAAACAGGGTGTCCCTGATAAGAGAGGGGTCAGATTTCAAAGAATGGAGGTTTGTTGGTACAAATCAGAATCCAGCCGACTGTGTCTCAAGAGGAATGAGTGCCAAAGAGTTCCTGCGAGCTGATTGGTGGTTGACTGGTCCAGCATTCCTGTCCACACGAGAGTTCAAGCAGGAATGCATCCCTCTTCAAATCGCAGAAGACGACCCAGAAGTGAAACAGCTAGCATGCTGCTATCAAGTTGAAGTCATAGAGACACCACTGGACATCCTGCTGAGGAAGTGTTCATCATGGAACAAACTGAAGCGTGTCACAGGATGGATTCTAGTCTACATTGCGGCTTTGAAATCAAGAATCAGATCACGAAGGCAGGGAAAGATCATCCCAGTACCACACCCATCTGAGGCTAAAGATTTGTGGCTAACTCAGAACATTTTGTATGAAGCTGAGAGAATCCTGTGTCTGCAAGAGCAACAAAGATATTTGCCAGAAGATGTGAAGACAGCTCGAATGGGCAGAGGAGACTTCAAGAGAAACAGCCCAGTGAGGAATCTCAATCCCATCATGAAGGATGGACTGTTGAGAGTTGGTGGACGCCAAAGTAACACCAATCTCCCAATCATAATTCCCAAGAATTCCCCTGTAGCCACATTACTCATCAGAGCAGCTCACGTGAAGGTTGGACACATGGGTAGAAACGCCATATTGGCTGCCCTGCGTCAGAAATTTTGGGTACTTGGAGCTGGCACCCTCATTCGTAGTGTGATGTCCAGGTGCGCACTGTGTAGGAAATACAGTGCCCGAGCTATTGAACAGAAGATGGGGGAACTCCCTGCAGACAGGATCACACCTGGTGTTCCTCCTTTCTCGAAGGTCGGAGTTGATTATTTTGGACCTCTGATTGTCAAGAGAGGCAGAAGCTCCGTCAAGCGTTACGGCGTGATCTTCTCATGTCTTACAACCAGAGCCGTACACTTGGAGATCGCACACAGCCTTGACACTGACTCATGCATAAACGCTATCAGACGATTCATATCCAGAAGAGGACCGGTGGAGCTCATAAGATCGGACAATGGTACAAATCTGGTTGGTGCATGCAGAGAACTCAAAGAGGAGATACACAAATGGAATGAAGCATCTTTCAACAATGCACTGCAGCAAGAAAATATCACATGGCTGTTCAACACTCCCACAGCATCACATCAAGGCGGGGTATGGGAGCGATTAATCCGATCTGTGCGCAAAATTTTATACGCTGTCTTGCATGAGGGTCACATGCGACTTGACGACGAATCACTCCAGACGTACATGTGTGAGGTTGAGTCTGTGCTCAACAACAGGCCAATAACGCCAGTGTCACCGGATGCCAATGACCTAGATGTTCTGACACCTAATCACCTACTATTACAGCGCCCAGCTGCACCGGTGCCTCCAGGTACTTTCGATGAGTCTGATAACTTCGCTAGACGACGCTGGAGGCATGTACAGCACCTCACAGATACATTCTGGAAGCGATGGGTTCGGGAATACCTTCCAGTTATGCAGAGGCTCCAGAAATGGCTACATGAGAAGAGAAATCTTCAGCTGAATGACATCGTTCTGGTGATGGACGGGTTCCCCAGGAACTCTTGGACACTTGGTAGAGTAGTCGACACCAACAAGGACAAGAATGGTCTCGTCAGGTCGGCAACTGTCAAGACGCCTTCTTCTGTGCTTCAGCGACCCGTGCAGAAACTCAGTCTGGTGTACTCTCCAGACTGCGTTGAGTGGACTTGAACTTGAGTGAGATTGAATGGACTTTCAGAGAAGTCACAAGCCCGTGGACGTTGAACATTGCTTAAATTAAGGTTTTTGTTTCATAAATTTGTACTCTTTGTTTGTATAGAGGTGATAAGTCCTCGAGATGAGCACTTATAGGGGCTGGTATGTAATGGCCATACAAATTTATGTGTTTGCAAAGGTTTTTTTTGGTCGAATCCGTTCGTGACCAGTGGTCATTTGTTTAGCCTATGGCATTCCGACACACTCAGAGTTGATGCAATGGACGACGCAAATTACGTGCAAAAATGTGTTGAAATTATGGACATATGGAACGGTACGGTACTATACTATCATAAGTTATGTAGCACAGTTATAGGTGTTCCTATTCCCCCAGTTTTGTGGCCTCAGATAGTTGTTAGGGGTAAATGTATTAGCTTGAATGTACAGGAACTTTTCCGTTTGCCGTGCCAGTACAGGCATGGCCATGGGGTTTCTTCACGCATGGTTGAACACACTGTCCGTAGGCGGACCGCTCGGCGTATTTACATCACGGCGTTAGCACTGTTCCGTCAACTTATTACATAATATTCATGTGTAATATAGGTTTTGATTGCAATTACCGCAGCTTCATCATATAGAGGTCATATTCGGGTGTCATATTATTGTGGTTATGTTTAAAACATATAATAGTATGTAATATCTTTACATGATACTGGACACATTATTGACCTAAAATATATATTGAATATTGGGATGAATTGAATATGAGTGCATACATATTATCAAAGTGTAATACGTCCACAAATAGTATATGTATTTTTTGTATCTGTTTTCAGTTAATCATCATTGTGCCACATCACGTCAACATTGAGACTAATAAAGACGTTATAAAGCATTTGTGGGCGTATGCATTAGCACCATATGACAGTATAGGCGTAGTCCATTACAACTTATATAGTAAATTATATTGAAATTATTTGAAATATTACAAGGAAATATAATATGTTATTACCACTCTCCCTGCAAGGACGATCAACCAGCTGCAATGTGTCTAATGCCAAAGACAGCTGACGTGCTGTTGTTGTGGCTTGAACGTCCATTTGCAACTGGAACTCGGTACCCTCGCTATGTAATCCTTTTAGTTGGAAGTGGTTGGTCGTGAAGATATCACTCAGTCCATATCCTACCGCCAACACTGGCACAGTGTGAATGCCACGGAAAACCGCTTTGATTGATAAAGCAGTGGTTGGCAACCATGTGAGTGATAAACACATCGTTTCCCCTGCCGTCACCATGGGGAAAACTACTCGTCCAGTTTGAGGTCTCCTTTCTCCAGTGTCTTCATCTACGGTGTTACCCAGGTGAACTAAACTCAGGGTATTACCTGCAACATTAATATCACCTAAACACATCGTGTGGTTATACTTGCGAGCAGTGTGAAACACTCTGAAAAGAAGCGAATTTGAAGCGCATACTATCACTATCATAAACCTCGCATTCTATCTACATACATCATGCTCATGCTGTCATTTTCAACCCCAAACTCACCATGAGATCGGCTGTCGAATCAAACTGACAGATATTGTGCAACTGAAGATATCGGTACACTGGCTTATTTCTTTAATTTTAACTGTCAACAACAACCGTAAATACCGTGGTTGTGTAATGTTTCGTGCGAACCCAAATATGGCATTTCAAAACGGTAAAGTTTGCGAAATTCTATGTGTTAGCATTGGACGGAGACCAGACACTGATTTATCTACGTGGGTATAACGGTTTCATCAGGCCTCGATCACATCATGTCTCAATAGCTTACTTTAAAATTTGGAAATCGGCTAGACTGTTTGCCCCAACAGAAAATGTGTGATCCATCAGCCAAATTGGTTGGTATGAAAACCATGTATATCTGCGACCACTCTGATGGTGTGAAATTGTACTCTACTAGCTTGGATAGGGGATATTCCTTCAGCTCACCTGGTAGAACAGAAAGCCGATATGTGAGAAGTCATGGGTTCAGCTCCCAGTCTGGCCGAGGCATTCCCTGCTCGGTTACAATTGGTGGTAGTGGTGCGATACATTGTATTCCTTCACAATGTGACAATGTGAAGGCTGAAGATGCCCTCGGGTTGAACAGGATATATTGTAAAAGCTTCTCACTTCGGGGCGAAATTTCAAACCTCTGGAAAATATGTGAGCTCTCTAGCATGTGTAAAATTGTACTCCTACTAGCTTGGCAAGTGGTATACCATTTAGCTCATCTCGTAGACCAGATGACTGATGTGTGAGAGGTCCCGGTTTGGAATGTCTGGCCGAAGCATTCCTTCTTCGGTTACACATGTTACATGCAGACTGACATTGTCATATATGGATATTCAGAAGCCAGACAGCATAAAATGATTGTGATAGTTTCTCTCTGGCAGGTCTCGGATAAAATTGAGGAACTTTGTCGCTATTGTCTATTTGGTTGTACCTATTTAAACCCTGATCCCCCACCCCCCCCCCCCCCCCTTGTAGGGACACGGTAACGTACGCGAAAACAGCATGTGTTACATTCAACAAACTACAGCAACAATTCATTATGTGTATATTAAAATGTTTAATATGGTTTAAATGGGTTTTCGTCGTTTTCACTCATGCAGACCTGCCGAGGTTTAAGCTTGTACTCACGTCAATCAATTTCCACTAAACACTGATCATACATGTATATAAAATCAACATTTAAGATACTGGACGTGAAGATAACTCTGCTCTGAGCATATGGTTACATATTGTTTCTACAAAATCATCAGCACCTTCTCTATTTTGTGTGTATATCGTGTACTAGCAAATAATGAAAAATAATTTTAAAATAATGAAGTCACCCTTTAGAGTCAAAAATGTAATAGCTTTCCCTTATCGAATTATATTCATGTTATTATTGGATAAGCAGCGGCTGTACTACACAAACTGCTGCTCCTCGAATAATCCACTTACAAATCACGAAAAAATCATTTCAAGGTCCTTTCGCATTCATCGTTTCAAATTCGTTTGCAAATTTATATGACTCTGGACACAGTGCACTAAAAATTAGCCCAAGGGCTCAGAAAAGTTACCAGAGATTGTTGATATTTTTCACTAAATTGCTGTTTTGACCTTTCACAAATGAAACCATGACATAATAACGAATCAACTACTAACTATTATGCATGACCATCAGAGCGGACACTCTCACTCTAACACGCGAACCTCTGTCCACGATTATACGTCCACGTACAACTATCGTTCACGAGCTGTAGCAACGAGAGCGCGTTCTCGTCAGTTTGTATGCGAGTGCGCGCCAATAACCACACTTTTCTTCGCACGTCCAACGTGTTTCGTACACGAACATTTAGTTTATTTATTTATTTATATTAGGAATGCTGGATGCTCGACTAGAATATAGGTTCCGGGTTCTGGGGTGACTTATGGAACAGGAATTTAGTATCCCGGGTTTAGTATACAGAGCCGCCGACGGTGCAGTATGACAAACGCGACATGTGCGAAAACCGAATATCACTATATCGTTTTTCTCACGGTCAAATGCTTATTATCGCCCATGTCGCATTTTTCACGCCTGATGTGATTGGTGGATAGGCCTATTATTTTATTCCAGTCTGCTTGCAGTAACCACATCATATATTATTTGACTTTTAAATACTTTTTAATTTAATTATTGTTGCATCAGTAAATGTAAACAGAAAGAGTCATCTGGTTTTGCTCGCTAGTTAAATAGGCCTACATGTAAGCTTGTGATTTCCAAAAAGCTAGACATATCTAGAGGGTAATGCACCAAAAACACCGTTCGATGTATTAGTCAAATATCGCACCATACCCCCCCCCCCCCCCCCCCGTTCAGATCCCCCACCCCTACTCGATTTCAGCACTGTGTCCTGATTCAATATAGAGGTCGTATTAGTCGTATATAGCCTATATACTCAGGACAGCCAGGCTAGTCGTAACCCTCCATCAACTGTGGAAGTCCATGAATTGGACGATAATATGGTCATGCATGTCGTGAATTTCGAGAACAAAAGCTATTTCAATAGCTCCGCAGTTAGTATTTTACGGGCATGTCGCTTTTTTCAGGCCGGAAGCACCAACCATGACAAAAGCGACATGGTCGGATATTTCACGGGAAAAAATCGACATGGTCACTTTTATCATATGACACTGTGGTGAGACTGGGTTCCCCAACGATCGTTAGTGAATCCCAAAATGGCGGACAATACACGCAGCTCGTTTGAATTTCCTTCGTTTTCGCGATACTCACGATTGTAATGAATACACTCACACTGAGTGGGAGCTTGCCCATGATTCTTGACGAGTCAACTCGGTAAAAATCTTTCCTCGCAGGGGCTTTGCTCGGCAAAAATCTTCAATCACAGGGGCATCTGAAAGCCTATTGGACAAAAAAAATTTGCCAAGCAAAGCCCCTGCGAGGAAAGATTTTTACCGAGTTGACTCGTCAAGAATCATGGGTAAGCTCCCACCCAGTGACACATGCACCTGCTGATTCTTATGCGCATGGAACAACCTTTCGTCGCAAACAAGCGGCGAATTACATCGATATGAGAATGAAAAACTCGTCTGAAAAAAAACCGATAGATGCCCTAATGATTGTGTTTGTAAAAGCAAAGATTCCCTAACGAACACGTTATTCTATAATCATTCAAATTGTTTTAATTTTGAACGTGAAATAAAGTAGAAATTGACATCCTCTTGGTAAATTTAGTGTGTATTATTGGGTTTGCAGGTGTGTAGGTCTATGGTGGATGTGATTATTTGCATTTGTTGTTACATATCATTACAATTTTCAGCATCACGAGAAGCCGAATCTCGTTTGCGGTGGGTTCAAACACAGTACATATGTGTCTTTATCTATTACAAATCTATCAAATTCAGTGTGACGTTTACACTAATGTATGCACATACGTGTAAATCATTGAATTTACAATGGTGTATAGTCTCGACATATTATATTCTATTATTTAGATTTCATCTCCTAGTGGTACCTGTTATTTATTGAAGAAGCAAAACATGATTTTCATTTATTTTAACTGTTCTACCGTCACAGGCTTTGATTAATTACCGTGGCAAATTATAGTCTCATAGAGGTAGGGGCCTACATGTCTACATACAATATGCATGATCTCTCGAAGTTGGTAATATTAATTGAGTCTAATACATATTAATACATATACCTACATATTGAGTCTAATTTTGTCTAATATATATTAATGATACGTTACAGGGCACATGTCGTGTCGATATTCTGCATGAAATATCACGTACCAGCACCCCTAATAAACAAAGGTACGTCCTATAGATCAATTAAATTCACGGAAGAATATTAAAATATAACACTATAAGAGTATTTCTTTTTTGTGGATCTGCTTGCATGCTGTGCCACAACTGTGTACATAGATTTTGTTCTACGTCCGCACTGTGCAGCAACACCCGCTACAAACACTTAGGTGCCCCTCGGTATTACAAGAGTAACGTATATAATTTGTATGACAGACTGGGAATTGAAAGAAATACTTCACTGTAAATTAGTCGTTAAGGAATCTCTGGAAATCATAGATCTATCGTTAGGGCATCTGACTTATTTCGTTAGGGAATCTCATCAATAATTCGTATTAGAATCTTTATATCTCAATAAAAAAACGTGATCTGCTTGGAAGAGCTAGGCATGATTTTGACCAAAACGCTAAGCTACATATATATTTCTTACAACTGGAAACGTCATTCGTTAAAATACGGTCGAAAACCAAACTGACCATATTCACTGTGAGCCATTTTGGGATTCACTAACGATCGTTAGGGCATGCCGTCTCGCTAGTGACATGAGCAAGCCTTCTCACCAGCTGCGATTTACGCAATGTATGTGAGATACAAGAAACACGTCTGGTGACACCACGACTGAGATATATCGATCTCCTGCCGGGTGTGCACTTTTTGCACCCCTGTATAAATACACAAAGAAAATAGTTCCCATGTTCGACGCGACACGAATGACAACGGCAACAGTCTAGACGCGCACGAATATACGGACTATTTTTTATGTCAACACAATGGCGGCAATATTGTAAAATTTGATTGTTTTGTTGGAATATTGCTTGTATTATAGTGTTTTTCGTTAACCCCAAACTGACTTATGGTGAGAAAGAGAATCTTATGTCTTGTTTTGATGAGATGGAGAAATCTCAGACTCGTCATCAGCTGTCCAGGCTCGCCTAAAGGCTCGCCATGGACTACGCTGAAGACTCGTCTGAGATTTCTCCATCTCATCAAAACAAGACATAAGATTCTCTTAGATCACGTCGGGGTTTTTCACAATGTTCGGTTTTATCATACAGCAACGGCTAGGTAACCTGGCCCAAGTATCATACACTGCGCCTTCTTCTATATCCAATAAGGATTAAAAAGGTAACAGACGGATTAAATGGCATTCATTTAGTGGACGAGTAGTATAAAGGCGCAGTGTATAATACTTGGGCCGGTAACCTCAGGACCAACGTACGGTAATGCCGATCTGGCAAAGGATACGGTACATCTAAATAGACTGGGGGGGGGGGGGGGGGAGAGGAGGGGATATTGGCTGAGGATGTACACTATTTCCGTGTCATCCACTTTGATGTGACTGATTGTCTGACTTTCTACTGTATATGAACCGTGTAAATATTGGTGTGGCTTATTCGTATGGTGAGTCCATGGAAAACACGTACACATGTAAGGCATATGGTTGGCCAAACCGGTCAAATGTAAATTTTGCTGCGCGCAATGGATATGCATTTATATCGCGAAATAAATAAACCACTCATGGACGGTGTTTTATGACACAATCAAAGTATTTTTATATCCCGCAGTAATTCAACCATTCATATCCCGTCTTTTCATGCGCGACACATTCAAGGATACTTATTGTGCGCATTAAATCAGGAATTGTATCGCGCAGTAAATCAGCCAATCACGTAAGGTGTTTTATGTCGCAGTACAGTTTGATTCAGATCGGGGAATAAATCACCCAATGACAACCTGTGATTTCATGCCCGCAATTAATATCATTCGAAATCTATCGCGCATTAGAAGACAGGTTATGAATGGTTGACATATATCTCGACATAAATATATTTTGATCGCGATATGAAATGCCTCACCTGATTGGTTGATTTAGTGCACGACATCATTCCATATTTATCGCGCGCAACAAAGTTTGGCCAACCATAAAGGCCGGGTTTATCTGCCATGTTTTCTAAAAACCTGGCATTATACTTGTCTTTGAGGTGACCAAATTTTCTCAAGAGCACACTGATTTCGCTGTGCATAAATGATTTCCCGATATGACTGCATGGTATTCTAGTCGAGTGTTGGGAGGATGAATACATTTAATCACCTTGTCAGTAACTTCACGAGTTCCACTAATGATTCAGACAGGGTGCACAATACGTTTCACACTTACCTCTGTGCTCAGAAGAAAAGCGAAACCGAAAAATATCACTCAGTCTAGTAATCGATATTGAAACTTCAGGTGGTACCAGCAGCGGTTCAGAAGGTCCGTGAAAAGAGCTCTGTATTGCGGCTCTAATTTCAGTATCATCACCGTACACGAGCCCCGACTCGTCCACACAACAGGTCAATAGATGTGTGCGGATTGACTCCAATAAATATGAATATCCTCTTCTGGTTTCAACCTCCAGCTAAATCAGAACAACCAAATGGTGATTACACATTGTGTGCATATCATTTCCAATATCTTATGATCTAGGCCTATCGGTACGATTGAGCTTATTTATGTTTTTAGAACCACTTACAGTCATCCCATCCATCCCGGAAGAGGATTCATCAGGATTAAATAAGTCGAAATTGTATGTCACGTTGTATGAAGACAGAACACGCGTATAAACAATGGCATAAATCTCCTTGGGAAAGGTCGGAGATTGTATGAATCCTCTTGGTAACCACACCAGAGCAGCATAATAATCTGAGAAAGTAAGAAGGATTTCACGCTGAACTCCAGCTTGCAATGCCACGAGTGGTCAATATCAACACTTATTCAAGTATCTTACCGTGGACAACAACGGGAATTTGATTTATCCTGACTGTGTCTAAAGCCATCCAGTCCACATAGGCTGAAGAAGTGGTCACCTTGAACTCACAATTTGTTTCATCATCAAACGTGCAATTCAGATATGGCAGGACATCTGAAATGCAAATATCACGCACTATCACTGACAACATGAGGTAGATACACCATAATCATAGCCTGAGTCAAAGAGCCTCTTTGGCCTGAGTCAGTAAGTCTGAGTAAGAGCTCAAGGATTCATTATATGTTTGGTAGACCAGAAGGTGTTTCAGTATATTATTGAATTGAGCTTGCTTTTTGGTAGCATTCTTGTAATCTGCATGGATTGATACCACGTTTCATTTTAGCGTAGATCTCTGGCGTCTTTCAGCGCATTTTCGTGAAAACTGAAGTATATACTCTGTATATGATCAGAATGTTGGGCCAAATGTCAATATATATAATCAGGATGGTGGGGGCAAATGTGAAATTGACGATAGCAATAATAGTTTAGTATTCGTATGCAGTCGAAAGTCATTTGTACAAATTTAACTTACATAGCCTACACAAAGCGTCACATGATGTACTTTCTAAGCTACTTGTAGCGTACATATCCGTGATAACACCAATTTGATCATGACATTTCCATCGAGTTTTGAGCTAAACCTTAAATCAGGCAGAATAGAATAGATTTTTTTCTATGAAGAGTAATCCAACCATAGATAAGACACTACACCCTAACACACTATCTGTTGTTGACGCCAATGTGGTTTTGAAACGATGTTGGGTCGGGCTTGGTTTTTTATACATACGGCCCTGATGATGTGTGTAGCATACCTGGAAGGCAATATCCCGATGGAATATTTACAGTAAAAGCCACACATGTGACATCAGGGACAGACAGTGTGTAAGTATAGTACTTTTTACTAAGCACTCCGTGTAACCAGCACACAAACCCACCCACCCACACATACATGTAAATACTAACATTAAACATGGAACCAATACCCAAGTACAAAGCATTCCGACCGAACAAAACCGAGTCCGTTATCCAAGCTCGAAGTCCAGTGTCATGCGAGTTCGATAAAATTGAAAATAGAAGCCGGAATGACTTCCGTCATGTACTATTAGTACCTGGACGTTTGATGGCCGCGCTTGAAACACATCTGTCCCCGATCTTTACTTCTGCCAAGCCCATGCTGAGGATACGTCCAACTCCCATTGTACCAACGAAAACCACGCGGTAGCTGCCAGCAGTTAGACAAACGGAATACTCAGACCACCCAGCACCTGTTCCATTATTGATCGAGTAAACTTTTGTCTCTCCAACGAAGTCTTCCGATACTATTCTAACTTCCAAAGATGTCATTGTGTCCCAAGGTTGCTGTTCGCAGTGATAGAGAAATCTGACTTCGGTGTCAGTCTCAAAAGTTGTTAGAGGCGAGACCACACGGGCTCTGTCGCCGGCATCCCGATGGGTATATAAATACAGGAAGCAATCTGAAATGAGGCATTACTGGCTTGGATATGAGGTCACTAAAGGACACATTCTGATATGGATCGTGGCGAGTATGGATGTATACCTGAACAATCAGGATTATCTCGCTGAATCGTAGGCTGTGAAGTAGAGAACCCTGGGTAGTCCCAAAATGTCCCACCTACATTCGGTGTAGTGTAACCACATTTGTTCTTAGATTTGGGATCGAAAGAGCATTCGATGTTGTTGACCTCTTGGGCACGTTCATCTGCTGACAAACATCGGAATCACTCAGCCTGTATCAGCCGTGGTATATCCAACATAAAGCGTTGGATAAACACCTGTCAGATCTGAGTTTGATGTAGTCTGCATGTGTATGTAACCTCCGACCTAATATGTCCAATAGTCAAATGGACTGTTTGTGTTTACCTTTGCAAAGGCCCTTGTGCATCTCGATTGCTTCGATCCTAACCATCACTCCTTCAACACTCTCTTTCAGACATCTGATCACGAGGTGCATCTCGCCCGGTTGGTGCAAGTCGACCCCGACATTCCCCAGGTCATCTGTCTGGTGCTTTGTGAGCACAGCCTCCTCGTTACCACTGGAATCTACCTGGAGAGGACTAGTAACTACCAACACATCGGTAACAACAGCGGAGCTATTCTGTGTAATGACGAATCGTGCACAGTTCCCAGTCTCAGTCACTACCAGCACCGGGCTCACAAGAAGGGCGTACGTCTGTCTGACTGGCTTCACTTACAGAGGCAGGCTAGACAACGTGTCGAGGTTCCGTGGTGTAGAGAAGACGAGTCGCAGAGAATAATCGTCTGGGATCCACCTGCTAGGGCCTGCAGACCGATCTACAAACCCACACATGGACCCACTGCTGACGTCACAAATGAGTACAGAACAATTGTCCATCTTAGTATTGTAGACGTGCATGATACAGTCGCTGTTGGGCACCATTCTTTGTCCTGGATAATATCAATTACATATCAATTACCATTTTCGCTTGCATGTACATATAGTTGATGGAGACGGCCTAACTAGGTTTTCAGTCACACATTCACCTGATATACAGCTGGAGTTTGCGATGTGGAGATTATCTACAGCGACAGCAACTTGTGGACGACCATCGACTTTTGCATGGAATACCAGGTTGAAAGGTCCATTACTTGGAGGCGCAATATCAAACATAGCATCCTTCCATGTGTTTAGTCCCATCCCCGATTCTTCCACAAAGTGAAAATGCCTCACCAGAAGATCACCTGGACCGATGTACTGTGAGCTCACCGCGAAGTGCAAAGGTGCAAGGACCTCAAACATCAAACAAAAGGTGGTGTTGAATGAAAGCTCACGAGTCCCGAACATGGTGCTGTAATGTACCATGGGTAGGGGGATATCTAAGCGGGCCACTGCTGCAATGTCTGTCAATGGTATATCAGTCAAATAGTCAAAAATTTCATCAGCTCTGTTCAAGTATTCATTGTTTCAAGGATGCATGAGAAGAAAGCTAATTTATTGATGTATGTGAAGAAAATTAATTTATTAATTCATTAAATTATCGTCATGCGTTAAGGGCTGTAAGGGCATTTGGCTCTCTCCTACTTTTAGTTTATTGATTGTGTGGTCTGGTCAACTTATGTACGGGAGAGGATTAGGGCCATCCAACTAAGCCGCAAGTCAATTTATCAAGATATGTAAGTCGATATATCCAGATAATATGTCGATATATCACGATACTTGAGTCGAATAATAGAAAAAAAACCTTTTAGTTGGGTGACTCTTATCCTCTTTCGAAACTAGTGTCTCTGAATTACACGAGGCAATAAAATGAGTTTGAAACATATAGTTACTCTGATTTATTTTGTCTGATAGGTGTTTTAACAAACAATGTACCTGGTGTATTGTTGTGAATATTTAAGGAATACTGGATTTGGAAACCGGTTGCCGTCACGCTCTGGTCAGTAGTGAAGTTTAAATTCACTCGATTGGACATGGATGTGAATGAAGGTGGCAAGTCGTCCCCGCAATAAACAAGGGGATCAGAAGATTTGCCACTCGCATCATATTCTTTGATCTGCAATCAAATTATTACCACAAATACAAGATTGTGTACTTGGAATCTATGCGATTCCAGCCGGTTTGTCTAATTTCCATTCTGGTTTGTGGCAAAATCAGTGTAGTCTTTTAACTCAAATTACTTGACATCCCTAATTGTAATTGTAATGGTTGATCGAGACTGGTACATGTAGTTTGATTACCTCCAGTTTGTCATAGTCACAACTGTAGTCGAACTCAAGATCAAAATTGATGAAATCCAGAGTGATGGTCGAATCTGGGGGGCCAGTTATAGTATACTGACATGTTACAGCATTCCCATAATCTTGGGGAAATCCTGGTGACACTATGATATCTTGATAGTCATCTAAAGTGACGTCACAACCTGGAATCAGCATTTACCTTGAATATATATATATATATATATATATTAATCTGCTTTCAGACTTAGGCAGACTTTGCCCTAAAACCAGCATAAGGCAGACATTTTCTAAAGTTGGATTTTTTCGATCTACTCATGGTAATTTAACTTCTGAAATGCTTCCGAATGAAAATTATTTCTTTTAATTGCAAAGCATGTATTACAACTAGACATACATAAACATGTGTCTGCCTAAGTCTACAATAATATGTTGTACAACTTAAGCAGACAATAATGTATAATCAGCATTAGGCAGACCTTAATATATAACAATCATTAGGCAGACATTATTATATAATCAGCATTAGGCAGACCTTAATATATAACAATCATTAGGCAGACATTATTATATAATCAGCATTAGGCAGACAATAATATATAAAATACTCATTAGGCAGACACTAATATATAATAAGCAAATGAATGTTTAAAAAACCTTCTAAGTAATAAATCATAGATAAGACTCCCCCCCCCCCCAGTCATATTATCATAGATACTGTATGTAGTTTTTTTTTTGAAAGATTATTTATCGATATTGATCCACTAATATATTGACAATGTAAATATATTCATTATATTAAATGACAATATTCCCTGTATAGTTTATATTCATGTTAATTGTGTGCATAGTATTTTTGTGCATGATGCATGTACTTTGTTAAACTAACATACTAATTGTACTTAATGTATTTACATTACTCCACCAATAATAGAAAATTAGCCCAAGGGCTAGATAGGTTACCGGAAATTTTGTGATTTGACGTTGATAAACGAGGCTCACAAGGAATAAATATAATAGTATGCGTTAGCCCCAAATTTGGGCAGAGCCTCCGGCGGCCTGGAACGACGAAGGTTAATAGTTTCCAAGTCCAGCCACCGCCATGGCTACCCCTTAGAGTAATTTAACCACGACGAAACCTATACACACCACACAAGAAATGGATATACCACTAACTATGGTCCAGCCGCAAATTTGCGCATAGCCTCCGGCAGTCTGGAACGACAAACGTAAAAATTTTCCATGTCCACCCACCCCAACAGACACCCATCAGCGTGATTCAATCGTGACGAAACTGATACAAGTCAAAAATCCATCCCATGGGGAGTTCGTTTCAAGATTTTAATGCTAAAGTTAAAAAACACTTTTTTGTTGAAAATGGCGGCCATTTCGTAAAAAAATGCGTCCAAGGTCAAAATCAAGGTCACCACTAAAATCGCCATATAGAGTATATGACTTCCCATTTGAATGTGCCATTATCTAAGCTCTATCTTGAAGTGTTCTGGTTGAAAATGGCCGTTTTTTTACAGAAATGGCCGTTTTGACCTTTCAAGGTCATTGAAGGTCAAATTCAAGGTCACTACTGAAATCGCCATATATGACTTCCCATTTGAATATGCCATTATCTAAGCTCTATTTTGAAGTCTTCTAGATGTTTACTATGCACAGCTCCCATTATGAAGCAAAAAGTGGCTGAAATTTTCCCAGAATGTCCAGAGCGAAAATTTTTTCAATGGTGCAAAAAATATTTTTTGGGGGAAATGGCTGGAAATGGCTCAAAACACACACGGTAGATTTGATTTCGGGCGAATTTTTTTTTTTTTGCCGACCCGTCAAAAAATCAAAATGGCCGCCACGTGTATACGAGCGATTTAAGGGTGATGAAATTTATACATATCACAGGTGTACATATGGGGAGCCTAAACCGCAAAATAGAGAAAGTTACTGAACAGACTTTGAGAAAATGGCCGTGAAAATCCAAAATTGGGCGTTTTTCGATGAAAACGGCCATTTTGGAAAAAATGCAAAAATAAAAAATACCCGCCTTTTTAGTATTTTTGTACACAATTTCAAGATAAAAATGTGGACGGCGACGGACGCAACGCCATCGCAATAGGTTATGGGACCAAAGGTCCGGTAACCTAAAAATGTGCATTCATCGACATTTTTTACCCTGGCGGCCATCTTATTTATGCAAATTAGCTTAAATTCAGTAGCATCTTTCCTTTTGCCATAATTCAGCTGCCTATACAGTTTAGTGATGATACCTCAAGTATTTCTCAGGTTTTTGATCGGACAGCGCCTCTGTAGTAATAGGGCATATTTGCCGTTATTTTTCGTTCTGGCGGCCATCTTGTTTATGCAAATAGGAAGTTTTAACTTGTTAAAACTAGTGTTTATTATATACTTACCTATATGATTACACAATGTGGGTACTCCTACCCTGGCATTCAAAACGAGGAGAAGAGAAATGCCTGAAAATAAAGAATTTTCAGGGGATTTCTCCTCCAAAGTGACCGTACGAAAGGGCGTCCTAAATGTCGACCCCCCTCTGGGGGATACCCCCCGTCTGGGAGGGAATGACCGTACCCTCTGGTGCAAACCGGAAGTGGTCAGTTATTTACTGACCAGCTTGCCTGGCGACCAATCAGAAGCCTCCAAAAAAAAAATCATAATCTTTGCCCTAACCGGAGAGTTAGGAGGGGGAGGCGGGTGGTCACCTCTGGTGTAATCATATAGGTAAGTATGTAATAAACACTAGTTTTAACAAGTTAAAACTTCCTGTTTATTGCCACACTTGACCTATATGATTACACATTGTGGGTCAAACCCAGAATCAGAGAAGGAGGCGGGCTGACCTGGAGGTGCAATATGCCCGTCGTACGGGGACGCATCCCGCTAGCCAAGGTAGGAATACCTACAATGCGCCTAAAAATGACCATTTTGTGGGATAAAATCGGTCGTTTTAGGATAAAGCTGGCTATGTGGGATAAAATGAATAAAATATGAATAAAAGGGATAAAATATAATCACCTTTAGAATGCATCCAGCGGCTTGCTTGGAGGCCTCTGGGAGATGACTTTCTCCCAGCAGGCTAACCGAAGAAAATGAGGGCAAAACAAGGAGCAACGCTCCAACAAGCCGCCCTCTGGCCGTAGAACTAACAAAGTGCAGGTTTTGCTATGTACATGTATCTACAAATGGGCCTTATGTTGAGCGGCAATCAGGGGCCCGATCTGAAAGCCGGCCTCCGTCTTCCAGGCTAGCTCCCGGAGATAGAACGAAGTAAAGGTGTTGTGAGATGCCCAGGAACAGGCTTCCATGACATCTCGTAGCGCAACATGGTTAGTGAACGCTAATGAAGCCGCGAGCGCTCTGACATCATGTGCCTTCACTTTGAACGAGGAGTCTTTGGAAAGCTCTGAGTTCTCATAAGCGAACAAGACACATTTCTTGATCCAAGCCGAAATGGTGGCTGGCCTGATATCCTTAGAGAAGTTTTTGAGGTAAGAAACAAAGAGAAGTCTCTTACCGAGAGGAAACTCTCTCGTCTTTTGGACATAGATGTGCAGAGCCCTCACGGGACAAAGAAGCGCGTCTCTCTCCAAGCCTGGCCCCAATGAAGGCGCCAGGGCGGGAATAGAAAAGGACATCGCCGGTGTACCTGCCAACTGAGTCTTGGCGAGAAAGGAAGGGATCACTCCCAGTTTCACTGCTGAGCCACCCTGCTTCCAGACGACCTTGGCAAAAGCCAACGCATGGAGCTCACTGCGTCGCTTCCCGGAGGCCAGCACCAGAAGGAAGACGCACTTCCACGTCAGAAACTTAATGGACGCTCGCTCCAAAGGCTCGAATGGTGCGGACATTAATTAGTTCAGAACTAGCGATAGATCCAAGCTGGGCACCGGGTTCCTGAGTCTAGGCCTGTCAATGGAAGAGCTGTTAAGCATGGCGGACAGATCCTGGTCCTGGCCAAAATCGACGCCCGTCTTCGGCTTAAGAGTCTTCGCAATCGCGGTCCTATAACCCGCCAGAGTTGAAGGGGCTCGGCCCTGCTGAAATTTCTCCAAGAGAAATTCCGAAATCAGGGGGGCAGTGGCTCTGAACGGACAAATCTTCCGACCATGGCACCAAGCGCAGAAGATCGTCCAATTGGACTGATAGCCGTCCAAAGAAGATCTTCTATTTGGTCAGGCGATCCTCGCTGACACCTCTCTAGAAAAGCCCTTCTTCCTAAAACATCGCTCGACAACCTCCACGCGTGAAGCTTGAGCGAGGCTGGTGAGCTGTGAAACAGGTTTGACCTGGGTTGTTTTAGGAGGTCCCATTGATCTGGAAGACTTCTTGGCGAGTCTATGTGCATGGTTAGCAGATCTGGGAACCACGGCCTCTGAGGTAGACACGGCGCCACCAAGTTCATCTCGCACTGGTGAGTCTTGAACTTCGCTATCACCTTTTCGAGTAGGGTCGGCGGCGAATACGCGTACGCGTACATCCCATCCCAATCCTCCGACATCGCATCCACTGACAGTGCCTGTGGGTCGGGGATGGGGGACACGTAACACGGTAATCTGTGGTTCCAGCGGGTAGCGAACAGGTCCACCGCTGGAGACCCCCAGAGTCGACACTTGGACGAAAAGACTTGAGGAGATAGAATCCACTCCGTCTGCTGGATCTGTCCCCGTCTGGACAGGCGATCTGCCCAGACGTTCATGTGTCCCGGGATGTGCCTGGCCATGAGGCATATCCCTCGGTGATGACACCACAGGATGACCTTTTTTTTTATAAACAATATTTATTGGATTGATCAACAGGACTAGCCTATACAAAGATCGTTCCAGTGAAAGTGACAGGATAATCATAATTTGTGCACTGCATGAATATACTAATAAAACAATGAATGTAAAAACACTACCATCGCCAACATCACCACCACCAACATTCACTGAATCAGGCGACAATATTAACACCATACACATGTACAAAATGAACGCAGGTAATCACGAACCGAAAAAACAACAACATGGAAATTGGTTAATAGAATGAACCCATTCTGTATGTACATGATGTTTACAATCATACAATGACAGCAAATAATGACAGCAAATCAGTTGACGACAAATGAAGTCAGAACAACAATAACATCCGAAATAAGAACAGTCGGTAACCATGTTGGCCACACAATGACCTCGCACGCTAGTTGGCACAGGCTCTGGGACTTGGTCCCTCCCTGCTTGTTGACATACGCGACCACCGTCGAGTTGTCCGTCGCTAGCAGGACAACCTGGCCACGGAAGTCGTCCTCCCAATGGCGCAGAGCTAGGAAAGCTGCCTGCAGTTCGAGCACATTGATATGTAGGAGCCGTTGCTGAGACGACCACACACCCGAGACTTCGCTGGAGTCCCACTGTGCTCCCCACACGTCCAAACTGGCGTCCGTAAACAGATGCCTGGATGGCACGGGCGGACGGAACGGAGACCCTGGCGCTAGATTCCCACGGTGCTGCCACCATTGGAGGTCTTGCGCCACCTCGTCCTGTACAGGGACCGGCTGGCCCATGGCCCCGTCGGTCTGTGACCAATAGGCCCGGAGGTTGAACTGGAGTGACCTCATGTGCAACCTCCCGAGAGGAACCAGCTTCTCGGTCGCGGCTAACAGACCTAGTAGCTTGAGCCACTGCGCTGCTGGCTGGACACGTGTTGCTAGGAACCTTCCTGACAGCTCTGATAACTTTGACATGCGCTCCTCTGTCGGCATAACAAGCGCGGAGGTAGTCAGAAATCGATATCCCAAGAAGACGAAGTCTTGAACTGGGCACAACTTCGACTTTTTGGCGTTGATCCTGAAGCCCATCTGGGCGCAGAGATCGACCACCCACTGAGCCTGCTGGAGCAGGATAGCGGGGTCCTGATGCCGAGTCAACCAATCGTCGAGATACTGATTGAGGCAGATGCCGTGCTGGTGGACGATAGCCTGAAGCTCTCTGACCACCATGGTGAATTTCCAGGGCGCCGTGGAGATCCCAAACGGAAGGGCCCTGAACTGCCACACCATTCCCTTGTAGAGAAACCTCAGGTACTTGTGGACTGAGCGTTTCATGCGAACGTGGAAGTAGGCGTTCTTGAGATCTATCGTCACGACCCAAGCATTGGATGGCATCGATAGCCTGACCTGCTCCGGCGTCTCCATGGAGAACGTCGGAATGTCTAAGTAATGATTGAGGGAGGAGAGGTCTATGACCGGTCTCCAGCCTCCCGAAGCTTTCGGTACTACAAACAAGATGCTGTAGAACCCCGGAGTCCCCAGCGGCACTGGTTCTACTGCTCGCTTGTCTATCATCGCCTGGACCTCGTCGTCTGGATGCTTGGGATCGTTTGGCAGAGTGAAGGTCTTTAGCACAAACGTGAGGGGCGGTAGCACGTCCTTGAACCTTAGGCCGAACCCTCGCCTCAGCGTCGAGACTACTCAGGGACTGGCCCCTAGACGCTCCCAAACGCGCCAAAAACCTTGCAAACGAGCCCCGATGGGATCGTCTGTAATATCTAGAACGACGGAAGCCAGCTGAACCGAAGATGGGTCTCGTCGCTGAGGCACGCATTGCGGCGCCTGTAGAAAACTGACCTGTTTTCTTGGCCTCTGAGGACTTGGATGTGGACTTGTTGCCTCGTCCACGCCCATGGCCAGACGGCCCAGAGGCTCCATGAAAGGGCTTCCCCACGGCGCTGCCCCTGGTGGGCTTGGGCTGGGAGTCCCGTGGCTGCTGCCGCCGCTGTGGCTGCCTCGGTCTGGCCCTGACATTGCTTCTGGGCAAGGCTCCTAGCCATCCCCGCGAACAGCTCTCGCTCAAGGGACCTGTCAGGCTTAGACTGTGAGTCGTCCCTAGCCTGCTGCAAACGTTGAGTACAGTCTGGGAACAACGTCATGGGCGCAGGCTCCTCCGGCGTGAGAAGTAGAACCTGGTGTCTCGCCCTGAGGTCCAAGGTGAGAGTGTCTGGTAAAGAGAAGGCCAAACCCTGCAGGGCAGCATCTCTCCTCCAGAGCTCCAATGTCCAAATCGCGAACGAGCCGAGGTCGTACTTGTCAGTAATGGCTCGGCCCATATTGGACACCAGACGGAGCGCGCCCGTGATGGCATGGCCCATGATGGCGCCCGTGATGGCATGGCCATCGTCGTCCACCGACGACGAGAGCCTGAGGGCTGACTGGACCTCCCGAAGGGACTCGTGTGGAACTATGACCGTCTCTGGTTCCCCAAATAACGGGTGCCCCTCGGGAACCATAGTGTGACCCTTGGGGAACGCCTTGACGGTGTAGTAATCGTCCACATGGGGGGGAGGGGGGCTTTGGAAAAGTGCCTGGCAGGCCGCCGTTAAGCAAAGTCTGGTCCTGGCAGTCAGCAAAGGCCCCAATCAGCCCAGAGGCCAGAGGGAAGCGGGACACCAGTGGACAGTGGTCGATGGCTTCCTCGATGTCCACCATGGAGCGTGAACGCTTCTTGGGGGGAGCAGCAGGCTCCGGCCAAGCAGCCGGAACCAGGCGCTGACAAAGGTCGAGCTTGTCTCCCCACGACAGGCCCTCCGGCTCGTCCTCCCTCTTCCTCTTGGGAGCCTGGGAAGGGCACACCACCGGTGGTATGGGGCACTCAACCTCGTCCTCGTCCCCGTCCCCGTCCGAAGACGGAAGGTAGCAGGTAGGAGCGGGCAATGAGTGTGGCTGCACCTGCCGTGAGCTGATCGCCGAAGGCCCCCGGTCCGTTGGGAGCGGGGTGAAGGCAGAAGCAGGGAACATCCACACGTGGGGTGCCACGGGCAGCCCCTGAGGCACCAGCCGCTGCAGCTGGGCCACAAACTGGCACTGAAGGTCCCTGAACCCTGCCATTACATCTCTCCTGACGTCGGCGAGGTCCTGAACATAGTTTGACGGCCCACTGACTGTCACTGACGTAGCCTCACGGACTGTGATGCTGCCAAAGTCCAAGTCCCGGTACTCGTGGTCGGCGTGGACTTGGAAACAGAGTCGAGTGGCGACCAATCCGTCCAAGTACAAAGTCCAATCCTCCTTGGACCGATCACTGCAGAGGGGGCATCCCTCCCACGGCACGCACAGCTGCTCCCGGCAACGCCAGCACGACGTGTGCAACTCCCACCCCACGAGCTGCTGCTTGCATGCCTCACACTTGGACAACGGCATCTGCAAAGAGAGCACAAAAGGGGCAGGTGTGTAAGGGCGCTAACAAGTCGAGAGTCCTTACAAACTCTCCATAACTACAGGGAAACTATGCTAAAGTAAGCTACAGTATCCTGTGCAGAGTTTCCAAAGGTAGAAAGATCGTGATAAAAACGATCAAATTCAAAATCCTCAAAAGAATGCCTTCTTGCAGGAGCTTTGCTTCCTTCCCAAGATGGAGGAGCAAAGATTATGATTTTTCTTTGTTTGGAGGCTTCTGATTAGTCGCCAGCATAGAAATAGAGAGAGATGGAACGCCAACTCCTGGGCTTACATCATTGGCTGAATGGCGAGAGGTTGTGTCGCGCATGCGCGACGACTTGTTGGGGGTAGTTTACTTCTGCTCGTACGTCAAACTGCTCGATTGTGTCTGCAAACCGGGGTCCAATTTTTTGAGGTACCTCAACCGGAAGAGTAACAGGACAAATCATATACCAAAATGACCGGGAAAGCCTCTAGTTTCAGGAAATGTCTGAAATACTTTTCAACTCCAGTGGCAATCTGAGAAATTCGGGGTTTAGTAACATGTGCCTGTTTCACCGAATTCAAGCTTTTAGCTATGCGAATATCGAGATCATATTAGGCATTGCAGACATCTAGGAATAAATACATAAGAAATTGTGACAAAAACGCCATTTTTTTGTGAAATGCTACAAGTCTGATAAAACAAATATATTTTGACATGAATAAGATGAATTTTGAATGCGTCGTTGCCATGGCAACCAAGTATTTAGTATAGTAAGAGACTGATGATAAATTCCATGAGCTAGGTAGATCTCTGTGCACCTCCACAAGACGATATGAGGACTTGTTCTCGCTTTTTATTTTACAACCTTCCCCCCCAAATGGGTGTCGCCCTAATGAAATAAGATGAAATAGCTGTGTGACATCATTTTCAAAATGGCCGCCACCAAATTCGTGAAACCACGTTTTGACCTATAACTCAGATTCTATGGCAGATAGAGAAGAGATTTCGGTGGCTACACCCATGTTTTCCATGACAAGGAATCTAATGCTGACACTGCCGATTCTCTATGACTGTTTGTTCGCTTGGCTACTTCAGAAATCAAAATAGTTGCCATCAAAACTCGGAAAAATCAATTTTTTTAATGAAGTCGTTCTCGAAATGAGTGCCAAAAATGTTTTGAGCTATAAATCTGCTTCTACTGCAGACAGAGACAAGATTTCCGTGTCTACACCCATAATTTAGATGTCAATGGAATCATTGATAGTATCGTTGAGGCACTCTGACTGTTGTTTGTCTCTCAATTAAAAATGGCTGTCATCGTAACCTGCAAAAATCACCATTTTTCTTTGGCGGAACATTTTTGTGTGAATATCATGGGGAATTGACACTTTTTCAACCAATCACTTCAATCAGCACTTTACTTGGCCCTCTCCAACAATAGAGGTGCAGATGCCCCCATCACCAATTGTGGAAGTACAACCTGTGTGACATCTTTTTCAACATGGCCGTCAAAATTCCTGAAATCTTGTTTTGGGCTATAATCTGGCTTCTATGGCAGATATGAAAAAATATTGGTGTCTACACCCATGTCGTTGGTGACGAATAATCTACTGGTGATATTGTTGCGTTTCTCTGGCTGTTGACCGACTTGAGGTTTCAAAGGTTGCAATCAATAGCAGCTGAAGAAAACCAATCAGAGATTGCAGATCCTCACCCCTTCAGATTTGGTTATATAAGGGTTACCCTGATGACCCTTGCATTTTCGACCTAGGCGATATCGGGGATTTGGGTCGTACGACTATTTGTAATACTTCAAATCGTGAGGAATTGGCAATAGAATAACACAAAAATCATTGTGCGGTTCATGCGATTTTTTTTTTATTTTGACCATATTCTCGATCAGGAAATGATTTCTTGACACTGTCCTCCCAAACTTCGAAAATTATCTGAGATTCATACAGCATACTATATGTTCAATATTCTATTGGATATCGTCAGGGTTTTGGAATTACATGTACTACTACTTGAAATATTACGAATCAGTGATTCCAACTGGTGCACTTTACATTTTCGACCTTGGGCAAAATTGATTTTCAATCGTACTACCATCGGTCATATAGCATATATGATGGGGAATTGACCATAGAAAAAATACGAAATTAAAGGGAAAAATTATCAAGAGTTATTGCAATTTTTTTATTTTGACCTTTTCTGTGATCTTGACCTTGTCGGTCAATATTGAGCTGTAAAAACGTCTGAGCATTGTTTCTATTAATATCAAGGCATATCTCCTGAATGGAAACGGTTTAAACTGATTGAAAACATGAATCATATCAGAACACTCAAAAGTCGTAAAATCGTGACCCCCAAATTGTAGACCTTGGACTATAATGGGGAATTAATCATACACTACTAAGTTCTATTTACTAGAGTAACGTCTGCACAAGCCAATTTTCACAGTTCAGGCCAGACGTGACCTCGAGGTTTACCACTCAAGGTCATCAGATGTAAATTTCAACGACACCACATGATCAACTTTATACGACTTTCTGAATGCTCATAATAGAAAACTTAGCACTGTGTTGCCAAAGTCCAAGTCCCGGTACTCGTGGTCGGCGTGGACTTGGAAACAGAGTCGAGTGGCGACCAATCCGTCCAAGTACAAAGTCCAATCCTCCTTGGACCGATCACTGCAGAGGGGGCATCCCTCCCACGGCACGCACAGCTGCTCCCGGCAACGCCAGCACGACGTGTGCAACTCCCACCCCACGAGCTGCTGCTTGCATGCCTCACACTTGGACAACGGCATCTGCAAAGAGAGCACAAAAGGGGCAGGTGTGTAAGGGCGCTAACAAGTCGAGAGTCCTTACAAACTCTCCATAACTACAGGGAAACTATGCTAAAGTAAGCTACAGTATCCTGTGCAGAGTTTCCAAAGGTAGAAAGATCGTGATAAAAACGATCAAATTCAAAATCCTCAAAAGAATGCCTTCTTGCAGGAGCTTTGCTTCCTTCCCAAGATGGAGGAGCAAAGATTATGATTTTTCTTTGTTTGGAGGCTTCTGATTAGTCGCCAGCATAGAAATAGAGAGAGATGGAACGCCAACTCCTGGGCTTACATCATTGGCTGAATGGCGAGAGGTTGTGTCGCGCATGCGCGACGACTTGTTGGGGGTAGTTTACTTCTGCTCGTACGTCAAACTGCTCGATTGTGTCTGCAAACCGGGGTCCAATTTTTTGAGGTACCTCAACCGGAAGAGTAACAGGACAAATCATATACCAAAATGACCGGGAAAGCCTCTAGTTTCAGGAAATGTCTGAAATACTTTTCAACTCCAGTGGCAATCTGAGAAATTCGGGGTTTAGTAACATGTGCCTGTTTCACCGAATTCAAGCTTTTAGCTATGCGAATATCGAGATCATATTAGGCATTGCAGACATCTAGGAATAAATACATAAGAAATTGTGACAAAAACGCCATTTTTTGTGAAATGCTACAAGTCTGATAAAACAAATATATTTTGACATGAATAAGATGAATTTTGAATGCGTCGTTGCCATGGCAACCAAGGTGACTATGGCAAGGACGAAACATTTAGTATAGTAAGAGACTGATGATAAATTCCATGAGCTAGGTAGATCTCTGTGCACCTCCACAAGACGATATGAGGACTTGTTCTCGCTTTTTTTTTTACAACCTTCCCCCCCAAATGGGTGTCGCCCTAATGAAATAAGATGAAATAGCTGTGTGACATCATTTTCAAAATGGCCGCCACCAAATTCGTGAAACCACGTTTTGACCTATAACTCAGATTCTATGGCAGATAGAGAAGAGATTTCGGTGGCTACACCCATGTTTTCCATGACAAGGAATCTAATGCTGACACTGCCGATTCTCTATGACTGTTTGTTCGCTTGGCTACTTCAGAAATCAAAATAGTTGCCATCAAAACTCGGAAAAATCAATTTTTTCAATGAAGTCGTTCTCGAAATGAGTGCCAAAAATGTTTTGAGCTATAAATCTGCTTCTACTGCAGACAGAGACAAGATTTCCGTGTCTACACCCATAATTTAGATGTCAATGGAATCATTGGTAGTATCGTTGAGGCACTCTGACTGTTGATTGTCTCTCAATTAAATATGGTTGTCTTCGTAACCTGCAAAAATCACCATTTTTCTTTGGCGGAACATACTTGTGTGAATATCATGGGGAATTGACACTTTTTCAACCAATCACTTCAATCAGCACTTTACTTGGCCCTCTCCAACAATAGAGGTGCAGATGCCCCCATCACCAATTGTGGAAGTACAACCTGTGTGACATCTTTTTCAACATGGCCGTCAAAATTCCTGAAATCTCGTTTTGGGCTATAATCTGGCTTCTATGGCAGATATGAAAAAATATTGGTGTCTACACCCATGTCGTTGGTGACGAATAATCTACTGGTGATATTGTTGCGTTTCTCTGGCTGTTGACCGACTTGAGGTTTCAAAGGTTGCAATCAATAGCAGCTGAAGAAAACCAATCAGAGATTGCAGATCCTCACCCCTTCAGATTTGGTTATATAAGGGTTACCCTGATGACCCTTGCATTTTCGACCTAGGCGATATCGGGGATTTGGGTCGTACGACTATTTGTAATACTTCAAATCGTGAGGAATTGGCAATAGAATAACACAAAAATCATTGTGCGGTTCATGCGATTTTTTTTTTATTTTGACCATATTCTCGATCAGGAAATGATTTCTTGACACTGTCCTCCCAAACTTCGAAAATTATCTGAGATTCATACAGCATACTATATGTTCAATATTCTATTGGATATCGTCAGGGTTTTGGAATTACATGTACTACTACTTGAAATATTACGAATCAGTGATTCCAACTGGTGCACTTTACATTTTCGACCTTGGGCAAAATTGATTTTCAATCGTACTACCATCGGTCATATAGCATATATGATGGGGAATTGACCATAGAAAAAATACGAAATTAAAGGGAAAAATTATCAAGAGTTATTGCAATTTTTTTATTTTGACCTTTTCTGTGATCTTGACCTTGTCGGTCAATATTGAGCTGTAAAAACGTCTGAGCATTGTTTCTATTAATATCAAGGCATATCTCCTGAATGGAAACGGTTTAAACTGATTGAAAACATGAATCATATCAGAACACTCAAAAGTCGTAAAATCGTGACCCCCAAATTGTAGACCTTGGACTATAATGGGGAATTAATCATACACTACTAAGTTCTATTTACTAGAGTAACGTCTGCACAAGCCAATTTTCACAGTTCAGGCCAGACGTGACCTCGAGGTTTACCACTCAAGGTCATCAGATGTAAATTTCAACGACACCACATGATCAACTTTATACGACTTTCTGAATGCTCATAATAGAAAACTTAGCACTGTGTTGATGAATTCTGTCCCGAGAGACCAATGTGCACTTGAGTCCATTTTGGGCATTTTGAGCCTATGTTTCCAGCCGTCTGAGCAATTCAAGGTTTACCATTTTATACACAATACAAATACATTAAAATCATGACTGTACAGAATTAAATAGTTAACTTGTCAATTGTGAGAATATATATTTTTTGAAGATTGAAATATTGTCACATCAAAATGGCCACCAAAATGGCCACCAAATGGCCAAAGAAACATTTCAATAGAAAATTAAATTTCATAAATTAGTCCTCTAACAAACTAAACAATAATATAGTTCCACTTGTGTTCGTTAGGGGTGAAAAGTTGCATTGAGCGGCATTGTAACAAAAGGACCATCGTATTATTTTGCATTGCCAAAGCTCACAAATAGTCGTTCATGAAAAAATACATGCCTTGTTTATCACAATAATTGCATAATTAATCAGGATAACAAACGGACTATCTGTAGACAGACAGACTATATTTGTGTAGGGAGACAAACCCAAATATTTTAAATCAGGGGCGGATCCAAGAAATCTGATAGAAGGGGGGGGGGGGGGGGGCAAAGACCCTAAAAGCGGTCTGGGGGTTGGTGGCGCCGTTACCCCTCCAAGAAAATTTAGCAATTTGGTGTTTTCTGAGAACACTTGGGGTGCTTTCTGGAGACTTTCCTGGGAATATTGGAGGCCTATTTCGTGTGCTAAATAGAGGCGAATATATGCACAAGATTCTCGGTTCCATGATGTGGGTGGCTACTGCGCCTAAGACAAAATTTTGGATTTTGATGTTCTCTGAGAGCACTTGGGATGCATTCTGGAGATTGTTGCATTTTGTTATTTTCTGGCATTTTGGTGTTATTCTGAGAGAACTTGGGATCAATTTCTGGAGACTTTTGCATTTTGATGTTTTTTGGTGTTTTCTGGATACTTATGAGAATATTGGATACCTATTTCTTGTGCTAAATAGGGAGGGTGTATAGAATTCTTGGTTCCATGGTGTGAGTAGCGTTGATCGACAATATAATCAATTATAGACGCCCGCCAGCAGAAATACATAAGAGCCCGCCAGCAGAAATACATGCCGCCAGTGTGCGGTCATTCAGTTTCATAGTAGTATGTGCAGCCGCCAAAGCTAAATATCTGAGCCGATCCGTGATTGTGGTTAGGCAAAAGCTAAAATTAAATTAAATAACAGCCATAGGACTGCACCTAAATCAACATTTTATTTAGCCTTTTATTTAGCTCTTTACCTCAGATAATACTTCCATATTATCAAGATAACATAATATATTTTCCCCTCTTTCTCTTTCTCTCTCTCTATATACTTTGACAAAGTCGACAATCTTTAAGAGTTGGGCCTGAACAGGAGTATATTTACCATGATATCAAAATTTTTGACAGATTCGTGGGTTATTTGCATTATATATTTGATTACAAGTATAAAACACGCGACTAATAATGTACTTACAATCAGAGTAATAAAATATCTAATTAAATCAAACCCAATCGATGACGTCACGCATAACTAATGAATTGCCTCGAGGACTCCCAGAGGAGCAAAACAAACATGGTCATAACTTCGGAACAAATCAAGATATTTTGGTTCTGTAAGAAGCATCGGAGTCCTTGAAAACAGATCTTTCATACTGTCAAAAAAAATTTTCTGCTTCGCTTCCCCTTCAAAATGACTTTCCATGACGACATACATTATGAGTAGATTGTTTTATATAGCTACTTTTAGAACTTTTTCCGAACTACCTGAACATAGTATTGCTGAATAATGCGAAATGAAGCCTGATGATAGAAAATATATCATACTCATATTCATACTATACCATACTCATATACCACACTCATGCATCTGGTCACCATGGCAACCATACTCTACTTACGGCCCATAGCAAACTACAGTTGATTCGATGTTGGTTGCTATGGGTTTCAGTTTCATTTTTCCCCAACTCAATATGATCATTGGGCTCCTAGCAACAATGATTACTATGGGATATGTCTCATTCAAGAGTATTTACCTTGGAAACCAATTCTAGTTGAAAATATGGTTGAAAGATAACTTGTTCTACCCTCGTGATGTCATTAGCACTCGTAATGTTAATTGAGTAGACTGTTAGAACTGTAAAATATAATTGTTATATTAATATTATATGCTGTAAAAACTATCAATAACATTTACCTCTCTAGTTATCAAAATAAGTTTTTTTAGCTGGACCTTGAACCTAAACGGACACGTTGCTTATTCACAATTGCACTGAAAAGGATGATACAGATTTACTGATGACATCGAAAATGTCCATTGTGGTTGCTATGGAAACAACAATATATTTACAATTAATGCTAAATTATCGTATATATGCCAATCAAATATTAATTATGAGGATATTTGCCGTTTTTTTGTGAGGTAGACGGACTACAAGACTGGTTCCATGTGCGGATTAATGAGTTCAGACATTTGTCATACAACAGTTGGCTACCATGGTAACATGTAATAGATTTAACTTTTATTGTGATAAGTATCATTTAATGTAATCATATTATCTTTGAACTTGAATATCAACTTGAATTGATTTATGAAAGCCATTAATGAGGACAATTCCTTACACATTTTGTGGTGGGAATTCTGCAGAAGTTCATGTGGGTTCCATTTGCTAATCGTTACTATGGTAACTGCATACACGATATCACCCACCGTAAGAGCATACTAGTAATTGCGAATGCATGTAATGTTGTTTAGGTTCATTTTATATAAGTTCATGGAGCACAAGGTAAAATATTTGGAATAATTCAAACCGGAATCGTACATTTTGTGTATACGCGTTCTAAAAAAAGACACCAAAAAACTCAAATTCGATGAAACATACACATGTTACTTAAACCCGAATTTCTCAAATTGCCATTGGAGTTGAAAAGTATTTCAGACATTTCCGGAAACTAGAGATTTTCCCGGTCATTTTGGTATATGACTCGTCCTGTTACTCTTCCGGTTGATGCATCTTCATTTCTAAGCCTCTTTTGGGCCTCCGTTTGCAGGACTATAAAAGGCATAAAACACTTGTGGAATTACTTCGACGATGGATTCATGGGAGGTAAAGATATCACCTTATATTCTCATCCCATTTATGGTGGCTGATTCGAGGTATAAAGATTTATTACGACTCTATGGCCTGGACTCGCCAACAAGCTTCCCCCCCCCCCCCCCCCCCAGTCCGGTCCCACACTCCCAGTCCAAGCGACGCTCGCTTGATCTGAAACTCCCCCTCCCTTCCGACCCCCCCCCCCCCTCCCCCCAACCTGAGATGAATGTTGTGCCCGTGGCGTCTGTCACTCTTTGGGAATGAAAGCTAGATCCAATATATGTACTAAGCCTGCGACTGTGTGTCACTCGTCAAGGGAGGGGGTGGGGGTCTATGTGGTATGGAAACCTGATGGATACATGTGTACATTTCTGGAGGCAAAGGGTTTATACAGTCATGTGAGACTATGCATAACTTTTCAGTTTTCGAATCAACTATTGGCTGATGCTTTCTGACGTCTTCCTCCAAGCCTGGGTGGGGGTGGGTGGATATAAATTTAAAATCATCTACATGCTTTTTTGCTCAAGATAACCCCAACTAGAATTCTGAAGATATTTATCTAGGTTGGTTTAAATTATATATGCAACACAAAATATATCTGTTAACAAATTAACTCAGCACTGATGGTTTGAATTTCTAATACTCTCGTGGTGCTATTCAAACCTATATCTATCATTTTTTATGTTGATCAATGTAAAAATGAGGGCTTATAGGGGCTTTGAGTATTGTGTATATGATAGGACTGGCAATTTGACTGATGATCTCATAATAAATATATAGTGATATGCTTATTGAAATATTGAAAACTATTGCAGATTGACCTCGGTGAAATTTTGAAAGAACTTCCCGAGGACCTGGACCTGGACCGAGCCGATACGGAGACAGTTGTTGTGCAACAAGAAAATACATCTGACAGCACAATTGTAAATAAATTTCCAGGAAATGCAACTGTGTTTTTATGAAAAATGTTGTTAAAATTTTCTGCAAATTGCCAGACCAAATTTAAGTTCGAAAAATGAAGCTTACAAATAATTTGAAACACATTCACCAACTATGCCATTTATTCTTCAAATTTGTGTGATCTGATGCATTGAAATTATTTGACATAATAATTCACATTTATTCATCAGCAGTTCATGGAGATGACAGAGAAACTTCTGCGAGAGCTACGACCTTCCTTCTGTTTCTACAACGCAGCCAAAGACTCCGCTAAAAGTAAGTTCCATGAATCTTTGTGTTGAAACTGGTTGAACTACAACATGAAATAGCACACACCAAACCCCCCACACACAACTACACACACCAACACACTCAAATATCTTGCAATGAATTAGGTAATATGTACATGTTGATCAGAGAAAGACATTTTAAATCCTAACCAGTTGGCTGCTTGAAATTTGTTTACGAGCTTCATTGTACCAACATTTTCAAACAACATCCAATGAGCTACATATACCAACATTACTAAACACATACAAAACCTTGTATTTGTTACTGTGTATGCATCTGACTACATTGTTTACCTTATAAAATTGTTTATATCACTTGAGCTTCCTTCAAACAACACCCATTGATGATACACACCATTTCGATTGTACATTATAATATATACACACAATACCTTGCACATTATATTCATACATTGATTCAGGAAATGAGCTGAACACAATAAACTGTGCACATATTGCAATATCGATTACTAGTACATGTATCATGGTTGTATTTTCACAAACATGACAATATAGCACAAATTGAACTATATATGATGCATCTTTAGTTGTATCAGATTAAACCTAACAAACCAAGGTTCAAATTACTAGTAATAATGTGTTCATGTGTCTTTAACTATCCTCTTGTGAATCAAAATTCAGATGACACGCACACATTGTTGTAATACAGGTAACTCCACTTACATTCATTTTACACTTTATATAGTTTCAGATATCAGCCAGTTATTGCAAGACCTGTGCACCTCGTCAATCGTCCACAAGTCCAAGGTCGGCGGGATCAACCGAGAGCTATCACAGGCTGCATTCTTCAGGCGCGTAGCCGGTGGACTGCCCGAGCTGACTAGGGTGACCACAGATCACCAGCTCACGACCTGGATGGCCCTACAGGTCTTCAATCAGTTCATGGACAGATCGTTCTCCTACAGCGCTGCACCAACTCTTGGGCCGATTACCACAGAAGAGAGTGACATAGCTCACTACATTGGTGGATCTGTCGTCAGCAAGCTGATGAGACGCTCGAAGGAGAGTGAAATGCATGAACTCCTAGGTCATCTAGTCAGCGAGGACGAACCTGAAGAAGGCACCCTGCTGGCAGCCAAGACGTGTGGAAAACTCAAGAATCTGACGCAGGATGCCAGGAGCGTGTTTGTGGAGCTGGAGCAGGTCTTTCGTGACACTTTCCCCGGCTTGTCTGCGGACGTGAATGAGGAAAACTACAGGTCGGCGTGTTTTGATAACAGTACAATTCAAAGCTGTTATTTCAGTGGAACGTATGCATCAGAGCATACAGATGTAAAGGACAAACTTCTAAAAAATATTATAAATCTCTACTTCAAAATACGTGTACACCACAAGTGTAAAATTATCATGGATCAGGTGCGATCCAGCAAAAAAGTCTCCAGCAAAGATCGAGCTCTGCGCTCCAAATTGTCCAAGTAGCTGTAATATGCAACCATGAATAAAGATTACACATACCGGTGACCTCAGCGTTTGCGCTTTATCTTGGGAAGTGGGGTGTTGTCAACCTCGACCACGTTTGCCTGCCTTTTTCCACGCACATTGCCTCTGGGCAGGATGGCGAGAGCAACAGTGCGCTGTATCCTCAGCTTGTTCTCTTGGTAACTGTGAATGCAAAAATAATTTTCAATCTTTGTTGACATTAACTCGAACGTTGTACATTGATTTCTGGCACCATCAACATCTACAAAATTTGGTATTCAAAAATATTTAAAGATTATATACGAGTATGTTTCCCATTATAACAGATTCAGTAGAAGTCTACAATTTTGCATGGAAATACCATACATAAAAACAAAAATACCCGTAAGTCCAGAGAGTAGGATTCTCTGCCCTGATCCCCATGCATCTGTGTCTCCCGAAATGTGCCTCCAAGGGATCCTGGCAGAATTTGTTAGTCAGAACCATCTCAACTCCGGAATCCAGGAGGAACTTGGTGGCTTCAATTGCTGACAGAACTAAAAAGTAAAGTAAGATATATGAAAAATATATGCATAAATGTGTGTACATTATGTATGTATAAATCACAGCGATTAAAAAGCAGGCAAAAACTAGACGTCAAGGCCCAAAGGCATTGGAGGCATTTCAGGTTGATGCATGAAAAAAACAAAATGTTTGTTTTTATATGTTTGTCTAGGGCCACGAGTCCGAGAATAATGTCCGTTTCGCTCTACTACGCACCGTTTCTGAGATATCGACGAAAACAAGAAATGCCGATTCAGCGAAAAAATTTAAGGTCAAGGTCAAAGGTTATCCCTAATACCCTAAAGACATGTTTGTCTAGAGCCAAGAGTCCAAAAAAAACGTCTGTTTCGCTCTACGACGCACCGTTTCCGAAATATCGACGAAAACAAAAAATGCCGACTCAGCCAGAAACTTAAGGTCAAGGTCAAAGGTCATCCCTAATACCCCTTAGACATGTTTGTGTAGGATGATGAGTCCGAAAATAACGTCCGTTTCACTCTACGACGCACCGTTTCCGACATATCGACGAGAACGAAAAATGCCGACTCAGCGAAACAATTTAAGGTCAAGGTCAAAGGTCATCCATAATACCCTCTAGACACATTTGTCTTGGATGACGAATCCGAAAATAATGTCCGTTTTGCTCTACAACGCACCCTTACCAAGATATGGACGAAAACGAAAAATGCCTACTAAGCGAAAAAATTTGAGGTCAAGGGTCATCCGTAATGCCCTCTAGACATGTTTGTCTAGGATGACGAACCCGAAAATATTGTCCGTTTCGCTCTACGACGCACCGTTACCGAGATATGGACGAAAACGAAAAATGCCGACTCAGCGAAAAAATTTAAGGTCAAGGTCAAAGGTCATCCGTAATACCCCTTAGACATGTTTGTCTTGGCTGACGAGTCCGAACATAACGTCCGTTTTGCTCTACGACGCACCGTCTCCAAGATATGGACGAAAACGAAAAATGACGACTCGGCGAAAAAATTTAAGGTCAAGGTCAAAGGTCATCAGTAATACCCCTTAGACATATTTGTCTAGGCTGACGAGTCCGAAAATAACGTCTGTTTCGCTCTACGACGCACCGTTTCCTATATGGACGAAAACAAAAAATGCCGACTCAGCGAAAAAATTTAAGGTCAAGGTCAAAGGTCATCCGTAATACCCCTTAGACATGTTTGTCTAGGATGACGAGTCCGAAAATAACGTCCGTTTCGCTCTACGACACACCGTTTCCGAGATATGCATGAGTGCCTCAAGGATGACTCAGCTAAAATTATTTTGAACCCTAGGTCAAAGGTCGTTTGACGGATCGGCCTCAAAATCAATAGGCTTCTTCCCTGGTGATATATGAACCTCCATGCAAAGTTCCACAATCATTGCCATAATACTTTTTGAGTTATCGTGCGGAAACCAGAAACATCGATTTCATCCTCACGGACCTCACGGACCTCGGAGCCGGCTCAAAAACAATAGGCTTCTTCTACACAACATTTCTGACCAGCGTTGAAAATTTGGCGAAGTTTTTCGAGGCAAACTGAAGTTATCGTGTGGAAACCAAAAAGTGAAAAAAAAGAAAGAAAAAAAAAAAAAAAAAAATTGAAATGCCTTGATGAATGAACAATGTAAAAAAAAATGTCCTGCCTGTTGTTTTCAGGCCCTCATATGTTTGATGTGACAAGAACATTTTATTTCTCTCTGTCTTGTCATAGCCTTCTCTAGAAATCACTGTTGTGCGCCAGGTCTCGATGTACCCCAGAAAGTCTTCAGCAAGGAACTGAAAAAAATATTTTGACTCAATTCAGGAAAACTTATTAACGAGGCCAATCAGTACACATGACTCGATAGTCAATTTAGTATTGCATTCAAAAGGGGGAAAAATATGCAACAACATGTAAAATACATAGTTTTTTATATTCCAGTAGCTATAGAACTTTTTGAAATATCAAATGTATAATTACACGGAAGCGGTCATCATCCACATTCCTGTATGGGAGTATGTACGGGTTGGCTTTTCTCACACCTTCTGTTGATGATCTGATCCAGATTAATAGTGAGACATTTCAAAACAAAAGTTCCTAAAATTGTTTATATGTAACACTGACACAATGATAGTTATTGTGGACATTTTGCAATGAAAAATAGAATTTTCTTAACACAAAGATGTGAGCTTAAACATTCACACAGAAATGTTTTTTGCAAAAATGAAATTACATTTACATTTGTCAAACATTGAACAAATAGTACCTGGCATTCAAGCAGTCGAAAAATTTATCCATTAAAAGGATAAATTCAGCTGTCTCCTGGCAGTCGTCGCCTCCGAATGTTTGCATCACCCGACCGACAGAATGACTCAACACCTGATATTTGAAAGGAAAATGTAACAAATATTGAGCAGGTTGTCATTCGTTTTACTTTAACACAACTAGAGTATTGTGTGTTACAAATTTATCAAAATACATATGTTCATACTAATGTGCTGCGAGGTAAACACGCATGACGGACTGTGGAGTCAGATGTACATGTTCGGATGTCAGTCGCGTGCGCCGCAGCTCTCTCTTGGAGTCGTCCTGGTACAGCTGGTACACGTGTGACCACAGTAGATCCGCGTCATTGTTCTGGTGTAACAATAAATACACAGTCATGAATGCAGTTAAGTTTTTATCCAATAGCTGCTCTAAGGATTCTTCATGGCTTTAAAGCTTGGAGTGTAACTATACAGCAAAGCCGTCATAGCATGAACAAAACATTTGGAGTAACTTACCCACAATCGTCTGGTGTTCTTTCCCCATCCAGATGCTGCCAGATTGTTCCTCACTGTTTTGATAAGGTGGGGAGCATCACTAAAAAAATACAAATTTCTCTCAGGTGCAAAGAGGTTCTGAGCCTTGTAGAAGCTGTCGTGCAGGCGTATCAAGCACTGGTTAGGGGCAGCCTTGTCACTAGTGGATGCGAGCACCTGAAGTAAAAAACAACATAAACATCAATACAGCATTTGCAAGATTGGCGATCTCTACGCCATGGCACTGAACAATAATTTTTGGGTAGTCCCCAGACTATTTTTAATATTGGGACGGTATTCCATCAAGAAATTTACCTTCAAGTTGCTGACGCACTCGAGCAATCCAACAGCAGTCCACAAGTGCTGGAAAATTTCATCCGCTGTAGAGGTACGAGTAGGAAAGTAGCCAGTGCTCATTTTCAAATTACTGGTGATTCCCACAACCATAAATACCAAGGCGTGTGTTGCAAGGTGATCCTCCTTGGCAGACTTGTCATCACGCTTGTGACTGTCGATGAAGCCGATGAGTTCGTCACTTCGCCGGTCATACACTAGGACTGATTTTATCGCGATTTCATCATGTAGCAAGCAAACCCAGCGTTCAGTGTCTTGCAGTTTTTGTGCCATCTCCTTGAGTTCCTCGAAGACTTCAGTTTGGAATCCAAATTAGTCTCTCAAGGTCGACTCAGCCGGCAATTTAATCACTCCTGTTTCTCGCAGTGACCGGTACGCAGAAGGGCTTTGGCTGTGGAGCAGCACAGCAAAGCGCTTCCGAGAGAAGGCTCTCTGTTGCTCCTCCCAAAACTTTTGGATAAATGTGCCCTCCTCAAACTCACAGTTGTCCATGATTGACTTCAGTCTAGAGTGAGATGTGTCAGAGACCTGAAGGCTTTCCTCCTTGAGACGAGATCGTATCTCCTCGAGTTGCTTCAGTGCTGTAGCTTTCTCCATTCGGGCGAGCTTCAGGGCATTGGCAACCCTGGCTTTGCTGACTTTTGAAAGAGGACAGAATTTCGTCACCTGTCTCTTGTCAGCAATGGTCTTGCGAAGATGCCTCTTCAGAACCAGACGTTTTGCTTCCTGGCAGGGACGACACATTTCATCATCAGAAGTGATGGTTCCTGAACAGTCCTGAGCGAATATCGTCGTCCTGCATGTGGTTAGACCATCACATTTTTCATAATCTACATGCAGGTAGTACGGGGCTGGTGGGCAACTTGTACCTTCCGTAGATCTTGGGGGCAGTTTGGCACAGACCTGCAGGTAGTTGTCAGTTACTCCAGGGCAGGACATATCCAAGGACGCTGGCATAGTGTCACCGCTTGTTTCGGGCAGGGGACGCTCTCTCTGCAAAAACCAGAAAGACCTGTACAAACTTATAAAACCAACCAAGACTTATCTATTCAATTCCCACTTGATCCAAACCCTATTGAACGTGTTGAATAAAAGAAACTAACAGAAAAACACTGAAAAAAACGAAAACGGGAAAAATATTCATGAGGGAAAAGTTATTTTATATGCAATGTGCATTATAAATCATTACATAGTTTTGATCTGGTTAAATGCAAATTACATGGCAATATGTCATGTACATACAAATGGATGTGAATATCCTTGGATTTAAGCAAACAAACTAAAGAACAATGAACAACAACAGCAAGGGTAACAATTAAGTTTAATATCCTTAATCTCTGTAATCTCACTGGAGGTTTTCTAGGTTTTGGTTTTGGGGTCTCTACAGATTTCTCTGGCAGGAACTTTGTGGGAAGGCTCCCCTTTTTCAGGTCCTTGCGGCCACTGGGTTCTACATTTACATCACTCTATCAATGCATGGTTCTTTGCTAGCTTTTGCATGTCTACATGTCCCACATTGGCCATTTCCATATTCATACTAAGTGGACACCAATTATACCTATTTAATCCATGATATCAAGTATATACAGATTCACTACTACATGTAGATTGTATTGATAGCGTTAGAATAAGTAGCAGTGATATACCAACAAAATAACACCAGTACCTAACCATCTATCACCCACCAAACTTGCTTCAGAATAATTAGTCATCACATGTACCTAAAAGGTATCAGTATTAAGCATCATGCTAGGATTTACTGATAAAGACACGTACGATTCAGAAGACAATCCTGCTCGAAGTGTCTGGAGCAGATCCTGGCTTTGTCCGGGTTGAAAGAGCGGTCACATCTGCTGATCGTAGCAATCAGTCGGCTGCGCCACTGGTCTTGCTCCAACGACACACCTATTGAGCAACAGCCATGAACGTGTACATAAATTGTACACAGGGTTGATTTGCAGCAAACTGACTCAGCCTTAGCTATCACATTTACATGATGTATGTTCAAGAAGTGCTGTATGACAAGCATATTTACCAGCAAAAAGAAAATTATTTGCAATTAACCTATCGCCAAACCAGTTTGTACGAGTCTTTTTACTAGGGCTTCAACGAGTACTCGGTTAACCGGTTACGGTTCGGTCACAGAGTGTAACCGGTTACAGATTTTGTGACCGGTTAATCGTGAACGTATTTTGCAACCTCGTAATCATGGTAATTCAGCCTAAAACACTTCACATCGGTCAAATTTCCACACAAACACGCAGAATTGAAGTGATTTATCACACTCCAATCCAAATAGAATGTTTATTCATCATAATATGGCATATTTTCACGTGAAAATGACGTCTAATACATGTCGAGTTTCAGGCGGCTTTTTGACTCAGAGATTTGAAAAAATGTGCACTGCGAAAAAAATTGGAGTTACTTTGGACAATATTTAGCTCTATATTTTTGTACAAGTAACTGGTTACGGTTCGGTTACAAGCTAACGAGTAACCGGTCACGAAATTTTGTACTCGTTGAAGCCCTACTTTTTACGTCATTCTCGACGAATTCTACAAACATTATTATTGGCCAAAGAGAAGTTTACCAATATAATATTTGAAACTCGGACAACCTTTCGGCACTTTGGAGATAGGCCAAGACCGCCGAGTACATACATAGTAGATCTAAAAAAGTATATTTATTGATCTTGCTGACCAGTACCTTTTTTGGGTATTGACAGAAATGACAGCCCCCTGCATTTCTGTGAGGATGCACTGCAATTGACCACGCAACAGAAACTCCCTCCCGGCATTGTGCAGCCGTGTAGATCTGCTGGAATGGAGCAGTTGAACATGTCATATATTAGAGGGATTGAGTGCGATGACATTCACCCTGCCACGGTGCTGACTCAGGGTACACCATTGACCTTGTGACCAGTCAAGCACAGGCATCTGTCTCAGGAGATGGCGCGCGATGGGGTGGTGTTGTTTCACCCCCACGCCCTCTCTTGAGACAAATGCCTGTGCAGTCAAGTGCCGGTGAAGTAACTGAGTAAGTATCGATCGAGAAAACAGGTTCAGTCGTGAAGCAGGGTTAGCGTGAATGACTTGACTGTCCATTTTTTACTGCCCTCGAATGCACAGTACACGCAATATTAGATTATAGCCTGGTCATGTAATACAAATTCCAGATCTACATCACACACAGCACTAAATTATAATAGTATTACACGTACCTGAGCACGTAAATCGATGTGTTCAATGATTTTACCAACCAGTGAAATTTCTATGACTTCTGTCAGCCGCCTGACATCCGGAAGTACACTACCCAAACAAGTCCTCGCGCATGCGCGCCACAACCTAAGGCCGCGCAATGCCTTGTTGGCATTCCACCTCTCTATTTCTATGCTAATATCATGAAACACGGTGTATAAAAACTTGATATTTTTAATATTATGTTTTATCAAGTGAAATGTTGCTAAGATTGTAGGTTACTAGCTTAAAGCTGTCACACATAACAAAGAATAAAAACATATTGCAAATAGACAAATGTATTGATCAGTTAATGAATGTCTGCCATAGTCTGGTTTAGCATATATTCACAATATATCCGCCCGACTTTTCCGAGGCTCAAAAGTACTTCAAAAATGTCACAGGTACGTGGGCATAACCTTTCATCAAAAATGTAGGTACAAAAGAAGCACACCAACTCAATAGAAACCAGACTACCGCCGACTGGAGATGACAATCATACTTTGAAAATTAGGCAGACCAACTTTTGTCTGCCTAATTTTTGGGTCTGCCTAATGCGTATATATTTCATACTTGGTGTCTGCCTAAGTCGTATTCTATATATATATATATATATATATATATATATATATATATATATATATATATTCATCCAGCATATTGATAAGTAAATGTGTACAATGGCTGATGTATGAAAAATTATATCCGGTGTAGTAACCCACCTCCTCCCCATTCTGTAATACTTGATGATATGGCTTCAACAACCCTGGTCTTGTACATGGGCATCCAAAGGAAGCCAGAAGATGAACCAATTTGATGATAGCCACACAAATCCAGCCGTTCTCTACACGCCAAAACTTTTTCTGTTTAGAATTGTATGAAATAATCTTATTTCTAATGTATAATAATATATGTAAAAGTTAATGAATGATGGATAAAATGGTTGTACATAATTCAATTCACCTTAACTCATGTGCTATGTATAAAGTTCGGCGACCCCACGATAAAGAGGTATACCTCATTACTGGAGTGTCACCGAATCGTTTATTAACCTGCCAGCACGTTCAAGCTATAACTGTGGTGTCACTACTATGTAGCCATCACGTCATAACGCTCCATATGCTTCACAATTACCTTCGTAGGTGAGGACAAGTGGAGGGCATGGGAACATATCAGTGTCCACTGTGACACTGTCAATAGCAACATCACTCTTGTATTTCAATCCTTGTGTAGCCAGAAAACCAAGCGAGTATCGTCCGTATGGTAGACATTTATTGATCCTGAAATGTGGGGGTCACTCATTTACAATAAAACAAATATCTGCACTTAAAATATATCGTAATATGGAGTGGTCCCAACTAAACTATTGTACATTCTGTGGTCAGTCTCACTTCCTCCATTCTGGGCCAGTATCCTCTCTCAAAGTATGAATAGTGTCAATTGGAAACCCAACACTGGATAGCTGGATAACCTGTGAAACAAAGCACCATTTGTCATTCACAATACACAAAAAGCGATTCATGCACTCTCCATCAAAATGCTATAGGTGAATCCTCGCAACCTTAACAACCGTTGACTGATCGTTTCAGTCGATGGTTGCTGAAAAAACATGTTCTTCTATCCTTGCCAATGCGAATAATGAAACATCAATATTGTACTTAACGAGTTTATACCAGTGTATTCAGCTGTATCAAATTACTTCAAGCCTGGCATGCACTTCATCAGGCTTCAGATCCATGAGGTACGAGAACGCCAAACGGGAACCCTCGATGGTTTGCACAGGAGAGAGTATCAGGCCCGTGGTGGTTTCGACGCTATACTTTGAGTCGAACACCATGTAGTAAGCTGGAAACAATGCATTATTCGACACACACTAAACATTTTTATATAGATAAATAAACTGGGGCCCAACGAGAAACTTTTAATTTGAAATTTTTTACGCTTGTATCAATACATCCGAACACAAGACAAGCGAAACCTGACACCTAAATTGCAGGTTCAATACTAGTTAATAGATGCATGTGAAGTCCAGTTTTTATCCAGTTTTTCCTCTTTCATGGCCGTCGTGGAACCCCAAATAATATCAATATAATAGGTGACGTCATCTTTTTCCTGCAAAGGTGCTATTAGTCGTAAACAAGTCTGAAATTAGTTGCTCAGTATTCTTCATTCACATCAAGGTCGGATCACGGTTGAAATGTGGTCGCCCGTCATTAGCGACTAAATAACGATTTGCGAACGACGGTCACACAACTGCTCTGGGAATATCCTTTCGCAAATCGGTAACAAGACGTAAAGCGATCGTCCAATTCGTTAACTATTGTCAACGAGTCGCAAACATGTATGTCGCTGCAATCACATTCGCCAAAAAATTGTCCAAATTCGTCTCAGTAGTAGTCTATAAAAATGCAGTCGTCGCAGCCGCTACGTGATCGTCGTCTGGTGAGATACCAGCTTAGGTCACACATTACGAGTCCCCGAGGCCAGTCTGGGCAATTCCTTGATTCAGCCCAGCCTCTCTCCCAGAACTTACCCAGAGACGAGCCCGTGCGATCAGCCCGGGGACTTCCTTCATTGAGCCCTTCCCCTCGCCGCCTCACCCACCGCTGGGAACCGCCACTGATGTATCCACACATATAACCATCCTCAAAGTCACAGGTCATTTGCCGCGAATCTACGGAGAAGATTGAATGCCATCGTAGGCGTCATTGGTCTCTGAGCACTGTTTTCTCGGCAATTTCTCTGTCAATCCGATGGAATTTTGACAAGTATGTTATCTCATATAACTGCTTAGGTAAGAATGTATTCTGGATGTGATGCAAAAATGTTGGCATATTTCGTCCATAGTAAAAATCTGATGGAATCGGCGTAATTGGTCTATCTCGTCCTTGGTAAACATCTGGTGGAATCGGCGTGGACGATCGCCGTGGCATTTTTATAGATAACGTTTCGAGGTCTTCCTAATTCGTTATATATAGGCCAAATGGGCTAACTTTTTTGTTTATACATCAATCTCTCCAAGAAATTATACCTTGTTAGGCGTATATGAAATAACGCCAAAATGTCATCGAAATATATTAATTATGATGGAATGGTTTACGAGAAAAAAACACAGCTCACAAACCAATGAATAGATTTTTGATACCGACCACAAGGTTTATTTTCATCGAGACCATCCACACAGTCGGGTCTACCATCACATAGCAGGGTCCTTGGTATACAGAAGCCATCACCGCATCTAAACTGGTCATCTTCGCAAGCTGCCATATAAAGTGGTAAAAGAACATTATTCATTAGGACAAAGTATCTACGAGTGTAATCTTCTTCTTTTTCGTATTCCACCCTAGCAAACATCCATATTCCACCCCTACTGGGTGGAATTTCACAAACTGAAGTGAACCGTGTGCAAGATTGCGTACTTTTGCTGTCTACTTCTTATCTCACCACTGGACACCAAAGGTGAGCAAAACCCATCTCGCACTCGAAGGTTGCCAAGTAAATTACGTAAATAAAATTTATATATACTAAATGGTCCATTTGGGAGAATGAATAATGCGCAAAACGGCTTCCGTACGTCATTTTTTTTTGGCAAGCGCGTCGCGCTGACATCCTAAGTTTGGGTAAAAACAGACCCACGGAGGGTAGGCATGGGCGGCCCCGGTCCTGTTATCATTTGTTTTAAATATAATAATCTCAACAAAAGGATCACAACACTTTCAAAGATACTATTTCTGATTGTTTCAATGAGGTTTACATTTTAATCTTGTGAATAAACGCAAATACTCTGGGGTCTTTGCGATATTTTTGGATGGTTTACCGTAGTACATACGCATATAGTAGTGCAACAAGATTGACAACTTTCATAGTTTCCGACACAAAAGTGATAAAATGTGATGAAAAATATGGTTTTTACACCAAAATAGACACATAAACTATGAATTTGATCCAAAACATTGGGCAACATCATTGAAAGTCTTTCAATGATGTTGACGTCACAGCATCTCGCGGTTAGAAAAAGAACTGTCGCCATTGGGATTAGTAGATATTTCAAGCTGATCGCTTGATGAATGGATTGATTTCCTAAGATATATTGATGCCAACATGCTATATCACAAGAAAAAAACCAGACAAATGTTTGCTCGCGATAATTCGACAGCGATTTCGTCATCACATGTCTGGTAAACGAACATTCGCAGGTTTAGTGGGATGACCAAGCAGCTTTGCTAGCTTGTGGCCCTTTTAAAATGGCTACTTGAAAACTGCTCAGTTTTAAACCATAACTTTTGTCATCAAAATTGCCGTATTGACCTTTGAAGGTCATCGAAGGTCAAATTTATGGTCACCTTTGACACTGCAATAAATGATTTCCCATTTGATACTGCCATAATTTAAATCCATCTTGAAGTGTTTTAATAGTTTACTCCACACAGCTCCCATTATGAAGGAAAAATGAGATCAAAGGTCAAATTCAAGGTCATAATAATATTCACCATATATTATTTCATAAAGTCACAGTTGATTCCTAAGCCATGAAGTTGATAACAAACGAGATATTAGCCATTTTGTGCTTCGACCTTGAAAATAAGTTCAAAGGTCAAGTTCATAGTCATGAGAATATTCAGCTTATATCATGTCCTATATGCACACAATCTATTCCCAAACCGTAAAGTCGATAATAACGAAGATATTAGTCATTTTGTGCTCTCACCTTGAAAATGAATCAAAGGTCAAATTCAAGGTCATGGCAATATTCAGCATATATCATTTCCTATGTGTTTGCAATTAATTCCAAAGCTGTAAAGTCGATAATAAGCGAGATATTAGCCATTCTGAGCTCTGACCTTGAAAATAAGGTCAAAGGTCAAGTTCAAGATCCTGACAATATTCAACATATCAATTGCAATACGTTCACAATAATCAATTGCTATACGTTCACAATGATAAGCGAGATATTATTCGTTTAGTGCTTTGACCTTGAAGATGAAGTCAAAGGTCAAATTCAAGGTCTTCAGAATATTCGGCATACATATCATTTCCTATGTGTTCACAATTGATTTTTAAGCTGTAAAGTAGATAGTAAGTGAGAAGTTAGCTGTTATATGCTGTGACCTTCAAAATAACGTCAAAGGTCAAGTTCAAGGTCATGATAATATTCAGCATATCATTTCCTATATGTTCACAGTTGAGTCCTAAGCTGTTAAGTCGATAATAAGCAAGTTGTTAACCATTTTGTGCTTTGATCTTGAAAATGAGGTCAAAGGTCAAATTATAGGTAACCAGAATATTCGGACTATATCATTTCCTATATGTGGACAATTGATTCCTAAGCTGTAAAGTCGATAATCAACGAGATATTAGCCATTTTGTATTCTGACCTTGAAAATGAGGTCAAATGTCAAATTCAAGGTCATGACAATAATCAGCATATATCATTTCCTATGTGTCCACAATTGATTCCTAAGCTGTAACTTCGATACTAAGCAAGATATTAGCCATTTTGTGCTCTGACCTTGAAAATAAGGTCAAAGGTCAAATTCAAGGTCATGACAATAATCAGCATATATAATTTCCTTTGTGTCCACAAATGATTTCTAGCCTCTAATCTCCATATTAAGTGAGATATTAGGCATAATGTGTCCCGATATAAAGAATAGGAGAGTTTAACATGGGAAAGTCCCATTTGGGACCTGTCAAGATCTCAAAACTGTCTGAACAGTTTTTGAGAAAATGGCCATCAAAGTCAGAAATTGGCTGTTTTTCGTCCAAAATGGGCGCCATTTTAAAAAAAAAACCACAAAAATGAATAGAAACTAAAAAATACCCCCTTTTAAAGGTATTTTTAGGCATTTTTGTGCAAAATTTCAGAAAGATTCGCCTGTAAACTTTAAAGATAAAAATGTGAACGGACGCCGTAGACGTCGCCAAAGCCGACAACGGACGACAGGCGCAACGCCATGCCAATAGGTTATTGGACCATAGGTCTGGTAACCTAAAAGTAACTGAATGCTTACTTCAAGGGGAAACAGAATATTGACCACAACCGACATGTGTTCCGTCAAACTGAGCAAAGCAGTGGAGCCAAAAGTATTTTGGCCAATTTCAAGCAAACAGGATCACTATTAGTGATCAGAAAGACACTGTACTCGCAATCAAAGGTCAGCCTCACTCAAGTAATTACAAAACGTCCAAGAAGTAACCGGCTCGAGGATACCAGCAACAAAGACCACAGCAAAATAACAGTCAGTCATTTGATGGGAAGACATCAACGCTAAATCAGCAGAGGCCACCTGTGATGTGTGGAAGATGAGGTCTGAGAAACCATCTTGTCCATGATTGCTGCTACTCCCAGGATATTGTGTGTTATCAGTCAGTGTTTTGCGTCAGTGCGTCAGTGTGTCGCTCTGCAGTAATAACATCTGGTTATCGTCGAAGCAGTTACAACGAGAATCATCACAATGATACCCGGAGCCACCTACATCGAATTTCACCGAATGTAAGATGCAATCCGGACTCTGTGCTTCACGTCACTGTTGACAATGAAACAAGGAACTTGCAACAAAGCATTGGCAATGTTAACCAAGTGTCCAGGAATCACTGAAGCTATCGGCAAACTCAAACACCGTCAAGTGAATCTGCATATAGATCCAGATGTTCTTATGAACTCGACAAGATTTTAGAAGCCCACATAATTGAGCCAGTTACTGGAATTACTGAGTGGGTGTCTGGAATGTCTGAAACAACCGAAGCCGAATGACCTGTCACAAATTCGCCTATGCATTGACATGAGAAGTGCCAACAGAGCAATGTTACAAACACGCCATGTGACGCCAACAATTGATGAGCTGTTCACAGATCTCGATGGTGCCAGGATTTTCTCGAAGATTGAAGGCTGGTTATCACCAGCTTGAACTGGTACCATCAAGCCGATATATCACTACGTTCTCCACACACCGAGGTTTGTTTCCTTACGAAAGGCTTGAAATTGGCTTGAATGCTGCTGCCTAACATTTCCAACACACAATATAGTGTTATCCCAGACATACCTGGTGCCTGTGACGTGAGTGATGATATCATCATCTTTGGCAGAACAAATGTGGAACATCAAAAAACACTGCACCGAGTGTTATCAGTCTTACACAAAAATGGACTCACTGTGAACAGACAAAAGCTGCAACTGAATCAATTCACTATGGAGTACTTTGGTTACATCTTCTCTGCTGGCGGTTTGTTACCAAAGGCTCTGAAGGAAGTCATTCCGATTGTCAACCTAACTAAACTTCGATCTTTCCTGGGTATGACTCAGTACAGCGCCAGGTTCATCCATGACTTTGCAACGTTGTCTGCACCTCTTCGAGCTCTGCCCGGCAAAGAAGTTTCATGGCAGTTTGGAGAAAGCAAACTGGAAAGTTTCAACAAAATCAAGAATGCACTCTATGATATGCCAGTCAATGCGTACTATAATCTGAACAAGCCTGATGTTCTGGTAGATGCCAGTCCAGTAAGAGTATCAGCAATTCTCGTCCAATATGGTCAACCCGTCGTATATTTGAGCAGAATGATCAATCAACACTGCAGACTGACCGAAGAGATGTGAACAATGTCGAACAATGTGTCCTTGTGTGCTATTTGTGCTATGGAAGGATGTAGTATATATTGGCTGTTGGTACAGGGCTGGAAAGCGGATCGGTGAGTGATGATGGGTGATAAATTCCAATGAAGTATTCGTGGAAGGCGTCGCCCGGGATAAACCTAATTATCGCCCATTTCTAACAACGTCAATGACTGCTGAAATAACATGTCTTGTGTCAAATAAATTTAGCGTAGGTACAAAGCAGGTATACTTGTGTCAAAATTCATTAGAATAACAGGCCGTCTGCGGGCAATTTTGCTAGAGCAAGGCTTTATTCGGAGTGCCGTTTTTTTTCAGGGCCTCTTCGAAGTTTGGATATGTTGTGGAATTGGACAATTTTTATCTTTTACAACAGTTTTTGTCTCCATCGTGTATGGATACTATAATACACTAAAGACATCGTTTATATACTTAAAATCACCATATTAAATACACCCCCATGTTAAAAGATAGGGAGGCGTCAGGTGCTTATCCCCAGTCCGAATAAATTCATTGGAATTTGTCATCGATCAGTACTTCCGCTTTACAGCCCTATATGACGTATTTTCTGCTTTTTGAATGAACATATTTTGATAAAATCAGTTATCGGTGAGCAAGAAAGGTAAATTTAATTGATCATATTTAATGGACTCACATGGAGTCACCTACCGCCTCTGTGGCCGAGTGGATTGGACTGGTGGCTCTTGAAGCAACGAAGCTCAGAGGCGGTAGGTGACGCGGGTTCGATCCCCGTCACCGGCACAAAGTAGGTGGAGTTTTCATCCTGGCATTGCAAAGGTTTCTCCATTCGAATGTGCTTTCCAAATTCGAAAATGTCACTCGACGGGGGATGGGGAAGACAGGCAGAATTGCCTATCATCATGGACCGTCGTTAAACAAATCTGATTATTATTATTATTATTATTATTTAATCACAAACTAGACGTCAAGTCCTAAAGATGCCTAGGAGGCATTTCGATGTAGAGACTAACATATATGTTCGCCATGAATGACATATTGCTGACCCCCCAAAAATCCGGGTCAGGGCCTGTTTCGCTCTATGATGCATCGATTTCGAGATATCGACGAAAATGAGAAAAAATGAAGACTCAGCAAAAAAATTTCAGGTCAAGGTCAAAGTTCATCATCAATACCCATAAGACATATTTGTCTAGGGCGATGAATCCGAAAATACCGTCCGTTTCCCTCTACAACCCACAGTTTCCGAGATATTGACCAAAACGAAAATATATGCCAACTCAGTGAAAAAATTTAAGGTCAAGGCCATCCCTGATACTCCTTAGACAAATTTGTCTAGGGCGATGAGTCCGAAAATAACGTCCGTTTCGCTCTACAACGCACCATTTCCGATATATCGATGAGAACAAAAAATGCAGCGAAAAAAGTCAAAGTCAGAAGTCATCCCTAATATACGTAAGACGAAAAAAATGAGGTCAAGGCCATCCCTGGTACTCCTTGAACATGTTTGTCTAGGGCGACGAGTCCGAAAATAACGTCCGTTTCGCTCTACAACGTACTATTTCCGAAATATCAATGAAAACAAAAAATGCAGCGAAAAAGCGAAAAAATTCAAGGTCAAAAGTCATCCCTAATATCTCTAAGACATTTTTGTCTAGGGCGGCGAGTCCAAAAACAAACTTCCTCTCGCTCTACGACGCACGTTTTTCGAGATATGCAAGTAGCCTTAAGAATGACTCGGTGGTCTTTCGACCTCTGGGTCATAAGTCGTTTGATCATATGACCCCAGAATCGATAGAGTTCTTCCCTGGTGATATATGAACCTCCATGCAAAGTTTTGCAGCCATTGCCTGAATAGTTTTTGAGTTATCGCGCGGAAACGACGTTCAAAAAACGATCTCGATTTACTCCTCATGGACCTCGGATCCGGCTCCAAAACTGTACAGCACATCTATATAATATGTATGAATAGTGGTGAAAATTTCAAGTCGATTTCAAGTTATCGCGCGGAAACGAAAGCGGCAGAAGAAAAAAAGAAGAAGAGTTGATTTCTGCCGAAATGCTTTAATTAGCTATATAATAAACCGAATACTACCTCATACGTGGTTTTATTCAACTATTTTATTAACCAAATAATACCCTATCCATGGTTTATTGGAAAAATAGAACCATGGATAGGGTAGTATTTGGTTAATATTGATAAGGATTGATGAATCATAGTGTGGAGTCCTGTTCCATATTTTGTGCCACGTGATTTCGTGCAATATTGCTCATGGATCTTGGACAATGCCATTATGTTAGAATGATCCAAATATTTATTTATCAAAGGATCCTTGGTTTATCTTTCATTCAGAACTATACGGTCACTCGCATGTTCATACATACCACAGTGAGGAATCCCACATGGTGTCAATTGGGCATGAACTGCCGTGTAGACTAGACACTGGGGCTCGCTCATATCTGCCCCGGCAATGTTACGACAGAAAGTCCCATGATCCTCAGCGTCACCGAGAAACTTTGGTAACACTTCTGGGATATCATGCCAAGGGTGACAGGCGGACATCGAGGTATGTGATGTGTTACCGATGTAATCTATTCCTCTACTCGTTGTTAGACAATGGCTCCCTGCACCAACGTATTGGATATATTGATTATAGGAATATGGGCGACTAATATATGGCACCTTCAACTTTGTCATTGTTTTCATAACTCCACCTGCATTTATGCTCTCATACTCTGTCTATCCTAGCACATAGCACCAAGGTCAACATTATCATAACTTCTCTCGTGTAGTTCACTGCTTGTCAATGTTTGTACCTCGTAGGTTGTGACACGAGGTCAGTCGGATGTCTTCCACATACACTCCGCTGGATCTCTCACCGAAACCACGTGTCGCCTCCACAATGACCTGGTGAAATCCATCAGGTAGCTCTACCATGACAGGCATCCAGTCGGAGTCGGCATGGCGGTGCGGCCCAAAGCTTTTCATTGCTGTCTTGATGTGTTCCTCGTCCTTAGCATATATCTGATAATTGATAAATTAAATGTCGTGTAATTTCGACGTGTTCTCTTTTTTATCACAATGTACACTCCGTTGCTAAACCAATACTAGTGCATATGATACTCAACTATACGGCTGGTTGAAGTGTATGGTGATTGGTTATTTACATAACCTGTATATTTGTGCATTTATGCGTTGGGGAACTTACCGACACTGACGTCTGATCAGATTCTCTTTCTGATAGTTTTGACGAAAAATAGTACACCATCTGAAAACACTTCCCAGTGGTGTCGATGTATGGCGTCCTGAATGCCGCACTATATCCCGGACGGGATACTGCATCCTCCAGGTAAAGGTAGTGGCCAGCACTCGAGTCAAATGTGTTGTCGGGAACAGTTTCTGCTCGGACTTGTTTCCAGCGATCTTGCAGAGAAATGTCATGATGGAAATCCTCATATTCCTCTACGGGGGTCACACCTTCAAAGTCCCAGTGAATGTCCCGTTTGGCTGAAAACAGTGAAGTAGCTACACATCAATCTCTGTCTCTCGTTGGGACAACATAGGGCCACGTCGACCAATATTCTCACCCGTACTAGTAAAATACGTGATATATGGAAAATAAAATAATACTTTTCCTTCTTCTGCGGTAGAATTCCTTGTGACGGTTGAAGGAGCTACACTCCATCCAGGTCCTCCCGCTATCGCCGGTAAATGTGCTCAAAACACAACTGCGATCCTTTCTGAAAACAACATTTATGGTCGTGCAAATCATAATGTAACTGTATGCATAGTGCCATTAGGAGCGGTTTGTTGAAAGCTGATTTAATTGTTTTACTCAAATAAAAATGTCTCATGTTTTCGTGGGAAAGCACTAAATCGGAACCCATTCAAGTCCGTGTGTTATGATTTCAGCTGCTGACTTTTCCTTAGTTTGACAACAATTTCCTCACAACGATAGTTCCTGCCCCGCCACCTGCCTCCAGGATTCTCAAAAATATTGGAATTGACTGAAAACAATAAAATGGAGCTGAAAAAGTGTTTTTGGTATGTACGCACAACACGCATGTCATGTACCAATATTACTAGCCCATAATTGTGAATGTACGTGTTCCAAACTACTGTACCTGCGACTGTGCCTCCCCTGAAATGTATTCCATTGTATTGTATACGATGGTTTGTGGAAATAAACTTATAATAATAATAAAAAAATGAATGGTATCGCTCTTTTACACTAAATAAGCCTGACTGGGTTCCGATTCAGCGCTTTACGTTTTGGTGTGTAGCCTCGAACCTGTCATAGAACACTGCTGCAGGTCAGATCATATATCGTGGAATATAGTTCTGTGCAAACTTCTCTCGTTGTCTCGACAATTGTATGCTCGAAAGCCGGCAAGTTCTGTGGGTCCGTGTGTATGTAGCAAATGTTCTCCACGAACTCATACGCCTCTGGTGACATTGATGAAACCACGTGGTCATTTAGCACACCCATATGTCTCGGCTTAATTTGATGACATAAAATTGGGAAGGAAAATGTGTTTGATATTCTTGTAATTACCATTTTTGCTGCTTACGAACGACCCTCCATTGACAAACAAATCGTAGAGGTTGTTCTCTTGTAAGGCTGTCAACCTGGATAAGAATAATAACAATGGCAGACACATGGTTGGCATAAGTAGCGCATCTCAATGTCATAGGCGCAATCCATAATGGACCTTCATACAGTGTGCCCCCAAAACCAAGTCAACGACAAAATGTGCGGTTGCAAACTGTGCTTATTAAGTGGTTTTGAAAAAAATAAATGTTACGGTTATAAAAATCCATAGTGGAAAAATGTTTGCTCTATTTCATCCAATAATAAGTGTTACTCACTTTAACTATTAGAATTGTGGACAGAAATAGACTTATCTAGTGAAATTCATATCAACCTAATCCAGTATTTGTAATACGAAAACAGCTCTATAGTTGTTCTGACATTCATTCAGTGTCATCTGTTTCCAAATTTCAACCAAAAGGAATGATCGCAGGAATTATTATAGTAAACTAACTCATTAATTTATTAATATATATATTTTTTTTCCAAAAAAACAAGAAGTTTCGTGTCTGAGCATTGTTGAACATGGCTACCCAGTATCGCGGCGAGTCCTGTAAAATTACAACTCCTAGAGCGTTCACAAGGGATGACCACACTGATGGCAATCGGTCATCTTGGTTGCTATGGCAACCAAAATCAATAAGTGTCGTGATCTTAACATAAGACGTGTCCGCATAAAATGTTATTAGAAATGGTTTAGATGCAATCTGTAGTGTTCACAATAAAATCTGTACGGCGGCAGTGGACTCAGCGGCGCGACGATCGCAAATCCATAATATCCACTGAACTTTGTTCGGGCAAATAAAAAAATAAAATGCAGCAAAATTTGTTTTAGTGAATTATTTAATTCAGAAGGGGGGATTTTTTTCCAAATGGCGTCCAATTTTGACGAAAAACTACCCAATTTGGATTTTGGCGGCCGTTTTATCCAAATCTTTTCAGTAATGTTTTTTTTTCTTATTTCACGAGAGCATGACTCTACAGGCCATTTTTAAGGTGTATGAAGATGGTAGGCCTTGAAATGCTCAAAAAGCCGGAAAAGTGAGCTGAAAGGCCCAAAATGTCCAAACTTGCACTTTTCGACACTTGCCCCAAATATATTCAGTAACTTTGGTCTGTATTCTGAAAGCTCCGTCACACTCATCTTCCACTCATGCGCAAGTGAGGTAGACTCAAGTAGTGCTCTAGGAGCACTGGAGTTTGAGGTCGACCTTGCATTTCGGAGGTATTGCTCACATCAGAAAATTATGGGTTTCTGCTCACATTCAGTAGGATTTAGCTCTTTTGGTATTCACAGAGGTCACTCAAGTGTTGCTCACTGGAGGGAACTTTAGGTGCAGCAGATATATTGAATAATTGTGGGTTTGGTGGTGAAAACTTTAAAATTGGTAGAATTCAGACTGAGTAAATGCACATTGATTTTAGCTACAGTACCAAGCCAGATTTTCCCCGACTTCTCATGTTTAACATATCGAGACAAATAAGATGTCTGTTCCTAGGTTTCCTTACCCAAGGAAGCCAAATAAACACTCAGATTTCATATACAGTGATGTTAAAATTTGTCAATTTCCTGAATGACCTACCAAGACAGAAAACCTGTAACTTCAGCATTAATAAATCAACCGATCAGTGTTGTCCTAGCAAACATATATTCCACTTAGAGTCAATTGTATCAGAATAAATTCCCATAATATACAATCTGTTCATGATATCTTCCGAAAATAACATTATAGGCAACGATATTATCTTACATGAATACAAGAAGAAAGACAAAATATAGTGTTTGCGCATCTCCCGGGACCGAGATAATATATGCATTGATATTTTCAAAAATGCTGATTACTAGGAATAACTACCAATATTATCGTAATCTTTTGCATACATCCAAAATGACAGCAAGCGCAGGTGCTGCGATTATCCCAGGACAAATTAGTAGCCTGCCAAATCCCTTTGACGACAACAAAGGGAATATGGTATTTGGTAATATGTGGATATGGTAAAATTACCTTCCAAAATGTGCATATATTTGCAAGTCTGTTTGATTGAATATCAGCCATTCTTGTACCCAAACAACCAAAGCGGGGACGGCTCAAGGCAGGTGTACGAGTACCTCCTCCTCAAGTTTTACCCAAAATCGTGCATTCAATAAGGCGTGAGTGACGTCTGTGAATGATTGGAGGGTGAGGTCGACCTTTCACTAGCTGAGGCCGACCTTACACTCAATGAGGATGAGGTGAAACTCAGTGAGTTTGAGGTGAGACTCACAGAGTGAGAGTGAGCTGTCATAATACAGACCAAAATTTCTCTCTAATTTCATATATAATACGAATGACATTTAGAACTGTATAGCTTGTTTATATAGATGGTAGGCCTTGAATTGCTCAAATGGCCAGAAACATAAGCCAAAAATAGCCAAAGTCGGCGAATTTTCACTATTACTCGAAAAATATTCAGCAACTTTCTCTCTACTTTCACACGTGGATGGCATTTAGAACTGTTTAGCTTGTGTATGGAGAAAGGTGGCATTTAATCGCTCGAAAGGCCCAAAATGTAGGGTCAAAATCGCACATTTTGGCATTTTGCTCGAAATCTATTCAGTACCTTTCTAATGAAACGCAGGGATGGCATTTAGGACTGTTCAGCTTGTGTATGCAGAAATAGACAATTGAATTGGTCGGAAGTCCCGAAATGTAGGCCCAAAAGACCAATATTCGGGGTTTTTTTCACTGTTTATCTCGTCTATAAATATGGAATGCCTCAAATCGCTCGAAAGGCACGAATCTACCTGAACTCATTTTCGTTGCAGATTGTGACAGCAGGGAATGTCAACTGGTCTTTGTAGGTGATTTCAACGTTGACGTTCTTAGGCTTGCTGACGAGAAATTCCAACTTCCAATAAATCAGATAACCAAATGTGGTGAATGCTGCGAGACAGACGAGTAACCATAGAAATCTGCAAACAGCAAAACACACTGAATTGGAGAGACAGGCTCTGTGGAGTATGACATCGAATTACACTTGAGTGTGTACAACTCAACTTTCTGAAAGATAATCCCCAATTTCAGTAGATTGATATTCCGGTTCGCTTACTTCCTCAGAGGTCGGTTGCCGATCAGGTACCGGACGCCATGTAAAGTGGTGTTCTGTACGAAGTCGTACCACTGCGCCCACCATCTCTTCTCGGTCTCCTTCGTGTCATTCACTGAATTAAACATGTAATAATCTCAGTTTTGAAACAAAACGATGGACACGATGAGAACCTCTCTAGCCTACAAACCATTTTTTCATAGTACATGTATTTTGCAATATATTAAATCGTTTTAGGTTACTATACCGATGGGTCCGATAACCTAGATTGGCATGGCGTTGTGTCCGTCGTCCGTCCACATTTTTATCTTTAAAGTTTACAGGTGAAATTTTGCGCAAACATTCCTCAAAAATAAATCAAAAAGTCGTATTTGTATTTTCAGATTACCGGACCTCTGGTCCGATAACCTATTTAATTGGCATGGCATTGTGTCCAGCATCCGTCGTTTACAGTCGGATATCTCTGATATTTTGCACAAGAATACCCAAAAATTATTCCAAGAGGGATGTATTTTTATAGTTTTTTATCTTCACATTTTTTCCCTAAAATTGGCGGCCATTTTTGACGAAAAACAGCCATTTTCGGACTTAAGCGGCCGTTTTCTCGAAAACTGCTGAGATAGTTCTGAGATTTCAAAAGATTCCCCTCATATACGACATCTGTACGTGTACGAGTTTCGATGCCCTTGATTTGCTGGTCTGCGTGTGGCGGCCATTTTAATTTTTTCGACGGATCCCAAATGAGAATTTTCCATGTTGAATGCCTCAGGGAAAGTTTTATGGTTCTGATTGTTAGAGTCTTCCTGAAAGTGATGCGGTGACGCGATTTTTTTTCTTTTTTATTCCCTAACATTGGCTGCTGGTGAATGATCCGGTCAAATAGGGTCCATTTGGACAACCATATTCTCCTAAAATTGACTGCTGATGACTGACCCGGTCGAATTCGGCCCATATGGCCAGCCATACACCAAACTTTGCAACACCAAAGACAATCGGGACCATTTTACTCGATCGTAATGTCACCAAACTCTGTGTACGGATGTAAATTTACTTTTTGAAAAAAGAAATTCGGCTCTCAAGAAGTGATGCGTGCGATTTTTTTAAATGCGTGCTTTTAAAACACGAGCAATGTGCGGGGTTAAAAGTTATACACGTGCCCAACCAGAACCATAATTAATTTTTAAGTACTTTTAGGCCTTATTCTGGCACACATTATCCCAAATATCTCACTCAATATTGAGATTAGAGATTAAGAATCAATTGTGGACATATAGGTAGACTGAATGTTGTGATGACCTTGATTTCGATTTTTGATCTGATTTTCGAAATCACAGGACAGTAGGTTTGAATCTTTCTACGTGCGAACGTGGAAAGGTATATGTGCTCCCACGTGTGAACGTGGTAGCTTTGAATCTTTCTACGTGTGAACGTAGAAACCTAAATCTTTCTAGTGCGAACGTGGAAAGGTATAAATGCTCCCACGTGTGAACGTGCTAGCTTTGAAACTTTCTACGTAAAATTTTCTCTGACAAACCGGCACTGATTACCACTGTGCAAACGACTTGGTACTTCGTTTGAACCACAGACACTCGGAAACCATTAAATGGACGGTACAATGTCATATCTATAATAATATATACAAGGCACTCAAGCCCCTGTCGGGAAAATGGTGGTCGCACAAACACTCGAAATTTCAAAGCTCCAAAAATGCTACTTGTCCACCAAATTTATACAAACCAGCATATTCCGTGAACTCCTTATTTCTCTCCGATATAACCGATAATATAGAAGGGTGCGAATAACGGTGTTAGTTCTATGAATAGTAACTATAATGTCTCGCTCGGAAAACACTCTCCTCCGCAATGCATTGTGATTGTAGTCGAAATGGCCTGGTTTATTCATACACTTGATGGTAGACCGATTCAGAAGCATCATTGTTTTAGACGCACTGTTGACAGTGAATTAAATCGTGCCTGTCAATATGTCATTGTCCAATTGTATCGTACATGATGTAGAATTGGCGACATCCCCGTATCTACAGTAAAAAGGGAATAATGTGTTTCTTCTGTTAACTACTATGGACTACGGCAGCATTGAGAAATACTGTCAATTGCATATTGCATTTTGCAGGACGGATTCGTAGCTATTTGTGTTACCCAATGGATACTTGTATTGTTCGGGATAGGACATTATTTGAGAAGCAAGCCATATTATGCAGCTTGTTTTGTTAGGTGACGTCAACATGTTGTTTTGGGAAAATAATGATCTCTCGTGAACAATAGAAGTATCCATTATGTCAGAAAACGACCTTGGCGTGGGCCATTCCATGAAACTAATGCGAGTCTCGACGGGCATTCGTTTCATAGAATGACCTAGTGACCCACGCATCGCTCATAATCTACTATTTACATAATGTAATTGACTGGAAAAGTGCACCTGTGTTGAGTTTATGCAGTAGTTCTTTTTGTTACTAGTACAATGAGTATATCATCTGGGACTCCATACCAACTACCTTGGTGTCTGATTGATCGCCGCATCAGTGGCGGCCTTAATTAAACCTAAAGTTACTTCAACTTCCGGTACTGCTTAGCACGGTGCACCCATTCTCACGTGTCACTCAGCACACAAATTGATATTCTAGTTTACGATAGAGACATGGAACAAAGCTGTTTGTTCGACGAAGTTCATTATTCATAAATGGGACCTGTGCATGCCGAATGGTTTTCTGTTTGACAGGGACATGCTCATCAATTATATCTTTTATGAATAATTCACGGAACCATTAGCTATCATACAAACGATCAAAAACTTCAGCAATATGAAATGGAACGGCTGCTAAAGCATCACAATGTAATTGCTCATTGACATTCTTATATGATCGATAAAAAAAATGTGTGGGGTTTGCGATTAGGACATTGAAATTTAGGTGGTAAAGGCTACTACGGGATGAACATCACTCAACCCTGAATACAAGAGAGTGAGCCCTTGTAAACCTTTGTATACATTTGTTGAAACAATAACTATTGTAGTTGAATTATCACCTTCAAAGTATGTAGCTACATTAACAATATGTTTTACGGCATTCGCGTCACAAAGGTCACTCCAATAAGTACAATATATTTCTAAATTCTTTGTTAGATTTGTCGTAGAAGATTCCATAATATCGGCAAAATCCCTTTTGGGATATTTTGGCTGCATATAAAAAATACTCACAAATAACCGTTTTTCATCAAACACGGAATTTATTACAAATCTTTTTTATTCTACAATTGACATTGTTTATATTATCATCAAGGTCAACCCGTTTCTTCCTACGAGAGCCATTAATACTCCAGAGTTACTCTGAAGTATTACTCATGTTATGTTCAAAACAAATAACCTGAAATTGATTCATTTTAAAAAAAATATCATGTTTAATCATGATTTATCCCATGATTCTTCTAGGTACAGCAATATAAAACGGTAAAAAGTAACTACATATAATATCAGAATGTAAGTCGCCAACCATCACATGCCCGACATCCCTTTGCCTTGCCTACCTCCTACATGATCCAACTTCGAATCATGACCTTAGTACCCACAGTTGCAACACATCTGAATAGAGAGTGGAAGAAGGTATTACATTGTCGGTCGTGGCTGCTGTGTGTTTTGGTGTTGTGTATTGTAAGGTTTTGCCGGGTGATTGCATTGGTTGTGTGTGTCCTTCTTCTTGTTTTCCAATCCAATGTTGGAGATCAGCGTTGCAGTATCTTTGTACGACAGGTGCATACCATCCCGGATGACAGAACTGCGGTTAGCCTCACCAATACAGAGCAGGAAGTTGTCATCGAGGACCACAAACTGGAGATTTTTTTTGAGAAACAGTTCCTCCAGCGCTTCGTTAATATGTTGCCTCCCGACAGTAGGATCTTTGTGCGTCCGTGGAATGAAATTGCTGTCCGTGCTTTGTTGTAGTGCTGTTTAGCCTTGCAAGAAGTGCCTTGGCGTCTTCTTGGGTCCGGACTACAAGACCAAGTGCTGCTGCTGGTGGAGACAGTCGTCTTCCGTTGTCGCTTCACAGTTGCCTGGGATCAGGCCTGCCCCCGAGCACCAGGGTGTTCTGTAGCTGTTATAATCCTTGTTGAAGCGGGACGGGTCCCCATATCATCGGCAAACTATCATATCAATGTCTCTGAGTTTGTTGTACTAGAGTACATGCCACAAGTGAGCCCCCCCCCCCCATGCATGTCGATCGTCATCGTCCTGGCGGGATTCCCTGGGACCCGAAGCACTATGAGACAAGCGGAAGCGGAAGGCCATCATGACATGTGTTGCCAACCTGTCACATTGTACTGATGCCTGGTCTTGATGCTGGACAAAGTACAAATGTATACCGACAAACAGACAAAATCATATTCCAAGACCGAATCCATAGGCAAATTTTACAAAATCCTTGTGATTGGTCAAATCCGAGTGATACTGGAGTATCAAAGTCAAAGCCATGTGGACAGCAAATCAAAGGCTTTGCATGTCTCATTGGAATATATTGAAACCCTGTTTGAGAATACCTTTCAACTTCCACGTGGTGGGTTTTCATCTTGGAGACAGGAGATCAGCAGTACTTGTTACATCACTAACTACTAGAGGATTCAGAGGCGTCCTAGGTAGTGAATGTGAAACTAGAAAAGACATATTTACTCAGATAGGGAACCATTTAGGAAGTACAAAAGCACCACAACAACTCCAGAAAATATGTTGTGGGAAATCAGCCATGATAACTGTAAAATTAATAAAAAAAAATGGAGTACAATATTCTAAAAAATATTGAGAGTAAAAATATAAAGAGTACCCCTGTTCCATGGGTTTGTTTCGGATTTTAAAAATATTTTCATCAGGTGTACAGTAGAAACAACTACATTCAACACACTGTCTGCCCCTGATGACGCCAGTGTGTCTTTGGATAAACTATTTGGTCGGGCTTTGTTTCTATTGCAAAATATTGTATTTCACGTTTGTTATTGGCATCATCAAAATCTATATTTGTGGTAATAGATTGGTACCTATATTCATACCACTGAGTCGGTGTTACTGCTGGCGGACGTTAAATCTGTCCCCGAGGATACCATCAACTCAGTAGCCTTCTGGCTATTGATCGGGTACTTATGTACTTGTCATATATCTGTTCCATGGCGTTTGTTTCGGATTTCTAAAATATTTTCGTAGGTTGTTGGGCAGTTGTATACTAATTCCATCAGGTGTACAGTAGAAACAACTACATTTAACACACTGTCTGCCCCTGATGACGCCAGTGTGTCTTTGGATAAACTATTTGGTCGCACTTTGATTCTATTGCAAAATATTGTATTTTACGTTTGTTATTGGCATCATCAAAATATTGGTGGAATTTGTGATATAGACCAGTCCAATCATTTCTATTCTAAAATGTTGTATTTTAGGTTTGTTATTGGCATCATCAAACTCTGGTTGTGGTCCAATTTGGCATAATCGCTGATTTGAAGGTTCGTGTATTGTTCACTCTCTATTTCTAAATGACCCTATGTGTATCTTGTCTATCATGGAAGTCAAAAATGACTGACCGGCATCAATCTTGACTGATTCGTGGGATCTCATGTTATCTGTGCATGGGAGTAATTGACTAGGCAATTCGCGCCTCATTGGAAAATTTAAGTGAAACAATCTCATATTTGTGCTTCCAGTGATCCAGATACAGATGTTGATAACGGCTGGATTTACAGTATTGTTCCTATCCTTTCCCTGGCTATAGCAACCATCGTACCTTCCCGCTTCCATGACGATAAATGTGAAACTGAAGCCATTTTAATACGCTCCTGGTTCATCGTTTTCCATTGAATTCAACCTATAACCCAATATCCCGTGTCCATGTTGATTCTTGAACGTAGACTGGTCATTAATGGAGACTTAGGAAGATATTTCACTCCAAGCATGTACGTAAAAGGCCCATCGTGGATCGTTACTATCCACATGAGATGTATTCGTTAAGGATTGATTGCATGTGATCGTCATGAACCTGGCATTGACCAGCTGTCCATTCACTTATAATGTAAATATAAAGGTAACAAATTCATGAATTTACACACTTCCAATCAACGTGAAACTTTGCCTTTCTGATTGTTAGCCATCAAGGATTACTAACCGAGACTCTGTTTCTTACTAAGCAATGTTAAATTTGTTAAATTCATCGTTTTCATATGTCATTTTCCGACCTATTTCTCAGTCTACAAAATACACTCACAACAGGGCGAACGAAAGGATTATGCTGTGCAGCAAATAGCTGGTGAGGCCAGTAAAACTCACAGGTGATATGCACTCGGGTGCACCGAGGTGTTTGGGATTATGAATGTTCAACTCATTGTATTCATGTCACAGAAAGTATAGCCCTAGATATTCTCATTGTTTTGTCGACAACAAGGAATAAATATATGCAACAGCCAGTGCTTGTCAAGCAGAACACTCGAATCTTCGTTTTGGTGAAACGTATAAAATGATTTATCTAATCATCAATTTGCACAGCTTTCGTGATATCATTTATGAAACCATGTCTCGGTCCATCACCCATGAGTATATGTGTGTGTGCTAGCCAAGTTTTAGGTCAGGGGATTGTATTGTTTTGGTGATTTTGTTACCTTTACTTTCACATTATAAGTCAATGGAAAAGTGCCTCAGTGCAGTCACCGGTAAGTTACGTGCAATCACACCTTAATTTTCTATGTGGAACGTGACTATGTACCAATGAGATGAATAGAGTTTCCTTGTATAGATAAATAGTGGCAGCTTTTAAGTGCCATTAAACTCATAATGATACACGTTGGCAATTATTTTCGTTCTGAAAGAATATAAATTGGAAAATATCGTTGACCTGAATACGTAATCCATTACACATACACTGGCAAGAATATGCATAATTCGCCCCTAAATAAACGCTTGAATATAATAATATGAAGAAATCAGACAAAAACTCCCCAGTCTTGTTGTTTACAGCTCAATAGCAGCACAGCTGATGTTTGCCTGTCTAATGGAGTGTTTAGTCTCGGTATCGGTGTCCACTTGACCGCGCTTGACAACAAAGCTCACACGCTGTCGATAGCATCTCGACCCATCTCGTCTCATCCAGGTGCATCTTCAGCACGTGTCCCTCTGTGATAGTCAAACACAGATCGAGTTTATACCCCTCCTGGAATATGCTAATTTGAATCATTACCGATAATTGCTCGAAATTTGGAGGGTACGACCTCTACCATGTACTATGATCTTCAGACGCACTCCAAATTATTTACAAAACATAATCATTAAGACTTCTCATTCTGTTCATTTCTCGTAGTGTGTAATGAGATGTTGGAATATGAGTCGAGACATAGACGGGCCTATAATATTACCACAAGATAATATATGTAGGAAAATTGATGTGCTTGCGAAGATAAACCATCACCCCACCCGCCCTCGCAAAAAATGGATTATTACCAAATACTGCCTTATACGTGTTTATTCTGCCTGTGGTCATTTCACGGAGCCGAGCTTGCAAGGGATAAGCAAAACGACTGCGGGCAGAATATTACGGAAGCGTATTAGGGCCACATGAGTTTTTTGGCATGGCGTTGCGTCCGTCGTCTGTCGTCCGTCGTCGTCCGTCGTCGTCGTCCACATTTTTATCTTTTTTGTTTACGGGCGAATTTTTCTGAAATTTTGCACAAAAATACTTTAAAATAATTCAAGAAGGAGGTATTTTTTAGTTTTTTGATTTTCGCATTTTTTTCAAAATGGCGGCCGTTTTCGACGAAAAATGCCTGATTTTGGAATTTGGCGGCCATTTTCTCAAAATCTGTTCAGTAACTTTTTTTTCTTTTTGATACATAAGACTCCTCGTATGTACTCCTATGATGTCTGTAAATTTCGTTGCCCTTGAATTGCTCGAAGTGGGCCATTTTGGCCCAAACTCGGCCCAAATGGAACTTTCCCATGTTAAATTCTCCTATGCTTTATAATGGGACACATTATGCCTAATATCTCACTTGATATTGAGATTAGAGACTAGGAATCAATTGTGGACATATAGGAAATGATATATGCTGAATATTCTCGTGACCTTGAATTTGACCCCTGACCTCAGTTTCAAGGTCAGAGCACAAAATGGCTTATATCTCGCTTATTATCGACTCTACAGCTTAGGAATCAATTGTGGACATATAGGAAATGATATGTACTGAATATTCTGATGACCTTGAATTTGACCTTCGACCTCATTTTCAAGGTCACAGGACAAAATGGCTAATATCTCGCTTGTTATCGACTTTACAGCTTAGGAATCAATTATAAACATATAGGAAATGATATATGGAGATTATTGTCATGACCTTGAATTTGACCTTTGCCCTCATTTTCAAGGTCACAGGACAAAATGGGTAATATCTCACTTATTATCGATTTTACAGCTTAGGAATCAATTGTGGATATATAGGAAATGATATATGCTGAATATTCTCGTGACCTTGAATTTGACCTCTGACGTCATTTTCAAGGTCACAGAAGAAAATGGCTCATATCTTGCTCCTCTATTGACTGTATGACTTGGGAATCAATTGTGGACACATAAAATGATATGCACTGAATATTTTGATGACCTTGAGTTTGACCTTTGCTTTCATTTTCAAGGCTACAGCAAAAAAATTGCTAATATATCTCTCTGATTATTGAATTTAGAGCTTAGCAATCAACTGTGGACATGATATATGCTCAATATTATATATGCTGAATATTCTCTTGACCTTGAATTTAACCATTGACCTGGCTAACATCTAAAATCTTAAACATTGTCCGGTAACCTATCTTTGGCCCTCGGCCTAATTTTTTTTTTATTCAATTTGTCGACTTATTATCTCGATAAATCGAGTTAGTTATCTCGATAAATCGAGTTAGTTATCTCGATAAATCGACTTAATATCTCGACAAATCGAGATATTATCTCGATAAATCGAGTTAATTATCTCGATAAATCGAGATAGTATCTCGATAAATCGACTTATAAGACTCAGACATTTAAAGTACAAGCAAAATGAATATGCATCGACCATAATATAGGCGAGCCATACCATTTCATTGGTTACCTTGGCAACAATAGTACAAAGAAAATATACTGATCACTCATATTGAAAACCATATGGAATATATATATATATATATATATATATATGACTAACAGTCATTACATTAATCTCTGAAATAATATCAGACTATCCAATTGAATAAGCCGTACAGATTTATAACTTTACGAATATACCTCATTCCATGTTTAATAGTTAAATAATTTAAAAAAACACAACAATTATACCATTTTCATTCATGAATATGTTGCATCTTTCTAAACTATAGTTTTTAATTCGGTAGTTTGGTCTGTATTATTCAATATTTAACGTTATAATGGCCCATCATATAAGCCTATTCAACATAGTGTTCAATATGAATAATGTGACTCGAAACATATTTCCATTTTACTTGAACTTTGAAAGCCCAAGACATAAGTCGATTTATCGATTTAATAAGTCGACAAATTGAATTGAAGAAAAAAACTCATGTGGCCCTAATACGCTTCCGCAGAATATAACTAGAAATATGGCTTTTTTTGTAGCTAATATCTTTTTACATTTATTTTTCCTGTTCAGTGACAGGTGAATTTGCTAGCGGGATGGAATAAGAGAAAAACAACAGAACATATCTCCAAATGCTGGAAAAAACTGACTTCGAATACGAATATGAGTTTGTGTAAATTTATATTCGAATCAATAATGAATGATATCTTTAATATTCTTCTTCTCATGTTTTCGTTATATTTTTTTTGCAGTATGAGCCTTGCACAGTGTCAGTTGTTTGCAGTTGTGCTATTGTATGACGGTTTCTTCGATATTTGTAATTCACTACCAAATAACCTGATGACAGGATCGTATATTATCTTATCGGGCCAATGACAGACGATCACTCTGTAAATTGTCAATATTGTTCGTAACCCAATCCATGTCATTCATGTCAATGATTGATTCTTGCACTGCAACATGTCAATAGTACGATGCTCACGCTATGTATATGGTTGTTATGTAGAATATCTGCCTCCCATGTATTTTCAATGATACTGAATGGTACTCAAACAGGTCAAATTGAAGATTTTAAATCCACATAAACACATTCAGTATACTTCTTAAATCGCACCACCACTATTAATATAACCTGAAATCCTCATTCCATCCAGTGCATGGTGTTTGTTCTATCAAGTATTGAACTCCACTATGTGAGTCATTCGCTTGTACTTTCTCATTCCCCAAGACGAGAATCATCCTCAATGAGGTTGTTTGCCCTTCGATCACTAAATCGGATCGTTTTTCTGCCAATCAACACATTGAAATGGGATACATTGGGTTAATTTCATTAGCATTTTGAACTGAGATCGTGCAAATAAGGTGTACTTATGACTTTTTGTCCAGCCTAGCGGATCGTATTTTCTGCGCTCACTGAATTCCACAAATATTGAACAGACAAGCTGAGAACAAGAACTGTTCTCTAACAAGTTAGTCACGATTCTCTCAACAAACTCCTTACTACGTGATTTGGTAACTTACAATAACCAGAAACTATGATTCTAGGAGTGTGGTTTCGATTCCGTGTTTCTCTGTTCGCCAGGATAACCTTGTTTTCATGCGTCTTGTGGAGACAGCAATAATACAGGAATGCGGCAGAACTCCGCTTTTCTAAAATCCATACATCTGTATCCATAGCAAATTTACTCGCTACAAAATCGAATGGCACACAATTTATAACACTATAAATATTGAAATATCTTCGCACTCTGGAATCTACGAAAGCGTATTAGGGCCAGGTTGTATGTCAAAAATTTAAGGTGTCTAATTCGTGATCTCGAATTACAAAGTCGTGATCTCGAATTACAAAGTCGTGATCACGAATTACAAAGTCGTGATGTCGAATTACAAAGTCGTGATCTCGAAATAAGTGTTCATCTCGAACTGCGAATGGTGTTAAAGTACGAGAAAAGTGGAACTGAGCTGAATAAAGTTATTTAATCTTGCATCAATATCTTGATTTGAAAACCGCTAATAACCACTTGCAAAATTCAATTAAAAAATATCAAAATATATCATGCATAACCTTATTGTCTTATTTGCAAGTTAGTGTTGATGACAGCTGTTGGTAATCAGGGTTCTTTGGGATAACTAAATTGACTTGTAACCGTTGCAACAGTGCATTAACTATTGAAATTATCGAATGCATATTATATTTTCATCAAAATTGTACTTTCAGTTATTGATAAGTAAATTGGTGATCTCGAATTTGTAATTAGAGATCACGACTCACAAAGTCGTGATCACGACTTAAGTTCCACATTTGTTTCAAATATAACATGGCCCTAACACGTGCAATACTTTTAAATATCACGGACTACAGTAGAACATAATTCTAGATCACAACTTCGTAATTCGTGATCATGACTTTGTAATTCGAGATCACGACTTTGTAATTCGAGATCACGAATTAGACACCATATTTTTTGACATACAACCTGACCCTAATACGCCGTCGTAGAATCCTCTCAGGCCAACTCTTTTGTCCTTCATTAACAGCGACAGGAAGCACTGTTTGTGTTCTGGTTGGATGGTAGTTCTGTGTTGAGAGTGTGATTTACTGGCCAAAAACCTCAGAATGGTTTTGAGTATAATAATTCCTTGGAACACAGTGTATTGCCTGCGTCAAATTGCATGTCACACTTTTTTGATAATAAGAAGATTGTGCTCTTGTGCTTCGACCAATTCACTGGATGTAGTTTATTGCACCGTTTGAACTATTTAATGGAGGGTTCTTTTTCTTTCTGCATCGGGTGCAGAATCCAAAGGATGCTGGCACAGGGAAACAGCAAGCATAGGGACTGCAGTGTATGCCTAAAACCCACTCGCCGAGATGGGTATACACCTGACTGATGGGTTCCCGCCAGTCAACAACAGCCCCCTTGCGATTGATACGAATCTGTCTTCTGCAGGCTGTGGACGGTGAAATTATTAGTAATTACAACACTATCTGATTAACTCTCAGACCTAGTGGGGCACCGTGCGACATGCGTGCACGGATCCGGTCATCGTTAAAATTCAATTTGAGGAAAATACTCCAAGACGACTAGCAATCATCAACTGAATACCCGGATTTTATGATGAAGGATTTCATCAACTGGATTTTACAAGGAATTATATGACACAATTAATAGACAGGGTCACTTCTCAGCACATGTATTTGGTAACACAATCTTGCCCGAAACATGATTTTGGAATTGTTGACAGGGGCCATTCTGAGATAGGTCCAGAAACTTTCCCAAAGGCAAGGATATGCCTTTGAAATCGCATGTTTGTGTTGTTGCCATGTATCAAATCAATTGGTTAACATGATATGGAAGTAAGTATCAATCTATTAGCACCAATACAGCCAAATGTTGATGATTCCAATAAAAAACTTAAAACACAACATTTTGCAATAGAAACAAAGCCCAACCAAATACTTTATCAAAAGATACACTGGCGTCATCAGGGGTAGACAGTGTGGTTAATGTAGTTGTTTCTACTGTACACCTGATGGAATTAGTATACAACTGTCCAACAACCTATGAAAATAATTTAGAAATCCGAAACTAACCCCATGGAATAGATATATGACAAGTACATAGTACCTAATCACAAGCCAAAGGCTACTGAGTTTATGATATCCTCGGGGACAGATTTAACGCCCACCAGCAGTGACACCGACTCAGTGGTATGCATGTAAGTATCAATCTATCACCACCAATACAGCCAAATTTTGATGATTCCAATAACAAACGTAAAACACATTTTGCAATAGACACAAAGCCCAACCAAATACTTTATCAAAAGACACACTGGTGTCTTGATGGAATTAGTATAGAACTGCCCAACACCCTATGAGAATAATTTAGAAATCCGAAACTGACCCCATGGAAAAGATATATGACAAGTGCATAAGTACCCAATCACAAGCCAAAAGGCTACAGAGTTGATGGTATCCTCGGGGACAGATTTAACGTACACCAACAGTGACACCGACTCAGTGGTATGAATGTAAGTATCAATATATTATTACCAATACAGCCAAATTTTGATGATTCCAATAACAAACGTAAAACACAACATTTTGCAATAGAAACTAAGCCCAACCAAATACTTTATCAAAAGACACACTGGTGTCATCAGGGGCAGACAGTGTGGTTAATGTAGTTGTTTCTACTGTACACCAATTGATACAGAATAAGCCTTGTGACTATGCAGTTTCACATTTGCGATTATTTAATGATTAGAATAATGTAATACAGAGGTTTTATGTCAAAATCAGTATGCACATATTTTATTATCTTGTATTAGATGTGTGGCACTAAGATTTAGTTTTGAAGATAATATTGCATACATTCGAAGGCAGCTCCTTAAACTTGTACACACATGAAAAAAGATCAAACCTATTTAATTTCATTTTGCTATGTGTTGACAACAAGGTGCACATAGACGTGGAATCAATACCCAGTTTTAAGTATTCCGAGCAAACAAAACAGGGTCCGTTCTATATATTTATTTCGAACGAAGGAGTGTGGTCAGTGGACAACAATTCACGAATGACTGACGGATCCAGCTGCAGATGTTGATAATGAGCAGCATTTATGATTTTGTGCATGTCCCTCTCCGCTTCCATGACGATAAATGTGACACTGGAGCCAATTATACTGCTGATTCATGGCTCTCCACAATTCAATGTCCCCGCAATCCAATATCCCATGTCTATGTCAATTCGGCCCAAGTATCATACACTGCGCCTTCTTCTATATTCAATAAGGATTAAAAAGGTGACAGGCGGATTAAATGGCATTCATTTAGTGGACGAGTAGTATTAAGGCGCAGTGTATGATACTTGGGCCGTCAATTCTTCAACCGTAGACTGGAGATTATGGGCACTTCAAACCAACATATTTCGGTCAACCATGGACCGTCTATTTGTTCATCAAATATTCTCTGAAAAAAAAAGTATTGAAACACGTTCCACTGGACGCGTATTCGATTACACATAGGTTGGCAAATATATGCAGCACTCCGCCAACAGTGAAATATAACTCGCCAACAATAATCTCTTAGATAAAATAATATGAGGAAACCAGACAAGAAAAAACTTTGACTCTCCAGTCTTGTTACAGTTCAATTATATCACAGCTGATGTTTTCCTGTCTAATGAAGTGTTTAGTCTCGGTATCGGTGCCCACTTGACCGCGCTTGACAACAAAGCTCTTGTGCGTCTGACAGTGTCCTGACCCAACACACCTCATCAAGGTACCTCTTTAGCACGTGTCCCTCCCTGATAGTCAAACACAGATCACATTCCGGCGAGTCATTCTCCTCATGGTGTATGATAATTTCGGGCATTTCCGTTAACATGGTTAATTGCTGCTAATACGAAGGGCATGATCTCTAACATGTACATTCTGATCTTCAGATGCACTCTTAATTGTTTACGAAACAAAGACTTTCATTTCGTGTCTCGAGATTCGATTTTTAGCCAGTAACTGTAATATTGTCATAATTCTGTCGTATTGAGGCATTGGCCAAAACGTACATGGGCCTACAATATGGTTGTGTCGAAAAATGAATTTGCTTGCGAAAATAGAACAGTCCCCCCCCCCCCCCCACCTCTCGCAAAAAAAACTTGGGCATTCCGATCGCACGTAATTAAGTATACTTTGATGGCGGCAGTGATCATTGAGGAACATGTAGTAATAGGGCAGAAAACTCGTCCTACACATACTCCAAGCTAACGTACTTGACACTAGAGCGTTGGAGGTGAAGCCCCCAACCCTCTCCATGTATATGTGCTGACTTTTTCAATGGAGGTTTCATGCCAACCTATCGATGCCCGTTTTGGCATGTAAACGTTTAGACACCTACTTCAAATTTTCTTCGTCCGTGACATAAAATCTCTCGATTTTATAACAAACTTTGAATATTCCACAGATACATAATCATGATAATACATGAATCGATGTGTTAGTTTGAGAAAATTACGTAAATGCTCAGATCGTCTGAAAAACGTCCAAAATGGCAGAGCCGATGGAAATTATAATAACGATGTTTTTAAAAATTATAATAACGATGGAAATTATAATAACGGACCCTGTTTTGTTTGCTCGGAATGCTTAATACTGGGTATTGATTCCACGTCTATTCACTTCCCTAGAACATGTAGAATGCAAAGCAATGTTTTCCGGAATGATGTGTGTTTTGGAACAAACAATTTTCTGTTCAACAGTTCGTGCATGCATACATTTAATCTTGTGTGTAGCCTCCTTTGGCGTTATGAAGTAAACACAACTATTCGTTCGCGATGTCACGGCTACATTTATAGTAATTTTACGCATTTTATCACATGACAAATTGTTCCATGCTGAGTTGTGAAGCCTTTTTCTTTGAAAAATGGTCTTTAAATTTTCCCAGTAGGCATGTGTTAGGCTATATCATTATATCATATGTAGATAAACCTCATAGTTTCCAATATAAGGATATTTATTGAGGTTCAATAAACATGGAAACAATACCCAAGTGCATAGTATCCGAGCAAACAAAACCAAATCCATTATCCAATCTCATAGTACGATGTCGGGAGGAATTTTAAGGAATTTCACGAACCCCCATATATGGCCATAAAGGGGTGAAATCAGGTGTTCCGGAAAGAGTGAGCATTTCCTGCCCCACATGTGGCACCCGTCATGAATTCCAAAACATTAACATGCAAACAGGTCTTGTTGCATACTTGTGACAGATGTTGTGTACTTATCAACAAGATTGTGATGACATCCATAGAATTTCTTAAAAGCAACTATTAGTCTTGGTAAAACATATCGTTGTCGCAGCAGTTTAGAGGCTAGCTGGGAACTTCGGTGAACAAAGTCCTCATATCTGCAGCTAGCTCTGGAATAGCGTATGAGTTGTGACACAAATACGCCATATGCTTGCGACATAGGAATGTTGCTGCTTAGAAAGGGGAAATTGACTATGGAAACATTGAAATCATCACGTTTGTCATACAATCTAGTTGACAGGTTAGAATTTTCATCTATCTCCAATCTCAGATCCAAATAATTGGACAAATTAGAGGAGTCTGTAGTATCTTTAATTTCAAGTTCCTTAGGATATAAAGCATCCAATTAATCGCCAAACTTGGGAATATTTAGTGACAATACATCATCTATGTATCGAAAAGTGAAATTAAAGCTACTAGTTTGCTTCTTTGATACTCCTCTTTGTAGATGTTGGATGAAATCTGATTCATATGAGTATAAAAACAGGTCTGCCAATAATGGTGCACAGTTTGTACCCATTGGAATACCAATAGTCTGCTGAAATATTCGACCACCAAACTCCACAAAGATATTATCAATAGGGAAATTAACCATATTAACAACATCGGTTTCTTTACAGATATGTGGAGCATCTGAATCATCTTTAACAAAGTAGGCTGTATTATATTTGACTACAATATACTTATAACGACGTAGTCCTTTTTTGTTGCTTCGTATACATGGTATATATATGAGTAGGCGTAATATACGTAATATAAAAAGCCTGCTGAAATCAATCTAAAAATACGGGAAGGAATTGGAATCATATGGGGGAGGAAATGGGTTTTTTTTTGGGGGGGGGGGGGGGGGGTGGAGGCCATTGTGTAAGACACATTGTGCTGTTGTGGTGCTAATGATGTGATCGAGATTTAATGCCGTCTCCCGCAGTTAACTGCATTTTATTGTTTACTGCATAATTTTGTATTTCCAGGTGATTTGCCACGTGATTTTTGCTGATTTTGCTTCATTTCACATGAGCGCCAAGCAAACTATTATTCGATATTTCACAATTTCTCGAGTGTCATAGTATTGTTCTAAATGATTTCAATTTTTCCATAGTCAATTTCCCTTTTCTAAGCAGCAACATTCCTATGTCACTTGCATATGGTGTGTTTGTTTCTCAACTTATACGCTATTCCAGAGCTAGTTGCAAATATGAGGACTTTGTCTATCGAAGTGCCCAGCTAGTCTCTAAACTGCTGCGACAAGGATATGTTTTACCAAGACTTATAGCTGCGTTTAAGAAATTCTATGGACGTCATCATGATCTGGTTGATAAATACAGCAAATCCATGTCTGCCATGCAACTAGATCTATTTTCATGTTAATTTGGGGGAATTCGTGACGGGTGCCACTAGTGGGGCAGGAAATGCTCACTCTTTCCGGAACACCTGATTTCACCTCCTAATGGCCATTTTTGGGGGTTCATGAGTTTCCCTGTCATTTTTGTTTTCTCTCACTTCCTATGCCTGATATGACTTTCTGTCCCCGGACTATGAGATTGGATAACGGACCCTGTTTTGTTTGCTCGGAATACTTAATACTGGGTATTGATTCCACGTCTATTACTGACAATATTTTCAGGCATGGGTATGCATTTTACTTGCTGAAATTGCTCCCAATACAACTCGTATTTGGCACCATATTAATCCATGGTTCAAAACTGTGAGGTGCATTACGAAATGAACTGGTATCTTCGTAATATATTTGATGAAAGCTACTAATATATTTTTTTATTCAAACAGGAATGAAATACAAGTCATACAAAACTCCAGCAACATATCACCATTTATTTTCATTCTTTTAGCAGTGGGTTGAACACGTCGGTGACAAAGATTATAGAAAATGTCAAACAATCTGGTTATATTTCATTATGTCACTTCAAAATATAATATCCCATGAACCAAACGGTCAGTTTTCTTAAAATTTCAAATTTTGGTCCCTGGAGTTGATAGCAACAAATTTTGAAAGAGATCCAAATAAATTAGCCCCAAAATTCAACATTGACCTTAAAGCAAAGAAATTTTACTGGTTCGAATCCTTCACTCAGCGAGAAATGTTTATGTAAAAAAACTATTGTCGGTCTAATAGCAGAGATAATGTTTTAGAAATTGTGTAAAGTTTTAACGTCGTCCGCTATCTGGGATCCTCGAGGATAGTCCTCTAACCACAGGTCATCGCGGACGCGCACCCGCTATCCCCGGATCCTCGCGGAGGTCCGCTCTCCGAGGGTCACTGCAGGCGCAGTCATTACTCTATCATCAGAACTTTAACCAGGTAGCAGCCCGCCCAACGCGCCCAACGTACGGACACCACTCAGATACAGGATCATCACCGTGGTGTTAGCTTGTGAGGCTTGGCTCGCCGCGGTCCGCCTCGGGGATAGAACCCCGGACAGTCTGCCAGAGCCTGTGTCGCACCATCCCGGGTGGAGAAGACCGGTGATCCAGAGGGCGTGCGCCCCCGAGTCATCAAGGTCTACCCCACCTTAAAAGCCCGCGAGGGCCTTAGCCGCGGTGCGAGGACGTAGAGATCATGGCTGAGCTCCCCGTCGTCCCTCTCGCCTTGCTCTGAAACAACTCACAGATCAAAACGGTACCAGAGTACATAAACCCCAATACACGAGACACGAAGGAAACTATGTCAAACCATTGTTATAGTTTACTGGGCGAAAGAGGATTACAAAGCGTTGCCGGGGCAACGCATGCTTCGAGCTGAAGCGTCCAAAAATAGACCGTAAAACTGGTTAGTGTTTTGCAAAGACTCCTGCCGCGATCTATGGGCAAAATCGCCACAATTGTTATGTGAAAATCTCGATGAATTTCTGATTCGCATTATGTCAAACCGAACAATTATAATATTGAAAATGTTGTAGAAAATATGGTGGGAAGTTGCTTGTCCCCTGAAAGACGAATTGATACAAAATAACGCTCAAACATAACATGTTCTTCCAATGCTGCTCAAACAGGTCAAATTGAAGATTTTAAGTCATCCGTTTAAACATATTCCTACATCACATCACCACCTTTCAACACAACCTGACATCCTCATTCTACCCAGTGACGTATTTGTCCATCAAGTATCAAGTTTGACCTTGTGACTCCGCTTGCACCATCTCATTTCCCAAGACGAGGGTCATCCACAATGAGGTTCTTTGCCCTTCGATTGCAATAGATAACTAGATCGGATTGGTTTTCTGCCAATCAACAGAATGGAATTGGATACATTGCGTTAATTTTATTAGCATCTTTAATAGAGATTATGCAGATAAGATGTACTCTTGACTTTTTGTCCAGTCTAGCGACTGGTCTTTTCGACTCTCACTGAATTCCATAAATATTGAACAGACAAGCTGAGAACAGGAACTGTTCTCTAACAAGTCGGTCATGATTCTCTCAAGAAACTCCTTACTTACAATACCCAGAAACTAGGGTTCTAGGAGTGTGGTTTCGATTCCATCTTTCTCTGTTCGCCAGAAACACCTCGTTTCCACCATCTTGTGAAGACTAGGAAAAATATTTTCATGGACATTGAAGGAAACAGGGAACCATTTGGACATACATGCAGTTATTCACAGATGGAATAGTGCAGCAATAATACATGAATGCGGCAGAATTCTGCTTTACAGTGGTTGATAAGTGACACTGTAAAAACTGATCCCAAACCACCAAAAGCTAACTATGAAATCATGCGCAAAAGCTGTTTGTATGACGGTCCGTGTAGGTGGTTGGAGCTGAGCACTGACATCAGGAGCGCTATCTCGTGTAAATTAAAACAGAGTTTCTTTTCTAACTACTAATTTTCTTTTTTAATACTAATAGTTTGTAAATGTTTTACTCCACTGCAATTAGCCTTTCAGTGTCAGGATTGTTCCCAAGTGACCTGAACTTAGGTGCCAGGATCCTAAATTCATATGATCGAACTACCAGTATATTGTATTTCTGTTACGTTCTTCCGGTGTGACCCTTATATATTACGAATTTTCTATTACAGGTGATCCCAGCCTTCTGGGTTACAGACGTTGTCTTTGGGGTCACCTGGGGGTGTGCTTCTATGTATTTTTCGTAATAAGCCACTGTTATGTATCATGTGTATGCACATCTAAATAAAATACCTACCTATTTTTCCCTTGATCGATGGAGTAAATAACAATATTTCTGCATGAATAACGTTATTTCCGCGCCGAAAAACTTTATTTCCGCAGAAAAAACGTTACTTACACATAAATTACGTGTAAAAAAACTTTATTTTATGCGAAAATAACATTATTTACGCGGAAATAACGTTATTTCTCCACAAATTATGTCAATCACGAACATGTCAAGATTACTCCAAAAATCGAAATAAGTTTTTTTTTCGAAGTGTCACTTATCAGCCACTGTACTGCTTTGCAAATTCTGATAGAATTAGCTTTATAAAAAATGTCTGATTGAAATGTTTTCGCACTATACAATCACGGCGGTTGATCGGATGCAGTAACAATTGTATGTCTGTAGCAAGTGGTTAGACTATACAATCGTTTAGCATCCGTGCATGGTCATATTTACACTTGTCATGTCTTATATTTCCTGATAAATGTGTTTTTAAACATACTGGAAGATGCAGTAACAATGTACCCGTGATGCAGTAACATTTTTTTCTTTTATTTCCAGGGATGCAGTAACAATGTTATTTATTCCTGACATTGAGCATGTATTTGAATTAAAATTCAACATATAGACCATTATTTATTGCATTTATAGCAAAAGAAAATATTTATAGTCACACGAAAAGATATGGAGACTAAAATTTGTTCCTTATTTCTGGAAGTAAAATTCATGATTCATACTCTTGTTCATTGGTGTGATACCGGTAAGAAAATAACAGGATATAAAACGATTGTACCTATATCAACATGCAATCCGAAATTCATAATCGAGTATTATAACAACAAACGACAAACATAGCTGTACTCACAATCAAGCAGAATGACACAAAAGTTTGTTCTGTTTTGCAGGAGACTGATTCCCAGAAGGAATGGATATTGCTGCATAATATGATTCGAAATATTAGAAACCTGGAATCGATGTTTCGAATTAAGTACACTACTTCTGTATAGAACTTGTTAAAACTTCTGAACTTGACAATGTTTACATCAATTTTCTTTGATACAATTCTTTTTGTTTATACGCTTTAATACTTCTATATAACTGCACAAGTTATATCCATGGTATCAGGAAAATTTATGTGTACATAATAAATAGTGTTGTAGTGTTGACAAAACAATTGTTACTGCATCTTAGAAAGATTGTTACTGCATCCTAAACGGGCATTCGATAATTGTTACTGCATCTTCCACTATTTTTAAAAACACATTCATCAGGGGGGGGGGGGGGACATGGCAAGTGTAAATATGAATGCCAAACGATTTGATAGTTTTACTATTCGCTACAAACAAGATTTCTGCCTAAAAATACAACAACAACAAACATTGTAAATACCGGCATTTGGCGTGGTCTTCATGGCGGGATGCGTAACAACTGCATGCGATCAACCCCCGTGTAAAATCTTACATCTTACATCTTTTGTCTTTTCCTGACAGCGACTTCACACATGGAGCACTGTTTACTTTCTGGTTGGATGGGAGCTCTGTGTTGAGAGTGTGATATACGGGCAAAATACCCCAGAACGTTGTCAATATAATACTTCATTAGAACACGAATTAGTGCCTGCGTCAAATTGCATGCCATATTTTTCTGACAATGATAAGATTGTGCTATTGTGCTTAGACCAATCCACTGCACGCAGTGTATTGCACCGTTCGAACTGTTGATTGGAGGGCTTTCTTTCTCTCTGCGGTGTCGGATGCATTATCCCAAGAAAGCTGACACACGGGGAGCAGTGAGCACCCGGATTGCAGTATGTGCTTAAAACCCATTCGCTGAGACGGATATGCACCTGGCTGATGGCTCCCCACCAGTCAACAATAGCCCCTTTGGGAATGATCCAAGTCGGTCTTTTGGAGGCTGTCGATGGCATGATTGGTAATTATATCACTGAACAGCACTGATTAATCCGGTCATCATTGAATTTCAATTTGATGACATGGCTGATAATCATTATCGACTGGATTTTATCGATGAAAACCAGGAAATAAATGGCACAATTAATACATGGCCTGTATTCTGAAAGCTCACTCACATTCATCCTCGACGGATACTCAAGTAGGGAAGACTCAAGTGGGGCTCAAGGAACACTGGAGTCTGAGTTTAAGGTCAACTTCGCTTTTCTGATGTATTGCTCATACTCAGTTGGATTTAGCACATTTGGTATTCGAAGAGGTCATTCAAGTGTTGCTCACAGGAGGGAATCTTCAGTACAGCAGATGTGTTGAATATTCGTGGGTTTGGTGGTAAAAGCGCCAAAATTGATATAATTCCAATCGAGTAAATGTATTTTGATTTTAGCTATAATACAAAGCAAGATTGATCGATTCCAGAAATATGACGTCGAATCTAAGATGACCACCGTCGCTCGTGATTATCTTAATGTTTGACATATCGAGACAAAATATTCCACTCAAAGGGTTTTCTCACCTGAGGACGCCAACTAGACACTCTGATTTCATATAGAGTGATATAGAAGGTGTCAGTTTCCCAAATGACCCACCAAATTGTCATTTGTAACAGAATATATTTCATGATATCTCCCGAAAATAACACTACCCGGTATATGCAATGATATTAACCTACATGAATACAAAATGGTCGACAAAATATAGTATCTATACATTTCCCTGCTCCGAGATATGATATATGCATTGATTTCAGAATTTGTAATCATTTTTCAAGAATGCTGATTCATTAGGAATTATTATCGTAATCATGAACAATGAAATATTGTAGAGTTCAAAACTGTGTAAATTACATCATTGTATATTTTCAAAAATATGAAGTTGAAAGGTACCTGTAGCATATAGCGCTTACAACAATTTTATGTCTATATGAATTGGATATCTACGCTAATTATATGTGGTTCAATAGCTGGAAATATAGCATCGATAGCCCCTGAAAGGTGTCCTTTTAGTCCATGAGCCAAGGGGGTCCACCGTGCACCCCCCCCCCCCCAGGACTCTCCGCGAGGCGTGTCATTTTGTTCAGGGGACCCTTGAGCTTCAGAATCCACTTGTTAACACTCGATATCCTGGAATGAACTATCCAATATGGCGGCTTTTCAAAATGGCCGCCATCAAAACCGAGACATTTCTTGAAACATGATTACAATTGCGGCGAAACCGAATTTGATCAACAATAAACACAAAGTTGTATCTTTGCCCCTAATAGTGCTAGAGACACAAAGTTAGTACCTAAACATATGTTTTAGACGGCAAGGAATGCAATAAAAATATTTTCAACTACTTTAGCATACCCCTTCTGCATGAAATCCAAGATGGCGACCATCAGAATCGCATATTTTGTCATATTTTTTCCTAAAACTTTAATATTTTAAGGAACTCTGTGGAGATTATCAACAATTTTGTGCCTTAATACATGCTGTTGGTACTTGATAACATCAGTGGCAATGATAACAATGTCCTCAATGCCTTAATTCTATACAAAATACCTTGAATTGGCAATAAACACAATTGCGACAAAACCGAATTTAATCAAGAATAAACAAAATTGCATAAATTTTTGCTACTAATTGTGCTAGAGACACAAAATTGGTACCTAAACTTACGTTTTAGAGGTTAGGGAATGCAATGAAATTGTTTTCAACTACTTTAGCATAGCGCTTCAGCATGAAATCCAAGATGGCGTCCATCATAATCGCATATTTTTTCATATTTTGTTCATGAAACTTTAATTTTTTAAACAAATGTGTGGTCATTATCACCAATTATGTGCTTCAATACATGCTACTGGTCCTTAAAAACATCAGTGGTAGAACTAACAATGTCCCCTATGCCTCAATTGCTCAAGAATATGTTGACTTTGGCAATAAACACAATCGCGACAAGACCGAAATTGATCAATGATAAGCACAAAATTGCATATATGTATATCTTTATACCCTAATTGTGCGAACTTTGTACCTAAACATATGTGTTAGAGTTTAGGAAATGCAATAATATTGTTTTGAACTACTTTAGCATTGTCCATTAGCATGAAATCCAAGATGGCAGCCACCAGAATGGCATATTTTATCATATTTTTTTTCTAAAACTCTAATATTTTAAAACGAATTTTGTGCCTTAAGCACATGCTGATCTGCTGATGGTGCTTAATAACATCAGTGGTTAAAACAACAATGTCCCCAATGCCTCAACTGCTGAAATGCTAAAATATATATTGAATCTGGCAATAAACACAATTGCAGCAATATTGAATTAGATCACAATCAACAGGTAAAGTCATGTAATGTGCCTAAACGTGACGTTAAATGTGATAAGGTCAGTTAATTTATCTGAAATATACACATGTACATTACAAAAGCCATTTCCAACAAGCAAAGCATTCAGAATAGGAAAAATCCAAGATGGCCACAATTGTGCATAACTGAACGAAGATAATGTAGTCTCTTCACCGATATTTGGTCTAGAATTTGGTTTATTCTTAAATTTCCATGTATTTATATTTCAAATATGTACTTAATTTGGCATGAAATGAACTACTCCTTCTGCAAAAGAACATATAAGGTCAAAATGGTTCTATGGAAAAAATATGACACAATATGCGATTCTGATGGTCGCCATCTTGGATTTCATGCAGAAGGGGTATGCTGAAGTGGTTGAAAATATTTTTATTGCATTCCTTGCCGTCTAAAACATATGTTTAGGTACTAACTTTGTGTCTCTAGCACAATTAGGGCCAAAGATATATACAACTTTGTGTTTATTGTTGATCAAATTCGGTTTCGTCGCAATTGTGTTTATTGCCAAACTCAACACATTTTTCAGCAATTAGGGCATTGGGAACATTGTTAATTTTGCCACTGATGTTATCAAGTACCAATAGCATGTATTAGGGCACATAATTGTCAATTATGGCCACACAGTGCCTCAAAATATAAAAGTTTTAGAAAAAATATGACAAAATACGCGATTCTGATGGCCGCCATCTTGGATTTCATGCTGAAGGGATAGGCTGAAGTATTTGAAAATATTTTTATTGCATTCCTTGACCTCTAAAACATATGTTTAGGTACCAAATTCGTGTCTCTAGCACAATTAGGGGCAGAGAAAAATACAAATTTGTGTTTCAAGAAATGTCTCGGTTTTGATGGCGGCCATTTTGAAAAGCCGCCATATTGGATAGTTCATCCCAGGATATCGAGTGTTAACAAGTGGATTCTGAAGCTCAAGGGTCCCCTGAACAAAATGACACCCCTCGCGGAGAGTCCTGGGGGGTGCACGGTGGACCCCCTGGGCTCATGGACTATTTGTTATCCGGAACTGCTCGTCGCTGACCTTATCGAAGACAAAATTAAACTCTCTTCTCAAGTGACTATCATTAAACATTCCAAAATATGCATATTTGCAAGTCTCTGATCGCCTGTCGACCATGATTGTACACAAACTACCAAAGTGAGGAAGGCTCAAGGCAGGTGTACCTTCTCCTCAAGCTTCACTCGAAATCGTGCACTTAATTGAGTATGAGTGACGTCTTTGAATGCTTGGAGGGTAAGGTCGAACTTCCACTCGCTGGGGCCGACCTTACACTCAATGAGAATGAGGTGAGACTCAATGAATGTGAGGTGAGACTCAATGAGTATGAGTGTGAGTGAGCTTTCAGAACACAGGCCATAAGGATGCCTTTGGGGACATGTATTTGGTTATACATGTACATTCAATCTTTCAATGTTACCACTCAAATGACTCAAGACTCTCAAGGAAAACTAAATGTTACTTCAAACCACTATGGAGAATGCAGATTTGACTTGATTCAGTTTGTGGATCTTCATTTTGATGAAAAGTAATATGAGGTTCAATAGCGATCGATTACATAAGTAAATTATTATACTTGGTATTATGAATATTGCAACATGCAAATGCTTTGCATTATTTAGAAAACATCATATGGATGTAGTGACTATCTTTGATGTTTGTTTCGTATGAAGTAGAAAGGTGTTGCATTTCATGCTCAGTTGATACGATTACTTCTGAAGACACAGAACACCGGTTCATATACAGTATTCACTGTCTCACTAGGTCGAATGACAAAAATGCAATATTTTACAAGGGTCACAAGCGAGCGTCGCGTTTTTTTTAATGATATATATGCAGGAATTCACGAGAATCCGTTATGATTTGAGAACTTGCGACTCCATAATCAACCAGGAATGGGGATACATTATCGAAAGGTACAAAATGTTTCTGGACCCACGTTGCCACAAAAATTAATCGATATTTATAGGGCATGGTCGGTGCTGACCAGTAGGGCAACTAACATTTGTCAACAATACTGACTTCGTTATGCATAGATGGTTTTCCCAGAAGAGGGCATTAAATGCAAAGTGGGTCTTTACTGAAAGACTTCAATGAATTTGCAGTTGGCGTGTGTACCCCCATTATACCAGTTATAATCACTTGCACCATGGCAGGAAATTTGATTTTTGCATATTCTTTGCCAGTCATTTTTAATTCTGAAGCAACCAACGGGATCTCAGTGGATCAGTAATGTAACCATAGGATTCCGCACAAGCCACATGATAGTAGGAAAGGGAGGCGTGAGAATGTGTCCGGGGAACATGTTTTCTGTATTCTGTATGGCACATTTTTCATGAATATGCTGTTCAAAGCCACATGACAATTATTGAACTCCTTGCCATATGGTTTTTAATATCAAATTAGGTGTCAGAGGTTCGGGTATGGTTCATTTGTTATAGATGTATGTATACATTTAGTGCATAAAATAAAACTTTAAAAACGAACTAAAAGCATGAAGCTTTACATCTGAGCATTTTCTTCTTTCTCATCATCGCATTTTGTTGAAGTATTTTGCTGTGAAATTTACGCAAATTTCCGATTGCCGTGCCTTTAATTAACAATTTGGTGTGTTTTCCTGTCTCGTGAGTAGATACTCAGTTACTTTTACACACACAAGATGATCATTCGTATTTGATTTCACTATTGTTATGTGTTGACACCAGGGTACACATATCATACACACAAAATCTATTTTTGTTTTTGTTTCGAGCGAAGGAATGTGGTCAATGGACAACAATTCACGAATGACTGACGGGTCCAGCTGCAGATGTTGATAATGAACAGGATTTGTGATTTTCATGTGCCCAGCAGTTTCCATGACGATGAATGTGACACTGGGCTCAATTATGCTGCTGGTTTATGACTGTCCACAATTCAATGTCCCCCTAATCCAATACCCCATGTCCATGTCAATTTCTGGAATGTAAACTGATGATTATGGGCACTCCAAACCAAACATAATACGACAATCAGAGATTGCAGCCCCACTGACTTAGTCAATTTACAGGTTGAGCACATTCTATCGATGTGTTTGCAGACTTTTTTACTCACCGAAGGTGAGTATATGGGATCGACCGTGTGTGTATGTTTGGATGTATGTATGTCACAAACGTGGCACGTTTTGTTGTATGGGGACGGATTTTTTCCATTTGGGGCACGTTCTGGCCCTTTCTGCTCCCTCTATCGATATGCCAACTTTGGAGTTTCTTCGTGCATCCATGTTGACGTAGTTGCAAATTTAATTGTCGAGTCAGACAAATTCCGCACACAACGCCAGTCGCCAACATGTATCTAAGATCGGAGGGAGGAAGATGATAGACGTGACAGCCGTAGGCCTATGTGATGGGTTCGGAGATGGGCGAACACAGGGCTCCACACTAAGGACCTCCCGGGGCAAGGAAGATTGGGTGAGGGCAAGTGAGAAAATACATGCAGTCGCCCGACGGGCAACCACACATTTGCGGCCAAATCATAGACATATTATTCAAATAAAGGTGTTCGTTTTTGTCTCACAACCTGTCAAGATTGATTCATCACCGTATTAATTTACCGAGTGCTGGATGACACATCAATACTTTGTATGTACATAAATTATGCAAATTACGCAGTTAGCCAATAGCATGCGCGGGTTTACCATGACACAGCAGAACTTTGTTTGTACATAAATAATGCAAATTACGAAGTAAGCCAATAGCATGCGCGGGTTTCTCAGATCGTGCGGTGTGCATGTTTACGATGTTGCATAGCAACGCATCTACCGAACGAACATGTTGAATAAGTAGGCGAGATACATTATCCGGTGGCTGCTGTTTTTCAGTTACGAAGCGATACTGTTCTATGTCATTGTTAATATCAAAATATACATTAGTTGGATGATTGAAAGGTAGAAATTTGGATCTAGAGTACAATAACAAGTTATTAACAACACCATGCATTTCATTGACTGAAATATTGAGTAGGTAACTTGTCAGTCACGACTAACTGAGCCAGCGGGGGCTTAGGAAGCGTACATGGTGTGCACTCTATCTCGCACAAAATCGAGGGATTCGGTTTTATGCCCCTGAGGCTTCAAAACACGTAACAACATGGAATAAACGCTACCAATCAGTTATTTGTGTTGTTGTCTTCCAATCCCCCACAATTGAAACACTATTAGTGTAGAAATGACTGTTTTATCTGGCATTACACACGACCAAAAACCGCGGCCGCCGTTTTGACACTCGTTGTGGGCGTGTCAGTCTGACCGCACTGAGCTAGCCAATGAGGCGACGACATTGGAAAAGGGCCTTACACTGTGCTCAAGCGGACTGAGGTACTTTCGAAAGGTAAAGAACTTTCGACATCGCAGTGTATGAAGGAAATTCTTGTTTCATTTCAGAAATGCATACCTATGTACGGATCACGGAACTTCCAAAGGCATAGACTGTGTGTCTAAATAGTAGATAGTTTAAAACAAAATTGGTTACCAGAAATTGATAAGGACTTGTGTCTTGTACTGTATAATAAAATACACAAACATGGTCATTCACCGCAATTGTGTTGCGCAATTCTAATGTATACTATAAAACAAGTGATCCGTCCTATATACTTTTTTTTTATTATTCTAATGTTGTAGCGTTGTAGTTAAAATTGGTATTAAAGGCAGAACCTGTGCATGTACTATTATGCCATTAAAGTAAATTTGAATATTTTTTGCTTATTATTATGTTCCAACGAATGAACATGCAGCATTATTGATTTTTGTACTGAGGAATTCATCATCGAATGATTCTGTCTTGCATTTGCATGTTTATATCTAAGCTTCCGAGGGAATTTGAACTACAATATATATTCAGTATAGCCTAATAGCTTTTCAGCAACTGTAAATATTTCGTTTTTAATTGATAGTTAAAAAGTTGTAAAAAATAAACAAGTTTTTCAATGGGGAAACATTACACAGTTTTTTTTTTCGATAGCCACCGTGGCATAGTTATTCAGGCTTACCTGTGGTGGTTAAGGGCGACATTTGCATGATACCATGAAATTTAACGATGAAGGCAAAACCCGAGGAGACGCATTTTATTGAATTGATACGAAGCCACCCACAAGAAAACCTTCCATGTTTGATCCCTTCCCTAAATCGACTTGGCGTTCTACAAGTCGACCATTTAAATTACAAGCCCGTCATAATGCACCCATATGTCTAAAATCATTAGAAAGGCAACATTTTCAAAGCACATCATCTTGGCCTGAGTGTCCTTGTGAAAGAAATCTCAAACAGTGTAAACTTGAATACTACCAGAGAGTATAGAACTACACTCTCTGATACTACTCATACTACATGTAGGTCTGGGGTCATTTTGTCTGGGGTCGTCAAGGCCGCTGAAGCTAGACTCTAATGTACCATCTTCGGTGAGTACGGCGCCCCATGGGCCCTTGTTTCTTTTTGCTACTGACCGAGAATAAAAATAGACAAACACGAATGGTTTATAAGGGACATACCAAGGTTCAATTAATTGCTTGCATTTTTGAAAAGGTTGTGACGTTGTAAAATTATGGAATTTTTTTGTTTATGACGCCAATCTGACGTCATTGTACGTCATGATGCCGAACACGAGATATTTCCGAAATCTGAGTCTCAATACCTTCCTCATGGTATATTACTCAACAGGTTTCGAAAGATTTGAAAATTAAACCTTGACAACTTGATGACCTCAGTTTTCTCAGCAACTCGAGATGGAATGGACATTGTAAATACACATTGTAAATACACATTGTAATTCCTTTCCTGCATGTTATCAGCTGGTTATGGTCCAGCCACATCTCTCTACCTCGCTTTAACAAAAAGTTATGTGTTTTATAGGTTCACAATGACCTTGATCATGACTTCAGGTCATCCTATTGAGTTCATGGTTAGTTAGATGCATATCAAGTTTGAAAAGTTATGGCATTTTGAAATATCATAAATTATATGTTGATGACGTCATTGTGACATCACTTCAGCCCACAATCTGAGTTGTGGGCTCAAGACATTTCCAACGATATACTACTCGAAATCGTGCACAAAGATTTGTAAATGACCTTGAGTTTGACCCCTGGCGAATGTTTCAAGGTCAAGGCCAGATGTCAAAATCAAGGTCATATCTCATGCGCTTCACACTGCCCTACAGTATGAACCAAATAGACGTGGAATCAATACCCAGTATTAAGTATTCCGAGCAAACAAAACAGGGTCCGTTATCCAATCTCATAGTCCGGGGACAGAAAGTCATATCAGGCATACGAAGTGAGAGAAAACAAAAATGACAGGGAAACTCATGAACCCCCCAAAATGGCCATTAGGAGGTGAAATCAGGTGTTCCGGAAAGAGTGAGCATTTCCTGCCCCACTAGTGGCACCCGTCATGAATTCCCCAAAATTAACATGAAAACAGATCTAGTTGCATGGCAGACATGGATTTGCTGTATTTATCAACCAGATCATGATGACGTCCATAGAATTTCTTGAACGCAGCTATAAGTCTTGGTAAAACATATCCTTGTCGCAGCAGTTTAGAGACTAGCTGGGTACTTCGATAGACAAAGTCCTCATATTTGCAACTAGCTCTGGAATAACGTATAAGTTTGAGAAACAAACACACCATATACCGGTGACATAGGAATGTTGCTGCTTAGAAAAGGGAAATTGACTATGGAAAAATTGAAATCATCACGTTTGTCATATAATCTAGTTGACAGGTTAGAATCATTATCAATCTCCAACCTCAGGTCTAGATAGTTGGAAAAATTAGCGGAGTCTGTAGTATCCTTAATTTCAAGTTCCTTGGGATATATGACATCCAAATAATCACCAAACTTGGGATTATTTAGCGACAATACATCATCTATGTATCGGAAAGTGAAAGCTCAAAGCCTTTCTAACGATATACTACTCGATACGGTAGGGAAAGATTTGTAAATGACCTTGAGTTTGACCCCTGGCGAACGCTTCAAGGTCAAGGTCATATCTTATGCGCTTGCCATTGCCTTACAATATGAATCAAATTTGAAGTCTCTACAAAAATCGATTTTTCACATTTCCCGTTGCCATGGCAAACATTTTCACCGGATTTACCCCAGAATCGAGGAGAACCAGCCAATTCATCCCATTAATTTTCAAGCCGATCGGACTATTCCTCTCCGAGTTAAATGCCCGGACATACATACATACATACATACATACATACATACATTCAAATATACAGGGAGATGGACAAACAGACAGACAGGGTGAAATTATGTCAAACATGGACCGTCAATTTGTTCATCAAATAATTTATTTTTTATTTATTATACAGAATTTATAAAGTGTCCTATTCATTCGCTCTAATTTTGGTAAAGGTAAGGTTGGTAAATATTCCGTTTTGAAAAAAGACTAGATATACATGTTTCACTGGACACATAATCGATTGTATAGGCTGGCAAGAATATGCATCATTCTTGCCCATAATAATCTCTTGAATAGACGTGGAATCAATACCCAGTATCAAGTATTCCGAGTAAACAAAACAGGGTCCGTTATCCAATCTCATAGTCCGGGGACAGAAAGTCATATCAGGCATACGAAGTGAGAGAAAACAAAAATGACAGGGAAACTCATGAACCCCGTAAATGGCCATCAGGGGAATATAATAATACGAGTAAATCAGACAAGAAATAACTCTGACTCCCCAGTCTTCTTTACAGTTCAATTATATCACAGCTGATGTTTGCCTGTCTAATGGAGTGTTTAGTCTCGGTATCGGTGCCCACTTGACCGCGCTTGACAACAAAGCTCGCACGCTGTCGATAGCATCTCGACCCATCTCGTCTCATCCAGGTGCATCTTCAACACGTGTCCCTCCCTGATAGTTAAGCACAGATCGCATTACGGCGAGTTATTCCCCTGTCGTATATGGTAATTTCAAGCATTTCCATTAATTGCTGTCAATTCAGATTACATGACCTCTACCATGTATTCGGATCTCCGGGCGCAATGGGAATTATTAACAAAACAAAGACTTACGGTGTCGATATTTTGTATTGTGAGAGTAGTAATTTCTGCCAATCAGAAACTGTAATATTATCAAATACAATGTATGAGTTCTGTGGAAAAATCAATATGCTCGCGAAGATAAATCATCCCTCCTCTCGCCAAAAAACACAACTCGGGTCACATTCAATGCCATCACAGGTAATTAGTCAAGTGTATGTTTATGGTGATGAAGGAAGAAAGGACATGTAATAATAAACAGGCAAGTCTCGTCCTACACATGTTCCAGACAAACGTTCTTACAACATATTTTTGTTACTTCGCGGAACTATCATTGTCATGAGATTATTTTTGCTTATTTTTATTTACAAGTACGGCACATTAAAAGATTATTGTAGGTATTTTTAAAATCATTTCTCGCGTGTAATAATAGAGTTATTTACTAATAATATTTCCACCAATAGATTCGGTAGTTTTTCATGCTGAAATTGTCCCCAATGCAAGTCGTAATTGAAAATGCGTTTTCTGAAACATACATTCGTTCATAAGAAGATTTCTGTCATGTGGAACTTCAAATACAACCAGAAATGCATCTCATTACATGAAATTCCTCAAAAAACGGAAACAAATAATGCATTTCTTTTTTCAAAGCATGGATATTAATGCAAAATAGCTTATGAAACATATAGCGTATTCCTCTAATCAGCAGGACATACGCGTGCGAGAATATGTTCATTGGTCCAATAGCAGACTCAGAGAACGTGTCATCAGTTGTCATGAAATTTTGATATGAATATCTGCTAAATCACGTCTATGTGGGACCAATCAATTAGAATGTACAAAACTTCGACTGAAATCCTGCGGGATTGCTCGTCCCAGAGAGTTTAGAATATTCTACACACTCTGCTTATCCCCAGTATAATAAGCTAAATCACAAGACACTTGAAAGCTACTGCCTTCGAATGTATGCAATATTCTTTCCAAAACTAAATTTTTGTGCAACACATACAATGCAAGATAACAAAAGGTGTGCTGACTGGTTTTGATGATTGCAATTGTCCGAGTTTGTCTTTTCATCTGTTTTAATACACATTTTGTACCGGTTTTGTATATAAACAATCGGAAGTGTGTCCATCAAACCCGAATGTGAACAAATGCCCAAAGTCCACATCGCGTACATTACCAGTTCTTATGCCCATATATAGTGTAGCTATGAGAAAATAATCAGTGATATACCATTTTTGGTTGCATTTGCGTGTGATGGATACAGTTCCTGTATTTACGCGAGAACCGCCTGTTCCAGTGAGCAAAATTTCTCAGAGGACTGATTATTTGATGTGAGTATGCCTCATTCAGTTAGTTCAGCATGTTTAACATGAAATATATTTTTCAAAATATATTGACTGATTTCGAAGGCAGTTGCTTCAAACGTCGTTCTGTGAATCACACTATGGCCTGTATTCTGAAAACTCACTCATACTCATCCTCCACTCACACTCAAGTGAGGTATACTCAAGTAGAGCTCAAGGAGCACTGGAGTGTGAGTTTAAGGTCAACCTTGGCTTTCTGAGGTATTGCTCTTACTCAGTTGGATTTAGCCCTTTTAGTATTCACAGAGGTCACTGAAGTGTTACTCACTAGAAGGAAGCTTTAGTGTAGCAGATATGTTGAATTATTGTGATATCCCCTGAAACGTGTCTTTTGTCATCTTGTACCGTATCCGGAACTGCTCGTCGCTGATCTATCGAAGTCGAAATTAAAATCTCTTCTCAAGTGACTACCATTATACATTTCAAAATATGCATATTTGCAAGTTTGATAGATTAGAAAATCTTTTCTGCATATTGTTGTTGTGTTTTTTCCAGTATAGGCCTCACACAGAAATGACCAGTGAAGGTCATTTGCATATCCGAGTGTTCTCTCAGAACGATTCTACGAACATGGGTTGCAATCCCCGAATTATACTCCCCTTCCCGTATATTTTCCTATCGGCCCAATGACATACGTTAAATATCAACAATCTTAAATACTAATAGTGTTCGTATCCGAACTGTGCCATTCGTTTGCACTGCAACGTCTTAAATGATACGTTGAACAGTCCAAATTGAAGATTTTAAATCACATGTGTAAACAGATTCAGTACACATCACTTCGCCACCTACTAATATAATCTGACATCCTTATTCCACGCAGTGGTGTATGTTCTATCAAGTATCAACTTGTAAATCAAGGTTTCCCAAGACGAGTCATCCTCAATGAAACCGATCGCACTTCAAGAACAATAGATCGGATTGGTTTTCTACCAATCAACATAATGATATGGGGTACATCGGGTTAATGTTATTATATTTCGTTAACAGGGATTTTGCGAATAAACTGTACTTTGACTTTTTGTCCAGTATAATGACTGTTCTTCTCTGCTCTCACTGAATTCCACGGCAAGCTGAGAACAAGAACTGTTATTTATTCATTTGGCACGATTCTCTCAACAAGTTCACTGCCATACGCTTCATCCATATAGGTTTCAAGTTTGGTCCTTCTTTGAGTTATGCATGCGGACAGACAGAAAGATATCAGTCTAGTTTGATCTGGCGGATGAACACAGAATACACTCGTCCTTCGGCCTCGTGCATCCTGAATTCATCCGCCAGACCAAACTCGACCGATATCTTTTTGCGGAAAACACACTCGCATGTTTTTTTATATATTTATTGCACTCACCAAATTACACTGAATAAGATAGGAACGCACTGATGAGACATATATTAAGGTTGTTCGAAACACCCGGAAAGGTGTTTTTATTGAGTAAAAAGGTATATTTCTTGATAGCTAGATATGTGATGGTTACAAAAAGCAGAAAAAAATAGTAGGTCACCGTATGATATTTTTTGCTATGATGCATTTTGTTGACCTCCTATCAGTCTTGAAAGTACCTCAGCAATAGCCACAATCCATTACATCATGACATGCAATCTAACTGCATATTTTTGCCTAAAACTATATATTTATAGGATTTTTCAGTACAGAACTGTTGTATATGCAACGGTTCATTAAACTGATGAAACAAAATTCGCTAGCACTGAGTTTGATATGTTTCGTGGCAAGAGTAAGAACATGTGTATATATTTCAGCACTGAAATTTTACAGAAAAAGAGTAACTTCTGATAATCCATACAACGTTGAGTATCACTGCTCGGTCAGTAATACAGTATTTTTTTCTAATTTTTTTACACATATTTCTTCAATGATATTTTGGGTTTGTAAAAATAATGTAAAAAATATACCTATCCAGGTTACTTTTCGCGATATAAGCGTTAAAACATGAAAAGTGTCATTTTATGGAAACAAAAAATCAATAATTTCATGAATTTGGAGTGCATACAATGTCAAATTATTCAAGTTTTTGTGAGTATGAATTGAAAAAAAAATCATATATTTCATATATTGTATGTTCTGACTTGACTCAGAAATGTATAAAAGGCTGGCATGGTAGATGTGATCATTAGCATGAACGGTATGGCTGCTAGAATGAACCACTAGATGTTGACTGGTCAGTTGGCTCAGATGAGATTCTCTCCGGTCGCCAACTCAGTAGGCCTAATAGTTGAAATATCCCCATCAAATTTGACAAGTCAGTAGAACTTTAGGAATAAATTTCACCCAATTAGCTTGAGCAAGATGACCGCCACATTTGGCACAGGATTTTGCGATAACTTGTAGGCCTATACATACGGACAACGTGAGGATATAGCTTATTATATATAAATGGCTGATAACGGATTTGACTGAGAGGGTAGCGCTGATCTGTGCGCGGTGAATTTTGGAGATTATTTCGTCTATAGGTCTATTTCATGCATCTCGATGAATTTTGGCAGAAAATCGCCTAACATAGTGTAAATTTCTGGGCAGATAAGCTGCGGAAACAAAAAAGTTAGCCCCATTCGGCTTACATAGCGGAACGGGTATGGTAGACGAAACGTGTCAAAAATGACAACTGTAACGAAAACGGAGCCCCGCGAAATCGAGCCTGGTGGGCTGTAAATGTTGCGGCCCAATGAAGCTGAGCTCTTCTTATGATGTATTCCTCTTAAAGAGTGAACATTTGGTATATTCAGGCTATATAATGGACAGGCTATAGAGGAATTGATGTATGTCAATGGAATGTTGCTTAGTGGAACTGGAAATGCATATGCGTGTTTGGACAAACTTAGGGGCGCATAGGACAAACTATTATAAAAGAGTGTGTGACGACCTCTGGATATTTTGTGGTGAACTTTGAAGTTCTAAGAGATTGGAATTGTGAAGAAAACACTCCACAGGGGCACAAAATGCAGGATTCGGCGGATGGGAGGATGTGGTAAGAAACGGAAGAAACCCTCACACTTGTTTTATTGGTCTTACACAGATATCATATACAAAGTAATGAGCGCCACTTGCGCCAGCAACTCCCCCCCCCCCCCCACCCCTCAAATTTGCTCTTGCATTCGTTGTATCTTTTGTCCTTGGTCCACTTAAGTCAAGTAGCAACAAATTCCATGTGTTATGCCATACTAGTACATTCATGCTTATTAGCCCTACGAGATCTGCAATACCATGAATAGTCTTTCAAAATATTATTATCGCTAAGCTTGAGTTGTATTGAAAATTATGCCATGATCCACAGAAGTGTTGTCAATTTATTTAACAGTGTTTTGAATAATTTTACGATCTGTTTGATTATGTTAATCAGAAGATTTGGAAATTGTTAGGTCTACTAGTTTTGTTGTGCAAACGTTTACTCATATACATATTAAAACTATGTAACGAATGGATGTTCTAGTAGTATTATCTTCTTAACCGAGGCTGGCCCACTGAAAGATACTAGACATATGCTGTGATGCTTCCAGTACTTTGTGTGTTCAAGTCGAGACTCCGCCGTACTGATTACAGACCGCCGGATTTTCCAGTACTCCCATTGCACGGCAACATTCATACCCCGCCGATCCCTATTTCACCCCGCCGTTACAATCGCTGTTTATGACACGTTTGGTCAACCATAGACGGGCCACATTGATGACGCGTTCGGTGTATCGAACAACCTTAAATGCAGTTATTCACATATGCAATAATGCTGCAATAATATATGGATTCGGCAAACCCTGCTTTTGTTAAATTCATACATGTATATCCATAGTAAATTTGCGCACTACAAAATTGAATAACAATGTTAATTTTTAACAGTATGAGAACAATTAGGAAACACCAATTCATTTGAAATACTAGTAGTTTGTTTTGCTCTTACCGCCAACAGTTCGTTCAAGTACTCTAAAGGTGCAAACTGCAGGGAATTAGCTTTGTAGTATATTATTATGTCTGATTGAAATGTTTTCACAATCTATAATAATATTACATATTTTGTCCTTCCCTAGCAGCGACTCCACACAGAAAGCAATGTTAAGCTAGCATTCCATATGTCCGTCAATCAGGCATCCGGCTTCCAACATGCGGCAACATAACGGCAAAAACATTCCATAAAATACGGTATCGACATACAGCATCCTCCTTTTTAATGAGGTCCTTTCCTGAAGGTCATGCATGCAAATATCTTGGCTCAAATGTTCATATTGAACCAGGATGTTACATTGATCATACGACTTGCTGCTGAATTTTTGAAAATGAAGAACAACAAGAAGAAAAGAAAGTATCGTTGTTGGGTGCACACTATCCTACGCAAACTTATACACACAAAAAGAGTATTATGCCTATTTATTTCCACTATTGAAATGTGTTGACACCAGGTCATTGTCCATCCATCATTCAATATATTTCTGTTTAAAACGAAGGAGTGTGGTCAGTGAACAACAATTCACCAATGACTGACTGACGGATCCAGATTTCTGTCATGTGGAACTTCAAATACAACCAGAAATGCATCTCATTACATGAAATTCCTCAAAAAACGGAAACAAATAATGCATTTCTTTTTTCAAAGCATGGATATTAATGCAAAAAAGCTTATGAAACATATAGCGTATTCCTCTAATCAATATGTTCATTGGTCCAATAGCAGACTCAGAGAACGTGTCATCAGTTGTCATGAAATTTTGATATGAATATCTGCTAAATCACGTCTATGTGGGACCAATCAATTAGAATGTACAAAAATTCGACTGAAATCCTGCGGGATTGCTCGTCCCAGAGAGTTTAGAATATTCTACACACTCTGCTTATCCCCAGTATAATAAGCTAAATCACAAGACAGTTGAAAGCTACTCGAATGTATGCAATATTCTTTCCAAAACTAAATTTTTGTGCAACACATACAATGCAAGATAACAAAAGGTGTGCTGACTGGTTTTGATGATTGCAATTGTCCGAGTTTGTCTTTTCATCCGTTTTAATACACATTTTGTACCGGTTTTGTATATAAACAATCGGAAGTGTGTCCATCAAACCCGAATGTGAACAAATGCCCAAAGTCCACATCGCGTACATTACCAGTTCTTATGCCCATATATAGTGTAGCTATGAGAAAATAATCAGTGATATACCATTTTTGGTTACATTTGCGTGTGATGGATACAGTTCCTGTATTTACGCGAGAACCGCCTGTTCCAGTGAGCAAAATTTCTCAGAGGACTGATTATAGTCATTACATTTGATGTGAGTATGCCTCATTCAGTTAGTTCAGCATGTTTAACATGAAATATATTTTTCAAAATATATTGACTGATTTCGAAGGCAGTTGCTTCAAACGTCGTTCTGTGAATCACACTATGGCCTGTATTCTGAAAACTCACTCATACTCATCCTCCACTCACACTCAAGTGAGGTATACTCAAGTAGAGCTCAAGGAGCACTGGAGTGTGAGTTTAAGGTCAACCTTGGCTTTCTGAGGTATTGCTCTTACTCAGTTGGATTTAGCCCTTTTAGTATTCACAGAGGTCACTGAAGTGTTACTCACTAGAAGGAAGCTTTAGTGTAGCAGATATGTTGAATTATTGTGATATCCCCTGAAACGTGTCTTTTGTCATCTTGTACCGTATCCGGAACTGCTCGTCGCTGATCTATCGAAGTCGAAATTAAAATCTCTTCTCAAGTGACTACCATTATACATTTCAAAATATGCATATTTGCAAGTTTGATAGATTAGAAAATCTTTTCTGCATATTGTTGTTGTGTTTTTTCCAGTATAGGCCTCACACAGAAATGACCAGTGAAGGTCATTTGCATATCCGAGTGTTCTCTCAGAACGATTCTACGAACATGGGTTGCAATCCCCGAATTATACTCCCCTTCCTGTATATTTTCCTATCGGCCCAATGACATACGTTAAATATCAACAATCTTAAATACTAATAGTGTTCGTATCCGAACTGTGCCATTCGTTTGCACTGCAACGTCTTAAATGATACGTTGAACAGTCCAAATTGAAGATTTTAAATCACATGTGTAAACAGATTCAGTACACATCACTTCGCCACCTACTAATATAATCTGACATCCTTATTCCACGCAGTGGTGTATGTTCTATCAAGTATCAACTTGTAAATCAAGGTTTCCCAAGACGAGTCATCCTCAATGAAACCGATCGCACTTCAAGAACAATAGATCGGATTGGTTTTCTACCAATCAACATAATGATATGGGGTACATCGGGTTAATGTTATTATATTTCGTTAACAGGGATTTTGCGAATAAACTGTACTTTGACTTTTTGTCCAGTATAATGACTGTTCTTCTCTGCTCTCACTGAATTCCACGGCAAGCTGAGAACAAGAACTGTTATTTATTCATTTGGCACGATTCTCTCAACAAGTTCACTGCCATACGCTTCATCCATATAGGTTTCAAGTTTGGTCCTTCTTTGAGTTATGCATGCGGACAGACAGAAAGATATCAGTCTCGTTTGATCTGGCGGATGAACACAGAATACACTCGTCCTTCGGCCTCGTGCATCCTGAATTCATCCGCCAGACCAAACTCGACCGATATCTTTTTGCGGAAAACACACTCGCATGTTTTTTTATATATTTATTGCACTCACCAAATTACACTGAATAAGATAGGAACGCACTGATGAGACATATATTAAGGTTGTTCGAAACACCCGGAAAGGTGTTTTTATTGAGTAAAAAGGTATATTTCTTGATAGCTAGATATGTGATGGTTACAAAAAGCAGAAAAAAATAGTAGGTCACCGTATGATATTTTTTGCTATGATGCATTTTGTTGACCTCCTATCAGTCTTGAAAGTACCTCAGCAATAGCCACAATCCATTACATCATGACATGCAATCTAACTGCATATTTTTGCCTAAAACTATATATTTATAGGATTTTTCAGTACAGAACTGTTGTATATGCAACGGTTCATTAAACTGATGAAACAAAATTCGCTAGCACTGAGTTTGATATGTTTCGTGGCAAGAGTAAGAACATGTGTATATATTTCAGCACTGAAATTTTACAGAAAAAGAGTAACTTCTGATAATCCATACAACGTTGAGTATCACTGCTCGGTCAGTAATACAGTATTTTTTTCTAATTTTTTTACACATATTTCTTCAATGATATTTTGGGTTTGTAAAAATAATGTAAAAAATATACCTATCCAGGTTACTTTTCGCGATATAAGCGTTAAAACATGAAAAGTGTCATTTTATGGAAACAAAAAATCAATAATTTCATGAATTTGGAGTGCATACAATGTCAAATTATTCAAGTTTTTGTGAGTATGAATTGAAAAAAAAATCATATATTTCATATATTGTATGTTCTGACTTGACTCAGAAATGTATAAAAGGCTGGCATGGTAGATGTGATCATTAGCATGAACGGTATGGCTGCTAGAATGAACCACTAGATGTTGACTGGTCAGTTGGCTCAGATGAGATTCTCTCCGGTCGCCAACTCAGTAGGCCTAATAGTTAAAATATCCCCATCAAATTTGACAAGTCAGTAGAACTTTAGGAATAAATTTCACCCAATTAGCTTGAGCAAGATGACCGCCACATTTGGCACAGGATTTTGCGATAACTTGTAGGCCTATACATACGGACAACGTGAGGATATAGCTTATTATATATAAATGGCTGATAACGGATTTGACTGAGAGGGTAGCGCTGATCTGTGCGCGGTGAATTTTGGAGATTATTTCGTCTATAGGTCTATTTCATGCATCTCGATGAATTTGGGCAGAAAATCGCCTAACATAGTGTAAATTTCTGGGCAGATAAGCTGCGGAAACAAAAAAGTTAGCCCCATTCGGCTTACATAGCGGAACGGGTATGGTAGACGAAACGTGTCAAAAATGACAACTGTAACAAAAACGGAGGCCCGCGAAATCGAGCCTGGTGGGCTGTAAATGTTGCGGCCCAATGAAGCTGAGCTCTTCTTATGATGTATTCCTCTTAAAGAGTGAACATTTGGTATATTCAGGCTATATAATGGACAGGCTATAGAGGAATTGATGTATGTCAATGGAATGTTGCTTAGTGGAACTGGAAATGCATATGCGTGTTTGGACAAACTTAGGGGCGCATAGGACAAACTATTATAAAAGAGTGTGTGACGACCTCTGGATATTTTGTGGTGAACTTTGAAGTTCTAAGAGATTGGAATTGTGAAGAAAACACTCCACAGGGGCACAAAATGCAGGATTCGGCGGATGGGAGGATGTGGTAAGAAACGGAAGAAACCCTCACACTTGTTTTATTGGTCTTACACAGATATCATATACAAAGTAATGAGCGCCACTTGCGCCAGCAACTCCCCCCCCCCCCCCACCCCTCAAATTTGCTCTTGCATTCGTTGTATCTTTTGTCCTTGGTCCACTTAAGTCAAGTAGCAACAAATTCCATGTGTTATGCCATACTAGTACATTCATGCTTATTAGCCCTACGAGATCTGCAATACCATGAATAGTCTTTCAAAATATTATTATCGCTAAGCTTGAGTTGTATTGAAAATTATGCCATGATCCACAGAAGTGTTGTCAATTTATTTAACAGTGTTTTGAATAATTTTACGATCTGTTTGATTATGTTAATCAGAAGATTTGGAAATTGTTAGGTCTACTAGTTTTGTTGTGCAAACGTTTACTCATATACATATTAAAACTATGTAACGAATGGATGTTCTAGTAGTATTATCTTCTTAACCGAGGCTGGCCCACTGAAAGATACTAGACATATGCTGTGATGCTTCCAGTACTTTGTGTGTTCAAGTCGAGACTCAGCCGTACTGATTACAGACCGCCGGATTTTCCAGTACTCCCATTGCACGGCAACATTCATACCCCGCCGATCCCTATTTCACCCCGCCGTTACAATCGCTGTTTATGACACGTTTGGTCAACCATAGACGGGCCACATTGATGACGCGTTCGGTGTATCGAACAACCTTAAATGCAGTTATTCACATATGCAATAATGCTGCAATAATATATGGATTCGGCAAACCCTGCTTTTGTTAAATTCATACATGTATATCCATAGTAAATTTGCGCACTACAAAATTGAATAACAATGTTAATTTTTAACAGTATGAGAACAATTAGGAAACACCAATTCATTTGAAATACTAGTAGTTTGTTTTGCTCTTACCGCCAACAGTTCGTTCAAGTACTCTAAAGGTGCAAACTGCAGGGAATTAGCTTTGTAGTATATTATTATGTCTGATTGAAATGTTTTCACAATCTATAATAATATTACATATTTTGTCCTTCCCTAGCAGCGACTCCACACAGAAAGCAATGTTAAGCTAGCATTCCATATGTCCGTCAATCAGGCATCCGGCTTCCAACATGCGGCAACATAACGGCAAAAACATTCCATAAAATACGATATCGACATACAGCATCCTCCTTTTTAATGAGGTCCTTTCCTGAAGGTCATGCATGCAAATATCTTGGCTCAAATGTTCATATTGAACCAGGATGTTACATTGATCATACGACTTGCTGCTGAATTTTTGAAAATGAAGAACAACAAGAAGAAAAGAAAGTATCGTTGTTGGGTGCACACTATCCTACGCAAACTTATACACACAAAAAGAGTATTATGCCTCTTTATTTCCACTATTGAAATGTGTTGACACCAGGTCATTGTCCATCCATCATTCAATATATTTCTGTTTAAAACGAAGGAGTGTGGTCAGTGAACAACAATTCACCAATGACTGACTGACGGATCCAGATTTCTGTCATGTGGAACTTCAAATACAACCAGAAATGCATCTCATTACATGAAATTCCTCAAAAAACGGAAACAAATAATGCATTTCTTTTTTCAAAGCATGGATATTAATGCAAAAAAGCTTATGAAACATATAGCGTATTCCTCTAATCAATATGTTCATTGGTCCAATAGCAGACTCAGAGAACGTGTCATCAGTTGTCATGAAATTTTGATATGAATATCTGCTAAATCACGTCTATGTGGGACCAATCAATTAGAATGTACAAAACTTCGACTGAAATCCTGCGGGATTGCTCGTCCCAGAGAGTTTAGAATATTCTACACACTCTGCTTATCCCCAGTATAATAAGCTAAATCACAAGACAGTTGAAAGCTACTGCCTTCGAATGTATGCAATATTCTTTCCAAAACTAAATTTTTGTCCAACACATACAATGCAAGATAACAAAAGGTGTGCTGACTGGTTTTGATGATTGCAATTGTCCGAGTTTGTCTTTTCATCCGTTTTAATACACATTTTGTACCGGTTTTGTATATAAACAATCGGATGTGTGTCCATCAAACCCGAGTGTGAACAAATGCCCAAAGTCCACATCGCGTACATTACCAGTTCTTATGCCCATATATAGTGTAGCTATGAGAAATAATCAGTGATATACCATGATGTACGTGGAATTTCAGTCCATCTTGTACTTCTATGCTTTGTTTACATTTGCGTGTGATGGATACAGTTCCTGTATTTACACGAGAACCGCCTGTTCGAGTGAGCAAAATTTCTCAGAGGACTGATTATAGTCATTACATTTGTTGTTAGTATGCCACATTCAGTTAATTATGCATGTTTAACATGAAATGTATTTTTCAAAATATATTGACTGATTTCGAAGGCAGTTGCTTCAAACGTCGTTCTGTGAATCACACTATGGCCTGTATTCTGAAAATTCACTCATACTCATCCTCCACTCACACTCAAGTGAGGTATACTCAAGTAGAGCTCAAGGAGCACTGGAGTGTGAGTTTAAGGTCAACCTTGGCTTTCTGAGGTATTGCTCTTACTCAGTTGGATTTAGCCCTTTTAGTATTCACAGAGGTCACTGAAGTGTTAGTCACTGGAAGGAAGCTTTAGTGTAGCAGATATGTTGAATTATTGTGATATCCCTTGAAACGTGTCTTTTGTCATCTTGTACCGTATCCGGAACTGCTCGTCGCTGATCTATCGAAGTCAAAATTAAAATCTCTTCTCAAGTGACTACCATTATACATTTCAAAATATGCATATTTGCAAGTCTCTGGTCGCCTATCGACCATGATTGTACATAAATTACCAAAGTGAGGAAGGCTCAAGGCAGGTGAACCTTCTCCCCAAGCTTTACTCAAATCGTGCACTTAATTGAGTATGAGTGACGTCTTTGAATGCGTGGAGGGTGAGGTCGACCTTCCACTCACTGAGGCCGACCTTACACTCAATGAGGATAAGGTTAGACTCAATGAGTGTGAGGTGAGACTCAATGAGTGTGAGTGAGCTTTCAGAATACTGGCCATATATCCCTGAGTGCTGGATAATCAAACTAAATTTGAGTAGGAATACCAGATTGTGTCAATAGACGTGGAATCAATACCCAGTATTAAGTATTCGGAGCAAACAAAACAGGGTCCGTTATCCAATCTCATAGACCGGGGACAGAAAGTCATATCAGGCATACGAAGTGAGAGAAAACAAAAATGACAGGGAAACTCATGAACCCCCGTAAATGGCCATTAGGAGGTGAAATCAGGTGTTCCGGAAAGAGTGAGCATTTCCTGCCCCACTAGTGATAGCTAGTTTTCCTGCCCCACTAGTGAAAATTTATATTTAAAAAAAAAAATCTTTTCTGCATATTGTTGTTGTGTTTTTTCCAGTATAGGCCTCACACAGAAATGACCAGTGAAGGTCATTTGCATATCCGAGTGTTCTCTCAGAACGATTCTACGAACATGGGTTGCAATCCCCGAATTATACTCCCCTTCCCGTATATTTTCCTATCGGCCCAATGACATACGTTAAATATCAACAATCTTAAATACTAATAGTGTTCGTATCCGAACTGTGCCATTCGTTTGCACTGCAACGTCTTAAATGATACAAGATCACGCTATGTCTGATTTTTATGAAGAGTGTATGCTCAAATATTTTTTTCAATGATGCTAAAAAGGCACCTCAAACAGTCCAAATTGAAGATTTTAAATCACATGTGTAAACAGATTCAGTACACATCACTTCGCCACTAATATAATCTGACATCCTTATTCCACGCAGTGGTGTATGTTCTATCAAGTATCAACTTCGACCTTGTAAATCAAGGTTTCCCAAGACGAGTCATCCTCAATGAAACCGATCGCACTTCAAGAACAATAGATCGGATTGGTTTTCTACCAATCAACATAATGATATGGGGTACATCGGGTTAATGTTATTATATTTCGTTAACAGGGATTTTGCGAATAAACTGTACTTTATAAACTGTATAATGACTGTTCTTTTCTGCTCTCACTGAATTCCACGGCAAGCTGAGAACAAGAACTGTTATTTATTCATTTGGCACGATTCTCTCAACAAGTTCACTGCCATACCGCTTCATCCATATAGGTTTCAAGTTTGGTCCTTCTTTGAGTTATGCACGCGGACAGACAGAAAGATATCGGTCTCGTTTGATCTGGCGGATGAACACAGAATACACTCGTCCTTCGGCCTCGTGCATCCTGAATTCATCCGCCAGACCAAACTCGACCGATATCTTTTTGCGGAAAACACACTCGCATGGTTTTTTTATATTTATTGCACTCACCAAATTACACTGAATAAGATAGGAACGCACTGATGAGACATATATTAAATGCAGTTATTCACATATGCAATAATGCTGCAATAATATATGGATTCGGCAAACCCTGCTTTTGTTAAATTCATACATGTATATCCATAGTAAATTTGCGCACTACAAAATTGAATAACAATGTTAATTTTTAACAGTATGAGAACAATTAGGAAACACCAATTCATTTGAAATACTAGTAGTTTGTTTTGCTCTTACCGCCAACAGTTCGTTCAAGTACTCTAAAGGTGCAAACTGCAGGGAATTAGCTTTGTAGTATATTATTATGTCTGATTGAAATGTTTTCACAATCTATAATAATATTACATATTTTGTCCTTCCCTAGCAGCGACTCCACACAGAAAGCAATGTTAAGCTAGCATTCCATATGTCCGTCAATCAGACATCCGGCTTCCAACATGTGGCAACATAACGGCAAAAACATTCCATAAAATACGGTTTCTACATGCATCCTCCTTCTTTTTTAATGAGGTCCTTTCCTGAAGGTCATGCATGCAAATATCTTGGCTCAAATGTTCATATTGAACCAGGATGTTACATTGATCATACGACTTGCTGCTGAATTTTTGAAAATGAAGAACAACAAGTAGAAAAGAAAGTATCGTTGTTGGGTGCACACTATCCTACGCAAACTTATACACACACAAAGAGTATTATGCCTATTTATTTCCACTATTGAAATGTGTTGACACCAGGTCATTGTCCATCCACCATTCAATATATTTCTGTTTAAAACGAAGGAGTGTGGTCAGTGAACAACAATTCACCAATGACTGACGGATCCAGCTGCAGATGTTGATAATGAGCAAGATTTATGATTTTGTTCGTGTCCCTTCTCACTTCCATGACGATAAATGTGACACTGGAGCCAATTATGCTGCTGATTTATGGCTCTCCACAATCCAATGTCCCCGCAATCCGATATCCCATGTCCATGTCCATGTCGAACGTAGACTGGTGACTATGGTCACTCCAAACAAACATAATGCAGTCAACCATGGACCGTCTGTTTGTGCATCGAATGCTTCGTATTGAAAATACATGGTAAAGGTTGGCAATTTATTCCGTCCTGAAAAGAAGAACTATATATTTAAATATATTCCATTGGGCGCGTACTTTAGTGCACATTCAATTAAATCACAGCTGATATTTTCCTGTCTAATGCCATGGAGTGTTTAGTCTCGGTATCGGTGCCCACTTGACCGCGCTTGACAACAAAGCTCGCACGCTGTCTTGACTCATCTCGCCCCTTCAAGGTGCCTCTTCAGCACGTGTCCCTCCCTGATAGTCAAACACAGATCACATTCCGACGAGTTTATATCCCTAGTGGTATCTTCTAATTGGGATGGCGTATGGATACTGAATAATCTTCAAATTCAGCTTTGCTGTATTGCTCTCAATGCTGGATTGTTAGATAGTTTACTTTTAATAACTCTAACGTTATGATAAATCTTTCATATTGAAACATGGCTTGAAACATAGATGGACCTACAATATCACCATAAAATAATTGTGTAATGAAATTAATTTGCTTGAATCCCCCTCTCGCAAAAAAAAACACATATAAGTAGTAAATGGTAGGTTTCTGGTGGTGGTGATAACTGAGGGACATGTAATAATAGGGCAGGGAAGTCTCGCCCTACACTTGTTCCAACTTGCGACTGTACTTCCAGACCAGCATAAATTTGCCAATGCACGACATCTTTGCTGATATTGCTTAACTTCATAATTACCTCACACACAAAATATATGTTATATATATTAACTGAATCATCTACTGACAATATTTCCTTAAATGGACGTCTATTTTTAAACTCGCCTCTGGTACGGGTTGGGGGATGGTATTGCATTTTGGTCTTCTGTCTGTTTGTCCGCGTGCATAACTCAAAAAAGGACCAATGCACTTCAAACTTATAGGGATGAAGCGGTATGGCAGTGAATCTGTCTTCTTAAGTGTTCGTCAAAATCAAATAAAGAACGGTTGCTATGGCAACCGAAAAAGTGAAAATTACATAATTCGCTATAGCTGCGGTTCTAAATAATATTATTTTTTCCACCTATTTTTGTGATTTGACCCATTCCTGATTGCAATGTTTTTGTCAGATGGTCGTAAACCCAGAACTCCCCACTACCACCCGAAGTGGAATATTCAGGCGTTACGATTTTTCTGAGATTCAAGACCATAATATCAGGCGATGTTTCTTGATCATAGAAACAATATTGTGAAATATTACAACTCGAAATTAAATAACAATGTCAGGGCCACAGAAAAGGTCTAAATCGAAAAATTGCAATAAATCTGCTTGTATCCAGGAATAATTTTCCGTATCATTTTTGTTAATTTCTATGGCCAATTTAACATCATGCTATATGACCGATAGTCGTAACATAAAAATTACTCCATCATCGTCCAGGGTCGAAAATGCAAGAGTCATCCGCTGAAATGAGTGATTCGTTATTTTTCTAATAATAGTAATTCTAAAACCACTGACGATATTCAACAAAATATTGAACACTGAACATGTAGCCTGACTCTCGAATTTTGGGGATGTCAGCATCGATAATTCAGTTGATGGTCGAGAATATGGTCATCATAGAAAAATCGCAATAGCTCTACTGTTATTTATGATTATTCGCCCTATGATTTTTATGGCCAATTCGGAACCACTTGATATATGACCGATGATCGTACGACCAAAATTTTTCATTCACCAAGCATTATTGAAAGAACATTGAGAGCAGATACTCTACGTAGTAATCTGACATAACATGGAAATCGTATTACTGGAGAAGCAGGAGCATCGTATTATTGGAGAACGTTGCAGTGCAAGAATCAATCACTGACATGAATGGCACAGTTCGGGTTACAAACACTATTGACATTTTACATGGTGATCGTCTTACATTGGCGTGAACCATGTATTGCAACGGGCATTTGGGGAGTGAATTACAACCCAAGGCCACAGAAAGCCAAAGTTTGAATCACCCATGTCAACAGTGTGGTTCTGTTTGTAAATATTTGGGCTGGCTTTATTTTCATCCCAAAAAGGTATTTAGATTTGTTATTGGCATCATCAAAATCTGGTTGTGCTGGCGGTAACAGTTAGATACCTACATTCAGTACAATTTCTACATCGCTTCACCTCCCATTAAAATAACCTAACATCTTTATTGCACCCAGTGGTGTATGCAAAGCAAATATATGCGATACATTGTGTTAATTTTATTGGCGGTGCTTATGCAAACTTAGGAGTTATGCAAACAAAATGTCCTCTTGGATATCGTTCAGGACAACGACTGTTACTCCTATTTCTTCTTCCATTGTGATCTGAAAATATCAAACAGGTATTTTGATATTTGAAAATATTAAAGAGCCCAAAAGAACTTTTCATATCAAGTTTGTCATGATCCTCTGATCAGTTCCTTACCATGCAATTTTGGTAACTTACACAACACTAAAAACCTACGACGTAGGAGAGTGTGGTTTCGATTGCGGGGTGGGGTGGGGGGGGGATGGGGCATCGATTTATGCTTTTTTTCGGCAGAGAACCTTGTTACTATGCGTCTTGTTGATAATATTTTCATAGCCATAATATTTTCATGGGTACAGAGGGGAATAATGGAGCCGTTCTGACGTACGGTCACTTACCTACAGATGCAAAAATATAGCAATGATACACGGATGTGGGAAAAAAATTGCCTTCCAAAGGTCAAATAACCATATAAATCGACCCAATACAAAGTTGGATAACATCATCAATGTATGCGAAGTGACCGCTCGCGACGTCGAATAAACTTCAAATTCTGGTTTGTTACGCAGCTAATGGTTTGTTAGTGTAAAATAAAGGGTCGTTCTGTGTGGGGAATTTTCCTTAAAAAACATTCTACATGTCTGATTGAAATATGTTCGCACTCTAGAATCCTCTTGTATCTTTTGTCCTTCCATAACAGCGGCTTCACACAGGAAGCACTGTTTGCGTTCTGGTTGGATGGGGGTTTTGTGTTGAGAGTGTGATTTACTGGGCAAAAACCTCAGAAGGTTTGTGAATATCATTCTTCAGTGGAGCACATTGTACTGCCTGCATCACGCGATAGAGATCCTCAAATGCCACATTTTTCTGACAATAAGAAGATTGTGCTTTCGTGCTTCCTCCACTCCACTGGGCGTAGCGTACTGCACCGTTTGAACTGTTGAATAGAGGGTTCTCTCTCCCCCCGCAGTGTCGGATGCGGCATCCCAAGGATGCTAGCACGGGAGAGGCAGACTGTGCCAACCCACTCTCGGTGAGACAGACACCTGGCTGATGGCTGCCCGCTAGTCAACAACAGCCCTCGTAGGATGGACACGAATCTGTCTTTGGCAGTTTGTCACTGGTCGGGCAATATCATTGGTAATTACGTCGCTGAGCGGCCCTGTGTCATTAACTCCCGGACCTTGCAAGGTTTCGTACGGAATACGATAACCTGGGCCGTCATGGAAGAATTTTTTTTTTGTAGAGGATACCGATGTGGACAAAAATTATGTTCAACTGGATTGTATGGATGAAAACAATTAAATGACGCAATCATTACACATGGTTACTTTCAAGATATGTCTTCGGTACCACAGTCTTGCATTGACGCCGCAATGAATATTCAGAAATGGCAACTCCTTAAAGGGAAGAATACATCATTCTAGAGTACCCCCAACATACCATGGAGAATATACGTATAGCTGGATTTAGTTTGTGGATATTCGTAGTGATGAAAGGTAAAATTTTGTAAAATTATCCATTAAGTAAGTTACTTTATTTGATCCATGTGATAATATGATATTACTTAATGCAACAAAGAAACATCATCAAAACGCAATGAGACATGAAAATGACAGATTTAATGTACCAAAAACAAATTCATTCCTCGTCTGTAGTCAACGAGCGAAATGTGATCAAATCAGCATCGCAATTGAATAATATCATCTTGTTGACGTTTATATCGCAAATTGACTAAATTTGTAACCCACATATGTTTCTTCTTTCTTAAACATAACGTGTCCCTCCGGTGTGAGAAATGTCACCGAAGTAGCTAAGTTATTAAAAAATAAAACTGAGATGAAAGCATGCGTCATTTGTCAAAACGTGTGATGAATTCAGGTTGCTTTGCGCTCACACTGCGTTGGCGTTCGTTTCAAAAGCGGACAATAGTCTTGCTGTCGAAATATATTATTACCGATATTGCAAGGTCGTATCTCGAGTGGTAAGCGTTGTGTTTTCAATAGCAGCGAAGACCGTCGGTGACGGTCTTTGATAGCAGATCTCATCGAAAAATGCGCGTTAAAGAAAATATCTAAAATTTTACCTACGCTGGATCATAATCAACCAATTAGCAGTGTGGGTGGATGCAGAATAACGTAACGTATCTCAGGTTCGAGCTTTGCTTGTTCTGGTGTGTGTGCCGTTTTTTGTATACGAATTCAATCAGGTGCATATTAGAATCAACCGTATAGTTCACACACGTTCTATCGCTGATGATTTCCGGATGTTTCGTTTGAAATTTGAATAAACATGGAACCAATACCCAAGCACGAGGTGAATGTTTTGTCCAGAGCTGTCACTATTCTTCACTTCAGGTTGTCTACAATTGTCATATTGTAGTACTAGTGTGCATTACATCGATGAAATCATTTTGCAGGTTGTCTGGGCCGAGGCCTGGAGAGTGCGCTCATCTCCCAAGTGCTGCAGAATTACAGTCGTTACGGTCGGCCTGTTGAGCACTTCTCCGACCCTGTCCGCGTACGGATCTCCTTCCACCTGACACAGCTCATGGCACTAGAGGAGAAACATCAGATGTTCACCACCTTCGGCTGGCTAGAAGCGGTCTGTCATCTGAAGGATTTACATGTTCCAAGAGCATTAATATCGTTTTTTTTTTACATGAGAAATATATAATATATAACCTAATGGCACACCACAGTACATCAACAGGGGAAACTTCACTTCATAAGATCATTAATAGATTTCTGTTCACTACCATTATCCATAGTTTTGGCACGACGATTACCTGAGCTGGCACCCTGACGATTTCAATGGTCTGTCGCAGGTTGTACTTTCTCCGGAGCTGGTCTGGTTACCCGATTTTGGGGTAGCGAACAGGTACAGTAGCGATCAGTAGTTAGACGTCTATTTGGTACTTATTTGGCCAGTTGATCTTACATGATCATTTTCTATCTTTGGAGGCACACTCAGGTACATGTATAATGGTAATGCTACCATTCATAACAAATAGCATGATTGAGATAGACGATAACAAAGCGGACACAATGAAATCAAACCTTGCACTTAATTTGACATTCCTTGGGGAGTAATCCAATTACGAAGTTCTTTAAGTGGGGAAATGTTGCTGAACAGAATCGCATTTAGTTCGCTAATGAGTCTCCCCATGCAATTACACAGACATCGGAGAGGTCTGTATTGTTTCTTCCAACTCGACGGTCTTTTGTTAATCTTTCAGCGCAAAAGCCATTTACGACGATCAGTTCTTCAAAAAATTTCGAGTGAGCGTACAAAACAACGGAAATGTTAACTGGATTCCAGGCGGCAAATTTGTGACGTCATGCCAGTTGGATATAACGTATTACCCTTTTGACGACCAGGAGTGTCACATTGACATCGTGAACTGGGCATACCATGGTCTCGAGGTCCGCCTGACGAATAGCTCTCAGAAGGTCGGACTTGACTCGTACACGGCTAGCGGAGAATGGGACATTATCGACACTAGAGTGACCAGTCTTAACCTTTACCACGCCTCGGATCCAAACATGCCTTACCCCATGGTGCGCTTCACTATCCACCTCAGACGCAAGCCCATGTTCTACACCATCAACATCCTGACCCCGTGTATCACCATGTCAGTGCTGGCCATCCTCGTGTTCTATCTACCCCCAGACAGCCGGGAGAAGGTCTCTCTCGGCATAACCGTCCTTCTCTCCTTCTCCGTCTTCTTATTGCTTGTAGCAGAGAACGTCCCCAAAACATCCAAGTTTGTTCCTCTACTTGGTAAGTTTCGGGCGGAAAATGGTTTGTGTACGGAAGCCCAAAATGCGTAAAATGTCTTTTCTAGCAAAAAACTAGCACGTTCGAACGTGGAAACAGTTAAGGTTACTGCGTTCACACTTGGAAAGTCCGAGGTTATCACGTTCACACGTGAAAACATTTGACGCTTCCACGTTCGCACATGGAAGCTTCAGGAGTGTGAACGTGGTAGTTTTGAATCTTTCTACGTGTGAACATAGAAACCTAAATCTTTCTACATGCGAAGCGTTAAAGGCTTCCACGTGCGAACGTGACAGGTTTTTAAAAGAAAAAAAACACCAATTTTGTCCCCGCACATGTCACCTATGGGCTTCCATACCTGCGAGTGTGCATTCACGATGTATAAAAAGTTTACCATGATGCGGAAACATAGTCTAAGCGGATTTAACATACCGGTAGATGATAACCTCCGATTTTCTCGAATATAAATTAGTAGGACATCTTCTCAGTTTTACATTTATATTTTTGTTTAGTCAATCAGTAGTTTCCAGACTTGGAAGCAATCTCGACCCCTTTATGATGTATTGGAAACCGGTGACAGTATGTTCATGTTTCACAGGGATCTACCTGACGCTGGTGATGACGATGACTGCGATGTCTATTGTCATCTGTGTTGTGATTCTTAACATTCACAACAGGGACCCGAGAAAGCCGGTGCCTAGATGGCTGCACCACTTGGCATACACCATCCTGTCTCCACTGGTTCGTGGACACCAAGGGGTGTTACCGAAGGATTCCGACAATCTACTGGAAATGCACGAGATCTCATCCACGCGGGACCAGGAGTGTAGTCATGGCAACCACGCGACTACAAGTACTCCTAAAGACACGACAGCGCCACCGGATCACGTGAACCTGTTGCTGGGTGAAGAGGCGTCGGCTCGAATCACCAAGGTACTGGAAGAGATACTGGAGAACGTCAGACACATGACAGGCCGACTGAAAGAGCAGGAAGAATCTGCGGAACTGAAGAAACAGTGGACTGGCGTGGCTCGTATTCTGGATCGCTTCTGTTTGCTGATGTTTATTTTGTTAGTTTTTATGTCTTCAATGTTCCTACTCGTTGTTTATCCTTCAACACCGAGAACGGATGACCTATGACCAAACACACTACATATTGCTTTCCAGTGAAGCGCAGAAACCACTGGCCTGGTGAAGATATGGGATTTCTGACTCCAATGTTCAGCTCAAATTTTGTTAAATATGATCATTTTTATACTTAAATAAAATATGAAGAATCATTCGGGTTTTTTTTGTCTGTTGGGATGTGAAGTGGTCGAGACCTAATAAAACTGCTAAATCTGGGGCAAAAAAGAGATATTGAGATATAGTCCTACCCACTATATCAGAAATACCAATAGCTATGAATTTCGTCTGTATTCCATTATCATGGATATTGTTTATCATCGGCTTTATAAGCCAACACAGACTTCAGAATATATACCACCCAAACGGTCTTTTCTGAACATAAAATTTGCCAATAAAGGTATTGAGGTATTAACATCAGTAATATATTACATCAAAAGTCTGTTCAGTCCCAGGTACCATCATACTTCACTAACACGGCCGCTCCATCTATATCCTACTCATATACCAAATCTGTTGCTTCCAAGATATTCAACTACAAACAAACATTGAATGATTTGGATATTGATGATCTCTTACATAATCCACCCTCCTGCACTTGCATTAACTCTCCGTTCATACACGATCTAGTTGGGCATGTTTTTTCAGGCGACCTCAATATACTGGAGAATGAATCATTGAAAGACATTTTGTCCAAAGGTCCCAAATATAGAGAGCCCACGTCGTTTTCATGGTCGTTTTCATGGAGATACAATTTCAAGTTAATCATGGATGCAGTTGAGGAGCATGCCAGAAAATGGACAAAGCGAGAAAAGGCAGAAACTGATTCTCTGTCAGAATGGGTCAAACAGATTAGGTCATTGGTAAACAAACGCATTAATGTTTTGTCAAAGTCAGTTAGTACTAAACATAGCTCTGTCTTCAATGATCCCGTGGTTACTAATAGTTTGTTGAAACTTCAAGAAAGGTTCGTCATTGTCCCTTCAGTAAAAGCTTCTAATAATGTTGTTTTTGTTTGTAAAGCATACTATATACAGTGCCTATTTGGCGAACTGGGTATTGCCAACAATACTAATTTCAATAGTACATACCAAGCCATTACCATGCCCAAACAGAATATCTTATCAAATCATATGTCTGTATTGCATTCGTTTGGTATTACTACCTCATGTAAAGATTATAATCTACCAAACTTATATTGGATCCCGAAGTTGCACAAAAATCCACACAAAGATATATTTCAGGTTCAGCATCATGTTCTACCAAAGCCCTTTCTAAAATATTAACTGTTATATTGTCTAAAATTAAACAGGGTCTCCAAAAGTACTCTGAAATCATCTATTCTAGAAGTGGTATAAACCAAATGTGGATATTAAAAAAATCCAAATCTTTATTGGAATATCTACATGCTCACACACTTTCAAAAGTAACGTCTATCAAAACATTTGATTTTTTAAGCTGAGAACTGAAGTCTCAGCTTAAAAAAACTAATCAATAATTCATTTTTCTCTAAAAAGGGACAACGTCGGTACCACTATATTGTACTTAAATATAATACCGCTTATTTTGTTAAAGGCGACTCTGATGCCTCATACAAATATACTGAAATAGATGTGGTAAATATGGTTAATTTTCTGATTGATAATATTTTTGTGGAATTTGGTGGTCGAATGTTTCAACAAACTATTGGTATTCCCATGGGTACAAATTGTGCACCATTATTGGCAGACCTGTTTTTATACTCATATGAATCAGATTTTATCCAACATTTACAACGAGGAGGTTCTAAGAAACTAACATGTAATTTTAATTTCACTTTCCGATACATAGATGATGTATTGTCGCTAAATAATCCCAAGTTTGGTGATTATTTGGATGTCATATATCCTAAGGAACTTGAAATTAAGGATACTACAGACTCCGCTAATTTTTCCAACTATCTAGACCTGAGGTTGGAGATTGATAATGATTCTAACCTGTCAACTAGATTATATGACAAACGTGATGATTTCAATTTTTCCATAGTCAATTTCCCTTTTCTAAGCAGCAACATTCCTATGTCACCGGCATATGGTGTGTTTGTTTCTCAACTTATACGCTATGCCAGAGCTAGTTGCAAATATGAGGACTTTGTCTATCGAAGTGCCCAGCTAGTCTCTAAACTGCTGCGACAAGGATATGTTTTACCAAGACTTATAGCTGCGTTTAAGAAATTCTATGGACGTCATCATGATCTGGTTGATAAATACAGCAAATCCATGTCTGCCATGCAACTAGATCTATTTTCATGTTAATTTTGGGGAATTCATGACGGGTGCCACTAGTGGGGCAGGAAATGCTCACTCTTTCCGGAACACCTGATTTCACCTCCTAATGGCCATTTTTGGGGGTTCATGATTTCCCCTGTATTTTTGTTTTCTTTTACTTCGTATGCCTGATATGACTTTCTGTCCCCGGACTATGAGATTGGATAACGGACCCTGTTTTGTTTGCTCGGAATACTTAATACTGGGTTTTGATTCAACGTCTATTGAGATGATACAATTTTATTTTAATCATTTGGGAGGATTCGCGACATATACTGAAGGTGATACTAAGTTGTTCATTAGTATATAAAAAGCCATGAGACTTAAAAATAATTAGAGTCGAGGCATCAAAGACGGTAAATGCACATACATCATACACGTCTTTACCAGTGTATCTAAAATAACCTCGAGTATGCATCGAAAGTTTGAAATATTCTTGATGTCGGTGCATCCATCGTCGCGGCTATATGACATGAGAGCCTTGTCAACGACGCCCAGAATGTCATTGAAACCACATTGGAATAAAACTGACAATAGAACAGAGGTGTCTCACGACATAATTAATATTGGGCGACTGGTCAGTAAAACTTGGTTCAGGTGTCGAGTTTATGTCTCGACCACGCCAAGATGATGCCTAGAAGCCGGGGTTATGTCTGAAGATGCCATACTTCAGACAGACAGAAATCCTCTTCACTCAACACCTCCCTCACAACAGTATTGCCGTACTACATGTATTTGTGTCCTTTGTCGCAGTCGGTCCGGATACGATATTGCGGTGTCGTGGTATTTATGATACCGTGTATTGTCTGGGCTCGGTTCATTATTGGCATTCCACGGCGGCAAAATATATCATTAAGCCACGAACGTTATGAAACGTTTTTACACCATTTACATACTGCCTGTTGTTTTCATGATGTTCCGGCGTACGCAAAAAAACCTCCATCAAATTTGTTTCGGCAATGTATGTTCTACACTCAATAAAACAAACTACTAGTCCTTTATGGAATTATAATTATGTAAAGTGGAAAAAAACGTTGGTAACGAGGTTCTTGTATTTGGGTCCGAACTGTGTATCTGAAATGCAATTTATTTTGCCCACCTCGCATTTTGATAAATATTATGTGACAGCGTTTTAGGTTCATATTTTATCATCATAATATCGCTGTATAGATAATGGTAATAGGTTGCGACATACCTTAAAACTGTATTTATTGTGGTTTTACCCTGATCACATGAACATGATGAATGTACGATTCTCATAACACATCATGCTATGAACAATCACATCTGAGAAGATATGAAGAGAGGAAATGTATACCCAAAATAATGTGCATGTATGAGGGAGGAAGCAAATCACGAACACAGGAAGCAGTGGGCATTGGAATAAATAGTACAACACAATGCTCTCGATCGATCTATGTGATTGATCACTTTCTTGTTTACAAAATGTTCCATAAAATCATATGGCAAATTGAAGATTACATGATTTGTTGGTCCATGTATACACCTGGACAACACTCGAGACGGGGGTGATAATGTCATGTGAATCCACTCAGACGTCCGGAATGCTATTTTGTTTAGGTGAATTGGCTCACCAACCAGGAAACATACCTTCTCATGTGAAACCCTGCCGTGAGAGGAATACTGGAAACAAATAACAACTGAACAACCCCCGACCTCAGCTATTACTTGTGGGAGCAGAGCGCAGGCAGAAAGAAAACCGCAATATACCAAGCTACATATCAATTTTCATGTGATTTACTACGACTTCCATCATTACATCCACACAATTTCAAGGCGCTTGAGAAAAGTATTATTCTCGAGATTAGGTTATTTGCGTAGAAGACTATACCACCATTTCAATAGACAGCCCCTCGGTATGAGGCAAACGTTCATAATCGAGGTCGACTGGGTCCTGAATCAGTGAAGAGAATCAGATTTTTTATCTAATTGATGATGACATACACCGCCTTGGTCAGCTCGAAAATATTAATCATTCCTGACGTTTGCATGGCCGGTGGAGAACAAAGATTCACGATATACGACTGGTAACAGACTGGCTCAGAGAGAAAAATGGAGCAGAAGACGAGAAGTCTTTCACAAAATTGAGGTGTGACCTTCGCATAGATCTATTGTACTAGGCTTTGATAGAAGCACATTGAGTAATCTGTCTTTGTATTGTCTCAACTGGATCAGAATGATTGGATGAATCCTTTATAACTAGCCCGATAAGCTTGTGTCATAAGTTGGCGTCCGTTGTCCGTCTGTACCTCGTTTGTCAACACAAAATCTTGAAATCTGCTGATGAATTCCTCAGCAATTTTGTGTACATATACCTTACGAGAATATCTCGAATGTAGTTTTTTCGTTGATTGAATCGCTGTTGCCAGTTTTATGGGATGTTTTGTCAATTTTACCTGAAATGACCAATTTCTCAAAATTTGTCGGATAGATTTTCTTTGTAATTGATTTACCCATATGTACCTTTGTGATGTGTATACATTTCACAGGCCTTTGCATGGCGGCCATTTTGATTTTCAGTCGGGTTGACAAAAACATCTTTTGTCTGAAATCAAGTCAATATGTGTTTTGAGCCAGCCAAATTGAAAAATAAAAACGATTTTTCACTATTGAAACCTTATTTGGAATCAAAATATACTTTTCCTCCCATTTATTGTCATGATTATGTGGATACACGGTTTGAATTCTAGACAAGTCAAGAAAAACCACGTGTCGAAACATGCGTTATTGGCGAAGTTGAGGGAGGAAGCAAATCACGAACACAGGAAGCAGTGGGCATTGAAATAAAAAGTACAACATATACTGAAGGTGATACTAAGTTGTTCAATAGTATATATATAAAAAGCCATGAGACTTAAAAGTTAATTAGAGTCGAGGCATGAAAGACGTTAAATGCACATACATCATACACGTCATTACCAGTGTATCTAAAATAACCTCGAGTATGTATCGAAAGTTTGAAATAATCTTGATGCCGGTGTATCCGTCATCGCGGCTATATGACACGAGAGCCCTGTCAACGACGCCCAGAATGTCATTCAAACCACATTGGAATAAAACTGACAATAGAACAGGGTTGTCTCACGACATAATTAATATTGGGCGACGGGTCAGTAAAACTTGGTTCAGGTGTCGAGTTTATGTCTCGACTACGCCGAGATGATGCCTGGAAGCCGGGGTTATGTCTGAAGATGCCATACTTCAGACAGAAAGAAATCCTCTTCACTCAACACCTCCCTCACAACAGTATTGTCGTACTACATGTATTTGTGTCCTTTGTCGCAGTGGGTCCGGATACGATATAGCGGTGTCGTGGTATTCAGGATACCGTGTGTTGTCTGTGGTCGGTTCTTTATTGGCATTCCACGGCGACAAAATATATCTAGCCACGAACGCTATGAAACGTTTTTGCACCATTTACATACTGCCTGTTGTTTTCGTGATATTTCCGCGTTCGTAAAAAAAACATCCATCTAATTTATTTCGGCAAAATTTGTTCTGCACTCAATAAAAAAACTACTAGTCCTTTATGGAATTATGGTGTCTAGTTATGTAAAGTGGAAAAAACGTTGGTAATGAGGCTCTTGTATTTGGGTCCGAAATGTGTATCTGAAATGCAATTTATTTTGCCCACCTCGCATTTTGATAAAACTGTATTTATTGTGGTTTTACCCTGATCACATGAATGTACGATTCTCATAACACATCATGCTATGAACAATCACATCTGAGAAGATATGAAGAGAGGAAATGTATACCCAAAATAATGTGCATGTATGAGGGAGGAAGCAAATCACGAACACAGGAAGCAGTGGGCATTGAAGTAAAAAGTACAACACAATGCTCTCGATCGATCTATGTGATTGATCACTTTCTTGTTTACAAAATGTTCCATAAAATCATATGGTAAATTGAAGATTACATGATTTGTTGGTCCATGTATACACCTGGACAACACTCGAGACGGGGGTGATAATGTCATGTGAATCCACTCAGACGTCCGGAATGCTATTTTGTTTAGGTGAATTGGTTCACCAACCAGGAAACACACCTTCTCATGTGAAAACCCTGCCGTGACAGGGATACTGGAAACAAATAACAACTGAACAACCCCCGACCTCTGCTATTACTTGTGGGAGCAGACCGCAGGCAGAAAAAAACCGTAATATACCAAGCTACATGTGATTTACTACGACTTCCATCATTACGTCCACAAAATTTCAAAGCGCTTGAGAAAAGTATCATTCTCGAGATTAGGTTATTTTCGTAGAAGACTAGATTATGGAAGACTAGCTTCTTACTGTGCTATACCATCATTTCAATAGACAGCACCTCGGCATGAGGCAAACGTTCATAATCGAGGTCGAATGGGTCCTGAATCAATGAAAAGAATCAGATTTTTTATCTATTTGATGATGACATACACCTCCTTGATCAGCTCGAAATTATTCATCATTCCTGACGTTTACATGGCCGTGGAGAACAAAGATTCACGATATACGACTGGTAAGAGACTGGCTCAGAGAGAGAAATGGAGCAGAAGACGAGAAGTCTTTCACAAAATTGAGGTGTGACCTTCGCATAGATCTATTGTACTAGGCTTCGATAGAAGCACATTGACTAATCTGTCTTTGTATTGTCTCAACTGGATCAGAACGATTGGATGAATCTTTTATAACTAACCCGATAAGCTTATGTCATAAGTTGGCGTCCGTCGTCCGTCTGTACCTCGTTTGTCACCGCGAAATCTCGGAATCTGCTGATGAATTCCTCAGAAATTTTGTGTACATATTCCTTACGAGAATATCTCGAATGTAGTTTTTTCGTTGATTGAATCGCTGTTGCCAGTTTTATGGGATGTTTTGTCAATTTTACCTGAAATGACCAATTTCTCGAAATTTGACTGATAGATTTTCTTTGTAATTGATTTACCCATATGTACCTTTGTGATGTGTATACATTTCACAGGCCTTTGCATGGCGGTCATTTTTATTTTCAGTCGGGTTGACGAAAACATCTTTTGTCTGAAATCAAGTCAATATGTGTTTTGAGCCAGCCAAAATGAAAAATAAAAACGATTTTTCACTATTGAAACCTTATTTGGAATCAGAATATACTTTTCCTCCCATTTATTGTCATGATTATGTGGATATACGGTTTAAATTCTAGATGAGTCAAGAAAAACCACGTGTCTAAACATGCGTTATTGGCGAAGTCCCGATGCGAAGTGTTGTCTGTGCAACAGTAATATTGTAGACACGTCTTCTGACAGAAATAGGTCTGACTGATGTTCTTGTGGGCATTCTGTATGTATGGATTATCTGCTTGGAATTCAGTTGATTTTTTGTTCCATTCTATTGATATTTCATCTTGATATAAGAGCGTTTCATTTTCCAAAACATTTATCCAAAAAACTGTTGTATTTTAGGTTTGCTCTTGCCATCATCAAAGTCTGGTTGTGTTAGTGGTAGGTCCTAATAGATTGATACTTGCTTTCATCATGTACTGTATTTAGATGTTCAAATATGTTCCAAGTTTCCTCTTGGTCAGAAATTATATTACATACACGTTCCCTCAATTTTCAAAAGCACAATAGAGAAAGAAAACGTCATGGCGCTCACATGATGGCTGCCACTCCACTGAGAATATGCAATATGTCAGAAGTTGTCGAGACTTGAAGTGGTCGAGCTTGTGGTTGAAGTGGTCGAGTTGCTAAATCTGGGGCGAAAAAAAGACACTAAGATGATACAATTGTATTCTGATCATTTGGAAGGATTCGCGACATACACTGAAGGTGATACTAAGTTGTTCAATAGTATATAAAAAGCCATGAGACTTAAAAATTAATTAGAGTCGAGGCATCAAAGACGTTAAATGCACATACATCATACACGTCATTACCAGTGTATCTAAAATAACCTCGAGTATGTATCGAAAGTTTGAAATATTCTTGATGCCGGTGCATCCGTCGTCGCGGCTATATGACACGAGATCCCTGTCAACGACGCCCAGAATGTCATTGAAACCACATTGGAATAAAACTGAAAATAGAACAGAGGTGTCTCACGACATAATTAATATTGGGCGACTGGTCAGTAAAACTTGGTTCAGGTGTCGAGTTTATGTCTCGACTACGCCGAGATGATGCCTAGAAGCTGGGGTTATGTCTGAAGATGCCATACTTCAGACAGAAGGAAATCCTCTTCACTCAACACCTCCCTCACAACACTATTGTCATACTGTTTGTGTCCTTTGTCGCAGTCGGTCCGGATACGATATTGCGGTGTCGTGGAATTTATGATACTGTGTATTGTATGTGCTCGGTTCTTTATTGGCATCCCACGGCGGCAAAATATATCAAGCCAGAGAGTTCTACACTCTCTGATCAAGCCACGAACGTTATGAAACGTTTTTGCACCGTTTACATACTGCCTGTTGTTTTCATGAAGTTTCCGAGTTCGTGAAAAACATCCATCAAGTTTGTTTCGGCAAAGTATGTTCTGCACTCAATAAAAAAAAACTACTAGTCCTTTATCATGTTTATGGAATTATAATTATGTAAAGTGGAAAAAACGTGGGTAACGAGGTTCTTCTATTTGGGTCCGAACTGTGTATCTGAAATGCAATTTATTTTGCCCACCTCGCATTTTGATAAATAATATGTGAAACCGTTTTAGGTTCATATTTTATCATTATAATATTGCTGCATAGATGAATGGTAATAATAATAATAATAATAATAATAATAATAATGTGAATTTGGTATAGCCCCCAAACTAGACAAGTCCATTCTTGGGTGCTTAACAAAAATAAGAGTCAAGGTGGTATGAACAACTAAGAGTATACAGTTATACATCTGCGAAAGCAGTTTCAAACAAATGGGCCTTGAATAGTCCTTTGAATTGCTCCAGACTCCCAGCACGTTTGAGGTTTTTGGGCAGTTTGTTCCAAAGAACTGGTCCAGCCACGCTGAACGATGTGTCACCATAGGTAATAGGTTGCGTCATACGTCAAAACCGGATGTTTCGTGGTTTTACCCTGATCACATGAGTACATGTACGATTCCCATAACACATCATGGTATCACATCTGATGAAGAGAGGGAATGTATACCCAAAATAATGTGCATGTATGAGGGAGGAAGCAAATCACGAACCCAGGAAGCAGTGGGCATTGACATAAAAAGTACAACACAATGCTCTCGATCGATCTGTGTGATTGATCACTTTCTTATTTGCAAAATGTTCCATAAAATAGTATGGTAAATTGAAGATTACATGATTTGTTTGTCCATACTCCTGGACAACACTCGAGATGGGTGTGATAATGTCATGTGAATCCACTCAGACGTCCGGAATGCTATTTTGTTTAGGTGAATTGGTTCACCAACCAGGAAACACACCTTCTCATGTGAAACCCCTGCCGTGAGAGGAATACTGGGAACAAATAACAACTGAACAACCCCCGACCTCTACTATTACTTGTGGGAGCAGAGCGCAGGCAGAAAGAAAACCGTAACATACCAAGCTACATATCAATTTTCATGTGATTTACTACGACTTCCATCAAAATTTCAAAGCGCTTGAGAAAAGTATTATTCTCGAGATTAGGTTATTTTCGTAGAAGACTAGATTATGGAAGACTAGCTTGTTACTGTGCTATACCATCATTTCAATAGACAGCACCTCGGCATGAGGCAAATGTTCATAATCGAGGTCGACTGGGTCCTGAATCAATGAAAAGAATCAGATTTTTTATCTAATTGATGATGACATACACCGCCTTGATCAGATCGAAAATATTAATCATTCCTGACGTTTACATGACCGGTGGAGAACAAAGACTCAGATATATGACTGGTAACAGACTGGCTCAGAGAGAAAAATGGAGCAGAAGACGAGAAGTCTTTCACAAAATTGAGGTGTGACCTTCGCATAGATCTATTGTACTAGGCTTTGATAGAAGCACATTGAGTAATCTGTCTTTGTATTGTCTCAACTGGATCAGAATGATTGGATGAATCCTTTATAACTAGCCCGATAAGCTTATGTCATAAGTTGGCGTCCGTTGTCCGTCTGTACCTCGTTTGTCAACACAAAATCTTGAAATCTGCTGATGAATTCCTCAGAAATTTTGTGTACATATTCCTTACGAGAATATCTCGAATGTAGTTTTTTCGTTGATTGAATCGCTGTTGCCAGTTTTATGGGATGTTTTGTCAATTTTACTTGAAATGACCAATTTCTCAAAATTTGTCGGATAGATTTTCTTTGTAATTGATTTACCCATATGTACCTTTGTGATGTGTATACATTTCACAGGCCTTTGCATGGCGGCCATTTTGATTTTCAGTCGGGTTGACAAAAACATCTTTTGGCTGAAATCAAGTCAATATGTGTTTTGAGCCAGCCAAATTGAAAAATGAAAACGATTTTTCACTATTGAAACCTTATGTGGAATCAAAATATACTTTTCCTCCCATTTATTGTCATGATTATGTGGATACACGGTTTGAATTCTAGACAAGTCAAGAAAAACCACGTGTCGAAACATGCGTTATTGGCGAAGTTAAGGGAGGAAGCAAATCACGAACACAGGAAGCAGTGGGCATTGAAATAAAAAGTACAACATATACTGAAGGTGATACTAAGTTGTTCAATAGTATATATATAAAAAGCCATGAGACTTAAAAGTTAATTAGAGTCGAGGCATGAAAGACGTTAAATGCACATACATCATACACGTCATTACCAGTGTATCTAAAATAACCTCGAGTATGTATCGAAAGTTTGAAATAATCTTGATGCCGGTGCATCCGTCGTCGCGGCTATATGACACGAGAGCCCTGTCAACGACGCCCAGAATGTCATTGAAACCACATTGGAATAAAACTGACAATAGAACAGGGTTGTCTCACAACATAATTAATATTGGGCGACTGGTCAGTAAAACTTGGTTCAGGTGTCGAGTTTATGTCTCGACTACGCCGAGATGATGCCTGGAAGCCGGGGTTATGTCTGAAGATGCCATACTTCAGACAGAAAGAAATCCTCTTCACTCAACACCTCCCTCACAACAGTATTGTCGTACTACATGTATTTGTGTCCTTTGTCGCAGTGGGTCCGGATACGATATAGCGGTGTCGTGGTATTCAGGATACCGTGTGTTGTCTCTGGTCGGTTCTTTATTGGCATTCCACGGCGGCAAAATATATCATCAAGCCAGAGAGTTCGACACTCTCTGATCAAGCCACGAACGTTATGAAACGTTTTTGCACCATTTACATACTGCCTGTTGTTTTCATGATGCTTCGGCGTTCGTAAAAAAACATTCATCAAATTTGTTTCGGCAAAGTATTTTCTGCACTCAATAAAGAAAACTACTAGTCCTTTATGGAATTATAGTTGTGTAAAGTGGAAAAAAAACGTTGGTAACGAGGTTCTTGTATTTGGGTCCGAAATGTGTATCTGAAATGCAATTTATTTTGCCCACCTCGCATTTTGATAAATAATATGTGACAGCGTTTTAGGTTCCTATTTTATCATCATAATATTGCTGTATAGATGAATGGTAATAGGTTGCGACATACCTTAAAACTGTATTTATTGTGGTTTTACCCTGATCACATGAATGTACGATTCTCATAACACATCATGCTATGAACAATCACATCTGAGAAGATATGAAGAGAGGAAATGTATACCCAAAATAATGTGCATGTATGAGGGAGGAAGCAAATCACGAACACAAATCACGAAGCAGTGGGCATTGAAATAAAAAGTATGACACAATGCTCTCGATCGATCTGTGTGATTGATCACTTTCTTGTTTGCAAAAAGTTCCATAAAATAGTATGGTAAATTGAAGATTACATGATTTGTTTGTCCATACTCCTGGTCAAAACTCGAGACGGGTGTGATAATGTCATGTGAATCCACTCAGACGTCCGGAATGCTATTTTGTTTAGGTGAATTGGCTCACCAACCAGGAAACACACCTTCTCAGGTGAAAACCCTGCCGTGAGAGGAATACTGGAAACAAATAACAACTGAACAACCCCCGACCTCTGCTATTACTTGTGGGAGCAGAGAGCAGGCAGAAAGAAAACCGTAATATACCAAGCTATATATCAATTTTCATGTGATTCACTACGACTTCCATCAAAATTTCAAAGCGCTTGAGAAAAGTATTATTCTCGAGATTAGGTTATTTTCGTAGAAGACTAGAATATGGAAGACTAGCTCGTTACTGTGCTATACCATCATTTCAATAGACAGCACCTCGGCATGAGGCAAACGTTCATAATCGAGGTCGACTGGGTCCTGAATCAATGAAAAGAATCAGATTTTTTATCTAATTGATGATGACATACACCGCCTTGATCAGCTCGAAAATATTAATCATTCCTGACGTTTACATGGCCGGTGGAGAACAAAGATTCACGATATACGACTGGTAACAGACTGGCTTAGACAGAAAAATGGAGCAGTGGACGAGAAGTCTTTCAAAAAATTGAGGTGTGACCTTCGCATAGATCTATTGTACTAGGCTTTGATAGAAGCACATTGAGTAATCGGTCTTTGTATTGTCTCAACTGGATCAGAACGATTGGATGAATCCTTTATAACTAGCCCGATAAGCTTATGTCATAAATTGACGTCCGTCGTCCGTCTGTACCTCGTTTGTCACCGCGAAATCTCGGAATCTGCTGATGAATTCCTCAGAAATTCCGTGTACATATTCTTTACAAGAATATCTCGATTGTAGTTTCTTCGTTGATAGAATAGCTGGTGCCAGTTTTATGGGATGTTTGTCAATTTTTCCTGAAATGACCAATTTCTCAAAATTTGTCTGATAGATTTTCTTTGCAATTGATTTACTCATATGTACTTTTGTTATGTGTATAAATTTCACAGGCCTTTGCATGGCGGCCATTTTGATTTTCAGTCGGGTTGACGAAAACATCTTTTGTCTGAAATCAAGTCAATATGTGTTTTGACCCAGCCAAAATGAAAAATATTGTCATGAGTATGTTATTGTTATTGTCATGATTATGTGGATACACGGTTTATGTGTTTTGAGCCAGCTAAATGAAAAATAAAAACGATTTTTCACTATTGAAACCTTATTTGGAATCATAATATACTTTTCCTCCCATTTATGGTCATGATTATGTGGATATACGGTTTAAATTCTAGACAAGTCAAGAAAAACCACGTGTCTAGACATGTGTTATTGGCGAAGTCCCGATGCGAAGTGTTCATGCCATGTTCATACGATCAGTTTTATGTGTATATTATATTAGGACAACGTTACCACACCCACTTATATAAATCTACCATTTTCCAACAAGCGGTTGTCTGTGCAACAGTAACATAGGTCTGACTGATGTTCTTGTGGTCATTCTGTATGTATGGATTTTCTGCTTGGAATTCAGTTGATTTTTTGTTTCATTCTATTTATATTTCATCTTGATATAAGAGTGATTCATTTTCAAACCATTTATCCCAAACACTGTTGTATTTTAGGTTTGCTATTGTCATCATCAAAATCTGGTTGTGTTAGGTCCTAATGGGTTGATACTTACTTTCATCATGTACTGTATTTAGATGTTCAAATATGTTCTAAACTTTCCCTTGGTCAGAAATTATATTACACACACGTTCACTTAATTTTCAAAAGCCACAATAGAGAAAGAAAACGCCATCGCACTCACATGATGGCTGCCACTCCACTGAGATGCAATATATATGTCAGACAAATTCATTCAAGACTGAAGTTCTCTTTGATGCGTGACACGTTTCCCTGAACGCATTTATCCTGTCGTCAATGTTGCGAGCACAATTGTAATGCATCCCTGCTTTCTGTATGTGGGACTTTGAACAGAAAGCGAACTACTTCAATAGACAGCATGGTTACAAACTATGCACCATAATTGGCAGATCTGTTGTTATACTCATATGAAACAGATTTCATCCAACAGTTACAACGAAGAGGTTCTAAGGAACTAACATGTATTTTTAATCTCACTTTTAACGTAGTCCGCTACAAACAGTGAGGTAAAGGAGAGTCAAAATTTAAAAGTCATTTCTTGAATATTATCTCTTCAAAATGACATTATTTTATAGAGTAAATGATTAGCATCATAATACTGAAAAGAAAATAGGGGTTCACCGTGCTCGTTTCTTCTACATATTCGATCAAAATCACACATATTTACCTAAAATGACATAAATTCTGGCATTTTTGCACATTTTTTGGTCCATATTTACATCATGCATCGTGTTTTCCATGCAAACGGATACGGTGACCCCCTATTTTCTTTTTAGTTTTAGGATGCTGAACAGTTACTCTATAAAATATATCATTTTGAAGCTTTAGATTTTGTTGATACAGGTATTTATTTTTAAAAAACCCTTTGACCCCCTTCCCTCACTGTTTGGAGCGGACTACCTTAATTACGATGTATTGTCGCTAAATAATCCCAAGTTTGGTGATTATTCAGATGTCATATATTCTAAGGAACTTGACATCAAGGATACTACTATCTAAACCTGAGGTTGGAGATTGATAATGATTCTAACCTGTCAACTCGATTATATGACGAACGTGATGATTTCAAAAAAATTGTTCTATAGTCAATTTCCCTTTTCTAAGCAGCAACATTCCTATGTCACCGGCATATCGTGAGTTTGTTTCTCAACTTCATGCTATTCTAGAGCTAGTTGCAAATATGTGGACTTTGATCATGGAAGTAATCAGCTAGTCTCTGAACTGCTGCGAACTGATGGTATGTTTTACCAAGACTTATAGCTGCCTATAAGAAATTGTATGGACGTCATCATGATCTGGTTGATAGATACACCAAATCCATGACTGCCATGCAACTAGATCTGTTTTCATGTGGGAATGTTTTTAATTTTGGGGCAATTCATGACGGGTGCCACTAGTGGGGCAGGAAATGCCCACTCTTTCCAGAACACCTGATTTCACCTCCTAATGGCCATTTTTGGGGGGTTCATGAGTTTCCCTGTCATTTTTGTTTTCTCTCCCTTCGTATTCCTGGTATGACTTTCTGTCTCAGAGCTATGAGATTGGATAACGGACCCTGTTTTGTTCGCTTGGAATATTTAATATAATCAATTTTAATCAATACCATCAATTTTAGAATTGACCAAATTTATACATTCTGCGGCAGCTCCAGTTTGTCTATAGAATGAGGAATCGTACAAATTTGGGCCTGAAAATGTGTATTACGTGCCTAAATTGAATTGCCAAATCAAGATTCAAATTCGGGCCAGTCAATCTCGCATCAATTTTTTCCTCAAAGCGGCCCGCCTTGCGGGCGAGTTCTGCACACAGTCTCATGACGTCATTGGTATTTGTCTAGATACTGTGGCAACCGGCATTGTAGGCAGGCCGATCATTCTCTATCCACTGTTTTCATGCACGATTAACGGCTATTTTCTGAGTATCTCGTGCGTGACTGTGCATATTTCCTATATATTCCCAACTATCTCGAGGTGCACATTCATGTTTGCGTGACAAACAAGAATGCTAAATTCGGATGATTTTGAAATTGATTCCAACTTTAATACTGGGTATTGGTTCTAAGTCTATTACTTCGATGACACCAATGTGACTTTGAATGTGAATATTTGGTCGGACCTTGTTTTTATTTTTTTTAAATTCGATTTACCATTGACTCCATCAAATACTGGTAAATTTGTGGAAATAATTTGATGCTTACATTGGTAAAGTCGAACAGTAGGTATATGTCAAGTTTTCTTATGTCAGTTGTCTCTCCCATGCTGTACTGGAATAGATCGTATACTATGTCATACATTACAGTCATCGAGTATGGATGATTACAGATTCAGTGATCGAGTATGGAAAGCATAGAACACATTCATCGCACGCTGCTTGATGACATTAATGTAGAAAATGATCATAAATATATACATTGCTGCGTAAATTGACGATTAGTGTGTGATCACAATGTACAGGATATGAGGTTTCCCTGGCATCAAAATTGATTTTAGGGATAACGAATACGATCTCTGTTATATTTATACGAGAGTTCAGGCAGATGTACATCATAAGCGAGAATGCATCCTGTCGTCTGCCGTACATGAAATGTTACACTTACATGCCAGTAGGGTTCTCGAATTGTCAAGCGGCCCGATATAAATCCACTTCAAGAGTAGACATCCTTCCTTTCATTTCCCGCAGTCACTGTGATTTTTATCTGCCAAGCTGTCAACGCGATGTTTCCGATTTGTGGTCGTTTTTCGATTTGTCCACATCTACACGTCAAGTGTATAATGAATCAAACGCGCCTTACCGGCTTCATAATTTATTTTATCCTACAATAGTTAAGGGTTTACTGAGTACTGCCTTTGGGAGAATTGTCAGGGATTGCATGGCTTTTCACTTAGGTCGGTTCAATGTAACATGATATGTATGTATTGACATTCCCGTGCTTTTGCAGATTTCCATTAAAGCGATGATATATGATTGTTTTTGATGCGCCACTCAGAGTTACTAATATACGAGTAAGCTGGAATCGCATTGCGTCAAGGAATACAAAGTACCGAGAATGGCGTTAATGTAAACAAACTCAAACAATCTCCACTAGAACTCGGAACGAGAACAACGAGAAAGGGGCATCTGTTTGGGCATGCAAGTGCAGATATATAACTATTATGTTTTCTTCGTTCCGTCAGAAATGTATGGCAAAACCCACAACTTCCTCCCAATATCACTTTAATCATCATCTAATGTATTACTTTTATTGCTGTAGTAGCGTCCAGCAGGACTTTTGTTCTATATCCCACAAGGGTAGGTCTAATACATGTGGTAAGGAAAAGCTTATACCTTTTCCAAAACACATAATTTCTCCTCAAGCTAGGCATCAAGATTTCTTTTTACAAATACCGATCTTTTCGGAAAACAGATATAAAATTTGTTGTTCAGTTTTGTATAATCCACACAGTCACATGAGTTCTTGCAAACTACAGTTTTGTATTCTCCGAAGTTCGCCGGATAATATGGATCTGCAAACTAAGACTGCGACACCTTTATGAAATCAACACACATGGCTTGTGAGCACTCTATGGGTGCTACTTCTACAGGAACCACTGCGAAATCGGACATATCTGATACCAAATGTTGTGTGCTCAAACAAGAAACCTATTGTTTTCAGAGTTATCCGAAAGGGTTATGAAAGACTTATTAACGTCTTACCACTATATGGAATTTCCGGTTTAAGATCTGAGATTCCAATTAGTCGGTATAATTATTAAACATATGACACTGGATATGTGTACATGTATGGAGTATAGAGCTGATGGTTTTGTACAAACATATCACTATTACTGAATAGTAAGTGTATTATTGTCCACAATAAAACAAATTTGAGGTGTGAAATATGCATTATTATACTATACAAGGCAAGAAGAATGGCACTGACACGGCACTTATGATAATTTGTCTGTTAGGCCTATTATATAGTTTGAACAACAGTGGTGATACTGAGGCATCAGGGGGATATACCCACGCGGTCTTACACTCTACTAGACAAATACATCAAAAATTCCCAAAGTGAATGTACGGTAGTCTATTTTCCGGCCGTTGTCCGGTTGCTCTGTTTTGGCGAAGTCCTTGCTGCTTGAATATGACAAACGGCTTTGTGACATCCGTAATATCAAGGACACACTCTGACAAAGTGCGAATTAAAGCTCGAGTACAAATTGCCAACGTACCAGGGTCAACAGTTGCATGCGAGGGGACATGAGAGAGGCGATAATGCGCATACAAATCGTGTGATCATCCATACTGACGAGATACATTAAATGCAGTAGTGACTTGCTTCGGAGAGGATTATTATTTATCACTGCCATACAGAAGATTTCCAATTCGCATAAATGTGTAAGCGTGTAAAATCCAGTTGTCCCCGAGAAGCTTTCTCTGACAATGACACGGATCGGTCATATTTCAGCGACTCGATAGCTGACATTTTGTTCAAGCGAAAGGTCTGGTGGCTATCGATGAGAAACGGGGATGTATATTTGGCGAGCACTGCGATGAAGGCAATCTGGGTCCCTCATTGGTTACTATTGATATACCCTCTTCCTATACACATGGGCTGATATTCAAGCGATTAATGTCATTAGGGAAAATCGCATGTAAAGCTGGGAAGCTGAAAGGATGGAAAATTCCATTATTATCAGAACATTGCAATACATGTAATTTCAAAGAAATAGCTATTTTAGTACCGGTACCAGGTCAGTCATGAAATATTGGTTATATCTACTCGAAATTGATATGATCTGCTCACGGATGAAGCCATCTCTCAATTAATGGGAGTAATACACTATTGGATCCACCCATAGATGGAACCATTATCACTAGGGTTTTACCTATATTTATCACTATTATTATTATTATTATTATAATTATTATATGCCTACGAAAATGCTACAATGGATTACACAGAGATCAATCGGTCCGATATATTGCGGATTTGACCGCCTTCATATTGACCGGCGTCGCAACCGACGGTCTTTTGAAGTTCACGTATTCATGCGCTGGTGAAATGACGTTTTTTTGGTTTTGTAGTACATGAAAATGTCCATAAAATTATTTGCTTTCAGGGTCTAAAATGGCTAGAAAATGTCAGCATTTGTAAACATATCTCTCCGGAGGGGGTATGCATATCACGATGCGGCATATAATGATAAGTTAATCGACTGGATACAGTGTTTGAGGCCCTCGGTCGTGTCTGTGCCGAGGACGCACTCGCAAGCTCGTGCGTGCTACGGCCCAGACACGACCTCGGGCCTCAAACACTGTATCCAGTCAATTACCTATAATTATTCACTCGATGCCAGTGTTATTCGATGGCATAACACCATGTAATATTTCCCAAATTCAATATTATTTGTTAATTACGCCATTAATCAAATATTGACCATTGATCATGTGTTGATGAGGTGGATGTCTCACCACCAATACAAGATTTCAATGATGACAATAACAATCGTAAAATACAACATTTTGGAATAGAAATAAAGTCGGGACCAATTATTTATCCAAAGACACACTGGCGTCACCAGGGCCAGACAGTGTGAAAAATGTAGTTGTTTCTACTGTACACCTGATGGAATTAGCAAACAACTGCCCAACATCATATTGAAATATTTTAGAAATGCAAAACAACCCCTGTTAGGTGCATGAACATGTACATAAGTACCCAATCACAAATTTCTACCAACTGAATATAATAGCTTGATGTAAGTATCAGTCTATTACCACCAGTACAGTCAGATTTTTATAACAATAACAAACGTAAAATATAACACTTGAGCTTGCAAGTTCTCACCCAACGAAATGTGGTTTTGGTTCCAGCAGTAAAGTCGCATACTTTTATGATACATTCATCAACAATTCTATAAGGGCCTGTGAGCTCAGCAACTAGTCCCAGCGAGTGGTTAACACTCTCACAAGGATGCAGACATGCTCAATCGGATTCAGATTCGGAGAGTACACTGGCCAATCCATTCTCTCAATACTCTTGTCCTCCAGAAAAACCATCTAATGGCGATGATCAAGGGCATTGTCATTCATAAACACAAATATTCACCCACAACACCAGCGTCTGACATAACAGCTCTAATAACTTCATCAAAGCTCCACTAACCAGTCATGGTGGTGCCCGTCCGGTTGATGTAGAAGTCCTTTCGTCCATGATGACTACTTCCAGCCCACGCCATCAGAACTGCACCACCCCAGCGATTGTGTGTCGAGAATGTTTCTGTCTCAGTAACGTTGTCCACGTCGTCGTCATACACTGCATCCCATTGAAGGTGTGCAGACAACAAACGAGACTCGTCAGAGAGAAAAACAGATGACCAACGAAACACAGTCCAATCCTGCTGATCACGAGCCCAGACGAATCGACTCATGTGGCGTTCTCGCGTCAAGACAGGGCACACTTCTCACACGGATGCCAGTTGCATTTTGGAAGTCAGACTCTGTCTGTTGAATGGAATGCCACCCGGCATAAAATATAAAAGCTGTAAATGGCAATTATTATCAGTAACGAGGGCATTACCTATAGGATATTGCTCATTTGGTCAAGCGACAAAACACTGTATTTGAGATCAGACAAATAGTGCCGGGCCGACAAGGAGAAAGTGGCGGGCCGACAACCGTTGTCGGCTCACCACTTTAATCACGTGACTTTGTTTACTTTTTTCTAGCAGACGGCGAACGCATGACACAAAATATTGTTCTAAAGTAGAATATTTCGCTACGTTTTATGTTGAATTGTATGTTTTATTCAAACAAACATATGTCATGCTTCGGAAGAATTTTTCGAATCGCGTCTGAACGAAGCGGCGATGGACGCACTGGAACAAATAGCCAAACCAGCGGCAGAGATTTCTAGCAGACGGCAAACGCATGACACAAAATATTGTTAGCCAACAAATAGCCAAACCATGCTTCGGAAGAATCTTTCGAATCGCGTCTGAACGAAGCGGCGATGGACGCACTGGAACAAATAGCCAAACCAGCGGCAACGGTCAAGACAACATATTCAGGCATGAAAGAGTAGTGTGACTGGAAGACAATAGAAATGAATGACCAAGCGCAAGTCTCCAGCCCAGTCATTTCTATTTGATACAATTTCATTCCGATGTGCATTTATTGTTTTGACGACATTACAACTGATAATAATAGTAATAACATTATGTTGTCGGTCATCATAGAGTTTTGAAGTCCCTTCTTTGGTGGTTGTCGGCCCGTCATATCATTGACGGATATGTAGGGCCGGCAACTACCAAAGGCGGGCCTCCAAAACTTTATGACGCCCTCCAAAATAACGTTATTGTTATATTGTCTCCGCCATTAAGATTGTTAGACCATGACCGACCTGCACATCTAAGTCTTCTGAAACATCCAGTCTTCTGATAACTTTGGTAGACCCCGTACACCACACTTTGACTGATCCAGAAAGCATAAATCACCTGTCTCTGGTATGCTTCATTCTCAAACATGTGCACCATGTGCATACTCAACGTCACTCAAAAATAGAATGGCAGCCAAAATCCGTATCTCCTCTAAATTCTGAGTTCGTTCACCACCTCTTGTTTATATCCACAACCATGTTTTCTGGGTTTAGGGATCCCAAATACATCATTTTAGGGTGGTTGTAGTATATCAATTATGTGGGGGAAGAAAATATAGCAAGTTTCTTATATCGTGGTAAGGGACACTTTTCGGCCTGCTCAGTTTCATCAGAGAATTCAGTGTGACCATACCAAAAATCACCATACAAGGTCAGGCTTGGTATCAGAATTTTCCAAAAAACATATTCTATCAAAAAATACTACATTTTTATGTATTTCTTTACTCGTTGATAGTAATAATACACATTTTTTACCATTTCATGTACAAAAACTCCATAAAATCGTTTCGAATGACTATGTAAATAATTCCAACAATCCAATATACAGGTAACAGGATCTTATATAATCCCTGAAACTAAAAAGTGTTCAACCATACCATTTGATCATAAAATCTTTCATATATAGAATATTTAATACAAATGTTCCATGACACCAATATTCGGTGTTTTGTTATTGTAGATAATCCAACATTAACTAGAAATTTTGCTTGATATGGTCATCATCATCCATGTTCTCATCTGGTTGTGTCTGATTTGGGATCAAGCATTCCTGAAAGCATCCACATCCCAGTGAGCTTCGCATGTTGTGTTTGTAGTAAGTTCATCGGGTAGAATAACATCTGGCCTTTCATCCACAGGTGAGAAGTCTGACACACACGGCTGGGACTGGTTTTGTGATCAACAAAACAGCGATATTTATTCATCCTCGCCCGTGTACCTGCCACATTCCACCGGTGTTGCTAACATCGGTTGGGCAATGGGGTACCTGCTGATGCCATGTACTTTTGGGGCTCTAAAACAGTCTATTATGCCTAAGAAGTACAAAAACCGTCATGCCCATTGTTTGTATTATGCAAAAACATACATGACAAAAATTTAATGTAACATTATTACGTTTTTGTACGAATTTGGCAAGTAGACTGTTCCTATGGTTTATCTATGCCTGAATTACATGGTGGCGATCCTGGTGGCAAACAGGAACCCCATAATGATTATATTATTCAGTCAGCTGATGTCATCTGATGCTGACATCTCTTGACGTGCTGTGTTATCGCATCATGTTTTGAGTGAGCTTCTGTGCCTTCATTGTCATTTGAATCATGTCTGGTCATAGTTCATTCACAGTGCCTGAACGTATCCATTCACAGTCCTTGAACGCATTGTCGGAGTTGGGCATTACATCTTGACAACAAATTATTATACATCTGTTAATGCAGAAATGATGCTGCTAGTGCAGGTATCAAGCAATCGTGGTGCTTAATGTACGAGGACCAGGAGCTGCTCTTGCCACTTCTTGCCACACCAACAAAACTGGCTTCTCTTTTCGCATCCTGTGATGGCACGGTATGTGACATAGTGGTTCAATACTTATTGTGGTAGTTATTGACGCACAACATGAACCTTTGCTTCTTCTGTTTACTTGCATCCATAGACATTTCATCTGCTGTTTTGTGGTGTTAGCAGTACAAGGATATCAGTGTCCCTACAGTAGACGACAACTTGCCTCACTCCTCTTCGCAGCATCTGTCACACGCATTTGTCTTAGGAGAGGCACACGGGTGTGGTGGTGATCCTTATATCGCAACCCAACCCACGCCCTAGTGCCTCTCCTGAGACAGATGCCTCTACTGTGGCATCTGCAGCATGCAGAATCATGCAAGTCTGCCTCTTCGTTTGAAGAACATATGGGATGCAACCTACAAGAAACTGAAGATTTGGGGAACTCAAGATTCTCGCAACCAAAAGCAACAGCCAGTTCCGGTCCATCAATGAGATATATAGCACATTGGAACAGCTCTTGTGACAAAAAAACGTTTTGGGTTCTTCTCATCATCAACCAGGCTATTGGAATAATTTGAAACTACTGGGAGCTGAAGCTGTCAATGATACGTCGAATCTTCGTAGCTTTTGCAATTCTACGAGGTCGAGTACGACCTTTGATACTGTGACCAGGATATCTATTGAAGACGACATCAATTTGTCTGCACACTTGTGTGAAATACCGAAACACAGTATTATAAAGGACGTATGTTATCCAGATCTCCAAATGTACATGTATTTGCTGTAGGTGGTATCCCTATGCTCTGAACCAGTGTCATCCCATCAATTATCACACAGTCTGCCCATCACTAGGGAGTAGCTCTGTTGATATGTATGCATCACGAGTGATGTGTGACAGGGCTGATTAGTCTCTGACAATGAGCGTCCGTTCAGACTTCTCCATTGACAATGGAACAAATATTAATTCATGTGTCAGCAGGTTGGAGATGTCAATGACAAGCACATTTGGATATCTTTTTGACGTCATTGTAGTGCTGGGTTTCGGTACTTTACACTAATGTGCAAAACGATTGATGTCTACTTTGATAGATATCCTGGATAGGGCATCAAAAGATGTCCCAGAGCTCTTAGAGCAGCAAAAGCTAAGAAGACACGGCATATCATTGACTCATATTCTGTCCAGCTTCAAAGTTGAAGATGCTGCAAACAGTGGAGTGGGCGACTTGTGGTCCGCTGTAGGAACAATGATGTGCTTTTACTGATAACACACCATCAAACTGCATATGAAATGTCTATGGATGCAGGTAAACAGAAGAAGCCAAGGTGGATACCCATTCATGTTGTGCGTCATTAATTACCACAAGTATTGAACAACTATGTCACAAGATGCGACAAGAGAAGCCAGTTTTGTTGGTATGGCAAGAAGTGGGAAGAGCAGCTCCTGGTCCTCGTACATTAAGCACCAGGATTGCCTGATACCTGCACTAGCAGCATCATTTCAGCATTAACAGATGTAGAATTGTTTGTTGTCAAGATGTAATGCCCAACGCCGACAATAAGTACTGTGAATGAACTACAGACATGTTTCACATGACAAAGAAGACACAGAAGCTCACTCTAACACATGATACGCTAATAAGATATGTCAGCATCAGATGAATATCGGGCTAACCGCTGTTACTGCCCGACCAAATTTAGCAGCACCAGTGGAAAGTGGCAGGTACACCGGCGCGGATGAACAAATATTGCTTTTTTATCACCAAACCAGTCCCAGCAGTGTCTGTGAGACTTCCAACTTGTGGATCAAGGCCAGGAGATGCTCTTCGGCCCGATGAACCTGCTTTAGGAGTGCTCGAACCCATATCAGACACGACAAGATGAGAACATGCATGATAATGATTGACTTTGACTATATTCAGCACAACTTCTGGTTTATATTGAATTATCTACAATAATAAAGTACATAATACCGTATTCGTCCTAATAGTAGCACAGCGAGCCAAAGCAAGACCTCCTGTAGCAGCACGCGCAAAAATGAGGTGAAACTTTAAGAAAGTCACTGGATAATATACCTATAGCCTTCATTCCCCTTGAATATGATTCTAATAACATAAATATGTGAATTAGAGCACTTCCAAGATCTTATTACAAAGATATGATATGAGTTACAAATTTACAAAAATCAAACATTTTGGGGGAAAAGAGGGGGGCGCTCTACTATTAGGGCGCGTGCCACTATTAGGACCAATACAGTATTTGTTTCTGTTAGTCATTGACCATTGTTGACACCACAAATGATCGTCCTGTATCACTGCAATGAGTTTATGAAGAATGTTGTAAAAGATACTGCAAAATGTTCGATAAGTTCGTAGAGTCGTTGATATGGAACATGTTTATTAAATATACAATAGTCACAAGAATGAATGAAATATATGTATGGTTGAACATTTGTTGCTTTGGGGGAATATATAAGATGTTTCTGGAGAAGTTTCATGATTGTTTTACCCTTATTTTTGAATATTTGGAATTAATTACATATTTAGTTGAATCGAATTTTCCGTATTTTCGCACATGAAATGGTCAAATAATTGTATTTTCGCTATTGAAGAATTAGGAAATACATCAAATTGTGGTATTTGTTGATAGGATATGGTTTATTGAAAGTTTTGATGCCAAGCCTGGCCTTGTATGATGAGTTTTGAGAGCATGACACTGAATTTTCTGAATAAAGACGGAAGCCAAAATTCGCGAAGGCCAAAATGTACTAAAATCACCATATTTGTTTCCTGCACACACTTGCAAATCCACAACCACCCTGAAAAGGTGTGTTCAGGTATACTCTTTATTAATAAAATGGTTGTAGGTATAAACAAAAGGTGGTGAACGAAAGTTGTGCTACCTTGCTTTGGCTGCCAGTCTAAAAGTGTTTAACAGCCACAATGATGATGGCGAATTGCATATGCCATTCTTATCAAAATTATAACAGAAATATTCATTAATGCTTCTTGAAAACTTACCCAAAAATAATGACCGACAAAAAGTGTACAGTGTTGTGTTCCACTTCATTGAGCTTTGATCTTGAGCTATTGTGATGTTGTTTGTTGTTTATGTTTTCACAATTGAAAATGCTTCGACTGGTCCTCAAATGTTTGTTGGCCTATTGATGGTGTTGGCGAAACTGTTGATTGTTGAGCTCAAAGTGGGCATAAAACAATGTTTTGAGTTACACGTTATGATCAGCAAATGTAAACAATGGTGGATCTTGGACCTTTTTATTAGTTAGAACTAATAACGAGTGTCAGAATTCCTGAGATCATGTTATGAAATTTGTTATTAAAAATATATTCTGTTAATTTGTTGATGTAATTTTTGTTGTTTTTCGGGTGGTTACATTCGGTGTTCGGGTACATTTAAAGAGACACGGAAGTTCCAAAGCTATGAGTAGACTATTCATGAACAAGACATGTTACTGTCATCTGCATCCTTGTTGTCAACGTTTAACAATAAAAATTGTAGTGTCTATGATATGTGCATATTTTTTTTTATTTTAATCTAAACATCGAATTATTTTTTCGTTTGCCTCGTATATCAAGCATATGTCGGAATATCCCAAGTTTCTAAGAAATGGTACCCTATTCTGTGCAAGTTCATCGATTATACCCTATTCGTTTGTGCTTCACCGCTTGTTGTCCCGTCATCTGTGATGATTTTCCAGATAGATAACTACAGTCTCGCTGGAAAATGAACCATCCTGTAGTATCCGTGGCTTTGAATTAAACAGCTTGATTAAATTCAGGTATTTCCTTTTTTCGCATTCGATTATCCAACATATGCTAGCTTTGAAAGTAAGTACACAAACTGATTGATAAGTACACAAAATTTACTCAGCAAAGCTTGCTTTCATGTAAATCACATAGTATTAGGAATCCATGAGGGGTGTCACGTGCGGAAGGAAATGTATTTTTTTACCCCGAAACAACTTACTTCACCTCCTTTCGCTATAAGAGTGTCGTGTAACGTTCATTCCCCGACGGGACACGATTTTGTTTAAGTACTTGGTATTGGTTCAATATCTCTTTCCATGTGATCGATGCATCACAGATACGAATCTCCCGAAATATTTTTATTTCCACTGAATTTTTTAGCTGAATTCTTTGAGCGAGAAATTCATTGCAAATCCTGCCTTTGAATCATATGTTTCGGAATAGTTTAATCTCAATTAAATCTTTTTGGATGAGACAAAAATGTTATGTTGATATTGGAAAAATGCATTATAGGCGCATTCAAAACTTGTGAAATCTCTTTCAGTACACAACTTTTATCCATTTAGTTGTGACAACTGATCTTCGGCGCCAGATGTTTAATCGAATTTTGATCAATATGTGACGACGCGCTTGCAGCATATAACATACTTTAATAGCTCTTGACAAGTCGGTGCTCTTCTGTAGTTACCTCGAGTCTGATACACTTACATAAAAACATACATGTAAATGTCAAAATAAATTTGAATAGTTTGTACTTACAAAACCACTGACGAAATTCAAATGAATACTGAATATGGTATATGCAAAATAGGTCTGAGAAAACTCTTCAGGTCAAGATTTCAGGTCAAGTTCGAGAACAAGTTAAAATCGGAAGGTCACAATATCTGCAGTGATTGTCATGATTGGTGTCAAATACTGCTATTTGGTGTCCAATTCTCATCATGTGGTATGCGATTAATGGTCGTATGACCAAACTTCTCATGACCAAGTAATATCCCCATCTGTAGCTATAGCTATAGTTACTAAATGTAACGGACGTGGGTTTGCAATGTCCGATTGTCCAGTTCCATCAGGTGCACAGTACAAATAACTATATTTTTATGTAGTCTGCACTGATGACGACAGTGTGACTTTTGGTATAACTGTTTTCTCCATCATTATCATCATCGTCATCATCATCATTTTATCTTGTTTTATTGTCGGTGGTAGGAAGATACATGGATTTATTACATTGTGAAATGATGAGTAACATCATCTGAATATAAACGAACTACCACGCCTCTATAACTGAACTATTACTCAAGAACATATATCCATCAAGATGTTTGTAATATCCTGGTACACAATATATTGGTTCGTGGGTGTGGCAAATACAGTGTGAATGTAAAAATCCAACCTCCGTCACGTACCTCGAGTAGAGTGGTGTGTTTTACTGAGCCAGAAACGTGCCTACGTCAGAGGCAACCAAACACCAACCATGACTTCACAGAGAGTCAGGTGTAATACGACACCCTTGAGACCGGTAAAGGGCTAGAAGGCGACAATCTGATTACCGGGAATCGAGGCACTTCTCTTTTGATTGCTAACGCCAACAAGGGTAGCACATTTGGTGATGAAATTCATCGTATAAAATAATTAGAAATTGTACCTAGGTCTGGTCCGATGATCCAATACCTTTAACGGTGAAACTGATGCAATAGTGAAATTGTTCTACAATTATAAGAGACGTTCATATTCTGTCCATACCGTCTGTCACATACATGTACACAACAAAACATGGGCACAAAATCCAAGTTGATGAGGCAAAGGATATGTGAATTCTTTGCAGTATGTTCAATTTTGGGAGGTATAGGCCTACTGTACTTGTTCCAGTCGGCTGTTTTGTGTACACAGTTTGATACAGACGTAACTATACCTGTTGGAACGACCTGAGGTGAAGACAATGTATAGAATTAAAAGACAATGTATAGAATTAAAGATTATGTATTATTAAGGTTTATCACGCACAAACCGCTTGTCAGAATCACACATGTTATAGTACGGTGGCTGATATAGAACACAGGGTCTGCTACGGGTTAGCCATACATCCTTAAAATAAAGGGTGTATATACAACTGTCTGTGTAAAACTATCTAGATATAACTAGATGAGATCTTGACATATCAGAATCTTTTCTCATAATCTCGAGATACTTATATCTTTATATCGAGATCTTTTTTTTTTCGTATAAACTTTATTCAATGATTCCCAAACAAGCAATAGCTTATGGGTCTCAAGTGAATCGAGATCATTTTAAACCTAACGATTCACGAACGAAGCGGACTCAATACACAAACGACTGGGGCTGCATGTTATGTTATTTGTGTGCAAATCGTGTACATACGGTTCTCATCGTATAAACGAATAGAGGAAAAACAAATACGCTGAAGTACATTTCCATCAAACGTTTAAATATGTGTTTAAATGTTTCTAAAAGTAGGTATTTCACAGATTTGTCACCAATAATATAGCCATTGAATGTATTACATTATATACTTTTCATTAATTTAACAATCATATAACGAGATAATCATCTCGATATCACTGCTAATTTATCTCGATATAACAAGATAAGTATATCTATGTTACGAGAAATGATCTTTATATAATGTGCCCTAATTCCTGAATCAGCCACCGTACTCATGTCAACCCTGTCAATAGATGTTTATGTCGTTCCACCTTTGGGTGATTAATGACAGCTGGAAAAATACAAGGCGCAAGACCATCATATCATAGAAACCGCAGTAATTTATCATTTTTTCACCTATATTCAACAGAATATTGCAGAAGATGATTCATGGCGTACATTCGTACTGCGCATGCGAATACGTGCTATTTTTATATTGCCATTTCTTCAGCTGCACAGCGGAGCGTATGCGATGTCGTGTTGTCCAGCATCTGTTTGTATAGCCGTCCATCTGTCCGTCGTCAACTTTTGATTTTCGCGGTCATTATCTCCAAATCTGTTCGATAGATTTCTGATAGATTTCTAACTTCACATATGCCTTAATGCCTCTGCATACGAACCGATTGTGGATAGAGCTCAGGTTTGTATTATGAGGATATGAGAAGTCGTATGGCTGTTCTCTTGGTGATCTTGAAGTTGACATCAGATGACCTTGAGTCGTGAAATGTCACAGCCATACTGAAATGTGTAATTTGACCGCTGCATACGAAACGACTGTAGATAGAGCTTAGGTTCGCGTTATGAGTCATATATTGTACATCTGTTAGTTACCTTGAGTTTGACCTCAGATGACCTAGAATAGAAAATCCCAAGGTTACGTCAAAACTAAAAGTGTTGAAAATTGATATGTATGTATACGAGATAGAGCTTAGGTTTGTAATAAGGAAGTCAAATATGGCAGATGTTTTGGTGGTCTTTAAGTTGACCTCAGATGACATTGAGTAGTAACGCTCAAAGTCACGTCCAAATTGAAATGTCTGATTTAACCTAAACATATGTAGCAACGCTAGTTCATATATCATACATTATTTTTCATGTAGTTCCTAAACAATTCAGGTATATTATCCCCAAAAGAATATTTCATATTATATGGCTTAATACAGGCTTATTGCCTGCTAGTTTCGGGTGTCTGGGAAATGGCAGGGTATGACCGTGAGTATCGGTAGGGATCTCATCTGTACATATAGACCTCAGCAACTCGCTTTCCCTCCAAGAACATGTGTACAAAAACAAACCAATCACATCTGGAGGTGTTCAACAGTTGTTTGTTTTCTTTATGAAAGTACCAATGATAGTATAGCCAGTATAGTGCCAGCCATCAAAAAAGTGTATGACTGTGGAATACCGTAGCGATTATAACACTGAGTATGCCTCATTGGATTCATGGTGTTCGATAAGTATCCGCTAATCTGATGGCTGCTGAATTCCTATTCAGAACCATGTTTCTATTCAGAAGCATTATGTGCACCATTATAATTCACAGATTATATCAGTACTTGTTTTGTATGAGTACACGTTATTGGCCCTGATACAACGAAAGTATATCTAATTGGCATAGTAATGGTGCTAAGACACAGGTATGACACAAGAGTTAACTGACACATTTCAAATACATTACCCCGATGAAAATTCCAATAATTGCATAACGAAAAGTTTAGAAATATTGATGAACATTTTATTGATGAGTGGGATGATACTAGTTTTTTTTAGGAAGTATTGAGACAGAACGAGCGGAAGAGAAGTTCTAACCGACATCACGCTCCTTCTAACCGACATCATTCGACGAAAGGGGCAAAAATCTACAAACAATTAATCTAATGGCAATAGGATCCACAGCATACAAAAGAGGATTTATTTGCTCTAGCTATACTCAGAGAACTGCCCCTTGCACCTGTTACCGTTCGAGCCACAGATCCCGCTCATCCCTGCGTGTATTCTATCACACCGGTCAGATCATCTCACTGCCTGGCCGACCCAATCTATCTACACCCTTCCATCAGTAGGTGACGGATACCGAGATATCCGGGCCAGGGTTCTCGCCAAAACGAGATCCCGGGACGGTTTGGGGGCACAATATCAGATAGATGAGTCCACCAGAAGGACGATATGCCCATGCACCATCAGCACATTCTGAGTTTTGGACTTTTAGCTTGCATTTGGCCCCCCAATTTCATGGGTTTTCAGATAGTTCAAAGGGTTCATATTATAAGATTGAAAATTTAATCGTCTGGATGAAACCTTAGGGTCCATTCTAATGCTATAACTGGATTGGCATTCAATTCTATTCCATTCTATATATCGAGATATACTTACAGTCGAATTTGACGATTGATATACATTGTAGATACACGTGACATATTCGTAATGAATCAATGAATCATAGTTCAATATCTGTAACATCTGTTCGATTGAGTTCATAATCGACAGTGGCCAATCCCCTTTGTGTTGCCTCTGCTGACCACATGGATGTATTGTCAGAGAATAACAGGGACATACCCCACGGGAATATGATATGAACGGAATTTGATATCCACAAATGAGTGTCTTTCTCCCTTTCAATGAGAGCAGCCTCCTGTGTTGACATTTGTAATATCATTGATGGTGCAGCGATTGACCTGCAATGATCCTCCATGCAGTGATTGATGGGGTTCCGATGTTGTCACCAGCCAGAAGGATCTAAATTATCTCCATGGTGTTACCGGATGTGGTGTAATTACGGTATTTTGGTCTTCAGTGACCGTCTCCGATGACTCCAGTGTTCCATTCATTTGATAATGATAATTATGCCACGATATAGCTGCTGGAATATTGTTCGTATGAACAATAGCATGGCAGGCCTTTCGTATGTCAATTCAGATCGGAACAAGATATCAACATACATATTTCAGAGTTTTATCGTTGGTGATAAATGTATAATATTGCCAGTATATCACGTGGAACCATCATTGATAACACATACATTAACAGCCATTCAATACACGCTAGCATCATCAGACATACAAACTATTCAACATCATGATGAAAGAATATTATAGCATGAAGATCAAATATCACAAGTATATCAAATTCAGTTGTGTATTTCGCCAGATCCTAATTACTTCTTTAATGGGAGACTAGTGGCCATTACTCCGTGGTGAAGAAGGATAAATTATCAGTAACGCTAGCGACGTCACGATAATCATTAGAACGAACATGAGCAGACAGAACCTGTCCAGTATTTTAGCCACGCCTGTCCACTCAAGTTTAAGGGCCGCTGATTCATCCTGGTCCTTTATCTTCTGCGTCATGCGTCTGACGTGCTCCAAAATCTCCTCCAACACGTGGATGATTCTGGCTACGCTCCCGTCACCGAGAAGAATGTTCACATGTTCTCCGAGTCCCAGATCTTCCATGGAACTCGTGCTCTCGCGCTCACCGTTGGCATGGTCAAAGTCATCCACGTGCACATCCGTGGGTATTTCGTGCATCTCGAACACGGTCGTTGGTTTTTTCGCTGGGGCAAATTCACAAGAGCATATCAGAGGGGAAAGTATATCATAGGTCACGTGATGCAGCCATCTTGGAACTGGTTTCCGTGGATCTCTGTGATGAATGTTCAGAATCACAACACAGATGACAATAGACATGGCCGTCATCGTCATCACAAGCGTCAGGTAGATCCCTGTGAAACACAAAAAAAGAAGCCGTTTTCGTCAGAACTACAATGCAAGCTGTTAGGTATATTTAGTCAAACATCTTTACAATGATAACTCGTTCTAATATAATTTGTTCTTGTGGCTTGATTTCAGAGTGAACACCACCATTAAGTTGATTGTTGAGTGAACTTACCGAGGAGGGGTACATATTCTGATGTTTTCGGTACGTTCTCCGCCACCAGGATAAGAAAGACGGAAAAGGAGAGAAGGACGGTTATGCCGAGAGAGACCTTTTCCCCGCTGTCCGGGGGCAGGTAGAACACGAGAATGGCGAGCAGCGACATCGTCAGGCAGGGTGTGATGATGTTGATCGCGTAGAACATTGGTTTGCGTCGGAGGTGTAGCGTGAAGCGTACCATGGGGAACGGTACTCCGGGGTCGGAGGCGTAGTACTGGTTGTTGGTAGCAGCCTCTGTGTAAACTATATCCCACTCGCCGCTTTCCGTGTACGAGTCTAAACTCACAGTACTCGAACCGTTCATCAGACGGACTTCGAGCCCATGATATGCCCAGTTGACTATGTCTATGTGACATTCCTGGTCGTCAAAAGGGTAATACGTTATATCTAACTGACATGACGTCACAAATTTTCCACCGGGAACCCAGTTCACTTCGCCATTGTTTTGTACGCTGACACGAAACCTCTTGAAAAACAAGTCATCGTAAATTGCTTTGGCACTGAAGGAAAACACACCACATTTTTCGTCACGTTATTCATATTCGGTCATTTAACATGTTATTCAATACAGAGGGAAAATATCGACGTAATCATCAGAGCCATATTACTTAGAAGGCCTATGTCAAATCACGCACCTGTTCTGCACGCCAAAGTCCGGCAGCCAGACGAGCTCTGGGGCCAGAACGACCTGACTTTGACCGCTGTAGTCCGCAGGGCTCCAGGTCAGATAGTCGTCATGCCATGTCTAGAGATCAATTAGAAGGAACAGATGTTAATCGCTGGTGATAATATTATCGTCATTCGATCCAATAAATATTTTGTTCGACTTCTGAGGATGCTCACCGACTCCAACCATCCAAATGTTGTCAGCATTTGGTTCCTTTCCTCCTGGAATATCATGTGGGCGTATTTGTATTGGTATATGGTTTTTTATTCGATCAGAAAAAATGGTCAAAAAACAAAAATATACATTAGCTCAGTTTTACAGTAGCATTAACAATAGCTTTGCTACACGTTTAACGTAGACTTTATGGTCGGTGCCACATTCGGGGCAGGGGAGAAAATATGTCACAAATCCCGGTTCTTATGGATTTCGTATTTTCTGTCGGCATTGTGTTATGTCTAGTGGATTATCTAACTTGTGATATGGCAGATTAGTTAATATATACGAATTTACTCACTTCAAATACTAGTATTCATGTATAATATAGGGATAATGTCATATCGAAATATCATCTGGCCATCACATATTTAAAGTGCAGACACCGCAAATAAACTAGAAGTTCAGTCTTACCAGACTCATTAGTTGTGTCATATAAAATGACACTGTCACGTTCAATGGTTCTGTGACATTCTCTATCGGCCTCCCATATCGACTGTAGTTTTGTAGGACGCTTGATATCAAATGGCTTTCCATACCTCTTGCATCACACCCTGAAAATCAAATACTAGTAGAATTGCAAATACTGGTTTCACCGATTCATTTTCTTTGAGTAGATGTATATCAATATACAATTTATATTTACCATTTTATGACCCGGTCAGTGGTTTCCATGATCAATGTACACAATACCAGACAAAGACAACAATAATGTGTTCCAAAGGTCCATTGCGCGGTCAAGTGAGCGAGAAGAGAGTGAGAGTTAGAACCCAGTGTGGACAATATCTCGAGGATTAACATTAGTTTCTCTGATTTGGTGGCCAACTCTTTATGAAGAGCCAGCGTGATGAAATTATCCGGGGTGTTTGCTGTAACTGTCAGATCTCCTTCACTCTATCTGTTTGGAGACTTTAGAGCAAATCTGGATATTTCTTTGCGTCAGTACTTGTAAGAAAATTGGTCGAAAAAAAGTCAGTAGACAACGTTTACACAAAAAAAGTCAGTAGACAACGTTTACACTAAGAGCAATATAGATATCATTGTTAAGTATTCCTTGCACTAGCTTTGTGTTTATTCACGGTTCTCTGTCATTTATTTCTTTCAGTTATTTTCAGATGTATATAAACACATTTATGACCCTACCATTCTGAATCATTGGTCATAACCCGGTGTATTGTATATATTAAGCAGTTTATCCACAAACACAGATAATTGGACGTCAGCTTCCCCGGGTCGGTAGCAGTAATTGCCTCTCGCAGTGGATGGTAGTTTCTAGTGGATTGCACTTGTAATTATTCCTCTCTTTGTCATATGGAAATCCAATCTTAATGGCATCTTCGTTCGAACTACAGATATCACACTGCCATTCAATATACAGCACACCACAGATAAGTCCAGTTTTGTATGCTGTACTTGCTGTCATGGGTACTACGTGAGGGTGGTAATAGGTCCAGGTATTACATGTAATAGAAGTTGTGTTGTCGCGTCGTTTGAAAACACCTGAGTTTTGTTGAAAGACAGCGTTTTACACAAGCCATCGATGTTGAATAAAGAGTAGGCCTATAAAACATAAGATTCGAGGGCAAAACATTGCGCATATACAACCACATGCTTGTTTTTATTATAATTCTTTCGAAACTCGTGAGAGATTTTCCATGTGGGACACATTGTTGTTATTATATATAAAGATCCATGCCCGATGACCATGTTAAATCAAGACAGAAATACTCTATTAATTTTCTACCCCCACGCTAATTTTACGTGGCATATATTAATTGGCCCACACCGCAAAATAATGTGATAATATATTGTGTACAGGGAGCTGAGTTTAAGGTATACGTTTGAAATGCCTTTTCAATTTCAATTGTTTGAATTTAAATAACTTATGCAGCAAGATATGCCATGTGATCATGTTGAGAAATCTATTTCTTGAAATGTTCTGAAATCAACTATATGCAAAGGAATATTGTCTGTGATGATCGTTTTGTAGATGAAATTTACAAACTTTATCCCCAATTTCGTGTCATGTATTAAATCATGATATCGATCGATATATTTGTACCGTGTGGTCTGTAATGTAGCTATTGCCATATTAGCACTGGTTAAATTATATTCTGATTACCCTACGAGAACTTGAATTAATAACATTCAGGGAACTAACCTGACAAGAGTATAAACAGAGTCACATTAGTGTCATCAAGGACAGACGTATCAAATGCTGCTTTACCGCGGATGTGATTGTATGGAACGCCGAAACCGATCTAAATGATATTTTCTGTGACAGCGTCTATGGTGATTTGCTTTATTTATCAGTGCGGGGTGATATAGAGCTGATTGGTCATTTGTTGCTTCAGTTCATTTCGCGTCAGTCGGTTTCATTTCGGAAGATATTTGGAGTTATTTGTCATGTTCCAGTTGGTACATCATCCAATATGTGATGGAATAGATATAATTTTCCTTCAATCTAGTACAGTCGCACATCGGACCAGCTTGTGTAATGTTGGTGATTATTACCCCCGAGATACATGATAATAGACAGTCTATGGACCGAGTGTTGATCCTTCAATTTAGCCACACTTTCAAAAAGTTCCACTTTAGTTACACTTAGGGCCGAGGGCTGATCCTTCATTTTAGCCATACTTTCAAAAAGTTCCACTTTAGTTACTCTTTTCTGGTGCTGACAACTTACTATCTGAGAAAGTAGCCCTATCGAAGCCTAGATTTTAAGTTAAAACTTAGGGAAATATTGTGTTCCCTAAAAGATCACTTTCATGATAGTGAGTTATATAGTTGGTCAGCATGACACAATACATTGGTGAAAATGGACTTGTCGTGGAGTTAATGATCAGTTAGATGATAATGAGGAGATACTACTTGATCCAGAACGGGTTTTATGTGACAGGCAAAACCCATTTGAGGTGTACACGGAATCGAAAATTTATGCATATTTCCGATTTCCTGAAATTTTAGTAGATCTATGCATGCTCTCATTAATATGATCGGATCATTGCAAAATTGTTGGATACCAAAGCTTTTCGATGTTAATTGCTCTTCGGTTTTATGCCATCGGAACTTTCCAAATACCAGGCAGATCTGTACGGTGTTGTTTATATTATCCGTTAGCAGTTGTTCTATGAATATATCACCTGCTGCTGCTTCGTGAGGCAATTTTATTGTCATACCCGATGGCAATGATATCCCAAATGTTCATCAAAGTTTTACAACATCGGTGGCTTCCCAGGAGTAGTTGACTGCACACACAAAGCCATTCAGTTTCCTGGTTGGAGATACAGCGGAATTGTTACGAAATCGAAAAAAAAACTTTTCGATCACTGTCGAAGTCGTTGGTGACGCCGACCTTAAAATGTTAAACATCGATGCAAGGTGGCCTGGATCTATTAATTTTTTCATCACACTTTTGTGTTTGTCTTTTGTGTTTGTCTTTGGTTACCCATACCGATTAACAAGCTTTCCTGTTCATAAGCCGACATGGGTTTGTTACGTTTCTTCACCGGTCATGATTTAATAATATAAGTTCACCCACGTTTTATGCACATACTCACACCAGGTCCACATATATTAGTCGCACGTGAACTGCATGTAAAATGCACTGACAATATATACTCAAAATAGTACATGTATTCCTCAATGTCAGGGGCGGCACGTGGCATAAAGCTAAACTTTAGTTAGTCTTCTTGGTTCCAGTGGATGACCACTCCAAGTTGAAGTTTGTGCAAGTGAAAGTCACACTAAGCAAAGAGCACTAAACTAGAAAGTTATACTTTAGAATAGTGTGAGATCAGTACTCGGTCCTATGTATATTTCTACGAAGAGGATTAGGGCCGCCCAACTAAAAGTTTGTCGACTTACGTAGTCGATATTATCTCGATAAATCGATTATGCAACTCGATAAATCGACTTATATAACTCGATAAATCGACTTACGTATCTCGAATCGACTTATGACTCGGGCACGTCGTTAGTCGATTTATCGAGATACTGTCTCGATTTATCGAGATAGTAAGTCGTTTCATCCAGTTATGTAAGTCGATTTTTTTTCGAGATATGTAAGTCAATTTATCGAGATACTAACTCAATTTATCAAGAAAATAAGTCGATTTATCGAGTTACGTAAGTCGACAAATAGACAAAAAAACTTTTGGGATGCCCTAATCTTGGTATCGGTCATGTATCAATTGATATGTTCGTAGTTAAGCGTAATTCTATATTGAATTATGAGGAACCATATGAAGTAAGCGAGACTTTTATTCGATTCACTCCAGAAAATTAACACAGTATACCACAGTTTCAGGGTCCACCATCGGAAGTGACACTGACTCTATGAATATTTGCTCATCTGATTCTGACATCTGAATCTTCTGAGCAAACATGGTCATTGTAGATGCCACTCCAACATAACGAGTTCGTTCATACTAGAAGGAAAAAGAATATCAGTGAAAATTTGCTTCTCTGTACAGTTAACAACTGACAACAAGAGTATAAGTTAGAATAAATGTACATAACCGGATTCTATAAATTATAATCTAGATATTATGCCATGTTTAATTATCATTGTTAGTGTCATTGTAAATTATTTCTGAATTTTTCGCCAACTGATCAGTCACAGATAAAAGATAAGAGAAGATTCAGTTCACAATTTTTCTTACATAAGATTCATTAGTAACCCGGAGATTACTCTATTCACGTGAAGACGTTGCATGTCAGAACCACTATTGAGACCTCGAAGAACGTCGGATTTTCTTTTTGGAAAGCATCGGGACCATCACGACTTTATGTTTCTATGCGGTGGTGGATTACATTCCGAAGTTGTGACTGTATTATCTTTGATGTGGACTGGTGGTCAGTATTGAGTTACCGCTAACAACTTTCAAGTGATGTCCGTCTAGTGACCTCCGCAGACACGAAGGTCACGGAGACCATTGTAAAGGTGACGGGAGGGATTTCTGGCGGATGGAAGAGTTGAAATGGTGGCGCGAGGAATTTTTGGGGATGGGAAGTTGCCAAGGAGAGGGATGGAATTTTTGCAGGTGGAAGGGTTTCCGAAGTGACAGGGGAGAGACTGGAGGATTCCAGACAACATCACAAGCCAATCACTCCTCCCAGTTGTGTGTAGTCTAGGGCCCAGTGAAGGAAATTACACCGATGGTGTTTTAAAAATCGCGTGTGCAAAAATTTAACATCTACAATATTCCGGGAGATTCCAAATGTACACAATGTCATGCTGCTAGGACGATTGTTGTAGGTTCTTAGCTAATGGAAGGAATTGACTGTACACTATACCAGGTTAAGCATATTTATTCGGAATTTTCTTTCTGGTTGAAGATGATTCATCTGACAACGTGCGAAATTCCAATCTTTGGCTTAAATATGAATAGTCTTGCAATCTTAGGTAAAAGGAGGAGATGATAGTGGCTAGAAAACTTGTCTGAACCTTCCAGCGGAAGTATATTTGTTCAGTATTTCTGTTTGGTTGAAGTTTATTCATTTGACAACGTGCAAAGTTTCAAACATTGGCCAAATAAATCCGACAGTGTTGGAATTTTGAATGATCTGCGTATGCAGCGCAGTTCGTCACATAAATGCAATTGTGAGAAAAGTTTTAGTAGTAGCACGTTCTCATGTCACTAAATGTAAATGAACCCCTGATTTGCTCCGGAATTTCATGAATAATCAACACACGACACAAGCATTGCCACAAAAAGCAGAATCATTTGATCTTTCGTGGCGCCATGTCATCATACCCTAGGGCAATGTCGACAAGTTGTGGGCAGATTTTTCTAGGAAATTCATGAACGAAGACGTAACGTGCGACTGTTTAGAAAATATTTTACACATATTCCCCTGAGACCAGAATACATATTCTAAACATAACTTAACATTGAAAGGAATTGTACGGAAGTGTTTCTCATTTTTAGGCTCAGGAAAGGGCATTCAATCAATGTATTCACCATAAACAGATGAAATGCGCCCACTTTTGTAATTTAGTCGTTACAGATTTACTCCTGCGTGGAAGGCAATCCCTCGTGTTCGGCGTGATTCAGTTTGTAATCACTATATCTCATTATCGGGAGGAATTGCACGTTTGCACAACAGCCTCTCAGGACACCCTGAAAGATTCTGTGGACACTCTCAATTATGGGGATACAATGGCGTTTGCCTTAGCTGTTTTGGGGGACATTCTCGTCACCTCAGCGTTGGCTGACTGCGGCCGCTCGCTCGCTAGAGACTGACCCTCAATAGTCTCAATTAGGCAGCAACTTAGCATGTATCCCTTTGTTTAATCAAGCGAGTGATTCTAGTCTCGCATCATTATATTAATTAAGTATCATGTTTCTGCTACAATTCTTCATTTGAGGATGTCGTAAACGGGTCATCTCACGGAGATTTCATTTCACGAGTTTAGACCTCCTGGAATATTGTATTAATACCAGAAAAATGTGGTATTATTTTCGTGCAATAACAAATTAATCCCCGCAAATGAAAATAATGTAACGGGTTTGCACCCTTCTGTGACGTCTTGATGAACCGGTTTTCTAGGGAGGTGGGTGAGTTGTTGTTTAACCGGAGCTGAAACGGTAAAACTCCGGGAAACTGCTACTGCTGTACGGTTGAACTCCGGCTAGAAGTCTCTAAGGTTGGTAGCGTGGTCTGGAATGGACCTCTTAACCGTTGTCCGACTGCTAATCTGCAACTGCACCTGTAAAGTAAGGATCCGGAGGCGTTTCCGTCTCCGGGTACTGCAACTGCTCCGTCAGGAAACCGCTTTACTGCAACAGCTCCGTCGTTTTCCGTCTTACTGCAAACTGCGACTGCGCCTGGAATAAAGAATCCGGGAACGTTGCCGTTTCCGAATACTGCAACCGCTCTGCCAGGTTCCGCCGCACTGCAATCTGCTCCGGTTGGCTCCGCCTCACCGCAACCTGCGACTGCACCTGAAATGGAGTATCTCGGAAGTGTTCCCACTTCCGGTTACCGCAACCGCTCCGTCAGGTACTGCCTCTGCAACTCCGTCGTCCGGTACCGCCTCTGCAACTGCTTCGTCGTTCCCGTCTCTGCAACTGTTCCGTCCGATACCGCCTCCGTAGTTGCTCCGTCGAATTCCACCTCCGTCTCCGTCTCCGTCTCCTTCCTCGGTGATCTGGGTTCTTGGATCACCCTAAGACGTCTTTACAACTTGGTCTTAACCGACTGTGGTCTTATCTCCCTTCACTCCGTATTACTTTCTTTTCCGGTGAACTAACTTTATTATAAATTCCAGTTCCCTAACGAACACGGAAAAACAACTCGGTTGAAGTTTTCATGTTTATTTTCCAAGTGCACAGTCGGAAGACTTAACTGCTATCATCTGGATGACTCTATCCGGAACAAGGGAGTACTCTGCTATGGGAGAAGGGGTCTGCACAGGTCGACGTCAGGACACCAACTCCGCCGTCCGCTGTGAAGCGGGGGCTTTTATAGACCTGAGACCCACGTCACGTGACCAACCTATTGTGACGTCATAGTCCGCCAAAACACTGATATTTTCCGGATTTCTAAAAACACTCTAGAACCAATCAGTGGCTGACACGTCACCTTTTAAACCGAAAACGAGGCTGATCACATGACCTTCCGGAAATAACGTCATTACGTTTTTGTACTCCATTGTTCCGGCTCCGTGTCCGGTTCCGTCTCCGGTTCCGGCTCCGTCTCCGGCTTTACCGACATCATAAATTACTAAGTTCCGAGACGGAAAACCTTTAAAACATTAACAATACGGAACCGTATGAACCTTTAAACACATATACACCCTAATAAACGGTTATTTAACCATAATATCACAAAACACTAACAGAATTACCTAGGGGAAACTTTTGGGTACGCCCCAAAACCGTTACACTCCCCCTTCCTTAGACTCTGTTCGTCTCGAACAGAACAATATCACATATCACAAATATACAAATTGTCAACCGTTAAACTGTCCGTAAAATCAAACACAAATGTTTCCGTGATCCTGGTACTGGTATCTCTTAACTAATTTACCGTCACTGTACCCGGATATCTTGCTTGTTCCGTTTCCCACTTTTTAACTCTTAATTATACTAGAATCCGGGAAACGGTTCTTCTTTCTTCTCCTTGCGCCGACTTGACTTGCGACGACTTGCGACGACTACTGCCCACCAGTATCACGGCGCGAACTGCTCCCCGACGGCGGACGAGGTGGAATGGTCTGTGGTACCAACGGTCGTCCGAAGCTTGTTCCTCTGGCATCAACCGGGAGAAGATCGGGATCATGGAGGCTCCACTGGGGCGGGACGTAGAACCCATTCCTGAGGCGTTCGTCCCGGATGGACCAATCTGGAATCCGGACGATCTGACGGGTCGGGACGAGACCAAACGGTGACTCTCTCTGCTCCATGGTCTCCACGTAGACGCCGGAGTCTCTCATCTCGGCTGGCCCCCACTGCTCCGGTCCCCAACGTACTGCATAGTATCTGGCGTGCTCCGGGACTGCAGGCGCAAAGACGGAAGCGCTCCGTCCCCCAATATTCACCGGGAAACAATGGGACGGACACGGTTGAGTTGAAGGACCGCCAAACGGGTAGAATGTGTAGGGTGGACTCTGGGTTGGTGCTCGGACTTGGCTCCTTCCGGACCGATCACTGGAAGACTGTCGAGGTCGGGTTTCCACCGGAGACAGGATTCCGGGTGTAGCTCTGGCTTGGTCTACCAGGATACTCTTCCGGGCTCTCTGCACGTCCGCATGGCTTCGGTCAGACGCGGAAGACTCCATTCCGTCATCCCTAGCCGCTGAACTGGTTCTGCTTCCGGCTACTGCTTGAATGGTTGCCGGTAAAGTTCGCTCCGTGGATCCTCGGGTCTCCGTCTCACTGCCAGCTCTGCTCCGGGTTCCGCCTTCCGCTTTGGTCTCCGCTCTGCCTCCTGATCTGCCATCGGGTCTGCTGTCCGCTCGGCTATCTGCTCTGCTTTCTGCTCTGCTATCCGCTCTGCTATCTGCTCTGCTATCGGCTCTGCCGCTGGATCTACTTTCTGCTCCGCCTCCGTCGACCGCTACACTGCCAACCGCCTCCGTCTACTGCCACACCGCCTCCGCTTCCGCCACCTTGTCTTCCTAGGAACGCCGAATACGCCATCCGGAAAGCCGGGAAACAGAAGTCGTCTAACTACTGCACCGCTTCTCCGGACTGATGGTCTTCCGGGAAACACTTAGTCGTTTTTCACTGCAAAATCTGCCGCAGCCGGAAAATGCTGGACTTGATTCAATTCCGCCAAACTTTGTCTGCGATGTGCACAGCTCGAGGTCTGCTCTTCAACTGCTCTCAGAGCCCGATTTCAAGGCCCTTTTATACCCTTTCTGCTCACGTGACTTGAAAAGCTCCACGCTGATTGGCTGCCTCAGGAGTGACGTCACAATTACGCAAAAACTCAACCGTTAACCGAGAGGTGTCCGTCTCCGGCTCAACCGGCTTCTCCGGGTTTTTCCGGCTCCCTTTCAACTGCTTCTCCGAGCGAAGTATCTGCAATTTTGAAGTATCTCTGCCATCAGGAGGGTTGAATAGAGTCTCAGCCAGTTGAATCTGCCTCTCAGACGAACATCTAGACTGCAAGTTGGGCGTTTCCGCCATATGTACTGCTTCGTCAACTGCATATCTGCTCACTGGTATTACTGCTTGTCGACACTGGAAACTGCATACATTCTGTCCAGAAGGAGGCGCCTTCCTATCTGGGGTGATGTTTCTCCGTTTCTGTCAATCTGCAGTCGGTTTACTGTCTCTGCTAAGTGGAAACTCCGGTCGGATGTCTACAGCCGGAAAACTTTTCCGTCTTAATTTTCCGTATACGGAAGACGTGTAGCTGCTTCTCTGGAGATACTAGACCACTAACCCAGGTTCTTCCGGACCCCTGGCCGCTACCCTGGACTGGTTGACTATGCGCTCAACCCAGTCAGAACCTCTAGGATGTCTCTATCTGGTCTCTGCACCGCTTTCCGCTCTGCTTCCTTTCTTCGCCCTGTTTCCGGAACCAGCACTTGCTCACTGCTCCGACTTCTTGCGGTCGCTCTCTGCCGGAACTCAACGTTTTACCAGGGTCTCAGCTATCTCCTTCTCCTGCTCTACAGCTCACTCCGTCTTCTAATATTTCTTCGTCCTCTGCGGCTTTACTCCGAGTCCGTATCCGACTCAGAGACCGTCTGTTCCGTCTCCGGAACACTACTCTGCTTCGGCGGCTCCGTCTGCCTCCAGGAATCCGCCATTCTCCGCTTCATCCATCTCGGATGCTTGACACCATTATACGGTTTCAGCAAATCGAAGTGAACCACCTTCTGTCGAGTTTCACTCTCTGCAATCTCGTAGGTCACGTCGGTAAATCTGCTCAGCACTAGCTTTGGACCGCTCCACTTCCTCTGCAACTTGGGAGCTTTGCCCTTCTTCCGTGTTTTGACCGCCATCCACACTCGGTCTCCTGGCTGGAACTCCTGGCTGGAACCGCCTTGTATACCGCTTCTAGTCGCTCCCGGAGCTGACTGCCATACTCTATTACTTCTGCCGTTGATTCTCCCGGCGGTCTGCCAATCAGTAACTCAACCGGAGTGTTGACTTCTCTGCCCAGCATCAGCAAGTTGGGACTCTGCCCGGTTGTCTCCTGCGGGGTACTCCGGTAAGCTGCCATCGCCAACGGTACTAGCTGATCCCAGTTGGTCTGCCGCTCGCTTACGTACAGGCTCAGGATCTGCTGCAGCGTCCGGTTGAATCGCTCAATGAAACCGTCCGACTGAGGTCGGAAAGCGGTTGTCCGTGTCTTGTGAATCCCCAGGATTCTGCAAACATTTCTCAGCAAGTCGGACTCGAAATTTCTGCCTTGGTCGGTGTGGATCTCCATCGGGATGCCGTACCGCGCTGCAAACTGGTTGACGAATATGTCCGCAACCGTCACCGCTTCCTGATTCGGCATCGGGTAAGCCTCTACCCACTTGGTGAAGTAATCGCCGATTACTAAGATGTAACGGTTCCCCCGGGTGGATTTAGGTAACGGACCCATCACGTCCATTGCCACCCTCTCCATGGGCGCTCCAACCCGGTATTTCTGCATCGGAGATCGTTTCAAGTTCTGCATACTTCTTGACGCACATTCGTCACAGCTCAGCACCCACTGCTTTATGTCCCGCATCATAGCCGGCCAGAAATACCGCCTCCGAATGCTAGCCGCCATCCTTCTGCTTCCGAGGTGTCCTCCCGTCCGGCTCTGATGGGCCAGACGGAAAATCTCCTGTCTCAGCTCCTTCGGGGTTATTAACTGCATTCGGCTGGTTCCTTCTGCCGTTTTCCATTTCCGGTAGACTACTCCGTCGACTTTCAGCAAGGTCTTCCGCATCCCGTACAGCACTTTCTCCTCACTGCTCATGCTGGAAAAGTCTGCACTGCCAGCTGTACCGCTCCCGTCGATCAGCGACGTCACCAGTGGGTACCAAGGTTCGGCTTGCTGCATTCTCCGCAACTCATCCGGTCGATATTTCTGCCCCAGCACAGTATCCTGGTCCGCATTTTCCGCCAGCCTAATCTGCTCTGCAACCGCATCCGCTTTTCCTGGAACTGCCTTCTCCGTCACCGCAACCGCAACCGGCTTCCGGGACGCTGCTTCCTCCGTCACCGCAACCGCAACCGGTTTCCGGGACGCTGCTTCCTCTGTCACCGCAACCGGCTTCCGGGACGCTGCTTTCTCCGTCACCGCAACCGCAACCGGCTTCCGGGACGCTGCTTTCTCCGTCACCGCAACCGGCTTCCGGGACGCTGCTTTCTCCGCTACCGCAACCGCAACCGACTTCCAGGACGCTGCTTCCTCCGTCACCGCAACCGCCTTGGATTCTGCTTTTACCGGAGACTCTTCTTCTGCCAGCTCTGCTTCTCCGGCTGATTTCCGCGACCGCCTCCGGCGTCCCCCCTTCCTTGGTTCGGGCTCTGGAGTTTCAATGCTCCGGGTCTGCCGGACAATCCGGACAATCCATCGTTGCTGCTGCCGTCTCTGCTGCTGCTGCGGTGGTTGCCGCCGTTGCTGCTGTGGTCTCGGGAGCCTGCAATCTCGGGCGAAATGCCCCCTCCTGCCGCAGTTAAAACACTCCAGATCTGCTCTTGGTCTGCGCTGCTGTTTCCGTGACTGACTCCGACGACCTCCCTTCCTTGGCTTGGGCTGTGGAATTCCACTACTTCGGGTCTGTCGGACAATCCGGGCAATCCGCTGTTGCTGCTGTTGTGGCTGCTGCAGTTGTTGCTGCTGCTGCGGCTGCTGCTGCTGTTGTCGCGGCGACTGCTGCTGTTGTGGTTGACGCCGCTGCTGCTGCTGCTTCGGCTGCCTACAGTCTCGGGCAAAATGCCCCTTCCGGACACAGTTGAAGCATTCTAAATCTGCTCGGGAACTGCGCTGCTGCTGCTGCCGGCTAACCGCTTCCTTGACCTGAGTCATCAGATCCGCCAACTGCTGCTGAGTCTGCTCGGCTTGCTTCCGCAATTCGTTCACCTGCTGGCTCCACTCCGGCTCCGTGTTCAGCTGCCTCGTCCGGTGTCGCTCCACTGGTCTGCTGTTGTCCGTTTTCATGATGCTCTCATACTCGGTAGCGAAAGCCAGGGCCTGCGACAGCGTTTCCGGGTGGCTTTTCAATACCGACAACCGCATATCTCGGTTAGTCAGACTGTTGCAGAAATGCATCTTCATGAGCACTTCTGTTGTTGCCGGATCTGCTTTTGGGTAAGCTAACCGCGTCTTGCTCCGTATGTCTCTGGCCAGCTCGGACAGCTCCACCTCCGGCTGCAATTTCCGTGTCTGCAATTCCGCCTGGAAAACAAATGTTTTCTCCCCCGGACAAAACTGCTGTTTTAATGCCGCCACAACCGTATCAAAGCTGCGTCTCTGCTCCGCGGACAGATCCAGTAGTATGCTGCGGGCGTTACCTCTCAAACTGACACATAGGTTCAGCGCCTTTTCCTCTGCTGTCCAACGGTAGTACCGAGCGTATTCAAGGAGGTGAGCCTCATACTCCGGCCACGGATCAGTTCCGTCGTATGTCATTAATCTGGCTACTCCTGCCCTTGGTGCTGGTTGTTGTACTGCTTCTGCCTGCTGCTGCTTTCCGGTTACTGCCAGATGCTGCTGAAACACCTCCATTTGGGTCGCCAATAATCTGGTCAGGTTGTCGACTAAATTCTCTCCGCCTTCCGGTTCCGCATCCGGTTCCCGATCGCCAGCCTGGTCCGGAAAGTTAATTTCCGCCTCTGCTAACTGCTCTGCAGGCTGTACTCCTTGAGGAACCCGAAGGGGCTCTTCTGCAACTGCTTTCTGCATTTCCGGCTGCAACAGCTTTCGCTCGGCAGGACGAACTGCTTCCTTTTCCGCAACCGGCATCTGCAACGGCTCAGCTCCTACTGCTCCTACAGGCTGCTCCGTGTCCGACACGGCTGCCTTCAGCTGCTGTTCCGCCAATTTGCCCCGTCTAGTAGTCATACTGCAGATGATCCCACCGCTGCCACCAAAAAGTTGTAACGGGTTTGCACCCTTCTGTGACGTCTTGATGAACCGGTTTTCTAGGGAGGTGGGTGAGTTGTTGTTTAACCGGAGCTGAAACGGTAAAACTCCGGGAAACTGCTACTGCTGTACGGTTGAACTCCGGCTAGAAGTCTCTAAGGTTGGTAGCGTGGTCTGGAATGGACCTCTTAACCGTTGTCCGACTGCTAATCTGCAACTGCACCTGTAAAGTAAGGATCCGGAGGCGTTTCCGTCTCCGGGTACTGCAACTGCTCCGTCGGGAAACCGCTTTACTGCAACAGCTCCGTCGTTTTCCGTCTTACTGCAAACTGCGACTGCGCCTGGAATAAAGAATCCGGGAACGTTGCCGTTTCCGAATACTGCAACCGCTCTGCCAGGTTCCGCCGCACTGCAATCTGCTCCGGTTGGCTCCGCCTCACCGCAACCTGCGACTGCACCTGAAATGGAGTATCTCGGAAGTGTTCCCACTTCCGGTTACCGCAACCGCTCCGTCAGGTACTGCCTCTGCAACTCCGTCGTCCGGTACCGCCTCTGCAACTGCTTCGTCGTTCCCGTCTCTGCAACTGTTCCGTCCGATACCGCCTCCGTAGTTGCTCCGTCGAATTCCACCTCCGTCTCCGTCTCCTTCCTCGGTGATCTGGGTTCTTGGATCACCCTAAGACGTCTTTACAACTTGGTCTTAACCGACTGTGGTCTTATCTCCCTTCACTCCGTATTACTTTCCGGTGAACTAACTTTATTATAAATTCCAGTTCCCTAACGAACACGGAAAAACAACTCGGTTGAAGTTTTCATGTTTATTTTCCGAGTGCACAGTCGGAAGACTTAACTGCTATCATCTGGATGACTCTATCCGGAACAAGGGAGTACTCTGCTATGGGAGAAGGGGTCTGCACAGGTCGACGTCAGGACACCAACTCCGCCGTCTGCTGTGAAGCGGGGGCTTTTATAGACCTGAGACCCACGTCACGTGACCAACCTATTGTGACGTCATAGTCCGCCAAAACACTGATATTTTCCGGATTTCTAAAAACACTCTAGAACCAATCAGTGGCTGACACGTCACCTTTTAAACCGAAAACGAGGCTGATCACATGACCTTCCGGAAATAACGTCATTACGTTTTTGTACTCCATTGTTCCGGCTCCGTGTCCGGTTCCGTCTCCGGTTCCGGCTCCGTCTCCGGCTTTACCGACATCATAAATTACTAAGTTCCGAGACGGAAAACCTTTAAAACATTAACAATACGGAACCGTATGAACCTTTAAACACATATACACCCTAATAAACGGTTATTTAACCATAATATCACGCCAACACTAACAGAATTACCTAGGGGAAACTTTTGGGTACGCCCCAAAACCGTTACAATAATATCCATTTACGACATGTAAAACAATCACGGTGGAAACAGTGTGAAATCATGGGCGAGAGTTTGGTATATTTATATTGTTTTGTCGAATGTCTAGATAGATACTAATCAGAGGCAATGCTGAATCATTCATTGAATATAGACAGGGAGCATTCTGGTTATTCGTACGAATGCAAATGGCAGTGTAAGTATGTACTGCTCCTGTCCGTTTAGGTCCAAAGTCAAAGATGGCGCTCCCCGTTGATATGATGAAACTAGGAGTACTACCAGGTAATTAACAGCTGTGGCGAGATCGGATGACACGTTAAGCACCACTTGTCAATATCACTGTCGAGTTATTGACATTCTAATGTGGTCAGCGTGTTTTTGGACAAGGATGCCGGCTGTTGATCGACAGGGATGACCGCTGCCGTGTACCTGATACATCGAACTGTCGTTTTCATCTATCCTTTCAGCAAAATGGAATGGCAATAAATGAAAGAAACTGTGGCAACAATATATATTGGTGGTCATCAAAGCACTACGTTACTTTTATATATATGCAAATTACCTTGTAAATCAAATTCAAATATCCATCATAAAGCTGCTAATATAGATCTATCACTAACAATTAGACCATCGACAAGAATATGTGAGTTTGTGTTCCAATGTAGATTTCTACCTCTGATATGAACTAGTAAACAAATCAAGCTTATATATCATCAACTTGTTATTTATTGGCTTTTAGGTCGCCGCACTTATGGTAGTAGAAGAACAACTGTGCTCATATAATGCCTGAAGATAGAGCTTAGATATTGGCATTTCAAATAGGAAGGCTTATATAGCGATGTGTATGGTCACCTTGAATTTGACCTTCGATGACCTTGAAAGGTCAAAACAACCATTTTGGGCTCAAACATTGCCCAAATTTGCTTCCACGGACGAAAAGCTTGTATGTAAGGCTTGTTTTTGCATTATGAGCATATGAGAAGTCGTATATGGTACAACTAATGTTGACCTTGAGCTTGATCTCAGATGACCTTGAGTGCTAAAAGTTTGACGAGGAATGTTGAGGCTTAAACGTTCGCAGCTGGAAGTTATAAGATATACTGGGTACATGATCATATATGATCTTGAACTTGACACGACCTTGAAGGCTAAATTCCAAAGTCTCCCTGATCTAAAAGGTGTAAATTGGCCTCCACAGACAACATACTTGTTGATAGAGCCTATATTTATGTTTGTATTATGAACATATCGAGCGTCATATGCAGCCACCTAATGCTGACATTGAAGGTCACAAAGATGAAGGTCATATATGACCTGCAATGTTTAAAACCAAAACTGTCCGGTAACTTATCTTAGCCCCTGGACTAATTTTTACTAATCAATGAGAAAACCTTCACCTCAATATGCTGAACTTTTATCAGTATCCTACCGTTGATTCAGTTGGTATTGCTAATGTGCATGTAAGAATGCATGAAATACATACCGAACAGAGCGATAATTCTGTATGCATTGCATGAAGTATACACATCGACCTAATACAAAAAAACATAAAATTGTTATAAAACGAACAGAAACTTAAAATTTACCAAATATCCCAAGGGCAATAAATGAACAGAAGCCACACGAGATATCGAATTAGTCAGAATAGACAGAGTGAGAGTAGAGGGTTACATTGGATATTGTCTACCAGATTCCTGATTGAAATGTAGTTTCTCTGACTTCATTGGCGAGTCATGATAGAAGTGCCAGTGTGGTGAAGCTATTCGAGATGTTTGCTGAAACTGTCAAATTTCTATTACTTCAGCCGTATTTATTTGCATCAATACTTGTCAGACTATTGGTCGGCAAAAGTAAGTAGTCAACGTTTACACTACGAGCAATACAGACTTTATTGTTAGGTTTTCAACATCCCTTGCAATGACTCAGTCTCTCATTCATTTGACTATTACCAGGTTTATACAAACCAATTCATCTGCTCAAACAATGCACTCAGTGAAATTGACCCGTTCCATTGTATTCTTGGTAATCAGAAACAACATGGGAAGTAATTAATCATCAAAAACGAAAACTTTTCCCCACCTTTCTATTAAATAAATTCATATCATTTCTATTTCACGATACTCGAAATAAATCATTTATTTCTGTGGGCTTCATTCGAGTCTGATGTAACTGGCAACAGATATGTACATTCATTCTCGGTGACGCCACATTTATTAGCTTTCCAATCATCGGTCATAATCCAGCGAATGTAAATATTAATGATTTGATCCACCCACACAAAATAATTGGTCTTCAGCTTCCCTTGGCCAGTGGTAGCAATTGCCTCTCACAGTGAATGGTAGTTCCCAGCGGTTTGAAGTTATTCTTATTTTTGTTCACTTTATATGAAAATCCATTATAATATGAAAATAATTATTCATTTGGTACCGCGCCACCTTCCAGCACTCAGTGCTGCTCAGGGGCGCCTTACATTGAAATACATAGTAATGGATTGAAATACGTAGTAATGGATTGAAATACATAGTAATGGATTGAAATACATGGTAATGGATAGTAAATATCCAGACGTGCCATTCTGATATACACATGGATATAATATCCATTTTTATAGATATCTGTTCATACTTACAGAAAACACTGCTCTGTTCATTATACCCCGTTTAAACAGTCCAGTTTTGTGTGCAATTATATCTCTGAAGACGCTACGTGTGCGTAACCATTACACATAATTGCTTGTATTACATGTAATTGCTTGTATTACATGTAATTGCTTGTATTACATGTAATTGCGTAGTGCTGCCAGTGTGTCAGAATATTTACTTTTATGTAGGGCAAGCTTGTTGCAGGACCAAGTGTCGTATAACAATATCAAACATAAGATTCGAGAGCAAAATACAGAACTGTTACCATTTCATGTCTCCAAGAATTCACGGTAGGTGCTTCATGAATCATGTGGGACATGTTTCAAAATTTGGCTGTATCGGTGGTAATAGATTGATACTTACATTCACACACCCTGTTGGCATAATGATAATATTTATTATTCATAAAGAATCAATTTCCAGCACTCGGTATTGCTCATAAGCGTTGTACATAAAAAGTATGTATGCAGATATTTAAATAATACAATAGTTAAGGAAATACGCATGAGCAAAACTGGGTTTTTTAGAAGTCTCATAAAATGTTTCTAAATGTCACACCTTCTGGCATTTGTTGGAAGTTTATTCCAAAGTCGCGGAGTCATGACAGGGAACGAGCGGTCGCAGAAAACTCACTGAAATCCAGATGTGCCGCTGGTTGATGAAGGAAATGTTGCTTGTCGGAGTCTGAGTAACGATATCGGATCTCTGATGCCTGTTTTGCGTGATCATGTTGAGAAAATTATTTTATGAATTGACACGTTGAAATGAAGTCATTGCAAAGCGGAAAGCAAACGCAATGGAAATCGCAATTGCAAGTTGTTGTCTGTAAAGATCGTTTCGTATATGAAAGTTATGGACTGTACATATGCAATTTCGTGTTATGGTATCGTGATAGTGATTGATATATTTGATGATGATGGTTTGATGTGCAATTATTGACCTATTGGCATTCAGTCTAGTAAAATTATATTCTGATTATCCTAGGAAAACTGAATATGACAAGAGCACAAATTCACACTGGCGTCATCATGGACATACATTTTCTACCCCAATTTGCGGAGTGAACTAGATCTGATTGGTCATCTGTTGCTTCAGATCTAATCGCATGAGTCGCTTTCACTTCGGAAGATATTTGGAGCGATTTGTCACGTTCCAATTGGTACAATATCCAATATGTGATAAATTAGCTGTGCCCTATAATCTACCGTAGTCGATCATCGCTAGGCGTAAATTTCCGGAGAGCGATGCGAATTCCGAGCCAATGTTGCTGATTATTACCCCTGAGGCATGTTGTGTATATATCAACTGGTATTGATGATATGTCAATTGATATGTATAGATAAGCGCAACCCTATATTGAATACCGAGGAACCACACGAAGGAAACGGGACTGTTATATGATTTTCCCAAAAAAAATCAACACTGTTTATATGCTCGAATTGGGCGGAAAATTACACGCAATAAGTTTTAATAGGTTGGTGGGCGGTCCAGCAAATGTACAGTGGGAACATCTATATTTTACACACTGTCTGCTCCTGATTAATTACGCCAATGTGGCTTGGGCTGTGAATATATCTGGTCGGGCTTTATTTCTGTTCCAAAAAGTTGTATTATAGGTTGGATACTAGCCTCACCAAAATCTGGTTTTATTGGTGCTAACATATTGATACTTACATTCACTTGTCTTCTATATGACTGAAATATCAAATGCTTCGGAATTTACTTTGAATGCTCCGATACACGACGATTAGACTTGTTCGCGACACAGGGGACAGACAGCTGGCGTGTAACTACACACCTGGTGGAATTAGTACACAGCTGCCCAAATAGTTTGAGTTCAAATTCTAAATGAATTTAGAACATCACGGAATACATAAAGGACAAATGCAAAGGTATCCAATCACAAGCCAACATACTTCAACGTCCACAATCAAAAGTGACATTCACTGTATAAAATATGTGTTCATCTGATTCTGATATGCCGACGTAAGTCAGTAATATTCTGAACAAACATGGTCGCTACAGATGCCACTCTGACACAACGAGTTTGCCGTTGCTAGGAGGACGGAGGATAATGGAAACCACTTGCTTTGGGGTTCTATAAATTACAGACTTCTATAAATGATACATTATTCTGTCATGTTATGTTATAATTTTTCACTGTTTTTAGTGTTTTTGCATTTTTATTTCTTGAGTTGTTTTCCCACTGACCAATGATGTCGAGTATGTCCATCGAAAATGGTAAGGAAAAATACCCGTACACCAGGTCACAAATAACAAGAAGATATACCAGGTTTTTCTTTAAATAATTGGCATGCATCTAACTATTCCAATCATCTAACCACGTATTAAAGAATTTGCAAGTCATAGCCACTCTTCATAATCATGCTGAGGACGACGTAGTACACAATGGGACCGTCAGAGTTTTTGTTTCTAAGCGGTGGCGGATTACACTCCGAAGTTGTGACTGTATTATCTTTGATGTGTGCTGCTGGCCAGTATTGAGTTACCATTAGCAACTTTCAAGTGGTGTCCGTCTAGTGACCCCAGCTGACAGGAAGGTCGCTCAGACCATTTCCAAGGTGATGGGAGGGGTTTCTGCGGGATGGAAAGGTTGAAAAGGTGACAAGAGGCATTTCCGGGGATGTAGGGGTTAACGGTGATATTTGAGGATTCAAGACATCATCACAAACCAAACAAATTCACGCATTTGTACTCTATGGTTCAGCGGAAGATTTCAGAGTGATATAGCCCATATAGCCCAGAGTGGTATAGCCCATCACTACTGCAACATTTTGCATTTTATATTGCTAACAGTAGGTAAATATTTATATTAGTATTGGATATATCTTGTAGCGGACGTATATATGTTTTTATTCAGTATTTTTGTCTAGTTGCAGGTAATTCGTTTCACACTGTGCAAAATTTGGAACTTCACGCAAATACGTTCGAACATTCTTAAAATTTTGATTGAGCTGCATGTGCTGCGCAATCCGTCACAAAGAGTGCAATTGTAAAGACTATTTTTGGTGACACGATCTCATGTCAACACATGCAAGTGAACCCCTGATTTGCTTCAGAATTTCATGAATAATCAACACGCAACTAGGACACAAGCATTGCCGCAAAAAGTCAGTTGATCTTTCGCAGTGACATCTCACCGCTCTCAAGGGTAGTGTCGACAAGACAATGGGCATTGACTGACGAAGGGGGTACACAATATCAATGGTGACATGTGGAAAACAGGAAACCCAATAGAAATGCTTGAAACACGTATGAAGCCTCATTTGATTAATTCTCAACTTTCGGCTTTATTGCATGCATTTAGTGATTCGCAATTATTCGCCAGGAAGGCCGTCTCAGTTTTAGGCTCAGGATCGCATTCCACTGATGAATTGATTCAGTTGTTACAAGACACAAGCAGATGAAGTGTTACCAATTTGTAATTACCCGGTAATAGATTTACTCCTCCGCGGAAAGCATGCCCTCGTGTCGGCGGCATTCGGTTTGTAATCACCAACTCATTATCGGGAGGAATTACACGTTTGCACAACTGCCCTTCAGGACACTCTGGAAGATGCTATGGGCATGCTCGGCAGCGGCTATGGGGAGACAATGGTGTTCGCCTAAGAGCTGTGTTTCCTGTGGACATTCTCGTCACCTCAGCATTCTCTGAATACCGCCTCTCGCTAGAGAATGGCCCTCAAGAGTCTCCCGTTCAAATAAGCAGCAACTCAGCAATTATCACTTTGTCCAATCAAGCGAGTGATTCTAGTCTCGCTTCATTATGTGAATTACGTATTTTGTTTCTGCTACAATTTCTTCTTCGTTTGGGGATGTCGTACGGGTCATCAAAAATGGAAAGAGGAAAATGATTCTGAAAAAGTAATTACAAGCTGTCCAATAAGGACAAATTTTGAGAGTTGTTTCGAGGTTCGATATCGATCATTTTCGCAGAGAAAAGTATTATCCACAAAATGGGATATATGTACACGGATCACAGCGTTACACAAACAGTGTGAGAACGAGGGCGATAGTTTGGTATATTATCTTGTCGACTGCCTGCAATGACTAGTATTTTGTTAAATTGAAGAAAGGCACATTTATACAAATGTCGTGCTCTCTGCTGCAGGCTCAATGTAAAATACGAATTCAATGCCTAAACTCTCACTGGATGGCGCTTCTCTGATAGATGTGTCGATATAAGGAAATTAGAAGTACCGCAGGGTAATTAACAGCTGTGGAGAGCTCGGATGACACGTTAAGCACCACTTGTCAATATCACTGTCGAGTTATTGACATTCTAATGTGGTCAGCGTGTTTTTGGACAAGGATGCCGGCTGTTGATCGACAGGGATGACCGCTACCATGTACCTGATACATAGTTTGCATTCATATTGGTATACAAACTGAATGTTAATGAATAAACGAACTTGCATTCACTGTGTGGTTAAACAAAAATATGTCATTCGAATATATACAAGTTTCCACGCGACATACAAGATTCCATTCACACGCGACATCCAATTATAAGAGTGAACCGATTACTAACAAATAAAGGTTAATCCACTGTGTACTAGTATTTCTAATTCACCATGGCTATGTAGGTGAGTAGGATGTTCCAGAAAAAAAGACGAATCACCACATGTCAGCCACAAATTGCCCAAAATATATCGTGAGTAATCCGTAATGAATAGAGGAACATTATTATTTTTTGCAACACATGTTTAGACTGAGCTGTGATGAGACAAGCAGCAGCAAACCATCGTACAAATACATGTTCAAGTTGGAATCAATTTTAAAATCAGCCAAATTTAGCATTCTTGTTTGTCACGCAAAATTGAAAGTAGGCCTACATCTCGAGATAGTCAGGAATATATAGGAAATATGCACAGTTCGACAACAGATACTCAGAAAATTGCCGTTAATCGTGCATGAGAACAGTAGATAGAGAATGATCGGCCTGCCTACATTGCCGGTTGCCACAGTATCTAGACAAATACCAATGACGTCACCAGACTGTGTATAGAACTCGCCCGCAAGGCAGGCCGCTTTGAGGAAAAATTGATGCGATATTGACTGGCCCGTATTTGAATCTTGATTTGAAAAAACTCAATTTTGGCACGTAATACATATTTTCAAACACAAATTTGTGCGATTTCTTATTCTCTAGACAAAATAAAGCTATCACAGATGAATACATTTTTTCGATTCTAAAAGTGACTATAGCTTTCAGTCTGACCTGTGAAAAGACAAGCAGCAACAAATCAACGTACAACTTGATCGTGATGACGTACATAAAATATATCAATTTGGCAGTACTCTATCCTTCCTTGTAATTTGGCCCTTAAGCCCTATCTTTCCAGGTAAAGAGACTACCTGTTACCAGCTCTCGTCCAAGTGTTATTTCATAGGACATTTAGGAAACAGGAAGTATGACCAAGCAATCGATTCATGAAAATAATTACTTTACATTTAAAACATTTACCTCGATACGTAGACATTCATCAGTATCTAACTGTTAATCTGTTTAGTTTAGTGTACCGGTGGGTGTATATAAAAAATATATGAAATATCCATCAGGGCGACCGAGAACAGCTGTTACGTGAGGCATACATGATATCGACCTACAACAAATAGCTAAGATTGTGGTGAAACCGATAGAAACCTGAATAAGACGAAATAGAGCCCAAAACTCATTATTAGCCGCAAAAAAAATAACTGATAACGTAAAAACAAACATGAACAGAGAGTCCGAGCATCATACCGGTAAAATGAGTGCTGATGCACACAAAAATGTGTAATTGGATAGATAGTGGAATTTGATAGTGAAAAGAAATCCGTATAATATTTAGGTGTTGCAGTGAACACGAGAACATTTCGTGATCATATAACAGAGATGAACTATGTAATATTGATTGATAATATCGTATATTCTTCAACATTTTCTATTCTCTTTTTGCAGACTGCTCAATAATCATCATTGGGAAGCCCCATTGTGAAATTCATACATCGATCAGAGTATGTTTTACTCAAGGATATGAAAACAGAATTCAGGTGTGAAAAATGTTCACCTCTTATCTTGAGCCAGTTTTCGTCTAATCCTCGTTAAACATTGGTTGCTAAATATAACTGGATATTATGTTCGATTAATGGAAAATATCCACAAATTTTTCAAAGGTTGCTTATAAAATTAAAGGCAAATAGCTTCCTCCCACGATCTAAGGGAGTAATGACGTCGGTACTACCGTACTACCAAAAAGTATAGGTATAATATACAAGGCCAGACACAAGCTGTACACAGATTCTCTTACTGCAATTTATAATACAATTGTTCTGCCTCATTTTACATATTGTATTGTTGTCTGGGGTAAGTGTGTGTGTGCTTTGCAGTGTTGTTTGATGTTTTGTGGTCTGTAAACGTATTTATGTTGCAAATAAACCAACCCCCCCCCCCCCCCCCCCAAAAAAAAAATACTAAAGAATTTTTTTTTCTTTTTCAATTTATTATGAAAGCTTACCTTTACTGATAAACAACATCGACATCAGACTCATCCATGAACCACTAATCCAAAATATCCAGAACTTTTGATCAGCAGTAGCCATTATTGGCAGACTAGCACCTCACAGTGCGTTGTTGTGCGTTATTCCTGCTCTTGCTGTCCGCTCTAACCCGTGGTCTGCTGGCGGTCGGCCGGCGCGTGCTGGTCTCGTGGGCAGACCGCGTGCTCGTGCAGCTATAGCGACCACAGCTGTCGCTAACAGCACAGATCTCACCCGACGCCTGGAGCCATATACCGCAGCGGTCAGATGTTAGTAGTAGGGTGGTCACTTCAGATCTCTTAGAATTAGCGCGAATTACGCAACAACATTGCCTGAGCAGAACGCTCTTCAAATTGACACAATGACACTTTGTATATTGGTTTACGAAGCTGGAAAACACATTCATAGGCGTATTAAGGCACCTTGTGTTCACCCAAGCTAACAACAACTTGTCTCCAGCGACATTTGTTTCGGGGTATCAATCCAACCCCTCTCGCCATTACAAGTAATGTTTTTCCTCGCAGTCACAGATGTGAGTTATCATACTGACCCGCAGTATGACACGCATTATGGATCAGCTACGGTTTGTTTACATGTTTAGTAAGGTTGACAATCTCGCCACTCGATACATGCCCACACAAGTCGTTATATGTAATATGGTGAAGAAAAAACTTATGAGGCGGACGTGTAGATTGATCAGCCTTCCAGGAATTCAACCTCCCACTCAGCAGCTGTCTTACTCTCATGATATATTGTGCAGTGGGGACATTACAAGAGTTTGTGACAATGTGACTAAACTACAAAGCCTTGGCATTAAAGCACCATGACACACTTGTGTAATATAACCATAAAATCATGATTTACATGTATTTTCCAAATTCAGAATTTCAACCGAGCAGTGCCAATAACTATTCTTGTTCCCCGATAATTAATAAGACTGTAACCACACACTAAAAAACACGGTAGACTTAGAAATGCGGCAACAACCCGATGCCTGATTACATTATGAGAAACTTCAAACGGGCTATCCACAATAATATTACAGATTTGCACACCTGAAAAGAAGGAAACACGTGCAGTTGCATACAATATCGTGATAATGTCAGGGAATTTGTGGAGAAGGAGTGTAAATCTTGTCTTCCAAGTTTTTACCATAATTATTACACGACACGATATTGAAAGATGTTTCCCATATAAGAAGTACGTTTTGATCATTAAATGTCTGTACTACAGTTCTCCCCAGGCTATAAACTTTCAACAATCATTCATGGACGGTAATATGGTAGTTAATGACATTAATAATGGACAGGAACAAGGTAATAAGGAAGTTTCTGGAATTGATTCTGGGGGAGGGGGGGGGGTGTTCGTTCACTTTGCATTGTCCGGGCCCCGGGCCCGGATATACTAAAATTGCACTAATTTCAGCTGGTTCCGTTTTGTACGGTGCCCGTGATAGGACATGATGAAAAAAAAACGTACTTCGTTTGCACGAAGTACTACTTCGTTTGCACGAAATACTACTTCATTCGCACGAAATACTACTTCGTTTGCACGAAGTACTAAGTCTTTTACACGAAGTACTACTTCGTTTGCCCGAAGTACTACTTCCTTTGCACGAAGTACCAAGTCGTTTGCACGAAGTACTAAGTCGTTTGCACGAAGTACTAAGTTGTTCGCATGAAATAATAAGTCATTCACATATCCATACATGGTATTCGAACATTGTAATAAGCCTATGAAGTGATTGATCCTGGTGTTACCAATTAACCCTTTAATTACCATAGTCAATTTTCAGGGTCCTCCCTATGTCCTAATCTGGATACCGCTATTTACATTTATTAATTAACTCATAAAATAATGAATAGTCCATCGATACATATAAATTTACCTCAAATAATAGCACAAGATTGTATTCAGTAATATCTATTTGATCAAGGTTTTTTAGTTCAAAATGACCACATTTTTGCTAGGGGAAGTATGGATGATTTAGAGCGCCATGTGGTGCTTATGGAGATATAAGGCACCAAATTTGGAGCACCATGTGGAGCGCCATGTAGCGCTTGTTATTTAATGGGGTAAGATGATGTAGAGGGGTTTGTCAACTATGTAACATTAGTACAGTAGTACTTCATTCAAACGAAGTAGTAATTCGTGCAAACGAAGTAGTACTTCGTGCAAACGACTTAGTACTTCGTTCAAACGAAGTAGTAATTCGTGCAAACGAAGTAGTACTTCGTGCAAACGACTTAGTACTTCGTTCAAACGAAGTAGTTATTCGTGCAAACGAAGTAGTGCTTCGTGCAAACGAAGTAGTACTTCGTTCAAACGAAGTAGTACTTCGTGCAAACGAAGTAGTAATTCGTGCAAACGAAGTAGTACTTCGTGCAAACGACTTAGTACTTCGTGCAAACGGAGTAGTAATTCGTGCAAACGACTTAGTATTTCGTGCAAACGACTTAGTACTTCGTGCGAACGAAGTAGTATTTTTTTTCATCATATCCTATCAGAGGCACCGTAGTTTTGCGAGGTCTCCCGCAGTGACGGGCAGGGAGTGATTCCACGGTGGACATACGTTACCCGTTTACCATGCTGTGAACTGTAGTTCACAATGTCTCATGTCAGATGTCAGGGATGTTTGTGTGGTACAGCGGGGTTCGCAAATATTGTCACTCTGTTTGCCCAGGCAGTGATTTTTTGCACGCGCTGATATAACACTGATGTAATAGAATCATATTAGAATCGCACTTAGAATAGGATATAGGCATATATGCGCATAAAAAAACCTGGAGTGATGACTCGAGCACTGGGGAATAATAGGCGAGATATTAATTTAATTCACAAGAATCACACCTGGTGCAAAGCACCAGATCTCCCCGAATGAAAGAAATCAATTGCGCGTTCATTTCTAGCACTGTTTTCAATTTAATTCCGTGCGCATATTATATAGGCCTACATACGATGTCCATGCAGGACGAATACCGATGTGAAAGTCATTGGTAGTTCGTATGAACACTGATGAATAGTAGTCCCTGATCGAGTACGCCCATCAAAAAAGCAAGGTGTTCATAAAATTCAACACCGTTTTCTATTTGGCCCAAAATTCAATATTTTCGTAAAATTGTTCTTGGTCAAATGTGTATAAATAGGCGACAATATACGCCATTTTGAGAAGCGTCTGCTAAATTTGAGTACCGTCGAAATAGTTATAAGCACCGAAATATCAATGTTGAAGGCGGTGGTGTTGAACTCGGAACCCATTCCGACTTTTACAAATTGCCAACGATCAATACGCTACCACGGTTCTCAATCTTCCGCACTCCAAAAAAATAACTCGGTGTGGGACAGCGAAAACTAAATGCGTATGATTGTAAAAGTAATGATTCAGTCAGCAAATAGAACGTAACAAACGTGCTAGTTTTAATGCTCCAAAACAGGGAAAATTAGGCACTGACATGAAGTATAAGCGTGAGAAGTGAACGAGGGCTTGACAGTAGGGACAAAAGTGTTAACCGGTTGACTGAATGCACACCGTAGTTATGTATTTATTCTCAAATCCAGCCGACACGCTAATGTTCACGTAAATCGGCGATAGTGACGAAAAAATTGCTCCCTTCGACGAAAATATTCGACAGAATATATTAATTAACTGAATTATTTGTGTCGAGCTCTGTAGAACACACGTTCAAAGTATTTTCTCTTCGAAACCAGGTTTTTCCCCCAGTCGAAAAGTAATTCCCCCATGAGAATCTCAGACAGCGTTTAAGAAGTCTCCCCTGCGGGGAGACAATAAATTAAAAAAACAGCAAAACATTTCCTCCGGACATATTCTCAACACTTTCCATTCCTACTATTCTGTAGCTTGTTCAGAGAAAATAGCGATGGAAATCGTCTTATGTTCGATTTCTATGAAGATTATCTGGATTGTCAGTGTATTCGTGTGATCAGAAATATCATAGATTGCGATTCAGCGCTATGTATGTCAGTCAGACATCACTGATTTATTGCATTTGGATAATGCCAGTAGAGATAATCCGAAATTATTTGAATTTTGGAATAAAAACAAATCCCGACATCATTAGAAAAAAGCCCACCCGGCCTCATCAGGCGCATAAATATGCCAGTGGTGCTTTTTATATACTACATAAAAATGCTAGTATCTCTATCAATTGAGTCACAACACATAACACCACGATTATCATAGCCTAACGTCTGAATCTAGGAATTCGTGACATCGTATTTGTTCACCGTGATGTGCTGTGAAAAAAAGCCTCGCAAAACATTTTGTAATCTGCTACGTATGATAATATATAGTATTTCCCCAATTCTGCCTGAAATATCAATTGATAACAGAACCCTTCTTGATTGCCTGGGATAATACTTGATACACTCTTAGTTTATATACAGCTGACTAGTCGAACACAATTATGTCGATTTCGCCACTGATATCTAGTTGACTACTCTGGATTGTGAAATCACGAACATTCCCAGTAATGTCCCACCAATCATCACAAGGAGACACAATGAGGAGTCAATTGCTGACGAAATATGACGAAAGGCTGCTCTTGCTCGAAGGAAGAATGAATGTGTATATCAGACTCCATTCATATTGAACCTCGGGAGGGTCTTCGGCCTTGGACCATAGATCATCTGAACACTCCCTCCCCCGAGTCAAATACTGTAATTTCATCTGTTACACGGGGCACCAGTCAATGTTTGTATATAAAATATGGATGTATGGAGGGAGGGTCTACACCTGCCCAACAATCAATTGAACGTACTTCACAAGTCGCGGTATCCCTGTGCGACCGAGAACGTGTTTTCCCTGTGTTGAGATCTGAATGGAACCTGTCTTTGCCAATATCCAAGATAAGAGGCGCGAGATACCGCAAGCATTCTGTTCGCTTATTGGTCAAAACTCGATTAAACGTCAGCTCCAGAAGATCAGTTGTCACTTTAAATGGATAAAGTATGTCCTTTGGAAGACATTCAAAAGATTTCCCAAGACCGATTTGTTGGTAGGAACGATTTTGATATTTAGATTTGAATTTATACTTTGGACGAAAATGTCAAGAATAAAATCACATAAAAGCACCCAATAGTGTTTCAAAAGTCTGTTTGAAAAGCCGCGAATCCACTGTTAGAAAAATTTTATTGTGTTTTATTTTTTTTTAGTAGAAATACTAATACAAATCGGCTGTCGGTGATATTAACATATTTATTAGCATTGACTTAAGTATCTATGCCCGAATAATTTTGTATTCTATTTGAGACTGCTGTTTATTATTCTTTCAATAGCCGAAATGTATGACTTTTTCAAGTCTTATGATTCATTCTAAACAAAGAATAACTGGAAAATATCCTGATGGTCGATGTGGGACACAATGGTCGGTGTGGGCTGTGCGATCAAAGCCACCGATCTGGAATGGATTATTGTTCGTTCTTCAGAGAGGCTGCAGTAAACTGTCGGGGAAATCATGACAAACGAAGAAAAACTCGTGGTTAAGCACGTCACCAGCTCGTAATCTTGTATATTGCGTCCCGATATGCCATTGTTGACATCATAGCATGTGTCGGATGAGGGGCAGGAGATGCATGGAAATTCTTCTGGGGCACCTGATTTCACACTTAGCTGGCTGGGTGTCTGTGGTATTCTCATGGTTCTGACTGATACTAACTAATAATATTACTGGGATTTGACCACTTACACTGAATTCGTAAACTTGTCCATGGATGTGGATCATGTGGTCCTGTAATTTGCAATTATCCGTTCGTACAAACTTTGTGGATATTAATTTCATTAAATCATCATCGTTCGTACCAACTTTGTCAATATTCATTTGATTACATTATCATCGCCAAAGTATAGATAATTTACACAATTTCCCAATCCATTACAAATCGGGTTCACTTTTACAGATTAAATATTGCAACGCCCATGGATATGACTGCCGGAACTGGAAAAAAGATTACATGGAATAGTGATTGAGCAACATCCCTGGCTCTTTTTTGTCGTGAACACAGCCAAGTGAGCTGCTAATAAGTTTCCCAAATTCGGCATGAAATTCCACCGTCATCGCACACGTCAGTCAGGCTGCAATAGGAAGCGAGGTATTGCAATCACCAGAACACAAACATGTTCTGGTGATGACAATAGTTCCCAAAATACAAGACTTTCTGTTGCACTTTATGTTGTAACAGTTTCATCAATTGCACCATATATGGTTCCCTATTTATATGTAGGTATACATTCTGATTTTTCAGGGGAATATTTAGAGCTTGTAATTTGAACGTTTTGGGACTGTTTTTGAATCCCTAAAAAAATAGACGTGTTTTTCCAAAAATATATAATGCTAGAAGTTCCCCCGATTTCGACGGATATTTAAACATTACTACCAAACTCCGTGTTTATTGTGATGATATACTTTATACTTGATAGTGGTTATATTGTCTATATCGATATATATTTAACGTCTACAACGTACACAATAAATATATACCGACGAGATGATGGAAAACACAGACAGAGAAGCGAGGCTGGTGGCTCGATCGTGAACAGGTGCAATGGTAAATAAATCGCCTTTTTGTATGCCAGGGTTTCTGTTGTTATTATAATAGGTTGTTTGGCATTTTTGTACCCCCTTTATATGTCGTATGTGAAAAACAATTGTCACGCCAAATGGACAAAGTATGTCCATTGCGAGTTTTACAAGATGTTCCCAATACTGATAATCACAATTTTCCCTCATCATGGAAACAAATTTGAAGACGATGATAACTTTCCTTCAAAGGAAAGAATTTCTAATTGATTTTTTTCTTGAAAACATTTCAAGAACCCACTGAATTCGAAATACTCAAATATTTATAGGGTCAGTTTGCTAACATCCAGTATCCTATTTTTGCCTATTATTAAAATAACTTATTGAAAAGGAAGGAATTTCGTTCTTGAAAAGCTCGTGGCTGTGTTTGGGAAAACAACAAATCTGGCAACATGCAATAGTTTCTATTCGAGGCTCTGTTTTGACCATAATTTTACCAGCTAAAATTAGGCATTTTTTCACTTTTCCAACAACAAAATCTTCTACACAAACGATGACAAAAGCGTTCCTTCGTGATCGGTGTAGGACACGCTGTATCAGTTGTACAATCAACGCCCCCAATCTGGAATAGATTGTGTTCATTCTCCACCGCAGCTGCAGTTACATGAAGGGGAAATCATGACAGATGACGGGAAATTCACAGTCAAATGGGGGCAAATTAGAGAGTGAAGCATTGTCGGATGTGAAATCATGCACGCACTACCACGGAAACAACATTATGTTTTTATTATTGAAATTTAACTTGTATCGTGACATCGACTTTATATATAGATGTAGACAAAAACGAGTATCGCAAAACTCAAATGACCAAAAATTGTTTTGGCCAAAATGCACTACATCAAAATTACATATATATGCATTTGATTTTACTTGTTGAAAGCCTCACTCTGATAACACAATGCTGGGAATGCACGCGATGAAAACGAGACTACAAAAGCTGTATCTAGATATCAGATCGTACGTCATCACAAGGTGCTTTCGACCTAATAATTATACATTGTAACTGCAGATTAAACCACGTATCACACAGAGCACAGCTCCATTGTAGTTTTTGTACTCCCTCGTGTATTAATCTATTAGCATTTACTCTGCAAAAGTAATGGTCATTTTTCCCTGAAATTCTGCATCAAAATCATAATTTGGGTACTTTTCAGGGGGTTTGTACTTGGTTGGACATTTCTTAAAATCTGTTCAGAGAATTCATGTATGCCCCCCTGCCCCCCCCCCCCCACCCATACATGTAAATATGTATGTATCTTGTACCCACCGTCTGGTACAATAGACCTCAGGGGTCGAATCTTTTCAGTGGTGACATGGTCACTTCATGTCGTCTAACGACCCTCACTAAACTACAGAACAGTATCGCGTGAGCAACGAAAACAGTACAATCTTCAGATTTACAAAATGACACATTGTAAATTGGTCGGAAGCTGGAAAATACAATCATTGGCACATTATGGCGCTTTTATGTTGACTCAAGCTTGCAACAAGCCGCTGTCTCCACGACATCTGTTTGAGGGTAATTTGGCCATAAGCCTTCATTGCCTCTTCCGCCAATACGAGTGATGTTTCCTCTCAAGGATGTGGATTTTCGGACTAGAATCCGTGAAAATACAAGTCTTTTATATCAAAGCATAGCTCATTTCAGAACACAAATAATCATCATGTGTTAAAGTTGGAACCAATTTTTAAATCAGCCTAAATTTCATCATTTTTGTCTGTCACGAAAACTTGAAAATATATCTCGGGAATGTCCCACATATATAGCGAGTATGAACAAACCAATGACGATTATTCAGAAAGTCAAGATTAATCGTGCATGAAATCACTGGATAGAGAATGATAGGCATACAAATATCAATGACATCATGGAACTGTGTGTAAACTCACCTCAGGTCGCTTAGAAGAAGAAAAATGAGAGATTGCTTAGCTCGAGTTTGAAACAGGGTTGTAGAAGCTCACTTAAGCACATAATACATATTCTGCGAATTGTCATTCCACAGACAAATTAAAGATACTACAGAATGAATAAATTCAATCAATTTTAGAGGGGTTCCAGCCTAAAGGCACTAATTTCAGGGAAGGGAAAATTACTGCCATTCGTACCATGCAATTATATGACACGTTTTAAGATACAGTCATGATTTGTTTCCATGTTTGGTTAGGATGATATTCTTGCCACCAGATACATTCCTACATGAATCGATAGGCCCACAATGTAATATTGTGAGGAAAAAACTATGAGGCGGACGTGTAGATTGATCACCCTTTCAGGAATTCAACCTCCCACTCAACAGCTGTCTTACTCTCATGATATATTGTGCAGTGGGGACATTACAAGAGTTCGTGACAATGCGACTGTTAAAAATAAATATAATTTATTTAGTCTAGCTTTCACGATCAATGTCATTATTTTTGTTCCCCGAGGTATGTTTTCGGTAAACAATAAGACTGTGACCACACACTGAGAAACAGATATGCATAGAAATGCGGCAAGAACATGCTGCTTCATGACTTTATAATGAGAAACTTCAAACAAGCCATCCACAATAATATTACATATTTGCACATCTGAAAAGAAGCAAACACGTGCTGCCGCATACTATATCGTGATAATGTCAGGGAATTTGTGGAGATGGAGTGCAAATCTTGTCTTCATGTTTTTACCATAATTATTGAACGACACGATCAGACGATTTTCTTATACGAAGAAGTAAGTTTTGGGTCATTAAATGCACATTACTGGAATTCCTCGCAGCTACAAACTAACATAAGCTGTTGGATGGGCAGTAATAAGCTAAATAATTAAGGACACGTTTGGGGGTTTTCTCTTCAAATTTCGCATGGAAAGATGCTGGCGATGCAAATCGAAAATATTCACTGATAACAAAGAAAATATCAGATTTCAGACTAATGTTAGGCCTAAAGCTAATTATATCGACCAATCATCACTGATTCTACGACATTTCGATAGTGCCACTGTAAAGCTTACAATTATATAAAAAAAGACACTGGCATCATCGGAGACAGACAATGTCAATGTGGCTCTTGAACAAACGTGGCAATGTCGCTATCATTATAAGTCACAAATCTACAGTTGCAAAATATTTTGAAATGTTCAACATCACAACGCGAAAATTCAAAGCATGTTGAATGGATTTTCTAGAAACGCATTATAATTGTGCTGGAAACAAATGTCTACATTGTTCAGATGAGTCTGTATCACCACGGAAATCTATTGCCTACTCGCTGCGAGGAGGCACAATGATTAGTCGGTCGTTGATGAGGTATTCATCATCATCAATGCTATTATATATATAATCAAAGGGCCCGGAAGGCCACAGGCGCTGAAAGAGAGAATTACTCTCGTTTGTGAATATGTCATATTCCCGTGGGCTATATTCCTGTCATCCAATGACAACACGTCCATGTGGTCAGCAGAGGCAATACAAAGATGACTGACCGTTGTCGATACTGATAACAGATGGTACATAGAGTGAACTGTATATACTCTGATTCAAAAGCGACTATGAACGGTCTATCTATATTCATCATTAAATTCGACTCTAAACATACGTGGCAAATAGAACGTAACACCTCCGTCAATATCACCAGAATGCCTGGGCCCTAAGGTGTCGTGGAAACGAAGAATCATTCAATTTCCCCCATAGGTCACATAGACATAGAGTCAAAACTTTACTATATTAAGATGTGATATGTATGATGGACCCATTAAATACTCTGAAATCTTGATGAAGTCACGTGCCATCAACTTGAAAGTTCAACCCATAATGACCTGTACTGTACCCAAAGAGCCTAAAATACCAAGAGCGGGCACTCAGTCGTATTTCCGAACTGACCACTCCTCCAGTGGCGATTCAACATATAACTCACAAGATATTGCACGACAGTGCCGTCGTGAGCAGTGGGTAAGCAGGTCGCTCCTTTTCTGGTGATGTTGGTCTATTGTTTGATTTGTCACCATATGGTCGAATGGAAGTGCCGCCTCTTGGTATTTTAGGCTCTTTGTACTGTACCAACATCGACAAATCCTTCATCTGGCGGACTCATCTATCGGATAGCGTTCTTCCAAACACTGGTTAAGTTTATTGGCCAGCGCCTCGCGCTGGTCTTCTAAGTTTGCCTAAAATGAGACCCACGGAGGGTAGATATGAGTGGGCCCGGTCCTGCTCATGCTGCTATCCTTGGTTAAATACAGTAATGTCAACAAAAGGATCACAGCACTTTCAAAAATAATATTTCTGATTGTTTCCATAAAGTTTTACATTTTAATCTTGTGAATAAACGCAAATACTCTGATAGCTTTGCGATATTTGTTGGTTTACCGTAATACATACGCATATAGTAGCGCAACAAAAATATTGAGCTAAATTTCTGATGTTGACAATTACGAAAGGTTGCCAACTTTTATAGTTTAAGATATAAAAGTGATAAAAATGTGCTATTTTTACACCAAAATAGACGCATAAACTATCAATTTGGTCCAAAACATTGGGCATCATTAAAACTATTGAATGTCTGTGCTCGGATATAGCCTACATCGATAGATATGTTCTTCTTTGTTTATTATATATTGTGGGTGAAATTTTTTGGTTAACTGCGGATACCACAGGATATTTGTGATACAAATTATGTTGGAGAATCAGTCAGACTCACTCAACCGTGCAATTTGACAGCCATGGCCGCGACACGAAGCAAAACAAAGACCTCAAGCAGAGAACTACTGGACTTGCCCCGCGATGACGTAATCACAGCAGCTGACTCACATAACCGTTCATGGATAAACAGTGTGAGCGGGATATGCGACCGGGGACACGTCGATGAAGGTACTGGGGGTAAGGAAAACACTGAGACTGATATAAAGTCGTTACTGGCAGAACTTTTAGCAGGGCAGAAGGCCATAGTTAGTTGTCTCGACAAGCATATTGAGGAGGTTAACAACTCCATATCGGAGATCAAAGCAACTATGGAGAAGAAGATACAAGAACTTAATGTTGCTGTGGAAACCGTCAGAAATGACTGTGCTGAGCAAATACATGACGCGCGTCTCGACATTCAAAATGATCTTGACAGGTTGACGGCCAGGGTGAACGTTATTGAGGGAGAACTGCGTGTTCCGTTTGACCCTGAAAAAACAGTAGTTGTCATCAACTTACCTGACGACGAGGGCAGTGCCGACTCGCATGGAAGAAGATTGGTGACCGAAGGACTAGGTTTACCAAACATCAGGATCGTCCGAACCCTGAGACTTAAGGGTCGTAATGGTAAACCGGGGATACTGAAAATCGAACTTCCTTCACTGACAGACAAGCTTGTTGTGTTGAAGCGTAAAGGAAACCTGTCGTCGAAACCCCAGTATCATCGTATCTTTATTCGTTCATCCAAATCCCATGGTGAGCGAGTCGCAGAGAACAATTTTCGTACTGTCATGGACTTCCTACCGGGTCTCAAGCAGCAATATCGAATAGCAGGGCATGGGGTTTTCAGACGTACCGATGGCAACAAGGAGTATCCCAGAGTACCAGTCCAGCAACAGTTTCAACGAACGTCGAGCCCAGCACCATTGTTGAATCCAGGAAACTCGTCGCCAAAGGACAATTTTCCGTCTGGACAAATGACAGGGCCAACTCTCAGCGGAAACCCCGGTGTGTACCAGGTGCCCTCGAACCCACCTCCTGACCATCCAAGCATGACGCAAGCCATTCCGCAGCAGATGTTCCACCCATCGTTCAGTTCTTCACCTCCAATGACGAACATCGCTTCCCCAGGTGCTTCGAACATGGAATCCGGTCACCCTTTGATGTACAGGTAGAGTACACGACACACAATATACATGGACTAGATAACGGTACTGTGCCTGTAGCTGTTGATGAGGATGCTATGTCTGGTCCGCTATCTGTATCACTATTGTCGTGGAATGTACATGGTCTTAATTCGATATTGGTACATGATGAAACAGTGGAATATTTGACAACTTTTGATGTGGTATGTCTTGTTGAAACCTGGAGTGATAATAGTGAAGATTTTGATGGAATATTACAAGACTCTCATGTGCCTTACATTTCAAGTAGCCGACGGCGACGTTCAAGGTGCGGTACGAGCACATTAGTGAGCTATAGTATATATGAGTTGGTGCTAGGGGTCTATCTAACCAATGAGGGGGGTTAGATCACCATGGTGAAAGTCGAATACCGCACCTTACTCACGGCGACACAGTCGTGGTAGAAATCCTGGTGGTGTTGTAGTGTTTGTACATAGAAAATTATCTGGTATTATTCAGTGTTGTAAGGTGTCTGAATATGGAGTGTTTTCGAGGATAGACAAAAAATACAACACAAACAGAACTTGTGACATATTAATTGGTTGTATATATGTGCCATGTGAGAATTCATCGTTCTATGATCAGCGTGTACAAAGTAATGGTATTGACGAATTATTAGATGAGATAACCATGTTGATGATTGAAAACAATCAAGTAATACTGATGGGCGATTTTAATGCACGCACCGCGGAACTTCCTGATTATATTGTTGATGATGGTATAAAATATTTGTCTTTTCCAAATTGGTGGTCACCAGACACGTTTTGTTTGCCGAGAAAATCACGAGACAAAGATGTAAATAGTTTTGGATTATCTTTTTTGCACTTATGTAAACAATGTAGCGTTCATATTTTGAATGGTAGATCCACTGAAGACGAACAAGGCGAATTTACTTTTTGTTCACGTAATGGGCAAAGTGTTGTAGACTACATGTGTGTATCATCAGAATTTTTTCCTAATGTGTCCAATTTCGAAGTACTAATGCGTGATGAATCTGATCATTACCCAATTAGCTGCGTGTTGTCAGGTGTAATCACTCATGCACAACCGCCCACTGATGTTATTGCTGATGAATGTCGAGTACAAGACTCACCGGTGCAGTTACACTGGAATAGTGAAAAGCTAGCTGTATATAGAAACTTACTCTGTGACGATGTGAGTAATACATTTCGAAACATGTTTAGTTCAACAATAGAAGTGGGTGATGTGAATGGAGCAGTCTCGTGTATTGTTAATATGATTCACCGCGCTGCTGAGTCGTTCGAATGTAGGCCAATTTCGAAATCTGTAAACAAATACAAAGGTAAACAAAGAGTTCAACCACCGTGGTGGGACATTACATGTGAGATTGTGAAATGTAATAAACTGATGTTATTGAAAGAATTCCGACGTGATCGATCAAAATTGAAACTTGATTTGTATTTAAATGCTAAGCGAGAGTTCAAAGCCTTGTGCAGGAAAAAAATATATGATCATAAGCATAAACTGTATAGGGAATTACAAGATAGTATGAAGTGTACAAATAGTGTGTGGTCACGAATGAAAATTTTCAATAGGAAAGAAAATTTTACTCATGTCTCACTGTGTGCTGCTACTGAGTGTCGTTTCCATGGTTACATGTTGTATCATAACTCACTGTGTATTTGCTACTGAGTGTCGTTTCCACGGTTACATGTTTTGTTATGTCTCACTGTGTGCTGCTACTGAGTGTCGTTTCCATGGTTACACGTTGTGTCATTACTCACTATGTGCTGCGATGCGTGTTTGTTACTGAGTTGTGTGCATTCTTAGTCCGTGCTGTAACAAGGTTGTACCCTGTTTCATTGTTGCTGGTTTTATCAGGGCTGTGTGCCTTTTGGAACTCTAAGTTATATGAGCTTCTCTTAGCTTTCATCACGCTTAGTTTGAGTACGTATGTTGTGTGTTCGACTTGTATACATTACTGCAAGAATGTGTATCGATTGCAAACAGTTAAGGACCAACGATTTTCGTACAAAATCTTTATTGAAATGTACTTGTCATCCTCACTCCTCCTTCATTGACGATTATGTTTCACCTTTTGTCATCCTCCTCGATTTTATTGTTACATTTTAAAGGACCACAGCCTGGGAAAATATCTGTATTTCATCGCTTTCATTCTACATCCTTCAACTTAGGGTATTTTCCAATTATTCACTTGATTCCAAGAATGTGGTTAGTGCTGATGACTTTCCAGGATAATATGCTATGTAGCCATAGACTAGCTATAAATGAATCCTCTTGGTGACTCTTCTGCTTCTAGCTCTGATGACGAGATTAGTGATACCCACCGTGGGAGGTATGACCACTTACGCGACGACAGGATGCGGCTGATAAACGTCGATAGTTCGTACATTCACGTCAATGATCTGAATCGTTCGATTGACACTTTTACAAAGGCCAAATATTGTGTTGTTCATTGGAACATCCATAGTTTACCGGACAAGTATACTGAACTTTGTAACTTATTGGCACAGTTGAGAGAAAACGGTATAATAGTGCATGCTATACTTCTCTGTGAAACTTTCCTCAATGAGAAAAATTGTCACATGTATATGATCCCTGGGTACAGTCTGGAACATGTTAGCCGTAAAACCAAAACTCGGGGTGGGGTAGCCATATATATAACTAACGATTTTACTTATAAGCTGAGGCTTGACCTATGTGTGAATGTTGAAGGAGAATTTGAAAGTATTGCCGTGGAAATCGCCTCCAAGCATGATTCACTCATTGTGGCAGAAATATACAGAATACCAAACACTGATAAGCTCACGTCTATAGAACGTTATGATGAAATGGTGTCAAAATTATGTGCTCTGCACTGTGACGTCATTATTGGCACTGACCAGAATTTTGACCTCATGAAAGTGGATACCTTTACTTATATTTCTGATTTATTGAACATGTTCATATCGGCTGGTGTTCTACCCACCATCAAGAGACCAACACGCATTGTTCACACTAGTGCTACGTTAATTGACAATATTTATATGAAAAATGACGCATACGTGAATATAGATTCCCGCATTTTGCTGAATGGATGTTCAGATCATTTTCCTGTAATTTCTTGCATGAGCGAAAAGCACAAATCAACTCGCAATGAGCCTTTGGTTTTTGAGCACCGGCCTTTGAGCTACGCACAGAAGACCCAAATTGCCCAGGCAATGAATTCAATACCCTGGAATAGTATTTTGAATAGAAATGACGTTAATGTGTCCTACGATACATTCGTTGGGGAATTTAAGCGAATTTTGGATCATTGTGCACCTGTCAAACGTGTGGTCATACCCCACCGGTACATACAGCGAGAGCCGTGGATAACCACCACACTTGTCAAATGCAGTAGGAAACGCGATAGACTGTATGGTAAAGCAGTTGGCAGGCCTAGGGATAGTGTACAGTACATCAAATATATACGCTATAGAAATATTTATAATTCTGCAAAGAGGCAGGCAAAGGTTCTGTATTACAGAAAATTATTGACTGATTACAAAGACGACATTCGTAAAACATGGAGGGTTTTAAATTCAGTGATAGGACGTGCTAGAGACAAGAGTACACTCGTTGATACATTTATGGTTGACGGTGTGCCTGTAAATAACAGTGACACAGTAGCTAATGAGTTCTGTAAATATTTCTCGAATATCGGAAAACAATATGCGGAAGCCATACCTGCTTCCTCAAAATCGTCCCAATCCTATATGGGAAACAGCCCCAATCAAAACTCATTCTTCCTTTTCCCTACTAACACGGACGAAGTATGTGAATTGATTAATTCATTTAAATCCAAAAAATCGTGTGGTGACGATGGAATTTCTATGTCACTTTTGAAGGACCTCCGAGAATGCTGCAGCCACCCTATATCCATATTGATCAATTTATCATTTGAAAAAGGGTCAGTACCGGACTCTATTAAATTGGCACGTGTCATTCCTATTTACAAGTCCAAGTCGAAAGATCAATTCACAAATTACAGACCAATCTCACTTCTTTCGAATATATCCAAAATCGTCGAGAAAGCAGTCCACCAACGCCTGTATTCATTTGTCACGCGAAATTCAATCTTATATGAAGGGCAATATGGCTTCAGACCGAAACGATCTACAATCGACGCCCTTGTGGACTTCACGGCCAATGTATTGCCCGCCCTTGATAAAGGTGAAAAGTGCATTGCGGTGTTTCTGGACCTCTCCAAGGCATTTGACACTATTAACCATAACCTTCTATTGGATAAGCTCCAATACTATGGTATTCGCGGTCTTGCCTTGGAGTGGTTCAGGAGCTACTTATATGATAGACGGCAGTATGTCCTTTATAAGAACACCTGTTCTATCCCTCGCTCCGTGGAATTTGGCGTTCCACAGGGGTCAGTGCTAGGTCCGTTATTGTTTATTTTATATGCAAATGATATACCCCGATCATTACATCATAGTAACGTAATTTTGTTCGCAGATGATACGACTGTTTTTCTCACAGGGAAAAATGAATCGAGTTTGTACAATCAAATGAACATTGACCTCAATATCTTGGGCGATTGGTTTAGAGCAAACCAACTATCGGTGAATGCTTCCAAAACTAAATACATACTGTTTTCCAGGAAGACCAATATTGCGGCGGAACATCATCATTTATATGTTGGCGGAGATCTCATAGAGAAGGTACAAGTCATGAAATTTCTAGGAATTTATATGGACCAAAATTTCACCTGGGAAACCCATCTTGAGTACGTCAAAAAGAAAGTTGCTTCTGGTCTATTTGCTATCAATATGTCAAAACGATGCCTTTTTGAGGCGCACAAAAAAATCCTGTACTACAGCTTGATTTATCCATTCTTAACATACGGTGTCTTGCTCTGGGGAAATGCTTATCAGTGTTATTTGAATAAAGTTTTTGTCATACAAAAACGAGCGATACGAGCAATTACAGGTGCAAAATATAATGATTCCTCCTCTCCTCTCTTTAAACATTTAGGTGTGTTGAAACTAAGCGATATTTATAAATTGAATATGGGTATTTTCTGCATACGTTTTTCATTGAACGAACTACCTGATGCATTGCTAAACATTTTTGAGGTGCATGGTAGTACTCATGGACACAATACACGTCACAGTACTGACCCCCAGCCGCCGCGGGTAAATTATGACATTATGAAAAGGAGCTTTCTGTATTCCTGCCCTCGTTATTGGCTAACACTTGATGAACGTATCAGGACGTCCTTGTCGAAAGCCATCCTCAAAAGAAAACTCTCGAACCATCTCCTGAGCTCATATTAACCAGTGTTAACTGCTAGTACATTTTAGCCGTATAATGTGTCACTGTTTTATATGCCCACTATGTAGTTTTTTTCGAATTTTAAATGTTGTGTACACTCTCTGAATCTCAGCTGCTTCATGATCTCGCATCAGTAGCTTGAAGTTAAACTTAGTCAAGATGGGAGGTTTCTCAACCACCTCTTTACAGTGTATTAACCCTGGAGCACTTTACACCTTTACCTAGTTGCAATGAAACACCCAATTATCACTCTGTAGCTACTATTCTTACCAGAGCTTGGTCCTTCATCATCCCTTATCTGCCATGTCCTCTGTGTATTTATACTAGTGACTTACATATAAGTTATTCGTCATTAATTTCATTGTTCCTGTCTGTGTACTATGTATTATATGCTATAATTTATCTGTATGGAAGTCACGGCACTCGCGTGTTACAGACAATTGTCTCCCGTGGCTTCCATGAATGTGCAGCAGCCATGTACTATCGTATTATATTGTTATAAGAAATTATTTGCTACAGTGCACATTTGAAATAAACTCTATCTATCTATCTATCTGCTTCGTTGATTTCTCCTAGAGAGTGGTTTACATATTTTTGTGAATTATTGAATGACAAACCTTGTGTAAATATTGACTTTTCACAAACAGTGTCCGATTTTATGATACAACATGATGGTATATGTGATGAATGTATAAATAATGAGCCTGACATGCTCAATGGTGCCATTGAGACTGATGAAATTTTGAAAGTCGTCAATCAGTTATCAAATGGCAAAAAACCTGGCATTGATGGCATCTCCTATGAATTCTATAAACATGCTAAAGATATTGTTTTAAGTGATTTATGCACACTATTCAATTCTATTCTGGATGGTGGCATATGTCCTGAACAATGGGCTGATGCTATCATCAGTCCTTTGCACAAGAAAGGTTCAATGAGTGATGTACGAAACTACAGGGGTATTTCCCTTCTCTGTTGTCTTGGGAAAATTTTTACGAAAGTTTTAAATAATAGGCTATTGTCATGGTGTGAGATGAATGATAAGTTGGATGATGCTCAAGGAGCTTATCGTAAAGGTCGTTCGACCATTGATCATATTTTTTCTCTTCAAGCAATTATATATAAATATATCCGTAAGCGGGGTGGGAGATTCTATGTTGTGTTCGTAGACTTTGCCCGTGCATTTGATTCAATTCCTCATTCAAATTTGTGGTATCGATTATTAAACTCAGGTATTCATGGTAATATTATCAACGTTCTTCGATCAATCTATTGTAAAATGCGGTCATGTGTCAAACTTCCTGGTTGTATCACTGATTTCTTTCCTTGTACGGTAGGCACCCGTCAAGGGTGTATTATCAGCCCGCTATTGTTCGCACTATATATAAACGAGTTGGTGGTTAAATGTCGAAATCTACAGTGTCCTAGTATTCAAATTGATAACAATCATCCAGATTTGCACATGCTTCTTTATGCTGACGATGTTTGCCTTATTAATGACACGGTAGGGAGAGTACAATCTCAACTGAATATTTTGAATACTTATTGTGGGGAATATGGTTTGCAAGTAAATCTATGTAAAACTAAGGTTGTTGTTTTTCGTAATGGGGGTTATCTGAGGCGAAACGAACGTTTTTATTTGAACGGTGAACAACTAGAAACTGTATCGTATTATAAATATTTAGGTATTGTATTCTCTTCAAGACTAGTGTGGTCTACCGCATTGAATACTTTGTCGTCCCAAGCAGAGAAAGCTTTATTCATGATCAAACGTTTTATGAAATTTCATGGGGGTATTAAAATTAAGTTGGCCCTGGATTTATTTGATAAAATGGTAGTTCCAATTTTACTTTATGGTTCAGAAATATGGGGTACAAAAATACAAGATTCCATAGAGTTGGTACAGCGAAAGTTTTGTAAATATCTGTTGTCTGTGTCTTATAATACGAGTAACGCTGCAGTGATGGGAGAACTCGGTCGTTCACGCTATATGTTCAATATAAGCTGAATTGTATTAAATATTGGATCAAATTAGCTCATGATAATAGTGGAAGTCTCCGAAGTTCGTTGTACAAACTTTTAAAAACATATGATGAATCTGGGGGAAATAATTGGGTAACGGGTGTACGGAAAATGTTGTATATGTATGGGTTCGGAGATGTATGGCTTCAACAGGGGGTGGGAAATACAGAATTATTTTTGTATCATATGAAACAACGACTCCTCGACACAGCACAACAAGAATGGCACAATGAAATGTCTGAAAATTCCAAGCTTCAGTTGTATTGCAAATTTAAGACTTGTCTAGATTTTGAATGTTACTTGTCCACTAAGTTACACAGAAAATACATAATTGCACTAGTTCGTTTCCGGTGTGTAAATCATAAATTGGCTATAGAAAAACAAAGATATAGTAAATGTGAAAAAAAGTGAGCGTTGGTGTAAATTTTGTGCAAACCTTGATAATCAGTATGTAATTGAAGATGAAATCCATTTTGTTTTAGTGTGTCCACTTTATAATTGTTTGCGACAGAATCATATTAATCAACATATATCGGAAAACAAAATTTTAACTGAAACTTTTATAAATCTAATGTCTTGTAAGAATCCAGAAAGCATGAAAGATTTAGCTATATTTTTGTATAAAGCATTCAAAATTCACACTGAATATACAATGTATCATGCACCGTAATTGTTGTTTTGCACACTCTTCGGTCTTTCTGTTCTCTCAATTTGGTTTTGTATCTATATGTGCATATGGGCTATGAGCCTTTTATGAATAAAGATCATATCATATCATATATGGAGAATAATGAGCAATATTATCCAATAAATTAAGATTATTAATCACATAAACTTTCCCATCCCAACATATTTCCGCTGGCCACAAACATAATTCTCTCCACTGTAGGTTACTTGTAATATATAGTAGTAATATAGTTTCCACTGTAGACCTGATGGCATTAGTGTATACGACTTTCCAACATTTTTAAAGTTAAAGTATCCCTAAGGAATTTGAGATGCGTTCTGGCTGTATTGTTGCTAATGGCTGAGCAATGTGAGATGCCGCAAGCGCTCCGTCCGCCTATTGATCAGAATTCGATTAAACGTCAGACACAGAATATGAGTTGTCACTTTAAATACATGTGAAGTACGTCTAGTGGAGTTTTACAAGTTGTTTCCAATACTGATAAATATAATTTCCTCCCATCGCACAAGCTTGAAGACTATGAAAACGGTCATGACAGAAGGAATGAAATGCATATTGCTTTTCGGAGGGAAAAACTCCAATAATTGAAATGAAAACACATAGAATCACCTCAAAGGGAAAGTATGCCATATCTTTTATGAAAGTATGACACAATTTTCAAGGACAGAAGAAGAAGTGCAAATCGCTCGTGGTTTCACTGACAACAGAACTGGTGTTATTGTTAAATGTTGTCTATTCAAAATACCATTCACATTTTTTGTGCCAATAATTTTGAATTTTGTTCGAGGCTTCGTTTGACTATAAATTTGGCCCAGGTATCTAATGCTGCTTGTTCTATAGTTGACTAGGATTAGAAGAGTGCGAGACAGATCAAATGATATTTTAGTGAAGGAGTAGTATTTCGGGGCAGTACAAGCCTCGTGGACCAGACTCCCCTGTGATCCACAATGAATCACACTGTGCGATCAAAGCCACCGATCTGGAATGGATTATAGATCACGATTTAGTAAACTGTCGGAGGAGTAATGACAGATGACGGGAAATTCATAGCCAACCAGTGGCAATTACAGAGTGAAGCAATATCGAATATCATATTTTAACAGTAGAGCAAGCACAAAAACAACATCGTATTTGTTATTACTAAAATGTGTTATTTTTTTCAATATTTTGATTTCAGGTATGTCTAGATATATGAGGAGCATGGATACTCAAGCTCTGGTTTGTTATATCAGGGAAAAGAATGTTTCGTCTAGAAAACACGTCACCGAAAGTATATTCGCTTGTGAAAACTATCACTGTCATCTCCTTCACTACAGCAGATAACACTGTAAATTCACACATGAAAGAAACAGCTGATGGAGAAAGGACTACAAAAAACAACTACTGCACATATAGAAGGTTATAAAAAGTATGTCAAAACTACTGTGAAATATGATATTGAGGAAATCATCAGTCCAATGTGGAAACCAATTTTTTTTCAATCCTCCCTTGAGGATACCAACAGTCATTCCTGTATCAACAACGAACACATTAGTGTTCATTTCACCTATGCTGAACCGGACAGAGTAATCACTAGTCCATGAAAACTACCCCACACACATAAGTTTCGGTAGACTTTTTATTGAATAAGCCTGTATCACGAATGTACATCAACACTTCATGCTTTCGGCCCTATAAAATAAACGCAACTGCGTATACAACCACGAATGATAGAAATCACAGTTTATTGTCAACTCCGGTGTAGTTTTTGTACATCATGAATTGTTGTCTTTATCGTTTTTTTATGGAGGGCGGGGTCCTCTCAGGAATTGCATATAATATATATTATACTGCTTCTAACGTAGGAAAAAATGAGTTGCACCAACACGTCACTCTTCTGCTTCGATGGAGCACCTGTCGGCCTTAATCGCTGAAATGTGACCAATATCTGTCACTGCCAGGAAGTATGACCTCCAGACACGAGGGTAATGAACTTAGACATGTATGCGAACTGGAAATAGTATGTGTGACAATGACAGATAAAATAGTTCTTTCAGGACTGAGTCACAGTCCCATCAAATGAACGCTGTCCCAAGCTGGATGATCCCAGGATTTGTGTGCACATTATCGCGATCCCCCCCCCCCCCCTCCCAGTATATGCAACTGTTGACTCTGTGGCAATTTGTAGTCGAGCATCAATTCGCACTTTGTCAGAATGTGGCCTTGAAATTACGGATGTCGCATAGCCAGTTGTCATAGCAAGCAAGAAAGTGCAGTTAAAGAAAAACTTTACACACCATGGGTTTTGTCTCGATGATGTGTCATTTTGTTTTGATCTTCAAATACTTGGAATTTTCATGAAACCATGAGATCTTCGACGACTTTTATTGAGGATTTAAAAAAGAATGAGAAAGAGAATATTTTTGAGACTGATTATTCACCATTTCGTGGCCATCAGAAGTATGCAAATTGCATCCCCTGAATGTGAGGCAGGAACGCTCCACTCTTGTAAAAAATTAGCCCAAGGGCGAAGAAAGGTTACCGGACAATATATATTTAAGATATTAGCCTTTTGTCCCTTGACCTTGAAAATAAGGTCATTCGTCAATTCAAGGTCACGAGAATGTTCAGCATATATCATTTCTAGTATGTTCACAATCGCTTCCTATTGCTGTAAAAATGATAATAAGTGAAATATTAGTCATTTTGTCCTCGGACCTTGAAATTTATATATTAGGTCAAAGGTCAAATTCAAGATCATGAGAATAATCTGTATATATAATTTCATAATGTTCATAATTGATTCCTAAGCTGTAAAGTCGATACCCAGCAGGATATTAGCCATTTTGTCCTATGACCTTGAAAATTAGGTCAAAGGTCAAATTCAAGGTCATGACAATATTTAGAGTATATCATTTCCTATATGTTCACAATTGATTCCTAAGCTGTAAAGTCGATAGTAAGCGAGATATTAGCCATTTTGTCCTGTGACGTTGAAAATGAGGTCAAAGGTCGAATTCAAGGTCACGAGATTCAGCACTTAAAATTTCCTATATGTCCACGATTGATTCCTAGTCTCTGATCTCAATATTAAGTAAGATATTAAGCTTAATGTGTCCCATTATAAAGCATAGGAGAATTTAACATGAGAAAGTCCCAGTTGGGCCGAGTTTGACCCAAAGTGGCCCACTTTGAGCGATTCAATGGTAACGAAACTTATACACTTCTCGGGGGCATATATAAGGAGTGTTATGAATCAATAAGAAAAAAGTTACTGAACAGATTTTGAGAAAACGACCGTCAAAATCCAAAATCCAAAAATATTTTTTGGTATTTTTGTTCAAAATTTCAGAAAGATTCGAAAGTAAACTTTAAAGATAAAAAATGTAGACGACGGACGAAGGAAAAATTGTGTGAAGTCCAAAAAAATTTTCAATGACCAAAAAAAAAATTTTTTTTTTTGGCTGGAAATGGCTCAAAACGAATAGTGACTTGATTTTGGACACAAAAAAATTTTTTTTGCCGACCCGTCAAAAAATCATAATGGCCGCCACACGCAGACCGGCGATTCAAGGGCAACGAAACTTATACACGTCATAAAGGTACATGAGAGGAATGTTTTGAAACAAAAATCTCAAAATTGATCAGACAGTTTTTGAGAAAATGGCCTCCAAAGTCCAAAATTGACAAATTTTCGTCAAAAATGGCCGCCAAATAGGCAAAAACGATTCAATAAAAAAAATTAAAAAAAAGATACTGGCCCAAGGTAGAAATTCATCATGTCAAAAAAAAGTTACAGACCCGGACGGACGACGGACGGACGCCGGACGACGGACGACGGACGAAATACCATGACAATAGCTTATCGGCCCAAAGGGTCGGTAAGATAAAAACCATATTTCACTCCAGAAACCGGGGTCAGATGCCTGATTCTTCCTGGTTTTATTGTCCTCGAGTATTATATACCATTATCATTCTGATTTGACGTGAATAAATTCATATGAAGTGTAGATTTAGTAAAATATAATAATATATAATAGTTGAATTATTTATGCAATTCAGTGAGCCCACGAGACCCGTTTGATTCATTATCATGTGACATGTAGCTGTTGATAGAACGGAAAGCCGCAACAAATCGGAAACATCGCGTTGACAGCTTGACAGATAAAAATCATCCACCGTGTGAAATGAAACAAAAGATTTGTTGACGTGACATTTATAAAACTGTTTCACGAATGAGATATCTTACTCTCGAAAACACACAAACATCACTGACATCAATTTTGCATTCTAATTAAATCTGATATAGTAACACAACCCGGTTGAGTATTTGACACAAACGCGTAACACGAGATATGCAACAAGATTGGCCATAATTTGTGGAGAATATATTACTAGTTACATGTAAACGGATATACACCTTCCAGCAGTTTCTATCGTTTAGATTCGGTGATAATGTTGCAATTTCCATCTGACAGAAGCTAACGAACACTTCACACGCAGAAAAAAACATTATATACTTCAAGTGACCAGAAACCATATGCATATAGGTTATCGCATTACACTGTATGGATACAGTCAAGATACATGCACGAACATTAACTATAGTTATGTCATGTCCAAACGAGACACTCAGAGATTGTAGACCCTCGCCCCTTCAGATTTAGTTACTAAAATCTAAGCTGATGACCCTTAAGGGAGTTTGGATCGCACGACCATCGATCATATAGCAAATGATGTGGAATGACTACAGAAAAATACAAAATTAATGAGTGAATAATAAATATAAGTAGAGCTATTTTTCGATTTTCACCTTTTCTGTGACTTTGACCTTGTCGCTCAATATTGTGCTGTAAAAATTCGCAATGTTGTTTCTATTATCAAGGCACGTCTCGTGAACAATAACGGTTTAAAAAGATTGAAAATCGCTTCACAACATGTCATGGTCTTGAATCTCAGAACACCCAAAGTCATAAATCGTGACCCCCCAGGTTTTCAATATTCGACGATAATGGAGAGTTTACGTCGTACTACTATTGGCCGTACACTATACGATCGAGAATTGGTCAAAGATAAACACAGAAAATAGTTAGAAGAGTAATATTTAGGAGAATTATACCCAATTATGTGATTTTCACTTTTTCCGTTGCCATGGCAACCATCTTTTATCCAATTTTGACAAAATTTGACGGGCACCGAGCCAATACCATCGCGCTTCAGCCCTATAAATTTCAGATTGATTGGATCGTTTCTTGTCGAGGTATGAGCGGAGACATGCACTGAAAAGTCGCTGTAAAAAAATAACCAATATCGTGATATTGGCGAGAGTTTCAGCCTACGATCATCGGTCGTACAGCATACGATTGGGAATTGGCCAAAGAGAAATACAAAAATAGTTGGAAAAATTGAGTTCAAGTAGAACTGGAGTTATGGCCAATTATGTGATTTACACGCTTTCCGTTGCCATGGCAACCGTTTTTCATCCGATTCTGACAAATTTTGAGGAGGACCGAACCAGTGCCTTACCGCTTCATCCCTATAAGTTTGAAGTCTATAGAACCATTTGTTGATGAGTTATGCGCGCGGAATGCAGACATACAGGCAGGGGGATAGGGAGGGAGACAGACAAATAACAGACAGGGAGACGGAGACAGACCCAAATGCAATACCCTCTCCCCCTATCGGGGTGAGGGTAAAAATGTCCAACGACTGGTCCACAAAGTAATAGACTCCCAGCACCCAACTACATGTATCAGAATCTCACCGTTACAATATCAAAAGTCGTAACGAGAGCAGCTGCAAATGATGATTCCCTGAAATCCCACGGTGATAGCTCAGATATAATAATTTCTCTAGCACGGTACTGCAGTATTGCATGAAACCCAGCGATCATTTCTGCTGAAATATGAGCCAAATCGGTTACTGAACATAATCAATATATTTGCATCAAAATATCGAGCTGCTTCGATTTCTAACGAGTGTCAGCTTCTTATCTTTGCCTTTACCTCAAAATTGACTATAAAGGCAAATTGTGTACAAGGTTTAGTTATATGACAAATTTTTCCTATTATCAATTTTCCTGACTTGAGCAGTAATATCCCAGCATCACCAGCCTGCGGTGTTTACGTTTCTCTTAGAATCACTCTTAGAATTGACCAAATTTATTCATTCTGCGATAGCTTCATTTTATCTATAGAATGAGAAATCGTACAAATTTGGGTCTGAAGACGTGTATTACGTGCCTAAATCGAGTTCCCAAATCAAGATTCAAATTCGGGCCAGTCAATCTCGCATCAATTTTTCCTCAAAGCGGCCCGCCTTGAGGGCGAGTTCTACACACAGTCTGATGACGTCATTGGTATTTGTCTAGATACTGTGGCAACCGGCAATGCAGGCAGACCAATCATTTTCTATCCACTGTTTTCATGCACGATTAACGTCAATTTTCTGAGTATCTGTTGTCGAACTGTGCATATTTCCTATATATTCCCGACTATCTCGAGATGTACTTTCAAGTTTGCGTGACAAACAAGAATGATAAATTTGGCTGATTTTAAAATTGATTTCAACTTTAATTCTTTATACTAGAGCAAATAGAACATGGTCATCATACCAGGAATTCATAGTCAGAGCACAGGTTCTGACTTCGAAACTGCTCAAGCTGGGCTACATAAATGCCTAGACTGAAGTCGACATTCAAGAAGTTTTATGGTCGTCACTATGATCTGTTTGAAGGTTATGTCACCCGTATGACGGAATATATCATCCCATCCTTATAGTTTTGTGCATATTTCCACCTCAATACGCCAGTGTGTCTTTAGCACCGGGTGTCGCATGCGGGGCAGGGGATTCTCACTCTTCCCGAATACCTGATCTCACAATCAGCTGGCTGGGTGTCTGTGATGTTCACATGGCCTTGACTTTGATACTTTAGTATCACACAGATTTGACTACTCACACTGATTTTGTAAAATTCGTCTATGGATTCGATCTTGGAATATGAATTTGTCTGTTTGTCGGTATCCATTCTACGTTTGCAACTAAAATTCGCACATGCTGAGGAATAGATGATACAGGTTAACTCTGTAAAGTAACACGATTGTCGGTAATGTAACTACCCTTTAGCCTGTTATCGTTCTGGAGGGTTCGTTATCTTATTTCTTTCGCGGCTGTGCTGTTGGACGTCTCGTGAAGTGGTTGCCACATCCGCGTCACGCACCTTGCAGACATGAACTGCAAGAGTCTCGGTCATCATAGAAAGCGAATTGTCCATCATGATAGCGAATTGATTGGTTCATCATCATTATTAAAGTACAATATCATTTTATAAATCCATGACCACCCTTCCAGATTTCAACAGATTTCAATTTCTCATAAATATTTCCTCAAAAAGTGCACAACCACCTCTGGATGAGACAATGATGAAAACATGCTGGTTGTAGATTTGATTATGACATCGCTGCTCGATATCAATTATCATAAATGTAACAAGATAATCTTCTGCACAACACTGTGGTAACATAACTGTCTGGTATAAACGAGATTTCGTGGGATAGTTATTGGTTAGAGCATCCACGGTTTTATTTGTGATGTGAACACCAATGTGCAGCTGATCTATTACGGAAACGTACCCCCCTCATCGCATACGTCATTTAGGTAGTGCAGTATGGAAATATGATGATCGAATGACCGAAATATGATTATTAGGCCTAATTTTACAGAATAATCACTGGATATTTTGGTCACGGATTTTTAGATACATATGCAATCGAATATCACTGAAAACTCCCGAGAAATATTTGAGGATAAACACACTGATTATGCAGTTCTGACACTAAGGAGCGGCACACCATTCATAACTTTATTTCTGTTGAACAACATTGAGTCCATTTATCAGTGCTTATAGCTTTTGTGTGTTACGACCTTGTCCCCATCACTCTAGCAATCCTCCCATAATTTGTGTGAAGTTGTAGGACTGGGCAGCGGACGGGCAATTAATACTTAGGTTTATATGCAATCATATTTGCTTCTATATTCAAACTATGAATGTTAACCATAGTTGTTACTACTGTACACCTCGGAATACAAAAACACAAAGATATTATATATTCTCCGCTATATATTCACAAACTTCTCGTTTTTTGTTTCAAAATAGTTGCCAACAGACGCATACAATCGTGCTGACATTGCTAACCGTAACAGCATTGTTTGTTCCAGAACGGGTGTCTCGAAACCAAATGAATTCCAGTCTGAGTAAATTAGTCTGCCATATATGTGTCCTGTCTCGGGTAGAGTGAATCAGTGCAGTCTACGATATTGTGGGTTATCTTGATGGCTCGGGCAAGATGCGACAGAATTGGTATGGACTTTTGATGTCATTATTTCACGAATTCACCACGTATGTTAGAACTGATTACAAAAAATGTAATGCATTTTTTTTGTATGCTGCTAAATGAATTTTCCAATTTCTGCATATATGTCAGTTGGGGGCAGCATGTATTGAGCTAAATATTACAATCAATACAACCAGGTGTTGATCATGCCAACAAATACCTAAATTACAAAACTGCCTGAATAGAAACGCTCAACTGCATCAACCATTAATTCCTATTAGAAACTATAACATATATATTAAATAGGAATTAATGTTTGATGCAGTTGAAATGTGAATACTGAAAGCGTTACCTAAAATACAAAACTGCCTAAATAGAAACGCTCAACTGCATCAAACATTATTTCCTATTTAATATCGATGTTATAGTTGCTTTTCCATATGTTCATATTGTGGATACTGAAAGCGTGTTAGTTGAATGTCAGAAACCGTATTTGGTTCAATTACTTTATGTGATAATTTTAATGATCAATGTGAGTATCAACCCCTTACATTAAACAACCCAACAAGAGTTTGATAATGACAATAACAACCCTGAAATACACTTTGGAAGAAAATTAAAGCCCGACCAAATATTTACATCCGAAGTCACACTGGGGCAGAGGCAGACGGTGTGTCATCAGGGGCAGATAGTGTGTGAAATATAGGTGTTTCTACTGTACACCAGATGGATTTAGTATACAACTGCGTAATCAATCAATGTTAGAAATTCTCCGATTTTCGCCTGATTCCGTTCCGCTTGCCTGGAACATTTTGTGATCATATATATGGAGAACATCTGATGTCAACGGATACTAACGGATACTAAATCGGTATCGGGGTGTCGGAATACTCACAGAGAGAAGCGGGACTGGTGGCTCAAACGTGAACAGGTGCGAGGGACAACCTCCTTTTGTATGTTGGATTCCGGGAATCCTATTGCCATTAGATTAATTGTTTAGCATCTCACAACCACTCTATTTGTTATATAGGGTCCTATATCCGAATGGTTCTGAGCTATTATTCCGGGTTTTTTTTCTCACAAATCTGTACACTTTACCTTACCAAGGCGAGGTAAGCAATATAAAACTGCAGTAGAATCTGATGTTTTATTGAATTGTGGATTGTTTTAATGTACCCGTTTGGATTTCATCAACTACAAAAACATAGCGAAAGTGGCACTTACAATATACACAATACATAAATTTGAGTATTAATTTGCGATTGATAAAGTATTTCGGGTCAAGATTAGTTCATTATCCACCAGACTTGAGACCTACATTTCCGACACTAACTGTATTGTGTGTACCGAAAGAGGTGTCACGAATTCCAATCTGAGTGAATTTGTCTGGAATATATGTAATCTACCAGTAACGTTAGCAGTTTACACGGCGCAGTCTATCAATATTGTGCGTCATCTTGGTGGCGCGGACGACACGCGTCTGGGGTGTGTTCATTAGTGTTGTCTGTGAGATGTTCGTATGGATGTTGTTCGAACTTTTATCCAAAAAGGGTGAATAACTCTCAAACAGCACTGACTATTTCATTGAATAACATATTTATGAACAACCAATATCATTATAATTTTTATAATTAATACATTACACGACAAACATTACACGAATTTCAATAAAAAATAGTTGTTATCCAACGGAATAAATCCTTAAACGACAACTGTGCTACAAAGTGACACGTCCCGCTGTGTCACAAGACACCGTCCGAGGCTCCCAGGCTCCAAATACTGAAAACTCACCGATACAATAACATATTTGTCGTAACATGAGATGCAAAATTGCAAATGATGGTTCCATGGTACCTCCCGTCGAGAGCTCGGATAAACAAACCTGATATCTAATGAGGTATTGGAAAATTTCATGAAACCCAGAGGTGACTTTTAATTTCCGATAAATATGAGCACAAACTGTATCATGACAGAGTGGAAAAATTGGAAAATCAACCGAATTTAACCAATATATTCGTGTCAAGATATGCGCTGTTTCAATATTTTGACGAGTGATCATGTGGTTGTGTTCAACAGTTTTAGAGTTTACACATCGAAGATGTATAAGCGACTGTCCGAGGAAATATGACATATTTCCCGAAAATATATTTGAGCGTGAATATGTCAAATGAACATGTTCCCATCAGTACTGAGGACTAATACTAGTTCATTTGATATATTTGCAAGTATGAGCATGTGGTTTACACAGACGTAAACGTCAAGACAGGAAATGTATTCACCACCTCGGATATCATAAATAAACCTTATACATGTGAATACAACTAAACTATTAGCTTTTCGATATGTGAGGCTAAATGTACACCAGATCGATGTCATCACACGGCATCTGAAACTGTATCTATATTGAGCATTGGCGACACAGAACAGTCTCTGATAACATTCAAAGTGATGAATAGATTCCCATAACAACAATTGTATCATATATTACTTTGTACATTTGACACATGTGTTGCCAAAATATAATTTCGATGAAATTTATATTCTGGGTTAGTCGCAATGTAACGTAACACTGTTGTCGCCTTGTCGGGAGTCTGTCTATATCCTTAAGTTCTGGAGGGTGGGTTAATATTTCTGTTTTCGAGATCCTTGAAGCTATGCTGGCGACGTTTCAGTGAATATGTGGTTGCGACATCTCCTGTCACGTGTTTTGTACAGGAACACACGTCTAAGTTATGTACCTGCAGGACTGTCGGTCACCAGGGAAGCCGTTCAAACCATTTTCTGACTTCTCAGAACTTATGAACAACCCTTCAGATTGTATTGCAAAGTCGAAAACGACTCTAATAACATCCGGGGAAAAACGGAAATGTAAGGACAGACACCACAAAAACAACTCCACCGTTGGATTATGATCGTCAGATCTATGAATATATAACATGGGACTTGAATTGTTTAAAACATCTCAGATGTTTATTTTTCCATAAGCGTGCAGCTAACAACTTTCACTGAACATATCAATTAACGTGTACATGTGAATCCCGTCAGCTCATGGACTCCTGGACAAAGTATTGTTCCTTTCATGGAAGTTTGACTGCTGGACCAGAGACAAGAAACATACTACCGATTTGATAGGGTCAGTATCGTTTGTGAGGGTCAATTAAATCCAACATTGTTATAACTTGACTGAATGATAACTGGGCTGATTGATCAAATAGCACAAATGTGTTAATGTCTCAAAGCATTAGTGAAGTAGGACTATCACGATTTTGGAATGTAACAGTATACATAAACTGCAAATTTGCTAAACTGCCGAAAAAAATCAAACATTTATATTGGAAGTTCTACGCAATTTACTGGTGTGTTCAGAATATACCACTTTCAAAACTATGGAAAGGTAACGCATCTCGAAATTTGCTCCAGTCAAAATCGATCTTTCCCTGGGTGCCGGATTCAACAGTATCCTGCTTTCACAACATCGGTCATGTTATCATAAGGAAAACACAGACCGAGTGTTATCGATATGTTGTTTACACAGCTGAGCTGTCTGGTGGGTCAGATTGTGTGTGTGTGGCGAGAAGTTCGAGATCACACACATGGCTGGACAGAACTGTTCAATCTGTGATATCTGCATCTGATCAAAAATTGCTTTGGTCTTCCTACTGATATAGATAATTTGCAGATGACGTCATAATCAAACCTTGTTTTGAGAATATGATTAGTATTATATTGCCGTCCACTCAAGGTTTTTTCGTCCAGTTAAATGCTGTTGAGTTGAGCAAACAATCCATCTATTGCATGAGACATCGGTATTCCTCGGATTGCATACAGGGGTGGGTCCATGAAATTGGGGGAGGAGGTCGGAGCGAGCCCGTTGTAGGCTTGCCGTTGTATGCCACAGAAGTCCAAGCCCTTTCCATGTTCTGTGGAAGCTTCCTGTGTATAATTTATATACATTACCCTTTAGTGTCCCTTTTCTCGATACATTAAAACATATTTTTCAAAAGAAGTGAGCCTGTTTCGTGGTCACGGGTAAAGGGCCACAGTAGCCAAAGCCACGTTCTCTGATCGCCTCCTGATCTCTTCCGGATGGGAATCTCACACAATACCGAATGATGTCCCTGTTCTCAAAATATTTGACTCAAGAACAAAATGTCACCATTGGTCTCATGTCCATCTGGCTCAACAAAATGTCGCTATTGGTCTCACATCCATCCGACTCAACAAAATCTCGCCATCGGTTTCGCATCCATCCGACTCAAAAACAAAATCTTGCCATCGGTCTCGCATCCATCTGGCTCAAGAACACATTGTCACTATCGGTCTCAACATCCATCAGGCTCAAGAACACATTGTCACTATCAGTCTCAACATCCATCAGGCTCAAGAACACATTGTCACTATCGGTCTCAACATCCATCTGGCTCAAGAACAAAATGTCGCCATAGGTATCGGTTTAGGATGCATGTATACTATTTGACATACTACAACAATGACTTCCCATTGAAAATATCACTCCATCCAATGATATTAATGATGTTAATGATCAGGTTCCCTTCCATTAGGTTCAAAAGCAACATTGAGGATATCGAGGATATGCATCCAGTTCATCATGGATATTATACTGATTGGGGTGATTGCGTGCAATGAACCGTGAACTCACACGTACATCACATATATATGTGATATTATATTATTTAGATAAATGCAGATTGCAAAAGAATGAATAATAAAACAAAATGTGTTATACATCCCGTATAGGGCTTCAAAAGGTTTGTGCATATAATATTTCATGGCTGATTTCATGTAAAATAATGTGACACGGTCCTATTGTCCTATGCGACTTTCAGAATCTACTACCAATAGTAGATTATTTGCTTTCAGTAGATTATCATAGTATTTTATTCACAATACTGTACTCCAGAAATATACCGGGGTAGAAATAACAAACCACGAGCCCTATGGTGTTCAGCAATCATTTGGACAAAACTCCCCAGGCGCGCACTATTGTGTTCAGCAATCATTTGGACAAAACTCCCCAGGCGTGCACTATCGTGTTCAGCAATCCTGGGGACAAAACTCTTCAGGCGTACAGTATCGTATTCAGCAATCATTTGGACAAAACTCTTCAGACACACACTATCGTGTTCAGCAATCCTGGGTACAAAACTACCCAGGCGCACACTATGGTGTTCGGCTAACATTTGGACAAAACTCCCCAGGCGTGCACTAACGTGTTCAGCAATCATTTGGACAAAACTCCCCAGGTGTACACTATCGTATTCAGCAATCTTTTGGACGAAACTCTTCAGGCACGCACTATGGTGTTCAGCAATCCTGGGGAGAAAACTGCGTGCACTATCGTGTTCAGCAGTCCTTTGGACAAAACTCCCCAGGCGTGCACTATGTGTTCAGCAGTCCTTTGGACAAAACTCCCCAGGCGTGCACTATCGTGTTCAGCAGTCCTTTGGACAAAACTCCCCAGGCGTGCACTATCGTGTTCAGCAGTCCTTTGGACAAAACTCCCCAGGCGTGCACTATCGTTCAGCAGTCCTTTGGACAAAACTCCCCAGGCGTGCACTATCGTGTTCAGCAGTCATTTGGACAAAACTCCCCAGGCGTGCACTATTGTGTTCAGCAGTCCTTTGGACAAAACTCCCCAGGCGTGCACTATCGTGTTCAGCAATCCTGGGGACAAAACGGCGTGAACTATCGTGTTCAGCAGTCCTTTGGACAAAACTCCCCAGGTGTGCACTATCTTGTTCTGCAATCATTTGCACAAAACTTCCCAGGTGCACAATATGGTGTTCAGCAATACTTTGAACAAAACTCCCCAGGCGGGCATTATTGTCTACAGCAATCATATGGACAAAACTTCCCAGGTGCACAATATGGTGTTTAGCAATACTTTGAACAAAACTCCCAGGCGGGCATTATTGTCTACAGCAATCATATGGACAAAACTTCCCAGTCGCACACTATGGTGTTCAGCAATACTTTGAACAAAACTCCCCAGGCGCGCACTTTTATGTGCAGCAATCATTCGGACAAAACTGCCCAGGCATGCACCATCGTGTTCAGCAATCCTTTGGACAGAATCATAGTCAGGAATCATAGTCAGGAATCCTTTCGACAAAAACTTTTCAGGCACGCACTATTGTGTTCAGCAATACTCTGGACACAAATCCCCAGACAAGCACCATCTTGTTCAGCAACCCTGGGGACGAAACTTCCCAGGTGGGCATCATGTCCTGCAATCTTCTAGACAAAACTCCTGGGGAGCTCCGCAATACACTATCATGCTCCGCTATACCCCGTGGACAAACCTCCGAGTGCTGCCAGGGTGTTGCCAGGATGGCAGTCCTCGCCACCGACTCATCTAGGAACTCATCACTGTGGTGAGACTGGATGCACTAACGATCGTTAGTGCATCCCGCAATGGCGAACCCTTTCGCGGTTCGTTTGAATTTTCTTCATTTTCCCGATAATTACGATTGTGATCGATACACACATACATCTGATGATTCTTATGCGCACGAAACAACCGTTCGTTGCAAATACATGGCGATTTATGTTGGTATGAGCATGAAAAACTCGTCTGAAAAAAAGCCGAAAGATTCCCTAACGATTGTTTTTGTAAAATCGAAGATTCACTAACGAACATGTGAAGATTCCCTAACGATCTTTTCTTTATTAATTCAAATCTACGTTATTTAAATGTTAAACGTGGAATAAAGTACCAATTGACATGTATTGATGTGTACAGATGATCTTCTAGTACATATTTCCTAGTTTTAATGTGACATTAGCTAATTTATGTCGCATAAATCAACGAATTCACAATGGTGTATGATTTATGTATTTATTACCTCCACACGGTAGAGCATACTCATTGGTCTTTTTACAATATCAACGTATCAACACAAGAACAGAACGACAATCAGTACAACACATGTACAAGTGGATAAATCAGTCAGTGGACATAGATAGTCTGTCGACGTAGACAGAGTCGATGTAGCAGCAAACAAGTATATACAAGTCATCCCACTCGGGTGTGTACTGGCATCTGAACCCAGACATGCAAAACAGCGATAACTTCCAGGAATTCATGTTCCTCATTTCATTGTACAACGCAAGTGGCGAATGAGATTTCACATTTACCCAAAACATTTCTCGGACGACTGCAGTTTTGTCACAATCGAAAAGCATATGATGGACATCCTCAGTCACATACATTTCACACATATTACACATTTTAGAGCTATATACACCTTTGCCGGTGCATGAAACTTTGTTGGACGCTAGGCAGTGCTCACCTACAAGTAACCTGAGTATTGTACTACATTTGCGTGTATACTTGGGATTGCGATTTGCAAATTGCCACCATGGCCATATACAATGGCTGATACCCGCATTATTGAACATAAATAATTTACTATACATGGACAGTTGTGCATTCCGAGTACAGAATTCGTTACGTGTTATAATCTCACGAACGGTACACCTCCATTCTTTTATTGAACAATAACACCCAGATGCGATGGAAGTTAACACAGGTTGTAACAATGCATATTTATGTAAACTATCCATTATAACCCTGATGGGTCCTTTAGAGGACAAAGGAGTTTCTCTACCAACAGCATCGTGGATGCGACCTATAACAAACTGTTTACACAAACTGTTCATGGACATACTCAATATTCGCCACAACAGCATGAGCAAGGACCACCACTGTAAGGGAGCTAACGCCACCGGATTTGCACTCTGAGGAGGGAGACCTTGGGAATTTTTTGCAACAGCCCTATGTGCAGACTCTAATGCATGCTGCGCACCGGCATTCAAGTATAATAACTCCAATCCGAATGTCATTTGCGGGACAGCGACCTGCCAGTACAACTTAGAGAGCACCTTTGGAGGAACCGGGTGATACCTGCTACCAAGAGCCATAGAGGCATGGAAACTTCGCCTGCCCTTGCTAACACGTGCGTCAATAACCATATCGAGAGAACCGGTATCAGCTACCAACGGAACTCCTAGGTGCTTGTCACCCTTGACTACCGCTAATGTTTGATCACCAAGATGGAGATTTCGATTGGGACATTTATCTGTACCGAAAATTAACACCTGAGATTTCTTTGGGTTGAACTGATATCGCCACTTCTTGCTGTGCTCATATGCGATACATATCATAGACTGTAGACTAGGTTTACGTCTCGCCACCAATGAAATGTCATCAGCATAAGCAGGGCATGATATATCGACTCCAGACAGACGGACTGGATCTTAACTGTTCTAACAGGTCGGAGTTAAACATCACATGCAACTTCATGGAGAACGGACCTCCCTGGTGGACACCTTGCTTAACTTCAAACCACGGAGAATTTCCCCCTGCTATACGTACTGAACATTTAAAATCTTCATAGAAACTCCATAAGATTTTCCATATATGCATATTACACCCTGTAGTTGCGAGTTTGAAAAATAACCCCTGAAACCACACCGTATCAAAAGCCTTCCTGGCATCGAGAAGACATATACATATGCGGAGTCGCCACTATCACGTATACCTGCAATACCTTCCTGGAGGATGAGGGCTGTGTTCAGACATGAAGGCATGACAACACCAATGATATTGCGTCATATCCGTTATTCCCTATTTATCAGAGAATTCCCTATTTTGAAAACGGGGGATGCCCTTGGTCCCCCGCAGAATGGTGGGGGATATTTTGCTATGGCTGGTTGTTGACCCGTGCTGGTTAGCATTGCACACGAAGAGTTTCAAGACCACAGCACGCACAGAACGGCTCTGATGCCGAACGATATATATGGGTTGTCAGGCATGAAAATCAGTCGTTTTAAGGGGGTACCCTCAGAATTCGAGCTGTAGCGAAAAATTCAATTTATCAACATATATTTTCCTTACTATAGTGAGATGAGGAAATGAATTGACTAGCTTTGTATATAAGCTGCTAAGGTTGATCTTGTTCTGGGACGGAGCTATGGAGACTTGAATTTGGGCTTTTTATCATTGTTTTGTATGGCCGAAGGAATTAGTGAAATCTGTCCTGAAGCCCCTTTAACACATGCTCCCTGTATACAACTAATGTTAGACGAACAATGAGTTTCGTTTCGTACCACATTAACAGAAGTTTTTCGTACAACTTAGCGACAACAGATAGACGGCTAATTCCCCTGTAATTGTCCTTTGACAACATGTTTTTGTCATTGCCTTTAGGAATTGGTACTATTACCGCTTTTTTAAAGTGGTCTGGAACCTCATGACTCTTTGACACACTGTTGAAAATTAAAGCAAGCAGCTTGTACATGTTAGTACCACCGTATTTCAAGTGTTCTGCACTAACTGAATCCCATCCAACCGCTTTGTTACGAGTTTTTGATATGGACCTATTACAATATACACGTATTAGGCCTATATCGTTAGGGAATCTCACTTTTGTCGTTGGTGAATCTTATCGCTAATTCTTTTCCTCAACATATCTAAACAAAGAAGCGAGATCTGCTTGAAATAACTACGCATGTCTTTGAACAAAACACTGAGCTACCTTCGAAGTATCCATTTATCACAAATGGACCTGTCATTTGATAAAATACGATTAAAAACCAAACTGACCGTGTTTACTGTCCGCCATTGCGGGATGCACTAACGATCGTTAGTGCATCCAGTATCACCACAGTGACTCATGCAAGAAAGGGGGGATGTGTTTGGCCAAGAATAGTCACCGATAAGACAACGTATGCCTTTAAGAAAGTCGCGAGATTGTCCGGTCCTTAGCTGAGCACCTGAAGAGTTATGCTAGGGAACACATGACCTGTATTGTACTAGAACAACCCGGACGATTGATCTCAGATCACCTAAGAACATGATTACGATCACTGAGCACGCTAGCTAGCCCCAATCTCCAATCTTGTATCCACAACTTCTGCCCCCCCCCCCCCACCTCGAAATGTGATCTGACCACTGACCAACCAAGAGACCCTGATGACGACTGAAAAGACGCTCAGAGGAAGACCACGTCCTCTTCTTAAAAATGACAAGGACAGAGGGGACCGGAACTCATTACCTGCCTTCGCCTTAGTAAGAACTGCAGACTCTCTCCCCTACGAAGTTGCGGCTTGAGTACCATCCGGAACATTCTGAAACAGTATGGTAGAGTACCGGCCACTCAGGACCCTGATGGGGACCTAGCGACAAGATTTAACCAATGACCTCCTTAGGCTACAGTATATTAATTATATTGGCCATTCAACTCAATGTTAAATGATCTTACTTTGACGGTCCATAACACCTTCCTAAAAAAAATCCCAGTCTAACCACTATGCTAGTTTTATCCCTCAACGTATTGGGCATCGCGTGGTAAGCATGAATATATTTGACGACACATGGGATTTTTCGCTATTCTGTATTGAATGGACCCGGGGTGAAAATACCCGAAATTATGGGTACTGATGCCCATGCAAAACCCCTTTGATTCCCCAGCTCCTGAGAAGAACGCCAACGAGATACTGCCTTGAAAACCGGGTCATTATTTCCCAGCAAAGCGTTCTTTCAGGTGAATATACACTCGTCCAGAAGTCTGGCCTAAAAAAATATATGAGGCGATGTTTAACAACAGTTTCCCTTTAAATTGCCTGAGTGAGGTGAACGCTCGCTGATTGGCTGAGCGATTACCGTACTATGCCCTCAATATATGGGCGTTTCTGAGATATATGAATTATATTTTGTCAGTAGGTAGTCTTATATGTATGTAATTGTGAAACGAAATATAAACCTGATATCCCGATTCAATTGTCTGTTTCAGTCCATTAAATACATATGCTACCTTGGCTGGGATTTGCCAGTCTGCCAAATTCTTAGAATTAAAATTGTTGAAATCTCATTGAGTTTTCATGCAAAAGCCTTGAAATTTTCAGAATGAGTATAGAATATAGGTGCGATTAGCATCAAGACCCAATCGTTGGTATAATTCAATGGCAGTTTGGATTATTTAGTAAAGTAAGATTAAAGAAAACCGTAAATTTATCACACTAAAGACGGAAAATTATCTCTAGAACCCATGTGAAACGTAACAAACCACTAATAATTTATTTAGAAAGTCAAGAATATCAAGGGGTTATTATTTACATGCTACCTTGTGTCTCTAGAATGATGTCAGGGTCAGGGGGGCTGCTTATGATAAGCATCAGCTCGGCATAGGGCCGACCTCAATTCTTGTAATCTGGTCCGGTGGTGAAAATTTCCTAGTCCCTGACACCTCTAGAAGGCTGAGCTATTGAAATGCATCAGGATCGTTAATATTGTGCAAACAAATTGTAATTCAAGTCATAATTCGGCCGCTGAGGATAGTTAGAACATTTTTGTATGCCGACCGACCATGTGATTTACACAATTTTCTCCTTAACCAAGCAAAACACGGCAAATGAACATTGAATTAGGTCGGGAACCTTCAACTGTTACCTAATCAAACAAATTATGACATTTTTTGCGCTCCCAGTCCACGCAGAGTGAAAACTGTGTGATCAGTTAAGGCTACAGTATATTAATTATATTGGCCATTCAACTCAATGTTAAATGATCTTACTTTGACGGTCCATAACACCTTCCTAAGAAAAAAATCCCAGCCTAACCACTATGCTAGTTTTATCCCTCAACGTATTGGGCATCGCGTGGTAAGCATGAATATATTTGACGACACATGGGATTTTTCGCTATTCTGCCTTGAATGGACCCGGGGTGAAAATACCCAAAACTATGGGTACTGATGCCCATGCAAAACCCCTTTGATTCCCCAGCTCCTGAGAAGAACGCCAACGAGATACTGCCTTGAAAACCGGGTCATTATTTCCCAGCAAAGCGTTCTTTCAGGTGAATATACACTCGTCCAGAAGTCTGGCCTAAAAAAATATATGAGGCGATGTTTAACAACAGTTTCCCTTTAAATTGCCTGAGTGAGGTGAACGCTCGCTGATTGGCTGAGCGATTACCGTACTATGCCCTCAATATATGGGCGTTTCTGAGATATATGAATTATATTTTGTCAGTAGGTAGTCTTATATGTATGTAATTGTGAAACGAAATATAAACCTGATATCCCGATTCAATTGTCTGTTTCAGTCCATTAAATACATATGCTACCTTGGCTGGGATTTGCCAGTCTGCCAAATTCTTAGAATTAAAATTGTTGAAATCTCATTGAGTTTTCATGCAAAAGCCTTGAAAATTTCAGAATGAGTATAGAATATAGGTGCGATTAGCATCAAGACCCAATCGTTGGTATAATTCAATGGCAGTTTGGATTATTTAGTAAAGTAAGATTAAAGAAAACCGTAAATTTATCACACTAAAGACGGAAAATTATCTCTAGAACCCATGTGAAACGTAACAAACCACTAATAATTTATTTAGAAAGTCAAGAATATCAAGGGGTTATTATTTACATGCTACCTTGTGTCTCTAGAATGATGTCAGGGTCAGGGGGGCTGCTTATGATAAGCATCAGCTCGGCATAGGGCCGACCTCAATTCTTGTAATCTGGTCCGGTGGTGAAAATTTCCTAGTCCCTGACACCTCTAGAAGGCTGAGCTATTGAAATGCATCAGGATCGTTAATATTGTGCAAACAAATTGTAATTCAAGTCATAATTCGGCCGCTGAGGATAGTTAGAACATTTTTGTATGCCGACCGACCATGTGATTTACACAATTTTCTCCTTAACCAAGCAAAACACGGCAAATGAACATTGAATTAGGTCGGGAACCTTCAACTGTTACCTAATCAAACAAATTATGATATTTTTTGCGCTCCCAGTCCACGCAGAGTGAAAACTGTGTGATCAGTTAAGGCTACAGTATATTAATTATATTGGCCATTCAACTCAATGTTAAATGATCTTACTTTGACGGTCCATAACACCTTCCTAAGAAAAAAATCCCAGCCTAACCACTATGCTAGTTTTATCCCTCAACGTATTGGGCATCGCGTGGTAAGCATGAATATATTTGACGACACATGGGATTTTTCGCTATTCTGCCTTGAATGGACCCGGGGTGAAAATACCCAAAACTATGGGTACTGATGCCCATGCAAAACCCCTTTGATTCCCCAGCTCCTGAGAAGAACGCCAACGAGATACTGCCTTGAAAACCGGGTCATTATTTCCCAGCAGTGCGTTCTTTCAGGTGAATATACACTCGTCCAGAAGTCTGGCCTAAAAAAATATATGAGGCGATGTTTGACAACAGTTTCCCTTTAAATTGCCTGAGTGAGGTGAACGCTCGCTGATTGGCTGTGCGATTACCGTACTATGCCCTATACGACGTCACGGTGGTTTATTCAACATTCACTAGGTGGTGCCACCCTTAAGCCTGATATCATAACGCACCCATAAATGTTTGGAATATCATAACGCACCCATACATTGTCTAGTAACGCACCCTTAAATGTTTTGCATATCATACCGCACCCATAAAGATTCGAATAGCATTATAACACACCCATAGATACATATACTTGTGATGTTTACATTGATAAATAGTAGAATATTTAGCTTGAAAACAAGTGTCTTTATTCTGGCGCGCCGCCACATGTAAACATGACCTTCACCTTGCATGTTGCGAACATATATCAAATAAGGCTGCAAATAGTTCAGACTGCGAAAACATCACAATAATGATATGTAATATTCAACATTTTCTTTGCTTACGCATAACTGCCAGCTGCCAGCTTCAGAGCATCCCTCAAGTTCCTCAAAATACTCTGCCAGCACAGCCACTTAGACAGAAGGACGCCACAAACGACAGTTTTTTTTTTTTGTTTGTTTAAACGTAATTTATTTTGCTAGGATTTTCACACGCATTTATGCACAAGGTGAGTCTCCTCGTCCAGAACGAGTGAGGTACCAGATGTTCTGCAATTAATGATATACAATTGTTACCGAAAACGCTGTGTTTGTAAAATATATTCATGAACATTTTTGAATAGATTTATATTCCAAGTTTTACTTTCCGATGAGTTCCCGAAGAGGTATATTTTGACAACAGTCTTTTTTTGCTGAGTGTTCATTGAATGTATGTTCAAATCGGGCAATACAGTGTTAAGGAGGGGGGCGGACGTGGCAAACGACAGTTGCACCTTGCACCTCAAATACCCCATGGAACCCGGACCAGAATGTAAGCAGTCGAATCATCGGACATGCTTCTTCCCTTCGTGAAGTGAATTGATCCCACACGTCGCTCATCATGGACACCAGCAGTAGTAGTAAGGGGGGCTCTTTAGGTAAGTTTTAACGCAATAACTTCTATACGATGTCACGGTGGTTTATACAACATTCACTAGGGGGGTGCCATCCTTAGGCCTGTTATCATAACGCACCCATAAACGTTCTGAATATCATAACGCACCCATACATTGTCTAATAACGCACCCGTAAATGTTTTACATATCATAACGCACCCATGAATGATTCGAATAGCATAACGCACCCATAGATGTCTCGAATATCGTAACAAACCTATAAGTGAACACAATGAGACCGCGAAAGAACATAATGATATGTCCAACAAATGTTTCTTCCACATCCTTCTGCGTCATTGTATGTCAAATTTGAAAATGAATTTTGTAGAAAAAATGAACTCCATCTGAATATGGCAATGGCTCATGAAATTTCTGTATATTTGTATGAAATGTTGACACAAAATGTATTTGTGCTTTTAAATTTGTACAAAATATGAATGAATTTGGCCTAAATACATATACTGATATGTAATATCCAACATTTTCTTTGCTTACGCATAACTGCCAGCTGCCAGCTTCAAAGCATCCCTCAAATTCCTTAAAATACTCTGCCAGCGCAGCCACTTAGACAGAAGAACGCCACAAACGACACAAGTTGCACCTCAAATACCCATGGAACCCAGCCCAGAATCTAAGCAGTCGAATCATGGGACATGCTTCTTCCCTTCAAGAAGTGAATTGATCCCACACGTCGCTCATCATGGACACCAGCAGTAGTAGTAAGGGGGGCTCTTTAGGTAAGATTTAACGCAATGATCTCTATACGACGGTGGTTTATACAACATTCACTAGGGGGTGCCACCCTTAGGCCTGATATCATAACGCACCCATAAATGTTTTGAATATCATAAAGCACCCATCTGCCAAGATCATCTGACAATGTGCACTTGGAAACAGAGTTTGGGACCTTTTTGCTTTTTATTATGGAAATCTGCGTATGGTCGAACCGGTTGCACCTCAAATACCCATGGAACCCGGCCCAGAATCTAAGCAGTCGAATCGTGGGACATGCTTCTTCCCTTCAAGAAGTGAATTGATCCCACACGTCGCTCATCATGGACACCAGCAGTAGTAGTAAGGGGGGCTCTTTAGGTAAGATTTTACGCAATGACCTCTACACGACGTCACGGTGGTTTATACAACATTCACTAGGGGGTGCCACCCTTAGGCCTGATATCATAACGCACCCATAAATGTTTTGAATATCATAACGCATCCATACATTGTCTAATAACGCACCCGTAAATGTTTTACATATCATAACACACCCATAGATGATTCGAATAGCATAACGCACTGATAGATGTCTCGAATATCATAACAAACCTATAAATGAACACAATGAGACCGCAAGGGAATGATGATATGTCCAACAAATAATTATTCAATATCCATCAGCATCACTGAATGTCAAAGTTGAAAATGAATTTTGTAGAAACAAAGAACTCCATCTGAATATGGCAATGGCTCATGAAATTTGTATGAAATGTTGACACAAAATGTATTTGTGCTTTTAAGTTTGTACAAAATATGAATGAATTTGGTCTAGATACATATACTGATATGTAATATCAAACATTTTTTTGCTTACACTAACCCCCGCCCACCCACCGTCTCCCAGATTATTTGCCACAACTTCTTAATTGCTTCATTTAGCCTCGTCTGTTTTCTAGATTTTCTGGTCACAATAGGTATTCAGGGAGTACATTTGAAGAAAATTTAATCTCCAGCTTCTGGAGTGCCAGAACCGCAGCTGAATGGAATTCGCGTGTCCAACGCTCACTCTCTCGCTTTTCAAAAACAAATAGCTTTAATAATAACAATCAATTTATTAGACGTTTCAATATGAGGTGGTTTAAATGTAATCAATAGTAAACAGAATTTTACACAATAATCAGTCCATGCTATTCGTGACATAAATCTATATATCATTTGGAATAATACACATATCAAGTGTAGATATATAGGTATCCAGGGAGTACATTTGAAGAAAATTTAACTTCCAGCTCTTGGAGTACCAGAACCCCAGCTGAATGGAATTCATGTATAAGAGTGCTATATAAATGTGATCATAATATATATATATATATGTTATATATATAACATAGAGTTCATGTGAATTATAAGTCATCGGATGACTAATGCATTTTATGGGTTTTTAAAACAAGCCCATTGGTTAAGGAATGTTACCGGAGAAATGTATAGTGTTAAGCCAGAATCATCTGCCAAGGTCATTCGACAATGTGCACTTGGAAACAGAGTTTGGGACCTTTTTGCTTTTTATTATGGAAATCTGCGTATTGGTCGAACCGGTGTGCATGTTTTTGATGCACGAGAAAAATATGCTCATTTTCCTGTCATATGTTGCAAAATATTTGAAACTCAATGCATTTATTGAATTTTAGAAAATAATTTTTTCCGGAATGATATGGACGCCTGTAGCGGACAAAATTAGCACAGTGACCCCCATATTTTTTGTATCAAAGACTTGCCTGACGGTTTGTTGATAAATAACAAAATTTCAGGTTTTGTTATGCATTAGTTGTTATGAAATAATAATTGTGGTGAAAACGGCCAGAAATTAGAAATTTTTCAGGTATTTTTGAGATGAAATTACCCGTAATTCCACATTAAAGAAGAATAGTGTTATTTTAATGAAAAATTAAAATCAGAAAATGAATTTCCTATTTTAGCCCATCTGAGTGGGTCTACCTGTACAAAAGATCACTAAGCTCATCTGCAATTGTTTCATTTGTCATTTTACACTTTTCAATTTGGACGCTACCTTGAAATTTACCACTCAAGATCACCTTACACACATTGGTCATGAGGAGCGTCACCCCTTGCATTATGAGAAAAATGACCTAAAATAATGTTAATATTTCTGTGTTTGTGTTGATGAAACAATCTGTCATATTGTTGCTGCAAAAAGTAATGTGTATGTAACATATGCGTCCCTGAATGTTCATTTTAAGAACCAAAGTCCCATCTGCAGTAGCTTCGAATGCTGAGATTTATGCAAATCAATTCAAGCATGGTCGTGCGATTTATCACTCAAATTTGCATGAGATCAAGTTCAATGTCAAGATCCGCTACATATATGACTTAAAATATGCTAATAATACTAACCTAAACGTTATATACACCCGGTTGTGGGCAGAGTTCAATTTACATACATGTATTTCAGGTCAGATGTGACCTCTGGGTTTACCACTAAATACCCTGCAGCTAGCCGCCGAACGTTATCTGACCCAATTCATTTGTGTTGGGGTCAGGTCATGTTTATGTAAACGTTCTGTTGTCTTCAAAGGTCCGACACATGATGTAAACAGGTGAAAAAGAACAATTTCCAAGTAAGTACACTTTTATAATCTATTCGATTCCATGTCCGATGATGTTATGTAAAGTTGTGCATTAAGATTGCTACACTGGGATTGACAGTTTGGATGAAAAGTGTCTTGCACTGCGACGATGTAACACTAAAGTCCGGGATGGATGTGAACTTCCCTCAATTTGGAGCATGAAAAGTTAGTATTTTTGAGAGAAAATTAGCATACATGTACAAAGGTTGTTCAGTTTGAAGTTTATATACAATACATTGTTGTATCTGTCCGATATTTTGTGTTGTCAATTAAGCCTTGATATGTTAACGTTCTGAGGCTCGGGTAAACGTTCTGTCAATGCTTGAAATGTAATCATGGGTTTCTACTCTCGCCATACGGAAGCAACATTTATGAGGTTGAGATTCTCGAGCTTTTAGATTCATTGTTCGGTACATTGTATAGGATGAACGAAACTGAACCGCACTCACATATATTAAATCCTGACTGTAATTCGATCCACAGCACGTTAACCACGGTAGCAGAACGTTATTTCAACAACAAAACAATTATTACTCGTGTATTACACCTATTCATGCCCTGTTTTCACATACTATCCAATATGTACATTCAATGTTACATATGACATTTCGCAATATTGTTTTAGGACTAAAATTAGGTACGAAAATACATTGAATAGGGAACGATGTTCGTGGAAATGAGCAAAGTGTCAACATTATGTGACACTTTTCTCAATAATGGGCTATAAAATTAAGACTCAGAGCAATGCATACAATTCTAGGGTATTCGGGACATGGAATCCACATGTAGTCGAAGCACAAGTCCAACAATATGATGAGGAAAAATATATTTTGTTCCCGTATATCTTCATATCTGGTGCAATAGAACGTTAACATAAACATGACCTGACTCCAACACAATAGGATTAGGTCAGTTAACGTTTGGCGGCTAGCTGCAGGGTGTAAAGGTCGTCTAAGGTCAACTTCGACGCGATTTGCCCAGGGCATGTATATATGACTCCCTATATGTTCATATTAAGAACCTAAGTTCCATCTGCAGTCGTTTCAACACCTCTGGATTTACAACTCAAGGTCATCTGAGGTCAACTTTAAGACCATCAAAAAATGCCATATGACTTCCTATATGTCTATTATACAGGGAGTACAACCTGAACTTCTTTCGGTAGGCGATTAGTATGTAGAATTCAATTTACACATTTCAAGTAGGACGTGACCTTGAAATTCAAGATAGGTCAAGCAGAAAGTCACCAAGAGGTGTGGCATATATGACTTCCTACATGGTCACAATATATATCTACTAGAAAACAAACAGTATCTACAAGTGTCCAATCTCCAGAGGTCAATATAATTAGGCAAGCCATTTCGGACCATGTGAGCCTATATTTCAGTCCTTTTAAGTGATTCAAGGCATTTTGTCTTCATACACAAGCTAAGGGGTCCAAATTAGATATTCAGCAGTATCAAAGACATTTTTACCATTTTTGGCCTACATTCCGGGCGATTCAAGGTATTCCATCTTCATACACCTCACAGACGGCCAGCAATAGGATGCTTTAAGGGGACAGAATTTTGTAAACTATAAAAATAAAACTCCAAAATATTATGTGTTGTTTTTTGGGTGTTTTTTTTGTCGAAAACGGTCTTCAATTTAAGAAAAACACGAAAAGAAACCGAAAAATACCTCTCTTTGGAATTATTTTGTGTTATTTTAGTGAAAATATTTTGCAAAGATAGAAATGCTGACGGACGACGACGGCGATGACTGACGCAACGTCATGCCAATAGTTTATCGGGCCTTATGTGTTGTTAACTGCCGACGGCCAAGCATAATCATCTGAGAACAATGCAGAATTAACAGAAGAAAAAAGACAGAATATCATGGATTAACACACAGCACGGATGCGTTTCGACTACTTTCTCGGGTGGAGAAGTATTTTGAATGCCTCTGGCCGCATGGAAGCGAAGTCGACCTTGCCGGTGATGCTTGGTTTCGGCTCATCCTCGGGAAAAGTCGTCTCGTATCGGTAGTACAGGTTGGCCACAAAGAGGAGAACTTCGATTTTCGCCAGCTGTTCACCCATACATTTCCGTGCACCTGCAGTGAGTAGGGACAACTTCGGCTGGGCGGTCTAAGACATGATACACTAGTACGTGGGAGAAAAGTTTCAACGTTGATATGAATGGTGATCTGCACGCTTGATTGATCCAATAAACTTACCCATTCCGAAAGGAATCCACAAGTCTCTTTTAGTCACATTCCCATCCTCATCCAGAAATCTCTCAGGGTTGAATTTCTCTGGTTCCACGAAGTTGTTTGGGTCGTACATTGCTGCATAGATATTTGCTATGACGGGCGTGCCTTGTGGTATATAGTATCCCCTGAAGTAGGTGTCCTTGTCACAACAGTGCAAACCAGTGGCTCCGACCGGGGAACTGTGCCTGATGATTTCCATGAAGACTGCCTCGGTGTAGGGGAAGTTGGGTTTGTCGGACCACTCTACATGATGACGCCCAGCCATGACGTCATCAAGCTCTTCATGTATACGACGCTGGACGTCTGGTTCATGTGTGACATAAAGAATGACCCAGCTGATGAATGCGGAGATGGTATCCAGCGAGTCGGGAAGGAAGAGGAACGTCATCCCCACCAACTTCGCGTCGCTGAGAACAGACTCGTCTCGTTTCGTCAGCAGGATGTCGATGAAGTCTCTGGGATGCTCCGGATCAAGTGATTTCTTATGCTCTCTCAACTCCCGCCACATGTAGTCCATACAGTCATCGGTTGCCTTGCGTACCCGTTTCTTCGCTCCGCTCATGGTCATGTTGACCAAGAACTCGGGGAACATGTCCATCGTGAAGTTTCTCATCAGTTCTGCATACCACGTTTTGAATAAGTCGATACGATTCTGGAGTTCAGCGTCGTCCAGACTGTGTACCTTACTGAACATAATATCAAAGATGACGTTTGCAGCAAACTTGAGCATCAGGGCATCAATGTCGATGGGTTCTTTGTTTTTGATTTGTGGTTGTAGATGGTCCATCACAATGTCGAACTGAGCCAGTATCTTTTCCTCGGAAGTCTTGGTGCTTCCGAAACCAGCGTTGCGCAGAGCAGAAGCGAAGAAGGGCTTCTGTTGCACGAAAAAATCTCCATCGGTCACTGGAAAAGGGAAGCCTTAACTTAACATAGAAAAGCAGAAGCACGACGAAATTGATGTACATCTCCTCCTTTGTATTTGCAGAGCTTACACACCATATGTTGCATACAAAATACTCGCCATCATTCAGATTCATAGCGGTCAGCAGTATACTGGGTGTGCGGAAGGCGAACATATTGCCTTGCGTCACAAAAGCATCCTTGGTGGCATCGTATGAATTCAGTATCACCATCTTGTTTCTGTTGGGAGGAAATGGGGGATAGGCCTGTAGACATGGAATATATTCTACATTCTCACAGAATAACACCGAGGTGTCTATGGAAGTGCCAGTAAATAGACCTAGGTGCCAGAAAATGTAGTAGGCTCACATCAAAAGCATATAGATCTGCCGATTTATCATATATCGGTATGAATAAAAAATAAAATGTGGAATAACGATATATAAGAACGATGAATAAAAATAAAATTTATACCCGGGTCCCATGTGAAGCGTGAAGACGTCAGGAAGACCGTAATGCTTCTGGATCCGCAAGAAGTCCTTGTGTAAAGTGTGTCCAGAGAGCTCCAGCGCGTTACCGATGATCGGCCAGCCACGCGGACTGGGCGGTAACTTTCGGTTTCGATTCTTGAAGTATCCGTAGGCGAGATAGGCGCCGAGTGATCCGGCAGCAGTGGCCAAGAGGATCGGCATCGGGCGGCTCTTTGGCTCGGCCACCGAATCTTGCAGTACCGCGTACCACGTGCTCGTGACGTCACGGACGTAACTCAACGCCATCGTGTGCAGCGTGTTGGGAGGCTAGGCAAAGTCGGCTGTAAATAGGTATAGGCTTATACACACATACAATTATTATGTTACAAGCTCCTGGGTTTTTAAAAAAAATATCTAGCCAATATTTTGCACTTGAGTCAATTATAAGGCCCTCTCGGTGTACCAAATAATTTCCAGACAGAGTAAGATATACAAATATATCCAATTATTGCTAACACGTAATGTTTCTGGAAAGCAGCCCATCCCATCTTATATGTTCCTTGACGTTATGCGTATAGGCCTAAACGTGTATGCAGATTGATATTTGAAAGATCTGATCATCAAGTCAAACTAAATATTCGCAGATAGGCCTGAGTAACAATAATAGGAAGGAATCAATTTTCAATAAGAGATAGTCTAGCCGAACCAAAGCCAGTTGGCTCTCAATTGGTACTGTTCTCCAGTAACCTTTGGCATGTTAGGAGGACATTAGCCAAAACTAAGTTCTTCACTACGCAAATATTTGTAGTCGTTCTACATTAAAAAAAACCAATATCACCACGTCACACGCTGTTTGTGGCGATTGCGGACGACAGATTGTTGTCTGTGCAGAACATTATAACGAAACAATTCCTCGTTTCGTTCAATGTCTTTGAGACATTGTATAGGGACTATAAGTAAACAAACATATAAAGTCGTAAACATTTATAACAGCCCAGATAGCACATGACAGACCGAGCGACAAAAATAGGTTATTATATACACATAATGCCAACTCTGGTTATTAAACCTGTTTTACTAATGTTTTCGACAATATTTCAGCGAGAAATACCATTTTACTATGCACACCTCACCTGGAGGTCTGGCAGCAATTTTCTACCAAATTTCAGCCATCTATCATAAAAAATTGTTTTTTCTTAATGTAAGTATTGTTGTGTTTTTGAATCAGTAGATATATTTCGGAGAGCAAGAAATAGCACGACTGAAAACTCGAGGGGCAAAAATTGGAATCATACTCAGAAATATCATGATGGGAAATCAACATCGGGGTGGAATGCCAACTCTTTCAATATTGGAAATATGGGCAAAAACGTGTGTAAACTGGCAACGAAAGTTAACATATGCGCTAATTTATTCCGTCTACCACATATTTGCAGGCTACGATTATACAGATTCAAAGACATGAAATGGATACCCATAAGATACTATCATATGCCTCCAAATTGACAATTCAGTCTATATAGGGCATTGAAGTGCCATATCTTTTGTTTATCATTAGCAATGTCACTGTAACTCTTCTCACCGAACAAATGCAAATACTCACATGGAACGGTAGTTCAAAATGGGTGTTTGTCACCAGAATCATAGCTGAAACCCCATCGGCGTGTCTTACTTCTACAGCGCTCATGTAAGCTAATAGCCTACCAGCTGAAACCCCATTGGCATGCCATACTTCTACAGCCCTCCTGTAGGCTAATACCCTACCAGCTGGAACCCCATTGGCATGTCATATTCCTACAGCCTTCCTGTAGGCTAATAGCCTACCAGCTGGAACCCCATTGGCATGTCATATTCTTACAGCCCTCCTTTAGGCTAATAGCCTACCAGCTGGAAAACCGTCGGCATGTCATATTCCTACAGCCTTCCTGTAGGCTAATAGCCTACCAGCTGGAAAACCGTCGGCATGTCATACTTCTACAGCCCTCCTGTAGGCTAATAGCCTACCAGCTGAACCCCATCGGCATGTCATATTCCTACAGCCTTCCTGTAGGCTAATAGCCTACCACCTGGAAAACCGTCGGCATGTCATATTCCTACAGCCTTCATGTAGGCTAATAGCCTACCAGCTGGAAAACCGTCGGCATGTCATATTCCTACAGCCCTCCTGTAGGTTAATAGCCTACCAGCTGGAACCCCATCGGCATGTCATACTTCTACAGCCTTCCTGCAGGCTAATAGCCTACCAGCTGGAAAGCCGTCCGCATGTCATATCCCTACAGCCCTCCTGTAGGCTAATAGCCTACCAGCTGGGAAACCGTCGGCATGTCATATTCCTACAGCCCTCCTGTAGGCTAATAGCCTACCAGCTGGAAAGCCGTCGGCACGTCATATTCCTACAGCCCTCCTGTAGGCTAATAGCCTACCAGCTGGGAAACCGTCGGCATGTCATATTCCTACAGGTTAATAGCCTACCAGCTAGAAAACCGTCGGCATGTCATACTTCTACAGCCCTCCTGTAGGTTAATAGCCTACCAGCTAGAAAACCGTCGGCATGTCATACCTCTACAGCCCTCCTGTAGGCTAATAGCCTATCAGCTGGAAAACCGTCGGCATGTCATACTTCTACAGCCCTCCTGTAGGCTAATAGCCTACCAGCTAGAAAACCGTCGGCATGTCATACCTCTACAGCCCTCGTGTAGGCTAATAGCCTACCAGCTAGAAAACCGTCGGCATGTCATACTTCTACAGCCCTCCTGTAGGCTAATAGCCTACCAGCTGGAAAACCGTCGGCATGTCATACTTCTACAGCCCTCCTGTAGGCTAATAGCCTATCAGCTGGAACCCCATCGGCATGTCATACTTCTACAGCCCTCCTGTAGGCTAATAGCCTACCAGCTGGAAAACCGTCGGCATGTCATACTTCTACAGCCCTCGTGTAGGCTAATAGCCTACCAGCTGGAAAACCGTCGGCATGTCATATTGCTACATTCCTCCTGTAGGCTAATAGCCTACCAGCTACTCCCAAGCCACGACTCGTACACGTTGCAATATTGTTAGTGCATGTAGGCCTACTCGCTATAACCAGTGACGATCTTTGCTATAAAGTCACATCATTAATAGGCTTATAGTACATACAAATAGTTAGACTTGGTTGTATAAAAAAAGGCCACGATATGAAGCAAGTATATATATATAATATTCATGCAAAGAACATCACTAAGGTGAACAGTGCTCTACACTTCGGTGTACCTAGTGTTATAGTTAGATCTATGCCCCAGTCCATATCTGAGATAATAGGGTGGTCATTTTTGTCTTATTGTGTAACAATGTGCCTCATAAGGTGATTTATGATTTCGCTATGTTACAACATGGCCATCAAAGTTGTGCGGCTTGTGCCCACTACATACTGCCCACTACATTACCAAACCTAGGCCTATGTGTCCGTTCCAGAGTATTACACGTATTGGATTGCAAACATGAGTGTAATAAGCATCATGTATGTAGGTTGAACAACAAACTTACCAGTTTTCCTATTAAGATAGCAACCGTCAAAAACACGTATAGCACGGTGCACAACTGTCATTCGTGGTCTGCGCATGCGTCCGGTATTGAGCAGTTTATTGATTTCATTCGTCGCTGACCTGGCCTGGGTCTAGCCATGCAAGGACTTCTAGTTGTGTGTCCTCTACATATCGGCGGAATCGACATTAGGTTACTAGAACGTGTGTACACAACGTGCCCGGCTTGGTGTCAACCAGACAACGCTCTGAACTGGATTCGGAGACTCTCCAAACAAATTCCATGGCCACCCCCTCAACGCAAATAAAAACAAATGCTCAAATAAAATGTCCCCGGTACAGGCCCACATGTACATTTGGCATGTTGACAAGTAGTCCTAACAGCATTACTTCCCGGGAATAGACCCGAGGTATAGATATCTATGATTTAAATCTCGTAGCCTGCTATGCCTAGCGTGTTTTTCTTTTTCATGTTGCATGGGGCACCACTTCCCCAATAATCTAATGGGTGGCGACATTGTGATGGGTAGGACGAAATGGTTCAGACAGTGGTTGTTACTCCACTGACGACAACCTGTCATTTAATCTGTCTGATGCTTTTTTAATCCATAATTTGAATTAAGAAAAAAACAGCATACATATATCTACCTGGACCGGCGAGGTTTACCAAATTCATGGCCCGTCTGATCAAATGTTGAACGACCATGTTTAGAAAAATAATATTGCAGTGGTTTTGCTAATGTTTTTTTTAATTTGTGCATGATTGCTATAGGTATCATTCCGATGGGGGATTTTGTATAATTGTACCCGTCGCGAAAATCAAAGCCAAGTTGGACGGACCCCTCTATTCACAACGAAAATAAATTGCCTACATGTAAGCTAGAAAACTGCCGTTCAACTCCCAGATGACGTATACCAAGTTATAATACGATACCACTTAGCATGGCAATAATATCAGAAAAGAACGGTGTTAGAAAAGTTAGAAAAATCAAAGTACTGCAGACCGGCAATTAAGTCAGGCACTCAAAAAAGTGCGTACAGGAAACTCTACTACTTTTTTGGTTTTGGAAAAAATGCGAAAATGTTCACAATTGATTCCTAAGCTGTAGAAACAATAATAAGTGAGATATTAGTCATTTTCTCCTGTGACCTTGAAATTTAATTCAAAGGTCAAATTCAAGGTCTTGACAATATTCAGAATATATATATCATTTTCTATATGTTCACAATTGATTCCTAAGCTGTAAAAACAATAATAAGTGAGATATTAGTCATTTTTTCCTGTGACCTTGAAATTTAATTCAAAGGTCAAATTCAAGGTCATCAGAATATTCGTCATATATCATTTCCTATATGTCCATAATTGATTCCTAACCTGTAAAGTCGATAATAAGCGAGATATTAGCCATTTTGTCCTGTGACCTTGAAAATGAGGTCAAAGGTCAAATTCAAGGTCATCAGAATATTCGGCATATATCATTCCCTATATGCACAGAATTGATTCCTAAGCTGTAAAGTCGATAATGAGTGAGATATAAGCCATTTTGTGCTCTGACCTTGAAACTGAGGTCAGAGGTCAAATTCAAGATCACGAGAATATTCAGCACACATATCATTTCTTATATGTTCACAATTGGTTCCCTAGTCTCTAATTTCAATATTAAGTGAGATATTAGGCATAATGTGTCCCATTATAAAGCATAGGAGAGTTTGGGCCAAAATGGCCCACTACGACCGATTCAAGGGCAACAAAACTTATACAAATCACAGGGGTATATATGAGGGGTGTTATGCATCAATATGAAACAGATTTTGAGAAAACGGCCATCAAAGTCCAAAATTGACCATTTTTCGTCAAAAATGGCCGCCATTTTGAAATAATAGCGAAAATAAAAAAAAAATAAAAAATACCTCCTTCTTGAAATTTTTTTAGACAGTTTTGTGCAAAATTTCAGAAAAATTCGCCCGTAAACAAAAAAAGATAAAAATGTGGACGACGACGACGACGACGACGGACGACGACGACGGACGACGACGACGACGACGGACGCAACGCCACGCCAATAGGTTATCGGACCATAGGTCCGGTAACCTAAAAACATGGCAAAAATCATGGTGAAAGATTGTCGTTTTAACAATACTACTGAAGACAATGCAGCATAAATTCATTTCCAAAATGCCTTTTTAAAAAACGTGTTGAGCAGCCCTACGGCAGATGACCGCCTGGTTTTTCCACGGTACGCTGACGTTTGTGACGTAACCACTTGATTACCGTACCGTACAAAAGAAACGGGCATCTAAAGGTGTCTAATGATTCAAGTGACAATGCGTTGAGGTAGGCATAATCTTGAATATGCTTGGTTATGCCATACATTTGAGGTAGGCATAACCTTGATTATGCTTGGTTACGCCATACATTTGAGGTAGCCAAAACCTTGATTATGCTTGGTTATGCCATCAGTATGAGGTTGGCATAACCTTGGTTAAGCTGGGTTATGCCATACATTTGAGGTAGGCATAACCTTGATTATGCTTCGTTATGCCATACATTCGATGTAGGCATAACATTGATTATGCTTGGTTATGCCATACATTCGTGGTAGGCGTAACTGTGATTATGCTTGGTTATGCCATACATTTGAGGTAGGCATAACCTTGGTTATGCTGGGTTATGCCATGCATTTGAGGTAGGCATAACCTTGATTATCATTGGTTATGCCATGCATTTGAGGTAGGCATATAGCTTGGTTATGCCATACATTCGAAGTAGGCATAACCTCGATTATGCTTGGTTATGCCGTACATTTTTGGTAAGCATAACCTTGATTATGCTTGGTTATGACATACATTTGAGGTAAACATAACCTTGATTATGCTTGGTTATGCCGTACATTTGAGGTAGGCATAACCTTAATAATGCTTGGTTGTGCCATACATTTGAGGTGGGCATAGCCTTGATCATGCTGGGTTATGCCATACATTTGAGGTGGTCAGAGCCTTGGTTATGCCATACATTTGAGGAAGGCATAACCTTGATTATGCTTAATTGGTTATGCCATGACATTTGAGAAAGGCACAACCTTGATTATATGCTTGGTTATGCCATGCATTTTAGGTAGGCACAACCTTGATTATCCTTGGTTATGACATACATTTGAGGTAAGCATAACCTTGATATGCTTGGTTATGCCATACATTTGAGGTAGGCAGAGCCTTGGTTATGCCATACATTTGAGGAAGGCATAACCTTGATTATGCTTGGTTATGCCATACATTTTAGGTAGGCATAACCTTGATTATGCTTGGTTATGATATACATTTGAGGTAAGCATAAGCTTGATTATGCTTGGTTATGCCATACATTTGAGGTAGGCATAACCTTGATTATGCTAGGTTATGCCATACATTTGAGAAAGTCAAAACCTTGATTATGCTTGGTTGTGCCATACATTTGAGGTAGGCATACAGCTTGGTTATGCCATACATTTGAGGTAGGCATGACCTTGGTTATGCTTGGTTATGCCATACATTTGAGGTAGGCATATAGCTTGGTTATGCCATACATTTGAGGTAGGCATGACCTTGGTTATGCCATACATTTGAGAAAGGCATAACCTTGATTATGCTTGGTTATGCCATACATTTGAGGTAGGCATATACATGTAGCTTGGTTATGCCATACATTTGAGGTAGGCATGACCTTGATTATGCTTGGTTATGCCATACATTTGAGGTAGGCATATAGCTTGGTTATGCCATACATCTGAGGTAGGCATAACCTTGATTATGCTTGGTTATGCCATACATTTGAGAAAGGTATAACCTTGATTATGCTTGGTTATGCCATGCATTTTGGGTAGGCATAACCTCGAATATGCTTGGTTATGCCATACATTTGAGAAAGGCATAACCTTGATTATGATTGGTTATGCGATACATTTGAGGCATAACCTTGACCACTCCAATCATGTTTTGTGACCCGGAGATCAAATTACACCAATAAATATAGGACTTCCTCTAGGCCCTCAATTGGTCTCACTTTGAACTTGGCCCACGTTCACATAGAGACCTCAATCTCATGTAATCAAGGATCATTGTAATGTTCACATGAAGAAGTTTAACTTAGACATTGGAGACAACACAATTGGAGGTGGTGCTAAGGTTTGTTTTTTGAGCATATGAAGTCTCATTTCGTTATTCTTTTTGACACTGTATTTGACCTCAAATAAATTCTAGTGCCAAGACACAATGTTGTTTCATTGTGAAACAAAATTCTTGCAGAGACATTTTTTGTATTACCCGTATACCGCTATGTTTTGTGTTCACGAACATACACTTTTTGTGTTTGTTTGTCACCAAAATCACACTGTCACGTCACGTGACTTACAGTCCTATAATGGGGAATCTATGAAGTCATGTAGTCTGCATCTCTTGACTTGATATAACTTGGACACCAGTTATCGACCATAAATCGCATTGTATACAGAACTCTCCGAGCTTTGGTCTTAGGATCATTTTGACAATTTATACAGAGGATACAGTCTGAACAAATTTTTCGAATATGCCCTGACTGGGAAGACTGAGGGAATATCATGCCTCATAAACAGAGAACCTTGATTGACACAGAATCATCACAAACTACACATATTGTATTGTTTATTCATACAACATTTCACAACATACAAAAGTCATCAAAAGCACATACAATCACCCATACTTTGATGACAATCCCACACAATCACTCTGATCCATACACAAACCCATTGACACTAGTCAATCTCCATCATCCGGTCTCGTCCCACCAGGATCTCATTGGTTCCTTTGCCTACAAAACAACAAAGACAGTCCATTCAATTTCTACATCTCCACGCTGTGTAAAATGCTTTGTTTTCACTGCTTTCAAAGATTTCGAAATTCAGTCTGGAATTTACCAAGAGTTTCATAGCAGTACAATGTACAAAAAGGCATATTATTGGATCAATTTACTCAATTATTTTTTAAACTTATTATTTGCAAAACTCAATCTAAACCATGTCATATTCTATAAAAAATAAATTACGGATACATTATGACGTACTGAGTGTCATAACGTGCTGGTTGGCGCCTACAATACAGTCCTTAAATTCACATTTGGCACCGATGTTTGCATCAGAACAAATGATACACCCAGTCAGAGACACGCTGCAAAACCAGAGAACACATACCATACAAGTGGATGTGGTTACATATTTGCTACTAGTGACTGATAGTCAATTATATTCAGACCACAAGAAATGTTGTATTTTTCACAGCAAGTACGTGTCTCATGAAGTAGTGAATGAACACTCAATGTGTTGAGGAAAGCCTGTAATACGCACCCCTCCTCCAGTGTGACTGAGTCCATGATGACGGAGTTGTGAACTTTGACCTTCTCTTGGATGGTGGTGTGAGAGCCGACCACAGACCGCTTGATGCCAACCTTCTCCCCGACTGTCGTGTCAGCTCCCACCATGCTGTCCGCTCCCACCTGGTGTTATAAGGGAAGTACATTGTACCGAAACTCAGTGGGTTCTCTGTATTCTAGTTACATGAATGACAGGTCTTAAACCAAGTTTATTGGTTCGGCCAAGCAGTCTGTGCACACGTACAGGAAATGGTTGACATCGAAAATAAACCATGTTTGTTGATCGTTGAAGATTGAAAGAAAACAACGTGGTAGGATGCCATTTTATAATCGAGATAAAACTACTTGGCTCCATGTCTATGACTTAACATTGAGCCAAACACAGTTTTAGCTCTTAATCAGCGATGCACTCGTTGTAAAAGGAAGTTCAAACTTATCGCCACGACAACTTACCGTGGAGCGCTGTGAGACCGTAGCTGAGGGATGTACCAAACTTATCTCTTGGTCCGGTGCTAGTACTGACAACTGTTTTGGAACCTAAAATAGTCAGAAATTAACATCATTTTTCATTCATAACACAATCAGCGCTATAAAAACATAAACTATAACTCATAATTATGTGACTCACTAACTGTTACACAATAGACAAAAATTACAGCATTTCTCTTGATTGTTGAAACCCCATTCTATCAGCCACATGTTACCATGGCAACCAGTCCAACCAGCCACATACCTGCCTGTTAGCCTCGCAGTAAGTGAGCAGTGTGTTAGCCCGCAGACAGAACCCGCCGTCCATGACGTGCGCGTGACAGCGGATCTTGCTGCCATTGTTAGCCGCATCCGTCCGGTCGGCGGCCCAGCTCGAGTACTCGTGGGACAGCTGCACGTACTCATCCACGTGTGTGTAGTTGTCTATGTCTGTCATGATGACAGTACGTGGGGGGTGGGGGAGGGGGGTCATGGGAGGAACAATTGGTCGAGGTCAGTTATTTAGATATTTCAGTATCAACTCATTTGCTCTAACACGAGAAGTAGAATTGAATTGTCAGTGAGCAGGCAATCCACTATATCATTGCGTAATACCTAATACTCAAGTCACATACACACCGGTTTTGGTCTGTGCAAACTGTTTTCGTACTAAGTATGGTATCAGCTCGCCCTTTATCGTGGATATAGATCTGCAAACATTGTTGAGAAAGATATGGTAGGTCATATCATTACTGCATAATATGTGACATGGAATTCATACATCGCTGATTGAACTCATTCATACAAACACACAATGCAGCTGAAAGCAATCCAAACAAAAATCAACCCTACTATTAATCCATACAAAATGCAAAGCAAAGAAAAATTCATTCTAACAAGAATACCAGTACTAACAGCAAGTTAAAACATAAATAAAAGTACATTGACACAATACAAAGAGTACCCACGTGTCTTCCACCAAGTAGTCGACCACCCACTTGCTGACGATGTACAGGTGACTATCCAGCAATCGTGTGCTCAGGTCAATGAATGGATGTCTGTCAGTGTCAGAACAGTACAGGTTAAAATTCCTGGAATATGATGACTTGCGACGTGGGTATTACAATGTCAGATTGATAACCAACCTTTTTAGGACAGATTTTCTGAATGTGACGTTTTCTTCGAAGTCAGCTTCAGAGGCCATGAAAAGGACGCGATTCTTTTTCTTGTCGAGACCTATCAAATCTCGTTCTGAAATCAATTAAAACATGTCTAGTGTCATAAAATTCCCAAATTTTAATTGTAAATTTGCCGTTTATTGTTATTACTCACCTCTAAACTACTACATGCTCCTTTTCGATCCTTTGGATCGTTCTGGATAGAAATTCGCGTACTGAAAGCAAGGCACGATCGTCTGCCTGCATGACTCGAGCGCTCCTTTTCCCGCCAAAACCGCCGCGCATATGCGCGCGCAGCTGCGCAGAAGCTTCACTTTTCTGTCCAAAAAACGACAAAAGGAAGCCCCTAGCACACAACTGGCGGGGATGGATGGGAGGGCCTTTACTGTAGTAGTTTAGAGGTGAGTAATAACAATAAACAGCAAATTTACAATTAAAATTTGGGAAGTTTATTTTATACATCACCAATCTAAACTACTACATGCTCCTTAGAATCAAAGGATAGGCGGTGGAGCAGTAGTGCTAGAGAGTCATGAAAACAGACGATAGTCTTGATTTCAAGCAAATCGCTAAAATGCTACATTTTCGATATATCTTTAGTAAAATAATAAAGATACTCACCTAGCGGTGCGATCGCTTGCCTCCGACATGCACGAATTTCTTCTTCACCCATCGGTGGAAAACGGAACTCTACTTGAGACCGTAACATAAAGAACTCAAACACAAACACAAAGTGTTGCTTATATACACGTGCACGTTAAAACCAAGACTTTTCTGTCCAGCTGGTTCAAACAACAGCTTGCGCTACGACCAGCGGACCCAGTCTAAATCTGGACGACTGGTCCTGAAGTTCGGCAGCATTGGACAGATAGAACCCGATGAATGTCGTAGAATTAGTCCACATTCCAGCCCTCACGATATATTCCAACGGAATATTCAACCTGGCCGCCAAAGACATCGAGATGTGTCGGATTTGGTGGGACGATATTTTGTAAGTGACTCGATCGTCAGCACCTGACTCCGCATAGACAGTCCTCACTACAACCTTCACCCATCGGGATAGTGTAGCTGTGGAGATATCCGTAGCCCTATTAGGCTGATAAGAAATAAATAACCGCTTGCGATCTTTCCTGATCGATCTGGTACGATCGATGTAGATTTTCAACGCTCTTACCGGGCACAATAGAGCGTCCGGCTCATTCCGTCCTACGTAATCGCCCAGTGACGGAATTACGATAGGGGAAAACGCTTTCCCGCCCTCAACCGCAGCACGTGTTTTAGGCATAAAATCACGTACTGGGTATAAGGAAACGGACCCATCCGCGCCAAATGCGACTCGCGATACGTCGATCGCCGCGACATCTGAGCGTCTTCGACCACTTGCTAGCATAACTAGCAAGAAAGTCTTAAGAGTTAACCTCTGCAAGGACACTTCCTTGAGAGGCTCCCAAGGTGCTTTAGTAAGACAATATAGCACAAAGGCCATGTCCCAATCCGGTAGAGTAGGAACTCCCCGTGGCCTTTGCGTCCTAAAGGACGCCAAGAGATCAGCAAGGATACGATTATTAGTTAAATCGATCCCCTTAGCACGGAATACAGGGCCCAGCATGGACCTGTATCCCTCGATCGTAGTAGGCTTCAAATTAAGTCTATCAAAGAGATAGCAGAGAAAGTCTAGCACTGCATTCAGAGGGGCAGAGAGCGGATCAATGCGCCTTCCGTTACACCAACGTACGAATACTCTCCATTTAGCCTCATACGTTTTAGAGGAGGATCTCCTATTCTTTCTCGCGAGATGTACGGACACCTGCTGAGAAAATCCTGCCTCCTGGAAGGATCGCTCGATAGCCTCCACACGTGTAATTTGAGCACGTGGACGGAATCGTGAAATATATCCCGCCCCGGTTGCTTCAGCAACCTGTGCTCGATCGGGAGAACCCGTGGTACATCGATCAGGAGGGACAGTAGCAGCGGGAACCACGCCTGCATCGGCCAGCATGGCGCCACCAACAGAATCTCGCACTGAGACCTGGCTACTTTGTGCAGCACTTCTGTTAGGAACCGAGTTGGCGGGTACGCATACCCGAACATCCCGTCCCACGACTGAGACATCGCGTCCACAGCCAGTGCCTCGCTCTCTGGCAGAGGTGAGAAGTAGACCGGAAGCTTGTGATTCCGAGAGGTTGCAAACAGGTCTATGTTCGGTGTCCCGAACGCCTGACAAACGCGCCGAAACACCCCCGGATGCAAACTCCACTCCGTGCCTATGATCTTGTCCGGTCTCGACAGAGCGTCCGCTAGGACATTCCTGTGACCCGGTAGGTGCCTCGCCCTGATAAACAGACGGGACTTGAAGGCAAACCTGATCAGACACTCGGCCTCCAAACAAAGCTGACTCGACCGAGTTCCCCCTTGTTTGTTTATGTGCGCCACTACTGTGCTGTTGTCTGTGAAGACCAGCCATTTCGTCCCTGGGGGACTCTGAGGCCCCCAGATCTCGAACGCACGTCTCACCGCTCGCAGCTCTAGGACATTGATGTGCAACGCCCTCTCGCTCGTGTTCCACACAGCAGAGAGTTCGTGCTCGTCCATATGAGCTCCCCAAGCCAATTCTGATGCATCGGTGAAGAAGGTCCGATCGGGCAGATACTCCGCCAGTGGCATCCCTCGGAAAAGATTCCGATGGTCCCGCCACCAATGCATTGCTTCCCGAGCACGATCGTCCACCGACACGACTTGGTCTAGTCAATCGGTGAGGATCCGCCATTGCAATGCTAGACACCATTGAATGGGTCTGAGGAAGCACCTGCTGAACGGCACCTGTTTCTCCATCGACGCCAACAGACCGATGATGGACAGAAACTGTCGAGCTGTGATCGACGACTGCGTCAGCGCGACCTCCATCGCCGCAATCGCCTTGAGAACTCTCTTCCGCGGAGGAAGAGCTACTCCTCGCTCTAGATCGTAATCTACCCCGACATACTCGAACCTCTGTGTCGGGGACAGATGAGACTTCGCCCAATTGGGGATCCAGCCAAGGCTGGTCGCCAACCTGAGGACGAACCCGGATTGCCCTATAGCCTGAGACGGGGAGTCGGCTATGATTAACCAATCGTCGATATAATGGTGGAATTGAATTCCAACCGATCGAAACCTGGCTGCCATCGTCCTTACGATACGGGTGAACACGTAAGGGGCGGTGGCTACTCCAAAAGGAAGTACCCTGAACTGATACACCGAACCCTCGAAGGCGAACTTGAGGTATCGCCGATCGGCTGGGTGTATGGGCACATGTAAGTACGCGTCCTTGACGTCGATACTGACTGCCCACTTCCCCTTGGACAGAGCTTTCTGAACGGAAAGCGCCGACTCCATCTTGAACCTGGGTATGATCAGGAATTTGTTGAGGTTTGACAGATCGAAAACGGGACGCCACCCGCCTGTCTTTTTCGGCACTAGGAAGATGAGAGAATAGAATCCTCTCTCGTCCTTGACCACCTCGATCGCACGTTTCTCTAGCAACTGCTGCACCTCGTGCTGCAGAAGCTGAAACTTTTCCCGATCGCCGGGCACAGGGAAGAACCACGCTTTGGGTCTGATCGGTGGTTTTCCAGCCTCCCATCTGAAGGTGAGACCGAACTTCACCCATGCCACGACTGAATTGTCTGACGACGCCAGATCGCTCCAGTTCTGGACGAACTGAGCCAGGCGTCCGCCGACTGGACCAGGTTGTGGAAGATCGAATTCCGACAGAACTGAACCTTCCACAGAGCCTACGCTTTCCCGCAACGAGTCACTTCTTACCAGAAGATTTCCCTTAGCCCTTGAAGCGTCCACCCCCTTTGCCTCCACGCTTGCCATCCCCCTGAGGAGGGGGAGGCTGCGCCCCCCGAAAGGGCGGCTGCGTAGAAGCGGGTGCATGTGGTGCCTGAGGTTGGGCAGGCTTCTGACCCTTGGTCTTCTTGCCTGTCCCAGACCCCGCCGACTTCCCAAGCAAAGCCTTGGCCATAGCCTCATCCCGGAGATGTTCCCGCATGACGGAAATATCCGATCGAGAGAGGTTGGCGTAGGTATAGCCTGAGAAAAGCGGCCTCCCACGTAGCTCAGCGACGTCCGTAGCGGACACGTCAAGCAGACGGAGATCGGCATCACGCATGGTGAGATCCAATTGTGCGCCCAGGTGCGCACTGTCACGCTCAGCAGCATGGACCACTCCGGCCAAGACGCCGAGTGCTGCATGAATGTTGGCGCGACTCCCCTCCTCCAGATCCGCCTCGTCCACAAACTCCTGAACCAAAGTGGTCAGGTGATCCGTCAACGAGAGCTGCCCCATCAATTGATGAGACAGCGTCTGCCAGTGAGAAAGGCGAGCCTTTTTCACATAAGCTGACCAGACCGTACCCTGCTTCCGGGAAAGCAGGTGAAGGTTAGGGTCTTCGACCGGGACGGAAGTCTGATGTCCACCCTCGGACTCTACAGTCCGATAGGTGTCGATCGACTCAGGTCGAACACGGCTAGTCGGGAATGTCGACTCCGTACGAGCCACATCCTTCTTAGCCGTAACTCCCTTGTTGATCTTGTCGAAGGACTTGACCAACGCGGGAGCCACAGGGAGCCGGATCGGCCGACGAACTGGCGCCGACGCGAACCTACCGGTTCCCCGTGAGGGCCCTGGAGCATCGATCGGCAAGTCCATACGCCTTGCGACCGACTCCAAAGCCCACCGGAAGTTAGAACCCCCGGCCTGATCGGAAGTCTCATCCTCCGAGGAGGACGACTCCTGATCAGCTTCCACTCGACCCCCCCGATCGTTGGACCTCACAGGTCCGATCGAAGACCTCGATGACCCCAAGGGTACATCAAAGGACGGGCGAGGGAATGCCTGCTCAGCAATCGCGCCCGTCCGGCGACTTACATCCGCGTACACAGGACTTGAGTGGTCCTGAGGAACGACCCCAGCACCACCCGCCCGATCGTGCCCTGATCGAGGACCAGGAGCACGACCGCCAAGTGAAGACTCCCGATCGCACGAACGATCGAGAGCCTCACCCCCAAACAAAGAGAACTATTCCCCCTCGAACCTCGAGACCGAGGACCCGAATGAGCCATCCAAGATGCTCTGCCGATCGAAGCCCGAAGCCTGATCGTCGCCCACCGAGAGGTCGGACGAAGCCTGAGCCACATCGAAAATCGATGTGGTCTCAGCACCACGGCGCTTAGAGGAAGCACGCTTCCTCTTCTTGGAAGGCCCAGGGGAAGAGACGACGGACCCCTCCACCTCGATCGGCCCCGACTGAGGGACGACGAAGGTGGAGTGCGGTTCCTTGGCTGCTTTCGCCTTGGCAAGAACTGAAACCTTCTTCTTAGAAGATTTCGACTTCTTGCCAGCAGGGGGAGCAAGCTCTCCCTGCGACGAAGGGGCAGCCGAAGAACCGGCCGGGACTCCCTGTCCAAGCAGGGAAGAGAGACCCGGCAGGAGGGGACCCTGAAGGGACGACAATGACTGTGCAAAGAAGGATTGCACAGCCGCGTTGACCATGTCCTGTGTTAGCCCCAGGGGCTGGCTAACACCGGACGCAATCTGTGCCGTCACAGGCGGAGTCTCCACCTCCATGGGCGACTGGCGGACTTGCGGAGCCGAAGCTTCCGCAAGCCTCAAAGCATCCTGACGAGCCAACGAGGCTTCAGAATACTTTGCAGTCGCCTGCACGAAGGAAGAGGGATGCCAGAAACGGCACAGATCACACCTCAAATCCTCCATAGATACCGGGCCATGGTCCAAACTGTCGAAACACAAACTGTGTTTCTCCCCTCCTCGGAGGGTATTGACCAGACACTTCGGGCATGGACGTTCGTCCATGGCACCGGTACCAAGGGAGGATTGTGAAGTCATGATCACGAAAGGGAACTAACCACACACAGTAACAGGGCGGGCAAAAGAAGCAAACCTGAGACTGCGCTGAAAAAGAACCCTAAGAGGACTACGAATATATAAACTACAGTATACGTTTACAAAATATATACAGTAGAAAATTAACGTAGAACTATTGATAGATGTAAACAACAAGTACACTATCAAGTACGACGGATGGACGATAATAGGGTGAACTGGCTATACAAATCGCTGACGATCTAGCAAGTAACAAACTATCGACCAATACTTATCCAAATAGACACAAAACGATGTCTATGAACGTGGCAGGTGAAATTCCGTAAGAATATATCGCAAAAGTCTAGTTTGCAGACTAAATTCTACGAATTCACCGGGAACCAAAATCCAAAGCTGCCAAGCAAAAATGGCGGTGGACAGAAAAGTGAAGCTTCTGCGCAGCTGCGCGCGCATATGCGCGGCGGTTTTGGCGGCAAAAGGAGCGCTCGAGTCATGCAGGCAGACGATCGTGCCTTGCTTTCAGTACGCGAATTTCTATCCAGAACGATCCAAAGGATCGAAAAGGAGCATGTAGTAGTTTAGATTGGTTATGTATAAAATAAACAGGTCATTTGAAGTCCCTCAGTCAGAAACCTGAATTTTCAGTGCGTGTTGAATCAGGACATACTGACCTATTTTCCTATTAACTTTGCCGCCCGGGACGGAGCAATCGGAGAAGTCAGGAAGTGACGAGAGGAGAAGAGTGACGGTCGCGTCGTGAGTACGGTGTACGTCAGCCACTAGGTGCAGCGAGATATCTGTGATCAGGTCACATGACAGCAACAACAGGTCTCTCTGAAAGACGTCGGCAACAGTCACCATGATATTGGTATAGGTTATTCATTTGACAGAGATCCATTGAAGGTACATTGTATATGCAGAATTCGATATAGCTTTCAGGGCGAGCTTCGAGGGCAATGGCACCGGCTAATTACTATATTACAGGTTTCCTCACTGCTCAGTGATACACTTGTGGGCTGCTGACCTTGACCTTGTCCTTGATGTGTCGCAGTGTGTCGGCTGTTCCCCAGTCTTCACTGTCCGGTATCGAGACAAAGTCCAGCTGCAGTTTGACTCCACAGATCTCCTCCAGACACTTTTGGATCTTCTGTTGGTTGCTCTTGTGTGTCACTACCAGTGCATCTGACAAACATTCAGCAATCTAGTTAATATTTAATTATATGATGTTGAAATAAATTTTCTCCAGAACATTTTTTTTCAAGATCAAACCATTTACATTTGCGTGTGCACATCTATAAACTACAAGTGAAGCAAATATGTACTATATCTATAGGGTTGTTATGAAAAGAGTATACCAAAACTATTGTGAAATATGATTTTGATAATTTCATCAGTCCAATGTGGAAAACAATTTACTAGTATTTATATCCTACCATGAGGATAACATGTGTCATTGTCTGATCAATAACGATCGCATTTGTATTCACCGCAACCTATGCTGATCAAGATAGAGTAATCCAAGTTTTACTTTTTATTGAATAACCCTGTATATATAGATATTTTGATGACACACACCTTGAAATCCAGCTCTCTCCAAGAGTTGCACAGGATACCAAATCATGGGTTTGTTGGCAATCGGCAGCAGGGCTTTGGGTACCTTTGCAGTGAGGTCGGTCATGCGTGACCCATGTCCTGCGGCCAAAATGATGGCTTGGAACTCCATCTTCGACGATCAAATATTCTGGTGTGTGGCAAACAAAATCTTTTCTCATGGGTTATTGAGGTACTGTACATGTGTTCAACTGACCCTCAAAATAAATTCAAATGAATGTTGCAACACTCTACCAAGTGCGTTAAAGGGCTATCCCACTAGCCGAGCTAGTAGGAATGCTGACTACCAAATTGGGCGAACCCCGAATGGGCCCTGGCACATAACAGAACACTAAATGAAACAACATTTTTAGGGTGCTCTTTCTCCTATGGTCATCATTATATTCAGAAGCATTTATACTAGTATACAAGGGTTACCATTAGAACATGTTTTATTCTAGGCTTGCCCTTGCATATATACGCAAACATTGCTGTTTTCAACCAGACACCCGCGCCCTGTAGATAGCCGAAATATAGCTAAACAACATGGCTATACATAACAATATGGTAGTATAACAGAGTAAAAATAATAAACAAAAACATGGAATATTGACTAAAGATAATGAAATGTAGAATAGACATTGTAGAATATGACTAGAAAAATAATTTGTAGAATAAGATAAGAAAATTGACTAGTAGAATACAAATGGGTTTTCAGTTTGTTGGTCCAACTGTTGGAATGAAAAGTGTTTAACCCTGCTTTTAAAAACTTGGTTTCACAAACCCTGATATGATTAGGCAGGCTGTTAAAAAGCTTGGCACCAGTATAATCAGTATATGCAAAACTGGTAGCCCCAAAGGACCGGACACGGGGAATGACCAGAGACATGGTGCTGGACCTGGTGTTGATACTGTGACGTGCAGAACTGAATTTGAAAGAATCGGACAGATAGGAAGGGGCATTATTCATAACATTAAACATGTGGTTAAGTTTTAATTGTTGAACTCTGAACTCCACTGGCAACATATTGACCTGTCTGAATTCTGTCGGACCTATGTGAAACGTATGATTTTGTTCTGTATGATCTGTATCTCCCCTGATTTCGCTTGGTCAGGCCAGAATACCAAGCTGAGCTGGCATAATCCATGTGACACTGAATCAAAGCTGATGTAAGAAGCTTTTTCGTTGAGAAATCCAAATGGTTGGCCTGTCTGTACAAGAACTTTAATTTTGAATTTGATTTGCTCATAAATTTATCAGCAATATGATCACCTGATAAGGCCTGGTCTAATTCCAGGCCGATACATTTTACACAGGATTTACTGCTGATAGTATTTCCGTTACAGTTTACATCTATTGTGTCTTTTTCCAGGAGTCGTTTTTTGGATCCGAACAGGATCGATTCCGTCTTTCCCAGGTGGAGAGAAAGCTTATTATCTATTAACCATTCTCTGACTGACTTAAGTTCAGAAGATAAGGTTTGCTGAATATCTGCTGTATTCTTGCCAGGTACCAGTAGAGCAGAGTCATCAGCATACAACAGCAGTTTGCAGTTAACTGCTGAGGGCATGTCATTGGCATATATTAAGAATAGAAGGGGACCCAGGATAGAGCCCTGCGGTACCCCACATGTTACTATAGCAGGAGTGGATAGGGTGCCCCCTATTTCCACTGTCTGCAGCCTTCCATCAAGGTAGGATTTGAACCAGTCTATGATTGGCTCATTGAATCCCAAGGCCTTTAGCTTGCCTAATAGAATTTTGTGGTCCACAGTATCAAAGGCTTTCTGCAAATCCAAAAGCGTCATACCTGTGTAATGGCCTTTGTCTTGCTCAAATTTGATATAGTCCAACAAGTGGATCAAGCAAGTATCTGTGGAGTATTGTGATCTAAAACCTGATTGGAACTCATATAGGAGTTTTTTGTTACTTAGGTAGTGATCTACCTGCTCAAAGACTTTGCATATCAGCAAAGCATAGAAGCTGTCCTTGTGGTATCAAATTGCTGGTAAACATGGTAAATGGATAGGACACTAGATCTAGACACTCGATGAACGATATTACTGATTGCTCTGAAGCACATAACTGATAACAGAGCTTGAAAAAGCTGTTGGCGAATTTGGGAATGCGGCAAATTTATGACGGATGGCGCACTCGGTTACCAAGCGATAAGGCCGTCAAAGCGATCAGGCCGCATATTATCATACCCGTATGCACGAGTGTCATAACACTCGTCATCCATCACTTAACCTGTAGTTTCAATGGCGGCCTGATCACTTGGGCGGCCTTATCACCTGTACCCCGCGCACTCATTATCATGGATCACCATCATTCATTCATTCACAATTATTCTCCATTGGCCAAATTACGATTCACCTATGGATAAACCAAATTTGGATTCACGTACGTATGCAGAATTTGCAGGTATGAGATATGGATTATTCACGGCTCGCACACTCACTGTATACTCTGATTTTTCTAACTTGTTTACACCGGTTTTCGACGATATTTATGCGATGCTTAATGATATCGTTCTATAACTTGGCATACTTCACCTAGGAGGTAAACGGCAATTTTCTACCAAATTTCATACATCTATCGCAAAAATTGAAGAAGTTGCCAATCTACCCCAATGTTAAATTTCAGCCCAAACCGGGGTCTCGAGAATCTGAGCATATTCGAGGGTTTGGTCCTGTCTCTATCCATCAGGATTCGAAGTATTATTGTAATTTTGGACCAGAAGACACATTGGGTGTATTCTACACAAACATGTTGATTTTGTATGATTGCACAGCTAGAAAACCGAGGAAATGCACAAAAATTTTTGCAGACCCTGAAATTCAATAATAGAGCTAAATTTAACATTGGGGTAGATTACCAACTTTCTAAATTTTCGAGATAGAAATCTAAAATTCGGTAGAAAATTGCCGTTTGACTCCCAGGTGAAGCGTGCCTAGTTATAGAACGATACCATTTATCACCACAAAAATATCAGCGAAAAACAGTGTAAACCAGTTAGAAAAATCAGAGTATAAAGTATTTTTTAAGTGATGCAATGCCTATCACAGACCATGTCATGAACTCAGTCAACCAGATTATTCGTTGGTTCTGTTGGTCGGTGTATAATGTCCCAGATATACCTGGTTGTCACAGCTAGGGTTAAAGGGGAATTAGCTGACAGGAACTGCAACATAATTGAGACAACTATTTCCACAATCCATGAAGTTACCAGTAAATATCCAGAAATCGGATAATTCCCGAAGATTGGAAGGAGGGTAATAATCTTTTAATGTTTTAAACACCGACTATACTACATCCATAAGTTTTTACCCGCATACTAAAATTGCACAAGGACAGGGGTCGACAAGTTTAATTACTATACTTTGATCATAGTAGTTCGCGAATATAATAGTAAATAAAGATAATAATATTTTTAGTAAATCAAAATAATGTTCAAGTCTTAAATGTTACCCTTTAACTGTTTCCGATGTATAGTAATATATTAGATGTACGTTTCTTTGACCATTGATAGGCATATCGCATTTATTGACGACCTTAGCCAGAGCCTTAGCCACTGGTTCGCAACCCTCCTCCCTAATCCGAAACGACTGGGAGCAGAATTGTACAGCTCGAAAGTAATCTGAGAGACATACATTTTCCTAATTTTCTTGGGGGCTCATAATGTACCCTAAAAACCCAGACCGGCCATGCTCCTTTTGCAATTTCTATGTAACTTGTCTTTGCGAATATGTTTATAAATTATCGTATATTGCCTTATTACTGTTTGATGTAAAATATGAGATGAGGATTTATCCCCAATATACACAAGTTTGTATTCTGGTACCCCTCAGATATGAGATACATAATTTTTTTTCAATTTTTCTTGGAGGGGGGGGGGGGGGGCGTGAATACCGCACAAGGAACATGCTTGTATCGCTTTGCTCGACTCGTGTCACCCTTTTCTTGTCTTTATCAAACTTTCTGCCCAGCCCCGTACGCAGGGGGGGGGGGGGGGGGGGGGGGTCGACAGGTTCGATCGAACCCCCCTTTGTGGCTGACCCCCCCCCCCCCCCCCTCCGAAATTCTGCGCACACGTTCAACTCTAACAAAATTCCAAACACTGTGTCATTGATGATCAAATCACTAATTTGTTGTCACTCAATACACAAATGATGCACAGTTAAATCTACCTTTTCTGATATAATTAGCGATAGGGTATGTCTTCTTTTCATCTTGAAAAAGTCGGGGTTCAAATAGTTATGCAATACAGGGTGTATGCATATACTCCCACGAGAAATACACAGAGTATATAAAATTTATGTGTTTTATTCCCCATATGCATAGCAGATATGTTCCTGTTTTACCACGTAAAGATATTTTTTAACAAAGGTGAGAAGTTAGAAAGTTTTAAACCATGAAGTTAACATGTTCTCATTCATTCAGATTGTTTTTCTGGATTTCTAGTTCAGAGTCTTCTTCGTTTTATGTCTGCGGACACTCTTGCTGGTGGCCGTTCTCTTGCTACATTTGTTCCCAATCATTCTCCTCACCAAACTAACTGGTGCATGCAATATTTTATTGAAATTCAAATAATATTACTGGATAATCACATGTATTCCTCGTGTCTAGGCTACACTTCATATTGTGAGATTATTTACATTTTTGTAAATATCTGGGATTGTGTCTGTTATCATAGCATTGAGTCAAATTATCAGAAGTATGAATCAATGTGCTTCAGGATATTCCAACACAGGAACTCGTCATTTGTTCTCCGGGCTAATTTTCATGCTTATATACAAACACAATCAAAGATTGGTGAACGCCTTTGGGACCCAGCAAAAATGTTCATATGGAGGTGTTAACTAATCAGAAAATGTACCATCACGATAAAACAGATCCAAACAACATTACAACCTAATCTCCTCAAATATTGAATGTCATAGAGATGAATATTACCCGGCAGGCCCCACAAAAACTATGTTCTGTCAAGCTGATGAAATTCAGCTTGAGAAGACACTGTCAACCAAGCCCGTAGTAAATACTTGTGGCTTCACTGATGATCTAGGCTGTGGAAACTAGAGTATGACATCGTTAAGGAAGAATCTGAACAATATGCCATATGATATATTTTTGTGAGATGTATTACTAGTAATTAATTTGTTGTTACCTAGTAGTCCGAATTCTCTGCCCTGTGCGATTACAATGCACTTGCCTATATTCCATGAGTGAAGAGTCACAAATTGAAATATAACAGTACACAACATATAACACTGCAGTGTTCAGAACAGGGAGTTATTCACTAAATAAGTTATTCACTTATTCGCTATCTCAGTGGTGTTTACTAATCGGAAGAGCACGCCAATGTTAAATGAACAGCACTCACTCGGAACCAAGAAAAAGTGTTCACTAATTGGTGGTGTTCACTGACCGGAGGTGTTCACTAATGGCAATTTGATTGTATACATAATAATATCGTCCAAAAAAATTTCGAAAAGTTGGAAAATGATCTCACTAGAGCTTCAGAATTCACCAGGAATCACGTAGTATGATTTGGCTTCTGGGGCCCTTAAGTGGGCCCCAGACCCCACGCCGAAGGGGGCTCGCTTCGCTCGCATTTGGTCACAACCCTCAAATTCGAACCCCCCTTCCACAATTTCTAGTTACGGGCCTGCTGCCCGTCCGCCCCCACCTTTCCCAATTACACAAAATCCCGGATCCGCCTGAATATGCACTTTGTCGTGTGTGTGTGTATGCATATATATACGTATAACCGAGCAACGCGGGTGTTTAGATGTTTTATTCAGAAACAAATCCTTAAAATGAAATAAAATAAAAAGACAAAATATATATTGCACCTATAAGAAATAATAATGAAATACAATCAACCAATTTCAGTTACGGGAACTTACAATATTAACCTTGCAAAATTCAATTCAATTCAATCAGTTCAATTCAATTACGGTTAAATATAACATACAACTATTGAAATACCAAACATTCAAATGTGTAATAAATCACATACCCCGAGAGTCACGTCACCACACCTATTAGGTATGTGGCTATGGACACATAGGTTCCCTGGCTCAAGCAGCTGCATAATTAAATAACGAACCGTGAGACCTAATATTCTACACAAATGAATATATATAATTTCAATAAATTGTTTCCAACTAAATTCAATCACGTACCCCAAGTCCAGAGTCTGATCAGTCCGTGTTGCCTCTGAGGCGGCGTGTGGTAAACTGACCACGATTGTTATGTCATAGGTCTGAGCATATGATTGGTCACGTGACAGTCAGTAACAAATGTATAAAATATGATTGGATGGAAATGTTATGAAACCTTGGTAACCAATATATTATTTGTTAGCAGCGAGTATATTAAATATATATTAGCATGGTCAAACATGAATTGGAAGTAGAGTAAATAAACCGGACCGCAAATACAGAAATAACGAATAAATCAAACGGGCAATATGACATTTCGCAATCGATAATAGCGGGCAATATTATATGGTAGGCGGTAGATACAACGCACTATACAACACTACGCAATTTATCGGGCAATACGAGATATACGGTGGCTCATAAGCATAACGACTAATTCATTTCTAGGCACTCGGTTACATAATGGTGGCAGCGGTGGGAAACATGTCCCCATGTTTATATTTATGAACCCTGACAAACCATAATTTTACTGGCTCCTGAAAAAGGAAAACCTGAAATATACCGGAGATACACAAACACATATAGAAAAAAACGTATTTATTAACTCAAAGAACATAAGATTGTTTACAATCTTAACTATATATACAAGTTCACATGGTCAGCTCAAAATTCTCCTCCAGCGTTATAGTCGGTCTATGAACGATTCCTTCAAGACATTACCAAGTTCTCTACTTATGGATGCACCAAGTTCACTTATAGCAGCAGACAATACAGATTTCGGCAAACGATGGACGTTCGAATGTTTGCCAGCTGTTTTCCTTGTAGACCTACGTAAAGGAACTGGTTCAGGCTCCGAATCCGCACTAGGACTATCTTCTCGTGGCTCATAAGCATAGAGCTCGTCATCCGAAGAATCAGAGGACTTTGACTCATTCTCGTCAATATCTGACTCCGACTTAGGAACTGGAAGCATATCCACTCTATTTACAGTTTTCGTTTTGCCACTTCCGTCAAGTTCCATGACTTTATACCCACTATGATCTCCCTTTTCTGACATTTTTTGGATAACAACATACGGAACAGAACTCCAATAATCTTGTATTTTGTTCCTGCCCTGAACCCTATTCCTAATCAACACTTTAGTCCCAACAGACAGAGTAGAGGCATTCGCTTTCTTATCATGTCTTTCTTTGCGCTCAGACGCTTTTTGATTCAGGCGCTTCGTAGCTTTTTCCATCATCTGCTGCATATTCGCTCTATGATTCTGTACGTAATCATCTAATCCAACAGACGAACCTGTCATGTCTAGACCCAAAAGATTATCCAACAATAACCTTGGCTTCCTGCCGAAGAAGAGAAAATAGGGTGCAAAACCAGTTGAAGCATGCGCAGTACAGTTATAGCTATGCACCAACTCGGGCAAGTATAAATGCCATCTCGCCTTCTTTTCTACACTCAAAGTCTTCAACAAGTCATGGAGGGTCCTATTGAACCTCTCACACTGCGAGTTTGACTGAGGATGATAAATTGACGTCTTGGTTTTCGTGATGTTATACATCCTACACAGTTCAGCAATGAGTTCACTCTCAAACGACCGTCCTTGGTCACTATGGATACGCTCAGGTATCCCCAGCTTCATAAACCATTCTTTAACCAGCACTTGTGCTACAGTGGACGCTTTTTGATTCCGACACGGAACAGCTACAGTGTACTTCGAAAATATATCCGTAATAACGAGTACATTCTCTATACCTGAAGTGGTAGGTTCTAACAACGTGAAATCAATAGCAATACACGACAGCGGTCTTGTCGATACAATAGGACACATCTTAGTCTTGACCTTTGGCACGGGAGCTTTTGCAACTCGGCAGCGCTCACACCTAGAACAGTACTGTTTTACGTCATTGTAATAACCAGGCCAGAAACATCTCTCCTTCAGTAACTGCATCGTACGCTCACAACCTTGGTGTCCATTTTTATCGTGAACGTGCTCTAAGATAATTGGCCGTAAGGTCTTCGGTATCACTAGTTGCCTACACTCCATACCGTTATCGATTATCTCCCTGTACAGAATACCATCAATGCATTTCAACTGCTTACGATTTCTCAGGAGTCTTACAAGAGATTTCGTATACTGTCTCATATCATCTGCTGACGGTGTCTTGTCGTTAGTCACCAGCTCTACCACAGTGGGAATATCGGCATCGTCTTTTTGTAGCCGTGCAATGTCAACTGTGGGAACAATAGAATCCGTTAATTGTACCTCACTCAAGAAACACGAAGTTTCGTTTACTTGACAGAATTTACTGATCACCTCAAGATCCAACTCTGTAGGAACATGCATATCGTGTGCTGTACAACTGTCCGTATCACTGCACACAGGATTCCTACTCAGAATATCCGCGGGAATATTCGTTTTCCCACTTCGGAACTTTATCTCGAAATTATACTCTGCCAGTTCTGCCAACCAGCTCATTTCCATAGCTGTTTTCTTCGATTTCATGATATGACTGATGGGGTTATTATCAGTGTACAATACGAACTGATTACCGTACAAATAATCACGAAATTTGTTAGTTACAGCCCACATCACGGCCATCATCTCGAGTCTTGCAGAACTGTATTTCTTCGCCGTTAGTTCGCTTTTCTTTAGACACCGACTCGCGTAAGATATCACAACTTTCTTACCATTTTGCACTTGCGACAATATCGCGCCAAGACCTCGTAAAGACGCATCGGTCTCCACAATAAATGGCAAATTGAAATCGGGAAAAGAAAGCACCGGAGCAGAAGTTAATCTTTCCTTCAGTTCCTCAAAAATTGACTGATGCTGATCGGTCCATTTCTCACGGATATCAATCTTTGGTGTTTTACGCTTGCTACTCTTGGTGTACAAAGCATACATAGGTGAACACAGCTTAGAAAACCCTTTGATAAATCGTCTGTAATAACTACAGAGTCCTAGGAAAGAACGTAATTCTTTCTCAGTTTTAGGTACAGAGTACTCTCTGATAGCACGGACTTTATCCGGATCCGTCTCGATACCTGTGGAAGAAACTACGTGACCTAAATAGGCGACACTTTGTTTAAACAAATGACACTTCCTTGGCTTAAGCTTTAGCCCATGTGCACGCAAACGTTTAAAAACGAGTTCTAGTTTCTGCAGCATGCCATCCACGTCAGAACTGAATGCTAAAATGTCGTCCAGGTAAATGACCAATCCACCTTCCTGACATAAATCACCTAGTGTACGACCCATTAATCTCTGAAATGTAGCAGGGCTGTTACACAGTCCGAATGGTAACCGCTCAAACTCGTATAGAGCGCCTAACGCGCGAAATGCCGTTTTGTGCTTATCCTGCTCATCTAAAGCAACTTGTAGATAACCCTGGGTTAAATCAAGAGAAGAGAAATACTTTGAGCCAGCTAATCGTTCGATCGACTCCTCTATCCTCGGCAGAGGATATGCGTCCTTCACAGTCTTATTATTCAGTTGACGATAATCGACACATATTCTCAAGCTACCGTCTTTCTTCCTGACAATAACCATCTGTGACGCATATGGACTCTCGCTCTCAGTAATAATTCTCTTTTTTAACCATTCCTGCAAAACTTTCTTCACCTCCGGCAACAGTTTGGGCGGCACACGCCTATCTGGTTGTTTGATAGGTATCTGATCAGTAGTATTTATCTTGTGTTTGATCGTATCTGTAAAACCGACATCGTCGTCAGTAACACTGAACACATCCTGATAATTTGCTAGCAGAGTTTTCAAACGCTGTTTATCCTGTTTAGATAAATCTGAACCAACATCTACGTTGATATTAGTTGTTCCAATTTGTTCGGAATTATAAAAATCCACTACGATTTCTGATTGACCACAGACATTATCAGTCACAGTTAAATCCAATTCGGGCATAAGCTCCTCGAATGACACCACTCTGGCGACAATTTGTGGACGTTTAAAGTTTATAGATCGATCTGTGAAATTAGCAACTTGTACATTCACTACACCTTTCCTGATTACGGATAATGTAGGAAACACAACTAGACCAGAAGGAATAGTGTTCGACTGAACACCTTCAACCAGTACCATTTTGTTGGGCAGTGACCTTGTAGTTGCCGTTATGATCTGACACGTGTTTGGAGGAATCAGCACATTTCTACCGTTGGTTTTAGCGAGACCAAAAATACCGGATTCGGAAGTAGATAATTTCTCCTTCCACCTGGAACTTCGGTTGTCATCTTGCTTGAGAAGTTCGAGCACCTTCTGGGTATCCACATCAAGACCGGACGATTTCTCACCATCTACTAAACGGAGAAAATTACAGCCCAACACACCAGGAACCTCACGTTTCCTTGCGATCGTAGCAGGATCTGTCGGGTCAGTTACAATCAAGATTGGCACACTCGGATAATTAACACCTGCAAACAGAATATCAACTTCAGCAAAACCGTAACAAGGCATAACCGAACCATTTGCAGCACGCAAAGTCATTACATTGCCAATGGCTTGAGTTTCCACGTGGCAAAAATTTTCACGGTAAAATGACTCCGTTATGGTGGTGACTTGCGACCCTGTATCTAACAGACAGTTCGTCATAACGCCAGCAATTGATACAGGCGACACCGGGCACTTGCCGACAATCCTGTCAAATACATCTTTAGACGTTCTAGAGCCTGAATTACTCGTACTCTCACTCAGCGTTTGGCTCTCAACACTGAGGGACTCTAGTTTACCGAATCCTTAGCGGAGCTGTCGGGCATGCTCCTACCTCGACCACCACGCCTGTTACGTGCATAATCCTGCTTACGCTTGATACAATCACGCGCATAGTGATTCAAACCTTTGCAATAAAAGCAAGTTTGACCGTCATCCGGCGCACCCACGTCACCGTCGTTTTCACCACTGTTTGTACCGCGGTTAAAGTTATTGAAACGTCTATCACGGCGCCCACGATTACGCCCGTGACCACGATACCGACGGTAACCACGATTTCGGCCAGAACCAAGATTTTTCATTGAATCAGACAAATCAGTGAGCAGCTTATCATGTTTTTCAAGCATTTTGGCCACGCCTGTCGTACTCTGGTCGACAGACTCAGTAGCGGCACTAGGTGCATGTGTGGCATTTCCCGTAGCTCCTACAGATTCCTGCGACGTGTCGTTTACGTCCTCGACACCCCAGTTTTTTACTCTTTCGCGTAACTCCCAAAATTTCAAACCGGGATGCTCTTTATTCAGACGTCGCAATTCACGCTGTAGAGAAACATCACGCACACCTAGAGCGAACTGCTCCTTCAAGGTTTCCTCAATATCTGGAAAACGCGTCTCATTTACCTTCTTCAAACATAAAGCTTGCTCCAAGAGTGCATAGGCATAATCGTCTAACGATTCAGAATACCTCTGGTTTCTTCCGAAAAATTGTTTCTGCAACTGCACCAAAGATTCTTTGCAGCCAAACACTTGTTTTAATTCGTGTAATATTTGGCTAAGCGACGACGTACGCAAATCCAAATGCAATTTTAGCTCCATTTTAGGGGCTTTCTCGATATGGTCGAGGATAAAATCCTTCTTGTCATTTTCGGAAGTGAACCTCTGATCAACATACAAACAGATATCCTCTAGCCACTCGTCGATATCGTCTTTCGGAGAGAACGGTTTAATTTTCTTGTCTTTACCGACAAATAACGGACGAGTCGAACGCTCACGCGGTCCTTGATCTCGATCGCGACGAGAGGCTTCTAACTCTCTCTCGAGATCCGCGATATGCTGTTTCATGAACTATAAGCATGGCTCATAAGCATAACGACTAATTCATTTCTAGGCACTCGGTTACATACGCCGTGATAACTTTGATGTGCTATATAAGAGTATATATAGTAATGACAATTGATTTGTCAGTCAATGGTGGTAACCTGTGGTCCAATTGGAATGAAAATTTGTATGATTTTGGATTCACTGACATGCATGTTACTCACCTTTTTAATATTTTACTTGTGTTTTTTGTATGTATAATTGTACATGTGACATGAAATAAAAGATTATTTCTTATTTATTTAATTCCTAAAAAAAAACAGTTAGAACACAAACGCATAATCACTCTGCCGAGACAGTAGGCTACACTGCAGATGTTGGTGATAAGCGGGGCAGGCAAAAATCAGCCATAGTTGTGCTCGTAAAATTTTTCTGACCAGGATGATCCATGTGAAATAGATGTGATTTAGCTATCGGCTTGGCGTTTATTTTTGCGTTCTGTTCCATCATCAACACTTGTGCGGACGTAAATTGTCTCTGGTTTGGAGATCGGAAGTCGTTCATCATGAGAGTAGCTTGGTGTATGGGCAGGCACGGGACTGCGCGGGATTTGGCCAGGCTTTGCATCCAGAGGGACTCCGTTATACAGGCTGCACATGGATCTGAAGTATCTTGTGTATTGTCGCTGTGACGTAAATGTTGAAAGTCGATATTCGGTTGTGAAACGACCTTTCCTGCTGCTGAAACTTCATCATCTCCAGTTTGGTCCTGTTGGTCTGATTCATCTTCCCGGTATTGTGCCTGGTCATAGCCGAACACGAAGTGAGTCGAGCGACCATGGTTCAGTCTGCCTCTAGTTTGGTCATTCTTCAATTTCCTGCGTTCCAAAGAGTGCATATTGTCCATCATATAACCGCGGTAGCAGGATTGCTTCTCTGTTTTTCTCCATGACGTTATCGGTGGCAGGACCATATCTGTTTGCAAATAATTGTACGGTCCACATGTGGCCTTTCTCGGAGCCATTGGCTTGAAGTCACTGGGTGGACTGAGATACGATGACATGGAAAGTGAAGCCAGTCTCGTGTCCTTGTGGTCTTCCTTGTCATATGATAGATTCAAGTTGTTGCCATGTCTATGGATTTTATTTTCTAAAGCCATTTGTTTTATGTCTTTATTTGTTTCGAAACCACTCAACTCATGCAAACCGTGTGCAAATTCAATGTTGTTCGATGTTTTCCAAATGTCGTTTTTCAATCTCATATGTGTGTAATTATATTCACCATCTTGCAGGACATGACTTTTCTGCAGTGATGCAGCTATCCTCTGAACACGGAGATTCCTTCCTAAATCAATTGGCCCGAAACAAGCCATTTTCACATGTATACCACTAACTTTGCTACTAGAACAATACTACGCCAAACATGTAGCTAAATGGCATTGCATATATAGCTTCCCTATGTTAGAAAATATTTCACATGCTCAAACACAACTTCTGAGTTTATGTGATGTGAAATCCCTTGGTCAGTCCCTTGGTGGAGATAAAACGTTATTACGTCATTTTCCTATATAACTAATGTTTTGACGTTTTGGAGGACACAAACATGTGCATATACATTTGTGAAATAAATAAGTCAATTTATTTCACAAATGTACATGTGCATATTTGTGCTCTCCAAAACGTCAATACATTAGTGCAAAAGTCCAAATAAAACGTGTGGGTTTACAATCGTAATAAGACTGTAGATCTAATTGACTTACTAGATCTTGATCTAGTATTTACTAAAACTAATTGTTAAATTGAATGTACATATAACAACACATTGGTGAAACTGTGAACTTTTCAAACCGTGGAGTTCAAGTTGAAAAAGTGGAACTTATCAGCTGAAAAAGTTGAGAAAGCTTGTAAAAGTTCGGTAGGGATCCATGGCTCATTCAACCAGATTTCCACTGAGAGCGAGTAGGCTATTTTTTTCGTTTACTGTCCTCTTTTTAGAAACTGTTCATCTTATTAGGTCTACAAGAGCAAAGTAAAACTTCGGGAAGTTGTCATAAAACTATGAATTTTTTGGTTTGAAAAAAACAGCAGTCCACAAGGATCGAAAGTATTTCTAGAACTGTGTGGATCTTTTGAGAACACGTTTTGTCAAACAGTACAATGTGTAACTTATTAAAGATCTGTACTGTACAAGACAAACTGTGAGAATCCATGCACCAAGATGTTAAATTTATACAAATGTAAATGTAGTGTTCCCTTGAAAGTTTTTCTCCACTTTCTTAGGAGCAGGTTTAACTGCCAATCTGCGATATATCTTTCTTATGCCCGTTAGGATCACAGGTTTACTGTTAAGATCCCATATATATATATATTCAGAAATAAAAACAAGTGTTGGACTGTTCGAGAATTATTCTTTACTTTATTTGATCGATTAATTGATTTACATACATGTATACATACATGTAGATCCGAATCACAAATTCTATCCATACAGTTGTACAAAATCCAATGTATACTGTACGGATGAATTCATTTTAATGAATACTATGTGACAAAAAATCATGCATATTGTCATTCAAACAGCTTATGACACGCATATTATCCACAATGGCTTCACCTATCTTCTCGGTGAGAGATACCCAAGCGATATTATTTTCTCGAAATCTTGCATTGTTCGCATTGAATAGGCCTGTGGATTTTTTCTGTTCTGCTCTCTGGTTTGGGATGATAGAGTCACCGTGTCCTTGGATTTTCTTGCCTTCTGACGATGTGTGTTTTTCACGAAGATTTTTTCTCAAATCGAGGAGGCCCACAAAATATGCCATTTCGCTGTTTGCTCAGACACGTCCTTGTCACTGGCCCGGGCGCTGCCACGAGAGATAGATACTTGAATCCCTTTGTCGAATTTAAAGTGAAAACGTAATGTTTTTATTTTTTCAAAATGAGTCTATTGTCAAACTACGTAAAATGTCGCATAATTGTAAGTGGTATTCAACGAATCTTGCATGGTTTACATGCACATTTCATGTAACCTACAACAAAGATTTCCTTTGCCTACACTCCATACGGTGACATACTTCACCCTCCCCCGCATGCCCATATGTGTTTTTAAAATATTATTTAGTCGGTGTTAAGCTATAAATATGTTTGGTTTTTTTATTCGCAAAAAGGGATTAGATTTTATTTGATATTCGTTTAATAATGCAGGTAATCCATCGTCTTCATTGCTTCAGTTTATAAGCGCATGTAGATCTACAGTGTACACCTATGCAGTTTAGCAAAGAAATGTCGCTGAATAAGCTGGGCACATATCGATGAATAAGCCTACTAATTATGTGGGCGATATATATAATGACGAAGTGTTTCGTTACTGTACTGTCAGATTCAGATAAGGCTTCCACTATGGGCACCTTCGTTTGGGCAGCAATGATCACCGTGGTTGGTTGACCTTCTTATGACTGAGTATGCGTATTACGGTATTGTGCTTCCGCACAGTTGTCAAACGCTAGTCGCTACGCCTACGGGTCGGCAAGCAGATGTCGGCCAGATATGATGTCGGCCACCCGGTCGCCTGAGCCAGTTGGGGAAAGGATTTGACAACCCTTGGGGAGTTGTTAAATTTGACAACAGTACCCAAATTTGGTCAATTTTGGGGTTGGTCAATTTGGGTACTCAAATAAACTTATCTTTTTTCTGGTGTAATCGGTGTTTGATGTAGGTATGGTAGACCAAAATTTTGTTCTGCATATAAATGCATATATGGGGTGTTTCTAGTGAGATATATACCTTAGAAATACAATGCAAAAAGTTTGAAACAATTTCATTCAGCCGTTTTTCTGTAGTATTAGCTTGAACATGCATACCGTATGGGGTAAAAAAAGTGACGTTTTTGTTGAAATTGGAAAAAAGTGCCCTCTTGCCATTGCACACTGAAAAATGGATGGAAACTGCTCAAATTTCACCAGTAGCAGCACTGAGCCATAACTAGATAGAAACCCAAATATAATATGCCACACACAAAAGCAAATATACCAGATAATGCAAAATATGACTGGAATTTACATCCGTTGTAACACATAATTGTGTTTGAATACTATGTATATTCTGTTGAATAGCTACAGATATCACATGATAGAGATAATTTACACTATTTTTCTTAAGTTTACCATATACATGGGCATATGAAGTAGTTTTTGATTTGGGTTTTAAAAATATGAATATTACCAATTGTATTTTAAATATATCATTCCCTAGGTAAACATATATTTCTAAAACCTAGTGTCTAATCAGGTTTAAGGCTAATTTACAGCTACATTCAATATTATTCTGATATATGAGGATAATCTATTTTTTCACACTTTAAACTGACATATGGTATTCCAAGCATGCACTGCAAAAATAAATAAATGAACCCCAACAACATGCACCAACAAAAACAAAATTCTAAAAAATAAAATTTAAAGTAAGTTTTTTCAGTGACAAAGATAAAAATACCATTTTTTTAACTACTAGTTTTTGCAGAATAGTATGATATGACAATAATAATTATGATAGTATAATAATAATAAAAATAATAATTATTATTATTATTTCTCAGAATAATGTATCTGCATAAACCGGTACACTGCTAAATGAAAGAGTGATGAAATAGAAATTATAGCAATCCACCCAAAAATCATCAAGTCTCGATAATTCCAATATGGAGCTGAAACAAATTTTATTTCTCAGTTAATTTATTGTATTCAACAGTTCAAGCTTTGAGGGCTGCCGCATATGAAATGAGGTAAAAAAAAATACTAACTAGTGTCTCCTATTATCGCTCACGCCAGTTCAATATTTAGCGACTTCCCAGCAGCAAAAAACCACACAATCGATTTAAAATCACATGTATAGATAATATATTGAACTATTATTCAAAATTACTTGCAAATCTGCCATATAATCATTTACAAACACATGAATTATCCAATCGAAGCATCTTTTGCAATCATCACGATAGCCGCGTTCGTTATCTGCCCCAAATCGAGCGGGCGGCAAAATGGCGCGAAAGCGATCGGATAGGCACTCACTTGTCCGGGGATTTTCTCAGCTGTCCGGGGGCCTAGCACAATAAATAAGGTACCAAAATTTGCAGGAATAATTTCTCCAGAGGTAATTTTTTTTTCTAAGAGGTAATATTTCTTGCTTTTTTTTAATCGTGGAAAATCTGTGGCATGAATTCATGTGCTGGTGACAGCCATTTTTTATATAAATCTGCAGAGTATTTCCATAAAATGTGACATACTAGGTCAAATTTCGATCATTCTTCGTGACCCTACCTATTTTTCTGTATGTCTATTGGACCTCTATCAACCTATAAACCCAATTGCAAATGACCCCTGAAAACTGGGTCAAAATGGGGTCACTTTTTTGGCGGATGTTGACACGGCACTGTGCGCGCCATCTGACGAGCGCTGCCATACCTATTTGATGCATTACTTTTCCCCTTTCAACTAAATATACTGGTCCAACACCTAATAATGACAGGAACGTCCCAGGTTTTTGGTGCAGCGATGGACGCGCCTGAAGCTCAGAAATTTATTTGCTACTTCAAATGAGATAATCTTGCAGACAATATACACTTGCAGAAGTCTTCATTGTGTCAACTTCATTAGATGTCCATTGATAATGATATAATTTAGTTATAACATTCTTTTGGATATTGGAAAAAAAAGACAAACAGTTCACGGTCCCACACTGAACTATACGCTTCGCCAGGTTTTGCTCGCTCCATTTCTCTACTATCTTCTATTCTTTTGGATATTGGTCCAATACCACGTACCTAAATTTACCAACCCCTGGTCAGAGCACTCGGTAGGAATTTTCAGAAAGGAGTACCATACCCCTTAGTCTCAGAAAAAGGGCGTAAATTAGAAAATTTATGGGTAAATTTTTGCTGTACCCCTTGGCTTTGAAAAAAGAGGCGTAGGTTCTGAAATTCATGTAGAATTTTGTAATATAATAACAGGGATTAGAGCATTAAAACACAAGTGTGGCGTCAGTACACCATGTCCATGTCACAGAATAGGCTAAGGCCAGGTCAATGAAGTATTATGGACATCTTATAATGTAGTTTGATGAGTTTATTCACAGAAGAAAATATACTACTGAACAAGTGAAAGTGAAACAGATTTCGGGAGCTCGGCTGTTTTTCGTACAAACACACGGACACTGGGCTCACTCTAGTGACAAATTTTGCTGATCAAAAATTGCTAAAGACTAAAATGCTAAAAATAATTTTTTATGACAACACCAATTATACTTTCACAAGTTTTGCGAAAGCAAGCTATTTCTGTTTAGCATTTTGAGCCTTTGATTAGCAAAAAGCTACAGTGCGATCAGCTAGAGTGAGCCCAGGGACAATGCTGTGTGTCATTCATGATGTGTGCCAAGTTTGCCCCAAAAAGTATCGCGATTGAGGCAACACCTAGCGAATATAGCATACTGAATTTGTTTGATTCGCCAGGTCGCACTGCATGTATGGTATGGTCACTCTTGTGCAGCGCTTTTGATGACATAGGCACAAAGTTTATTTTCAGCGGCGAAAATAAAGTTTCATGGATATTTCTTTGTTATTTTCCCGATGCGTAGCGTACGCACTCACATATAAATCTTTGCGTGAAATGATGACATAAGATGTGCATAATTACGCATTCTCCTACGCTATCGAGTGCACTGCCTGATCCCCAAATTTTATTATTGTTGGTGAATTTGACAACAGTCCCCAAATTTGCCTCTTTCCTCAACTGGCCTGAGCCTGTTGTTCCAATTTCTCTAGATAGTTAACTTAGTTCAATGTGGAACAATTGATCAGTTTGGCGTTGCAACGCAACTGAAACGTCATGTTACTTGTCATGATACCATGGAAACCGATTTGGCTAGGATGGACAATAACGTGGGCAATTTTATTGCCAACTAAAAAAAAAGATAAAAATGTGGACGACGGACGCAACGCCATGCCAATAGGTTATCGGACCATAGGTCCGGTAACCTAAAATCCGGTGAAATTGGCTGTGCATAGCCCCAACTGCTGTACCATTCACATGTAGATTTATGTCTTGATGGTCTGCTATTTCATACTTTTTTGTTTACTACCAATCTTTCCAAAAATGTATCTCTGGCAGTTAGCCAATAAGCCAGTTCGGAAATGTTTCTAGGTCAGGTCGAGTGGTATAAACAAAACGTTCGTACACACCATGTTCGAACGTGAGTGACGCGTTAAACTTGAAGTAAACATAGAGTTTAGTATTGTACTGTAGGCGACATCGAGTAATGTGTTGGTGACAGTGACTCGACAATGGTACCGTGACAGCATGGTTTGGCTATGTTTATACCGCTTGACCCCGACCCAATTCCACTGACCTGACCTGAAAACATTTCCGAACTCATGTATTAAAAAATAATATCTGTGGCAAAATATCATCAGTATATATAAATTATTGTTGAAATACCCGGTAGTCGTGAAAAAACCACCACTCACAGAGCAGTGGTGACGACTATAGCAATCGTTTGCACAGAAGAATATAATGCAATTATTCATTTTTAAACAGCGAGAAGAGAAGCTACTCGAATCTACATTGGAGTCTCTCATTCAGAGAGTGACGGACATAAAGAATTCCATAGCAAGTCTGATCGCAAAATTAGAAAATGAATTCGAGACACTGAACTGGTGAGTATTTGAAAAAAAACATGATATTCAGTTGCTGTGACAAATATTCAACTCTATAAATTTGCATTTGATCCTCAGCCTGATGAAGAAGGACATGTATGAAACTGCACATGCAGCTTATTTGATTCCATCATATAGAAACCTAAATAAAATTCATTCCAACTCAGCTTTGGGTTATCGACTTAAATGGACCATTCCTGTCCACATGTATTGTCCCCAGTGAGGGGAGGGGGTCGAAGAGTGTTTCAAAATAACTGACTGTATTAAAAAAATCTAGAGCTTCAAAATGACATATTTTATAGAGTAACTGATCAGCATCCTAAAACTGAAAAGAAAATAGGGGGTCACCGTATCCGTTCTCTTGGAAAACAAGATGCAAGATGTGAATATGGGCAAAAAAATGTGTAAAAATACCATAAATTAGTCATTTTAGTAAATGTTTGTGATTTTTTATCCAATATGTCGAAGAAACCAGCACGGTGACCCCCTATTTTCTTTTCAGTATTAGAATGCTGATCAGTTACTCTATAAAATATGTTTTTTTGAAGAGATAATATTCAAGATATAACTTTTAAATTTTGACTTTTCATTACCTCTATGTTTGTAGCGGACTACGTTAATTGAAGATTAACATAAAGGTCATACATTGTATATCTTTACACAATACACAATACCTCGAGTTTTACCCTGATCGTAATGCATGTACCGGTATTATATCTCAGGCCATCAGTTTTGGACAGCTATGCCTTGATCTCAGGACAGATCAGTTCTCTGTACAACCTCTTGAAGAACGACAAGACTTCACAGCTCAAGAACCTGGTTCTCATTCCGCTTGTGTTGGCTGTGGAGAGAGACCCCAATCTAGAGGTGAGGAGCTTCCCAAATAAATGTCACATAAATGGGAGACTGAAAATGGTCTGAATTTCTAAACGTCCCAACTGTCACTTCTGTGGAATGAGTTTATGCAAGATGTTGGATTGTTGTTGTTGTTGTTCCAGAGGCTGACTGAGCAGCGAGTGTTGTATTTTAACCATGAGGTTGCTCCAAACTACTTGAGAACCAAGTGTGAACCTGCAGTCGATGACAAAATGCATCAGTTCCAGGCTCGTGTATCTACCTTACAGCCCGATGCTCTGCAGGCATGTCAAACATTGTCTGCCACATACTTCACTGAACAATTATCAGAAACCGCAAACCACCTGAACATACCATGACAATGACTGCACTCTTTTGCAGAAACAAATAAACAACTTGAACAAGATATCTGCCAACATGTGTGAGATGATTCGAGCACACAGAGAGACGGCTGAGAGTGAATCAAGTAAACATAATCAATCTTAGATTATCTCTCTATCACAGTGTTGATGGCTCTGATTTCATTATAAAACATGTACTTGGGAACGAGTTTTACCCTGATTATGATCAACAAAGTATACATGTTTACCAGTACTGGTATCCCTGATACAAATACTCACATGGACGAACATTCCCAGATTTGTGTGTACAATGCTATTTTGGCCTCTAGATCGCAAGGCCCAGCAGCAGCAAACATCGTCCATCAGTGACACAGCAGTGCTGATTGCCGCAGTGACGATGGGTAAGAGTTTGCGTCGACAGGAGTCCAGCTCGGGGCCGAGTAGGGGCGGATCCCTGGGCCAGCCCCAGGGACAGATACCTGGCGTCAGTGATCAGCGACCTGGAGCCTCACAGGGTATGACATGTTTCTACACAGTTCTTGGCAATTTGTCACATAAATGGGAGACTGAGAACTGGTCTGAATTTCTAAACGTTACTATTGCCCTGGCTGTTTCGGTGGTCCTAGGCCTGCGTAATCCTTGTAGCTACTGTGTGTTTTATGTAAGAGAACTTGAATGTGCGCTGAGCACAGTACATGGAATAAATTACGATTATATCCAACTTAATTTGGCCTCGGCTAACATGAAGAAGACATAGTTGTTGCTGTGATGTTCAATACCACTTCTGTTATTACACAGGTTATTATCACACTGGGCTCGCCTATAGGGGTGAGTTGCTAGATAAGGCGCCCACTGATAACATATTGTTATGTAAGAGTTGATGCAAACACATTTGATTAACACTGATCATTTACAAACCTATTTATATGTTGATTTTTTCACTTTTCTTTATTACTTACTTGACACTGGTGTACCCAACCTACTATTGAGCTCCTGTGGCCTGATATCTGTGTTCTGGTCTGGTATATTGTCTCGGCATGTGGTCCATTGGTTCATGATATCTGACAAGTGGAAATTGTGTACGCTTTCAATTGCATGCCATCATTACAGCAATAAGCACAAGGAGGATCCAATACATATAGGTTGTCTGAATATCATCAGCTTGGTGTTGTGACATAGATCTACATCTTCAGATATTTCTTTATTCCTCTAAAAATATTCCAAGCGGAAACTTCCCCAGAACTTGTATATTATCCTGTATTCATTGTATTTTACATTCTTCTAGTATTAGATTCTTGATGCCAAAAGTAGAATGTTAAAACCATAAATTGTCCTGTGTATTCTAGAGTAAATGTAGGCATTCAGCAGATGGCAATAGTTTTATGTAGTGTGACTGTGTCGTCATGTTTTCACCTGTCATAAAATGATAGATTTTCCTCAGCAGCGAATGTTATAGTGAGCCGGATTATTCCATGTATCTCGTCGCAGTAACTTCTGTATGATGCTATGTTTGTTGTCACGGTGATGACATGTTTTTGCTGCAGACCTTGAAGAAGCAGTTGAATCCAGCATTTTGGTCGAACCTATGCCTTAATTGACTGTCACCAAACATCCATTCTACCGTTTCTATGGCAACTGTCGGTGGTGGTGCGGCTGGTTATACTTGAACCTTGTTGTTTATTTCATGCATGGGATCAGTGATTAGGTCTCGAGTCCTTTTGAAACTTTTGTGAACCAAAACGAACTCAGTCTTGTACCAGTTAATGCCCTGCATGGTGTTTGTATTTGTTTGTCAAACTGGAGAGTTTTCCGATGTTCAATGTGCCCAGTAACCTACACTACTGTCAATCAGTCAGCGGATCCGGTCACAAAAATTTTGTTGCTGGACATAAATGTGTAAAACTCAACATGTACACTGATTTAATGTGATCATGCAGCCCTTGACATGTATAAATGTTGTTATCTATCTTTGTACAGTTGTAATTAATCATTAGTACCTACACATAGCAATAATAACAGTGAGTCTGTGTCTTTGACATGTGTATATTTGTATACAAAGTATTATACATCCTGCACTGTATAACATGTTTGATACAAATTTCACATGCCAGGAAAAAACCTGTATATAACAAGAACAGCTATACATGGACCTATGGTCCGATAACCTATTGGCATGACGTTGTGTCCGGCGTCCGTCCGTCCGGGCATACCAGAAGGGTTTACGGGGATTTCTTAGGGGGAATAAAGCTGGAAACGTCCCACAACCACAGTTTAAGCCAAAAGTGCGGTCCTATGGGGATTTTTTCATCACTTATGGGGAAAGTTAAGATAGGAAATTTAACATTGGGTCCGCCCGTAACGCCCATCCGTTCGCAAGTCCGTCCGTCGTCTGTCCACATTTTTATCTTTAAAGTTTACTGTCGTATCTTTCTGAAATTTTGCACAAAAATAGCTAAATATATTCCCAGGAAAGGTTTTTTTCGTTTTTTGATTTTCGCATTTTCCTCAAAATGGCGGCCATTTTCGTTGAAAAATGCCCAATTTTGGACTTTGATGGCCATTTTCTCAAAAACTGTTCAGACAGTTTCGAGATTTTTATTTCAAAAGATTCCCCTTATGGACCTTTGTTATGTGTGCAAGTTTGGTTGCCCTTGAATTGCCGGTCTCCGTGGGGCGGCCATTTTGAATTTTTGACGAGTCGGCAAAAAAAAAAAAATTTCGTCCCAAATCGCATTACTATCCATTTTGGGCCATTTCTAGGCAAAAAAACATTCTCTCCCTTTGAAAAAATGTTTGGACATGGAAAATTTTTGCCAATTTTTTCCTTCATTATGAGAGCTGCCAGAACTGTACTCATAGAACGCCTGAAGAAAGAGCTTAGAAATTGGCACTTTCAATTGGAAAGTCATATATGGCGACTTGTGTGGTGACCTTGAATTTGACCTTGGATTACCTTAAAAGGTCAAAACAGCCATTTCTGTGTCAAAAAAATGCCCAGATTTGCCTCTATAGATGAAATGCTTGCAGATAAAGCTTATGTTTGCATTATGAACATACAGGAAGACATATGGCACAACTAAGGATGACCTTGAACTTGACCTCAGATGACCTTGAGTGCCAAATGTATGACTGGGAATATGTACATTGGCCTGAGCGGCCTATACACTCGCACCCAGACGTATCTTTGTATTATGAACATATAGAAAATCAATTACCGCACCCGTACATGTAATGGTGACATTGAAGTTCACATGGATGACCTTGATTGGTAAATCTCATGGTCATAATGTTCACACTGATAACCTTGATTGATAAATCTCAAGGTCTGTTACATTTCATTATCCAAACCAAAATTGTCCGGTAACCTATCTTAGCCTTTGGGCTAATTTTCTAACTCGTTTACACTGTTTTTCGCTGATATTTTTGCGATGCTAAATGCTATCGTTCTATAACTTGGCATACTTCATCTGGGACTCAAACGGCATTTACGCACCGAATTTCAGACTTGTACCACGAAAATTGAAAAAGTTGGCAATCTACACCAATGTTAAATTTAGCCCCGTCATTTAATTTCTGGGTCCGCGCACGAGTTTGTGCATTTGCTCGATTATGTAGTGGTGCAATCTTTTGAAATCAACATGTTTGAGTAGAATACACCCCGATGTGTCTTCTGGTCTAAAATTACAACAATAACTTCGAATCTTGGTGGATGTAAACATGACAATATCCCCGAATATGCTCAGATTCTCGAGATCCCGTTTTTGGCTGAAATTTAACATTGGGGTAGATTGCCAACTTCTTCAATTATTGCGATAGAAGTCTGAAATTCGGTAGAAAATTGCCGTTTTACTCCCAGGTGAGGTATGCCAAGTTATAGAACGATACGATTTAGCACCGCAAAAATATCATCAAAAACCGGTGTAAACAAGTTAGAAAAATCAGAGTATAGCTGTGTGTAATGTACATGTATATTACTTAGAAATGTACTGGAGTCAAAATAGCATGTTTCAAAATAAAAGTGTACTACGTTTACTACGTTTTAGTGGTTAAAGTCAGCAAGCAAGTGAATAGGGTTTGTAGGCAAGAGTTATTTGATGCTACCAGAACCTTCATTCATAACTTGTTATATATCCGAGTTGCATATCTGTAGTTATGTATAATACTCTATTACTGTGTATTTTCAGGGAGTGGGATGAACGTGCAAATGAACAAGGCACCAAGCAATGTCAAGACCAATATCAAGTCTGGTTCCAACTATCACCCATACAATAGATGATCTCTGAACTACAGAAGTCCAAACAAGCTCCAATACTGGTACTACATATTGTGCCCAGTGCTCAGCTGGCAAGTGTGGCTTTACAATATAATATTTGGCCTGCTGTCAGGCGAGTTGAGACAAGTCGATGGAGCAGATTTGATAGCTACTCATCGACAAGTGGTAAATAAAACCCTACTCTTCTCTTGAAATCTTCTATACTCTGAGTTTAGCTAACTACTCTGCAGGTGGCAGCACTGTAGCACGGTCAATGCCCCCAAACTGGGGAATAATTCGCTGGTGAAATTTTGTATGTGGAAGACAATTAATATAATTTTTTGTTTTAGTTATGATGTTCAAATATCCAGAATTTGTGTACCAGCCAACAATCATGATTTGTTCAGTAAAATTGGCATATTCATTCAAAGCTGGGCAATGTACATGTACATGAATGTATGTTATCGGAATAAATTTCCTGAAATGAGTCATTTGTGTCCTGCATCACCAAAGTAAAACGAATGATTTAGTTGTAATAACATTGGACCGTTTGTTGCAGCAGCACGTACATGTAACGATATGGATAGCTGATGAGGTCAGTTGAATGACCTTCTGTAGCAGATGAAGAGTTCCCAATTGTGTTACTGTAAAGGTACTATTATTTGCCTGCAGCGACCAATTTACACAGTTGAGATCTGGCACGAGCTTGATCCTCGAGAGGTCAAGTTCAGTCATTAAGATCCAACATATACGACTGCTGATAAAGCCTGAGCTCTTTCTACAGGCGCTTTGCCTGCAGACCAATACTCATTCCAGGTCTGACCAGACTGATAATTTATCACTCAAGGTCAACTCTAAGGTCACCAATTTGTGTATTTTGGGACTTTTGATCGATTCAAGTTGCACTATCTTCATGCACAGTACAACTTGTCTGGAATATCATGCTTGTACCAAATTAGAATACGAAGTTATTACACAGATTTTGGGGAAATAGTAGTCAAAGTTTGAAATTGTGTAAAATTCACAATGGCTGCCAAATGCCCAAAACGAATTCAATCAAAAAGAAAATTCTTTTAACATCTTTAGACATTGGCTCAAGTTATACTGGCAATCGATAGTAAAATTCAGAACTTCAGCAAAATATATCAGACCCAGATGGACTGACAATTGTCGCCAATTTAAAACATTCTACACAAAGAATTCTGTGCAAAGATAATGAGACAACTTCATAAAATAATCAATTAGTATTTGTTTATTTGTACAGGCAAACTTATTTCAATGTCATACAGTATTGAACACGGACTTCCATTATTCGTTGCACATCTACAAACAGCCTCTACACAACACGAGGGTGTCAAACCATTACAAAATATAGAAAGCAGGACTGAGTGGAGCATACAAAGTACTGCATTCACCAAATGCCACGACAATTAGAATAAAAGCTGCACTTATATATATGCAAGTATTATTTACAACAAATGCTGAAGTACAAGGCGTTAAATACTCCACTGAACAATCGAACAACTTCAGCCACATCGATGGAATAAATCATTTGGTTAAATAATTTACCTTCAACATAAATAAATGCAAATCAATTTCGCCCACTTTTGTTCTAACTGATTTGTCATGGTGGTGAACAGCTAATTTTCAAGTGAGTATATCTTTCCACGATTCATTCACGATGAGATGAATGTAAACATCTAACAACAGTTTTGGTTTTGCATGATGCGACATTTAATCTGATTTATTTTACCTAATCCATCCACAATACCACCCACAATTCAATGAAAATTTCTAGTAAATAATGCAACTCCATGGGAGCTAGATTACAACAGGATAACTTCAATATGTTCTGTGCAGCACAAGCTGGATCTGAGCAAACAAGCTAATGTTCCTCCTGAATACTAGATACTTCCCAATAATATAATGTACGATACAAAACATGTATAAACCAAAGAATGGATGAGATTGCTGTGTGTGTCACTGATACAGGCTGTAGGACTGTAGGTCACAGACCTCACGGTGATATGCTGGTAGACGAGAGACGCGGCATACAGTACTCCACAGGCCAGGGGGCACCTGTTGTACACTATGTGTCTGTGTGTCCATGTAGCCACACAGCCAGGACCACCCGGAGGGAGGGTCAGGAGCAGGGGGAGGGGGTCACAGCAAGGAAGGGGACGAGATGATGCTACTACTTGTTCTGTCATTTCAAGTTGAGTCCCTGTGTGGGCAGTACCATGTTGTTGCCTGGTATCACATAATCGCCTATCATGAACTGGTTGCTGATTGGGTAGTGAACTCCCACTGATGTCTGGCTGCTCTGCTGTAAGTGAACAAAACAAGGACGTTATGTAATTCAAGATATTGGACACAGTAATTGGACCCTTGAATGCAGCATCTCATAATGAAGAATAATTGATACACGAGTGAGGACTCCTTGGAGAGGTACATCAGACCCACAAGTGGCGGACTGAGATTTAGCTGACCTGGTTGAGGAGGTTTGGACTGATCCCGCCGCCGACCGAAGTCCGAGTCTGGAGGTGAATCTGACCCGCCCCGTGTGGGTTGACAATTGTCGCGGCTGGTATGCTGCCGGGGTTCACAGGCGCTACAACACGAAACAACAGTCGTACACTGTCAGAGACAGGAAACCGGGTCTGATTTGTCTACTGTACTTGACTAAAACTAAACTCGCCAGGTGCACAAGTGAAGTTCCAAAGCACCGAAGTTCAAGGTTCCCTATCGGATGCTAAACATAACAAATTCATGAGAAGCATGAATCAGATCAATCCTATGGTACCCATACTTCGCTTTCAACACTACAAATTCATTTGCAAAAAATTTACTGTATATATTTTTGCAAATATTTATCCCTGGTCGCTGTTCTTTATCAAGAGACATAATAAATATATATGTCTATTATATGTGTAAATTTACAGCCCAAATTCATTAATGACTATCATAAAGTGTATTCAGTTGATAAGGACAGACAACTTGAAGGCAGCTAAACCGACCTAACGGGACTAAGTTGGTTTGTACGGATCCAGCTTGTGGTAGAACGACCTGCGCGTCTCCAGATCCACCGTTTAGCACAGTGGCGCCCCCGAACGAGTTGCCCTGAACTTGTTCTACAACAGCTGCAACGGCACAACCAGTCGCTTCATTACCATGGATACAGACATTACAGCAGCACTCACTCGCTGATCTACTGTTTTTGAAGTTCCTCCAAAACTTGCTCCTAAACTATACTGTCAGCGACTACGCCGACTAGGAGATCTCAATAGACTCTCACGTCATTAAGAAACCGTCCTTTCCTCTCACAATCCTGAGCCTAACATAGTTCAATATCCACGTCATCATACACACAAATCAATGAATTCACTTTGACCTATTTCATCAAAATAATAAATTTCCAAATTTCTGGATCTGAATCAATCATATTTATTATAAATTTTTTATACATGCCTTGATATATCTTTACATAGAACCAAACATACAAGAGATCACACATACTACCATCGTTTTATCCCTTGTTTACAAGAACTCTTTACTCTAGCGACACGCCTGAGAAGACCACATACTGTAGTTCATCTGGTCAGTGGCGTTGGGGTCTTGCTGGCTCCAGTAGTTGTCGCTAGGCGACGTGTGATCAGTTCCAGGTGGCGGCTGAGGCTGCTGTCCCGTGTAGCGAAAAAATGGGTTCTTCAAGTCGAGCACGTTGACGGATTTGGTCGCCGTACCCGGGATGTGTAACTCAAGTGTCACATCGTAACTTTGCCTAGATTTTGAAAAATTTAATCAACATTTAATATCTACTGTTAATTTTAATAACCTTAGGGAACGAAACACGCAACAGTTGCTTTCTTTTTTAAGTGCATTACATAGAAGAAAAAGCATTTATTTTGAGCTAAAAACAGCATAACACACTGTTCAACAGATTTTAATGTCAAGCATCGCAATAACAAACCTATTGTTAGCATTTAACAAGACACGTCCTGAGAGAGTCTGTCCCTGCTTCAGGAAGATTGGGTTCTTTAACAAACACCGCACTTGGTACCAATGTGTCAGGGGCTGTGTGGGCGCTGTCGACAACCAGACCGTCGTCCTGTCATCCAAAATGTAATCATGACAACCATATATAGCTTTGCATATAGATGCTTTGCTGTGACGTCACACTGGACGGCAAAATCATGTACCACGTCCAGTGTTCGTCCAGTTCTATTGTGATTTCACTGGGAATTTTGCCGTCCAGTATGGTGTCATAAATAGAGAAGAAATACGTTATGACGTCACTTGCAAAGCATCTATACCGGGTATACACTGTTCGAAACTGCACAGTACCAGAGGTGGTTATATATTACATAATGCCAGTCTTGAAGAGTATTCTATGCTCATTATTCCGGGAACGATAACTTGAGATAGTAATTGAAAGATCATGGCTGATACTATATAATTTCATCACATACATGTACATGCCACTTGCAGAACCATGGACAAGTGAGACCTGACTCCCATACTATTAGATCAGCAAAATTACTGACTGTGAGCCGAGGAAGGCGACGTCGAACCAGAAGGCGAGACCGTGGACAGTGCCTGACTCCAGCATTGTGTACGACACAGGGATCTCAATGTTGTGCAGATCATTCTCGGAGGCCGTCTGGAAGTCCACTACATACTTGACAGAGCGCGCTAGGCAGATCCGCATGTCAAACGTATCCTGTCAGGGGAAAGGGAAGGGGGAGGTTCAACAAACATAGCAATGGTATGAGTTATTGGACTGATAGAGCATTCTTCTTTGGCTAGTAATCACAGATTGATATTAACTCACAACAATGGGCTGGTTGAAGTATTCCTCAACAGCTTTCTCTCGGAGCCCAGATAAATCTACTCCATGAAACGATGGCTGGTACCTGAGAACAGGGAGCAGCAGGTCATAACACTTCATTCCATTGTGTTCGACACCATGCCCTGAATACTCCTTGATTTATTTAATAATTGTCATTGACAGTTAATACTCGAGCTTCAAAATTCAGAATCCTCTCATTCAATATGTTCTTGAAACTATTTAACAACACAAGCATATAAACATAGTGAAAAAACGAGGTAAAGTTTCAAGTGATCGTGACATACCAGAAGTTTGCTTTAGAGAACTGTTCCATATAAAGTGCATCGTCTGTGAACGGAGCTACATGTAGGTCACCTTGACTTGGGAACATCTTACCTGTGAAAAAAACATGTGTACTGTCAGTCCAGTACATCACATGAGACCCTACATGTCATTTAGTGTTGGTACGATATGAACTAACTTGATGTTTACACATTCACATTGAAGGCATGAGTGTCTAATGGTATCATTGCAACATAGATCACCAATACAACTGTCCATACCTCCAGGCTTGAGCCACTTTTTAGCATGTAAGAAGGTTTCCAACATGCGTTCATTGAACAGCATGTAGCCCATCGGTTCCGAGATGATGATGTCGACCATCTCTGGAATCATCACCTCTTCTATTTTCCCAGATATCACAATAATCTTTTCTTCAAGATTATTATTCTTGACGAGTTGCTGTTGGAAAATTCAGATGTAGAAATTGGGCTATAAAATTTCCAGAAAAATGAACAAGACATGATATAGAAACTGTTGCTGATGAATTGGCAATTCCAAAGTAATTAACTAGGACACAGACAATCTGTCACAGACACATACCTGACAGTGTTGGACCATACTTGATGACAGACAATCTGTCACAGACACGTACCTGACAGTGTTGGACCATACTTGATGACAGACAATCTGCCACAGACACATACCTGACAGTGTTGGACCATACTTGATGACAGACAATCTGTCACAGACACATACCTGACAGTGTTGGACCATACTTGATGACACAGACAATCTGTCACAGACACATACCTGACAGTGTTGGACCATACTTGATGACAGACAATCTGCCACAGACACATACCTGACAGTGTTGGACCATACTTGATGACAGACAATCTGCCACAGACACGTACCTGACAGTGTTGGACCATACTTGATGACAGACAATCTGTCACAGACACGTACCTGACAGTGTTGGACCATACTTGATGACAGACAATCTGCCACAGACACATACCTGACAGTGTTGGACCATACTTGATGACAGACAATCTGTCACAGACACATACCTGACAGTGTTGGACCATACTTGATGACAGACAATCTGCCACAGACACATACCTGACAGTGTTGGACCATACTTGATGACAGACAATCTGCCACAGACACATACCTGACAGTGTTGGACCATACTTGATGACAGACAATCTGTCACAGAAACGTACCTGACAGTGTTGGACCATACTTGATGCCTCCACGGCATACACTTTCTTGGCCCCAGCTTGGATCGCGAAAAATGACAGAATTCCCGAGCCGGCTCCCACATCCATCACGATCTGCGAGTGACATCGACAATGCAAACAAGGCGAATTTATTCAGGAAAAATCCTATCACAATGATTGATTGTTTTGCATTTTACATTCGATGTATTGCATCACTTTGTAGTGGAACTTTATATACTGTTACTCTGAGCAGATGCCAGCAGAAGGTAATTATTATATAGCGTTCAAACTTGTCGTTTACCTCTTAATACACCAGAACATAATTTTATTTACTAGAGATGATGACAGACAGCAAGGCGCTTACTTTGTCCTGAAAGTCGAGTGTGTTGGTGAGCATCGCTCTCTGGTATGTGGACGTCCGTACGTAGTCCTGCATCATGTTCTGTTGTTGGGACAGGTAGCTGTAAAACTGCGGCAAAAAACAGAACAGCATGTAACATGGCGAGAAAAAAAAACAAAAAGTAGTTGGAAAATTGCAGCACAAAACTGCATTAATTTTATGTCCATGACAGCATGGTTCATATCAAGATACCAATTCATGTGTACATTGTATATCAATTACATGCAATCTCTAGAATCAAAACCAGACATACAAAAGCCTCTTTGTATTATGTGATGATATGGAGAATTCCAATGCTGCAGTATTCAGTAAAACATAGCACAACTACAAAGTACCTGAAAGTACTGTTCTGCTGAGGCAGCATCTGTTCTCTTCGAGAAAACTGATCCATCTTTTATCGTCTTCAGTTTACTTTCACATTGTTTCAAATCTGGATAGGATACATAATTTACCATTCAAGTTGAATCAAGAGTAAATCCAACCAAAACAAAACCCGAACCGGAAACCTTTGTCCAAATCGTACTACGTTCCTAAGATAAGATCACTATGTTAGGTGTTCAGAGTGTTACAAGGAATTTTTAGCATAGCTTTGCATTCTACAAAATCATACCACTGGATTCACAAGATAGCAAATATTTCAATAAACGGTTTGTAATGCAACCTTTTGTTTTTTCAAATAATTCGTGACATTGAGACATACCTTTAACAGTCTTGAACTTGAAGAGGGTGCTTTTGTTTTCGGTTGTAATAACCAAACTTCTCTGTCCAAGTTTGGCAATATCTGAGTTTGGATCCACCGCCAGTTTTTCCACAACATTTTTGCCTGAAAGTACAGATTTTGGTGTACTGTGTTGCGTTGATGAAACCCAGAAGTGTGATAGCACGAAATGTACCATATGTAACTGGATGGATTTATTTATGTACTCGGTGTTGACTATCCGGAGTGCGCATGCGCGAACTTTCCTCACTCAACTGCCGACCTGTATCACAATAAACAAAACCTTGATATGCCTAGCCTCTGCTTCCTCGCCTCGGATTAATTGACTGAACACTGTAATATTAGATCTATATGGCACCACGGTAATAAGTCACCCGACGCATACCTGTTACTAGTACTTGTAGTTTGATTCATTCACTGAACTGTGAACACTATTCTGATCATGACTAATCAGCTAGCCTAGATCTAGTGTGACTGAAATGGAAGAGATATCTACTAGACTAGATCTAGATCTATATCACAGGCACTTGAAGACCATTAAAGTGACGGTACAATGTGTTATGTATAATAATATATACAAGGCACTCAAACCCCTGTGGGGAAAATTTTGGTTGGACAAACACCCGAAACTTCAAAGCTCCAAAAATGCCACTTGTCTACCAAATTGATACATACCAGCATTGCACGTGAAAGCCGTGAAGACCCTATACCCAAATTAGACTCTAGTACAGTATTCACACATAATATCCATGAAATAAAGGTTTTCTAGCTCATTTTTAGAGCCCGGACAAGTCGGAAATTTCTGACCCGGGTACCCGTGAGGTCTGACCCGACCCACCCCGGGTACTAGTAACCCGTCCAAATATAGATACAAATTTGAATGGGAATCACTGGAGCAATTCACAACAAGTAAACGCCAGTCATCGATCTTTGACACATATTACTTGTTTCATCGGAGTTAAAGCTGCTGCCTTCGAATGTATGCAATATTTTTTCCAAAACCAATTTTTCGTTAAACGCATCTAATTCAATCTAACAAAAGATGTGCTCAATGATTTTGACGACTACAGTCCGTCCGAGTTGTTTTTTCATCCGTCTTAGGGCCCATTTCGTACCGTTTTTGTAAGTAAACAAACGAAGTGTATCCATCAAACCCGAATGTAAACAAATGCTCAAATCGCGCTTGAAAGTCCACATCAAGTACATTTTCCAGTTTGTATGTGCATAATCATGTATATAATGTAGTTGTGAGAAAATAATCAGTGATATACCTCGATGTGCGAGGAATTGTCAGTCTATCTCGCACTCCTATGCTTTGTTTACATCTGCGTGTGATGGATACAGTTCCTGTATTTACGCGAGAACCGCCTGTTCAAACGAGCCAGTCCCTGAGGACTGGTTATTTTCGTTACCTTTGATGTGAGTATGTTTCATTCAGTTAGTTTAGCATATTTAATATGAAATGTAGTTTTCATAAAATATTGACTGGATTCGAAGTCAGCTGCTTCAATTTTCAAGTTTGAAAGAGATCACATGACCTCATAAAATTACTTCCGATTTTTTCCCGATACATTAGTACAGCTGATTTTGCTTACCAATTATGTCGCAAGAAACGGACATGGTTCAATGAGCTCATGTGTTTTTCACCCAAACATATGCACAACGGATGTTTTGAATCAAAATTCCAGCCACGCAAGGTCTTGGAAGCGGTAGTGGCGATATAAAATGAGCTAGAAAAACTTTATTTCATGGATATTATGTGTGATTACTGTACTAATTTGGATATAGGGTCTTCACGGCTTTCACGTGATATGCTGGTATGTATCAATTTGGTAGACAAGTAGCATTTTTGGAGCTTTGAAGTTTCGGGTGTTTGTCCAACCACCATCTTCCCGACAGGGGCTTGAGTGCCTTGTATATATTATTATATATAACACATTGTACTGTCATTTTAATGGTCTTCAAGTGCCTGTGATATATCATTCCTATGAGTATTTTACTGTGTACAGCGCTGTATAATACATCGCTGTGCCGAGCCAATGGCTCGCGCCTGGCCGCGAAAATTGAAAATCTTGATCAAAGTATTTGAAGCATAATTATCGTGCAGTGCACTCCAAAAACTATGCGGTCTGTTCCAGCTAGCGTGCAGCGACATCGCTGCAGTCTTAGTTGGGCGATTTCTACCGAAAATTCCAAACAAACTCACTATTTATTTCCACACGTATTTCGTGAAGTTTTTGTTGACATCTGCCGCCATATTCTGGGCTGTTCTGCATACGCATGTCAGAGGTCAACTGAATATTTGCATACTAGGTCGAGGTCACATTATCTGCGCATGTTCGTGCGCATGGGCAGCTAATGTGACCTCGACCTAGTATGCAAATATTTAGCTGACCTCTGACCTGCGCATGCGCACAATGGCTTATGGCGACCTGAGATATCAACGGAAGCTCGATAAATGTGTCCTGAAATAAATGGACATTTACATTATATTTTTTCATAGAAATCGCCCAACTAAGACTGCAGCGATGTCGCCGCACGCTAGCTGGAACAGACCGCACAGTTTTTGGAATGCACTGCACGATAATTATGCTTCAAATACTTTGATCAAGATTTTCAATTTTCGCGGCCAGGCGCGAGCCATTGGCTCGGCACAGCGATGTATTATACAGCGCTGTACACAGTAAATGAGTATTATGACCATGCCATGGCATGTAAACAAAGGGTATCATTGACAAAAGCGGGCATCTTAGAATCATCTTTACCATCTAAAATATTGATGCAAGCTTTGAAATGTTCCGTATTAACTTCCACTTGTCTGGTAGGTGAGTTCTCTGTTGAGAATTCTTCGTTTTCTGCGTATGAACATACACACACGTTTTCAAAAGAAGTCGCCATGATTGCAAATTCACAACGAGGCTTTCGCGCAAAAACCCCGCAACTTCACCGCATTGACTCGAACACAAAATTTTAGTAATTTATTAAGGGAAAGTTGCTTTGAATGGACCGGTTCCTTGATTGGATCGCCTCTTGCATGTTACCTTTTCTGTGACTGATCAGCTGATATTCAGCTTTGGGAAGACATGGAGTGTTGTCAGAGGGTTTCTGGGGGTGCTGTCAGAGGGTTTCAGATTGGAGTTAGGGCATAAACTGAGTTTTCGCTCATTTTGGTATAAAATCGGCCCATAATAAAATTCTGAGTGTAGAATAAGTGTAGGAACAAGATGCATTATACACTGGTATAGCTTGTTATATGTATTCAAGGTGCGGAATTAGCTTATGAGGCTTGGGATAAATTGTCCATGCGTCTACACGACCGATGATTCACCATGATAATTGGTGGTCAATAATCATTTGCAGTGTACGCTTCTTTGATTCGACCATGCACTTGAGGTTAAATTATATATTCAAATATTATTTGAATTTGTAGTAGTAACCCCTGGTAACGTGCAAGAGGGGGCCATTCAATGTAGAAATTGCATCGAGTTGGCTGGTAAATACAAAGCCCCTACATTATTGATGTATTTCAAAGTTCTAACACAGGTTCTGGTAGATTTTACCGGTATGTGATAGATATGTTGTCATGTCATTGTGTACATACTATCCCGTTTTATTGACAATCAGCAAAGTAAATTTCACGACAGGCAAATATAGCTATCAATTTATCGCACGACCGGCCATCCTTGAAATGCGTAGATATAGGTAGGCCTATATATATTGTAGGGTACAAAGTCAGTTCCACACAAACCTCGAAAGCCGGGCTCGAATTACTTTGGCCAATAGCTTTGTTTGCATCATCAGATCAATTTGACATTTTATTTTTTTTTCAATTTGGCATATAACATATTTTTCACAATTTGAAAATGTACGTCAGTCTTTTATATTAAAATCTTTTTTGAAATGGCAATCTACGCCGAAACACGAAAATAGCGAGCTTGAACACAATTTGATGCGTTAATTATTTTTATAACTTCTTTTTCTTCTTATGTATGAATGAATAAAATTCTCCTTCGATGATTGAATCACAAAGTGCTTTGGAATGAGGATAGATATGTATTCCATCAGCGACTTGTAGGGCCTATATAGATATATAGTCTTCTCAAACATCAAACATCACAACCACCGGCACGTACAATCTCCGTCGGCAAAGATCATGAGATCCCAAAATTTGCTAGAATGCCCTGATTTCATTTAAGCCGAAGTTCAACATTGGGGTAATTTAACCTTTTTTAGTGTTGAACGTGGAAGCACGTCGGACACCGCCTCCATGCTTCCGTAGATTACCGCATGCAACCGTATCTGTGAAAATAATATTAGCAACTTTAGACGGTCTTTGGTATCAGAGGTATTTAGCCTAATCGATTTTTAATATACATAATATTATCTGTAGAAGCTTCATTTAATATGATTTCCAGCGGAACGACACAAAACTATTAACTGTAGCTGTGTCGTATATAGAATTTGTCCAGATGTCCAATTAACGTTGTTTTTGTGGTCAACCGTTAGTAGTTTGCAGTAGTATCCGCACAACATTTTGTTCATTAAGGCGCCCAACTGAAGTTCCGACGGATGCTAAGATATTTTCCCAAATAGAGCATCACAAATACGCAAATTAGCTGCCGCCTTTACTGAAATTTATGTTTTAAAGAACAGAAGAGCCCGTCACATTCTGTCCAACTATCTTTGTTTTTGGTGACAGAGAATTGATACCAGGTACTTGGGTGATTGTAGATTTGGCCATCTTTGTTGCCAACATCTTTCCGAACATCCGACATAGGCCTACATTTTTTTTATTGCTATTATGTATTAGCCTACACATGGCAATGAAGGCGAATGCCTCTTGTATGATTTCATTCATTGATGCATGTCGATCGGCATCCAACCTGCTGAGTGAATTGCTTGATCTCAGGACTTGTCGGATAATTTTCAGAGCATATAGCTGGTAGCTGTAAACCCAGCGCTCGATGAGTGGGGCACCAGGGATTTGGTAGCTGATGTTTTGTCGTTTCTCTGTAGCACCAATGCTGCTTCAACGTAGATGGTCGCAGTGTCATAACTATGATCATGCCATGACCGTGGTATTGCCTCGTGAATGTATAGATGCGATGAATATATCACACCATAATAAATAATTATGTCATTCCAACGTGACGCATCACACACTCACCTCCAAACTTTTGGAGCACCGCGCTGTCGAGCTTTTCCAAATATCGCAGGTAGTAGAGCTCATAATATATCGAATAATTATGATGCCCAGAAGCGAAGACATAAGGCAGCATTCACAGTATTCGTGGAGGTGGAGGCCTTGGCAGACACCTCAATTTTTTTCTGCGCTGTCGAACTCAACCACCACAAGTATTGGCTCCATAAAATTCTGAACCCAGAGCTTTGCCTTCCCACTTCTTCAGGGTATGAGCCCTCAGGATAACCCACAGAGTGCACGCCCTTATATATAATATATTCCCCATTGCGGACGACTCAAAATATATCACTGCTCATCACATATGAATTACTGAGTAGGAACAATATGTCATATTCAACTGATGTTTGAAATTCTAAAGGCTCACAAACAGTGCTACATGCAGGTGAATGTATACCTTTTGGCACGTAATCAAAGACTTTAAATCGTTCTGTGAGACTAGATTTGAACTATGTATGTTGTGTACGTTGTGTACGCTAGCAAGGTCTGTACACGCTCCAATGTTGATTTATTTCCCGTGGAGGTGCAATGTGAAGGTGTTACAAGTATCTGAGTATAATCGTCACAAATTGTACACCATGCATATGGTTTCCTGTAAGCCCATGCACAATAACCTACCTGCTGTATAATACAATAATGCCCCACGAGGGCCTATGGGTAGGCTTTATTGTCAACATGAGAACAGACACTTTACAATTTAATACGTATATTTGATATAGGCGTACAACAACAAAATCGACAAATTCCTATTTGAGTTGCAGGAAAAACTGTACCTCAAAGCAAAAATGATGCCTTTGAAGCATTTTGATGTGCAGCACATTCAACAACAAGCGCAACAAGATACCCCCTAAGATATGTTTGTAAAAATGCCTATAAATTCTATGTAAAGTAATAGTTCATTCCAGGACTCCTAATGCATGCAGGTCAAGGCCGAAGTTCATTCCTTCCTTGACAAAGTCCGGAAATAATGTTCGTTTCCCTCCACAACGTTCCATTCCCAAGATATCAATGAAAATGGAAAATGCCGACCAGAAATACATATTGACCATGGTCTTGTCAGAAACCCATGGGTTTTTGGTTTTATGTATTTCTGTTGCGACTGAGTAAACAAACATTTAGGTTGGGATCAAAGTTCACTGCACCTACCTGTAGGCCTATGGCTTGTTTGTTTAGGGTGGCGAGTTCATAACATTTGTATCGCTGAAGGATCAACATTTTTTTCAAGATATCGACGCCAAGAGAAGATACCAAATAAGCTAAAAAAAATCCAGGTCAAGATTGAGAGTCACCCAACATACATGTCCTACCCTAAGACGAGCCTGAGAATAATATTGACTCAGCGAACAATTTCGGAGGAGGGGGGGGGGGGGCGTGGTCTGACAATAACCCCCGTTTCACTCTTCAAAACACCGTTTCCAAGATACAGTGAAAATTAAAATTAGCCCAAGGGCTAAAGATTACCGGAGTAATATACAGTATTAGAAATGCTACTTTTTCAGTAAAATTGCTGCTTTGACATATCAAATTCACTACATGTCAAATTCAAGGTGTCAGACCAAAAAAAAAGCACCTGATATACTCATGATACAAACCTAAGCTTTCTTTAGAATTATTCTGTCTGCATCGGTCAATTGACATCATTCACGTCGATTGCTTCATTGTACTTCGACAACTACCATTCAAAACCATCTTAGATCAAGTTCGAGTTTACAGTTTACAGTTTAGTTCATTCCAAATCACATTACATGACACAGGAAATACAAATGCACACAAATACTCTATAATCATAACCTGATAGAGTACAATGGATTGTTTTGCATGAATACCATTAATCATTACTTTTATGTACAGTTAGATCTATTAGTAGGCCTTCCATAGGGCAGATTTACGAAAATATCTATCTATTAACTTCGCAACAAGTACCCGCTACACACATACATTAACATGCATTGATTATGGCTTCGCATGTTTAATAGCTTCAATGATTACTAAGATAAGTCTACACAAATTAACTAGTTCAAGACCCTTCGAGTTCAGTAAAGCGTGTACTTTTAGGGTGGACGGATTGATGAGGAAATATTTCTTCAAGAATTACATCCTCTGACTATTGAAGTATAAACAAACTATAATGGTATTCATCACGTGGAATATTCATTCGAGCGCCACTTTCGATGGGCAGCATGCAGTTTCTACAACGGAATCTAGTGAATGCTCTACACAGTGTGGTTGGTAATTCATTGAGAGGTCACCAATAGATGCCCCATAAACCACGGTGGCTAGGCGTTACGCGTTATTCAGGGAGTGCCGCGTAAAATCATGAGTATTACGCGTTATTCGTGAGGAAATGGCAGCCTCTGGTTGACCCCTAGCAGGAAATACATACAATTTCTCTAATTTTACCGTTTTGAAATGTCGGATTTGGGTTTGCACGGAACATTACACATATTCATGGTTGTTGTTGAGAGTTAAAAATAAATAAATAAGCCAGCCTAGCGATACCTTCGGCTGCACAATATCTGTCAATTTTGCTTCGACAGCCGCTCTCCTCGGTTTTGCTGTTGAAAAATGTCCTATTTGTTTGTTTATTGATTCACCTCCAAAAATGGAGAAACTAAAATGATCACACACTATACATACATACATATGACGTAAAACAGTAAGTTATTCATTAAAATGGAGATAAAAGTAAATTAATCATTCCAGTATCATGACTGTTCAGGCACATTTGAATGGAGTCGCACAGTCCATTGTTGTGGCTAAAACATCGCTTGATTGTTCGACGACAGTTTTTTGAGTAGGTGTCTTCCAGGATATAGCGCACAAAGGAAATATTCCGCTCCGCACAGACGTTCTTAACCCGTGATAAAAGGTCATTATGCTTACTAAGTTGTCCAGAGGTGCATTTATACAAAACGTTCATGTAGAAATGTTTCGCTTTCGGAGAGTTCTTGAAACAGGATGATATTAAATCCAACTGCCATATATCACGGGACACCCTTATATTGTGGATACGGAGAGCGTCTAATAATGGAGTGTTCTTGCAGAGTTTGTTTAGGCCCAGAGCTGTTTTAAGTAAACATATCGACAATATTGTAAATACGAGAAGTCTATGGTATTGATAGTATGGGCTTCACATGTGTCTGCCTTTAAAATGTTTCACAATGGTCGCAAGCGCCACGAATCTATGTCATTTGTTTATTTGCTATACTTTACCCGATTTGCGTGAGGGCATTACGCGTATGTGCATGAGTAAATATTTTGTTGAGGTTGGGATATTTCTTTTTTTTAATGCGAATTTTTCTCCAGTTTTACTGCTCAATTGATTGGATAAATTCAAGTTCAAGGGATAATGTTTTCACTGGGTGGGCTTTTGTGTAAAAGACACGAAAAGCTCTTAGTATTGTCAATTTCAGATTTATGAAGACTGGGAGGAACATATGGAGGATAATGATAAATGAAAAGTATCGTCAGTATTTGGAACATGTGCAGCCTCAAATCATACTTTAAAAATATGTATGCATTGCCACCTCTATCATCCCCGACAACGCTCACATGTTTCCTCATGCTGTAACGTGTGTGTAGATTTCCTCCCTGCAGGCTGATACGCGTAAACCATAAAAAGCTTCTCATTTAATAAAATACTCGATTAAAACAACTGGTTGCATGGTGTAACAATAAAGAAAGATTTCTGCGAGCATTCTATGATTTACCAACATGCACTTTGTTGGTTTCAATTGATAGCCGATGATATTTCACAAACGAGTCGCAAGCGTGCGGGTGTTGTCACGAACTGTGTGTCCATTTTCGTAAATATAACGATGTATGCAAGTAAATCATAGTATCGTACGTGATGTTTGCTCAGTGGGATGTTCCGTGGAAACAAATTTTTAGGAAGAAAATGAACTTTTTCACGAACTCACTTCATTTGAAGTGGGGACCTATATCGTTTCCTGTGCAATTTCCTTACGAATAACGCGTAATACTCACGATTTTACGCGGCACTCCCTGAATAACGCGTAACGCCTAGCCACCGTGATATACGTCCTCCAATTATGATTACATTACAAACCTGAAATGTTCAAATGTTTTGGCCCAGAAGCCAATTTGTGCATCATGCCATTTTGAGCATTTCTGACATAGATATATCCGGCCTTATGAAGAATTCAAGGCGCTCCATCTTTCAATTAACGCAGCATCAAGTATACCACTATCCCAATTGGCACGTTCTGAAATAAAAAAAATAAAAAAACTGATCACATGCAGATTTGGCATTTTTTCGGCCCAAAAATGACTGTTTTGACTTTTCAAGGTCATCGAAGGTCAGATTCAAGGTCACCACGCAAATCGCCATATATGACTTCCCATATGAAACTGCCAATATCTAAGCCTTATCTTCAAGCTTTATAATAGTACACGAAGAAAATTTCTTTTCCAAAGGCAGATTAGAAATGGACCAAAATAGCACAAAATGGATAGTAATGCGATTTGGAACAAAAAAAATTACCGACCCGTCAAAAAATCAAAATGGCCGCCACGTGCAGACCGGCGATTCGAGAGCAATGACTTATATATACATGTCACTCAGGTACATAATGGAAATCTTTTGAAATCAAAATGTCTGAACAGTTTTCAAGAAAATGGACGCCAAATCCCCTAATTGTGCGGGGTTTTTTTTCACAAAAAGACCATTTAGGGTCAGTGAAGGTCAAATTCAAGGTCACCACTGAAAGTGTTCTAGGAGTCTACTAATTTTTGCTGCAAATGGCTTAAAAACGAATATAGAGACTTGATTTGGGACGATTTCTTTTTCGCCGATCGACTCAGCAACAAAATTTTATGTTAAGGTCAAAGTTCATTCCCAATACCCACAAGAAATGCTCGTCTAGGAAAGGGGGATGAGCGAATGAAATAAATAACGTCCCGTTCGCTCCATAGGTCAAAATTCGTCTGACGGATTGACCCCAATTCAATTAGGTTTTTCCTTGGTGGTTATCGACTTCCATGCAAAATTCCGCAGCCATTGCCTGAAGACTTAAATCCCCACGGAGCACATATACGTATACAACATGCCTGAGTAGGCCTAGTGGGGGAACATTTGAACACAATCCGTGTTGGTGTTCTCAGCGGAAACAAAAACGGCGGGGGAAAATTCTGACAAAACCATACATAAATGCCTTAAGTAGACTAATATGAATAACATTTTGAGTCAACGATTTAGTGATCTTTGGTTATATCTCAAGTTTCTTCAGTCGATCTCAGCAACGTTCGACAATTTTCGCTGTGGCTGACGACCCATTTTGCCTGGTTCAGCCTTGTCCATCGAACGCCTTGGTGGCTCAGGTGCAGGTCGCTTGCCTGTGGATTTCTTCCCCACTCTACTCGGACTCCTTCCCGTCGCCTTTGCCATATCTTTCATCAAAGCGTTCCGTTTTTCTTCAGCTCTCTGGAAAGCTTCGGCTTCTTGGTCCAGTCGCCATTCATAGTCTCGCAACTGACCTGAGTAGCAACATCGTATTCAATCTACACTGTATATTGACTGGATTATTTCATCAAATTCGCTGAAAACTGCATACACATACTTTCCAAGTTGAGTTTTTCTCTCTCCATTTTAATCAAGGTTTTCTTGGCGTTTGCTCCCTTGAACCTTCCCAGTTCCTCCACCTCACCACCTTGTGCAAGGGTCTTCAACTTTTTCTTTTCCTTCGTAACACGCTCCTTCAGAGCACTGAGCTGACCCATCAGCTTACTGTTGATGTCTCGCTGGGTCTCAAATCTAGGATAATGATTTTTATCTCTGACCGTTCTGTTCTACACTTGAATGGAATTAGGGAATGAAGAGTTTTCAATCAATTCTGGTGCAAGAGCGGCGCCTACTTGTGATACCCCACCCGATACCAACACCTCACCTGACTCTCCACTCGCTATCCTCATCAGCATTGTGGTCTTCATCGTGTTTCCCTGTCGTCGGTTCTGGCTCAGTTGTTTTCCATTCTTCGATTGATTTTTGGAGACAGTCAATGAGCTCATATTCTTTTTTTAGCTCTTCTAATAATTGCTCCTTTATCGACATTTTCCAATTATAACTTTTTGACTGCTACTCCACTTCGGTACCCAATGTAATACACCAAAATCCAATTTGTGTTCTAATTTCGAATAAAAAAGGTTTGATGTCAGGAAGTAGACTACAAGTATGGTATTTCCATGGCAACATACTTGAGTATTGTTTTCCAAACGTTGATTCCAGTTAAAGCCAAGACCTCGATCATATGTCATACCGTAAGCCTGCAGTGTGTACCCCCATTGCGTTCAAGCAAAGATTTTCCATGGAAAATATTTGGTTCAAGCCATCTCACTCTTCAGTCTATGGGTGCATTTCTGTGATCGACTTTAGATAACAATGTACCAGTAAAATTGCCAAATCATGTGAAATAGAATGATAGACCTAGTTTTGCTGATAGAAATAGATTTTACCGCATGTCCGCCGATATACATGTATCTACAGCTGTAATGGTCTCAAGGACCTATAGTGTGGTAGGACCTACTACTATTGTATGTCAAGGACCACCGGGGTGAACCATAGGCCTAGTGCTGTCATGACTACCCGTGATACTGTCGTGAACATCCGTACTATTACCATAGTGAAACCGTATCACACCATCTTAGGACCGTGGAAGTCACGAAACTAGGATTCCACTTCCCGGACCAACCCGGATCTTGGTCAGGGGACGATAAGAGAGACATCCATGCCACCACATGTAGTGCATCCTTGGCAAATCTGATGGGTTTTACACGGATGGACATGAAAAGACACGGATGAACAAGGACACACACGGACGTTTGTGATTATGAACAATTATAGGCCTATGAAGGCACGTTTCATAATAAATGACTGAAATTGAATTTTGTAAATGAACAAAAAAAATGCACTTATTAATTGAATGTGATTTCATGAAAATTATTTGAACTGAATAAAGATTGTTTGTTAGTCAAAAAGAGTAAACTAGGATGTACCTTAACGGCAGATCATGAGAATTGCACAGAGCATTGATTTTCCAAAATATAAATTGTTACACTGATCTTCAACTCTATTCTCAAAACATGTTCCTACTATATATTATGAAATAAAAAAAGTGAAAACAAATTAAGGTACATAAATAGACTCTTATGCATGATTTGAAAAAAAATTGTCTGGATACTAGTAGATATTGAGAAAACCTTCTTTTGACCTTCCAAGGTCATTCAAAGTCACCACTCAAACCACAATATATGATTTCACATTTGAATGTGCCAATACTTAGGCTCAATCTTGAAGTGTTCTGTGAGTTTACTCCGCACAGCTCGAATTATGATGGAAAAATTGGGTGAAATTTCAAAAAAAAAATTCAATGGCCCTGTGCTGCCGTACATGTAGTAATGGGTCGGTAAGCTAAAAATTAAAATGTATACACAATGAAAAGTGAAAGAAAGGGAAATTACGGAGCCCCTGAGGTGACATACTGAAAATATTTATTAATTCGTGCGCACGGATTACTAATTCGTGCACTCGAAATATTAATTTGTGGCCACGAAATACTAATTCGTGCATACGAATTGTTGAATTGTGCGCACGAATTGTTAAATAATGCCCACGGATTAGTTAAGGTAATCCATGCGCACATTTACTGAAAATATTTATTACGATTACCAAAACTCGTGCACACGGATTGAAAAAATATTTATTACGATTACCAAAACTTTTTTTTATTACAATTACCAAAACTTGTTAAACAATTCAACAATTCATGCGCACGGATTAATAAATATTTTCGGTATGTCACCTTAGGGGCTCTGTAATCAAAAAAGTATTTAAAAATATATATATATGAAAAAAAATATCCATGCATGATAACAAAAATTAGCCCAAGGGTGGAGAAAGGTTACCGGAAAAATGTTGAGTTTTAAAACAATGTTTTTCATCAAAATTGTTGTATTGATATTGAAATGTTCTAGGAGTTTACTCCATACAGCTACCATTATGAAGGAAGAATGAAGTCAAAGGTCAAACTGTCATAACAATATTCACCATATATCATTTGATATGTACACAATTGATTTTTAAGCCATAAAGTTGCTAACAAACAAGATATTAGCCATTTTGTGCTCTGACCTTGAAAATAATGTTAAAGGAATTCAAGTTGTTGAGAATATTCAGCTCATATCAATTCCTATATGTACACAATCGGTTCACAAACTGTAGAGTCAAGAATCAGCAAGATATTAGTCATTTTGTGTTCTGCCTGTCAAATTCAATGTCATAACAATATTCAGCATATATCACATGTGTTCACAATGGATTCCCTAGCTGTGAAGTCAATGATAAGCAAGATAATAACCATTTTGTTCTGTGACCTTAAAAATGAGGTCAAAGAGCAAATTCAAAATCATGAGAATATTCGGCATATATCATTTCCTATGTGTCCACAGTTGATTCCTAACCTGTTAAGTTGATATTAAGTGAGATATCAGCCATTTTGTGCTCTGACCTTGAAAATGGAGTCGAAGGTCGAGTTCAAGGTCATTAGAATATTCGATGTATATCATTTCCTAATCTGTAAAGTCGATGATAAGCAAGATATTACCCATTTTGTGCATTGACCTTGGAAATGAGGTGCAAGGTCAAGGTAATGGGAATGTAAGGTCAAGGTAATTCAGTATATCACATTTCCTATATGTGCACAATTGATTCCAGATCTGTAAAGTCGATAATAAGCGAGATATTAGCCATTTTATGCTCTGACCTTGAAAATGAGGTCAAAGGTCAAATTCAAGGACATGACAATATTCAGCATGTATCCTTTCCTATAGGTCCACAATCGATTCCTAAGCTGTAAAGTCGATAATAAGCGAGATATTAGCCATTTTGCCCTTTGACCTTGAAAATGAGGTCAGAGGTAAAATTCAAGGTCATCAAAATATTCGGCATGCATCATTTCCTATATGTTCAAAATTGATTCCTGAGCTGTGAAGTCGATAATAAGCTGGACAGGCTGGCTTCAGTGGCTTATAAATCAGCTATCACTGGTCACTGCAGTGGCTGAGAGGCTTCAAAGCTAATGTGAAATTCGAGGCTCAAGTGCAATAGGCTCCATGGGTGCAGACTGGAACACAAGAAACCATATCGAAAAGTTCCTTCTTTATGAACTGAGCAACCACTATATCCTCCTGTCTTGTTTCATGAACACTTACCGAGTCGGTAATACCAGAAACCCATAAGAGAGATGGGTTTCTGATTGTAGGTATATTGTAATCCAGATCAGTTACATGTGGCAGAGTCCTTGTGAGGCGGCGTGAGGGCGATAATTACCCCCCCCCCCCCCCACTCTTACAGAAGATATAGTGGGCTGTATGATTGAGTGTGCAGAGACGATCAGACTGAGATGGTAGAGTTCGTTGGCTAGTAGAGATACGTCTTGCAAGCAGTGCGGCCGTGAAGCTGATGAAGATGTCAACAATACAGGCGATAAGCACGTGTGACAACTGCCTTGATCCATATGGCTACAATGTTCTTCGAGACTTGTCCTCGAGTAGTAGAAAACAGCAGAAACGTAGATGGCCTAGCTGACTACGTCATCTTCAGGTAGAGATGCAACACACGAACCAGGCAAAGGCTTAGAAGCACATGGCCAGACGCCAGTTAAGAGGGGAAAGGGACAGAGAATGTTCGCGTCCCTGCATCTGGAGAACATGGAGACTCAGTCTTAGCCAAAAAGCCGAGATCATATTATAGCGTGGCATAAGTCCAGTCCTCAGGGAGTAGGACCTCCGCTGACAAACCCTGCAGGTTCCCGACCCGCTTAACCAAAACGAGAGCCAGGAGAAAAACTTATGGGTCAGGAAGCGTACCTCAGCTCCCGTCAAAAGATCATACGGGGACTAGTTCAGGCTAGACAGTGAGGTAGAAATTAAGATTAAGAAGTCTGTTACTGCAGAGAGAATGGGACGGCATGGATAGATCTTCCTAGCAGAACACCAAGAAGAGAAGACTGACCATTCTGACTGGGAGAAGTGTTCAGATGTCGAGCGAACAGTTTGTAACATTAAACGGGAAGCCGTCTTCGAAAACCTGACATCCTGAAAGAACGCCGGATAGCCTCCACGCATGAAGGTGTAACGTGATCAAGTGATCAGGGAACAGACGTCCCTGACGAAGAAGACTTGGAATGTATAGTAGCTTCCTTGGATCGTCCACCAGGTAATCCAGACACCAGGGTTTTGACGGCCAATTTGGAGCAATCAGAATGAACTGTGCGCGACTTGTCCATATCTTTTCAAGATGACCGGAAGCAGGGAAAACAGCAGAAAAGCGTACGCCCCAAAGACCGGTCCAATCTGTCGTGAGGGCGTCGACCGCCCAGACATGAGGGTCCGGGAACGGGGACACATAGAGCAGGAGATAATGATTCTGGAAGATCGTGAAGAGATCGAGATGAGGCACACCCCCAAAAAACCACAATCGACTGCAGACCTGTGGGTTGAGCGAACAATTCGTTGACACCGGACCTCTTCTTAAGAGAGCGTCCCCTAGCGTGTTCATGCTTTTCGGAATGTGACTAGTGAGGAGATTTATGCCCTGAGACTTGGCCCATTCCAGCATGTTGCACGTCAAGGTACACAGTTCCCTCGTCTGTGTCCCCAGGCCATCCCCCTTGTTTTTGATGTACCCGACTATGGTGGTGTTGTCGGACATTGCAAGAATAATCAAGCCTGCAATTGTCTGTTGACCGAGAACAATCCGAACAGCCTTGAGCTCGAACCGGGTGATGTGGTGCAGGAGGTCTGACGAGGACAACAGCCTAGCGGCCTGACTCTCACCGAGATGGGCTCGCCAACCATGCCGGGATGCGTCTGCGAAGAGGAGATAATCCGGATCAAACTCGTGGATGGGATGACCGCAGAGCAAGTTGAATTCGTTGCTTCACCACTGGAGATCGTCCTGGAGTGCTGGGAGAACAGAAACCAAGGATGCGAGGTCCTCCCAATGCTCCCTGAAATGAAACTGAATCATCTTCATCTGCAGACAGTCGTCAGGGATATATGGTGAGCTCAATACCCCTGCTGTGTGCCCAAGCCGAAACAGACTGGAAGACCCTAGTGAAGAGGTATGGCGCCGTGGACAAGCCGAAAGGGAGCACCCTGAACTGGTACATGAGTTGCCCAACTGGAAGCATGAGTAGTACCTCAAGGATGGTTGAATTGGGATGTGGAAAGAGGCATCCTCGAGATCTGTGGAAGTCATCCAACCTCCTCGTGCAGCTACAGCAGGACGATCTGAGGGCACTCCATCGAAAACCATTCCTTGCTGATGCACTTGATGAGGGGACCCACATGTAGGTCTATGATGAGACACCAGCCCGCGATCAGCTTCGGGACGATAAACAAGAAGACTGGATAACCGGGTCTATTGCTTGCTTCTGTAGCATTTTCGAGATGAGGCTGTTCAGAATCAGGAATTTCTCCACGTCCCTGGAGCATAGAACGTGAATATTACAGTGATGGGGGAGAGGGGAGGCGCCTGATCAAACAGGATCCAGTACCCATACCGCAGAAACGTGGAATCCCAGATTCGCCAGATTTGCGTGAAGACGAGCTCCCATGGGGGATGCATCGAAAGATACATCGAAGGATCTGTGGGAGTGTCTGAATCACATCAGGAACGCGGCAAAGCCTTGGACGCGGACCTTATTTCTTAGTCAGAGTACAAAAGGACTAATATCTTGCTGATTATTGACTCTACAGTTTGTGAATCGATTGTGTACATAATTATAGGACCTAATATAAGCTTGAAGGGCCATGGACATGATATTTGATGTGATTATTAAATTGTTCTACATGCAATAGTATTCATATATATATGCATACAGATGGAAATAGAGCCATTCTAAACACACAGATGAGATCTACAGCGGTCCGAAGACCGATATTCCACGTGGAGAGCGGTCAGCATATTTTAACGTAAAATGACGTTTCTGACGTCACGGGGGAAAGATTCTCTGTACAGAATCTTTGACGCTGGGGAGCGGTTGCAATTTTGTATGGGGCAAAGCACTGAAGAACGTAGTTAGGGCGGGGGTGAGGGGGGGGGGGGGGTATCACGAAGATGTGTTTCAGGCGGAAATGGGGGCGCCGGCGGGGAGGCACAAGATGCAAGATTTAATCAGGATCTAATTCACACCAGTTGTACAATGTTTCGCTAGAGCTGAACATGCATACCAGGTAGGCCTACAAATGAAAGACAAAATACAAAGTAGAAATTATGGATATGATACGGTAAACTATCACACATACATCCAATATTTATAGTGAGACATGGGGGATTAGCACGTAAAACCGCCACCCCCCCCCCCCCCCCCACACACACACACACCTTTCTCCCCGGAAGGTGAAAAGGCAAACAGGATAAACCGTGATGTGATCTTGCGGGAGGGGTGGGGTGTGGTGGGTGTGGTAAATAGATATATTCAAATGAATGTGTCCGATATTATTTTAACACTGGTATAATTACATTATTTTTTCGATGTGCCAGCGATCAGACAAATGATTGATTTGTTTGCTGGTGGAAATATACATGGAATGCTAGGCCTACTCTGTGATCAGGCATAATGGTTAAACTGTAGAATGGTATGCCACGCAGTTCCGAGAAATCTCGTTGTGAGACCTATAAATTAATTATTTGCTTTCTTCTACACTTATATATATTGGAAAGCAATACAATATCAATCGATATTTAGTTCATACGCATATAACAAGAACTACCAACCTCCGAATAAATATATGGGTGTGTTGGGGTGAGAATGATATGGCAATATTTTCACAAAATGACAGTTTCGACCTCTACTGAAAAAATGCTCAAATATCGATTCTTTTGCATATTAAATCGGATTCATGACAGTAAGAACTCTGATATTGTGCGTTTTGGCCAACGCACCCCCTCCTTCCCCTTCTGGTTCGACCCACTAACCCCTCATTGTGATGTAGGGCCATGTCAGTAGTTTCTGGCGTTCGTTTCGATATACACAATAAACGTATAGTCTACTCATATTGTTGAAGTTCTGTCACACCGTTTTTCTACAACATGTCAGTTACAAACTGAAAGCTCAGGGATCGATTCCCGTTTAGAAGCATACTGTGTACTAGAAGCATAAGAAGACGTTGGGGTGTAGCCTTTTTCACACAAAAATGTTGCTCTCAAAGGATTGCACCATTTAACCCAAATTAAGCAGAAAATCGAGTGTGTTCAGGGCCGGTGATTTGGGGCCCGCCCAGGGGCCCCAAAAGCAGCTGGAGCCTCATCCGTTAAATGCGCAGGAGCATTCTGTGACGCTCCCGATTTAAATTTTGAACTTTTCAGACAATGCGTTTTTTTATGCAAATTATCTTAATTCAAGATGATGTTCCAGATTTAGACACTGTCAACTTGATTCTTAGATCATTAATTTCAAGGGATTTTTAAACAACATTCTTCTCAGGTGGCGGGCAGCAGAAGTATATGCGGATTTATGTCTAGATATATATTTGCAATGTTATTTAAACAGGGAAATCACACTGTTCAATATACTGTAACGTATTGGATATGTTTGTTTTACGGCAACAATTGATATTTTTTTTTTCAAAAATAGCCCGCGTCTACCCCCACCCCCATTCCCGTACGCGCCCACTGCGCCTGGTTGTGGCGGGCTTTTTGGTTTCCATTAGGATTCAAGATTTTGGGAGAGAGAGGGGAGAATTATTGGCAGAATATCATCGTATGCGTGATCGTATTCCGATTCAACGACAGCGATAATCTGTGCAAAAAGTTCTCTGAAAAATGGCGCCCGCCTAAAATTCCGCGCCCTAGGCCTGGGCCTAGTCGGCCTGTGCTGTAATAGGCCTACGGCTCTGATAATGCTAACTTTTTTGAGCTGAAAGAATTAAATCGCCGTTTGCTTCCCAGGTGAAGTAGTCCTCTCGAAAAATATTGGCATACGTTTGTCAAGTTTCATCACGATACGTTTCAGTATATCGCTGAACTACAGACAAAAGTTATTGAGCGCATGTAGCCTAGCCTGTGTGAACTGGCTATGCCATGGATCATTCGGAAAGTAGAAAAGGCTGACACCTTCCCGATGTGTAGAACCTTCGCCGACACTACGGTTACCCATGCTGCATATAATTATCAAATTCCCATACCTATTGATATGATATAAATAGTATAGTAGTGATGAATGGAATTCCTCCAAAAACCCGCAATTATAAAACAACCACCTGCAAACGACAAACGTCTTTACCAGCGCGGTCGTTCCCCCGTGACGTCACAGATCACAAAGAACGTAAAATGCCAATCATCTCTCGCAACGGCTCTCAGGTCAATTTCTGGACAACCCGAGCCCTAATTGATACCATTTCTGTTGTCTACATACTCAGTAGATGCTTAACTTCATTATTAAAACAAGTCACTTTTTCGTGTCCATGGCCCTTTAATTTCTCATAACCTTGAATTTGACCTTTGACATTATTTTCAAAATCAAAGCACAAAATGGGTAATATCTTGTTTGTTAGCAACTTTATGGCTTAGGAATCAATTGCGTACATGTGGACTGATATATGGTGAATATTGTTATGACCTTGAATTTGACCTTTGATATTCTTCCTTCATAAATGGGAGCTGTATGGAGTAAACTCCCAGAACACTTCAAAATGTATAATCTGACTGGAACATCCTCTACCGGCATATCAACTGCATGAAATCGTGATTGGAAGATAAACACAGAAGACCATATCAGTTAAATTGACTTTATTCATAATAATAAAAAGAAAAAAAACATAGCACCAAAGGTGCTGTAGGTTACCGGAATACTCCTCTCCTTAACAGCTTAACAATACATTGTTAAAATGATCCTGAGCATGGTCTTCAAGAATTTCTATTCAGGAGTCAATTTGTATCTTTCAAATGAACAAAATTCAGGATGGTCTGAGGTCAAGTATGTTGCAATAAGATGTAGAGTACGGGACTGTAAACCTAAGCTCTACCCTATACCTTCATAGATAAGAGAGACGGAGAAAACCCGCAGGTGATCACGTACGGACAGTTCAGGTGACCTTCTTTTTTTTTTCCCTATACCTTCATGGGTTCTGTCTCTCAATACCATGTTTTTCAGTTTGAGTACATGTACTCGAGATCATCTGAGGAAAAGTTCAACGTCACTGAAATCTGCTATACAGGACTTCTTGTATGTTCACAATACAATGCAAACCTTTCTTTATTCGGCACTAAAAGGACCACCAAATAGCCAAGAACAATTATGTTATTTAGAAACTTCTTTAGATATTGGACCAAGATAAGTTCTGGTAAATATTAATAGTGAAATTCTTAACATAAAGAAAATTTTACAGGCTCCAACAGATGGATGATAGACGAATGAAAAATCATGACAATAGCTTATTGGCAAATATGGGCCGTTAAGATAAAATTCACACATCATCATCATTCTACAGAAGTTGATAGCTTTGGCACCTGTAGTATTTTTGATTAGTGGTATTCATGACATTGATTGTGCCTGGCTTCGTGAATACTTTTTTTTGAAGGGGGGTAGGGAATCAGGTGATTTATTCAGCTTCGTGCAGGTGCCAGAACAATGGTGGCCTTCTCCCTGCACCAATATGGAAGTGAACACACGACTCCAGCCTTGAACTTGGTGACACTGTGAAGAATTTAGGAGAAGACCCAATGTCAGAAAATACAAGATGTAGTTCGTAATATGTGTTTGATGGCAATGTAGTAGCCATGGCTGTTGTCAAGGAAACAACTGGTCAATGAAGCGAGTGTACTGTCCGTCATCAGACAGTTTGAGTGTGTCAAGTGATAATATTTGTAGCTCAGTTTAATGTTGACAATACACAATTTGTCTGATCCATCAACATGTCAATATGTCACTGATGCTTCTCAGGTTAACCAATACCTATAAATTACATATGAATTTTGTACAATACCATGGATGATACAGATACCGTACCTGGTCCACAAGGTGTGAGATTGGAATGTTATAGCTAAAGGACAATCACATACACATCAAAAAGTAACCATAGTAAACACCTTCACGCCCGCAGCAGCTAGGCCAGAGGGTCAAGGTCATAACATCATACTTCTATACCAGGAGTTAACATACTCAATACCCGGCCATAAGGATAAACAAAACATTGAGATATACATAAATATTGCTTCAGATTTAGTGGGAACGTTTGTGAGTTCTTGTTATGGTTTGGTCCCTGTAAAAACTACATGAGTAAGTGACACCTGTGAGGAGTAAATCCTAAACCAGAACAAGGATGCACTTGCAACAGTCTAAACAATTTGACACAAAAAACTCACATCCACATCATACGAGCTGACCAGGTTTATAATTCTCACCTAAGGGTACATACAGGTAATTCACTTAATTCAGCTGGTTAATGGCACTACAATCATGTATCGGTTCTCACTACTTGTCTAATGTATGTACAGATACAGACAAAAGTTATGTTGTACCACTGTTGATTCCAAAATAATCATGTCTAATGATAAAGGTTAAAACAGGAAATCATGGATCCCAGATTGTAGAACTATTGTGCCATCCCAGGTAACAACCTGTGTCTCCACACGGCAGCTGAGCATAACCATAGTAACATGACACGAGCAGGGCACATCTGCAAGTGGTCATAAAAAGCTCAACTATACTCAATCTATACTCTCATAACACAACAATAGTACATAAATATCTCAAATTCATAAAACTTCTACCCAACCCTCTTCATCCCTGTCCATATCCCCAGCCCCAGAGCCATCACCATGGTGACAATACAGATACCTCCATGGAAACGACCACAGCAGCAGACACCCAACTCATATAATGGACCAGCAATCCAAGATCCTAGTGAGCTCTGTAATCTCACATGCTGAAATGTTCTGAATTGTACATTCGCTGATGCTCAAAATGGTCAACAATAAAAATAGTCCTAGGCGGGTTTGTTCTAAGCAGGGATAAGTCTTTTGAGACAGTATTTCTGACAGAGGTAAGACGAGAGCTCGCATCAGTGTGTGAAGGAATCATTGGCATGTGAGCTACTGGCTTCAACACGTCCTATATCACTTGTTTCTATAAACGTCTGTCTGTCTCGCAGTAATGGCGTTTCCTCTTCTGAGGATGAATGGTGTTTAGCTGTTGTCATGGATACCATGTCCAGTGACTCGACGGTTACAGTCTTATGGTTATTTGAGAGAGAGGTGTGGTTGACCGACTCTGATAATCTCCTACTCGTGTGATTGGATGACTCAGCGGTGTGGACGTCTGCAGTGTTGACTCCTGTCGAGTAGAACAAAAATATTTAGTCAACATTGTGTTCAGTCGAGATTCACCCCAGCAGAGTTCTCAGACTGTGTGAATGAGCTGACTACTGACCTGAGGGACATATGTTTTCCACAGAGTGGGCGGCATGTGGCCTGTGATCCTCCAGTCCCACGCGCCTTGACAGGTGTGATGACGTGTCACCTAGTGACCGACGTGGCCCCCGTATCGGGATGTTTGGGGCACGTTGGCCCCCACTGCTGCCAAACTTCGGGGACGGTTCGCTTTCAGTGGCAGGTTTTAGACGGCTGGATGGGTCCACCGACATAGGCAGTGACGGTTGTGACATAGAGGATTTAACGTTCTGGGGGGCAGGGGACACAGTCGCTGAGGGGACGGAGCCTCGGTGAGTGCCAGAGCTCTGGAAACGAGGTAAGAGGCCGGCCACGGACAGATTGCGTGCGATGTGGGCCAGACTGCCGTGTCGGTGCGTCAAGCTGTAGTGCTGTGCCAGGAGCGCGATGTGCGGTTCTGAGGTGTACTGTCTGTGCGAGAGAGGCAGTGGGTCCAGGCCGTGTGCAGATGTCTGTTTCGTGGCCTCCTGGGCCGCATTCGTCAAAGTTTTGACATCAGGGCTGTGATCAAGGGAGACCTCGCGACTGGGCCGCTGGTCATAGTCAAAATGGGTGCCATTGGTGGGCGAGCACTCAACAAGGGAGGCAAGTTTCTCCACAAGTTTATCGAAGGAGTTTGAGTTGGGCAGAGCACTGACAGGGAGACTGTAGCGACGGGAGAGGGAGCGAGGGAAGCTCTCGCGACGATGAGGCAGGCTGAAGCCATCACGGCTGGCAAGGTGGGGTGGCGGCAGGCTGTGGCGACGGTAGAGATTCAGTGCCATGATAGAGTCCTCGTCCATCGTGTCGTCTTCTTCCTGCGTATCTGTGACCTCAGGTACAGGCTCAGGGGCCGTGGTGACCACTTCAGGGCTGGCACTACGTGGCGCCATGTTCTCCTTGTCGTCCAGACTCCCGCGGCGTGGCTCGATGATGACTGTTGTCGTCCGGATCGAGGGGAGACTGATGGGAGTCTCCTCCTCATCCTCCTCCTCCTCCTCCTCATGCAACGTTTCCTGCTCTGGCGGCTTCTGGGTGAGGTAATGGTGCAAAAGTATTAATGGGGAATTGATACAAAGGTTCAACTCTGGTTCATACATTTCACAAAGTAGCACACCATAGGCAGCTAAGGTAGCTCCCAGTGCGTGAAGACAAGAGAGAAAGTTTGACAGTTTCTACTGACCATGGTCTCTGCCTCGAGTCCGATCCTCTCCCAGTTACTGTGGTTTGTCGAGATATTTGAGAGCATATTTTCGCTCAGCATTGTAGGGTTGAAGCGGCACCACTCTCGAAACAAGGGCGTCACGACAAACTTCAGGAAACCTGATGACAGTGGATAAGCAACAATGAACAGCCGAAAAGTTTAAATGAATTTACTTGATTCAGAATTTACTCGACTCAGAACGCACCTATTTGTATTTTAGGGACTGTGGTAGCTCTTCGATCACACAGCGGGGTCACAACCAGGTTCAGTTGTCTCTCACAATCACCTGTCATAGAACGGACTTCATTCACCACATAGCAGGCACATGTAGTACTGTTTGATAGTATTCTAATGTTTGTGAATTTGGGAGGTCTATTCTTCTAATATCACGAAAAATGTTTTTTTTCACTTTGTACCTTGTTTGAAGAACTCATCACACACAAGTTCACTCCACCGTTTGCTGATGTCCCACGTACGACATGGGTTACAGATGTCTGCACACTTCAGGGCGATCTGTCGATGACAGGGGAGAGACATGGTCTGACACATACTGGACTGGTATACAACAAACGTGTCAGACACACAACTTTACTCTCTGCAAGCTAAGATACAAGCACTGACCTGCATGATGAAGTTTTTGTGCTCTATATCTTCAAGGTTCAGGTTTTTCTGGTCAAGGTGATTCTGGCAAAATAGAAAGCAACATAATTATAGAGTAAATAATCATCTTACAACCTTATAACCTGTAGACTTATGCCCTGCTACCAATAAATTGACCAAGCACTTTATGATATTCGCAGCATATGTTACAACTGATTATACTGAGTTTGATGCCTTCTGTTTTGAGAATATCCCGTCCTGACCTTGAACCTGGCAAGGAACTCCTGTTGGCGCGTGATGTCGGTGGCAAGGATCAGGGACTTGATCTGCCACTCGATCGTCTTCCAGAGCGCCTCACTGAAGTGATCAAACACCCCGCTCTCGTGCATCAGAGCGATTGCTGAGCGCCAGTGATGGTTCTCCAACACTGATGAATTCTGTCGACATATCACACAATATCATCATTTATCTCGTGTGATCTCTCCATGTACATGTCTCTAGAACAGTTACTATCAAGACATCAATGTATTGCATTCTACAAATCCCTCCCAGCAGCCTTACTGACATTGATACTCAGACTGGCAATACATGCCCCACATCTAGTACTGAAACCTGATGCTAATGTTTTCAGACTGCCAAAATACATGTGTGATAATGTTCGTGGTATGTTATACTAAACTATAAATCCAAGTGATTTGACATTTACTGACGTTGTAAAGAGAAGCGAGGTGATTGGACGTGGCGATGAGGAAGCCCTGGTTCACCCCGGGATGGTCCACGTCGTGGGTGATCGCTGACACGAGCGCACCCAACTTCTCCAGAGGACTCAAGGCTTTAGCCAACTGTACGTGTGTAAAAGTACAGCTATTTTCTATAATTGCTGGATGGTTTAATCACAAAACAATTCCTATAAATTTTGTCACTAGTGGTATCATCTGATTATGCATTCAAATCGAATTGGTCAAGGTGATTTGATACAGCATTGTAATACTGTAATATAGCATTGTAATACTGTAATGCAGCATTGTAATACTGTAGTACAGTGTTGTAATACTGGGAGTTTCCAATTGGAGAAAGCTGTTACCATGGTTACCTTTGGTTCCTGTAGGTAGCAGTGCATTGCTTGAGCCACATCTGCTGCATGGACTGCATTATGATAGGGATTGGAACTGTGGTAGCCTTCTTCCACCAGGCCTGCAGGGGTGCATTATGATAAAACATTGATAAATCATGTAGTCTCATCATAGACATAGAAGAGAGATGGACTGCCAACTCCATATCACTCTCTCTGTTTCTAGTCATCGAACTTGAAAGGTCAGAGGAAGATGGTAGTTACACTTCCGTTGTCAACGTATAACGTCCTATTGCCATTGTTCATTCCTGACGATCCTCAGAGTGTTGACGTCACGTACGGTATTCGACGTATTTTGACAATTCAATTTTCCCATGAAATATCAAACCGGAAATAAAGTAGCCATGTTCATCTGGTCACAAGCTCAAGGTCACTGAGGTCGAGTTGGCACTCCATGTCTCTTCTATGTCTATGGTCTCATCAAGTAAGCACAGTAGGAAATATGTATTGTCTTAAAAATTCATTCACTGTTAAAAGCAGTGTCTGTTTTTATCTTTCGGTAAATAGCCCTTGTCACTGACGTTACTTGTTTTTTTTTGTAACCCACAGTAATCTGAATTTAAACAAAGTTTTATCTTATCTAATCTTATATTTCAATATACTTACTTATGAACCTCATCAACTTGACAATGTCGAGTTTAAAGATTTCCACTAGGTTGTGTTCTTGAAACAGGTGCAGTGTAACGTGAAACAAAGCTCTCCCTGTGGACAAAGGCGATAACGAGCTAAATATACAAGTGATATCACAGCTAACGACCACGTCTGAACACGTGTCGAAGGTGTGATTGCAACAAATTTGTACACCGTGGAGGGCTATCTCAGGCATTGGACAGAGGGATGATTGTAAAATTGTCAGAAAAAGACACTGTAGTAGACCTGCATGGACATGCCTTTCACACAAATACACACACACACAGTCAGAATATAATTGGACCTAACTTAAACCATGGTGATATTCTCTCATTGACTTGATATTCTTTAAGGAATTATATAATAATTCTGCTACAAGAATTTTTGTACATACAAAATGTTTGCAAGTAATTAGAAATAGTTCTCTGTATCAAGTTCCCCATACTGATGTAGCTCTTCACCTTCAATTCCTGGGTTAATGATGTTCTGATTTGTTTGGTCCAAAAACGAGAACTTGAAAGAGTGGGTGGGGTTGGGAGCAGCCATGCCCGGACGAAGCCCCACAGAGAAGGATTAAGTGGCATGATGGCGTGGACGACAGGTAAATCAAGAGGACACAAGTCTGGGGACAGGGAGGTGGACACTGCTGTCCTCACTCTAGAGCTACAACCTGAGCTGACCCGGCAGGGGAGCCAAGGGGCGCAATAACACACTAGTCATCTCCCACATGCTGACGTCAAACCAGTCACCACACACCAGGTTACCGTGGCAATCAGATACAAACAACGGGCTCTCTAAAGCTGTCACCTGAAGACTGACAACACCTTCAAGTGATAATTACTTGTTACAACATCTCAGGCAAAATGTATATTCACACACAAGCATGTTTAATAGTGTTTATTTCCCATGCCAGATGACACAATGATGCAAACAATATCATGAACATGGTTCCTCTACAACAAAATCTACAATATAATTTGCCCTGTGGTTTCTAAGCTCCATATATAAATTAGATACAAGCTGAAAAAAACTTTTCTTTTTCACCTGGCAGACCTGTGTTATCAGACCTTGAGTTAGTTTTACATGTACTCAGTAGTGTTACATAGTGAGTGAGTGTACTAAGTACTCACCATTCGTAAGTTTGTTGAGAGTAAAAATGTTAAAGTCCCAATCTCCCGTTGTTGATAGCAGCGTCTGAAAGAAGAGAGATTACCATTCAACTGCATGTACGGGGAGAACAGGATGAAGTTATTTACAATAAATAACTTCTGTAATATAGTCAAGATATTTATCCTTGTAAGATACGATTCACTAATTATTTGACAATAAATACAATGTTGATAAATATTTTTTCTGATACAACTAGACGCTCTGCGGTTGCCGAAGACTACCTGGGTGTATCCCCCTGAGGCTCTGTCATCCCTATTGCTCAAAATACGTTGGTCCTGGTTTTGAATCCTGTTTGTCACACACATTATTTGTGTCCACTCCCTTTAAGTTACCATGACTACAAAACACTATACCAGTGTAGCCGGGGTGGCTGCTGGGGAGGTTTGAGAATGTGTGTCTGATGTAATGTGATTCCAGGGACAGATCAATTCAATTCTATCAAAGCTGTCTCTATTTTATTTTATAATCAAAGTTTATTCAGTAACCTTTTTCGCCACTGAGTTAAACATTCTTGCAGTGAGACAACTTTAACCTAGAACATTCCACACTGCACTACAATGTAAACATTCCATGCTTCACCACATGTATACAAGACATACGTGAGATATATCGATCTTTGGCAAAACTATTACTTTAATTTTTATATAAACAATATTTATTCGGATAGATCATGACTTCACTGTAATATAGAAAGCAGCTGAACAATTTGTAACGCTCTTTGACAAAATCAATGTTGACAGAAATGATGATATCACAGGCTATGTAGATAAAGGTTTACAGGTGGATCTAGTTCACAGACTACATAGGAGCTTGTTAGATGTACATCGTTGATACAGACTTTCAATGACTGACCTGATGTTTAGCGTGGTTCACACCCACGTCAGTGTGTGCGTCTTTCCGTCGTCGCCGATAGCGCCGGAACGAGTTACAGCGCGGCTGTAGGTGTACTGGGTACTGGAGTACACGGTGGCGGCGTTTGGGCATACCTCCCACGGCTCTCAGCGGCGTTACGGCCCTCAGCTCACGGTGTCTCATGTCAGCGGCTCCGGAACAAATGTCACAAGTTCTTCTACAGCTGATAACTAGTCCACACATCGGCCAATAGATCCATGCATCATACTGTATGGTAAAGGCTTCGTGATGTTGTGTAATCTTTGCTTACTTCATCCAGGAAGTTAAAGAAAAGAATGTTGAATGAGTTTCTGAGTGTGGTTGCAGAGAATCTCCTGTAGCTGTGGCCTCCCCGAGCGTGGTTGTTTATGTCGGAGGTGCAGGTCACAGCGTCTGGGTATTTCCCGTTGGGTCGAAGACTTTTGTGAGATGTCAGTCAGACGGAACGCTCGCTGTCAGCGGTAGTGGCACAATGACCCGGTCGCTTTGTTCAGTGTGACACACTACATCAAAACAAACTGAAAACTATCATCAGCGACTCCTATCACACAAAGGCTTGTTTTTTAAATGGCCCAAAAAACTAGTCCCCTTGCTGAACACACAGTGGTTTACAGTTTGGTCACACTCACACAGTGCTACTTGTAACAGGGAGCTAGCACACAGCATTTATACCGGAAAAACACTTAACTCTGGCCATGTAGATCCACAACAACTAACCCCCTCCCCAGCAACTCGACCAATCAGGAGCCGGCTAGCTAACACTGCTACTCCCCAGCTGACTTTTATCAATGGGATTCAGTAATTAGCGTAATTAACACAGCTCCCAGTTTGCGTGCTATCTGATGGTCAGGTAGACATGGTACAAGCAATGACACCATCCTGTCATCTAGCTTGGAATAGATGTAGGTGTGGCCCTCCGCAGCGGGGAACAACAAAAGATTGATAATGTACAGCTTTGTGTAATCCCACATGTACACATGTTCCTAACCACATGTTAACTATACACTAAATGCATGTAAATTACCCACTGAAATTCTACATAATATTGTGTGCCTGTATGTAAGGGAAACATAAAAAAAACGGATACATCTTATGAACATGATAATTTTTTGGTTTATAAAAATGTTTATTTGCCTAAAGTTTATTATCTAAACTTGAGGACAAGGTTGTTAAATTTTTTGTTAGGCTGTTTCAGTCACCTGCCAATATCGATATTTTTACTTAGTGTTAAAACAGTAGCAGCCAGAGTAGGAATGTACACCAGGATCTGACACAGGATTAGGCTCACAGATCAAACACGTAAGGCCAACACAAGCCACTCCTACTTAACCTTTCATTATTTATAACAAACAGCCAAAGATATCAATGAAATGTGTCCTTGTGAGCAACAGGATGACACCCAGCTTGGATTGTGTATTGTGATGAGCTTGCGGGAGATTTGGTTGTTTTCCCACATGTCCGATTGGGAGCGACTCCCACATATCACCCGCTCAATCCACTCGGCTAGCTCCTCATGACCTCCTGGCTCGTGGGCGGAGGAGTACCGAAAAAACCAATCTCCAAAACAAAATGTAGGGCACTGCCGATACAGCAGCCATCTTCACTGATTACACTTTCCCGGGAATTATCTAAAATAGATCCCAGGTTATCGGCTACTGCTCATATTCGAGGAAAACCCTATTGTTGTTTGTCACTGCCTGCCAGTTCAGGAAGAGTTCACAGATTGTCCATCTTATTTACAGTGAGCAGTAGCAGTAGAAATACATAATGAGAGATCTCTCGTTATGTATTTCTGGTAGCAGCTAATCACTTGTCCACATGTTGTCGTGATCACACTTGCTAAGACAGGTACACATACTGGAGCTAGGCTGCTCAGAGATGTGACTATACAACGTGTATGCAGCTGATGTAACTGACGTTAAACCTCAAACATGTGACTTCGTATTTGAATGTGCCAATAATTAAGGCGCTTACTCTGTACTTGTACAGCTCCCATTACAAAGAAAAAATTGAATACAATTTTCTGATTCTAAGTCCAAAAAACAATGCTTCAATGGCGAAAAAAAAATTATTATTTTTTGGTTGGAGAAAGTAAGAGGCTCAAAACAAATACATGTAGTGACTTGATTTCAGACAGAAAAATTTTTTCACGGATCCGTCAGAGAATCGGTGATGAGAATTTGGCAAAGATACATCAAAGCAAACTGAAGTTATCATCCAGAAAACAAGAAAAGTGAGAGAGAAAAAAGAAGATATTTTTGACAAAACCATGAAGGCATCCTAATTAGCCAGTTTTACCCAAACAGCCCCCACATACACTATATATCACGTATAGACACTTAAACCGCCTCGCTGATACAGCTCTAGACTTCCCTTCCTGGAATATTATCTCTGGACGATTGTACATCCAGTGAAGAATTTCAAGCAGTAGTTGCTCTGGAATCCTGGGAGCTGAAGTTATGTAAGAGATTTATCTTTTCACCGAGTGCCCTGCCAATTACTGCTACTTGTTGTTCTCATCCAGACCGAATTTTGAAGATTATAGTGCAGTCAGTCGACCTTCCACGTCCCAGCATCCAGAAGAGGCCAAGTGGATCAACAGAGAGGCATCAATGAAGATGAAATCACGGAAGATTAGAAGTGTTTATTCTACATTTGAGGTACAACTGGGATTATTTCTAGTTAAACAGCTTTTCCTACCATACAACAAACAAAAGTTGATTATTGTTTCAAAGCATAATGCGGACATTATCCTTAGTCCTACATAGTTCAGGATTAGCAAGAAAAGCTCGTGTCATGTGCGTACAATGACCGTGTCCCACAGCCCACGCCAACGTCCTGCACCAGAGCCATGATCCAAAACTACATACAGCTCACTGGCATTATCACAAACAGCAAACTAGTTAGCTCATTATAACCAACGGCTGTCGTTGTTCTGAATGTATCACTCCTCCACATGTACTGTTCGGTTGGGATGCTTATTTTAAGTGCTTAGAATGATTAGCTAGAACGACGGAACAATCATTTCATACTCAATATGACTGCTCTTCATCAACTTCATAAGGTGAATGCTCTCCGGTCGCAGACGACCACGTGGGATTTTTCCCCTGATGCTCCATCATCATTGTCGTTCCAACTACATGTACATGCAGATAGAATATCTTCACTGCCCAGTGCCCAGCCAGCCACACCCATCATCTTATTAAGGCATTTTGGAAGAAGTGCCTTTATGGTTTTAGCAGAATTTGTTTTTCTTCTTTTTCCGCCGTTTTCGTTTCCGTGCGATAACTCAAGAACGTCTGAATGGATCGTCTTGAAATTTCCACCATTGCTTAGATATATTAGGCATAGTGTGTTGTATACATTTTGTGACAACTCGAAAACTATTTTTGAGTCGATAACTCAATAACTATTCAGGCACTGGCTGCGAAACTTTGCAGAGAGGTCCATATATCACCAGGGAAGTACCCAATCAATTTTGGGCTCATATGGTCAAACAACCTTTGACCTAGAGCTCGAAATAATTTTCACCTAGAGGCTAGAAGCCTCTAGTCAGCCTAGAGGCTTCCTGAAAATCTAGAAAATGGTGCATCACAGAACAAAACAAATGTTATTTTCGGACTAGTCAACCTTAACCAAATATGTCATTGGAGTATTTGGGATGACCTTTGACCTTGACCTGAAATTTTTTTGCTGAGTCACCATCGTTCATTTTTGTCGATATCTTGGTAACAGTGTGTCGTAGAATGAAATGGAGCTTTCTTCGGACTCGTGGACCTAGAAAAACATGTCTTAAGGGTCTTAGAGATAAACTTTGACCTTGAACTGTAATATTTTTGCCGAGTTGCCATTTTTCATTTTCTCAGAAACGGTGCTTCGTAGAGTGTAACAGACATTATTTTCTGACAAGTCATCCTAGAAAAACATGTCTTTAGGCTATTGAGGTTGAATTTTTGTTTGTATCCAAGGTAAGCATGGGAGGCAGTCTGGATAGCACAGGACCATGGGCTTCATGGCAAGGTAAGCCAGGGAGGCAGTCTGGATAGCACAGGACCATGGGCTTCATGGCAAGGTAAGCCAGGGAGGCAGTCTGGATAGCACAGGACCATGTGCTTCATGGCAAGGTAAGCCAGGGAGGCAGTCTGGATAGTACAGGACCCTGAGCCTCATGGCAAGGTAAGCCAGGAAGGCAGTCTGGATAGTACAGGACCCTGGGCTTCATGGCAAGGTAAGCCAGGGAGGCAAGGCAGTCTGGATAGTACAGGACCATGGGCTTCATGGCAAGGTAAGCCAGGGAGGCAGTCTGGATAGTACAGGACCATGGGCTTCATGGCAAGGTAAGCCAGGGAGGCAAGGCAGTCTGGATAGTACAGGACCATGGGTTTCATGGCAAGGTAAGCCAGGGAGGCAGTCTGGATAGTACAGGACCCTGGGCTTCATGGCAAGGTAAGCCAGGAAGGCAGTCTGGATAGTGCAGGACCCTGGGCTTCATGGCAAGGTAAACCAGGGAGGCAGTCTGGATAGTACAGGACCCTGGGTTTCATGGCAAGGTAAGCCAGGAAGGCAGTCTGGATAGTACAGGACCCTGGGTTTCATGGCAAGGTAAACCAGGGAGGCAGTCTGGATAGCACAGGACCCTGGGCTTCATGGCAAGGTAAGCCAGGAAGGCAGTCTGGATAGCACAGGACTCTGGAGTTCATGGCAAGGTAAGCCAGGGAGGCAGTCTGGATAGTACAGGACCATGGGCTTCATGGCAAGGTAAGCCAGGGAGGCAGTCTGGATAGTACAGGACCCTGAGCTTCATGGCAAGGTAAACCAGGGAGGCAGTCTGGATAGTACAGGACCATGGGCTTCATGGCAAGGTAAGCCAGGGAGGCAGTCTGGATAGTACAGGACCCTGGGCTTCATGGCAAGGTAAGCCAGGGAGGCAGTCTGGATAGTACAGGACCCTGGGCTTCATGGCAAGGTAAACCAGGGAGGCAGTCTGGATAGCACAGGACCATGGGCTTCATGGCAAGGTAAGCCAGGGAGGCAGTCTGGATAGTACAGGACCCTGGGCTTCATGGCAAGGTAAGCCAGGGAGGCAAAGGCAGTCTGGATAGTACAGGACCATGGGCTTCATGGCAAGGTAAGCCAGGGAGGCAGTCTGGATAGTACAGGACCATGGGCTTCATGGCAAGGTAAGCCAGGGAGGCAGTCTGGATAGTACAGGACCATGGGTTTCATGGCAAGGTAAGCCAGGGAGGCAGTCTGGATAGCACAGGACCCTGGGCTTCATGGCAAGGTAAGCCAGGGAGGCAGTCTGGATAGCACAGGACCATGGGCTTCATGGCAAGGTAAGCCAGGGAGGCAGTCTGGATAGCACAGGACCATGGGCTTCATCTGACTACGATGAGCAAATTTGCTACCACAAGCAGGCAATCAGCATGATCACATAAGCTAAGTTCACTGATATTTAATTATGTCAACTGTATCAAGCAACGAACGACTCGTCTCGGCTGTTTGTAAACAACCAGTCAACAACCTTAGAAACTTGACACTGGATGCTATGCTAGACTGGTTACCATGGCAACCCTTGCTGTCACTAGAAAATGTCCCCGAGTGCACCCACGGCACAACAGCACTGTAGTATCTTATTACATAGGTGTGAATAGGTTTTTACTCAAGAAATACAAAACTATTCAGACAAGGAACATGATATCTTGGCCTACTGTGATCTGTCAAGGTACGCAAAACGGAAAACATTTCCAGTTTTAATCAACAAATAGAGTCTACTTGTGTTTCATACCAACATCTCTTTTGTCATTCTCTCCCAGCTGTTTTGAATATTTTCCTGGCAAGTCAATGGGTACATTATGATTCCACTGCCCTGGCTGCAGTCAAGTTGTACAGTTCTTGTACACCAGGTGGCAGCACTAGCTCACCCAGAAAATCTGATCCACACACAGAGATGTAATTACTGCTTGATCACGAGTCCACAACTTGCAATTACATCCAGGACAATTAGGAAACTAGCAAATTTAATTACACAATATCAGGTATACTGAGAAAATGTCAGCCAGAAATTAATCACAAGTCTTTCTTTACATCTGACGTTGCAGAAACTTGATGCGAGAGGTTGTGGGTGTCAGTGTTAGAGCCAAAGTGTGCCATGGCAGGTATGAGGTGGGAATTCTCTCCTCCGGTTACAAACAAACACACATTTCTCAATCACAAATACATGTAATAGATGCTTGTGCATTGCCTTTGATCAAATATCTTTTGAACCAAATCAACTTTTTCACGACCATCCACAGTATCCTCTCCGAAGTGTGAAATGGTTCAACTATGACAATATGTGCTGAAGAATATAATAGCTTACTTTGAGGAATATTCTATGCACAGATATATTAGAAACTGGAAGAAGGTCATCACACAGTACTTTGCAGATTTTATTATTGCTTGCATTTGTTGCTGTTGTTTTTTGTTGCTGTTCTTTCTTTCAGGACAAGTCACCCTACCCCTCCCCCACCCCACCCCCCAGTCACCATGGAGACAACATACCTTGGCCTGGCTGGCGTACTGGATGTCAATGACCCCCCCCCCCCATCACTATGGAGACGACGTACCTTGGCCTGGCTGGCGTACTGGATGTCAATGACCCCCCCCCCTCCCCCCCAGTCACCATGGAGACGACGTACCTTGGCCTGACCGGCGTACTGGATGTCAATGACCCCCCCCCCCCTCCCCCCAGTCATCATGGAGACGACGTACCTTGGCCTGACCGGCGTACTGGATGTCAATGACCCCCCCCCCCCTCCCCCCAGTCACCATGGAGACGACGTACCTTGGCCTGACCGGCGTACTGGATGTCAATGACCCCCCCCCCCTCCCCCCAGTCATCATGGAGACGACGTACCTTGGCCTGGCCGGCGTACTGGATGTCAATGACCCCCCCCCTCCCCCCCAGTCACCATGGAGACGACGTACCTTGGCCTGGCCGGCGTACTGGATGTCAATGACCCCCCCCCCTCCCCCCCAGTCACCATGGAGACGACGTACCTTGGCCTGACCGGCGTACTGGATGTCGAGGACGGAGGAGTGTTCCTTGGTACATTTGAGTGCGGGCCGCGGTCTCCGACGGACCCGGTGCAAGCTGAGGAACCGCAGACCACATCGTGTCCGATACGACACATTCTCCAACTCTGCAACAGACAGCCTCACCACTTGTGACAGGTTCTCTGTCTCCTGAATTAAATCACTTGACATTAGCTAAGATCTGTCATCAATTCGATTATAAGTGGGGACTTCACTGAATACATTAGCATAATTTTGTCATGGTCAACAAAATATATTGAAAGTTTTCTTCTCATATTAAATCACCTGAAGAGATCAAACATCAATGCAAACATCTGATGCAATGGAGACTTCAAATTAGGTTACTCTAAATTGGTTTTATGAGTAACTAGCGATTTATAGAAAAAGTATAAAGGAAGTACTATTACCCAATCTACATGTACATGCAAGTCCTACAAAGTTCCCATATGAAAGCCAAGGTACACGTGGTAGAACATTCAATATTCCATCTTACAATCATTCTAAAGCAGCTGCCATGCTAAGTACTGTTACACAAAACTGCTAATAACAAGAGCGAATGCGAGAGAAGTGAAGTGACATACTGTCAAGGTCGTGCTCCTGTAGCGCGTAGGTCTGTCGCTCGTGGCGACGGTCGTGATGAGGGTAGCCGCGGGCAAGCTCCGGCTTCGTCAGCACCTTAACCTCCGCTACGATAGACATAAAACCGCATGCTGCGTGTAACTATGGCAACATGTAACACAACATGCCCAGTGGGATAGACTGATGGGTCTCGTACAATGTTTCACATGTATCTTCTTAAGAAGCAAATAAAGTTGATAAAGGGTACATTAGAACTAGATCACAAATGAAACAAAAGTTCCAGAAACATTGACAGGAACTGGAGACACAAGTAAAACTTAACGTGAAGCTAATGCATTGAATCTACAGCATGATGGAGAACTTGGTTATGTGACATCAAGAGAAGAAGAAAGGCTTGTGGTGACACGAGATTATCTCATCACCGAAGGCAATGCCAACACAACACAATTAAAGGTCGGCACACAAATCAGCCGACTACGACAAAAAAAGCACAAAATCACGGGGAGAAAACAAGGTTTCGTATGGATCTACATCACACTCACCACCGCTTCTGATGTATCGGGCATTCTTCTCCTTCGGATCAAACGATATACCCCCTCGTCTCTGCAACACAAGAAATCGTCATGGTTACCAGTGGTGGAGCGGAAACACAAAGTGTGTTGCACTTGATATTACAAGGGAAGTATTCGTCACCTCATATTTCTATTCTAAGCACAATGATAATCTAATTATCATAATCGAATGATTATGAGACATGCAAACGTACATTGTATACTAATACAATCCAAGATGATAATAAAACTGTGTATCCCCATGTCATATATGTGTTAATGTGTAAACACTCAGCAGCCCACCATTTACGTTTTTTGGTGGAAATCTGTCTGTATACCATCATCAATATCCGGGGTGTGTAATGTATGTGCATCAATATGTTTTTGTAGCTGGTAATTGATTAGATTTTGGTCAGTGTAATCAATGCTATCTACGAGAACAAAATATTTACATATGACATGCGAATGTTGCCTAAATCACTGAGTATGACAAGAAAGACCAATGAAAATGTTTCCCTGAGAGGTGTATAAGAAACTTCTCAGGAGCATGAATACACCTCTAGCTGTCAAACACAAACACATACTGAATACCGCAGGTAGGTAACGGTTCCTGACTGATCTCAAGAATTGCAACAAAACAAACAGTGCACATTAAGGACAATAAATCATTGAAGAGTTGAGCCTTGCCTTGTTAGCCCTGTGGTCAGTCAACAAGCCAGCCAATACTCGAGTATTTGATGGCACAACGATTTCACTACGTCAGAGCCGGCATTTCCATCGACAATGCATTTAGTGCACGGGTGCGTAATACATAACTGAGATGTGACGCACACGGAAGCTCCTGAATGACGTCTGTCAATTTCACGTTTTCTATCATATTACGTGACAAGAGAGTGCGTGTCCAGTGTTGTTTTTGATACATCAAGCCATCCACATGGTGGATTTTTATACACATTCAAAGACACACAATTATTTTTTCTAGAAATTAATGAATTGTCACATTAATATGCAGATGTTAGGCCAGAAACATGACTCAGACACTGACAACTTATTTTACCTGGATTTATTCGCAATATTGATTAGTCTCAATGAGTTACTAGTCAGTCAGGCAACCATTTACCGAGTGATTTGGGATTAATGTGAGGCCAATTACAAGAATAAACATCTTGAGCTTGCTTGTATGAATCATGGATTTATTCACAGAGAACACAACATTATTGTAAAAACTATGCAATGTAGCGAGTTGGTTTCACGAGTAATTACGACAGCATGCACACAAAATACAGTCTCCAGTCCAACTAACAGACTCGTTTATTGATTGCTGGTAAATATTGCTGTCATAATAACACAATTATAACTGAGTATCTACGGTAGGTATAATTTGTGATGCGGGCGAGACATTGTGTGGTCGGTTTGGTCAGCATTTGTACTGTATCTTGCCAGCAGCTCGCCCGAGAGCAAGTTACGTCATAATATTGGGACACGCACACCACTTGGGGGATTGAGCAGTCAGACGGCTTGCTATGCCAGCATTGCGGAGTGTTACGCCAGTCAAGGGTCTCTCCAGTCCGTCCGTCCGCCTGTCCGTCAGCTGTTGCCACTGCTCCTCTCCCAGGTTCTCAAGGATAGCAGCACCAATGTGCCAAATGTCGCAGGCTATCTGGCAATGGGGTTGATAAATGCCATGGACAAAATCCCGTAACTCCGCCCTCCTCCCCCCCCCCCCCCCCCCTCCCCTCGAACCACGTGTGACACTTCCCGCCACTCCACGGTCATACCTTGTCACAAGTCCTGGGGGACACTAACACGACAATGTTCCAATCAGCTGTTAATCACCGGGTGATGTGTCTATAACTCTCCGCTGCTGTACGACCTATATAATAGTCGAGTAGTGGTCGCTGCACGGCTACAGACATGTGCGTAACAAGCAGCTCCCAGTCCCTCGGTCCACGCAGGATTATTGTGTTGCTTCAGTGTATTACGCCCATTAGCGTACATGTGAGGGGCCCTTTGCTGACTTGGCGTCACCGTTATTGTCAAGCGGCAGCAGCATTTATTGATCAGCGATCGGCTCGAAGCTGGCAGATAGACACCTTGCCACAAGGATTGGAGACTCCTCTCCGAGCAGTCTCGACTCTAATATATGAGCAGCGCTTCCTGTCCGAGATTCCGTGGACAGACATCGCGCTTGTTTCCGCGGTTCTGATCTATGTCGGTACAGAACTAATGACACTAAGAGTAACGAAACAACAGGCCTCCTGTAATGTAATCAGGTCATAAACGTTGCGGAGTTGTCTCAAGTAACAGCCAGGCTGACATAGGAGTGTCCCTAGTGTAGGAGCGATAGATCGCTGGCACATACAGGGATGATACAATCATCCGTGGACCAGGCAGGCAGACTAGACAGCAGCAGGAAAACATACATTCCCAGCCTTCTCACGTCAGTCATGACACAATTCTTGTTACCATTCACTATTCATGTACCGTACATTATTGATGAATATGAAATCGGCAACTACCCGGCCTGATTGTAACCAAGAAATATGATGTCTTTTGATCTGTAGATATTGACATATTACAAAGTGGCTACAAGACCACGGGATTGACTCACCAGTTGCTCCCTGTACTTCCTGAACATGGCGCTTCACTGCTGTGTCCTCTGTGTGTGTAGAGGACAGATCTAGTAAGATATCCACCATGGACTCCAAGTCACTTGTCACTTGCTCAATGCTCATACATGTAGTCCAACTACAATTGTCCAACTGTCCTTATGAATAGCTCAAACCAGGTTTTCTGTATTTCTGCTCAAACACAACACTATACTGTTTAGGCAAGCGATGTCCAATGCAATTGCCAATATCCAAACAAGATTCTCTGAAAAGCGGCTACACTTAGGTCATCTCAATCCGATGTTCAGCTTTCTCCTGGTTCGTGTTGTCACTGGTTCCTACCTATCCAAGTCCAATGTGCATTTATCTTGTCCAGGTTTGTTCGCGGTGGGAGAAATTAAATATATTCATGAACACACAAAGCTTTGAGTAGCGTAAATGCTAGTGACCTTCAGTGCGATTCACATCAATACTGTGATCTGTGCAGACATAGGTAGGTCACCAAGGCAGGTGATCAGACCTGAGACAGCTGACACTGCCTGCCTATTACCGTAGTCACTAACAGGTGTCGGCAGACTTCTTCAACAAGCTGTATGTGCTACTGCTAAACAAAATTTCTGTAAATATAAGGGGGGGGGGGGGGGGTGATAGAAATAGCTGTCTTGATGACGTAGGCTGGAACTTATCTACTTATATACATTGCGTATTCCCCAAAAGAACGTTAATACGTTCCTAGTGTCCAACTAATAATATTAGTGGATTAATACCCGCTGATTACCGCTGCCTGTTTGGCGGCGTTGGCCTCAGTGCTGTGTTCTCCTGTAGTTTAAGAATGGAAGGTAGGCAGCTGACCTAGCCATGTTATGTAACAAAGTGCTGCCCCTAGCTGGCTCAACACGCGTGCAACACCCTCAACAGCAACCAAACAACCGACAAATCCCCCTTGACAGGAGAACACTGGCCGGCAAGTTTTTGCTGAAAATCTCTCCACAGACATGAACAGATCATTGTTCCCCCATCAAGTTCATGATCACAGCCAGACGCTGAGTATTGTCCAAATAAATGACTGCATTCGAGGGCTGCAAGCAAAAATCCTCAGGGGTTGCAAAACTTGCATCATGGTCCGCGAGAATGCAGATATTGCCAAAAGCCGAGACAGAGGAACAGAATCAGTTGGTTGTCAGGTGTTGTCAAGAGACAGACTGCAGAAACACTCCATATACACCGGATCAACATACATCATTGTTTGGCCAATGAAACCTTCAAACTCTGATAACTATAACTTTATGGGCAAGTATCAGAAGCAGTCTTATTGAAAATTGTACTCGCATGTTTATAGAGTTCACACAGTGTCTACCAATACAGCTGGTTTTAAAACTATGCTCGAGTGTTGAAACAACACAGTCGGAGACCTTCGATTTAACACATGCATCCAATATATCGGCAAACTTCAAACTGACAACTACACATCAGAAACCGGCCGCAGTCATATAGAAACACACTGTGCCCAATCACGCCCAATCATAGGTAATTGACCCATTGTTGACCTAAACTTTGATAGCGAACCCGTGCCAAGTTCACGACAGTTATCAGTGTTCGTTTCTGAAGAAAACACTCCACTGTATGCATGGAATCTGTTAGTACCACAAATATACCCGTCCCCACAAAAGTAAACCTCATGAATTATTCATGCTTTTACATATGAAAAGATAATTAAACTGGAAGAGGTTTCAGCAGGGTGTAGTTATCTCATCATTTTAATATGTACAGAAATAAAAAACATATTTTATTTGATACATACATGTACTACATGGTCAGAAAACTGAATAAATCTCTCAACCACTGGAGAAAAGGAACAAAACTAGTACAAACCCCCTTCACTAAGTTTAGCCAATATTTCATACATGTGGTGATAATAAATTATATTGAGTCTGAAATTCTACCCATTTCATGACAGTAAGTTCAATAGTAGACAACAATACATAATTAACGCCCACACAATCAATTCAATGCATAGAAAAATATGTCCATCAGTTAACTCACATGATTTAAGTTGTTTATTTACCTGAGCTTTCTACTCTATTAATGTAGTATTAAATACAGAACATCATTTTTTTGTGCACTCCCCAAGTTCTACATAGATTTTTAACCCAGTTTCCAACCTGAACTACACGACTCCTCTTAATCCTGCTTGAAGCTCAGTAATTCATGTTAATATGGTTAATGATCATGCTTTCACATACAGGTTAATTGCTGTCAGTCAGTGAAGCAAGAACTGATCTGTTTCCACATCACCCATTGCTCCTCATTGTACTGGCACCAAAATATCCGGTTCATCAGAAAATACAAGTTTTTAACCGAATTTTTCATCAAACCACAATGAACCACATATATTTGATGCTGCAATTTTTTCTAAACTATAACGTTTATGTTTATCAATTGATGTGTTCTTCGCTTATCCACAGACCACAGCCCTGACACAACTAGAAAGTTTGAATAAGAAAGGTCCTGTGGCTTTTACCTCGACGATATAAGGCTTAACCTGACAATCTCTTTAACGTCAGCCTTTAGTTTCAGTTGAGACTGCCTGAATTTGATCAAGAGTCTGTTGGAGAAAGGTGATAATACAGTTGAGTGTGCCTTTCAACTGAAACTTCTGACAATACTTCTGACCAATGCTATACCAATAACAATATGTACTTGTACTTGTATTAGTAATTTTATGCTTGTAACTTTGATAGCTCAATTATTGATAATGAACACATAATTCCTGTCATTCTTCCAATTTATCTTCATAATCAGATAATATCTTATCCCTGAAACTTTCCCTGAGATGTCCACATATTTTAACAGCCTTTAATAAGGACATGTTTTAGGAGGATTCTATCCAGCAACTCGTCCCACGCGAGGAAATCCAAACTTGGCGACATGCGTGTCACTGCACAAATAATACAATGAAGGTTACTCTTTCAGTGCATGTTGAATGAATCCACAGATGTAATGTAGGCCTGATAACAAGGAGAACCAGGGCGGAGAGGCTCGGTATCCTCCACACATCTTTACCGTAGATCAGGGTTGTTGACAATGTCACTGCCCTGAAACTGTGGCGTCACACTAAAAAAACTCCGGTCACCTTCCAAAACAACCCATCCATGCTTCAGAAGTCTTTGTGCTCTGCTCACGAATAGCATAGTGAAATCTAGCTGATTATGTGGTGTTTCGAAATACGCACCAGACATTTGTATGTGTGGGTGGGGGCAGGGGGATGGGTCTGAATGGGATAAATTTGACATAATTTGCATCATTCTAACAAGGTAATGAAGTTATAATTGAAGAAACCGGATAGAAAAACATTGAGCATTTGCTTTACTGAAATGCATGACTATTGATCCCTAGTAATTGCCACAAATTAGTATCAATAAAACTCAGACACACAAAATATACCCTGTGCATTTTCTTAGGAACCCAGGTCCCTTGTGAGAAAGCTTTATTTGCGGTTTATTGAACAAATATAATTGTTTCGCAATTCTAAACAAGAAATCCCTTCGTGATGTGCAAGCATACATTCTACAGGATGATCGAACAATATTGACACAACCAACAGAAATATGCATGTGGAATGGAAGCGGTATTCGTCACAAGTCAAGACATTAATCTGTGCGCTGAATGTCGCCTCTCTTTGCTCTTGTGATCAGTCGGACAACACAACAAACGGCCGACCGATATACACATGAAATATTCAGGGAGCAGCGATGGCGGAGCTGTGACATTACGTCAGATTGGTGTGACGAGACGTTAGTTACTCTCCATTAATACTTGATCAGTCTCAGCGATAGACGGCACGACAACTCGACAGACAGAACGACAACTCGACACCCATCCAGATTGTTTTGATTGGTGACGTGGGATGTTAGCCGGGATAGCCGGTGTGCGTTTATGTTTCAGTGTTCAGGATGGACGTACCATATTGGATATGTGTTGGTTGGCTGTGACTGGCTGCCCGGCTTCTGGCCGTCCAGCCGTGATCCGTCCGTCCATCATAGACACGTCAGTCAATCCGATAGTCTAACTAGAACCCATCTATTTACTACAGGCATCCCTGAGACTTTCACCGTATGGTAGCCAGCCTGTCCCCCTTCCACCCGCTGATCTGCCATGATTGTCAATAAACCATTTAATTGTGCATGATATATCAATGATCAATTCACCTTGACTAGAAACTATAGTGAGACAGTTATGCCCAAAGAGAACTGCTCTTATCATGGCCACAGGTACATTAATCAACCAAGACTCTTGGCCTGAGACTTGAATGCTGGCATGCATATGGCTTGATTGAGGAAAAAAAATTCATGCATTCACATAGAGTAAAAGGCCTAGATGCATATTCATGTTGATAGATGCATATTCATGTTGATAAAGTACAATGTAAAACAAAGCTCAAACAGCACACAACCACTACAAAAATCATGTTAAATTCAAAGTACAACCCTCCAATTGAAGCATATTATCATGTTGTTGGGGTCCAAATTGTTTGTTATAATCCTTTGTTGATTTAGATTTATATTACGTGCGACACAAACCCATAAGAGATATTATTGGTTTCTGTCTGGATGAAATATGGTCAAAATTTCGCAGTACATTTAATGCATACTAGTTAAGGATAGATTAGATCATGCATTATTATCATGCAAAATACGATACATTAACAGTTTTTTGTACACAGTAATTTGCCGCGTCTGCTGGAATATTAGACCGGTACTTCATGTTGATTATAAATCACCAAATCAAAAGTCCTTTTCAGTTCTTGTATAATGACATGTACTTGACACATAAAGCTCAACAAAAAGCCCCTCAATGATAAGTTATGCATCAGTGGTTGGTTTGTATGCAAGGTGATAACAACAAGCTTATCAATGTTTGCACTCTTTGTGAGACAACAATATCACCAGAATATGTGCAACATGTGGCGAGTGCAACGGAAGCGACGGGGCATTCAGGCTGTAGGCTGATAAATTAATTTTTTAATTTCCATTGCTGATGATGCAGCATTGATTGGCATGGTTTTTCTAAATTCTAGCCATTCCAAACAGTTCCAACCCATAACACAATAGCTGCTCGATACATGTTCAACATTGCAGGAGTTTGAAAGATTTGTATCTCTGTCTGGCTCTCCTGTTGACCCAGATATCAAAATTTCTCCTCTGAAAACTCATCAGACATTTTCACTGCAATTCAAATACAGCTGACCAACTACTACCGGTACCAAGGATCTTCTATAATAGGATATCCAACTCTGCCAAAAAAGGCGTGATATACGTAATATGACGTAAATCTGATTTGAGCGTGTTGAAACGGTGCCGGGCGCTAATAATCAGAATGGGCACATCGACTTGTAATAAAAATGAGCAGAGTTGTGAACCATATATCGAAACCAATTATAGGTGATTGCATTGAGTGGGGGTATGGCCTAAATTTCTTCTGCAATATTCAGCATTCGCGTTGCCGATGATGTGGTATTAGGGTCGGGATTTGTAAGTGTCCGCTTTTATGTTTGTATGTGAATCGAAGGCTATAACTCGAAAGATTTTGATCCAATCGTATTTAAATTCCAGCAATGGGAGTAATAACCTCTCGGCCTAAAAATATTCAGTTTCCATGGAAATCGGTTGATTTTTGTTGCCATCGCAACCGTTCAAATCCTGAAATGCCATTTTATTGCCATCGAAAACGCCTGAAAAACGGACCCACTCTTGGTGACAATAAAATTTGCCCCTCATTTAAAAAAAAAACACATAATCGAGAGCAAGTTCTGATGTAACTCTGGTGGTAATTTGCAGGTGATAGGTAAATTCTTTTCAGATTCACGAGACAGGACATCTACCTCCAAGTTTAGTAAAAATTGAGTATTGCAATGATATTAGAACGGTTCTCATACCGACAGTTTTTATCGGATTTCTTTGGAAACAGGATATTTCCGAGATATTGATTCATACTTCTAAGTCCTAAATTTTTGGAACGATTGAATTTTAACTTTCTACACTATTGACGTGGATGTGCTCAAAAACACGCATACAGACATGCACGTGCTTAGACCACATCAAAAATATTTTCGCAAGCGGGGAGAAAGACAAACTATGGATGACAATGAAGCACCACCCCCACGCGTGCCCTCCAAAAACACTGAGCTCAATTCACGTGGCCCGATCTTGTATGATGTCACTATGATCGACGTGATAAGCAGTATGAAAAACTCAATTTCGAGCACCTGTCACCGTTTTGACACGCTCAAATGAGATTTCGTCATTTTACGTAATCACGTATTTTACGTCCACATTGAGCGGAGTTGGACATCCTATTATAGACGATCCTTGCCGGTACTCAGTAGTAATTGACTCCATGATCCAGCTAGTACAAATACTACACTTGTCACATTGCGGAAACGGTGAAAGTGGTCTGGCCATTGGGAGATGAGCAAGTGCTCCGTCATAGATCCACCAACGAGCAGCCATCACTGGCCGCCAGAAAGACCAGAAGTGGCGAGCACTGGCCTTAGAAAAGGAGGGGTGAGGACTGAGCACCAGGTCACCCTGGCAACAAATGCCACGGAGAAAAAGAAGTGGCGAGCACTGTCCTTAGAGAAGATGGGGTGAGGGCTGAGGCACTAGGTCACCCTGGCAACGAATGCCATGGAGAAAGAGAAGTGGCATGCACTGTCCTTAGAGAAGATGGGGTGAGGGCTGAGGCACCAGGTCACCCTGGCAACGAATGCCACGAAGAGGGAGAAGTGGCGAGCACTGTCCTTAGAGAAGATGGGATGAGGGCTGAGGCACCAGGTCACCCTGGCAACGAATGCCACGGAGAGGTAGAAGTGGCGAGCACTGTCCTTAGCGAAGATGGGGTGAGGGCTGAGGCACCAGGTCACCCTGGCAACGAATGCCACGGAGAAAGAGAAGTGGTGAGCACTGTCCTTAAAGAAGATGGGGTGAGGGCTGAGGCACCAGGTCACCCTGGCAACAAATGCCACGGAGAGGTAGAAGTGGCGAGCACTGTCCTTAGCGAAGATGGGGTGAGGGCTGAGGCACCAGGTCACCCTGGCAACGAATGCCACGGAGAAAGAGAAGTGGTGAGCACTGTCCTTAAAGAAGATGGGGTGAGGGCTGAGGCACCAGGTCACCCTGGCAACAAATGCCACGGAGAGGTAGAAATGGCGAGCACTGTCCTTAGCGAAGATGGGGTGAGGGCTGAGGCACCAGGTCACCCTGGCAATGAATGCCACGGAGAAAGAGAAGTGGTGAGCACTGTCCTTAAAGAAGATGGGGTGAGGGCTGAGGCACCAGGTCACCCTGGCAACGAATGCCACGGAGAAAGAGAAGTGGCGAGCACTGTCCTTAGAGAAGATGGGGTGAGGGCTGAGGCACCAGGTCACCCTGGCAATGAATGCCACGGCGAAGGAGAAGTGGCGAGCACTGTCCTTAGAGAGGATGGGGTGAGGGCTGAGGCACCAGGTCACCCTGGCAACGAATGCCACGGAGAGGGAGGAGTGGCGAGCACTGTCCTTAGAGAAGATGGGGTGAGGGCTGAGGCACTAGGTCACCCTGGCAACGAATGCCACGGAGAGGGAGGAGTGGCAAGCACTGTCCTTAGAGAAGATGGGGTGAGGGCTGAGGCACTAGGTCACCCTGGCAACGAATGCCACGGAGAGGGAGGAGTGGCGAGCACTGTCCTTAGAGAAGATGGGGTGAGGGCTGAGGCACTAGGTCACCCTGGCAACGAATGCCACGGAGAGAGAGAATTGGTGAACACTGTCCTTAGAGAAGATGGGGTGAGGGCTGAGGCACTAGGTCACCCTGGCAACAAATGCCATGGAGAGGTAGAAGTGGCGAGCACTGTCCTTAGCGAAGATGGGGTGAGGGCTGAGGCACCAGGTCACCCTGGCAACGAATGCCACGGAGAAAGAGAAGTGGTGAGCACTGTCCTTAAAGAAGATGGGGTGAGGGCTGAGGCACCAGGTCACCCTGGCAACAAATGCCACGGAGAGGTAGAAATGGCGAGCACTGTCCTTAGCGAAGATGGGGTGAGGGCTGAGGCACCAGGTCACCCTGGCAATGAATGCCACGGAGAAAGAGAAGTGGTGAGCACTGTCCTTAAAGAAGATGGGGTGAGGGCTGAGGCACCAGGTCACCCTGGCAACGAATGCCACGGAGAAAGAGAAGTGGCGAGCACTGTCCTTAGAGAAGATGGGGTGAGGGCTGAGGCACCAGGTCACCCTGGCAATGAATGCCACGGCGAAGGAGAAGTGGCGAGCACTGTCCTTAGAGAGGATGGGGTGAGGGCTGAGGCACCAGGTCACCCTGGCAACGAATGCCACGGAGAGGGAGGAGTGGCGAGCACTGTCCTTAGAGAAGATGGGGTGAGGGCTGAGGCACTAGGTCACCCTGGCAACGAATGCCACGGAGAGGGAGGAGTGGCGAGCACTGTCCTTAGAGAAGATGGGGTGAGGGCTGAGGCACCAGGTCACCCTGGTAACGAATGCCACGAAGAGGGAGAAGTGGCGAGCACTGTCCTTAGAGAAGATGGGGTGAGGGCTGAGGCACTAGGTCACCCTGGCAACGAATGCCACGGAGAGGGAGGAGTGGCGAGCACTGTCCTTAGAGAAGATGGGGTGAGGGCTGAGGCACTAGGTCACCCTGGCAACGAATGCCACGGAGAGAGAGAATTGGTGAACACTGTCCTTAGAGAAGATGGGGTGAGGGCTGAGGCACTAGGTCACCCTGGCAACAAATGCCATGGAGAGGTAGAAGGGGCGAGCACTGTCCTTAGAGAAGATGGGGTGAGGGCTGAGGCACCAGGTCACCCTGGCAACGGATGCCACGGAGAGGGAGAAGTGGCGAGCACTGCCCTTAGAGAAGATGGGGTCAGGGCTGGGGCACCATATCACCCTGGCAGGGGATGCCACGGAGAAAGAGAAGTGGCGAGCACTGTCTTTAGAGAAGATGGGGTGAGGGCTGAGGCACCAGGTCACCCTGGCAACGAATGCCATGGAGAGGGAGAAGTGGCGAGCACTGCCCTTAGAGAAGATGGGGTGAGGGCTGGGGCACCAGGTCACCCTGGCAGGGGATGCCACGCAGAAAGAAGAGTGGCGAGCACTGTCCTTAGGAGTTGGGGTGAGGGCTGAGGTACCAGTTCACCCTGGCAACGGATGCCACGGAGAAAGAGAAGTGGCGAGCACTGCCCTTAGAGAAGATGGGGTGAGGGCTGAGGTACCATTTCACTCTGGCAGGGGATGCCACGCAGAAAGAGGAGTGGCGAGCACTGTCCTTAGAGAAGATTGGATAAGGGCTGAGGCACCAGGTCACCCTGGCAACGAATGCCACGGAATGAAGTGGCGAGCGCTGACCTAGAGGAGATAGGGTGAGGGGCGGGGCACCAAATCACCCTGGCAAGGGATGCCACGGAAAGGGAGAAGTGGTGAGCAATGTACTTAGAGGAGTTAGAATGAGGGGGTGGGCAGCAATCACCCTGGCAACGAATGCCACGGAGAGAGTGGCAAGCACTGTCCTTGAAGGTGATGGGATGAGGGCTGGGGTACCAGGTCACCCTGGCAACGGATGCCACGAAGAAAGAGAAGTGGCGAGCACTGTCCTTAGAGAAGATGGGATGAGGGCTGGGGTACCAGGTCACCCTGGCAACGGATGCCACGGAAAAAGAGAAGTGGTGAACACTGTCCTTGAAGGCGAAGGGATGAGGGCTGGGGTACCAGGTCACCCTGGCAACGGATGCCACGGAGAAAGAGAAGTGGTGAACACTGTCCTTGAAGGCGATGGGATGAGGGCTGGGGTACCAGGTCACCCTGGCAACGGATGCCTCGGAGAAAGAGAAGTGGTGAACACTGTCCTTAGAGAAGATGGGGTGAGGGCTGAGGCACCAGGTCACCCTGGCAACAGATGCCACGGAGGCAGGAGAAGTGGCGAGCACTGCCCTTAGAGAAGATGGGATGAGGGCTGGGGTACCAGGTCACCCTGGCAACGGATGCCACGGAGAAAGAGTGGTGGCAAGCACTGTCCTTAGAGAAGATGGGATGAGGGCTGGGGCAGCGAGTCACCCTGGCAACGAATGCCTTGAAGAAGACAGCAGTCACTGAGGGACAAGTTTCCAGTTCAGTTTGATCAGCTTCCATACGATCAAGATTGCAGTGTACTAGTATCTATGCTCAAGACAATCATGTAATTAAAGATGAAAGTTTTGTGATGTGGATGAGGTCAATCACCTGCAAAGTATAAACTTCCAATGTATTATATCACTGTACACTAATGATTAGTTATCATCACTGCCAATTAGTCTCAATCATGTTATAGCTCATACATGTGCTAGTATGTAAAATTTGAACAATGATGATCCTGTCCATATGATAGATTACTGGACACAAGTCTACACAAAAGGTATTATTGGTCCACAGCGTGAAAGATTTCTGCAGAGATCAACCTGTGACACAGAGCACATAAACCTCAATGCAACAATACCCTCTGCAAGTTTGGTGACCTTCGTTCCGATGCCCCAGACTTGATACGATGCAGATGCATAGCTGGGGGGGGGGGGGGGGGAAGAAAGGTCAGAGGTCATGGCAAGTCTATAACCGGGTCTGGTCTTATACAAGATAGGTTTGACATGATCAACAATGATAGAAAAACATTGCTTGACCCTCCGCTGAATAATGGCACATTATACGCACGCTCCACAAGGTATTACTCCGGAATTATCATGGTTTATAGCTGAGAGATTACCAGCCCTGGACCAACCAATGAGAGATTTATTGCAGGATTAGCATGTAATCTAATGACATTCATAAATAGTCTCAGGCCAGCCTAACATCACACGGCTGACCGTCCGTCCGTTCTCCTGACGGCTGTAGCTACCTACTGCACGGACAGACTAGCAGATCTCAACGCTCTAAGTCACAGTTGTTATTCATCATTCTTGAGTAGGATTATATTTCTGTAAGTCACGATTAATGAGAACGTCAGAGAGAAAAATGTCCCTATACCCAGTAAACAGAAAGAAGTCATGTGTTATATCATGAAGAAAATATATATAAGTTTGGAACAAACTGTAAACATGTAGATATGATACCATATTGGTCCTGATAGTGGCACATGCCCTACTAGTTGCACGCCAACCTCTTTTCTAAATTTTTTTTCGATTTTTGTAACCTTGTATTTCACTTCATACCATTCAAATAAACTCTTGGAGTGTTCCAATCCACATATTTATGTTATTCAAATCATATAAGGGATGGAAGGCTATAGGTATATTAGTGATTTTCTTAAATTTGACCTCAAATTTCACCTTAGTTTTGCTAGTGCTACTGCAGGAGGTTTTACTTTGGCATGCCGTGTTACTATTAGGACCAATACGGTATATGTTTTTTGTCAATATTGTAGAATAAGCAGGAAAACACTTTCACAAGCGAGCAATTTGCAGGACAAAAGTATTAGCATTGTATGCATCTGCTTGCCATGTTCATGATATTGGCAATAAACAAATGTTTTATTGAGCATGTGAGAAGTAAATGATACATCATACAGCCTTCAGTCCAGGCAAAGAAAAACCCCTTTCATATTGTGCGTTGAGACAGATTTTTAAAGGAAGTGGTGAAATTGCGAGTGATCCTCACATAACTGCGAACAGTTTTATGACAAAGTATTCAATTGCATGTTATGAAAGCCTGAGCTCTGCTTGCATCGACAACTACAGATTCAGCTTTGCAACAATAGAAGTTACACTGCAAAGCTAGTCTTGATTTGACAAAGTTCATGTAATCCATCCATTTATCAATATTTCCACAATAAAAAGACACGCCAATACCACAGGTTATTTCACTCCTCTCAGCTTGTGCTGTTTTTTCCACTTTTCCTTCTCATGTTTCAACATTATTATTTTTGTGCTGTGCTCGTTCTGACACCGACTTGGCTATTTATCATAGCGGCTTTTGCTGAGAAACAGGGTCAGAGAACCCAACAGCGGATGGTGGACACGATACAGCGCTGTACAATCAATAGCTCCCCGTCCAGAAATTCTGCCACATCCTCCATGAAAGAAAACCCGAGCTCTCGATGGAACCCACAACCACTGGCCAACATCGTAGACGTGCAGACGGACGTCACACTATCCAGTACATACCAAAAACTGAAGCACCGCTGCGGAGGGTCAAGTCACCCGCTAAGCCTCCAACTCTACAGATATACTGCCGCGGAGTCGAGTTTCCTACAACACCAGAAAGTCTTTTGTCATCTTCCCTCGAGTGGCTGCCACAGACAAACCCAGAATCACTCAATACACACACATACTACTGTACCCGTGAGTATATGCATGGATCCATACAGAGCTTCTCGTCTCCCTGACAATTGACATTGTCGTCACTTCCCTTCCTTCGCTCGCTGGCTGTTCTCCGCTCAATTCAATACCATACAATCCCTTCTCTACTTTTTTTCTCTATCCTTTACACCAAGGATTGCTGGAATATCACGTTGCCGGTTTCTCTGGAACTGCTGATCTTTTTAACCTGTCATCAACCCTCACATCCATCCTCCCCTCCCCTGATCACGTGTCTCTTCACAGTCACTACCCAGTCCTACCTACACTTACTGTCAGACCCCCAATACAACAGGCATGATCAACCACACTGAGATAATCAAGCATGTAACCTACACTTACCGTCAGACCCCCAATACAACAGGCATGATCAACCACACTGAGATAATCAAATATGTAACCTACACTTACCGTCAGACCCCCAATACAACAGGCATGATCAACCACACTGAGATAATCAAATATGTAACCTACACTTACCGTCAGACCCCCAATACAACAGGCATGATCAACCACACTGAGATAATCAAATATGTAACCTACACTTACCGTCAGACCCCCCAATACAACAGGCATGATCAACCACACTGAGATAATCAAATATGTAACCTACACTTACTGTCAGACCCCAAATACAACAGGCATGATCAACCACACTGAGATAATCAAATATGTAACCTACACTTACCATCAGACCCCCCAATACAACAGGCATGATCAACCACACTGAGATAATCAAATATGTAACCTACACTTACCATCAGACCCCCCAATACAACAGGCATGATCAACCACACTGAGATAATCAAATATGTAACCTACACTTACCATCAGACCCCCAATACAACAGGCATGATCAACCACACTGAGATAATCAAATATGTAACCTACACTTACCATCAGACCCCCAATACAACAGGCATGATCAACCACACTGAGATAATCAAATATGTAACCTACACTTACTGTCAGACCCCCAAATACAACAGGCATGATCAACCACACTGAGATAATCAAATATGTAACCTACCCTTACTGTCAGACCCCCAAATACAACAGGCATGATCAACCGCACTGAGATAATCAAATATGTAACCCACACTTACCGTCAGACCCCCAAATACAACAGGCATCATCAACCACACTGAGATAATCAAATATGTAAGCTACACTTACCGTCAGACCCCCAATACAACAGGCATGATCAAGCACAATGAGATAATCAAATATGTAACCTACACTTACCATCAGACCCCCAATACAACAGGCATCATCAACCACACTGAGATAATCAAATATGTAACCTACACTTACCGTCAGACCCCCAAATACAACAGGCATGATCAACCACACTGAGATAATCAAATATGTAACCTACACTTACCGTCAGACCCCCAATACAACAGGCATGATCAAACACACTGAGATAATCAAATATGTAACCTACACTTACTGTCAGACCCCCAATACAACAGGCATGATCAACCACACTGAGATAATCAAATATGTAACCTACACTTACTGTCAGACCCCAATACAACAGGCATCATCAACCACACTGAGATAATCAAATATGTAACCTACACTTACCATCAGACCCCCAAATACAACAGGCATGATCATCCACACTGAGATAATCAAATATGTAACCTACACTTACCGTCAGACCCCCAAATACAACAGGCATCATCAACCACACTGAGATAATCAAATATGTAACCTACACTTACCGTCAGACCCCCAAATACAACAGGCATGATCAACCACACTGAGATAATCAAATATGTAACCTACACTTACCGTCAGATCCCCAATACAACAGGCATGATCAACCACACTGAGATAATCAAATATGTAACCTACACTTACTGTCAGACCCCCAATACAACAGGCATGATCAACCACACTGAGATAATCAAATATGTAACCTACACTTACTGTCAGACCCCCAATACAACAGGCATCATCAACCACACTGAGATAATAAAATATGTAACCTACACTTACCATCAGACCCCCAAATACAACAGGCATGATCAACCACACTGAGATAATCAAATATGTAACCTACACTTACCGTCAGACCCCGAAATACAACAGGCATGATCAACCACACTGAGATAATCAAATATGTAACCTACACTTACCGTCAGACCCCCAAATACAACAGGCATGATCAACCACACTGAGATAATCAAACATGTAGTCTACACTTACCGTCAGACCCCCCCCCCCCCACAATACAATAGGCATGATCAACCACACTCAGATAATCAAATATGTAACCTACACTTACTGTCAGACCCCCAATACAACAGGCATGATCAACAACACTGAGATAATCAAATATGTAACCTACACTTACTGTCAGACCCCCAAATACAACAGGCATCATCAACCACACTGAGACAATCAAATATGTAACCTACACTTACTGTCAGACCCCCAAATACAACAGGCATGATCAACCACACTGAGATAATCAAATATGTAACCTACACTTACTGTCAGACCCCCAAATACAACAGGCATGATCAACCACACTGAGATAATCAAATATGTAACCTACACTTACTGTCAGACCCCCAAATACAACAGGCATGATCAACCACACTGAGATAATCAAATATGTAACCTACACTTACTGTCAGACCCCCAAATACAACAGGCATGATCAACCACACTGAGATAATCAAATATGTAACCTACACTTACTGTCAGACCCCCAAATACAACAGGCATGATCAACCACACTGAGATAATCAAATATGTAACCTACACTTACTGTCAGACCCCCAAATACAACAGGCATGATCAACCACACTGAGATAATCAAATATGTAACCTACACTTACTGTCAGACCCCCAAATACAACAGGCATGATCAACCACACTGAGATAATCAAACATGTAACCTACACTTACTGTCAGACCCCCAAATACAACAGGCATGATCAACCACACTGAGATAATCAAATATGTAACCTACACTTACTGTCAGACCCCCAAATACAACAGGCATCATCAACCACACTGAGACAATCAAATATGTAACCTACACTTACTGTCAGACCCCCAAATACAACAGGCATCATCAACCACACTGAGACAATCAAATATGTAACCTACACTTACTGTCAGACCCCCAAATACAACAGGCATCATCAACCACACTGAGACAATCAAATATGTAACCTACACTTACTGTCAGACCCCCAAATACAACAGGCATCATCAACCACACTGAGACAATCAAATATGTAACCTACACTTACTGTCAGACCCCCAATACAACAGGCATGATCAACAACACTGAGATAATCAAATATGTAACCTACACTTACTGTCAGACCCCCAAATACAACAGGCATCATCAACCACACTGAGACAATCAAATATGTAACCTACACTTACCATCAGACCCCCAAATACAACAGGCATGATCAACCACACTGAGATAATCAAACATGTAACCTACACTTACTGTCAGACCCCCAAATACAACAGGCATGATCAACCACACTGAGACAATCAAATATGTAACCATCAGACCCCCAAATACAACAGGCATGATCAACCACACTGAGATAATCAAATATGTAACCCACACTTACCGTCAGACCTCCAAATACAACAGGCATGATCAACCACACTGAGATAATCAAATATGTAACCTACACTTACTGTCAGACCCCCAATACAACAGGCATGATCAACAACACTGAGATAATCAAATATGTAACCTACACTTACTGTCAGACCCCCAAATACAACAGGCATCATCAACCACACTGAGACAATCAAATATGTAACCTACACTTACCATCAGACCCCCAAATACAACAGGCATGATCAACCACACTGAGATAATCAAACATGTAACCTACACTTACCGTCAGACCCCCAATACAACAGGCATGATCAACCACACTGAGATAATCAAATATGTAACCATCAGACCCCCAAATACAACAGGCATGATCAACCACACTGAGATAATCAAATATGTAACCTACACTTACCGTCAGACCCCCAAATACAACAGGCATGATCAACCACACTGAGATAATCAAATATGTAACCTACACTCACCGTCAGACCTCCAAATACAACAGGCATGATCAACCACACTGAGATAATCAAATATGTAACCTACACTTACCGTCAGACCCCCAATACAACAGGCATGATCAACCACACTGAGATAATCAAATATGTAACCTACACTTACCGTCAGACCCCCAATACAACAGGCATGATCAACCACACTGAGATAATCAAATATGTAACCTACACTTACTGTCAGACCCCCAATACAACAGGCATGATCAACCACACTGAGATAATCAAATATGTAACCTACACTTACCGTCAGACCCCCAATACAACAGGCATGATCAACCACACTGAGATAATCAAATATGTAGCTACACTTACCGTCAGACCCCCAAATACAACAGCCATCATCAACCACAGTAAGAATATCAAATATGTAACCTACACTTACTGTCAGAACCCCAATACAACAGGCATGATCAACCACACTGAGATAATCAAATATGTAACCTACACTTACCGTCAGATCCCCAAATACAACAGGCATCATCAACCACACTGAGATAATCAAATATGTAGCCTACACTTACCGTCAGACCCCCAATACAACAGGCATCATCAACCACACTCAGATAATCAAATATGTAACCTATACTTACTGTCAGACCCCCCAATAGAACAGGCATGATCAACCACACTGAGATAATCAAATATGTAACCTAAACTTACCGTCAGACCCCCAATACAACAGGCATTATCAACCACACTGAGATAATTAAATATGTAGCCTACACTTACCGTCAGACCCCCCAATACAACAGGCATGATCAACCACACTGAGATAATCAAATATGTAACCTACACTTACCATCAGACCCCCAAATACAACAGGCATGATCAACCACACTGAGATAATCAAATATGTAACCTACACTTACGGTCAGACCCCCAATACAACAGGCATGATCAACCACACTGAGATAACCAAATATGTAACCTACACTTACGGTCAGACCCCCAATACAACAGGCATGATCAACCACACTGAGATAATCAAATATGTAACCTACACTTACCGTCAGACCCCCAATACAACAGGCATGACCAACCACACTGAGATAATCAAATATGTAACGTAACTCCGAGTACTGGAGTCACCTAGCAAATGTGATGTATCCCCACATTACCCCACCCTCCCCCAGTCGCTTCTGATTCATGTTAATAATTTATAAATATGCTCAAGGCAATATTTATTTAATCCTTTGATTTACAAGACTGCAGACCCTAAATTTTGCATTTTAGGGAAATAAAAATACATGTAACTAGACGCTTCCGGTCGCCTACTACCGCTTGGGTGTATCCCCCGTAGCCCTATCATCTCTGTTGCCCCAAATATATCACTGTGTCTAGTGTGAAAAACTAGAGCAAGGGCTAAAAAAGATTACCAGAGAAATGTTAAATCTCAAGTCACAACTGTTTTCTTTTCCCCACCAAAATTGCTGCACTGATCTTCCGAGGTTATTGAAGGTCGAATTCAAAATCACCACTGAAATCTCTTTATATGAATTTCCATTTCGACATGTTTGATAAAATAACGAAAATACAGATAGATCAATCTTTTCACCTATTTATATTTCCACTCAGAATATTTTACTTACTTGGTTCCAAGTTGAAATTCAAAGTAAAAATTGACCAAACCTGCATTTCAAGATGACGAAATTGGAGCCAGAACGAACTTTTCACCATAAGTTATATTTCGACTTATAATATGTGCCAAACATGCTTTCAAGTTGAAATTCAAAGTAAAAGTTGACCAAAACTGCATTTCAAGATAAAGAAATTGGAGTCAGATCGAATTTTTCACCATAAGTTATATTTTAACTCATAATTTGTGCCAAACATGGTCTCAAGTTGAAATTCAAAGTAAAAGTTGATCAATGTTTTCATGAAAAGCTATTGTGATCAATAATAGATTTAACTAGCAAGAAATAATGTTAACTTATTTGGTCACAGCCATAAAATCTCTACTGGACAAAGCCTTCACCTTGTTGAGCCCAATAATAAATATTTCTTGTCTTAACTATTCTCATTATGGTCAATAATAGACTTAACATGTAAAAATGATGTTAACTTATTTGGTTACACCCAGAAATTTCTACCGGACAAAACCTTAACCTTGTTGAGCTCAATAATAATTGTTTCTCATCTTAACTATTTTTATTGAGGTGAATAATAGACTTAACTAGCAAAAAAAATGTTAACTTATTTGGTTACAGACATATAATGTCTATTGGACAGAATCTTTACCTTGTTGAGCCCAATAATAAATATTTCTTGTCTTAACTATTTTCATTATGATCAATAATAGACTTAACATGTAAAAATGGTGTCAACTTATTTGGTTACACCCAGAAATTCCTACCGGACAAAACCTTAACCTTGTTGAGCTTACCTTGTTGAGCCCAATAATAAATATTTCTTGTCTTAACTATTTTCATTGTGGTCAATAATAGACTTAACATGTAAAAATAATGTTAACTTATTCGGTTACACCCAGAAATTTCTACCAAACAAAACCTTAACCTTGTTGAGCTCAAAAATAATTGTTTCTCATCTTAACTATTTTTATTGAGGTCAATAATAGACTTAACTAGCAAAAAAAATGTTAACTTATTTGGTTACAGACATAAAATGTCTACTGGACAGAATCTTTACCTTGTTGAGCCTAATAATAAATATTTCTTGTCTTAACTATTTTTATTGTGGTCAATAATAGACTAAACTAGTAAAAATAATGTTAACTTATTCAGTACACCCATGAAATCTGTACTGGACATACTTTCACCTTGTTGAGCTTAATAATAAATATTTCTCCTCTTAACTATTTTTATTGTGGTCAATAATAGACTTAACTATTTTTATTGTGGTCAATAATAGACTTAACTAGTGAAAATAATGTTAACTTATTCGGTTACACCAATGAAATTTGTACAGGACAAAACATTTACCTTGTTGAGGTTAATAATAAATATTTCTTGTCTTAACTATTTTTATTGTGGTCATGCAATAATAGACTTAACTTTTAAAAATAATATTAACTTGTTCAGTTACACCCATGAAATCTGTACTGGACAAAACCTTTACCTTGTTGAGCTTAATAATAAACGTTTCTCGTCTTAACTATTTTTATTGTGGACAATAATAGACTTAACTAGTAGTAACTAGTGAAAATAATGTTAACTTATTCGGTTACACCAATGAAATTTGTACTGGACAAAACATTTACTATGTTGAGGTTAATAATAAATATTTCTCGTCTTAACTATTTTTATTGTGGTCAATAATAGACTTAACTATTAAAAATAATATTAACTTATTCAGTTACACAAATGAAATCTATACTGGACAAAACCTATACCTTGTTGAGCTTAATAATAAACGTTTCTCGTCTTAACTAGTTTTATTGTGGACAATAATAGACTTAACTAGTAAAACTAATGTTAACTTATTCAGTAATATTGTCCTGTTTTCACTGAAAACATCAGTTCTCCATTCTGAACAAGAAACCAGTGTCATTACCTTCCATTGTACAGGCTGTTGGAATGATCGTACATGTCAAAATGGATATTTCAAAATTCTGTAATAAGTTAGGCTGTTAACATATTAATATTTATATGATCATTCTAAAAAACGATTGATTTCGTGTGACAGCCCTTCCCAACAACACTTCCAAATATTATCAAGATTCGTCAAAAATTGCCATCAGTAGAGCGTTCACAAGCCATGTGTCTCAAACAGGCTGTTTTCAATGCAAAATGTGTCCCCAAACGACCAATTCAGTTGCCACGGCAACCAAAATCGATTGGTGTCGGGATCTTACCATAATATATGTGCCTGTGAAAAATAATGGTGATCGGGTGAGAATTGCGGCCTGTAGCGCGTTCACAAGCCATGTGTCTCAAACAGGCTGTTTTCAATGCAAAATGTGTCCCCAAAACGACCAATTCAGTTGCCACGGCAACCAAAATCGATTGGTGTCGGGATCTTACCATTATATATGTGCCTGCAAAAAATAATGGTGATCGGGTGAGAATTGCGGCCTGTAGCGCGTTCACAAGAAAATCTCTGCGGACGCGGCTGCGGACGACGAAGCCAAATCCATAGTATCCGCCGAACTTTGTTCGGGGGATACAATTACAGCATAGCCTTTTCTATATTACTGCCGACACTGTAAGTGCGTGGCTAATTATTTCTTCGAGAAAATAACTCTACCTTTACCACATATCGCCACATGCAGGTATATTGCCACCGACATTGTTTCCGAGCTTCCTTTGACAAATCATATTTGCAGAGTACTACGATGAAATTTGTCAGTTGCACAATTATGCATATGATTTATACACACAGGCATCTGCAAGCAGAAGTTTTGCCCCATTGTGTCGGTTATCTCAGAATGTTATTATCAATGCTTAAATTAATGTATCTACTCTGTGGCTGAGTGAGTACGATTGATGAAGCAGTGAAGGTGAAAGTAAGGAAGGTCACATGTTCATGGCTTATCATATTTATGATGGAGACTTTCATTACTGAAAGAAACTTGATGTTACCAGTCGGTTTAATTTCTCAAAATCAGTAATTGAGATTATATATTTTGAACTGACCAAAGTGGAATTATTTTTAATTTTTATTTTTTCGACCGACTTACCCTATTTTTCGGGGAAAATTTTTGTAAACCAAACAATCGATAACTTATTGCACAATGTACAAAACTTGGTCTCCTTATTCCTCATGTCTTTTTCTGCTGAAGAAAATATCACGTTTACTAGTGGATGATGCTAATCATGAACATGATGTATATTTGCACTGAGCCATAAAGATGTATAATTCAGTGAATGTGGCTACCTATGATCTTGACTTGTCAACAAGGACATGTTGTAACGATGTGCCAGTCTATGTACACTGGCATGGTAACTATGGTTACAGTGCCGCTTATCCAGTTGAACATGAGACATCAAACATATATATGTATCATGGAAGAAACACTTTGTCATTTTATCAAGTTTTTGTCTGTGTGATTTCCTGACTGATATTCAGAGACAAATGAAAAAGCCAAACCCATGGCCAGACTTTGATTATGTTAATTATCACAATCCTGTTGAGTGGCAGAGGGGGGGGGGGGGGGGGGGTTATTATAAATTGCTACGAATCAGTTTCAGACTCGAAATGAAGTTGTTTTGAGACAGTCAGATTTAAGTTGTTATTCAGTGACCTCATCAATTGTCTACTCCATGGCAATTGCAGAAAACATTAGGAATGCCAGAAGACATACATGTATTTATGATCAAACTAAAAGTTAACATATCAATCATGTCTATTGAATTAATTAAAGTTTGTACACAAGTATCCCTTGTGCGTTTACTAAATATCAGAACACGCCTGTATCAGTACAATGTATCATGCATGCCACACACACACGCCCGGGTCCCAGTATCAGTGCCCTCCGATGTATGTGTTAGCGACAGACACCTGTTCCCAGCCCAGACAGCCAGTGGCCCCCATACCATCGATTTCTGAACTGTGGTCCTCAACATTTCATGCAATAAAACTTGGTAGCCTTTATGTTATGTTCAGTCTCCTCCAATGCACACATTGCCAAATGTACAAGGCAAACTGCAGCATGCTTCACCCATTTACCACTAACAGCATTCCACACTACATCATTTACTGTGTTTTACAGGCAAACAATAGTTTTATTACTGAGTGTTGTGGCAGACCCCACATGCCGAACCATTCAGGTTTTAAATGTGAGTCAAGCATTTGATTTGCGTCATCCCGAGGTGTCAAGTTCACAGAAATCAGATCACTACAGAAAACTGACCCAGTCTGGTGAATTCCTGCAAAAACCTGAACCACCTGTGAACATAACAGGGCTGCTGTAGCGAGGGTCACATATCGCTTAGAAGTGAATTCAGATATCGAAAAAGAAATGAAAGTAAGACAGCTGTGTATTCATTTCCATCATCACCCACTTATTTTACCCCCCAAAAACGAGTTTTACATCACCGTCATAATTATAGTCATTATATATGTAGTTGCTGTCATCAGCTTTACAAACAGGTACACAGAATATCTCCAAAGACCACAAATCCGGAAGCTATTTGTGTCATGAAAGAAGCCACTTCTCAGGTTACCAACTGTTCAACCTTCAGGCACAGAGGCATCCCGAGCTAGAGCATTAGGCACTGCAAAATTAACTGTCACATACAGAGTAGGAATCTTGTGGGGGGACAATAACCAAGCATTACACGGAAACGAAGAACTAGTTACGACTACATGAGTTGTAACATCTATTTACACCAACCAGATAATGGTTTATTCATTCAATGATACACCTAAAATATATGTACAGTAGCAGTAAATATGTCCGCTTATAAATCACAACTGTCCTGTACAGGTAAAACCACAGTATCTGACAAAATGCTGAATTTTAGAAAATAGAGTTTGAAGTTGGACCTCATGCACTGTTGAGGTCGTTTTGAATGAAGCAGAAGAACATAATTATTGAATTACTTTTATGCCATAATTATTCTACAATGCATTATAAACTTTACATGTTACCGCCGACTCAACTGGGCAGAAAAAGTTCAGACACTGCATGCTGCATTGTACACTGGAGTCCTCTTGTATGAGAGGAAGTCTTATTTCCCAGGTTCATTTTACACATTAAAATGATCTTCAACGAATGGAAAAAAAAACTTATTGTGGAGGGGTCTTATCTTACAGTGCCACTGTACTGAGCTTTACCTTGGTTTTGGTGTACATATTGGCAGATACTGCAGAAATTAATGCTCCCCTAATTTCCAAAAGTTAAATGCCACTTTAACCAAAAAGTTTTCCTATAGGGCCCATAATGCATGTTCCAAAAGTGGCACTAACTCCATTTCGACGTGAAGGTGAGATACTGCGTTTATCTTTGTACGGGAGTATATACATTTTCAATCATATCACATCATGTAGTTCACACTTTGTCATCATTGATTGGTGATAATAGCAAACAAACTCCTATCAATTTGTCACATTCCTAATGCAAAATTTGAGAACTGTGTGAGTACACCACATCATGATGTTACAGTCATCCAATATATTGTGAAGTATACTGGAATTCTTCAGCTTTGTAATCGTGATAATGATCATCACAATGTTAGCCAACATAAAACCTGTACATGAATTACATGTACCTGTGTTAGATATCTCTGCATGACTTACGGCCAGAATTTTTCTCACCTTTCAATTGACCTCAACAGTTCAATTGACCTCAACAGTGAAACAAGCTGAACCATTCATTGTGTAGATTTGACCACTAAACTAAGGAACTAAAGGAGCATCGGTCAGCACATTTGGCAAGAATCATTTGACCATGAATATCTTACATTTGAGCTTTGACCTCACCAGTGACCCAAGGTTGGCCCATAAATCTATACACTACATTTGACATTTGACCTTGCCAGTGACCCAAGGTTGGCCCATAAATCTATACACTACATTTGACATTTGACCTTGCCAGTGACCCAAGGTTGTTCCTAGATCTATACCCTACATTTGACCTTACCAGTGACCCAAGGTTGTCCCTAGATCTATACACTACATTTGACATTTGACCTTGCCAGTGACCCAAGGTTGTCCCTAGATCTATACCCTACATTTGACATTTGACCTTGCCACTGACCCAAGGTTGTCCCTAGATTTATACCCTACATTTGACATTTGACCTTGCCAGTGACCCAAGGTTGTCCCTAGATCTATACCCTACATTTGACATTTGACCTTGCCACTGACCCAAGGTTGTCCCTAGATTTATACCCTACATTTGACATTTGACCTTGCCAGTGACCCAAGGTTGTCCCTAGATCTATACCCTACATTTAACATTTGACCTTGCCACTGACCCAAGGTTGTCCCTAGATCTCTACCCTACATTTGACCTTTGACCTTGCCACTGACCCAAGGTTGTCCCTAGATCTATACCCTACATTTGACATTTGACTGTGCCAGTGACCCAAGGTTGGCCCATAAATCTATACACTACATTTGACCTTTGACCTTACCGGTGACCCAGGGTCAGCGTCCTCGTCCTCCACGATGGCTTCCCACTCCTTTCGGCCGAAGCAGGTACAGCCGGAGTAGGGCACCACCTCTCTCCAGCGCCACTTTCGCCTTCCTCGCCCCATCGCCTTCCGCTTGGACGCGTTGGCACCAATCTTGACTGCCGTCGTGTCGCCAGCTCGTGCAGCCCGGTGGGGCCGGTTACACCAGGTGGGTCAAGTCTGTCAGGGTACGTCGCCCAGGACGACAGAGTGAGCGCAGACAGACTGAGTCAAACAGCACCCAGAGACCTGGGATTCAAGAGCATCCTGTACCGGTCCGCCCTTCCGTCTGCGGCTGTGTCTGTGGCAGCAGGTGCCCTACGTTCCTCTGTGCTTGTCTGTCCCTGTGTGCGATTGGTGACAGCGAGAACCTTTACACTTCTTCAGACATTATCACATAGAGTATCAACAAGTGTATTATACAATGCCATACACAGCCAGAAACAGATACTCCAGGTAAAGTGAATCCAAAATGAGGCAAACAGCAGGCAGCCAACACAAGGCTAACACTGCCACAGTATCCTACACTGAGATTCTGCACCCACGACTGAGGTATCCTTGGGCATATGTCTGTTGTTGGTCCATCAGTTCATGGACAGGAGTAATAACGAATGACCACAAGGACTCAGTGACCTGGCCTGACACTGACTGAGTCCCGCTCAATACAAGCACTTGTTGGTGGCCATCAGACAGCTATTGTCACAGTCGATGGGACTCGTCCGTTCGTCATTCTGTCCGTCTCTGCGGCCGATTGGGCGGACTCCTAAGGAAGAACTCCTGGGATGGCCATCGCCGGCTCAGGGGACACTAACAGCTGACCGATGGAGGACCAAGACGGTGTCCCACAGCCGACAATGGCAATGCCGCTGCTAGCAGGCACCCAGACTACATCACCGTGGCCACCAGCAGCAGCAACAGCAGGCGCAGACATACAGAGCCACAGTCACCCGTCCGTCAGTCCGTCTGTGTGTGCATGTATGGTGAGCCAGCAGACAGGACGCCAGCACAGATTGGGAGCAGCTCCTGCGTCACTGCCACGGCAAAAACACGCACACACCACGCCACAAGGACAGTTGTAGGTACTTCTGTGCTGGCTAGATGTTGAAGACAGTTCTTACGCTTCTTACATTGCAAGTCTCTGGCATCAATCTGCAATCTCGGTCACTCACGAAGCAGCAATACAACTCAAGAAGACTGTGATTTCTGGCGCCTGGTGGCTGACTAGAATCGGTGGGTGGCTCACGTACATACAGATGGATGTATGAACGGACGGATGTGTCTCCGGCACACCGTGGCAGGGTGACAATACGGTAGCAGCTTTCCTGATGACTCCTCAGTCAGTCCAATGATGACATCCCCCTCTCCTCCTTTCCTACAGTGCCGTAAGTCCGCAGCTAAAGGAACCCCAGTAATTATAGCAGTCTATCCGAGAGTAATACACGGGGCCAGCGAGCTGGTGAGTGAGAGGGTGGTGCGACTCTCACTGCCGTGGTCGCAAGCTGGATCGCAGCCACTTGGGTCTGATGAGCTTCTGTCAAGAAGTCCCCTTGTGACGGTCTTGTTGGGTCGTTAGTCCTTCATGCTGCTTCCAAGCACCAGGTCCTGACGTATTATCGCTCAGAGACTGGATGCTGTAACCAAACATTACACCACAGTGTGACCGACCATTGAACCAAATATGGGGGCTCTGTATGCTGGCTCACTGTTTGATAGCTAAAAATGTTGGCAATGAATGTCCTTGGGCTTAGGTGGGGGTCTGATTGGGTATTTCTAAGGGCCTGGTCAAACACTATGCATAAACCAATCCCTGCTGAGACAGAGTTTATACTGCAATCCACTAGATCATCCTATCTAAAAAAAAACCTTGGGAGGGAAAATGGCTGGAAGTCAATCAACAAAATCATAATGCAACCAAACCAGGGGTGTGAATTTGTGGATCACAAGTTGACAAGTTGGTGACAGCAACCGCCCTTCCGCAGGAATTGTGCAGCCTTACGTAAGACGCAGGCAATTACTGGCAGCCTTAGAAAGACCGTCCCTGTCACTGAGCAGTCCGGGCTGGATTCAGATCAACAGAGTGGTCTGGTCATGATGGTGGTGGGGGATGATGGGCCATGGAAAGGGGGCGGGAAGAAACATAAGAAAAGGATTACCTGCAGCGATGAGGCAAACAACATGCCACAATCAATACTCACATCATATCATATTCATGCTTTAACTAAATTTTGTGTATTTGAATATTATTGACTGAAATTGTGGTTAACAATTAACGCAATATAGGACACAATACCCAAGTGGAGACTTCACAAATAGTTAGAAGGGCTGTGAGTACAAACACCTTCGCTGGAAGTAGAAATAGCTGACGAGGACAAACCGTGCCTGTGATTGATTTATGGGCGGATGTCAGGGAAAGTTAGGTTAGAGGCGATGTATTTGTAGGATCAAAATACCTGGATCCATAACAAGACAGACAACAACATAATATGCATGGACCAATACATAAACATGCTTGGAACATTGCGTGATATTTCTGTGCTAATAGTGATATCAGCTAGAGCCGTGGAGATTGTGCAGATTGTATATCCTGCCTGAGTTAATCCATCGCCTCGTGTGTCTTCCACATACATCTCAGATCTCACGACTTAATCCTCAGAGTCTCCCTGGGTACCCGATTGCGTCACAATGTCAGCTTGCTTCCTTGCTCTGATTGACTGATGGGTAAGCGCTGGTCTACAGTCAGAAATCGGTCGCCGACTGCTGGTCGATCGTCCATTTGTCTCCTGGCGTCTCCACTTCTGTGACCTCGACACTCGTGTAACATTCCACCTCGGGACTCCGATCAATGTGCAAAAAAAACTCCATCACACAGTGTCCGTCCCTGACTGGGCTACTGTCATTAGGAATGCATAATCGACAAGGCAACAACAACATGTAACACTGTGAGGTAATACTGCGGTGGTTGGTATGAACCATACGCCAATCCAACAGTTATTGTAAACAAACCATCTAAACATGCACTCAATGAGAGAGAATATAATGCTGGTATAATTCCCCCCCCCCCCCCCCACCTCACTGCACAGTATCCACCCCGCTGCTCTGACTTGTTGAGTTGATAAGATTTCACTGTGCATTGGCCCACTGGGTTTGTATGCTCTCATTATAAAGTATAAGCCCTAATACTGTGATACAGCTACATGTACAAACAGATACCAGCACAGTGGTGGGCGCAAGTGTTGGCGGTGCTGGTCGGTATGTGTCAGTAGAGTATTGACATATATTGTGAGTGAAAGTCCAACTCTTTCCCTACAAACCACCCCCCCCCCCCCCCTCGGCAATCACCGAGACCCAGCCACTGAATCAACCATTCTATGCCGTGACACTATTAACTGAGTGCTGTGTGGCAGACACACATCAGATCTGATATGATGGTGTCATCCTGTGAACCGTCGCCATGGGCCAACACTTACACGCACTAATTAATAAACTGGCGCAGTATCAGATTGTGGCAGTAGGTCAGACAAGGAGATACGCATTGTGTCCTACGAATGGACCGGTGATGTAATAGACTAGTTGTCCATGTTAACGTACAGCATGTTGGAACATCCCTCATGGATCGTTTAAAAACAGCGACAAAGCTTCATTCAGCAGCAACGATGATATGATGATTACTAGTACGTAGTCAGTGACTGATGAACGACATGTACTAGGATATGTCCTAATTAATCTGGGAGATTGATTGTGTACATTCTAAATAATTATATCATTAGTAATCACATAATTATAGATCATATAATTGGATGCCTAGATCTCTAGTCACCAATGCAATGTTTGTTCGGAATTAAAAATTTTCCACGTTGTGTTCAAGAGAACATTCAAAACCTGTATTGAATTCAGTATCTGTAAGAACTTTACAAGTGATTTGTGTATTGTCTTATATTATGATATCAATGCTTTTACTACTATCTGGCATATTCAATTAGGACTCACCAAGGGTACATTATGATGATTTTAATATGATAACTTGAACTGGTCAATTAACCATGATCAGTCTTCCAGCAATGTTTCAAGTCCATAATCATGATAATCAAGGTCACTCATTAAAATATCTCGGTTTGGCACAATCAGTACAACATTTATCACAAAAAAGGGCTGTATTCATATTTCAGCATTACAGTTTGGAAGTAAGATTGGTCTTTCATGATAGCAATGGTTACCATGATTATCTGTTACTAAACATTTCTGTTACCATGGATACTGATCATAGAGCAGATGACCCATAGACTTGTCATACTGGGAATTAACTTACCAATCAATACCCCTCACTCAAACATTGATGATGTTGGTACATACATTCATGAGCTTACCACCAGTAACCAAATTGTGATGGCATCCATAACACAATGATGTTCAAAAGGATTATGAAAACGACACAGAAACCCCCATATGCCAAACTTTCCACTCTATTAGTCCTGTTTCCTTGGTTACCTTGTCTTCACTGAGAAGGTCCCGTGACATTCGGCGAACAGCTCGTTGTCCGTAGAAATCCCCTTCGTCTAAGCTGTACTCCGGACATAACTCCCGTGAGAAACGCCGCACCCACTGAAAGCTTCCATTGGCAACTGCATCCAGAACATCCTCGTATGACAGTCGTCGTGGTAACCTTTCCCGGGAGCGGCTGCGGTGGTCAGTATCTGGGCGGTCAGTCGTCATTGCTCGCAAACTGGACACCAGCGTACTCATCGTAAATGCTCTGTGATGCCGGATATATTCCGTACGCTCGTACTGGCTATGGGCTCAATTTAGACTCCCAAGAGGTGAATTTGACCCAGTTGACAACTCCGCAGTTTCTGTTTTTTTGGAGGTTTCTTTTGATGACTTAGAGTTCACATCTGCATAAGCTGATAAAGTGTGTCACTCAGTCGTTATCCACCAAAGATGGAACATCTGTCCTCTCCAAAACTAGCACACGTACATTCACATGTCAGAACTATTGCGTAGTTAGTTCTTTTGTACGTTTCTCGTGTCAATTAATCTTTTTCACTATGTTCAGTAGTTCACTCAGCTCAGATATTTCTCTGAGCCAAAAGTGACATAACTGGCATGAAAACCTTTAGAATATTTACGGTGTGTTTTATTTTATGACCCCTGACCATCGCAGTCCGACATACAGGGCGTATATATGTATATCTTTTAACTAAATAGTCTACTTGAATAGTACAAGGACACTTACAATATACAGTGACACCTCCTCCCCCCCCCCCCCCCTCAGCACACTGTCCAAAGTATCTCAGCCTTCTGCCAGCTACAGCATAGACCATACATGTACATGTACCTTGGATAACCTGGCGACCCATTCAGCCAACACACACTCCAGCATGGGCAATGAATTGCTACTTCCCCTGACAATGTCAGGACCCAGAAACCATCAAATCTGTCTGACAGCTCCATTGTTCACTGGCCTTCTCTCAACTTCTCTCACAAAGCCAACACCCAACATCTATTGAGAAAGATTTCATCCAAAGGAAACCTCTTTCTTCTCAAGACAAATGGCAGAACTGAAAGCAAGACGCTGGTCACACAGAAAGTTGGAATAAGGCGGCATGATAGAGATTTGGAGGTGTTTAGTAACATCAATATACCATACTAGTATTTCCTCGATGGAGCGCCAAGCCAAATAAGCGCCGTTCCCTCAGTGGAGGAAATACAAAATCTCTAGGGGTGTTGTCAACTTGTATTGGGTTATTGTACAGACACCAAGGTGTAAAAGTTTTGGAATTTTGGAAATACACATGATAAATGGTGGTATTTGGTTTCATCTGATGGTCATCACAAAAGTTGAGGGGGTCGCGACCCCCCCAGTGGTTGCACCCTTGTTCATGTAGTCATTGTTATGTGCCATTATTGTTTATATTATGGACCGTATGTTATGCAGTAAGGCATGAAAAAAACTTCACATAAATGTACTAAAATCGACTGTTTATAAAAAGTTTTGACAACATGAACCACTTCGGTAAGTACAGTGTTGCAACAGATATAAAATTAGCCCAAAACTAAGATAGGTTACCGGACAATTTTGATTTGGCCATGGCAGCCTCGGCAGGAAACAGACCTTGAGATTTACCAATCAAGGTTCGCAGTGTGAACATATGACCTTGAGATTTACCAATCAAGGTCATCCGTGTGAACTTCGTTGTCACCATTACATGTATGTGTGCGGCATTTGATATTCTATATGTTCATAATACAAAGATATATCTGGGTGGAATCGTTTAGGCCGCTCAGGTCAATTTACACATTCCGAGTCAGACATTTGGCACTCAAGGTCATCTGACATCAAGTTCAAGGTCATCATTAGTTGTGCCATATATGTCTTCCCATATGTTCATAATGCAAACTTGAGCTCTATCTGCAAGCATTTCATCTATAGAGGCAAATCTGGGCATTTTTTTTACCCCAAATGGCTGTTTTGACCTTTCATTGCTTTCAAGGTCATCGAAGGTCAAATTCAAGGTCACCACACAAGTCTATCTTCAAACGTTCTATGAGTACAGTCCTGACAGCTCCCATTATGAAGGAAAAAAGTGCAAAAATTTTTTCAAAGGGTGAACATTTTTTTTGCCCTAGAAATGGCCTATAATGGACAGTAATGCGATTTGGGGTGAAAAAAAAAAATTTCGCCGACGCGCCAAAAAATTTGGTGCAAAATCTCAGAAAGATTTGATCGTAAACTTTAAAGATAAAAATGTTAACGCCGGACGGACGGACGCAACGCCATGCCAATAGGTTATCTGACCAAAGGTCCGGTAACCTAGAAAACACCTGGCAATATATACAGACTTATCACCTCACATCATCAAATGTAATCATAAACAAAATCAAAGTCGGAACAAGACAGATGCATGCAGCCCACAGAATTATTACGCTCCAGAAACACATGTGTGAGTGACAAAGAGCATAGTGTTCACCAGACCAATATTTGGACATGATCCACTCAAGTTTATGGGGCAATCTACAGTTGTGACACTTGACAGCCATCTCGTGTCTACAACCATGACCAAGTGGCCCTGAATATGATAATTTACAAGTAAACCCCACCGAAACTTCAATTGTAAATGTTCCGACATTTATTCACATGCACCCTGCGAACAGTACTGAAATCTAGCAACTACATGTAACCACTCAAAGCTTTTGAGTTACACTGCATGTATACTACTTATGATTTTTTTTGATGATTCAAATATCTAAATTCTGCTAAAGTCAAGTTCGTCTGTCAGTGAAACATGCTTTTTGGCCATAGTTTTGTTTTGGATAATCGAATCAACTCGAAATTTTGTGTCTTAATTGGGTATCATGCCAATCAATTGGTTATCATGCCAATCAATTGGGTATCATGACACATCAATCATCAATCAGCAGCTCTGACAGGAAAGGATATACTCAGGCTAATACTTATCTAATTTTGAAAATGAACTCCCTCCAGTCGCTGATGATCCTTGAGGTGTATCCCCCATAGCTCTATCATCCCTTTCCCCCTAAACATATCGATACCGAAATAATATCATGACTGTATTTCATCAATGTCCCTAATACGTAAATAAGTAAGTCATTTATTTTTATTGAACTTCTTATTTATTTACGTAATAATTTTCTGAAAAGCTCAAAAGATTGAAATATTAATCTTTGCTTAATCTCCACTATTACAAATAATTTTAATATCCACATATGCCAATCATATCTTCTACTTGTTGTAATATGGTGGGTTAGTGACATCAACAAATTAATATGATTATTACAGCTATAAAATCTCCACTAGACAAAAATTTTGCTTTGTTTAGTTAATCCAATACAGGTAAAAAATGTTTCTGATGTGTAAAAGTTGGAATCAATTTTAAAATCAGCCAAATTTAGCATTCTTGTTTGTCACGCAAACTTGAAAGTACATCTTGAGATAGTCGGGAATATATAGGAAATATGCACAGCTCGACAACAGATACTTAAAAATTAGGCCAAGGGCCGAAGATAGGTTACCGGACAATGTTTAATATTTTAGATGTTAACCAGGTCACTGGTTGAATTCAAGGTCAAGAGAATATTCAGCATATATAACATTAAGCATATATCATGTCCACAGTTGATTGCTAAGCTGTGAATTCAATAATCAGCGAGATATTAGCAATTTTGTGCTGTGGCCTTGAAAATGAAGGGGCAAAGGTCAAATTCAAAGTCATCAAAATATTCAGTGTATATCATTTTCTATATCATGTCCACAATTGATTTCCAAGCCATACAGTCAATAGAGGAGCAAGATATGAGCCAGTTTGTCCTTGGACCTTGAAAATGAGGTCAGAGGTCAAATTCAAGGTCCGAGAATATTCAGCATATATCATTTCCAACATGTCCACAATTGATTCCTAAGCTGTAAAATCGATAATAAGTGAGACCTTGAAAATGAGGTCAAAGGTCAAATTCAAGGTCATGACAATAATCTGCATATATCATTTCCTATATGTTCATAACTGATCCCTAAGCTGTAAAGTCGATAACAAGCGAGATATTAGCCATTTTGTCCTATGACCTTGAAAATGCGATCAAAGATCAAATTCAAGGTCATCAGAATATTCAGCATATATCATTTCCTATATGTCCACAATTGATTCCTAAGCTGTAGAGTCGATAATACGTGAGATATTAGCCATTTTGTCCTGTGACCTTGAAAATGAGGTCAAAGGTCAAATTCAAGGTCATGACAATAATCTGCATATATCATTTCCTAAATGTTCATAACTGATTCCTAAGCTGTAAAGTCGATAACAAGCGAGATATTAGCCATTTTGTCCTATGACCTTGAAAATGGGGTCAAAGGTAAAATTCAAGGTCATCAGAATATTCAGCATATATCATTTCCTATATGTCCACAATTGATTCCTAAGCTGTAGAGTCGATAATAAGCGAGATATCAGCCATTTTAAGCTCTGACCTTGAATTGAGGTCAGAGGTCAAATTCAAAGTCACGAGGATATTCAGCATATATCATTTCCTATATGTCCACAATTGATTCCTAGTCTCTAATCTCAATATTAAGTGAGATATTAGGCATAATGTGTCCCATTATAAAGCATAGGAGAATTTAACATGGGAAAGTCCCATTTGGGCCGAGTTTGGGCCCAAAATGGCCCACTTCGAGCGATTCAAGCGCAACGAAATTTTTAGACATCATAGGAGTACATATGAGGAGTGTTATGTATCAAAAAGAAAAAAAGTTACTGAACAGATTTTGAGAAAATGGCCACCAAAGTCCAAAATCAGGCATTTTTCGTCGAAAACGGCCGCCATTTTGAAAAATTAGGCCAAGGGCCAAAGATAGGTTACCGGACAATGTTTAATATTTTAGGTGTTAGCCAGGTCACTGGTTGAATAGAATATTCAGCATATATAACATTAAGCATATATCATGTCCACAGTTGATTGCTAAGCTGTAAGTTCAATAATCAGAGAGATATTAGCAATTTTATGCTGTAGCCTTGAAAATGAAGGGGCAAAGGTCAAATTCAAGGTCATTAAAATATTCAGTGTATATCATTTTCTATATCATGTATATCATGTCCACAATTGATTCCCAAGCCATACAGTCAATAGAGGAGCAAGATATGAGCCAGTTTGTCCTTGGACCAAGGAAATGAGGTCAGAGTTCAAATTCAAGGTCACGAGAATATTCAGCATATATCATTTCCTATATGTCCACAATTGATTCCTAAGCTGTAAAATCGATAATAAGTGAGATATTAGCCATTTTGTCCTGTGACCTTGAAAATGAGGTCAAAGGTCAAATTCAAAGTCATGACAATAATCTGCATATATCATTTCCTATATGTTTATAATTGATTGCTAAGCTGTAAAGTCGATCACAAGCGAGATATTAGCCATTTTGTCCTGTGACCTTGAAAATGAGGTCGAAGGTCAAATTCAAGGTCATCAGAATATTCAGCATATATCATTTCCTATATGTCCACAATTGATTCCTAAGCTGTAGAGTCGATAGCAAGCGAGATATAAGCCATTTTGTGCTCTGACCTTGAAACTGAGGTCAGAGGTCAAATTCAAGGTCACGAGAATATTCAGAATATATCATTTCCTATATGTCCACAATTGATTCCTAAGCTGTAGAGTCGATAATAAGCGAGATATAAGCCATTTTGTGCTCTGACCTTGAAACTGAGGTCAGAGGTCAAATTCAAGGTCACGAGAATATTCAGCATATATCATTTCCTATAGGTCCACAATTGATTCCTAGTCTCTAATCTCAATATCAAGTGAGATATTAGGCATAATGTGTCCCATTATAAAGCATAGGAGAATTTAACATGGGAAAGTCCCATTTGAGCCGAGTTTGGGCCAAAATGGCCCACTTCGAGCGATTCAAGCGCAACAAAATTTATAGACATCATAGGGGTACATATGAGGAGTGTTATTTATCAAAAAGAAAAAAAGTTACTGAACAGATTTTGAGAAAATGGCCGCCAAGGTCCAAAATCAGGCATTTTTCGTCGAAAACGGCCGCCATTTTGAAAAAAACGCGAAAATCAAAAAACTAAAAAATACCTCCTTCTTGAATTATTTTTAGGTTACCGGACCTATGGTCCGATAACCTATTGGCATGGCGTTGCGTCCGTCGTCCGTCGTCGTCCGTCGTCGTCGTCGTCGTCGTCGTCCACATTTTTATCTTTTTTCTTTACGGGCGAATTTTTCTGAAATTTTGCAGAAAAATACTTAAAAATAATTCAAGAAGGAGGTATTTTTTAGTTTTTTGATTTTCGCTTTTTCTTCAAAATGGCGGCCGTTTTCGACGAAAAAGGCCTGATTTTGGACTTTGGCGGCCATTTTCTCAAAATCTGTTCAGTAACTTTTTTTCTTTTTGATACATAAGACTCCTCATATGTACTTCTATGATGTCTATAAATTTCGTTGCGCTTGAATCGCTCGAAGTGGGCCATTTTGGCCCAAACTCGGCCCAAATGGGACTTTCCCATGTTAAATTCTCCTATGCTTTATAATGGGACACATTATGCCTAATATCTCACTTGATATTGAGATTAGAGACTAGGAATCAATTGTGGACATATAGGAAATGATATATGCTGAATATTCTCGTGACCTTGAATTTGACCTCTGACCTCAGTTTCAAGGTCAGAGCACAAAATGGCTTATATCTCGCTTATTATCGACTCTACAGCTTAGGAATCAATTGTGGACATATAGGAAATAATATATGCTGAATATTCTTGTGACCTTGAATTTGACCTCTGACCTCAGTTTCAAGGTCAGAGCACAAAATGGCTTATATCTCGCTTATTATCGACTCTACAGCTTAGGAATCAATTGTGGACATATAGGAAATGATATATGCTGAATATTCTGATGACCTTGAATTTGACCTTCGAACTCATTTTCAAGGTCAGAGCACAAAATGGCTAATATCTCGTTTGTTATCGACTTTACAGCTTAGCAATCAATTATGAACATATAGGAAATGATATATGCAGATTATTGTCATGACCTTGAATTTGACCTTTGACCTCATTTTCAAGGTCACAGGACAAAATGGCTAATATCTCACTTATTATCGATTTTACAGCTTAGGAATCAATTGTGGACATATAGGAAATGATATATGCTGAATATCCTCGTGACCTTGAATTTGACCTCTGACCTCATTTTCAAGATCCAAGGACAAACTGGCTCATATCTAGCTCCTCTATTGACTGTACGGCTTGGGAATCAATTGTGGACATGATATACAAAATGATATTCATTGAATATTTTGATGATCTTGAATTTGACCTTTGCCCCTTCATTTTCAAGGCCACAGCACAAAATTGCTAATATCTCTCTGATTATTGAATTTACAGCTTAGCAATCAACTGTGGACATGATATATGCTTAATGTTATATATGCTGAATATTCTCTTGACCTTGAATTCAACCAGTGACCTGGCTAACATCTAATATATTAAACATTGTCCGGTAACCTATCTTCGGCCCTTGGCCTAATTTTTAAGTATTTTTGTGCAAAATTTCAGAAAAATTCGCCTGTAAACAAAAAATTAGCCCAATGGGCTAGAAAGGTTACCGGAGAAATATACAGAGTTAAGCCGAGAAAGTTGAAGGTCAAATTCAAGGTGACCACTGAAATCGCCATATCTCTAACCGTGAAAATGGGATCAAAGGTTAAATTGTAGATCACCAAACTACTCAGCATACACCATTTCCTATATGTTCACTATGGACCCCTAAGCTGTAAATTTGATAATAAGCGAGATATAAGCCATTTTGTAATCTGACTTTGAAATAAAATGACTGACCTTGAAATTTAGGTCAAAGGTCAAATTCAATATCATTAAAATATTCAGAATATATCATTTCCTATATGTTCACAATTGATTCCTAAGCTGTAAAGTCGATAATAAGCAAGATACTAGCCATTTTGTCCTGTTGACCTTGAAAATGAGGTCAAAAGTCAAATTCAAGGTCACTAGAATATTCAGCATATATCATTTTCTATATGTTCACAATTGATTCCTAAGCTGTAAAGTCGATAATAAGCAAGATATTAGCCATTTTGTCCTGTTGACCTTGAAAATGAGGTCAAAAGTCAATTTCAACGTCACTAGAATATTCAGCATATATCATTTCCAATATGTTCACAATTGATTCCTAAGCTGTAAAGTCGCTAACAAGCAAGATATTCGCCATTTTGTCCTGTGACCTTGAAAATGAGATCAAAGGTCAAATTCAAGGTCACGAGAATATTCAGCATATATCATTTCCTATATGTTCACAATTGATTCCTAAGCTGTAAAGTCGATAATAAGCGAGATATTAGCAATTTTGTCCTGTGACTTTGGAAATGAGGTCAAAGGTCAAATTCAAGGTCATGAGAATATTCAGCATATATCATTTCCTATATGTTCACAATTGATTCCTAAGCTGTAAAGTCGATAATAAGCAAGATATTAGCTATTTTGTCATGTGACCTTGAAAATGAGGTCAAAGGTCAAATTCAAGGTCACAAAAATATTCAGCATATATCATTTCCTATATGTTCACAATTGATTCCTAAGCTGTAAAGTCGATAATAAGCGAGATATTAGCAATTTTGTCCTGTGACCTTGGAAATGAGGTCAAGGTCAAATTCGAGGTCACGAGAAAATTCAGCATATATCATTTCCTATATGTTCACAATGTATTCCTAAGCTGTAAAGTCCATAATAAGCGAGATATTAGCCATTTTGTCATGTGACCTTGAAAATGAGGTCAAAGGTCAAATTCAAGGTCACTAGAATATTCAGCATATATCATTTCCTATATGTTCACAATTGAATCCTAAGCTGTAAAGTCGATAATAAGCGAGATATTAGCCATTTTGTCCTGTGAACTTGAAAATGAGGTCGAAGGTCAAATTCAAGGTCACGACAATATTCAGCATATATCATTTCCTATATGTCCACAATTGATTCCTAGTCTCTAATCTCAATATTAAGTGAGATATTAGGCTTAATGTGTCCCATTATAAAGCATAGGAGAATTTAACATGGGAAAGTCCCATTTGGGCCGAGTTTGGGCCCAAAATGGCCCACTTCGAGCGATTCAAGGGCAACGAAATTTATACATGTCACAGAGGTACATATGAGGAGTGTTATGCATGAATAAGAAAAAATTAGGCCAAGGGCCAAAGATAGGTTACCGGACAATGTTTAATATTTTAGGTGTTAGCCAGGTCACTGGTTGAATTCAAGGTCAAGAGAATATTCAGCATATATAACATTAAGCATATATCATGTCCACAGTTGATTGCTAAGTTGTAAGTTCAATAATCAGAGAGATATTAGCAATTTTATGCTGTAGCCTTGAAAATGAAGGGGCAAAGGTCAAATTCAAGGTCATCAAAATATTCAGTGTATATCATTTTCTATATCATGTATATCATGTCCACAATTGATTCCCAAGCCATACAGTCAATAGAGGAGCAAGATATGAGCCAGTTTGTCCTTGGACCTTGGAAATGAGGTCAGAGGTCAAATTCAAGGTCACGAGAATATTCAGCATATATCATTTCCTATATGTCCACAATTGATTCCTAAGCTGTAAAATCGATAATAAGTGAGATATTAGCCATTTTGTCCTGTGACCTTGAAAATGACGTCAAAGGTCAAATTCAAGGTCATGACAATAATCTGCATATATCATTTCCTATATGTTCATAATTGATTGCTAAGCTGTAAAGTCGATAATAAGCGAGATATAAGCCATTTTGTCCTGTGACCTTGAAAATGAGGTCAAAGGTCAAATTCAAGGTCATGACAATAATCTGCATATATCATTTCCTATATGTTCATAATTGATTCCTAAGCTGTAGAGTCGATAATAAGCGAGATATAAGCCATTTTGTCCTGTGACCTTGAAAATGAGGTCAGAGGTCAAATTCAAGGTCACGAGAATATTCAGAATATATCATTTCCTATATGTCCACAATTGATTCCTAAGCTGTAGAGTCGATAATAAGCGAGATATAAGCCATTTTGTGCTCTGTCCTTGAATCTGAGGTCAGAGGTCAAATTCAAGGTCACGAGAATATTCAGAATATATCATTTCCTATATGTCCACAATTGATTCCTAAGCTGTAGAGTCGATAATAAGCGAGATATAAGCCATTTTGTGCTCTGACCTTGAAAGTGAGGTCAGAGGTCAAATTCAAGGTCACGAGAATATTCAGCATATATCATTTCCTATAGGTCCACAATTGATTCCTAGTCTCTAATCTCAATATCAAGTGAGATATTAGGCATAATGTGTCCCATTATAAAGCATAGGAGAATTTAACATGGGAAAGTCCCATTTGAGCCGAGTTTGGGCCAAAATGGCCCACTTCGAGCGATTCAAGCGCAACGAAAATTTATAGACATCATAGGAGTACATATGAGGAGTGTTATTTATCAAAAAGAAAAAATTAGCCCAAGGGCTAAGAAAGGTTACCGGACAATACATATTTTAGATATTAGTAGTTTGTCCCGTGACCTTGAAAATAAGGTCATTGGTTAATTCAAGGACACGATAATATTCGGCATATGTCATTTCTAGTATGTCCACAACTGATTCTTAAGCTGTAAAGTCAATAAAAAGCGAGATATTAGCCATTATGTCCTGTGACCTTGAAAATGAGGTCAAAGGTCAAGTTCAAGGTCATGACAATGTTCAGAATATATCATTTTCTATATGTCCACAACTGATTTCTAAGCTGTAAAGTCGATAATAAGCGAGATATTAGCCATTTTGTCCGGTGATCCTGAAAATGAGGTCAGAGGTCAAATTCAAGGTCATGATAATATTCAGCATATATCATTTCCTATATGTCCACAATTGATTCCTAAGCTGTAGAGTCGATAATAAGTGAGATATTAGCCATTTTGTCCTGTGACCTTGAAAATGAGGTCAAAGGTCAAATTCAAGGTCATGACAATAATCTGCATATATCATTTCCTATATGTTGATAACTGATTCCTAAGCTGTAAAGTCGATAACAAGCGAGATATTAGTCATTTTGTCCTATGACCTTGAAAATGGGGTCAAAGGTCAAATTCAAGGTCATCAGAATATTCAGCATATATCATTTCCTATATGTCCACAATTGATTCCTAGTCTCTAATCTCAATATTAAGTGAGATATTAGGCATAATGTGTCCCATTATAAAGCATAGGAAAAGTCCCATTTGGGCCGAGTTTGGGCCAAAATGGTCCACTTCGAGCGATTCAAGCGCAACGAAATTTATAGTCATCATAGGAGTACATATCAGGAGTGTTATGTATCAAAAAGAAAAAAAGTTACTGAACAGATTTTGAGAAACTGGCCACCATAGTCCAAAATCAGGCATTTTTCGTCGAAAACGGCCGCCATTTTGAAAAAAATGCGAAATCAAAAAACTAAAAAATACCTCCTTCTTGAATTATTTTTAAGTATTTTTGTGCAAAATTTCAGAAGAATTCGCCCGTAAACAAAAAAGATAAAAATTAGCCCAATGGGCTAGTAAGGTTACCGGAGAAATATACAGAGTTAAGCCGAGAAAGTTGAAAGTCAAATTCAAGGTGACCACTGAAATCGCCATATCTCTAACCGTGAAAATGGGATCAAAGGTTAAATTCTAGATCACCAAACTATTCAGCATACATCATTTCCTATATGTTCACTATGGACCCCTAAGCTGTAAATTTGATAATAAGCGAGATATAAGCCATTTTGTAATCTGACTTTGAAAATAAAATGACTGACCTTAAAATTTAGGTCAAAGGTCAAATTCAATATCATTAAAATATTCAGAATATATCATTTCCTATATGTTCACAATTGATTCCTAAGCTGTAAAGTCGATAATAAGCAAGATATTAGCCATTTTGTCCTGTTGACCTTGAAAATGAGGTCAAAGGTCAAATTCAAGGTCATGAGAATTTTCAGCATATATCATTTCCTATATGTTCACAATTAATTCCTAAGCTGTAAAGTTGCTAATAAGCAAGATATTGGCCATTTTGTCCTGTGACCTTGAAAATAGGTCAAAGGTCAAATTCAAGGTCACGAGCATTTTCAGCATATATCATTTCCTATATGTTCACAATTGATTCCTAAGCTGTAAAGTCGCTAATAAGCAAGATATTGGCCATTTTGTCCTGTGACCTTGAAAACAGGTCAAAGGTCAAATTCAAGGTCACAAGCATTTTCAGCATATATCATTTCCTATATGTTCACAATTGATTCCTAAGCTGTAAAGTCGCTAATAAGCAAGATATTGGCCATTTTGTCCTGTGACCTTGAAAATGAGGTCAAAGGTCAAATTCAAAGTCACGAGAATATTCAGCATATATCATTTCCCATATGTTCACAATTGATTCCTAAGCTGTAAAGTCGATAATAAGCGAGATATCAGCAATTTTGTCTTGTGACCTTGGAAATGAGGTCAAAGGTCAAATTCAAGGTCATGAGAATATTCTGCGTATATCATTTCCTATATGTTCACAATTGATTCCTAAGCTGTAAAGTCGATAATAAGCGAGATCTTAGCCATTTTGTCATGTGACCTTCAAAATGAGGTCAAAGGTCAAATTCAATGTCATGAGAATTTTCAGCATATATCATTTCCTATATGTTCACAATTGATTTCTAAGCTGTTAAGTCGCTGATAAGCAAGATATTGGCCATTTTGTCCTGTGACCTTGAAAATGAGGTCAAAGGTCAAATTCAAGGTCACGAGAATTTTCAGCATATATCATTTCCTATATGTTCACAATTGATTCCTAAGCTGTAAAGTCGATAATAAGCGAGATATTAGCAATTTTGTCCTGTGACGTTGGAAATGAGGTGAGGGTCAAATTCAAGGTCATGAAAATATTCAGCATATATCATTTCCTATATGTTCACAATTGATTCCTAAACTGTAAAGTCGATAATAAGCGAGATATTAGCCATTTTGTCATGTGACCTTGAAAATGAGGTGAAAGGTCAAATTCAAGGTCATGACAATAATCTGCATATATCATTTCCTATATGTTCATAACTGATTCCTAAGCTGTGAAGTCGATAACAAGCGAGATATTAGCCATTTTGTCCTATGACCTTGAAAATGCTGTCAAAGGTCAAATTCAAGGTCATCAGAATATTCAGCATATATCATTTCCTATATGTCCACAATTGATTCCTAAGCTGTAGAGTCGATAATAAGTGAGATATTAGCCATTTTGTCCTGTGACCTTGAAAATGAGGTCAAAGGTCAAATTCAAGGTCATGACAATAATCTGCATATATCATTTCCTATATGTTGATAACTGATTCCTAAGCTGTAAAGTCGATAACAAGCGAGATATTAGTCATTTTGTCCTATGACCTTGAAAATGGGGTCAAAGGTCAAATTCAAGGTCATCAGAATATTCAGCATATATCATTTCCTATATGTCCACAATTGATTCCTAAGCTGTAGAGTCGATAATAAGCGAGATATCAGCCATTTTGTGCTCTGACCTTGAAATTGAGGTCAGAGGTCAAATTCAAGGTCACGAGAATATTCAGCATATATCATTTCCTATATGTCCACAATTGATTCCTAGTCTCTAATCTCAATATTAAGTGAGATATTAGGCATAATGTGTCCCATTATAAAGCATAGGAAAAGTCCCATTTGGGCCGAGTTTGGGCCAAAATGGTCCACTTCGAGCGATTCAAGCGCAACGAAATTTATAGTCATCATAGGAGTACATATCAGGAGTGTTATGTATCAAAAAGAAAAAAAGTTACTGAACAGATTTTGAGAAACTGGCCACCATAGTCCAAAATCAGGCATTTTTCGTCGAAAACGGCCGCCATTTTGAAAAAAATGCGAAATCAAAAAACTAAAAAATACCTCCTTCTTGAATTATTTTTAAGTATTTTTGTGCAAAATTTCAGAAGAATTCGCCCGTAAACAAAAAAGATAAAAATTAGCCCAATGGGCTAGTAAGGTTACCGGAGAAATATATAGAGTTAAGCCGAGAAAGTTGAAAGTCAAATTCAAGGTGACCACTGAAATCGCCATATCTCTAACCGTGAAAATGGGATCAAAGGTTAAATTCTAGATCACCAAACTATTCAGCATACATCATTTCCTATATGTTCACTATGGACCCCTAAGCTGTAAATTTGATAATAAGCGAGATATAAGCCATTTTGTAATCTGACTTTGAAAATAAAATGACTGACCTTAAAATTTAGGTCAAAGGTCAAATTCAATATCATTAAAATATTCAGAATATATCATTTCCTATATGTTCACAATTGATTCCTAAGCTGTAAAGTCGATAATAAGCAAGATATTAGCCATTTTGTCCTGTTGACCTTGAAAATGAGGTCAAAGGTCAAATTCAAGGTCATGAGAATTTTCAGCATATATCATTTCCTATATGTTCACAATTAATTCCTAAGCTGTAAAGTTGCTAATAAGCAAGATATTGGCCATTTTGTCCTGTGACCTTGAAAATAGGTCAAAGGTCAAATTCAAGGTCACGAGCATTTTCAGCATATATCATTTCCTATATGTTCACAATTGATTCCTAAGCTGTAAAGTCGCTAATAAGCAGGATATTGGCCATTTTGTCCTGTGACCTTGAAAACAGGTCAAAGGTCAAATTCAAGGTCACAAGCATTTTCAGCATATATCATTTCCTATATGTTCACAATTGATTCCTAAGCTGTAAAGTCGCTAATAAGCAAGATATTGGCCATTTTGTCCTGTGACCTTGAAAATGAGGTCAAAGGTCAAATTCAAAGTCACGAGAATATTCAGCATATATCATTTCCCATATGTTCACAATTGATTCCTAAGCTGTAAAGTCGATAATAAGCGAGATATCAGCAATTTTGTCTTGTGACCTTGGAAATGAGGTCAAAGGTCAAATTCAAGGTCATGAGAATATTCTGCGTATATCATTTCCTATATGTTCACAATTGATTCCTAAGCTGTAAAGTCGATAATAAGCGAGATCTTAGCCATTTTGTCATGTGACCTTCAAAATGAGGTCAAAGGTCAAATTCAATGTCATGAGAATTTTCAGCATATATCATTTCCTATATGTTCACAATTGATTTCTAAGCTGTTAAGTCGCTGATAAGCAAGATATTGGCCATTTTGTCCTGTGACCTTGAAAATGAGGTCAAAGGTCAAATTCAAGGTCACGAGAATTTTCAGCATATATCATTTCCTATATGTTCACAATTGATTCCTAAGCTGTAAAGTCGCTAATAAGCAAGATATTGGCCAATTTGTCCTGTGACCTTGAAAATGAGGTCAAAGGTCAAATTCAAGGTCATGAGAATATTCAGCATATATCATTTCCTATATGTTCACAATTGATTCCTAAGCTGTAAAGTCGATAATAAGCGAGATATTAGCAATTTTGTCCTGTGACTTTGGAAATGAGGTGAGGGTCAAATTCAAGGTCATGAAAATATTCAGCATATATCATTTCCTATATGTTCACAATTGATTCCTAAACTGTAAAGTCGATAATAAGCGAGATATTAGCCATTTTGTCATGTGACCTTGAAAATGAGGTCAAAGGTCAAATTCAAGATGACAAGAATATTCAGCATATATCATTTCCTATATGTTCACAACTGATTCCTAAGCTGTAAAGTCGATAATAAGCGAGATATTAGCCATTTTGTCATGTGACCTTGAAAATGAGGTCAAAAGTCAAATTCAAGGTCACGAGAATATTCAGCATATATCATTTCCTATATGTCCACAATTCATTCCTAGTCTCTAATCTCAATATTAAGTGAGATATTAGGCTTTAATGTGTCCCATTATAAAGCATAGGAGAATTTAACATGGGAAAGTCCCATTTGGGCCGAGTTTGGGCCAAAATGGCCCACTTCGAGCGATTCAAGCGCAACGAAATTTATAGACATCATAGAAGTACATATGAGGAGTCTTATGTATCAAAGAGAAAAAAAGTTACTGAACAGATTTTGAGAAAATGGCCGCCAATGTCCAAAATCAGGCCTTTTTCGTCGAAAACGGCCGCCATTTTGAAGAAAAAGCGAAAATCAAAAAACTAAAAAATACCTCCTTCTTGAATTATTTTTAAGTATTTTTCTGCAAAATTTCAGGAAAATTCGCCCGTAAACAAAAAAGATAAAAATGTGGACGACGACGACGACGGACGACGGACGCAACGCCATGCCAATAGGTTATCGGACCATAGGTCCGGTAACCTAAAAATGTGGACGACGACGACGGACGACGACGGACGCAACGCCATGCCAATAGGTTATCGGACCATAGGTCCGGTAACGTAAAAATTGATGCGAGATTGACTGGCCCAAGTTTGAATCTGGATTTGGCAACTCAGTTTAGGCACGACCTGGCACGTAATACATATTTTCAGACCCAAATTTGTATGATTTCTCATTCTATAGACAAAACAAAGCTACTGCAGAATAAATACATTTTGTCAATTCTAAAATGTGATTATAGCTTTAAAGCAGCTGCCTTCGAAACCAGTCAATATTTTTTGAAAAAAATATTTCATATTAAACATGCTAAACTAACTGAATGAAACATACATCAAATGTAATGAAAATAACCAGTCCTCAGGGAAATTTTGCTCATTTGAACAGGCCGTTCTCGCGTAAATACAAGAACTGTATCCATCACACGCAGATGTAAACAAAGCATCGAAGTGCGAGATAGACTGACAATTCCAGATGTAAACAAAGCATAGAAGTGCGAGATAGACTGACAATTCCACGCACATCATGGTATATCACTGATTATTTTCTCACAACTACACTATATATACACATACGAACTGGAAAATGTACTCGATGTGGACCTTTAAGCGCAATTTGAGCAGGCCGTTCTCGCGTAAATACAAGAACTGTATCCATCACACGCAGATGTAAACAAAGCATAGAAGTGCGAGATAGACTGACAATTCCAGATGTAAACAAAGCATAGAAGTGCGAGATAGACTGACAATTCCACGCACATCATGGTATATCACTGATTATTTTCTCACAACTACACTATATATACACATACGAACTGGAAAATGTACTCGATGTGGACCTTTAAGCGCAATTTGAGCATTTGTTTACATTCGGGATTGATGGATGCACTTCGTTTGTTTATTTACAAAACCGGTACAATATGGGCACTAAAACGGATGAAAAGACAACTCGGACGGACTGTAATCGTCAAAATTATTGAGCACACCTTTTTAGGTTACCGGACCTTTGGTCCGATAACCTATTGCCGTGGCGTTGCGTCCGTCGTCCGTCGTCCGTCGTCCGTCCGTCCGTCCGTCGTCCGTTCACATTTTTATCTTTAAAGTTTATGGTCGAATATTTCTGAAATTTTGCACAAAAATACCTAAAAATATTTCCAGGAAAGGGTTTTTTTAGTTTTTTGATTTTCGCATTTTTTTCAAAATGGCGGCCTTTTTCGTCGAAAAATGGCCAATTTTGGACTTTGACGGTCGTTTTCTCAAAATCTGTTCAGTAACTTTTTTTCTTATTGATGCATGACACTCCTCCTATGTACCCCTTTGACATGTATAAATTTCGTTGCCCTTGAATCGCTCGAAGTGGGCCATTTTGGGCCCAAACTCGGCCCAAATGGGACTTTCCCATGTTAAATTCTCCTATGCTTTATAATGGGACACATTAAGCCTAATATCTCACTTAAAATTGAAATTAGAGACTAAGAATCAATTGTGGACATATAGGAAATGATATATGCTGAATATTCTCGTGACCTTGAATTTGACCTCTGACCTTGGTTTCAAGGTCATAGCGGCCGTTCTCGTCGAAAATGGCTAATTTTGGACTTTGATGGTCGTTTTCTCAAAATCTGTTCAGTAACTTTTTTTCTTATTGATGCATAACACTCCTCATATGTACTTCTGTGACATGTATAAATTTCGTTGCGCTTGAATCACTCGAAGTGGGCCATTTTGGGCCCAAACTCGGCCCAGATGTGACTTTCCCATGTTAAATCTTCCCATGCTTTATAATGGGACACATCAAGCCTAATATCTCACTTAATATTGAGATTAGAGACTAGGAATCAATTGTGGACATATAGGAAATGATATATGCTGAATATTCTCGTGACCTTGAATTTGACCTTTGACCTCATTTTCAAGGTCACAGGACAAAATGGCTAATATCTCGCTTATTATCGACTTTACAGCTTAGAAATCAATTGTGAACATATAGGAAATGATATATGCTGAATATTCTCGTGACCTTGAATTTGACCTTTGACCTCATTTTCAAGGTCACAGGACAAAATGGCTAATATCTCGCTTATTATCGACTTTACAGCTTAGGAATCCATTGTGAACATATAGGAAATGATATATGCTGAATATTCTCGTGACCTTGAATTTGACCTTTGGCCTCATTTTCAAGGTCACAAGACAAAATGGCTAATATCTCGCTTATTATCGACTTTACAGCTTAGGAATCAATTGTGAACATATAGGAAATGATATATGCTGAATATTCTCGTGACCTTGAATTTGACCTTTGACCTCATTTCCAAGGTCACAGGACAAAATTGCTAATATCTCGCTTATTATCGACTTTACAGCTTAGGAATCAATTGTGAACATATAGGAAATGATATATGCTGAATATTCTCGTGACCTTGAATTTGACCTTTGACCTCATTTTCAAGGTCACAGGACAAAATGGCCAATATCTTGCTTATTAGCGACTTTGCAGCTTAGGAATCAATTGTGAACATATAGGAAATGATATATGCTGAATATTCTAGTGACCTTGAATTTGACCCTTGACCTAAATTTCAAGGTTAGTCATTTTATTTTCAAGGTCAAAATACAAAATGGCTTATATCTCGCTTATTATCAAATTTACAGCTTAGGGGTCCATAGTGAACATATAGGAAATGATGTATGCTGAATATTTTGGTGATCTAGAATTTGACCTTTGATCTCATTTTCAAGGTCAGAGAACAAAATGGCTAATATGTCCCTTATTATCATCTTTACATCTGCCCCTGATGACGCCAGTGTGTCTTTGGATAAACTATTTGGTCGGGCTTTGTTTCTATTGCAAAATGTTGTATTTTACTTTCCTTATTGGCAACTTCAAAATTTGATTGTATTGGTGGTAATAGATTGATACTTACATTTATACCACTGAGTCGGTGTCACTGCTGGCGGACGTTAAATCTGTCCCCGAGGATACCATCAACTCAGTAGCCTTCGGGCTTGTGATTTGGTACTTTTGTACTTGTCATGTATCTATTCCATGGGGTTAGATTCGGATTTCTAAATTATTTTCATAGTACTAATTCCATCTGGTGTACAGTAGAAACAACTACATTTAACACATTGTCTGCCCCTGAAGACGCCAGTGTGTCTTTGGATAAACTATTTGGTCGGGCTTTGTTTGTTTCCATGGCAAAGTGTAGTATTTTACGTTTCTTATTGGCATCATCAAAATCTGATTGTATTGGTGGTAATAGATTGGTACTTACATTTACAGCATAGGAATCAATTACGAATATAGAGGAATGATATATACTGAATATTTTCATAACCTTGAACTTGAACTTTGACCTCATTTTCAAGGTCACATCACAGAATGGCTAATGTCTCACTTATTATCGACTTTACAGCTTATGAATTTATTGTGGACATACTAGAAGTGATATATTTGTTGAAAATTTCATGGCCTTGAATTTATCAGTGACTTTATTTTCAAGGTCACTGGACAAAAGGCTAATATCTAAAATGTATATTGTCCGGTAACCTTTCTTAGCCCTTGGGCTAATTTTTTTATATTGCATTAGATGTGTTTTGAAACAAATATTGCATACATTCGAAGGCAGCAGCATTAACTACCGGTATGTGTATTTTGCATTGTGTACAATAAGATTCAACTAGTAAAATTTATGTTAACTAAATCAGTAATATCAACAATACTACAGCCAAAAAATCTCTTCTGGACATAACCTTTTCCTTGTTAAGCCCTGTAAGAAATGTTTTTTCACCCTTACCTATTGTTGTTGTTCTCAGTAATAGACTAAGTTAACAGACTGACCTGACTGAGCTTGGTGCCGGAGCAGCAGGAGGTCTGTGTGCCAGAGCTGAAGGACACGGCGCCGCGTCGCTCCAGAGCCGCGGAGGGAATCACCAGGTCTCTCGCAAGGTGGGGCAGCTCCGGGTACATCTTCATCATCGTCTATTGTCGGCTCTCATCCAACCATGGATCCAGTCTTGTCCGGAATGGAGAGTCACACTGAGACTTGAGGCTGAGACACACGGATCTCCCAGAACCTGTCCAATAGAGAGGCTGCCCAGTGAGCAGTGAATCGCAATATACATCCTTGGATACACAACTTGAATGTCAATATTTACCATGTCACATTTATATACAATGTAGGGCGATCATCTATCAAATAGACAAATACCTCAGCACTTGGCAGACTGTCTCTTGAGATCAGTCAATCAAACTCAGTGTACACGAGAATATTGTGCTGTATTTTCTACATATATTGTCTATACTGGAACTTCGCATACAGATTTGTACAGTAAGACTCTCTTCCAAACGCAATAAAAAATATGTGTTGACTGTTGACCGATTATGGTGGAACAAATGGCAGATTTTTGCCATTTAGATTATACATGTAAATATACGACACCATAAATTTATTGTGGTGTGAAATTTTCGGATGGATACATCTTATCAGTACATCGATGTACACTGTCATGAATGTCATGTGATCAGAGTTCACTCTACATGGGTTCTCACAAGTCTCGGGTCATATACCATGTACAATATAGGACACACTACACTAAAAACACCTGCTACAATATAGGACACACTACACTAAAACACCTGCTTCAATATAGGACACACTACACTAAAACACCTGCTTCAATATAGGACACACTACACTAAAAACACCTGCTACAATATAGGACACACTACACTAAACATAGCACCAAGGGTGCTGTAGCTTACCGGCAATCATGAGATTTGCACAGAGTATTATTTTCCAACATTTAAATTGTTACACTGATCTTGAACTCTTTTTTCAAAACATGTTCGTAAATGTTGCAGGAAACACATTTTCTGTATGGACTATACTAAGAAATCAAGTTACATCTCGGAAGATTTTTTTCGTTAATGATATATATTCACAGACCGTTGATTTGAAGGCAACAAAACTTTTACACATCACAAAGGTATATAGGGAGAATCTTATGCATTCTGAGAAAAATTGTCTGAATAGATTTTGAGAAAAGGGCCACCAAAGAGAAAATTCATCGTTTTCTTCGACAAAAAAGATCGTTTTTGACCTTCGAAGGTCATTGAAAGTCAAACTAAAGGTCACCACTCAAACTGCAATATATGATTTCCCATTTGAATGTGGCAATACTTAGGCTCTATCTTGAAGTGTTCTATGAGTATACTCTGGAAAATTCCAAAAAAAATTTCAATTGCCTAAAAAAATTTTGTTGTTGCTGGAAATGGCTCAAAACAAACAGTGACTCGAATTGGGACAAAAAATTTGTTTTCGCCTACCCGTCAAAAAATCAAAATGGCCGCCACACGCAGACCGTCATTTCAAAGGCAACAAAACTAATACACATAACAAAGGGACATAAGGAGAATCTTATACATGATTTTGAGGAGAACTGTCTGAATAGAATTTGAGAAAAGGGCCACCAAAGACAAAATTCATCGTTTTTTCGACAAAAAAGGTCGTTTTGACCTTCCAAGGTCATTGAAGGTAAAATTCAAGGTCATCACTCAAACCGCAATATATGATTTCCCATTTAAATGTGTCAATACTTAAGCTCTATCTTAAGGTGTTCTATGAGTTACTCTGCACAGCTCCCATTATGAAGGAAAAATTGGGTGAATTTTTCCAAGTGCAAAAAAATTTTCAATGGCCAAAAAAAATTTGTTATTTTTTTGCTGGAAATGGCTCAAAACGAATAGTGACTCGATTTGGGACAAAGAAATATTTTTTTTGCCAACCCGTCAAAAAATCAAAATGGCCGCCACACGCAGACCGTCATTTCAAAGGCAACAAAACTTATACACATCACAAAGGTACCTAAGGAGAATCTTATACATGATTTTGAGGAAAACTGTCTGAATAGATTTTGAGAAAAGGGCCACCAAAGAGAAAATTCGTTTTTTCGACAAAAAAGATCGTTTCGACCTTTCAAGGTCATTGAAGGTCCAAATTCAAGGTCATCACTCAAACCGCAATATATGATTTCCCATTTGAATGTGCCAATACTTAGGCTCTATCTTGAAGTGTTCTATGAGTTTACTCTGCAGAGCTCCCATTATGAAGGAGAAATTGAGTGAAATTTTTCAAAAGTCCAAAGAAATTTTCAATGAGCATGCTGGAAATGGCTCAAAACGAATAGTGACTCGATCTGGGACAAAAAAAATTTTTTTGTCGATCCGTCGAAAAATCAAAATCCACACGCGAACCGGCGATTCAAGGGCAACGAAACTTATACACGTCATAGAGGTACACCAGAGGAATGTTTTGAAACAATAATCTCAAAACTGATCAGACAGTTTTCGAGAAAATGGCCACCAAATTCGGCAATTTTTCGTCAAAAATGGCCGCCAAATAGGCAAAAACAATTCAATCAAAAAAATTTAAAAAACGTCTTTAGATACTGGCCCAAGGTATGTTCTGACAAATTTATGGGGAAATTCAAAAAATTAGCCCAAGGGCTAATATAGGTTACCGGACAATTTTGGTTTCAAGCATTGTAGGTGACATATGATTTTGAGATTTACCAATCAAGGTCATCTTTGTGAATCTCAATGTCACCATCAGGTATGCTGCATATGACTTCGTATACATGTTCATAATACAAACATATAAGTTTTATCAACAAGTATTTCGTGTGTAGAGGCCAATTTCAGATTTTGAAATTCGCCCTTCAAGGTCTTTAAGGTCAAGTTAAAAAAATTAGCCCAAGGGCTAAGATAGGTTACCGGACAACTTTAGTTGAAACAGGACAGGTGAGATATGACGTTAAGATAAACCAATCATCTTCGTGAACTTCAATGTCATCATTAAGTGTGCAGCATATAACCTTGTATTCATGTATGTTCAAAATACAAATACAAGGTCTATCTACAAGTCTTATGTCTATAAACGAAATTTACACATTTCTTGTTGGACTCAATGCACTCAATGTCATCTGACGTCAAGTTCAACGTCACCCAAAAAAGCCACATATATATGTGGTATACATGTATATGACTTCCAATTCCAGCTATACCTACAAACATTTTTTGGCTGTAGAGGCCAATTTACACACTCAAGGGGCCTTTTAAGCAATTCAAAGCACTCCATCTTTATACACAATGTCAGGGACCCCAATTAGCATGTTTTATAACAAAAATCTCAAAACTGATCAGATAAATTTGAAGGAAAATGACCAAAAATTAAATTTGGGGCCTATTCAGCCTAAATTTCTAGCCTTTTGAGCAATTCAAGGCACTTTACACACTATATACATATTTATACACATCATGGCAAAAACTCCAATTACTATGTTTTGAAATAAAAATCTCAAAAGTGATCAGACAGTTTTCGATTAAAGACAAACAAGGTGCAAATTTGGGCATTTTTCGACTCAAAAATGGCTGTTTTGACATTTCAAGGTCATCCAAGGTCAAATTCAAGGTCACCACACAAGTCTTCATATATGACTTCCCATTTGAAAGTGCTCATTTCTAAGCTCTATCTTCAAGCATTCTATGAGTACAGTCTAGGCAGCTCCCATTATGAAGGAAAAAAGTGCCGAAAATTTTCAAAGTCCCAAATTTTTTTCAAAGGGTGAAAAAATTTTTTTTGCCTAGAAATGGCCCAAAATGGATAATAACGCAATTTGGGGCAAAAAAATTTTTTTTTCGCCGACCCGTCAAAAATTCAAAATGGCCGCCACACGGAGACCGGCGATTCAAGGGCAACAAAACTTATACACATCATAAAGGTACATAAGGGGAATCTTCTGAAACGAAAATCTCAAAACTGATCAGACAGTTTTCGAGAGAAGACAGAAAAGCTGCAAATTTGGGCATTTTTCGACCCAAAAATGGCTATTTTGACCTTTCAAGGTCATCCAAGGTCAAATTCAAGGTCACCACACAAGTCGCCATATATGACTTCCCATTTGAAAGTGCCAATATCTAAGCTCTATCTTTAAGCGTTCTATGAGTACAGTCCGGGCAGCTCCCATTATGAAGGAAAAAAGTGCTGAAAATTTTCCAAGTCCAAAATTTTTTTCAAAGGGTGAAAAATTTTTTTTTTGCCTAGAAATGGCCCGAAATGGATAGTAACGCGATTTGGGGCCAAAAAATTTTTTTTCGCCGACCCGTCAAAAATTCAAAATGGCCGCCACACGGAGACCGGCGATTCAAGGGCAACAAAACTTATACACATCATTAAGGTACATAAGGGGAATCTTTTGAAACAAAAATCTCAAAACTGATCAGACAGTTTTTGAGAAAATGGCCGCCAAAGTCCAAAATTGGCCATTTTTCGCCAAAAATGGCCGCCATTTTGAGAAAAATGCGAAAATCAAAAAACTAAAAAAAAACCCCCTCTTGAAATATTTTTAGGCATTTTTGTGCAAAATTTCAGAAAAATCCGCCTGTAAACTTTAAAGATACAGCTGTGGACGGACGACGGACGGACGACGGACGCAACGTGACGGCAATAGGTTATCGGACCATAGGTCCGGTAACCTAAAAATGTGGAAAAAAAATGTGCCATTTATACATGACTTTTTTACAGGCTTATACACAATCCTAACCTGTATGTGCAAAAGTTTATGCTTCAGAGGCCACTTTCAAGATTTCAAGTCAGACATTTAGCACTCAAGGTCATCCAAGGTCAAAATCAAGGTCATCATTAGTTGTTCCATATATGACTTCCTATATGTTCATAATGCAAACTGAAGCTCTATCTACATGCATTTCATCTGTAGAGGCATCTGTAGAGACCTTTCAAGGTCATCAAAGGTCAAATTCAAGGTCCCCTCCCCAATCGCTATATATGACTTCCTATTTGAAAGTGCCAATATCTAAGCTCTATCTTCAAGCGTACTATGAGTACAGTCCTGGCAGCTCCCATTATGAGGGAAAAAAGTGCCGAATATTTTTTAAGTCCAAAACTTTTTTCAAAGGGTGAAAATTTTTTTTTGTCTAGAAATGACCCAAAATGAATAGTAACGCGATTTGGGGCAAACGAAACTTTTTTCGCCGACCCGTCAAAAATTCAAAATGGACGCCACACGGAGACCGGCGATTCAAGGGCAACAAAACTTATAGACATCATAAAGGTACATAAGGGGAATATTTTGAAACAATAGTCTCAAAACTGATCAGACAGTTTTCGAGAAAAGACAGTCCAGGTGCAAATTTGAGCATTTCTCGACCCAAGAATGGCTGTTTTGACCTTTCAAGGTCATCCAAGGTCAAATTCAAGGTCACCACACAAGTCGCCATATATGACTTTCCATTTGAAAGTGCCAATATCTAAGCTCTATCTTCAAGCGTTCTATGAGTACAGTCCCGGCAGCTCTCATTATGAAGGAAAAAAGTGCCGAAAATTTTCCAAGTCCAAAATTTTTTTCAAAGGGTGAAAATTTTTTTTTGTCTAGAAATGACCCAAAATGGATAGTAACGCGATTTGGGACCAAAAAAATTTTTTTCGCCGACCCGTCAAAAATTCAAAATGGCCGCCACACGGAGACCGGCGATTCAAGGGCAACAAAACTTATAGACATCATAAAGGTACATAAGGGGAATATTTTGAAACAATAATCTCAAAACTGATCAGACAGTTTTCGAGAAAAGACTCCAGGTGCAAATTTGAGCATTTCTCGACCCAAGAATGGCTGTTTTGACCTTTCAAGGTCATCCAAGGTCAAATTCAAGGTCACCACACAAGTCGCCATATATGACTTTCCATTTGAAAGTGCCAATATCTAAGCTCTATCTTCAAGCGTTCTATGAGTACAGTCCCGGCAGCTCTCATTATGAAGGAAAAAAGTGCCGAAAATTTTCTAAGTCCAAAATTTTTTTCAAAGGGTGAAAATTTTTTTTTGTCTAGAAATGACCCAAAATGGATAGTAACGCGATTTGGGACCAAAAAAATTTTTTTCGCCGACCCGTCAAAAATTCAAAATGGCCGCCACACGGAGACCGGCGATTCAAGGGCAACAAAACTTATACACATCATAAAGGTACATAAGGGGAATCTTTTGAAACAAAAATCTCAAAACTGATCAGACAGTTTTTGAGAAAATGGCCGCCAAAGTCCAAAATCGGCCATTTTTCGTCAAAAATGGCCGCCATTTTGAGAAAAATGCGAAAATCAAAAAACTAAAAAATAACCCCCTCTTGAAATATTTTTAGGCAACTTTGTGCAAAATTTCAGGAAAATCCGCCTGTAAACTTTAAAGATAAAATTAGCCCAAAGGCTAAGGTAGGTTACCGGACAATTTTGGTTTGGCCATGGCAGCATTGGCAGGTAACAGACCTTGAGATTTACCAATCAAGGTTCGCAGTGTAAACATATGACCTTGGGATTTACCAATCAAGGTCATCCGTATGAACTTCGATGTAACCATTACATGTATGTGTGCGGCATTTGATATTCTATATGTTGGGTGGAATCGTTTAGGCCGCTCAGGTCAATTTACACATTCCAAGTCAGACATTTGGCACTCAAGGTCATCTGACGTCAAGTTCAAGGTCATCATTAGTTGTGCCATATATGTCTTCCTATATGTTCATAATGCAAACATGAGCTCTATCTGCAAGCATTTCATCTACAAAGGCAAATCTGGGCATTTTTGACCCCAAAATGGCTGTTTTGACCTTTCAAGGTCATCGAAGGTCAAATTCAAGGTCACCACACAAGTCGCCATATATGACTTCCCATTTGAAAGTGCCAATTTCTAAGCTCTATCTTCAAGCGTTCTATGAGTACAGTCCTGACAGCTCCCATTATGAAGGAAAAAAGTGCCGAAAATTTTCCAAGTCCAAAATTTTTTTCAAAGGGTGAAAATTTTTTTTTGCCTAGAAATGGCCCAAAATGGATAGTAATGCGATTTGGGGCGAAAAAATTTTTTTTCGCCGACTCGTCAAAAATTAAAAATGGCCGCCACACTGAGATCGGCGATTCAAGGGCAACAAAACTTATACACGTCACAGAGGTATACAAGAGGAATCTTTTTAAGCAAAAATCTCAAAACTGATCAGACAGTTTTTGAGAAAATACAGACCAGGTGCAAACTTGAGCGTTTTTCGACCCAAAAATGGCTGTTTTGACCTTTCAAGGTCATCCAAGGTCAAATTCAAGGTCACCACACAAGTCGCCATATATGACTTCCCATTTGAAAGTGCCAATTTCTAAGCTCTATCTTCAAGCGTTCTATGAGTACAGTCCGGACAGCTCCCATTATGAAGGGAAAAAGTGCCGAAAATTTTCCAAGTCCAAAATTTTTTTTGTGTGTACCCGACCCGCCAAAAATTCAAAATGGCCGCCACACGGAAACCGGCAGATTTAGGGCAACCAAACTTATACATATCACAGAGGTATATGAGGGGAATCTTTTGAAACCAAAAACTCAAAACTGATCAGACAGTTTTTGAGAAAATGGCCGTCAAAGTCCAAAATTGAGCGTTTTTCGACAAAAACGGCCGCCATTTTGAAAAAAATGCGAAAATCAAAAAACAAAAAAATACCTCCTTCTCAAAATATTTTTAGGCATTTTTGTGCAAAATTTCAGAAAGATTCGATCGTTAACTTTAAAGATAAAAATGTTAACGCCGGACGGACGGACGGACGGACGGCTAGACGGACGGACGGACGACGGACGCAACGCCATGCCAATAGGTTATCGGACCAAAGGTCCGGTAACCTAAAAATGTGGACGGACGACGGACGGACGACGGACGCAACGCGACGGCAATAGGTTATCGGACCATAGGTCCGGTAACCTAAAAAAATTAGCCCAAGGGCTAAGAAAGGTTACCGGACAATGTATATTTTAGATATTAGCCTTTTGTCCCATGACCTTGAAATTAAGGTAGTTGGTCAATTCTAGGTCACGAGAATATTCTGCCCATATCATTTCTAGCATGTCCACAATTGATTCCTAAGCTGTAAAGTCGATATTAAGTGAGATATTAGCCATTTTGTGATCTGACCTTGAAAATGAGGTCAAAGGTCAAATTCAAGGTCATGACAATAATCTGCATATATCATTTCCTATAAGTTCATAATTGACTCCTACACTGTAAAGTCAATAATAAGCGAGATATTACCCATTTTGTGCTCTGACCTTGAAACTGAGGTCAGAAGTCAAATTCAAGGTCACGAGAATATTCAGCATATATCATTTCCTATATGTCCACAATTGATCCCTAAGCTGTAAAATCGATAATAAGTGAGATATTAACCATTTTGTGGTGTGACCTTGAAAATGAGGTCAAAGGTCAAATTCAAGGTCATCAGAATATTCGGCATATATCATTTCCTATATGTCCACAATTGATTCCTAAGCTGTAAAGTCGATAATAAGCAAGATATTAGACATTTTATGCTCTGACCTTGAAACCGAGGTCAGAGGTCAAATTCAAGACCCTGAGAATATTCAGCATATATCATTTCCTATACATGTATGTCCACAATTGATTCCTAGTCTCTAATCTCAATATTAAGTGAGATATTAGGCTTAATGTGCCCCATTATAAACCATAGGAGAATTTAACATGGGAAAGTCCCATTTGGGCCGAGTTTGGGCCCAAAATGGCCCACTTCGAGCGATTCAAGGGCAACGAAATTTATACGTGTCACAGGGGTACATATGAGGGGTGTTATGCATTGATAAGAAAAAAAGTTACTAAACAGATTCTGAGAAAACGACCGTCAAAGTCCAAAATTGGCCATTTTTCGACGAAAATGGCCCTCTGACCTTGAAACCGAGGTCAGAGGTCAAATTCAAGGTCACCAGAATATTCAGGATATATCATTTCCTATATCTCCACAATTGATCCCTAGTCTCTAATCTCAATATTAAGTGAGATATTAGGCTTAATGTGTCCCATTATAAAGCATAGGAGAATTTAACATGGGAAAGTCCCATCTGGGCCGAGTTTGGGCCCAAAATGGCCCACTTCGAGCGATTCAGGGGCAACGAAATTTATACATGTCACAGGGGTACCTATGAGGAGTGTTATGCATCGATAAGAAAAAAAGTTACTGAACAGATTCTGAGAAAACGACCGTCAAAGTCCAAAATTGGCCATTTTTCGACGAAAATGGCCCTCTGACCTTGAAACCGAGGTCAGAGGTCAAATTCAAGGTCACCAGAATATTCAGGATATATCATTTCCTATATCTCCACAATTGATCCCTAGTCTCTAATCTCAATATTAAGTGAGATATTAGGCTTAATGTGTCCCATTATAAAGCATAGGAGAATTTAACATGGGAAAGTCCCATCTGGGCCGAGTTTGGGCCCAAAATGGCCCACTTCGAGCGATTCAGGGGCAACGAAATTTATACATGTCACAGGGGTACCTATGAGGAGTGTTATGCATCGATAAGAAAAAAATTAGGCCAAGGGCCAAAGATAGGTTACCGGACAATGTTTAATATTTTAGATGTTAGCCAGGTCACTGGTTAAATTCAAGGTCAAGAGAATATTCAGCATATATAATATTAAGCATATATCATGTCCACAGTTGATTGCTAAGCTGTAAGTTCAATAATCAGAGAGATATTAGCAATTTTATGCTGTAGCCTTGAAAATGAAGGGGCAAAGGTCAAATTCAAGGTCATCAAAATATTCAGTGTATATCATTTTCTATATCATGTATATCATGTCCACAATTGATTCCCAAGCCATACAGTCAATAGAGGAGCAAGATATGAGCCAGTTTGTCCTTGGACCTTGGAAATGAGGTCAGAGGTCAAATTCAAGGTCACGAGAATATTCAGCATATATCATTTCCTATATGTCCACAATTGATTCCTAAGCTGTAAAATCGATAATAAGTGAGATATTAGCCATTTTGTCCTGTGACCTTGAAAATGAGGTCAAAGGTCAAATTCAAGGTCATGACAATAATCTGCATATATCATTTCCTATATGTTCATAATTGATTGCTAAGCTGTAAAGTCGATAACAAGCGAGATATTAACCATTTTGTCCTGTGACCTTGAAAATGAGGTCGAAGGTCAAATCCAAGGTCATCAGAATATTCAGCATATATCATTTCCTATATGTCCACAATTGATTCCTAAGCTGTAGAGTCGATAATAAGCGAGATATAAGCCATTTTGTGCTCTGACCTTGAAACTGAGGTCAGAGGTCAAATTCAAGGTCACGAGAATATTCAGCATATATCATTTCCTATATGTCCACAATTGATCCCTAAGCTGTAAAATCGATAATAAGTGAGATATTAGCCATTTTGTCCTGTGACCTTGAAAATGAGGTCAAAGGTCAAATTCAAGGTCATCAGAATATTCGGCATTTATCATTTCCTATATGTCCACAATTGATTCCTAAGCTGTAAAGTCGATAATAAGCAAGATATTAGACATTTTGTGCTCTGACCTTGAAACCGAGGTCAGAGGTCAAATTCAAGGTCATGAGAATATTCAGCATATATCATTTCCTATATGTCCACAATTGATTCCTAAGCTGTAGAGTCGATAATAAGCGAGATATAAGCCATTTTGTGCTCTGACCTTGAAACTGAGGTCAGAGGTCAAATTCAAGGTCACGAGAATATTCAGCATATATCATTTCCTATATGTCCACAATTGATCCCTAAGCTGTAAAATCGATAATAAGTGAGATATTAGCCATTTTGTCCTGTGACCTTGAAAATGAGGTCAAAGGTCAAATTCAAGGTCATCAGAATATTCGGCATTTATCATTTCCTATATGTCCACAATTGATTCCTAAGCTGTAAAGTCGATAATAAGCAAGATATTAGACATTTTGTGCTCTGACCTTGAAACCGAGGTCAGAGGTCAAATTCAAGGTCATGAGAATATTCAGCATACATCATTTCCTATATGTCCACAATTGATTCCTAGTCTCTAATCTAAATATTAAGTGAGATATTAGGCTTAATTTGTCCCATTATAAAGCATAGGAGAATTTAACATGGGAAAGTCCCCTTTGGGCCGAGTTTGGGCCAAAATGGCCCACTTCGAGCGATTCAAGCGCAACGAAATTTATACATGTCACAGGGGTACATATGAGGAGTGTTATGTATCAAAAAGAAAAAAAGTTACTGAACAGATTTTGAGAGAATGGCCGCCAAAGTCCAAAATCAGGCATTTTTCGTCGAAAATGGCCGCCATTTTGAAAAAAATGCGGAAATCAGAAAACTAAAAAAAACCTTTCCTGGAAATATTTTTAGGTATTTTTGTGCAAAATTTCAGAAAGATCGGACCATATACTTTAAAGATAAAAATGTGAACGGACGGACGACGGACGGACGGACGACGGACGACGGACGACGGACGCAACGCCATGCCAATAGGTTATCGGACCATAGGTCCGGTAACCTAAAAAGTTACTGAACAGATTTTGAGAAAACGACCGTCAAAGTCCAAAATTGGTAATTTTTTTACGAAAGCGGCCGCCATTTTGAAAAAAATTCGAAAATCAGAAAACTAAAAAAAACCTTTCCTGGAAATATTTTTAGGTATTTTTGTGCAAAATTTCAGAAATATTCCATAATAAACTTTAAAGATAAAAATGTGAACGGACGGACGGACGGACGGACGGACGACGGACGACGGACGACGGACGCCGGACGCAACGCCATGGCAATAGGTTATCGGACCAAAGGTCCGGTAACCTAAAAACTCTTTGGCCTTAGTGATGGCTGTGGAGTCTCCTGTCGAAAGGTGCACCCCGTAATGCTCAGCTGCCTGCCACACTCCAGAGAAAAAGGATGTTGTCAGGATATTGGCGTGATGCCTGTCAGGCCCGTCCGCAAACTTCTGCACTAAAGTAATGATGATCGATTATCGAGAGCTGAACCAACAACTAATGGCAAAATGTTTCCCAAATGTAGTGACCAAAGTGGGCCAGAGCAGACTACACCTTGCCACCTGAAAATCGACTGGGACGATGTCTAACTGCCAAAGGCACATGAAGAGCCTTGTACGTGCCAATCGATTCTCGTCGAACCCGGCGAGTACGGATTTCAAACGTCAACTGAGGGTTGAGCCACAGGTAACTGGTCAAAGAAATGGTATTGCCGCGAACTGTTGGGCCCCCTTAGAGGACTCTGTAACATTGATAAACAATTCCTTCCTCAAAACCACCAACTCCAAAGCCCATCCAAAGTAGATGCTCAGCATGATCGGGCAAACATCGAGGATTTAGGAGCTTTAAAAAAAACCCTGAATATTGTTTAGACCAACATTTTTCGGGGCTCTTTTCGGCCCATGTAGCGCAGTTTACTATTTCTTCGAAATTCAATGAAGCTTAAAAATGTGCCAGACAGATTAAATATGGTATACATTAAGTGTGTCAGTAGTATTAACAGAGTAAGGTGCGCTACTTGGGCCCTATTCTCGGAAAATTAGGGGACGAACTAGATAGGAAATTTAACATGGGAAAGCCCATAAACCCGATCTGTGCAGAGGTCGGATGAGGAAGGCTTCCTATCGCCACTACCCTAACCATTTTGATCACTGAACCTCAAAGATCCTCTCGGACGACCAAAAGGATCCGTCCCGAGGAGGCGCAGAAATGCTTGCTCACTGGCCACATATGCCAAATGACTTACGATAGAGTTACGATAGAGACTGGATTGTCCAGGGGAATGACCGCAAAACTACCCGAGTCGTCGAACAACGATCACGGTTATTATGAGTGCAGATTCACAATCATACAAACTAATATAAGCTTCACTCCCCAAAACTGGGACATCTGCTCACTCTAACTTCGTCACAGAGGCCACCAATGATGTTTCGAAGATACATTTTCAATCAACGCCCAGAATTGATCGATAGGAAACATAATTCTGATGGAGGTCATCATGATTGCAACAATACAACAAACGAATGCTCAGGATGTTAAAGGCAGAGGGAAGTGTATTGCCCAGGGGCGTAGCTAGACATATATGGATGTGTACGCAAACTAAAGACAGATAGTATAAAATAGGGTGTTAAACGGTAGAGCCCGAAGGGCAAGGTCCCTACTCTGCCGGGGGGCCCACTCAAGGGCCCCAGAAGCTGAATGATTTTTAGTATTTTTAAATGCAATCTGAGCAATCTCCGGCAACATAACTTATTGCTTTTCCTTTGCAAGGAAAAAATCTGCACAATAACTTGATACAATAACTGATGTATGTACCACGTTTCATAATTGACCGTATGTAGGTATAAATACTGATAAAATACGTATATAGGGACTCTCCCACACCAAGATTCAGAAGATTTCAAGGAATAGTAAATGAATTCCTAAAAAGTAAATAAACCTATCATAGTATGAAGGAAGAGATAACCTATCATGATAGGTTTATTTCTTGACCTTAACAAAGCTTTCGATACTGATAATAGATGGATACATGTCTCGGCATCATCATATCAATTATGTGTAGACGGATTTCTAAAACCATTGGTATATTATAAAGAGCGCGTACCTCATATGTTATGGGCATACTTTCATTGTAAACTTTCGTCATTGTGCTTACATAAATTGAAAATAGTCTCACGGGAGAATACGATTGGATAATTGCTAACGGACAACGACGACGCTGGACGATGCATTACATGAACAATAGCTAAAAAGGGTTTAAATATCAATGCAGAGCTTTACTACAATATCATTGGTTTATGTGAAATACACGTACAAACAACAGCTGTAGTTCTGACTAAATGGTACCCTTACAAAAATAGGTCTACAAAATATCAAGCAAATACGTGTACAATTTTATTTGCAAGTCCGATTTTTTTTGCCATGTAGAAAGTGTACTCAATTGCATTTTTGCGTACATGTAAGCTACGCCCTTGTTGCCCCACCCCTCTTCGCTCAGCTGCCTTGGCTTCAGGAAGAGACAAAGCCTCCTATTTGGAAGTATTCGCTTCCTAACGAACCATGTGCATCGGACCCCTCCTGCAACAAGTAGTAGGCAAATGACGATAATAGGTGATCTCACAATACAAACACTGAGAATATTGCTGGAATCAAAATATCAATACAAAACTTATCCAAATGGCAGTGTATCTGACTGCTCTGATTACGGGGTTGAACAATAGTTAATATATCAACAACTCTGTTATATGTAAGTTCCGTAATATGAGATGACCTTTCAGTCTGAACTATTTCATGGAGTACCTGCCGATCTTTATTCTTGGTGCATGACGTACGAAAGTTATTTTGAACAATTTGATATACCTCCTCGTCGAACCCCATAGTGCCTCCCCCCAACTCTTAGCTATTGTATTAAAAATATGAAAAGTTCCAATTCTGATTGGCAAAATGTAGTGCACTTGAATCATTTAAATACACAGAATACTTTTTTCCACTTTATTCAGATATATCCACACTACGAATGAATGCATTCAGCTCAATTCCTGCTTTCACACACGACTAAAATGAGTGCGGTACACAGTCATGTACACACATTCATACAATACAGTGAGAGGTATACCACATTGCCGTGGCTTTTCAACATGATGCATAAATGCCTGCTGCATGTACATATCATTGTTACGTGCATGGTTTTTTTTTCACATTAAGACCTGCTTAAAATTTCTCTCTCTCAATTTACACTCATGAGGCCACATAAGTTGGTAAAGTTTGTCAGTGGATATTTTAGCGAAAGTTTCCGAAGCGATTTCTTTTAATCGAAATATTGTGGGGTTAAGAACATATCTCCAAATCATTTTTCAATGAAAAGTGAATTTTTGTTTCCTAAAGTACCGAAATGAAGTCACAGACCATTATTGCCACAAGTGTGGGTCACATTGTATTCTTGCTTTCATAAAAGGTTCGAGCAACACATTCATCCCTTACAGCCAACTGTACACTAGTATCAATCAAAACATAGGAACAATATTTTTGTTCAATAAACAATCTGAAAACATCATTGCTACTTAAAAGGAAACTAAACTAAACTGCTAGTAACAGGACACAATTTTGCATTACTTCTAATGTGACTGTATACATGGTATAGATGATGTTACATTTTGTAATATTCACAACAACACAAAACGATACGATTTCATTCACTAGTGAAATAGTTTCAATGACACTCAGTCCAAATGCGTATGGTCACAAACACAAAAGGGACAGATCAGAGATTATTTGCCGGCCTGTTTCCGGAGAAGTATGTAGATTTTCTCCTTGATCCAGTCCTTGTTGTGTGGCAGATACTTCCCTGATGACCTCTCGTACCTGCGTGATACAACACACTTATTTACATGTACTTATATAATGTATTAGATATTGTTACACAAATGTATATAAATTAGATATTATTACACAAACGCTAAATGAAGTGTCTGTGTTATTATAAATTTTAGTAACTAATTTGTATAAATGATCACACAAAACACTCAGAACATTTTTAAATGATGGAAAAAGTGCAGGTCAACATTAGACAGGTTTATATAACACTGCAAGAATCAACAAACATCTCCAATGTGAAAAGCACTGACACAATTTTCCAAGCAACTGGACTCGATACCAGCATTGCATGGCCACTGTTAGCCAATACAATGGCAGCTACCTCCAAGCGCAACTCACACGAGACAGCTGAGGTCTGCCAGCTGGTCAATGAAGTCAAACAGCTGGCTGATGTCATAGGTGATTGACGGACTGTTGGGGTTCATCCTCTTAAGGTACTCCTCATAGATTTTACACACACCTGCAATCAACATAAATAGTTCAGAAAAATCAGTGACTATGCACCAGCGTATTACAAGGTATGTCTTGATCTCTTTAAACTGTAATCTGTCATGAAAAGCATATGACAAATTTGTTCACATTTATACTCAAGACGAATTAATGCTGACAAAACAATTTTAAGAGTGAAATCAAGCCAACAGAAATATGATCACCTACTATCAAATCGTTTACTTTCATTTACTTCATGATTAATCTTTGGTGTTTGAATTCTTACAGAATATTTTAAAAGCAACATTTACCCATGACAGTCTAACAGTTAATACATTGCATGTACCTTCAAGACACTCATTGACAGATTCATAGTCTGAGTATGTTCTGGCTTCTGGTCTCTTGCCGGGCTGGACCAACAGGATCGTGTGTGCCTGAAAAATGTAAATTAACATCATTCATGGTCGGTTTATTGTTGTTGTCTGTTATTATTCATTTTCATTAGATGTTTTGTGAGAATACTACTGACACTTTTACAATTTGCCAATTATCAACCAGTAAATGTATAAAAGAGCCATTGATTTACTTTCTGATTTAGTTTGGACCAGCAGTCATTGGAACATCCATTCATATCGTATATACATGTACACATGTACTTATTATTCACGGGCAGGCAACCTATATTACCGCAAAAGCCTCATTACCCATGTTACAGTCCACGTAGGATAAATTTGTTCGAGAAAGAAAACGTTCACACTCCAGGAGAGAAATAGACTTTGAGAATTTGACTTCAGAACATCTCCCAAATTATCGGTTGTGAATTTTGTCAGTGAACACAAGGAATAAAACCAAACAAAAGTGCTAGAAAATGGATCGATGATTGATATGGTATTTTCTTGTACTGAAATTGGATACTGTTGGACGAGAACCTAAAAGTTTTGGTCACCATAATCTGATAATATTGAACATTTGAAAATGCGGTTCAGATCGTTAAAATATGTTGACTGTTATAGCATCAAATCGTAAATTGCTTTGAACATGTTAAACAACGCGGAAAAAATATAAACTAAAAACTATAACTGAATATGACATGCGCAAAATTTCAAGTGATTCTGCCCCGTCCTTTAAAAATGAGAGTGACTTCAGCATGTAGGATACTGTGGCACGGTCAGTGTGCATATTTTGATCGTCCACAAAAATAGGTCGTATATTTGAGAAAAAAATGAGGGCTTAAAAAATTAGCCCAAAGGCTAAGATAGGTTACCGGACAATTTTGGTTTGGCCATGGCAGCATTGGCAGGTAACAGACCTTGAGATTTACCAATCAAGGTTCGCAGTGTAAACATATGACCTTGGGATTTACCAATCAAGGTCATCCGTATGAACTTCGATGTAACCATTACATGTATGTGTGCGGCATTTGATATTCTATATGTTGGGTGGAATCGTTTAGGCCGCTCAGGTCAATTTACACATTCCAAGTCAGACATTTGGCACTCAAGGTCATCTGACGTCAAGTTCAAGGCCATCATTAGTTGTGCCATATATGTCTTCCTATATGTTCATAAAGCAAACATGAGCTCTATCTGCAAGCATTTCATCTACAAAGGCAAATCTGGGCATTTTTTGACCCCAAAATGGCTGTTTTGACCTTTCAAGGTCAAATTCAAGGTCACCACACAAGTCGCCATATATGACTTCCCATTTGAAAGTGCCAATTTCTAAGCTCTATCTTCAAGCGTTCTATGAGTACAGTCCTGACAGCTCCCATTATGAAGGAAAAAAGTGCCGAAAATTTTCCGTCAAAAATTTTTTCAAAGGATGAAAATTTTTTTTTGCCTAGAAATGGCCCAAAATGGATAGTAATGTTATTTGGGGCGAAAATTTTTTTTTTCGCCGACTCGTCAAAAATTCAAAATGGCCGCCACACTGAGATCGGCGATTCAAGGGCAACAAAACTTATACACGTCACAGATGTATATAAGAGGAATCTTTTTAAGCAAAAATCTCAAAACTGATGAGAGAGTTTTTGAGAAAATACAGACCAGGTGCAAAATTTGAGCGTTTTTCGACCCAAAAATGGCTGTTTTGACCTTTCAAGGTCATCCAAGGTCAAATTCAAGGTCACCACACAAGTCGCCACATATGACTTCCCATTTGAAAGTGCCAATTTCTAAGCTCTCTCTTCAAGCGTTCTATGAGTACAGTCAGGACAGCTCCCATTATGAAGGGAAAAAGTGCCGAAAATTTTCTAAGTCCAAAATTTTTTTCAAAGGGTGAAAAAAATTTTTGCCCTAGAAATGGCCCAAAATGGATAGTAATGCGATTTGGGGCGAAAAAAATTTTTTTCGCCGACCCGCCAAAAATTCAAAATGGCCGCCACACGGAAACCGGCAGATTTAGGGCAACCAAACTTATACATATCACAGAGGTATATGAGGGGAATCTTTTGAAACCAAAAACTCAAAACTGATCAGACAGTTTTTGAGAAATTAGCCCAATGGGCTAGTAAGGTTACCGGAGAAATATACAGAGTTAAGCCGAGAAAGTTGAAAGTCAAATTCAAGGTGACCACTTAAATCGCCATATCTCTAACCGTGAAATTGGGATCAAAGGTTAAATTCTAGATCACCAAACTATTCAGCATACATCATTTCCTATTTCCTATCATTAAAATATTCAGAATATATCATTTCCTATATGTTCACAATTGATTCCTAAGCTGTAAAGTCGATAATAAGCAAGATATTAGCCATTTTGTCCTGTTGACCTTGAAAATGAGGTCAAAGGTCAAATTCAAGATCATGAGAATTTTCAGCATATATCATTTCCTATATGTTCACAATTGATTCCTAAGCTGTAAAGTCGCTAATAAGCAAGATATTGGCCATCTTGTCCTGTGACCTTGAAAATGAGGTCAAAGGTCAAATTCAAAGTCACGAGAATATTCAGCATATATCATTACTCATATGTTCACAATTGATTCCTAAGCTGTAAAGTCGATAATAAGCGAGATTTTAGCCATTTTGTCATGTGACCTTCAAAATGAGGTCAAAGGTCAAATTCAAGGTCATGAGAATTTTCAGCATATATCATTTCCTATATGTTCACAATTGATTTCTAAGCTGTTAAGTCGCTGATAAGCAAGATATTGGCCATTTTGTCCTGTGACCTTGAAAATGAGGTCAAAGGTCAAATTCAAGGTCACGAGAATTTTCAGCATATATCATTTCCTATATGTTCACAATTGATTCCTAAGCTGTAAAGTCGCTAATAAGCAAGATATTGGCCATTTTGTCCTGTGACCTTGGAAATGAGGTCAAAGGTCAAATTCAAGGTCACGAGAATATTCAGTATATATCATTTCCTATATGTTCACAATTGATTCCTAAGCTGTAAAGTCGATAATAAGTGAGATGTTAGCAAATTTTATCCTGTGACCTTGAAAATGAGGTCAAAGGTCAAATTCAAGGTCACGAGAATATTCAGCATATATCATTTCCTATATGTTCACAATTGATTCCTAAGCTGTAAAGTCGATAATAAGCGAGATATTAGCCATTTGGTCCTGTGACCTTGAAAATGAGGTCAAAGGTCAAATTCAAGGCCACGAGAATATTCAGCATATATCATTTCCTATATGTCCACAATTGATTCCTAGTCTCTAATCTCAATATTAAGTGAGATATTAGGCTTAATGTGTCCCATTATAAAGCATAGGAAAATTTAACATGGGAAAGTCACATCTGGGCCGAGTTTGGGCCCAAAATGGCCCACTTCGAATGATTCAAGGGCAATGAAATTTATACGTGTCACAGGGGTACATATGAGGAGTGTTATGCATCAATAAGAAGAAAAGTTACTGAACAGATTTTGAGAAAACGATCGTCAAAGTCCAAAATGGGCCATTTTTCGACGAAAATGGTCGTTCTGACCTTGAAACCGAGGTCAGGGGTCAAATTCAAGGTCACGAGAATATTCAGTATATATCATTTCCTATATGTCCACAATTCATTCCTAGTCTCTAATCTCAATATTAAGTGAGATATTATGCGTAATGTGTCCCATTATGAAGCATAGGAGAGTTTAACATGGGAAAGTCCTATCTGGGCCGAGTTTGGGCCAAAATGGCCCACTTTGAGCGATTCAAGCGCGACGAAACTGATACACATCACAGGAGTACATATGAGGAGTGTTATGAATCAAAAAGAAAAAAAGTTACTGAACAGATTTTGAGAAAATGGCCGCCAAAGTCCAAAATCAGGCATTTTTCGTCGAAAATGGCCGCCATTTTGGAAAAAATGCGAAAATCAAAAAACTAAAAAAAACCTTTCCTGGGAATATTTTTAGGTATTTTTGTGCAAAATTTCAGAAAGATCGGACCGTATACTTTAAAGATAAAAATGTGAACGGACGGACGACGGACGGACGGACGGACGACGGACGCAACGCCATGCCAATAGGTTATCGGACCATAGGTCCGGTAACCTAAAAAGTTACAGACCCAGACGGACGACGGACGGACGACGAACGAAATACCATGACAATAGCTTATCGGCCCAAAGGGTCGGTAAGCTGAAAACACCTGCCACTTGGGCTACAGGTATCCTACTTGTGCACAATCAAATCAGTCTTCATAGCGTGGTATGGTAGATGTCCATACAACATTGAATGAATATCTAAGCCAATGAGTACACTGTGATAAAATATGTGACATTACTGTGAGAGTATGCTGATCATCATGATCATAATGACCCCAAAAATAAGCATTTCCTGAAAACACAAATACAGCATTTCAACTCGAGAGCTCTCATTCTGCAGGCCAACACGGTGCCAACTGCCTTCCTATAGCTCATGTCAGAGTTGGTTACTATTTGTCAATAAATGAGATAATATAATGATATTTGACCTCTTGTCTTATGACTGCCTAACTGTGGCAGGTTGAAGTATGAAATTTGGGTGAAAAAAAATGAAAACATGAAATTTCAAATTGATCCGACGGTCCCCTATGTTATTGGCAAAAAAACTAGGAAAATACTAGATCTATCAGCGTCAAAGGTGAAAATGCGTAAGTATGTGGTTCAGGCGCAGTTTTCTTCTGGGACTTACTTGATCTCATGGCAATATTTGTTAACCTAGATCTCAACCTGAGCGACACAAAGCATCTGAGATGGCTGTCATTAACCCCGGGGCTAATATTGTTTGGACATCTTTTGACCAATGATTCAACACCGTTCCCTCTTGACCTCATAAATAGAGTGAGGGGACATATTTGAGAAAAGATCAAGACTTTCATCACTGAATATCCAAACTTGAAAACTCAAACAATAATTTCACAAGCTCCTAGGCGCATTCATTTTGCCAGCTGTGTCAAACGCAGAGAGGTCACTTGGTGAGGCCTCAGATTTATTATTTGAGATCTGCATTATCTCATCATGTTTAGTATCATTAGTAGTACTAGCTGTATTTTGTTATAAACAGTATTGTTATTTTTGTGTAAATATAATCTGGTCCTGAACGCCAATAATTTTGGTTGTTTTTATGATCATTTTGTTTATATCTCTTACAGTATTATATCCGTTATTCTTTGTAATTTTATTCTTTTATCACAACTAGACGCTTCCGGTCGCCTACGACCGCTTGGGTGTATCCCCCGTAGCCCTATCATCTCTGTTGCCCCAAATATATCACTGTCAAGTGTGAAAAACTAGAGCAAGGGCTAAAAAAGATTACCAGAGAAATGTTAAATCTCAAGTCACAACTGTTTTCTTTTCCCCACCAAAATTGCTGCACTGATTTTCCGAGGTTATTGAAGGTCGAATTCAGAATCACCACTGATATCTCTTTATATGAATTTCCATTTCGACATGTTTGATAAAATAACGAAAATACAGATAGATCAATCTTTTCACCTATTTATATTTCAACTCAGAATATTTTACAAACTTGGTTCCAAGTTGAAATTCAAAGTAAAATTTGACCAAAAATGCATTTCAAGATGACGAAATTGGAGCCAGATTGAACTTCTCACCATAAGTTATATTTCGACTCATAATACATGTATGTGCCAAACATGGTTTCAAGTTGAAATTCAAAGTAAAAGTTAATCAAAACTGCATTTCAAGATGACAAAATTGGAGCCAGATCAAACTTTTCGTCATGAGTTATATTTTAACTCATGATACCTGCCCAACTTGATTTCAAGTTGGAATTCAAACTAAAAGTTGACCAAAACTGCATTTCAAGATGACGAAATTGGAGCCAGATCAAACTTTTCGCCATGAGTTATATTTCAACTCATAATATGTGCCAAACTTGGTATTAAGTTGAAATTCAATGTAAAAGTTGACCAAAACTGCATTTCAAGATGACGAAAATGGAGCCAGATCGAACTTTTCACCATAAGTTATATTTTAACTCATAATTTGTGCCAAACATGGTCTCAAGTTGAAATTCAAAGTAAAAGTTGATCAATGTTTTCATAAAAAGCTATTGTGATCAATAATAGACTTAACTAGCAAAAAAATAATGTTAACTTATTTGGTCACAGCGATAAAATCTCTACTGGACAAAGCCTTCACCTTGTTGAGCCCAATAATAAATATTTCTTGTCTTAACTATTTTAATTGTGGTCAATAATAGACTTAACATGTAAAAATAAAGTTAACTTATTCGGTTACACCCAGAAATTTCTACCGGACAAAACCTTAACCTTGTTGAGCTCAATAATAATTGTTTCTCATCTTAACTATTTTTATTGAGGTCAATAATAGACTTAACTAGCAAAAAAAATGTTAGCTTATTTGGTTACAGACATAAAATGTCTACTGGACAGAATCCTTACCTTGTTGAGCCCAATGATAAATATTTCTTGTCTTAACTACTTTTATTGTGGTCAATAATAGACTAAACTAGTAAAAATAATGTTAACTTATTCAGTACACCCATGAAATCTGTACTGGACATACTTTCACCTTGTTGAGCTTAATGATAAAATATTTCTCATCTTAACTATTTTTATTGTGGTCAATAATAGACTTAACTATTTTTATTGTGGTCAATAATAGACTTAACTAGTGAAAATAATGTTAACTTATTCGGTTACACCAATGAAATTTGTACTGGACAAAACATTTACCTTGTTGAGGTTAATAATAGATATTTCTTGTCTTAACTATTTTTATTGTGGTCAATAATAGACTTAACTATTAAAAATAATGTTAACTTATTCAGTTACACCCATGAAATCTGTACTGGACAAAACCTTTACCTTGTTGAGCTTAATAATAAATGTTTCTCGTCTTAACTATTTTTATTGTGGACAATAATAGACTTAACTAGTAAAACTAATGTTAACTTATTCAGTAATATTGTCCTGTTTTCACTGAAAACTTCAGTTCTCCATTCTGAACAAGAAACCAGTGTCATTACCTTCCATTGTACAGGCTATTGGAATGATCGTACATGTCAAAATGGATATTTCAAAATTCTGTAATAAGTTAGGCTATGCTATTGGAATGATCGTACATGTCAAAATGGATATTTCAAAATTCTGTAATAAGTTAGGCTGTTAACATATTAATATTTATATGATCATTCCAAAAAATGATTGGTTTCGTGCGACAGCCCTTCCCAACAACACTCCCAAATATTATCGAGATTAGTCAAAAATTGCCATCTGTAGAGCGTTCACAAGCCATGTGTCTCAAACAGGCTGTTTTCAATGCAAAATGTGTTCCCAAACGACCAATTCAGTTGCCACGGCAACCAAAATCGATTGGTGTCGGGATCTTACCATAATATATGTGCCTGCGAAAAATAATGGTGATCGGTTGAGAATTGCGGCCTGTAGCGCGTTCACAAGCCATGTGTCTCAAACAGGCTGTTTTCAATGCAAAATGTGTCCCCAAACGACCAATTCAGTTGCCACGGCAACCAAAATCGATTGGTGTCGGGATCTTACCATTATATATGTGCCTGCAAAAAATAATGGTGATCGGGTGAGAATTGCGGCCTGTAGCGCGTTCACAAGAAAATCTCTGCGGATGCGGACGCGGACGCGGGCGCGGACGCGGACGACGAAGCCAAATCCATAGTATCCGCCGAACTTTGTTCGGGGGATACAATTATATCATGTGTTGCTCATGACATGTTTGTCCTTCAACAAGACGTGTCCTTGTCGCAATAAACTATTATTAGTATTATATCTAGCTGTGGGGCCACCAAGAGAACTCTGATGCCATTACTGCTGACAAAATATATGCCAGGGGTGGATCCAGGATTATGTGTTAGGGGGTGCGCAAATTTTGGTGAAAAATCAAGATATGGAGAGGGGGACACGAGTCAAACAAATCGAGACGAGTATGGCTGCAGGTTTCAGGGTTGCCGTAAGCCCCCCAAGAAAATTTGCAAAAGGTCTCTCAGATCACTTCTGAGCCTGAGATGTCCTAAAATATACTCTGGTATGTTCAGGAGCTACCTATGGTAAGCCATCTAAATATTTACACCAAAGCGATATGTTAGGAAAATATTCGCAGACAAGTAAAGTTATTGAACTGTTGAGAGGAGCATGGCCAGTGTAGGGGTCTGGCAAACTAATTCCCTGAGCACAGCTAATAAGGGAAATGGCCATACCTTTTTTCACGAACGATGGTAGCGAAATATTTGCTGTCACATTATTTCCAACATCCTCTAAACGTCAACACAGTTTTGATAAAACTGTTCATATCTTTAATTTATTGTCTTATTTCTTCCAGTATGTGGTACAGACTTAATTAGAAATGAAACAGAAGTACACAAATACCGAAAATAAACTGTAGGAAGCAATATATTTCAGCAGCCACATATATGTTAGCGTACGTTGCTCCCTCTTGAACTTGTCTATATAGGGGTTAACTGTTAACCCCTATATACAAATGTAGACAAGTTCAAGAGGGAGTATTTGTCAGTATTTGTCTGACGTGATTGGATTAGCCTTTAGCCAATCAGGGACATGGCACATAATATAGTTCCTGGCAGTCACTCTGTACGGTCCGATGCAGTGTGAGGAAGGGTCATCACCGCCAGACCGTACGGAGTGACTGCCAGGAACTAGGCAAAAAAACTGTGTTTATTTGTCAAGATAACTGATCACAATACGTCAGGACTATCGCCGTGCAACTTCATAGGTCTCAGCCTGGCTGGAGATGGGTTAGCCAGACTTTGAAATTCCATGTTGGGACCGAAATTTAACATTGGGTTAGATTAATTGCCAACTTTCGCAATTTTTGAGATAGAACTCTGAAATTTAGTGAAAAATTACAGCATGGTGCCCAATTAATACACACACAATTTCAAGTTGATCCGATTGTTTATAACAAAACTACGGCTAAAAAGCGTGTTTCACTGATGGATGAACTTGAGTTTAGGCCGAGTCTAGCCACGCTTGCGACGGTTCATTCGATCATGACCGTCGCGAGCAATGGACGTCTCTCTCATCGAATGAACCGTCGCAAGCGTGGCTAGACTCGGCCTAAGATGAACCAGTCCCGATGAACCAGTTGCCTGCACGAGTTAAGATGAACCAGTTGCCTGCACGAGCGCGTGCACCTTCGCGCATGCGCAGTATAGAGGACATCGATGGCGTTTGAAAAGAACAACAGAAATACCACGCGGTTCTGTCAAATTTCCTAAAACTATAAGAAATGCACGGCAGCTCTCAGTTTTAGTGCGGCGTGGTCGCTGCACGCGAGTGTAACTCAAAAGGAAGATTCTGGGAGCCCAGTTCAAGGTATTTACGTTTATATCAGAGATTGTTTGTGAGCATTGGTGTCGTCCCGAGAGAGACGTCCATTGTTCGCGACGGTCATGATCGAATGAACCGTCGCAAGCGTGGCTAGGCCGGGTCTGGCACTCTGGGTGAACCATAGATCAGATTGATCTAGACTAGATTCTTCTTTTCAAAATTTGGATTCAACAAAGTGGTTCGTGCATAAAGATTTTGCCATTAATCAAGCACCTCTACATATGGTCTTTACACTACACAACACGGTTTGTATATTGATTTGAAAAAAGTTCGAGCACCTGTCGAGCGGAAGCATGGCAGTAACAACTCGATCACGTGATCAAAACAATCAAGCAGGTATTACCGCATAAACCCATATCGACCAAAATGTGCCTATATCATGATTAATCTAATTATTATAATTTATACCAGACCCCTCAGAAGATAGTAACACTTGAATAACAGTAGCACTCGATAATCTGTCATCATTACTGTGCACATTCACACAAGATTCTTGGATACAATCATGGCACGATATTTGACAGAACCAGACCAGAGGAAAAACATTCTGGACCTGCTGGTTTTGATTGATAACATTGACATCCTCGATTCAGTTAAGATTTAGGGATATTTTGCCACAAGTGATCGTTTGAGAATTGACACTGAAAATATCCAGCCCACGTGGAATACAAACAACACTAAAACAACAAATGCACGTACGGATTCAACTTTTGTCTCGGTATTGACAGTTGAGTCTAAGAATGAAGGTTCCCCACCGAGAGTAGACACATCACATGTAGAAACTGGCTAAACAGAACAAAGCAAGCGGGAGTCAATGCTCTGAGAATTTCAAATCGTTGCACCCAATGAACACTACGTTCCGTCACCAAACTCCGTCCCAAGATAGGTGGGACGCCAATTATCATCCATTTACTCAAGAGAGTTCAATCGCCAAGTGTATAAGCTGATAGAGAACTATACTCGGATTTTTCTAACTCGTTTACACTGTTTTTCGCTAATATTTTTGTGATGCTAAATGCTATCGTTCTATAACTTGGCATACTTCACCTGGGAGTCAAACGGCAATTTTCTACCAAATTTCAGACAGCTAACGCGGAAATTGAAAAAGTTGGCAATCTACCTCAATGTTAAATTTCAGCCCAAAACGGGATCTCGAGAATCTGAGCATATTCGAGGAATTGGTCCTGTTTACATCCATCAGGATTCGAAATATTCTTGTTAATTTGAACCAGAAGATACACTGGGGTCTATTCTACACAAACATGTTGATTTTGAAACATTGCTCCGCTACAAACCCGAGCAAATGCACAAAATTGTGTGCGGGCCCAGAAAATAAATAATAGAGCTAAATTTAACATTGGGGGTAGATTGCCAACTCTTTCAATTTTCGTGATAGCTGTCTGAAATTTGGTAGAAAATTGCCGTTTGACTCCCAGGTGAAGTATGCCAAGTTATAGACCGATAGCGTTTAGCATCACAAAAATATTAGCGAAAAACAGTGTAAACGAGTTAGAAAAATCCGAGTATAGATAACTGATAAAATGTGGGAACATATACATAAAGAGAAATTTCCGTTGTCATCCGTTGAACTTATTTCAAGAGAGCTGTTTGTGTATATCTCAACTAATAGAATGTTTGGCAGATTAGACATAAATCCATTACCAGATTACCGATTGCACCAAACAGGTGCAATGTATTTCTGTCTTACGCAGAAAACGTGTTCTACACAATGGCCAGTCATGTCAAATGTGGATTCCCACAAAGATTCATACAGGACAGTATGTAAACACACCAAAAACCGGCAAAGATAACAATGTAAAAATCTTAGCCTTGAACTTTATTTGGAATAGAGATCTTATCTCATTTGATAAGCTGTTTCAAGCCGTAATTTCTGTCGGGCCAGAATGGGTATTGTAGCGGTAATTTTGAATACTAATATGGTACCACAGAACATGTCGTGTATGTAGTTGACCTAAAGTTGGTAGACTCGGGATCACGCAGGTGTCAGAGCGACAGTGTTAAATTCTTTGAACTCTGAGTGAGTTCCACGTTAAAAAAAAAATGTGGTTCCTATTTTTTGTTTTCGAATGCACAGTATTATGTGTAAAGTTATTGACTACCGTCCGCTCTTCGGGATCCTCGAGGATAGTCCTCTCTCATCCGAGTCCTTGCGGACGCGCATCCGCTATTCTGGATCCTTGCGGCAGGGCCGCTCACCGGAGGTCGCGGCGGACACGGTAACTACTTCAGCATTAACGGTAACCAGGTAACAGCCCACCCGACACTCCCAGGCCTACGGACACCGTTCAGAAACTAGTTCATCCCTACGGTGTTAACTGGCGGGGCCTGGCGAGCCGCGGTCTGCCTCGGGGACGGAACCCCGTACAGTCCGACATGCTGGCCAGAGCCTCTGTCACACGTCCCGGGAAGGGAGAGAACTGGCGATCCACAGGGCGTACGCCCCCGAGTCAGCAACTTGTCTCTCCCAGCCCGGGCCTCCCCATAGAAATCGTCCCCAGGGCTCTAGGAGCCCACTACTCAGACCCAGGGAACACAAAGCTCATGGCGAGCCTCGTGTGCGTCCTAGTCTCGATCTCTCGGACAATCTCCTCGATCGAGTCGCTTCCAGTGTATATATAATACACCAGAAACTGTAGGGCGCACGCGAGGTTTAATCGATCCATTGTTATAGTTTACTGGAGCATAAATTACAATGCGTCGCCGTGGCAACGCACGCTCGAACGGAGCGTGTCAAAACAAGGCCAAGTACGAAAAGGCCACATAAATGGCATTTATGTTTACAATCACCTTCCGCGTGCTCGCCACAATTACATGGATCGTCATCATCGTCTACATTCATCGCGTGACTTGCAAGTCTCCAGCAGTGTCAATGTCGTAATTCACTGTTACGAAATAGAATTTAACTGGGTCGGAGAGTTACACGCTTGCAGAGAAACAACAAAGACGTAAGTAAGTTTTATAAATTTAATATACGAAAACTGATATATACAAGAACATATACGAACCAAAATCCAAATCAACGATGACGGAAAACAATATATACAGAATATAAAATCACAGTAAGTGTCCCAGGCGGCAGCAATCAGCAGTTCCCACGTGTGCGGATGAGGTGGTCAACGTCTCGTGTTCGTCTCAGCGCGATGTCCAGCGTGTCTGATGAGTCCTATCGTGCGTCGGGCTTTTATTCACACAGCTGTCAGCGAGGCGCAACAACCTGTAAATGAGAAAAACAAAACTCTGCCCACCAGGGTAGAGCAATAAAGAAGAGATTTTTTACTTGGCGAAATTTATACATTGTCTATGTAACACTTTCCCCCTTAAGAAAAGTTGGAACATAATGAAAACTTTTAACTTTTAGAACAGTTACTATACACTTTAGACTTTACCAATATTCGATATAATTCAAAATACACTTTACAAGGCTCGTGATAGAGCATCAGCTACGACATTCTCTTTTCCTCGAATATGACGGATTTGTAAATTATACTCTTGTTTTACTGTGACCGGGCGACCTAGAGGGTCGCGTAGGGTACATTATGATTCAGTGTGTGTGTGTGTGACTTATATTTTGTCAAGATACATTATGATATAACTGTAACCTCTATGAGTTCACCCGGATGTGCTTTGGGCTGAGCGGAGCCCCTGCGACCTTCATGAGGGTCATGGACAAGTTGTTCGGTGACATGAATTTCAAACAAATATTAGTGTATTTGGATGACATTTTGGTTTTTGGGAGCACCATGGAGGAGACACTCCTGAGGTTGGAAGTCGTCTTGCAGAGGTTGCGGGAGGCAAACCTCAAAGTCAAGCCCAGCAAGTGTCAGCTCTTTCACCGGAAACTACGCTACCTGGGACATGTAATATCTGCCGGTGGCGTGGAACCAGATCCAGCAAAAGTGGCCTCACTTGCTGGTTGGCCGAAGCCAGTCAACGAGAAGGAGCTCAGAAGGTTCCTTGGCCTGGCAGGCTACTACCGCCGTTTTGTTCCTGGATTTGCTCAGATAGCCCACCCTCTCCATCAGCTTGTGGGCGGCGGAGGGAAGAAAGGGAAAAAGAAGAAGCCCACACCCAAAGTGCCGTGGAGCTAGACCCAGGAATGTGACACTGCCTTCAACAATCTCAGATCTGCACTCACGACAGGGCCAGTACTGGGATACCCCGACTTCCACAAGCCTTATGTGCTCGAGATAGATGCCAGTTACCACGGCTTGGGCGCAGTCCTCTCACAGGAACAGATGGGACAGTTGGTTGTGATCAGCTATGCTAGCTGTACACTCTGTCCCTCAGAGAAGAACTACGGGAGCATGAAGTTGGAGATGCTGGGCCTGAAGTGGGCAGTGACCGAGGGATACCGAGACTACCTGATTGGTGGCAACGCAGTCGTCTACACAGATAATAACCCTCTGGTGTACCTGCAGACAAGTGCCAAGCTTGGTGCCCTAGAGATGAGATGGGCAGCAGAGCTGGCTCAGTTCACACTCACCATCAAGTACAGGTCGGGTCGGACTAACGTCAGTGCAGACGCCCTGAGTCGTCTGGAGTCGCACCCAGCTGAGCCGCACTCCATCAGATTTGAAGAGTTGAGGATCCAGCACATGATGGACGAATGTTTGGGCACCACGATTCCGGCATTGGAAGGCTCAGTCAGTGGTGTGATGGCTGAGGAGGTGGCAGTATCAGGACCGGCACTGGGAACGTTCCCGTCTCTGCCGAAGGAGGAGATGCGAGCACTGCAGGCATCTGACGATGGCATTGGCAGAATGGTGGAGATTTGGGAGCATGGAGTCCGTCCAAGCTTGAAGGAGCAGAAGATGGAACCATCACAAGTGAAGAGACTCCTCAGGGACTGGGACCGGTTAGAGATGAAGGATGGAATCTTGTGCTGAAAAGTACAAATTCATGGGGAACCATACTCTCAAGTGTTACTCCCGCGGTCTCTGGTGCAGAAGGTCTTGGAGACAACACATGACAAAATGGGACATCAAAGTGCTGAGAAAACCATACAAGTGTTGCGATGTAGATGTCTCTGGCCGGGCATGTATGCTGAAGTGGAGGCCTACGGCAAGCGCTGTCAGAGATGTGTGTTGGCCAAGGCAGGACGGCAAGTCAAGTGTACAATGGGAACACTGTCCGCCACACGGCCCCTGGTTGTTCTGGCTGTAGATTTCACACTGCTGGAGCCAAGTTCATCAGGTATGGAGAATGCACTGGTGCTCACCGATGTATTTTCCAAGTTCACCCAAGTGATTGCCACACGTGATCAGACGGCTCGGACAGTTGCCAAGACACTAGTGAAAGAATGATTCGTCCGGTACGGAGTGCCATGTAGGATCCACAGCGATCAGGGGCGTTCCTTCGAGTGTGCAGTTGTGCGGGAACTGTGTTCCATATATGGCATCACAAAGAGTCGCACCACCCCGTACCACCCTGAGGGAAATTCCCAAGCAGAGCGGTACAACCGCACACTCCACGACCGGTTGGCCTGGACAGGCAGGGGCGGGTATGGGATTTTGGAAGGGGGGGGGGAGCGAACCCCTTGAACGATATAGTGGTGAGCGAAGCGAGGCCCTGTCGGCCGGGGTCTGGGCCCTTGAGCGGGCCCCAGATGCTGAAGGTTTATGCATCCCCAATGGTGTGATCTAGGGCTCTTCTTGGTCCAATTTCATGGCTTTGGGGAGTTTTTTTATATTATCCAGCTCGGACAATAATTCGAATCATGAAACTTGAATCATGAATCATGATATCAATATGCTGTGAAGACCAGTTTGTTCAGTGCTTTCACAATACATAACAAAAAACCAATATCCAATTCTCGTGATACCCTTTAATGAAACTGGTCGGTAATTGGGTGCATATGAGCTAATTGGGATAATTGTTTAAAAGTCTTAAAATATCGTTAAATGAATATGAAATTATAGCGCCTCTGAGAGGGTTCAACTGTAGCGAACATCTTTACCCTAATGTGGAAAAATCGGTTTCTGTCACATGCGGTTATTTTTGCAGTGGCGACATCTTCTGGGTATTCGTAAACGAGACTTTGCGCGAGAGTCACGCAGAATTCTCCATGTTCCAAAACTTTAACTTCCTCAATCACAAAGTTTGGGAACCTGTCAAAATGCGTGTATTTACCAGATAATCAGTGCATTAATTGGTAAGTGGTTATCATCAGATCGGTTCTAATTAGAGTCAAGAGATATCCGGCGGTGATCAGCGCTGACCGGCTAGATCGTGGCTGACTCATACACACACCCCTCCCCCGCATGTCATCTACAGGTAGGGGACTAAATAAATATCGAACACCACCAAATGTCAAACGCAATTTTTAATTCTAGCAGTACTCCAAAAAGCATGAAATTAAATGAGAAAATTTTTATGAGTAAGATTTGCTTATATCTAACATTTGTATGCTCATGTGCAGTAAGTTGTGATTTACGTTCATTCTTTTCTGAGCACTGACAACATTAAAAACTGTGTTCGACATTTGGTGCTGTTCGACATTTGATCTCCTACCTGTAGAGCTATAAACCAGTTCGGAAATGTTTCTGGGTCGGGTCACAGGAGGTGGATCCTGGCTCGAGTGGTAGACTCTCTATAAACAAAACGTTCATACACAACATGTTCAATGAGAGTTACGCATAATTAGACTAACAATATTGTCTTCTCTGAGGGCCAAAGGCCCGAAGACGAAATACCTCCCGAATCAAAATTCTGCTGAATTCCCGATAAAAAAAAAGTCGGAACTTCGAGTCTGTTCTAACTGGCTAAAAATCAGGAATGGTACTCACATTCTTGGCCAGAAGCAGCTCATGATGTCAATACTTCCTAAATCCAACGAAATATCCATTTGTTACCGTGTTTACCTCACAATTTAGTGTTCTGAAGCCAGCCGGCATAGATTTTCAAAAGAATTTCCAGACATCTTTGCCTGCCAAGTGACGCCATGTGCATGGAATCTCGTGTCATTTTTCGAGGGAATTCCCTCGAGTGCATGTGCATATGACGTCACTTGGAAGGCAAAGATGTCAGGAAATTTGTTTGAAAAAGTGCAAATTGCAAAGCAGGAGAAAGCAGGCGCATCTACGGACCTACCGGAGCATTTACGGAGATTTCCGGCGTAACACTGCTTACACTGGCATATACCCGGAAAGTGACAAAAAAGTGGAAAATGACCCACTCCGGAAACACTCCGGCATTTGGGCAAAAATGGCCAACTTTTCCCGGAGTGCAAAAAATAATTCCCCGAGTTCCCCGGCAGCTCCCGATAACTCCCGATAAGTCCTGACACAGGCGGGAGTCTGGGCGGAACGTCCACGATGATTCCCGTCACCTCCCGGAGTTTTTGATTTTTTTGCCGTAGATACGTCGGGAATCCTCCGGGTATGGCATGTGACCATAGCATAATCTCTTCGTATAAGTTCGCATCTTATCAATACTATGTGCGTATTTACTACTTACCTTGTTTAATCTCTTGCTTTTGATTAGGGCTAATAGTAATGCAAATTGCATGTTAACATAAGTACATGTTCCTTGTATATGTACGTTAGTTTTGTTCTTTGTGTTGTACATATGTTCTCCTTTGCATGTACTTAAGTGTTTCTGTTTAGTTGTCCTGTTTTCATTTCTTTTTTCTGGTTTTTCCTGTCGTTCTTTATGTCTATCCACGGTCACCAGCTTTGATGAGCCCTGCTCTTTCTGGTGCCCAGCATGTGCTGTAATATATTGTGTTGTGGAATTTCATTTTTGTTCTTCAGTATATGTAAAATAAATTCTTCTTCTTCTAAGTGTGATTGTTGGTGAACTCAAGCATGCATACAGAATTTGCACTTTGTGCATATCTTTTTATATAAATTGAAACATAAAGTGCATAAATTTATATTTATTACGTATAGTCGTATAGTCGTATAATGTACGTACACTGTGATGCATATTTATCTCTTTGAAATCAACCTGACTTTGATGTCCTGAAATTATACTTTGTATATATTTTGTTGTATATTAGGGCCTACATGTATGTATATGACGGAATCAGGGCTAGAAATTCGGCGAGGATCGATTCTCGCAAAATGGCCCTTGATTCTCGCAAAATATAATGGTGTACATGAGAACAGGATTCTCGCATAATTTTACGAAATTCTGGCCCTGCGGAATTAAACTTTGTATATATTTTGTAGTATTGTACATGTTGTTTTTCTTGTCAAAGGTTGCATCAGGTAATTTATTTCAATCAATCGGAGTGTTAATTTATTTAATTTGATCTCATTGATATGACTTGCCTTCCTATAGGTGCCCATTAACCTGTAGAAACAACAACAAACATTGAAATCACACCTACTGAGTACTGACCCATGAACGGGTCTATTCCATTTCCGATTAATATGCGTCCATAGCTCGGCAGCGGCCATAAATTGTGTACCTCCCGTCCTAAATTCGCCGCATCCCAAAATTCGCCAACTCAATATTATCAAAGCCCAGAAGCTCCTTTTGTGGAAAACAAACTGCTGGTACAAAGATTGAATATAGAGTCTCGATTGATCATAGAACTGGTTGGTTTCAATTAATGCCTGAATTTACACTGTTGGCAAATTTTGGGATGCAGCGAATTTAGGATATACAACTCGGCAAAACTCCATTTCAATCTTCTGAACGATACCAAATCAGCCAAAATTGAGTTTAGCACAACTGTTTCAAAAGTTGAGGATGAAATAAAATCTTCCAGAGAATCTTCCAGAGAATACAACTACAAATGTACTACCATACTGTTTAAAATAGTGATGCAGAAATCGACAATACGCAGATATTTGTATCCCCCGAACAAAGTTCGGCGGATACTATGGATTTGGCTTCGTCGTCCGCGTCCGCGTCCGCGTCCGCGTCCGTGTCCGCGTCCGTGTCCGCGTCCGCAGAGATTTTCTTGTGAACGCGCTACAGGCCGCAATTCTCATCCGATCACCATTATTTTTTGCAGGCACATATATAATGGTAAGATCCCGACACCAATCGATTTTGGTTGCCGTGGCAACTGAATTGGTCGTTTGGGGACACATTTTGCATTGAAAACAGCCTGTTTGAGACACATGGCTTGTGAACGCGCTATAGGCCGCAATTCTCACCCGATCACCATTATTTTTCGCAGGCACATATATTATGGTAAGATCCCGACACCAATCGATTTTGGTTGCCGTGGCAACTGAATTGGTCGTTTGGGGACACATTTTGCATTGAAAACAGCCTGTTTGAGACACATGGCTTGTGAACGCTCTACAGATGGCAATTTTTGACGAATCTCGATAATATTTGGAAGTGTTGTTGGGAAGGGCTGTCACACGAAACCAATCGTTTTTTAGAATGATCATATACATATTAATATGTTAACAGCCTAACTTATTACAGAATTTTGAAATATCCATTTTGACATGTACGATCATTCCAATAGCCTGTACAGTGGAAGGTAATGACACTGGTTTCTTGTTCAGAATGGAGAACTGAAGTTTCGAGTGAAAACAGGACAATATTACTGAATAAGTTAACATTAGTTCTATTAGTTAAGTCTATTATTGTCCACAATAAAAATAGTTAAGACGAGAAACGTTTATTATTAAGCTCAACAAGGTAAAGGTTTTGTCCAGTACAAATTTCATGGGTGTAACTGAATAAGTTAACATTATTTTTAATAGTTAAGTCTATTATTGACCACAATAAAAATAGTTAAGACAAGAAATATTTATTATTAACCTCAACAAGGTAAATGTTTTGTCCAGTACAAATTTCATTGGTGTAACTGAATAAGTTAACATTATTTTCACTAGTTAAGTCTATTATTGACCACAATAAAAATAGTTAAGTCTATTATTGACCACAATAAAAATAGTTAAGATGAGAAATATTTATTATTAAGCTCAACAAGGTGAAAGTATGTCCAGTACAGATTTCATGGGTGTACTGAATAAGTTAACATTATTTTTACTAGTTTAGTCTATTATTGACTACAATAAAAATAGTTAAGACAAGAAATATTTATCATTGGGCTCAACAAGGTAAAGATTCTGTCCAGTAGACATTTTATGTCTGTAACCAAATAAGTTAACATTTTTTTTGCTAGTTAAGTCTATTATTGACCTCAATAAAAATAGTTAAGATGAGAAACAATTATTATTGAGCTCAACAAGGTTAAGGTTTTGTCCGGTAGAAATTTCTGGGTGTAACCGAATAAGTTAACTTTATTTTTACATGTTAAGTCTATAAGTGACGACAATGAAAATAGTTAAGACAAGAAATATTTATTATTGGGCTCAACAAGGTGAAGGCTTTGTCCAGTAGAGATTTTATGGCTGTGACCAAATAAGTCAACATTATTTTTTTGCTAGTTAAGTCTATTATTGATCACAATAGCTTTTTATGAAAACATTGATCAACTTTTACTTTGAATTTCAACTTGAGACCATGTTTGGCTCAAATTATGAGTTAAAATATAACTTATGGTGAAAAATTCGATCTGGCTCCAATTTTGTCATCTTGAAATGCAGTTTTGGACAACTTTTACTTTGAATTTCAACTTGAAAGCATGTTTGGCACATATTATGAGTCGAAATATAACTTATGGTGAAAAGTTCGATTTGGCTCCATTTTCGTCATCTTGAAATGCAGTTTTGGTCAATTTTTAGTTTGAATTTCAACTTGAAACCAAGTTTGGCACATATTATGAGTTAAAATATAACTTATGATGGAAAGTTCGATCTGGCTCCAATTTCTTCATCTTGAAATGCAGTTTTGGTAAACTTTTAGCTTGAATTTCAACTTGAAACCAAGTTTGGCACATATTATGAGTTAAAATATAACTTATGACGAAAAGTTCTATCTGGCTCCAATTTCGTCATTTTGAAATGCAGTTTTGGTCAACTTTTACATTGAATTTCAACTTAATACCAAGTTTGGCACATATTATGAGTTGAAATATAACTCATGGCGAAAAGTTTGATCTGGGTCCAATTTCGTCATCTTAAAATGCAGTTTTGGTAAACTTTTAGTTTGAATTTCAACTTGAAATCAAGTTGGGCAGGTATTATGAGTTAAAATATAGCTCATGACGAAAAGTTTGATCTGGCTCCAATTTTGTCATCTTGAAATGCAGTTTTGATTACCTTTTACTTTGAATTTCAACTTGAAACCATGTTTGGCACATACATGTATTATGGATCGAAATATAACTTATGGTGAGAAGTTCAATCTAGCTCCAATTTTGTCATCTTGAAATGCATTTTTGGTCAAATTTTACTTTGAATTTCAACATGGAACCAAGTTTGTAAAATATTCTGAGTTGAAATATAAATAGGTGAAAAGATTGATCTATCTGTATTTTCGTTATTTTATCAAACATGTCGAATGGAAATTCATATAAAGAGATTTCAGTGGTGATTTTGAATTCGACCTTCAATAACCTCGGAAAATCAGTGCAGCAATTTTGGTGGGGAAAAGAAAACAGTTGTGACTTGAGATTTAACATTTCTCTGGTAATCTTTTTTAGCCCTTACTCTAGTTTTTCACAATTGACAGTGATATATTTGGGGCAACAGAGATGATAGGGCTACGGGGGATACACCCAAGCGGTCGTAGGCGACCGGAAGCGTCTAGTTCAGATTTTCATCAGGGCATGGGCGTGGTTCAAGCACTGTAGAATTCAGGCATGGGCTTGGTGTCAGTCAATACATGGATCGTGGACTGGAAGAGAGCCGCCTCGTGTATTTGAATTTTTCTCTCATTCAAACAATTTTTCATACATTTTCATAAATACATTCATACATTCATCAAGTCCTAATAGTATGATAAAAATATCTTGGAAATTTGAATTCAAGTTTATTTACTATTCATATGAATGTGTTACACCTATCAGTTCATAGAACATAAAAGATGTACGTCAAATTCAAAATTATCCATTCAAGTTTATCGTCGATAATCATACTTATGTACAATTCATACATTAAAATGTGAGAAATGCATTGCTGTTATTCAATAACTGAGCTATACCAAATCATAAATAGAGTGAGATGCTGATCAGGTCCAAATTGAGTTTTGGTTTGTTCTTTGGCGCTTTCTGTCCTGTTCTGTTTACACTATTCTGTTTTTTACATTTACATGGCAGAATAGCTTCTGATCTTGATTTCACCCAGTATTCTAATGGGTATGCCATCTCTTCAGAGGTACTTGACAGGCCAAGTATGGGAACAGAGAAACATGAGAAAATCCTCTGTGGCGGAGGTGGTACCGCTCTGAACGAACGGGGGAATTGAACCAAAGTATATTAGGCGTATTAAATGTATTACTTACTGGATATTAAACATACTGGTTATTTTAATGCCTAGTAGTATGATGGTTGTATGTGTGTATTATACAACTAGACGTCGGCCTATAAATGCTTTGGGGCATTTCGATTCAAAGTCTGTTTGAGAGTCTGTTTCAGAGATTGGCCTATATAAAAGATAGCGATTCAGCAGAGTTACTTGTAGTTTTAGGCCGAGGTTGAAATTCACCCAACACACCTTTAAGACATAGTTTGTCTAGGGTGGCGAGTCCGAAAACAATGTCCGAATTGCTCTACGACGCACCGTTCCTGAGATAACGATGGGGATAGAAAATGTTGACTCAGCTTTTCATTTGACAGAAAGTTCATCCTCCCGGACTGACCGGACCTCGAGGCACTCCAAAGCAACAGGTTTTATCTACGTAATAAGCTTGATACAATGTAACTGGCGGAAATTCGTCGACGATTCACCAAAAACAATGAGTTACCTATCATTTCCTATTTAATGAAACCATTTTACGATGTTGCTGTTTAGCCGATATCAAATTTCAATTGTATTCAGGGTGCATATAATTAAGGCATTTCGGCAGAAATGCCTTTATGGTTTTAGCAGAATTTTTTTTTTTTTTTTTTTTTTTTTTTTTTCTTTTTTTTTCTTCTTCCGCCACTTTTGGTTTCCGGACGATAACTTTAGATTGCCTTGACGGATCCTTGTCAAATTTTCACCGCAAGTCAGAAATGATATGAGGAAGAACCCTATTCTTTTTGAGCCGGATCGGAGGTCCGTGAGGTCCGTGAGGATGAAATCAAGGCTAATTTTAAGACTTGGTTTCCGGACGATAACTGGAAAAATATTTATGCAATAGTTGCTGAACTCTGCATGGAGGTTCATATGCCACCAGGGAAGAACCCTATTGATTTTGGGATCGATCCGTCAAACGACCTTTGACCTAGAGGTCAAAATAATTTTTTGCTGATTCATCCTTGAGGCTTCCTGCATATCTCGGAAACCGTGCGTCGTAGAGCGAAACGGACGTTATTTTCGGACTCGTCGCCCTAGACAAACATCTCTAGGGTGTACTTTTTTTTTTGATCCGGCTCCGAGGTCCGTGAGGTCCGTGAGGATGAAATCGAGGAACTTGGTTTCCGGACGATAACTCAAAAAATATTCAGGCAATAGTTGCAGAAATTTGCACGGAGGTTTATATATCACCAGGGAAGAACCCTATTGATTTTGGGATCGATACCTCAAACGACCTTTGACCTAGAGGTCGAAATAATTTTTTGCTGAGTCATCCTTGATTCATCCTGCATATCTCAGAAACGGTGCGTCGTAGAGCGAAACGGACGTTATTTTCGGACTCGTCGCACTAGACAAACATGCCTAAGGGGTATTATGGATGAACTTTGACCTTGACCCGAAATTTTTTTGCCGAGTCGGCATTTTTCGTTTTCGTCGATATCTCGGAAACGGTGCGTCGTAGAGCGAAACGGACGTTATTTTCGGACTCGTCGCACTAGACAAACATGTCTACGGGGAATTATTGATGAACTTTGACCTTGACCCGAAATTTTTTTGCCGAGTCGGCATCGGCAGGATGAAATCAAGGCTAATTTTAAGACTTGGTTTCCGGACGATAACTGGAAAAATATTTATGCAATAGTTGCTGAACTCTGCATGGAGGTTCATATGCCACCAGGGAAGAACCCTATTGATTTTGGGATCGATCCGTCAAACGACCTTTGACCTAGAGGTCAAAATAATTTTTTGCTGATTCATCCTTGAGGCTTCCTGCATATCTCGGAAACCGTGCGTCGTAGAGCGAAACGGACGTTATTTTCGGACTCGTCGCCCTAGACAAACATCTCTAGGGTGTACTTTTTTTTTTGATCCGGCTCCGAGGTCCGTGAGGTCCGTGAGGATGAAATCGAGGAACTTGGTTTCCGGACGATAACTCAAAAAATATTCAGGCAATAGTTGCAGAAATTTGCACGGAGGTTTATATATCACCAGGGAAGAACCCTATTGATTTTGGGATCGATACCTCAAACGACCTTTGACCTAGAGGTCGAAATAATTTTTTGCTGAGTCATCCTTGATTCATCCTGCATATCTCAGAAACGGTGCGTCGTAGAGCGAAACGGACGTTATTTTCGGACTCGTCGCACTAGACAAACATGTCTAAGGGGTATTATGGATGAACTTTGACCTTGACCCGAAATTTTTTTGCCGAGTCGGCATTTTTCGTTTTCGTCGATATCTCGGAAACGGTGCGTCGTAGAGCGAAACGGACGTTATTTTCGGACTCGTCGCACTAGACAAACATGTCTAAGGGGTATTATGGATGAACTTTGACCTTGACCCGAAATTTTTTTGCCGAGTCGGCATTTTTCGTTTTCGTCGATATCTCGGAAACGGTGCGTCGTAGAGCGAAACGGACGTTATTTTCGGACTCGTCGCACTAGACAAACATGTCTACGGGGAATTATTGATGAACTTTGACCTTGACCCGAAATTTTTTTGCCGAGTCGGCATTTTTCGTTTTCGTCGATATCTCGGAAACGGTGCGTCGTAGAGCGAAACGGACGTTATTTTCGGACTCGTCGCACTAGACAAACATGTCTAAGGGGTATTATTGATGAACTTTGACCTTGACCCGAAATTTTTTTGCCGAGTCGGCATTTTTCGTTTTCGTCGTTATCTCGGAAACGGTGCGTCGTAGAGCGAAACGGACGTTATTTTCGGACTCGTCGCACTAGACAAACATGTCTAAGGGGTATTATGGATGAACTTTGACCTTGACCTGAATTTTTTTTGCCGAGTCGGCATTTTTCGTTTTCGTCGATATCTCGGAAACGGTGCGTCGTAGAGCGAAACGGACGTTATTTTCGGACTCGTCGCACTAGACAAACATGTCTAAGGGGTATTATTGATGAACTTTGACCTTGACCCGAAATTTTTTTGCCGAGTCGGCATTTTTCGTTTTCGTCGTTATCTCGGAAACGGTGCGTCGTAGAGCGAAACGGACGTTATTTTCGGACTCGTCGCACTAGACAAACATGTCTAAGGGGTATTATGGATGAACTTTGACCTTGACCCGAATTTTTTTTGCCGAGTCGGCATTTTTCGTTTTCGTCGATATCGGAAACGGTGCGTCGTAGAGCGAAACGGACGTTATTTTCGGACTCGTCGCACTAGACAAACATGTCTAAGGGGTATTATGGATGAACTTTGACCTTGACTCGAAATTTTTTTGCCGAGTCGGCATTTTTCGTTTTCGTCGATATCTCGGAAACGGTGCGTCGTAGAGCGAAACGGACGTTATTTTCGGACTCGTCGCACTAGACAAACATGTCTAAGGGGTATTATGGATGAACTTTGACCTTGACCCGAAATTTTTTTGCCGAGTCGGCATTTTTCGTTTTCGTCGATATCTCGGAAACGGTGCGTCGTAGAGCGAAACGGACGTTACTTTCGGACTCGTCGCCCTAGACAAACATGTCTAAGGGGTATTATGGATTAACTTTGACCTTGACCCGAAATTTGTCGACATTTTTCATTTTCGTCGATATCTAGTATTATAAATTATTCATCACACCGAAATGCCTCCAAGGCATCTTTAGGCCTTGACGTCTAGTTTTTTGTTCATTTCACCATCCTGCATCAGAACGGGAAAGAAATAAATCTTAGAAATTTTCTGAGTTTCAAACACAGTATCAACCATGCCTATGCATTGAAAACACCAGGCCCCTGCATTTGCTTTACCACTCAAATAGTCGGGTTTGTCAATTGTGGTGACTTTCTAATTGGTGAGCAAGTTAGATATGCCCTAGAATAACGACTGTAACCACATTGCAACTCATAAAGAAGCGAATTTAATGATGCAAATCACCAAAGTTTTAATCACTTCGTTCTTTTGGCCCCGAAAAGTTATATGGGTGGGTAACGGTTGTCACATTTTCTCATTCATTCGAACTTGTCGAGTCATACAGCATACATTTTCGACAATAGGGAAAATTTAACTACCAGGATAGCGATACCACACATCAATCCACAGAAAATACACTTCTTTGCAGAGACATATCTCCCCAACTGTCACACGTCACCGCCATGATTCATCAAAAACCAGGCCCATGCTGGCCAACCAAGCCCATGCATGGCGAAACCAGGCCTATGCATTTTCGGGAATTCCATACACCAAGCCACGACTCGAAAGGACCGTGAAAACTTCTTCTTTGGAGTGAAAGATGGGAGGAAAACTTGCTTTATTCACTCAATTCGTGTATATTATTTATGGCACAATAAATAGATTTATATATATTTTTTTGATAGTCTAGCAGTAAGTCGGCTTTTTTTTTCAATTTTACTGCCTGGCTATGTGAGCCATTCCTAAAATTTATCGGCCACATCTAGGATCTTCATCTTCAAATGTATTCCTGAACATGTGGGGGTACATGTGATTCATTCCACATTATCATGATCATAACCAGAAATTAGGGTCAGCACAAGTGCAGATTTCATAACTCGAGTACTTGGGTGTTGTGACTCGACTCGTATCCGAGTACTCGTATAAAAGTACCAACTGTCGATTACACTGGCAAAAATTTTGACATTTGGCATGGTTTGCTTAGTTGGGTACATTATGATTTGGCTATGGTAAAACATATTGATCTTCAAAATTGCCCACTCTATCCTACAGTCGTAAGGGAACACGAAACATCTCAACCTGCCAATTTTAACTCTGGCAAGCTTATTGGTGTAAACATGTTTATTTGGCATTGCCAATTAGCCCTTACGGCTAACGAGAGGCTCTCCAGAAAAAACAACAACAATTGATTACAACATTCATTCCGCATTCACTCCACACACACGCGCACACACACACACACACACACACCCCTGTCCAACGTTTCAAACTTAGTTGTAATAAATAATACTATATGATATGACATGTACATGATCACGTGCAAAACAACAAAATGAAACATGCAAGAAACAGTTCAACGTTGGCTAAAAGAACAAATCAACCACACTGTGGTACAGTACGTGGAAATCGAACATGCATTCAATTCTGATGATTATGTTTCTGTGCAGCCGAAGCGTTTAGAAGTTTGTATAAAATTGTGGACTGCATACATCAAATCGAGATTGGTACCAAATGGGAGGTTAGGTTAAGCGTAGGCCATCGTTTTTTATTTAATTGTTTTAAGAAAAAAAACTTTGCTAAAACTTTACAGTCGGTCGGTGGGAGCGAATAAAAATAAATGTAGCTGAAAATATGTGGTCGGTCGGGTAAAAAAAAATACAAATCAATTTTGGACAATAAATTCAATACTATACATGCTGAAGTGCTCGTACTTCCGCTCCTTGTACAATATTACTAAACTTTTCTGTCATTTTGTAGTGGGATACCACCAAGATGTACCGTAGATCTTTGAGTATTAGCCGAGGGTTTTTACCTACGAAATGGGTCTAAATTTATGGGGTCGGCTTATTGACAAGTCAATGCAAAAACCTGCACATTCCTGACCATTCGAGCGAGTCAATTGGCGATCGCTGACGATCGTCGGCAGTATTGGTAGGCGATAATACAGTGAGTTAGTTTCTTTTGCGGTTTACTGGTTCTCTGAGTCTATGTGTATCAATATAGATAACGTATTGTTTTTATATGCGTATTCCATTATTTTAAATATAATTATTGTACTTTATTTTCAGATCAAATCCAAGAGATGAAAGACATTGTAGTTGCTGGGAAAGCTAGAATGTCAAACAAAAGCGAGGCTGCAGGAAAATCAGAATCGAGTGTCAATTTCTAAAACTACATTCTCGAATATTATCGATCTATTGTAAAAAAAAAAATGAAAATAATACTATTGAAATAAATATTTGAAAAGTGTTACTTCATTCATTTACACATGCCAGTTCCCGTGAAAGATCAATAAGGTAAATCAGAGATAATTGACAGTGTCAATTGCAACCAACGGTCTGGTCAACCTCCTGTGATCGTTACTTGAACATTCGTGACACGTGATTCGGCTCACTGGTTCCATTGTTCTTCCACACGCAAAGTAAATCTGACGAGCAGACCATACTGACAGAGTCAGTTCAATTAGTAGTTATCCAAGATAAATATGCTTTGCTACACAATAAATAAAGGATCAAAAAAGAAAACGTTGTGCTTACGATGCTGCTTTCAAACTCAAAGTTATTAAATATGCATCAGAGAATAACAACTGTGCAGCTGCACGTGAATTTGGCAATATTGATGTGAATGTGAAATTGTGAATAAATTGAAACAAAAGGGAAAACAAATTGTTTGTTATATCATTCTGTTTTTACAGATTTAAAAACGTGAACACCAAGTGGAATCCCTTTATTGTCATCTTTAAATCTACCGAATCAATTGTAGGCATACAGGAAAACGCTTGGGAATTATTCAAATTTGCACTTGATTTTAGTTCGCCCATGCAGTTCCTATTCTCGCCACCAGGATATAAGTCGATCTGGAAAGAGACAAGTTGAAATATATCTTGGGCAAAATATATCAATACGAACGTTTTAATGAACATTTATCACATCGTTTACAAAACAAACCTTTCAATCACTCCACGCACCTAAAAAAATTCACACTGAATACCACTGAGAGGCACTATGATTGCAATTAGCACCGGGCCCGTGATCGGCCGGGCGTGTTCAACTGTCCGAGAGATCGTGTGATAACAACGATCATTTTCGCGCGTTGATCTAGGCCTCTGTGATTCGGCTTATGCAAAAGTCAGTCACTTTTCACTGATTTCCTACTCAAAATCGACCTCGGCTTATACTCAGGGTCGGTTAATACTCAAAGATCTACGGTATCAGGAAACACATAAAATGGTGGCAATGATTTTATATATTGCTTCTAAAATATCACTCAACATTATGTTTGATGTACATGACTTCTGAAAACAACAATGGCATGAAATGCACATGTCGTGATATTCTTAGGCATATAAAACACATAAAAGTGGTAAAAAACTCAATTTTATCTACAAAAAAAACCCAAAACATAACAAAAGTAGAACAGAAAAATCCTGACCAGAAATAACAAATCACATGAAACATGTATATAAATGAAAGGATTATTGTCATTGTTTTGTTAATTACTAGACTACATAAATTTTGTGACAAAGTTTAACAGTGTGATTAAGAGAGCTCTGCTGATGTATACTTTCATCTTTTCATGCTCCATCAACGTATGATTGTTGAAGACATACAATGCGCTCCATACAACCGTTCTCAGCCACATACAATCTTGATGCAACACACTTTTTTCGGCGCATTTTGTTCCGAGTCGGCGGGATAATAAAAATAAAAACATGAACTGCTAAATTTATTTATTAGCGGCCAATTTTGACTAGAGTCGGCGGGTTTGTAAAACAATTGATCAAAAAATAATGGCCTTATTGAACTATCCCAGTCTCCCCAAGTGGATCGTAGTGCTATCTGAATTATTCGCCATTTGGATTACAAGCTGGTTTCCAGCCCAAAACGCAGACTGCATACTTTGCCATTACATGTGTATTCACAAATAAATGACATTTTTTCCAGATATATTTCAAGCTTGTGTTATTACAATGTATTGCCGCCACTTTGCCATGACAATCACACGAAAATCCCCGGGGACTGGTCGGGAGTCATGGTTATGTGTGACACTATCATGACGATGTTTCCGAAGGAAGGAGGATCACATTATATGATTTGGTCAAGGAAAGCAATATTTGAATTATTTTGTCCCCATGATGAGGTTTAGCGGATACTAAATACTACTTTTCAAATCATCACAAATTTCAATGACAAACCAGTTTCACTTTCTCATGTTTCTCACATTGTCAATACATGTACACTGCTGGACTCAAAAATGTAATTAAGGCATTTCGGCAGAAATGCCTTTATGGTTTTAGCAGAATTTTTTTTTTTTTTTTAGGTTACCGGACCTTTGGTCCGATAACCTATTGGCATGGCGTTGCGTCCGTCGTCCGTCCGTCCGTCCGTCCGTCCGTCCGTCCGTCCGGCGTTAACATTTTTATCTTTAAAGTTAACGATCGAATCTTTCTGAAATTTTGCACAAAAATGCCTAAAAATATTTTGAGAAGGAGGTATTTTTTTGTTTTTTGATTTTCGCATTTTTTTCAAAATGGCGGCCGTTTTTGTCGAAAAACGCTCAATTTTGGACTTTGACGGCCATTTTCTCAAAAACTGTCTGATCAGTTTTGAGTTTTTGGTTTCAAAAGATTCCCCTCATATACCTCTGTGATATGTATAAGTTTGGTTGCCCTAAATCTGCCGGTTTTCGTGTGGCGGCCATTTTGAATTTTTGGCGGGTCGGCGAAAAATTTTTTTTTCGCCCCAGATCGCATTACTATCCATTTTGGGCCATTTCTAGAGGAAAAAAAAAAAAAAATTTTGGACTTAGAAAATTTTCGGCACTTTTTCCCTTCATAATGGGAGCTGTCCGGACTGTACTCATAGAACGCTTGAAGATAAAGCTTAGAAATTGGCACTTTCAAATGGGAAGTCATATATGGCGACTTGTGTGGTGACCTTGAATTTGACCTTGGATGACCTTGAAAGGTCAAAACAGCCATTTTTGGGTCGAAAAACGCTCAAATTTGCACCTGGTCTGTATTTTCTCAAAAACTCTCTGATCAGTTTTGAGATTTTTGCTTAAAAAGATTCCTCTTATATACCTCTGCGACGTGTATAAGTTTTGTTGCCCTTGAATCGCCGATCTCAGTGTGGCGGCCATTTTGAATTTTTGACGAGTCGGCGAAAAAAAAGTTTTTCGCCCCAAATAACATTACTATCCATTTTGGGCCATTTCTAGGCAAAAAAAAATTTTCACCCTTTGAAAAAAATTTTGGACTTAGAAAATTTTCGGCACTTTTTTCCTTCATAATGGGAGCTGTCAGGACTGTACTCATAGAACGCTTGAAGATAGAGCTTAGAAATTGGCACTTTCAAATCGGAAGTCATATATGGCGACTTGTGTGGTGACCTTGAATTTGACCTTGGATGACCTTGAAAGGTCAAAACAGCCATTTTGGGGTCAAAAAATGCCCAGATTTGCCTTTGTAGATGAAATGCTTGCAGATAGAGCTCCTGTTTGCATTATGAACATATAGGAAGACATATATGGCACAACTAATGATGACCTTGAACTTGACGTCAGATGACCTTGAGTGCCAAATGTCTGACTTGGAATGTGTAAATTGACCTGAGCGGCCTAAACGATTCCACCCAACATATAGAATATCAAATGCCGCACACATACATGTAATGGTTACATCGAAGTTCATACGGATGACCTTGATTGGTAAATCCCAAGGTCATATGTTTACACTGCGAACCTTGATTGGTAAATCTCAAGGTCTGTTACCTGCCAATGCTGCCATGGCCAAACCAAAATTGTCCGGTAACCTATCTTAGCCTTTGGGCTAATTTTTTTTTTTTCTTCTTCCGCCACTTTTGGTTTCCGGACGATAACTTTAGATTGCCTTGACGGATCCTTGTCAAATTTTCACCACAAGTCAGAAATGAAATGTGGAAGAACCCTATTCTTTTTGAGCCGGATCCGAGGTCCGTGAGGTCCGTGAGGATGAAATCAAGGCTAATTTTGAGACTTGGTTTCCGGACGATAACTGGAAAAATATTTATGCAATAGTTGCAGAACTCTGCATGGAGGTTCATATGCCACCAGGGAAGAACCCTATTGATTTTGGGATCGATCCGTCAAACGACCTTTGACCTAGAGGTCAAAATAATTTTTTGCTGATTCATCCTTGAGGCTTCCTGCATATCTCAGAAACCGTGCATCGTAGAGCGAAACGGACGTTATTTTCGGACTCGTCGCCCTAGACAAACATCTCTAGGGTGTACTTTTTTTTTTGATCCGGCTCCGAGGTCCGTGAGGTCCGTGAGGATGAAATCGAGGAACTTGGTTTCTGGACGATAACTCAAAAAATATTCAGGCAAAAGTTGCAGAATTTTGCACGGAGGTTTATATATCACCAGGGAAGAACCCTATTGATTTTGGGATCGATACCTCAAACGACCTTTGACCTAGAGGTCGAAATAATTTTTTGCTGAGTCATCCTTGAGGCATCCTGCATATCTCGGAAACGGTGCGTCGTAGAGCGAAACGGACGTTATTTTCGGACTCGTCGCCCTAGACAAATATGTCTAAGGGGTATTATGGATGAACTTTGACCTTGACCCAAATTTTTTTTGCCGAGTCGGCATTTTTCGTTTTCGTCGATATCTCGGAAACGGTGCGTCCTAGAGCGAAACGGACGTTATTTTCGAACTCGTCGCACTAGACAAACATGTCTAAGGGGTATTATGGATGAACTGGTATTATGGATGAACTTTGACCTTGACCCAAATTTTTTTTGCCGAGTCGGCATTTTTCGTTTTCGTCGATATCTCGGAAACGGTGCGTCCTAGAGCGAAACGGACGTTATTTTCGAACTCGTCGCACTAGACAAACATGTCTAAGGGGTATTATGGATGAACTTTGACCTTGACCCGAAATTTTTTTGCCGAGTCGGCATTTTTCGTTTTCGTCGATATCTCGGAAACGGTGCGTCGTAGAGCGAAACGGACGTTATTTTCGGACTCGTCGCACTAGACAAACATGTCTAAGGGGTATTATGGATGAACTTTGACCTTGACCCGAAATTTTTTTGCCGAGTCGGCATTTTTCGTTTTCGTCGATATCTCGGAAACGGTGCGTCGTAGAGCGAAACGGACGTTATTTTCGGACTCGTCGCACTAGACAAACATGTCTAAGGGGTATTATGGATGAACTTTGACCTTGACCCGAAATTTTTTTGCCGAGTCGGCATTTTTCGTTTTCGTCGATATCTCGGAAACGGTGCGTCGTAGAGCGAAACGGACGTTATATTCGGACTCGTCGCACTAGACAAACATGTCTAAGGGGTATTATGGATGAACTTTGACCTTGACCCGAAATTTTTTTCCCGAGTCGACATTTTTCGTTTTCGTCGATATCTCGGAAACGGTGCGTCGTAGAGCGAAACGGACGTTATTTTCGGACTCGTCGCACTAGACAAACATGTCTAAGGGGTATTATGGATGAACTTTGACCTTGACCCGAAATTTTTTTGCCGAGTCGGCATTTTTCGTTTTCATCGATATCTCGGAAACGGTGCGTCGTAGAGCGAAACGGACGTTATATTCGGACTCGTCGCACTAGACAAACATGTCTAAGGGGTATTATGGATGAACTTTGACCTTGACCCGAAATTTTTTTGCCGAGTCGACATTTTTCGTTTTCGTCGATATCTCGGAAACGGTGCGTCGTAGAGCGAAACGGACGTTATTTTCGGACTCGTCGCACTAGACAAACATGTCTATGGGGAATTATTGATGAACTTTGACCTTGACCCGAAATTTTTTTGCCGAGTCGCCATTTTTCGTTTTCGTCGATATCTCGGAAACGGTGCGTCGTAGAGCGAAACGGACGTAATTTTCGGACTCATCACCCTAGACAAACATGTCTAAGGGGTATAATGGATTAACTTTGACCTTGACCCGAAATTTTTTTGCCGAGTCGGCAGTTTTTGTTTTCGTCGATATCTCGGAAACGGTGCGTCGTAGAGCGAAACGGATGGTATTATCGGACTCGTCGCCCTAGACAAACATGTCTAGCGGGTATTATGGATGAACTTTGACCTTGACCCGAAATTTGTCGACATTTTTCATTTTCGTCGATATCTAGTATTATAAATTATTCATCACACCGAAATGCCTCCAAGGCATCTTTAGGCCTTGACGTCTAGTTGACTCTGGTAAAATCCTGATGAATGGAAGTTGTTGTTGGTTGCTTGCCACACAAGGAAGTGTTTTGTATTATTTGAAAAATTTGGTACTTGGTATTTCATATATACAGACAACAAGAACCGTGCATGACACAGCTACAAAGCAACAGATCGCCGATTAAATAATTACTTGTAACAGGATTATTTCATGTTATCTACATGTGAACAATATTGCTTTGCTGATATCAGTCAGAGTATAAATATTGTGTACTCAAAAACACATGCAACTTCCAGCTGACGCTGAGAATTATGCACGAAACTACCGTCTCAGTCATGATTAGGTCTTGAACCTCTCGACTTTACGAGTATGTCATCAATCTTATTATAGTGCAGAGGTCATTCCTGGTTTCGGTCATTGTCGTACTAGTATTGTTTTCACAGTGAAGATACTGCGACTGTTTTCCAGGAAGCCGAAGTATTTAATTATGGTGACTGGTGCATTAGTTAAATATGTGGTGATTTTCATTTAATACAGCAATACATGTTTAACATGTTCAAAACTACCAAGATCACGAACAATGACTATGTATCATCACGATCATGTACTCTGCAAATATCCAGAGTGTATTATGGCACATGTACTTGCATTGAAATAATCAATGTATCAATTCCTTTGAGCATCTGCCATTACACCATGTTTATTGAGAGTCAAGAGTGGGGTAATGTGTAGAGTATTGACTGTGTGATTTCAGACCCATCTGTTGAGATCACACAAGGAGCGCCCGCCTGTCAGCCAGTGACAACAACCCCTGTCCACATGCCTGACGTAGTCGCCCGCCACCATGGGTAACTGTCTCAACAAGCCGAAGCCGCCAAACGAGCCAGGCAATGGCATCCCCGACCAGCCAGGCCAGATTTCGGGAGGGCCCAGCATGGTCCGCAGTCCTTCCATCCCTGGCCAGTCGGGCCAGGTCCCAGAACCAATACGACCCCTGCCACAGCCACCACCAAACCCCACTATCACACCAGGTCAGTAACCATGGCAATCACAGCCAAACCCCACCATCACACCAGGTCAGTAACCATGGCAATCACAACCAAACCCCACTATCACACCAGGTCAGTAACCATGGCAATCACAGCAAACCCCACTATCACACCAGGTCAGTAACCATGGCAATCACAGCCGAACCCCACCATCACACCAGGTCAGTAACCATGGCAATCACAACCAAACCCCACTATCACACCAGGTCAGTAACCATGGCAATCACAGCAAACCCCACCATCACACCAGGTCAGTAACCATGGCTATCACAGCAAAACCCCACAATCACACCAGGTCAGTAACCATGGCAATCACAGCCAAAACCCTACCATCACACCAGGTCAGTAACCATGGCAATCACAGCCAAACCCCACCATCACACCAGGTCAGTAACCATGGCAATCACAGCCAAACCCCACTCTCACACCAGGTCAGTAACCATAGCAATCACAGCAAAACCTTACTATCACACCTAGTCAGTAACCATGGCAATCACAGCCAAACCCCACTCTCACACCAGGTCAGTAACCATGGCAATCACAGCAAAACCCCACTATCACACCAGGTCAGTAACCATGGCAATCACAGCAAACCCCACCATCACACCAGGTCAGTAACCATGGCAATCTCAGCAAACCCCACTATCACACCAGGTCAGTAACCATGGCAATCACAGCAAACCCCACCATCACACCAGGTCAGTAACCATGGCTATCACAGCAAAACCCCACTATCACACCAGGTCAGTAACCTTGGCAATTACAGCAAAACCCCACAATCACACCAGGCCAGTAACCATGGCTATCACAGCAAAACCCCACTCTCACACCAGGTCAGTAACCATGGCAAGCACAGCCAAACCTCACCATCACACCAGGTCAGTAACCATGGCAATCACAGCAGCCCCACCATCACACCAGGTCAGTAACCATGGCAATCACAGCAAACCCCACTATCACACCAGGTCAGTAACCATGGCAATCACAGCCAAACCCCACTCTCACATCAGGTCAGTAACCATGGCAATCACAGCCAAACCCCACTCTCACACCAGGTCAGTAACCATGGCAATCACAGCAAACCCCACTATCACACCTGGTCAGTAACCATGGCAAGCACAACCAAACCCCAGCATCACACCAGGTCAGTAATCATGGCAATCACAGCAAACCCCACCATCACACTAGGTCAGTAACCATGGCAAGCACAACCAAACCCCAGCATCACACCAGGTTAGTAACCATGGCAATCACAGCCAAACCCCAGCATCACACCAGGTCAGTAAGCATGGCAAGCACAACCAAATTTAGCATCACACCAGGTCAGTAACCATGGCAAGCACAACCAAACCCCAGCATCACACCAGGTCAGTAGCCATGGCAATCACAGCAAACCCCACTATCACACCAGGTCAGTAACCATGGCAATCACAACCAAACCCCAGCATCACACCAGGTCAGTAGCCATGGCAATCACAGCCAAACCCCACCATCACACCAGGTCAGTAACCATGGCAATCACAACCAAACCCCACCATCACACCAGGTCAGTAACCATGGCAATCACAGCCAAACCCCAGCATCACACCAGGTCAGTAACCATGGCAATCACAACCAAACCCCACCATCACACCAGGTCAGTAACCATGGCAATCACAGCCAAACCCCAGCATCACACCAGGTCAGTAACCATGGCAATCACAACCAAACCCCACCATCACACCAGGTCAGTAACCATGGCAATCACAGCAAACCCCACCATCACACTAGGTCAGTAACCATGGCAAGCACAACCAAACCCCAGCATCACACCAGGTCAGTAACCATGGCAATCACAGCAAACCCCACTATCACACCAGGTCAGTAACCATGGCAATCACAACCAAACCCCACCATCACACCAGGTCAGTAACCATGGCAATCACAGCCAAACCCCACCATCACACTAGGTCAGTAACCATGGCAATCACAGCAAACCCCACTATCACACCAGGTCAGTAACCATGGCAATCACAGCCAAACCCCACTCTCACACCAGGTCAGTAACCATGGCAATCACAGCCAAACCCCACTCTCACACCAGGTCAGTAACCATGGCAATCACAGCCAAACCTCACCATCACACCAGGTCAGTAACCATGGCAATCACAGCAGCCCCACCATCACACCAGGTCAGTAACCATGGCAATCACAGCAAACCCCACTATCACACCAGGTCAGTAACCATGGCAATCACAGCCAAACCCCACTCTCACATCAGGTCAGTAACCATGGCAATCACAGCCAAACCCCACTCTCACACCAGGTCAGTAACCATGGCAATCACAGCCAAACCCCACTCTCACACCAGGTCAGTAACCATGGCAATCACAGCTTAGCCCTGTTATCAGACCGTGTCGGCAACCATGGTAACCATGTGAATCACCACAAACTGATCAATATACAATAATATACAATTACTTGTACATTGTAGTGCTGTTGACCACGAGATTTCATGATGAAAATTAGACATTTTTAGCAAATATTTCATGTACACGTAGTGATCCCATACATGTCTGTTGTGTGATGTCTGTTGTAGTGTGGATGCTTGAATACATGTAGCGCTGTGTATCAGTAACACATTTTGCTTGTTTGTCACCAGGAATGTGCATAGTGCGAGCCCTGTATGATTACCAGGCTCGCCAGGCCGATGACTTGTCTTTCACCAAAGGCGACCTGATGGAGATAGACCCTAACAGGTACAGTAGCTGTCAGCTGAATATATTAAACATGTGTTAAAACTGGACTATTTTCCTGAACATGTGCTACCTCTGTAGTGTGAAAAGCTATTGATAATCGTGTCATTCCTATGATCTGACAGTGAAGGCCAAGACTGGTGGGTAGCAAAACACATCGGCACTGGTGCAAAGGGATACATTCCAAGCAATTATGTCGTCAAAAATGACAACAATCCAGAAACACAAGAGTAAGTTTATTCACCTATTGACACTCCATACTCCTTCTGGATCTATTGTATTACCTATGAAGATCATGTACTTCTGTTATGGATGTGCTTGTCTTATTCCAGTTGGTTCTTTGCAATTGATCGCCGTGAAGCCGACAAACAGTTGTTGTTGCCTGGAAACCCAAAAGGAACATTCCTTGTTCGACTGAGTTCAGGTATGAAAAATTAATCCTCATTTACTACTCAGCCGGGTCATCAGGTAGTAAAACTAGCCATATCCTTGACTATATCGAGGTCACCGAACTTTTTGTTGATATCATTGACGTAATATGCCTTGCGACCTTTTGTCCATATCATGACGTAGAGTATTATATTGCAGACAAGAAGTCACACGCACTGTCAATCCGTGATACAGACGACAAGAATGAGGTCGTGATCAAACACTACCGTATCCGTGTCCTGGACAATGGCGGCTGTTATATCAGCCCTAAACGTACCTTCAACAATGTCCTGGAGCTGATCGAACACTACAAAAGTACGTCATCAGATTAATGCTAAACTAGTTCATTGAATGTTACAAACAGAGGTCACCAAAACAGAGGTTACACACAGAGGTCCTGTAAGAGATCAAGTCATTTACAGTAGAACCCTTGTATTAAGGTCGGCATAGGGACCAGGGATTTTAGCCTGATTTCAGGAGGGACAACTCATTGGGACCAACTGTTACTTAGCTTCTGCCAATTTACATGAAATAAAAAAGCTATTCGTTCCGTCGCTGGATTTCCTTCATGTACGATTCTGTTCTTGCTTGTCACAGCAATGTCCGATGGCCTGTGCACACGCCTCATCAAAGCTTGTCCCAAAGAACCTGAACCGATTCCCTTCAAAGACATTGAGGTGGAAAGAAACCACATTCGCTTGATCCGAAAACTGGGCAATGGCCAGTTTGGAGAAGTTTGGGCAGGTAAGATAAAGTTTTGTGGTTCAGGCATCTCTCAGCCCACAGGGTCCTTACAGTTTTGTCAGGATTATTTTGGTTGAAAATAAGTTCTTTTCGCATGAATGCCTTGATATATAACCGAGAAATTTTCACCAGTTATGGAATATATTATGTAGAGGAAATATCCGTTCCTGAGTAATAAGTCAAAAAGGACTTCTGAAATGTAGTACATGTACAGTGTACGCTCAGCACATACATGTATATTGGCAGCGATGAATCCTATTGGTTTCAATCTGTCAAATGGCCTATGACTCAGGAGCTTTCATGTCATTCTAGACATTGTAAATGGTGTATTGTAGGCTGAAAAAGAAATTTTCTGACTCCTTCAACTGTGGAGAGTTTCCTGGGTGTACCAAGATTTTCTTTGACATTAATCAATTTTGTCGATGGATATAAATGTTGTAGGACTGTGGTTGTGGGTAAATTTGCCCATTGGAACAAAATGCCTGTTCTGACATTGAGCCCTGATGTTTTGCTGTTGCCAGGCAAGTGGCGTAACCAGGTGGACGTGGCCGTCAAGAAGCTGAAGGAAGGGCAGATGACTGCGGACGCTTTCCTCGAGGAGGCCAAGATCATGCACAAACTACGACATCGCAAACTGGTGCAGCTGATGGGCGTGTGTACCAAGTCTGAGCCACTCTACATCATTGCTGAACTGATGGCCAACGGAGCCCTGCTAGACTATCTTCGCAAGGATGAGGGCCGCGTACTGAAACTGCCAGACCTACTTGACATGGCTGCCCAGGTCAGTCAGGGGAAGTGTAAATCTGTAAACCCCTCGAGTTCTAGAGTCTATCACTAGTAACAACTCCTGTTGATTTTTGAACTTTTCCATCACCCGCATTTTGATTCACACAGAACACCTGAAGTTAAACAACCATGTCAATATTCTTGTCCATATTCTTGAGAACTTTGACGTGAATTTGGAGATGTTTACAGTAGTGTGGAGCATTATTTGATTGAATGCCATGTGACCAGTACAAGAGTACATGACCAGTGTCTGATGTGTGTGTCTTGATTGGTTGGTTGACAGATCGCTGATGGAATGGCGTACCTAGAGGCACAGAAATACATCCATAGAGATTTGCGAGCTGCAAACATCCTTGTCGGGGAAAACAACATTGTCAAAGTGGCAGATTTCGGATTGGCTCGAATCATGGACGACCAGATTTATCTGGCTGGTGACGGTAGGCTAGATATTAGTTTGACAGATACATAGACCAACAATACAAATACCGTATCGGTCCTAATAGTAGCACGACAAGCTACTTAAAATGAAGTCAAATTTAAGAAAATATCTGAATAATGTACAGGCCTTCAATCCCTTTTCATATGATTCAAATAAATATGTGGATTGGAATACTCAAAGATTTTATTAGAATGGTATGAAGTGAATTACAGGCTTACAAACCCGAACATTTTGGGAGAAAATAGGGGGGGGGGGCATTCTGGTATTAGGGCGCATGCCACTATTAGGACCAATACGGCACATACCTTAATTGACATCAATCTATGCATTTGTACAAGATGAGATCCAGTCAAAAACTTGTTTTTCCTACATGTCTCTACTTGCTGAATATTACATCAATTTTTGTGGCATAAATGTTCCTTGAGTAAATTTTATCCATGTGTAACTTAGTAATATATGTGACATAGTAGATTGATCAGTGAATCTTCCTTTCTCAAACTTGTACTCTCCATAACTGCAGATATGTATTCCAACAAAATTGAATTGGACACTTTCACTGTGACTGTAAATAATTCTGGCGATGTTGTGTTCACAGCCACCAAGTTTCCCATCAAGTGGACTGCGCCCGAGGCTGCGTATGAGCGGAAGTTCAGCATAAAGTCTGACGTGTGGTCGTTTGGTATCCTGCTGTACGAACTTGTGACATACGGCAGAGTCCCGTACCCTGGTAAGCCTTCCACATTTGTCTGCTTGTGGAATCTTGTATCTGTCACTTGGCTGAGCAGATCTATTCAACGCTTGGCTTTCCTTTATATATATATTTCTGAGGTTGTTGCTTAAGGTAGTCCGCTCAAAACAGTGAGGGGAGGGGGTCAAAGAGTTTTTCAAAATAAATGACTATCTTAACAAAATCTAGAGCTTCAAAATGACATATTTTATAGGGTAACTGATCAGCATCCTAAAACTGACAAGAAAATAGGGGGTCACCGTATCCGTTCTCTTGGAAAACAAGATGCAAGATGTGAATATGGGCAAAAAAATGTATAAAAATCCCATAAATTAGGTCATTTTAGTAAATGTTTGTGATTTTTGATCGAATATGTCGAAGAAACCAGCATGGTGACCCCCTATTTTCTTTTCAGTATTAGAAAGCTGATCAGTTACTCTATAAAATATGTTATTTTGAAGAAATAATATTCAAGATATAACTTATAAATTTTGACTTTTCATTACCTTCCTGTTTGTAGCGAACTACGTTAATTTCCAGACGGTAAAATGCTCTATATATCCTCAATGTGTTAATCAGTTCATTGATAGGCTGTATATAACCGGACATGTGCATGGCTCATTTTCCGTCAGCTGTTGCCATCATAAGCCTACTGTATAAATTGAAACCAATGAGTTATACGTGATTAAGTATCATTGTAGGACTGATCATATACTCAACCTTGTTAATGGTTTCTCAGTACATACATGCCTGCCAGAAGCCTCAGTTCACTGGGGGGGGGGGTCTACTCAGCATTAGCTGCTTGTATGGCAACTATTCCTCCTGTGTGGACGACACACATTCGTGTTGGTGGGGAGACGTGATGCAATCGGGTGATGTGAGGTGTAGCTTGCTCTAACGTGTGCGTGTAGCCGCTGTGTCTCTCTTACAGGCATGGATAACCGCACAGTGCTGGAGCAGGTCGACAAGGGATACAGGATGCCTAAACCCACAGGGTACAACATCGACTGTCCAGCCAGTCTCTACGAGATCATGCTCGAGTGCTGGAACAGAATCCCCGACAGACGACCAACCTTCGAACATCTCAAGTCCACGTTCGAAGACTTCTTCATAGCAACGGAAACGAGTTATCGAGAAGGGATATAGCCCCAGTGAGAGCTGTGAGGAGATTGTTCGCTGGCTGGTCGACTGACAACGTTACTGAGGCAGTGTAACTCGGCAGGTCACGTCAGCGAGCACCTCCCTCACCCTGGAGTTTATCGTTACCTGTGTGCATCTCTTCTAGTGTGCTTGTGTAAATTATGAATGAACTGCAAAGTTTGCCCTGTGATGATAGTTAACTGATTGTTGGTGGCATCTGTGAAAGCTGAATGTTACAACAGTCTGTGCATTCCTCTCCATACTCTGCCACACATAACAGTAAACTGTTACAGTCAGATAGCACTGTTTATTGTTTGGTTAGTGAGCCATTTTATATCAAATTAACTGGAAACTTCACAACTGTTTGCCATATTCCTTGCGGTTAAAACTCTCCATAGCTTCAGATTTTTTTGTGCTTTATTTTCGAGTCCCATTTTAGAGTGCAGGGTAGAGAAAATTTAGAAACTAAAGTGTAGACATCTCATTCATTAGAAGTTTCCAAATTTGGTGTCTGTTAGCAATATCACAGATGTCACTGAAGTAGACCTGTGTCAGTATTGGACAGTTGAGCACAGCTATTCCTGAGCAGGTCACAATGGAGCTCTGGTAGTTCTACTCGCCATGCTTCTAGAACAGACGAGGGAGTCTCGCGTTTGCCAGATTCAGTGTCCTGTCCACGTCATTGTTGGCCAAGCTTGAGTTAGACTGTGTGAGTGAATGTGTATTGAGTTCTTACAGCTATCACCTAATGCCTGGAAAACCAGTCTTGTCTTTGTAGATGATGTATGTATACCTTATGAGTGTGGGAAGCTAAAGAGTATTAAAGTTTAGTATTTTCTAATCTGTACAAACAGAAGTATCTGGATCTAGTGAGTGACGTGCGATTGTCTCTCAGTTGTATGGTTCAAACTTACGGAGAAGCATCCACAAACATTAGAGTCGTTGTGTTTTTTGGCATCACATCCTGATCCAGTCACAGCGGAATCAAATATTTCATATGTTCATGTAAACATGAAAGTGATATTTACTATTTTGCACAAGATCGCAGCATTGCTAGGACAGACAATGCCAAAAGGCCACGACTATTTCATTCGGGCTTACTGTCCAAACTGTGATATGTATAAATTTCATTGGTTCGCCTTTGTTCCATATTCCAAATCCCTTAAACTTCTCCACCACACGTGTAGCATCTAAGGGAGAGTTCCCTGCATGTAATAAGATGTAACATAGCCACATATGTCATACTGAATCATTGTCTGGTCATGAACAACCAATCACCACGATATATGTGCACTCTTATCAAGAAATTTTCATTCTACTAATTGTTTATATTCAGACATCTGTACACCAACGTTATATGTGCGTTTTTTGTTGATTTGATTGTATGAGAATTTTAGCTGCGAGACAGTCACGAAGCATTCCATGTCCCCCTCACAACCATGGTAACTTGTTGGTTTTCCGACCGACAGAGGGGCCACTATCTTGCTATAGCAATGTGACTGAGTGGAATTATGTGCATTATCTCTATATTTCTATCTCGGTGCTCTTGTATTCTACGCCAGATGTTGTGAAATAAAAATTTGCAAAAGTACATTTGATGATGTCAAACGATTAACATAATTGGTGTTTTAGTTAGGAACCGAGATCCTTGTTACATGTGTGTTCAATATCATTGCCATAAATTATAGGTGTATGAAAGATTGCAATCATCGTGTCTTGTACAAATTTCATGTGTGTTTTATCGTCCTCGTACTTCCTCGTAGAATATTTGTTAGGAATAAGTCACAGATCCTCGTATGTTGTTTATTACACCAAATGTCGTGTGACTGTTGAACGTGTCGGGTGTTGACGAAGTCTCTGACCCCAATATCCTGTCTGTGTGCGGCAGGCTGCTAGCAAGGATACATGTCAGTAGTTATCGGTCTTTAGTCGCGAGGTGGACACTGTAATGTGTAGATAAATAGGTTCATGCACGCTAGCGACGCATAGTAACTCCGGCAACTGTTGCCAATGGCATTTACTTGTCTCCCAAGCCAAATCACTGTTGTGTGCAAGTTGAACAGTTTTGTTATGATTTTGAATATTATTTAGTTAGGGAATGAGACTTTGCTGCTGCTCTGCGTATTTGGAAATGTACGAGGCTTCCAGATTCACTAACATTGCCGATATGTACAGAACTAGTTGCTTTCACAGTTATCATAAGTGTGTTCACAATAAGTTTACCTGATTTAATAGAAATATACAGCCTGTGCAAAATCTAGTATCTTCCATAAATTCACTATTTTCACGCAATGTTGATACTTGAAGCAATATGCAGCATGCCAGAACATTTTTATAAGACTGTGCTTCCAGTGGTGTATATTTTATAATTGTGATTTTGAGGTACAAAGGAGTTTTGATATTGCAATAAATTTACAGTATGCAGTAGTTCAATAGCCATTTCAAGGCATTGAATAATAATAATATCATCTACTGCTAAGGAAGAACTCTTTCATATCACCGTGTAGTGCCTGAAATGTGCTAATTTTTATTCATATACATTTACGTGTACATGTCCAACGAAAAGCAACTATATATCTGTACATAATGCTTGATAATTATCTTCAATATTCTGTATAAATTGAGATGTATATTTTGTGAGTAATAAATTACATTTACAGAAGTGCTGTCTGTTGTTGTGTTGGAAAGTCATGTCTATACTTCATAAAACTTCAAGATTTCAGGTTGTTACCATAAGGTTAGTCGAGTTTTGAGTAGAGTTGTAAATGTTGAGAGAAACTTGTATTAAGATCCGCTAGGTTTCTGGGCCCAGGTATCATATGCTGCGCCTTAATACTACTCGCCCACTAAATGAATGCCATTTAATCTGTCTGTCACCTTTTTAATCCTTTAATTGAATATGGAGGAAGGCGCAGGATATGATACTTGGGCCGGTTTCTGTTGTAAAGTGACTGGCTTGAAGTTTACTAGAGCTGAGGGTGGTGGTGTGCTCTAGTGCAGGATTTGTTGGAGCACAATCTTATTAATATTACACTTGTCAACAAATCATAACTGTTGGATGAGAATTTGTCTATTAGTTGAGCAGTCTTAGTTAAGCACAGTAGTTTTATAGTTTGTCCGGCCCAAGTACCATACACTGCTCCTTAATACTACTCGTCCACTGAAAACATACCATTTAATCCGTCTCGCGCCTTTTTAATCCTTATTGAATATAGAGGAAGGCGCAGGATATGATACTTGGGCCGTTTGTCCAAGCAAGTCTGGTTTCCACTGGTGTTATTGTATCCCCCGAACGAAGGTCGGTGGATACTACGGATTTGCGATCATCGGTCCACCGTCGCAGACATTTTCTTTTGAACGCCCTACAGGTTGCAACTCTGTACCGATTCTAATAATATTTTATACTGACATGATGTTTGAAAAGATCGCAACACCTATCGATTTTGGATGCCAAAGCAACCAAAATGGTCGATTGGCAACACATTTTGTGATAAAATTATCCATTTCAACACACATGGCTTGGGAACACCCTATACCCTGGTAGGTGGTAATATTACAAGACTCAATGCATCATTGAACAGGCATGTTGATCAATGCTCATACACGAAACCTTTTTTCATATCACAAAATGTTTTTTTTGAAAGATTGAATGAATAATAATAAAATATGGACTTATTACAACAATGTGAAATATCTAGTTTTAGGTGTGATCATTCCATTTGTTTGAAACCTGGAAATAAATCATTCTGAATGTGTGTACAAGTATACATCTGATGGTCTGATTACTGCTATCAATAACTTTAATAGTTGACTCTATTATTGCATACAGTGAATATAGTTAAGGTGAAAAACCTTTATTATTGGACTGATCAAGGTAAAGCTTTTGTCTGGTGGAGGTTTTGAAGCTGTACTGTTGATAGTAAGTAATTTTTTTTTCTTTTAATTTCCATGAAAAAAGCAACCACATTTTAAAATCAAAAACAAGTGAAAAGTACATATATAGAAGAACAGGATGGAAATTGAAGGACCAACATAGCATGATTGCTGTCTTCCTATTGGCCCTTGAAACATTTAGTGAATAATAAAACAAAAAGCAGCAATATTGATCTTGATAATTAGGCATCCCGATTGAAAATCGGGAGGCCTTATGTTTTTGTCTGTTTTTTTTTTTTTTTTTTTTTTTTTTTTTTTCTTCCGCCGTTCGGTTTCCGGATCATAACTCTTGAACGCCTTAATCTATCTTTCCGAAATTTTCACAGCTCATCCGAAATACTTTGCTCCTAACCCCTATTGTTTTTCGTCGAGACCCGAAATCCAAGATGGCCGCCAGCCGCCATTTTGGAACAAGGGCCACTGGCCTCAAAGGAAGAGCTTTGAAAATGTTTGCACAGAACTATTTAAAAACCCTTGAATACTGTATTTGATTTGGCCATGTCTTAATTATTTTTACTGTGGCTAACTATATATCTAACTAGTAAAACTAATGTTAACCTATTTGGTTACAGCTATGAATTCCCCACTGGGCAGAATATATACCTTGTTGAGCCCAAAAATAAATGATTCTTGTCATAACTATTTTATTGTGGCCAATAAGATTAGTAAAACTATAATTATTCCGATATATACATATATGAAATCTCTACAAGTCAGAAGCTTTACCATGTTGAGCCCGTATAAAAATCACCCGAGTATTATTTGGACCAATGTGTAAGATTTTCAAGGTTCTGAATATTTTTTTTTTCTTATTTAGGTGGCAAAAATTTTTTCGAGCTAGTTCTAAATCCTTTTTCATGGATTTTTTTTCAGTGTTTCGATTTATACTGCAGAGACATTTCAGCAACTTGTCTAATGTCTGCATTTCCATCCATCACTTGCTCTGCAGTTCGCTAATTCTCGATTGCGGCCTGATTGCTTGGTGGCCTTATCGCCTGTACCCCTCAAAATCAGCACTGACAATTCTCGTCGGCAATATAAAACTATCATAAACATGATAACTGATATAGTATCCATTCGTTTCTGCTTATTTCAGGAGGAAACTAAGCTTTTTCCCCCGACAAAGTGTATTAGTTCGGCAAATCTGCCAAGTTTTGTTGCTTCCGACAGGTTCCTACTCAAATCTCGGGAAATCTCGCTTCACTTCAGTAGGCATTTCTTATCAGATTTCCCCATGAACAAGCTTTGTATGGTGATATTTTCCTGAAGTATTACCAGTGAAGTAGGAAAGAGTCATAGAAAAAAAACATTTATTTGGGTCGTAACAAGTATTTCCACAAATACCGCACCCAGTAGATTCCACGATCTCGTGGGAGCTTATGACCTTGACCCCAGTGCGTCAGTATTTATCACTAATTGGCGGGACTTGCTCACGTGATAATTTGCATATAATTATATCCACGTGTAGTTCATAAACATGTGGGTGTGTCCGTCAAGACAGCTTCCCGATTGGACAATTCAGTGACTATCTGGCTTGCGGGCCGACTGCCGTGACTGCTTATCGGGGCCACACGAGAATTGAATTTGCCTACTGGAATATGGAATACCACCACTAACACATAATTATTATGTTGCCGTTTCAACTTGTTTTTCATTTTTGCAATAGCATACTGTATCTATATATTGTGCGGAACGTATATATAAAAAATTTGAGTGCATATGTTTTCAAGAAAGCACTGTTTCAGTGAAGATCGAAACGGGATAGGTGATGATTATGAAACGGTGACATACAAAAAAAAAAAACGGTCGGAACACACGTCTCCTGGGATTATTATCGATAATAACTTATTACATTAACCATGATTAAGTATACGGGCGTCATTTTCCTCCCAAGGGGCCCCGGGCCCTCCCAATTAGCCACAGTTGAATGGCCTGTTGTGGTTCCAAGTGGCACTTTCAAGAATGTAAACAAAGGGAAAATTTCAAAAATCCAAAAAAAACCAACATCATAGAGGAAGAGCTCTGCTCTTCCTAAAAAAAATCGGGCGATTCCTGTCAATGTCATAATTTGATTCAGGCAATTTCCAGGGGGAAAAAATTTTTTGGGTGTATTTTTTTTTGGACTTAGAATTTTTCCCTCACCTGCCCCCATGCAGATGTAATACTGTGACTGAGCCATGCTACTGTATTCACTGACTGCAGCCTGCATGTCCAGCATGAGGCTAGGCTCTGCCCTCTCAGCCAGTGCAGTATATGAGAGCCCTGCTCAGTAATGCCTGTGATAAGGCAATACCCCCCCCCCCCCCTCTCCCTCCCCCACCTCCACTGTCAGCCAGTCTAATCTGCATATGAATGTAGCAATGTATCAGTGACTTGTATGCACTGCCCCTCTTCCCCCCCCCCCCCCTCTCCTGTCCCCTCACCCCAGTTTACTATACTAACACCAACAAGTTGGAACAATGCCCTCCTTCCCTTTCTAAAGAAAACAATAGGTGGTTATATAATGATGACCCAAACTGAAGATAACAGCTTTGAAGGTCTGCCTGGGCCTTGGTTGCCGGTCAATTGTTCATTGTATTCAGTTAAAACAGCACTGTGTTTATCTGGATGAAACTACATGCATTGTTTTGTTTTCTAGCTGTATTTCACATGCAGTGACCAAATTATCATTGTTTTACTTAGTCAGAACCCAGAATAATTTCCTTTTTGCTTGTATTATGAATGTCTGTCATGTCTGTACATTTAATACCTATTGAGATTAAAACAAATATCTGATGGACATTTGTCTAGTGAGCAACTGCTATAATTTGAACTCTCACTCCCACCTGTGTTCAATAATCCTGGTATATGTATTATAATAACAGTCAAGTTTCACCATTAGAAAAGAAAAGAAAAATTGGGGGATGCCACAAAGCCTATAGGCTTTTATGTCTAGTTTATTTTGCTAACTTATCACATGTACAAAATTATAACATTCATTATCAGTGATTGTAGATATTGAAGTCACCCATAATGTCTGGGGGATTGAGCAAGGTTTAATATTCCATTATTATTGTGATAAGCTTCTCTGGAAAGTATTTGGTAAAAAGTAATAAGTTAATGAATATTTTAGTGTTACTGCATGGAATAAAAATAGTTAAGGTCCGAAACTTTCATTACTAACATTGACGAAATACACTGGTCTCTGACAGTAATAATATTTTGTCTGAATTAACATATTATGGGCAACACGGATGATAGGGCCCCCAGGGGATACACCCATGCGGTCGTCGGCGACCGAATTGTCTACCGGGTAGTTAACTTTGCACTGTCTCTGCATGATGCTGTACTTCTGCTCCACTTCAGAGCTTGCAATCAGAACCAGGCTGGGTAGGTTGTCAGCTAGTTTGTTCAAAGTACCGGTAAATCTGTCAATGCATTTCCTCCTCATATTCTCTGGTACAGTCAGCTTTGAAAACTGTTTTGGGAAGCAAGATACCAGTATATTCTATGTGGAATGATCTTATTCACAACAAAATAATTTGTTCATGGCAAATTTTCATGTACCAGTGCATGGTTGTGCTTCGTACATGTGTTTACAAAACTTCTAGAGTACTCAATGCCTCTGTTGGCCCTGGTTGTGTTTTTTTCGTGCAGGAATGGATAACCGCACGGTGTTGGAACAAGTCGACAAGGGATACAGGATGCCTAAACCCACGGGGTACAACATCGACTGTCCAGCCAGTCTCTACGAGGTCATGCTGGACTCTTGGCACCGTCTTCCTGACCGACGGCCCACCTTCGAACACCTGCAGTTCACATTTGAGGACTTCTTCGTGTCCACGGAGGGCAGCTATCGGGAGACTCACTGATGTCTTGTTGCCGAGGACGACATGCCCTGGGACGGATAGATGTTGGGGGAGGGGGAGGGTCTGTTGCCGAGGATGACATGCCCTGGGAGGGATAGATGTTGGGGGAGGGGGAGGGTCAGATTGAGGCACTTCACAGCAGAATCTGTTTAAGATGGAAGTGAACATGGTGCTGGGCCAGTCCAATTAGCTAATACTAATGCACTAATGCTAAAGCTCATTGTTTTTTTTCGATAACAAAGCTATATACATACATTTGTGCATGTGATCAAGCGACAAAATCATACTCAAATTAACGCTATGATGGTGTCAAATTAGAAATGCACTACATTCTACATGTACATAGGAAGGTGATGAAATAGACTTGTTTATAAATGGTGACTTGGTATTGATAGGGAATTAATTGTATCTCTCGACTAAAGTTCGGTGGACTACTGTGGATTTGCATCTTGTGCCGCCTCCGCCGCTGTACAGATTTTCTTATAAATACTCTACACATTGCAAATGTGACCTCATTACGATACCATTTTATGTGGAAATGTCTTATGGTAAGATTACAACACCTATCGATTTTGGTTGTCACAGGAACCAAAATGGCCAATTGGCGACACATTTTGTGACAAATTAGCTGTTCCAACATACTTGGCTTGTGAACACTCTAGGGGTGGCAATTTTACGGTAATCAATGTTATAGTAAACTGGCATATAAAGCCATGCTCAGACACGAACCTCTATTTCTCAGAAAGATTCAATAAATATTGATAAATTTGTTAAGTTTGTTACTTATTACAACAATTTGAAATATCCAGTTTGAGGTGTGTGATTTTTCCGTTTGGTTGAAATCTGAAAAACAATTCACACTGAATCAATATAGAGCTATTACTGAATAAGTTACATGAATTTTACAGTTAGGTTTATTATTGCCCACAATGAAAATAGTTTAGGTGAGAAACATTAAATATTGGACTACAACAAGGCAATGCTTTTGTCCGGTATTGATTATATAGCTGAATGTTGATATGTATTATAATCTGATTCTTAAACTGGTTTACACCATTTTTTGTTAACATATTTGTGATGCTAAATGGTATCATACTATAAGTTCGCACAGGGCACCTGAGTGTCAAACAGAATTTTGTAACAAATTTCAAACTTCTATCACAAAAATTGAAAAAGTTGGCAATCTACCCCCAATGTTAAATTTCAGCCCAAAACTGGATCTCAAGAATAGCATATTCCCGAATTTGATCGTGTTTACATCCACTAGGGATAAAAGTATTGTTATAATTTTTTACCAGAAAATACACTTGGGTGTATCGTACACAAACATGTTGATTTTAGAAGATTGCATCAGTTTTTGAGCTAAAATTATGAAAATTTGTAGAAAATTGTGATTTGAGTGCCAGGTGCAGTATGCCTAGTTGTAATACTATACCAGTATCCACGAAAAACTGTTTAAACGAGTGTAAAAAATCAGGGTATGGGTAATATCACTAACTTACAACAAGAAAAACATACATATGTATTCATTATCAGCAAATGTAGATAGTTTAATCACCCATGAAGTTGAAGATTGCACAAGATTTAGATTCCAATCTTGTGCCAAGCTTTTCTGGAGAGTATTTGGTAGTTACTGGATATTTTAGTTTGGCAATGACGATATTTTGTCTGAATTATTTTTTGGCATATTTTTGGCAACAGAGATGATCGGGCAACAGGAGGAAACACCCACGCGGTTGTCAGCAACCGGAAAGCGTCTAGTATTATTACATGTACCGTAGGCATAATGAACGGAGCAGTCAGTTTTGTTTTGGATCATGTAAATTGAAATTGGGTAATTTGGGATTTGCTGATTGTTCAATGCCGGCACAAGAGAAGGGGGAAGGAGGTTGACACAAATCTCCTACAAGTGTCCTATATTTGTGAATGTGGAATATTAAATAAGAGTTAGAATCACAGAAAGCGCGGTATATAAATATATAAATGTATGTTTTGGTATGTATATACATGTATATTGATGACTATTTCATTATATATTAGGTATAAGTTTATATGGTATACAAGTTACATTTACGTTCTCACATACGCCTGTTGGATTTACATTGCATCGTTACAGTCCACTCAAATGTAAACAAAATATAGATGGAGAAAAGTGTGGAAATATGTAGTTGGACTGGAAAATAAATACTTGTAATCTCAATATTTTCATATTTTTTGATAAGCATAACATTGACAGCATACAATGATGTTCATGAATAGTAAAACAAAAAATCTGAATGTAGAGCCTTCAAAACGGTAAGCCTGAAATCTATAAATCTATATGACGTCGATCGATGTGACAGAAAGTAGAATATTCTGATTGAAGGAGAGTATTTCCTGCTCTGACGGTCGGGTAGACGTATTTGAATGCCCTGAAGACCGCTTTATTCTCTGCCACCCGCAGGTTGGAGTAACACAGAGACCCTGCGTCAGATCGAGCAGTCATACAGGATGCCCAAACCCACAGGGTTCAACATGGACTGCCCGGCCAGCCTCTACGAGGTGATGTTGTCCTGCTGGCATCGTAGTCCGGACCACAGACCCACCTTCGAACACCTCCAGTCCACCTTCGAAAACTTCTTCGTGGCGGTGGAAGAAAGCTATCGAGAACCAACTGATTAAGTTAGCAAGGACTGATTCGCAATGATGTCTGACATTTAATGTGGTTTCCAATTGGAAGAGAAAGTGTGTAGCATGTTACTACCGTGTTGTATCAGTACTGAAAAAATTCTTCTAGAACATTTCTTACATGCTAGCCAGCCAGTCTGTGAACCACATCAAACTTTTGGTCCATTGAGTATAACTACTATCACAAAGACCAGTCTTTGGTTATGAGAATAGCATTTGTAAATCCACAGTTGTAAATCCACAAAAGTATATGTTGTCAAGCTTAACTTGCATGATGACCATCAGTGACTCTAGGCTTGGTCTTGTAATGAGAGGTGGATACGATCTTGAGGGGTTTGAAGAACTGTGAGAAACAAACATAAACTCAATCAATCATCACCCCACTCAATGATTGGTTTTGTATACAATAATGATATTTCTCCTGTCTCTCAGTGACAAATAGAAGATATATCTGTATCACGGACCATGGGTCTGTTTCAGAAGGAACCTTTATCGTTGGCAATAGATGAATTCCCAGTTTGGATGAATATAGATCTTTCTAAAGTCACCCTGTGTCACAAGAATGCAGCTTGTGAAAAAAAAAGTGAATCCAGGGGGGTGTATTCTTGATATTAAAGCGATCATGTATAACTTATTGTTTTGGAGTATCTTCTAGATAGATCTATATACGATATACTGAAATCATTGAATTCTGGAATGTTTTTTTTTCTCTTCTGAAGGGCTTCTGGGCTTGGTTAATGAAATGTATTACTCAATGTAAAAGCTTGCTTGATATGATTCAATAAATAACATATATGTGATATGTATCTGGGTCTACTTGATAAAAATCTCAGTTTGTTGTACAGGTATCCCAACGAATTTATTTTGGTTATTTGTCAACAGAAACGTCTATGTTGTACTTTGTTAGTTCAGTATAAGTTGATGTTGGATTCATTGGCTTAATAATACCGTTTTGGTCCTAATAGTGGCACGTGTCCTTATAGTAGCATGTGGCATGCCCCCCCCCCCCCTTCTTCATAAATATTCAATTTTTGTAACCTTGTACTCTTGAGAATGTTCCAATCCACATATTTTTGTTATTTGAATCATTAAAAGGGGATTAAAAGCTATAGCAATATAATTCAGTGATTTGCTTAAATTTGACCTCAAATTTCACCCCATTTTTGCGCGCACTACTGCAGGAGGTCTTGCTTTGTCCATGCCATTCTGCTATTAGGACCAATACGGTAATGTTCTTCTATCGAATAAATAAAGTCTCCATTGAGTACTACTGAGTGCAGAAACCACATGCGTTCATATCATTTAAAAAGTGCATGCGTTGTTTTCAAGTGAAAATGAATCCGAGCTGGTGTGCTGAATAGCAAATGGAGGATGTCCGAGGATTTCAGAGTGTCGTCATATAATTTCAGACATTTAATGTCAAAGTAACCATCACCAGACCTCTTGCATTTCCCAACATTGATATCGGCATAATACAGTACATGCATGCGAATAGAATATCAGTCATCATGTCGCCTTTCCGCTGCTATGAACTCATGCGCGCATTGTATTATAGCCGAGGACGTCGGTGTGACTGTTACTTTACGTGGACGTTGATTCTTGATAAAGCTATAGTCACACCAAGGCCTGATCCAACACGGCATCACTACGGTATCACCACAGATTGATCCAGGGTAGTCAGGGCCACTGATTGCCTTAATTGCCGTGTATTTCCTTGAGTGTTCATGGGAGTCTGTACTCATTTGAGCCTAGACCGTGTTGGATCCGGGCCAATCTCTGAGTTACGCATGTAGGTCCGAGTGTCTCCCTGTTGATCATAGCGTTACCACCATGGTTTTACCCTAAATGTATACATGTCCATCTGGGCAATTTTAATTTCCGAGGTATCACCCGTATTACCTCCGTGATTCGTGAGGTTCTGGCCGAGAAACAGACAAACATTACCGAAAATCAGGTAACAGTTGGTTCAACGTGTGATATGATATGACGTGTGACCCTTTGCATTTAAGAAGAGATTCATCTTCTGCCCATCAAATCAAGATTTATAGGTTTATGCCTGTGTATACACTCGATTTTCTCCCAGCTTTTTTCTGACACCGACTTGAAATTGGCGGGGCTCTAGATTTGACCTTGATCCTGGCCCTGGCTTGTGAGCTGGTCCTTCCCGAGGGCCGGTGTTTCGCTGGTAAAGGGGGCACAGGAGGGTGAAATGAGCGGCCTCTCCTGTTGAACACCATCCCCTGGATGGCTTTCTCCTGACTCTGGCGCACGAAGCGTTCACCGTTGACATCTGTATACCGGTCGATCAGAGGGTCCCTGTTCCTGACGTGATAGGAGATGAACACTTTCACTGGGGTCGGGGACGATGAGAAAATCAACGGGAAATGGACCGTGTTATTACCGGAGTCGTCAGACGTCAGTTCTGGGGTTTCCTGTTCCGTGTCATTGGGACCCGCCTGGGTAGTGTCCATGGGTAGCTGGTTGCTTCTGATCTCTGGGAACATCGGGCCAAGGTGATGATGTGACTCCTCAAACTCGGGAAGTTCAAGTTTGAACCTCACGCGTTTCTTTGCCACCTGTTTCTCACTGTCGCCTAGCGTTTGCGATGTTTCTCTCGTGTTATTCTGTGGTTCCTGGTCATTTGCAGGGTTCAATGGTTTGTTTGGTACATGAACCTCTGTGGAACTCGACATTCTGGTTTTATTCTCAGTGACAGTGTGTTTGTTTGGCGCATGAATAGTGTCTCCACCACTCGCCGAGTCTGCTGGAGTCAGTTCTGGGAGCCGCACAACAGACACGCCATTGAGCGTGTCGACATTTAGAACTGGAATCAGATTGGTGTCTGACGAGACTGGAAAGATAAAATTACATCAAATTGAGAAAACTTGATTTCACATAATACAAACAACACATCAACCGATGAGCTACATGTAACTAAAAGTACATGGACTCATAGTTACCAGTACAAGATATTTTGCTTGATATTAATACAACACGTACAATGTAGAAACACTGAAAAACTAAAATGAAACATTAGTCACACTGACGTTATCAAGGGAAGATGGTTTGTGAAATACATATGTGTATTGGATTGAATTAGTATAAAACAATTCAGAAATAAAAAAAAATAGCAAAAAGTCTAAGATAGGTTACCGGACAATTTTGGTTTGGATAATGGCAGGTAACAGACCTTGAGATTTACCATTCAATATTATCAGTGTGAACATATGACCTCGATATTTACCAATCAATTTACCAATCTTCCTATATGTTCATAATGCAAACATAAGCATCTATAGAGGCAAATATGGGCTTTTTTCTACCCAAAATAGGCTGCTTTGACATTTCAGGGTCATCGAAGGTCAAATTCAAGGTCACCACGCAAGTCGCCATATATGACTTCCCATTTGAAAGTGCCAATTCTAAGCTCTATCTTTCTATGAGTACAGTTCTGGCAGCTCCCATTAAAAAGGAAAAACTTGCCGAAAATTTTCTCTAAGTCCAAAATTTTTTTCGAAGGGTTTTTTTTCGTCGATCCGTCAAAAATTCAAAATGGCCGCCACATGCAGATCGGCGACTCAAGGGCAACCAAACTTATACACATCACTGAGGTACATGAGGGGAATCTTTTGAAACAACAATCTCAAAACTGTCTGAACAGTTTTGGAGAAAATGGCCGTCAAAATCCAAAATTGGGCATTTTTCAACGAAAACGGCCGCCATTTCAAGGAAAATGTGAAGATCGAAAAAAAAACTTTCCTAGGAATATTTTTAGCTATTTTTGTGCAAAATTTCAGAAAGATTCGACTGTAAACTTTAAAGATAAAAATGTGGACGGACGGACGGACGGACGACGGACGCAACGCCATGCCAATAAGTTATAGGACCAAAGGTTCGGTAACCTAAAAACAAACTGTGGAACTGGAGCGTGGCGATTGGGTACATCACAGGTAAGTACGGAATCACTATAGCCAAAAGGCCGATAGTGACGTCGTTAATCAAAAGTTATTGAAACAATAAATTCCAATCTAATGAGGTAGTTTACTGCATGCAACATGACACCAAAACACGAATTTAATTAGTACCTGACTGCTGATTAGATACTCTGGGTGTTCTCAAAACTCGCTCCCTGCTCAGGGCTGCACATAGCTTGTTCTTGAATGATTCCAAAAACGTCCCGGGCTGCTCTCTGTCGAACATCATCTCATTACACGGGTCGAACTTCGCTGACTTTCCAAAGACATCACAGTGGGAACAGATTGATCACAATATACATGGGCACCGAATATCCCATATGGATAGTGCTCTGCCCACAATGTATTTCTATATTCTGGGAAGAAGGGTTCTGTGAACTTTCGTGAACTGCATGCAATAACCCCTCAAACACTGGAAATCTGTCCACTCTCTGTGATTATTTATCGGAATACTCACAAGAAATAAGCTCGTCTGTCACGCACGCTTGTACTCCGATTAATTTTAGTAATGAGCGTAAATTGAATCAGTGTTTCTCAATACATAGATTGTCAGGCAAGGAATTAAATGAGGTTCATAATCACTACACGAGTTAATCAATTCAGATAAGACTTACAGAGACTTTATCGCGTGACAGAGACAGAGTACACATAACCAATTAATTTAGATTCGTTTAACAGAGCTTACAGTTGCATAGAGTTACTAAACTTATGAATAATTGTCCTGAAACGGAGGAAATTTAGCTATGGAAGACGGATCATTTTCATAATTTTGAGGTGATAGATGATGAGCTGATGATGATGAGTTTGAATGTCCGGAGTCCATGACGCTGCTTCAAGACTTGGAACGTAGACCTACTGTCAGTTAGGGTTATTGTGCGTGGGAATATGTGCATAAACCATTAGTTACAAACAATGTTCAAGTTCAGTTCTACATTGAAGTGGAAAGAACGACGTACACGTATGGGGCTTCACTGGAAAACGAATTGCATGAAGTACTAGTAATACGTGTACCTACAGCCGACCATCGAAATGCTGATGTAGCCTACATTTAAAGTTCGGAAGTTCATGAGATCTGGGACCACAGATGCAGACAAATACGGCAACGAACGATGGCTGCTGCTGTAAAGAGTCAAAAACTTCCTCAGCTGACCAGCAAACGATCGGCGACGGCGGCGGCATATAAACTGACGTCGACATGTGTGCGAGCACTGCCGCCACGAGACCAATGTGCGGAGACGGTCCGTGAGAGACGCGTTCCTCTTGTGTTCACCACGGCACCGACGGCCGTGCGCGCATACGTTACATATCGGGCTCCCCGAGCAGACCCGCTCCTGGACCAGTACACGGACAGCCGGGGCCATAGGTTCGTTCACAAGAGCCAGCAGCACCTGGTGCGGGGTATGGTGCTGTACCGTCCAGGTCGAGCCTTCCACCCGCCAGTACCCCCGGCCCCTCGGCGCTACCGCTCCCCCGCACACCGAAAACTGTCGACAGCCGTCAGGGTCAGCACAACGCTTGACCAACGGATCAAGAAGGCCAGAAAACCCAGCTGTGCCAGTTAAGTGGGTGTCACATCAGTATCAGAGACGTGATCTCAAACGAACCTCACATCCATACCAGACGTCACGATGATCTATGTTTGAGTTCGTTGCATATAGTTTTTTGCAGACCGTGTTCAGAATCCGAAACATGTGGCTGAAACCACCATCATAGAGCTCCAACGAACACTTCACAAGCAACACTTCAAGCATGTATTATAAATATATTACAAACCCGTATTGCGCATATACAGTTCACCTATAAATCATGTAGGTCATACATCACTGTAGGAACCCCACTACCGTAACGCGGCGTTACGGTAGTACGGCACGATGACGGCAGGCGAGTGGTTCGATTGGTTTTCTTGAGATTATCGTTTATAGAACACATGTCACTCTTCTGCGACGGTGTGCTTTGATGCCTCTTGAAGTTTCGCATCTATTGGCATATTGTTTTGTGGGAATATTGCTCTTAATCAGTCAGAAAATGGAAAATGAATATCAAGTGATTACTACGGTAACGTCAGATCAGTAGATGCGGGGTACTACCGTAACGCCAAGCATGTACTACCGTAACGTTAATCTTGGTCCCATACTAGGTCTTTCGTAATATGTCTTTTGCATCGTTTCAGATAAGAATTTCGAATATGAGGAGCTTGCATATACGGAATTGATTTCGAGGTACAATTAACTGTTATATTATACTACTGATACTGTTTGATGTCATGTAAAATGACGAAATGTGGTGTTTAACTGGTGTATAACTGAACACTGGATTGTCGATTACACAGGTTGTCGAAGGAGCAGAAAGTGAGCAAGCAATAAGCAAAGTTCATACATTGAATGATGGCATTTCCGAATGTTACCAGGTTACCCCAGCGTGAAAAATTTTGTTGTACTAATTTTATGATAAGGCATGAGTGAGGAAATAATATTGACAAGATACTTTTATCCTAACTAAGATAATGATGTTGATGTTCTGATTTATTTCAATGCCATATATTGTTGTCGTATTAATATATAAAATGTAAAGATACATTTGTGTATTCCGAGCCGTATAATTTACACGAACATGCAAACGTTGACCGTTGCACAGCATTACACACTCGTTTGAGGAAAAAGTAATGAAGTTTACAACAATGATTTAATTGGCATCAATTATGAATATAGATTCGCACAGTGATATGCATCAGATATGGTCTCTTTTTGACATTTGATTTTTTATCGACGTTTGTAAAATCATATCAAAAGATAATGCATACTATGAAAGAGTGAATCCTTATTTATGTACCATGTTCCGTTTGGTGTCAGTCAAACTTTTAAACGTACGGTATAAGATGAACTTGAACTTTGAGGTGAACTTGATAAGGTTGCCACTGGTCCAACCGCAAGGTATCCACAGAAGAACGGCAAAGCTTTGCTCTTAAAACATGTATACACCGTCCCCAAAAAATCGTTTTCACAAAGCTGTAACGATTATTGAATTTCTGTTAGGATACCAGGTATTCTTTAATTACAGTTTATGAGTAAGTGTCTGGAGTCAAAATCGTACCAGGACCCAAAGCCTCGAATTCCATTCCAAAGTGAACGGAACACCGTGAATCATTACCAGATTCATCGTCTAGACATCTGAGTCTGATGCTAAAATGAGACTTTGAATGATGTTCAATAACATGCTCTAAAATTCTGTTTGGCGAATGGCTGGTCAAAGGGCAGTAATAACATATGTATCCTGATATATTGTTCACATTGTATTATTTATCCATAACGAAAATCCTAAAGTATGATCAAAATCAAAGTTTTACATCATGGTAATTTTATAAATATGCAAGTGTTACGGTAGTACTCGAAATCTGGAAATTGGCGTTACGGTAGTGGGCCGCTAACGTTACGGTAGTAATCGTCGCATATTTCAAACCGTTTTTACTCGCAAATCGATCAGATTCACAGTTTAATTATATTGCCACACTACAAAGCATATCTAGACAATTCGCGTCGTGTAGGTGTTATGTGCGAAACCTACCTAATACCTAGTTTATCGTGAAATAACTTTTCGAAGCTAATACCTTCCGCCATCGTTAGGACTACCGTAACGTCGCGTTACGGTAGTAGGGTTCCTACAGTGATACATGTAATTTGTGATGATAACTGACGATTGGTTTTACCGCATGACAGCGATGTAGATATATAGCATTATGATTTGTAGATAATATTATAATGAGTTTATCCTGATTATGAATATTGAATCTGAAAAATGTTATACATACGGGAGTTCCTCCTAGCTGGTAGAATATAATACCCGGGTACTGGTATGTTGCGTGGATCCTCGTTGTCAATCGAATGCAATAACAAGATAATATACTTTCTTGTACAATTATTTCACTCTGCTCAACTGTGCCAACCTCGAGATAAACATGTGTTAGGGATTATTGTGGAGTGCCGTTCTTGTGTTAATAAATTATGATTAGAATCAATGTCGGACTTTTTTTTGTGCACCACTATCTGAGCTCATCACTTTGTTTATTAAAAGCTATGAACATATATGTAGGTGTTCGACATGCCAATATTAAAGGCGTGTTCCCTGACGATGTTGTATGACTAAGGGCCCTGGATGGCTATACAGCAGATATTGTCTTGGTCAATGTACGATCTCTTCGAAACGTATTGTTGGAAATGAACTGTTTATTGGAATCTTTAGAACTGTACACAGTTACGCATGCATGACTACACATCCCCAAAAAAAATGAATACCGTCTGTCATACACAAGTATCTAGTATTGAATTTTATGTTGTCAAGTCACAAAATGCACAGACAAAGAAGCACAGGTTTCATCACACTGTTTTCATATTTACTGGATCGAGCAACAGTACAATACAGTTTCGTCATGAATATCACCGGACAAAAACTTCATCACAACCAATACGTAGATAACCACATGTCAATCGTATACTATTAATCAATGACAAATGTGGCATAACGCTGCCCAAATGTATGGATCTATAAGTATATCAATCCAAAATCAAACATCCATGATCAATCCGTGGTTTTGCTGGCTACCGACCCCGTGGATGAGTTAATACTAGAAAAGCTGGAGGAGCTTGTCTGTCTGACGCCTCTGCGTCTGACCTTGGGGTGACCTCTGGGCGGGCCGGACACTGAGGTCCTGTCTCCTCGGGTCTGTCGGGGGGTGGACGTCGTCCCAGCCACGTCATCGAGCGAGTGGTCGTCCTCTGGGATGGTGTTGTGCTGGAGACTCAAATTGCTGCTGTAGCTAAGCTTTCTCGATGATTCTGTAAAGGACTTGTTCCTCTTGAAGCTTGAGAATATGGACTCTGCACGTTTGACTCGCATCAGTTTTTGGATGCGGTTCCTGGTGGTCTGTCTCCTTGAAGACACGTCTGTATTGATGTCAGGCGTGGTGACCAATGGTGTGGCTGGACACCTGTAAGCATTCGAGGACTTGATGGCATACAGGGCGTACAACTGTATAAAAATGCTGGATGAGCTGTCCAGGTTTCGTAAGTTGCAGTTTGGTGCTAGTGTCTGTTCGTGGTATGACAGGAGGGAACGTTCGCTGTGGTCAGACCGGAAGGTGGGAGCGCTTCGAGATCGCCCTGTACTGACCCCTTTCGTGTGAGCTGTCCGTACTTCAGCAGTTCTCGGTCTAGGCCGAGAATCTACTCTATGCTCGAGAGGAATACTCTGATTGTTTTCTGTGTCCCTGAACTTTATAAACGCTTTCTTCCTGAGATCAACTTTGGCGGGTTTTTGTATTTCCTGGAAAATCCCAATGGGAAGGGTTTTCCTGAATGGATCTAGTGCCTTGGGGACGACAAACACCGTGTCAAGCCAGTCTCGGGCACTCCTGAAGTAGCGGTCGTCTCTCATGGTTAGGGAAGCCTTGGCCTCGTGCACGAGGTAGCGTGCGATTTCTAGGTAACCATGGGAACAAGCTATCATGAGGGGCGTCATACCCTCAGCATCAGGCACATCAACCGACAGATGGTACCGAGTCATCTCAGTGACGATCAGTCGAACCGCCTCTGGACACTGGCGATGAACCGCATCGTGCAAGACCGTGTTACCTTTCCTGTCCCGGCGGTTCAGATCTATGTGAGCACCATTCATCATGAGCTTACAAATGGCGACGTGTCGGTTCCAGACTGCGTGTGACAACGCAGTGCGACCATCTCTGTCACTGATGTCCCGCTTGGCGCCACGTTTGATAGCGCGCTTTGCAATGATGTAAGCCACTTTACGATCGTCAAGGTAACAACATTTCATCAGGACAGTCCTCCCCTGTTTATCCTGCACATTAGTATTTTGGCCCTTGTCCAGCAGAAGTAGGACATTGCAGAACATCTGTTTGTCCAGAGCGTCGTGAATCCCTGACATGATGGTCGTGGCAGAAAGATGACAGTCTAATTGATCCAGTAAGCCTAGCACGGGTTCTATCGCAGGATATAAAAGCTCGTGAGATCGGGTTACTGAGATGTATGGACTGGTTGACGCTGAGCAAACAGCAGCTAGGTGCTTGAAGCACTAAGGTTCCACATTTATATGCCGGCGTATTCCCGGCATTCTAGTCCTGATGACATCACTATGGCAACCTTTCGAGTATCTCAGGTGCGTCAATACCTAAAACAATATCCTGAAATTATATACAAATGGCATAGAAGTATTATTCATTCCTCCATACATAATTAAAATATTCAGGTTATCAATCCATGATAATAAATTTGTGAAAAATTACCTAAATGTGCCCTGGGTCACCCTCGTTGGAACAAATCGTGGCATAATACATTATGTTTCATGTAATCTGTAGGTGTGTGTCCAACATTCACAACATCGGTTTACTCCTTGATAGAGTTTTCTCCCAACAACACATGAATGTAATAAAAGGTATATGATGACAAGAGCAGGCTTCACAATTGACGTCGTCCGTCAGCAATCCGCAGTTTGCGCGCTGACAGTTCTATCACATCTCGGGTCCTTGATTAGCTGCAATACCACTGCCTCTTATCGAGAGAACCTATATTGATATCGCCGGCCTGGGCACACTGCAAACACTATCCATTGTTTATATCAACCGTTAATTCGATCAGTAAATACAGGATATGACCTGCCAGCAACAGTCGTCTGCATCTTTCCCGCGGCGATCTGCACATGAGCTGTGTCTCTAGGCGAGCGCGTGCTGTGGCCGAGTGTCGCCAGGTGAGCACGTGCTGCTGTGGTCTACAGACACTCGCTCGATAACGCGCACTCCGCCAGGGATCGACCTGCCATTTGCTGGCTTTACGAGAGTCAGATCTTTGTCGTTGGGCTTTGTCTCATTAAAGAACGCTCACACTTAAACTCGCTGTGTATGCTGTTGGTAAAGCAACACGTGCTCTGTATATAAGACGAATGGCTGACTGGCCACTGTTTGGATATAAGCTGTGTGATAGCATAAATTTTCATATTTTTACAAGGCTCTGGAAGCAGTGTCAACATGTGAGATCAATTATATAGGTGGATGTTACGCAGAGTGGAGCTAGATTGTTTGCTAATCTCACGCGAAATAATTAATCGAGCAAGTTAAAATATGAATTAACCAAATTTGACTCTAGGGGTTGTAAGATGATCTCATTGATCCCGTTATTGTTGATATATTAGATACTGGTCTTAAGTTCTTAACCCGAGCAAAAGTCGATAACCCTTTGGGGACATTTTTACTTCATAGTTATTAGTTTTGAAGATGTTATCTTTCAAAGTACATAGCGCGAACTGATGTATTCAGGCATAAGTCTGCTGGTAAACATCATATCAAGAAATATTTTGCCTTCAATAGACAGTGTGTAGTATTCCTCAATATTGAAACTTTTAAAGTGTAGTTTAACGTCAAATATACGTATATATATATACATATATATCGTTATGTATTTCTGTTTTTATCTGATATTAAATATTGGTTGACAAGTTTTCAGTATATTAAACTTGTTGACATAATAGTTACATAATAGTTTGATTTCCAATTTACTTCAGCCAACTGCATGGATGAAATTGTATAGGTGACTTTTGAACGCTGGTAGGGTCGCTTGTGGTGGAATCCGTATGGGACAATGTTTTTGAATGAATTTTTTCACGTGGGACATATCACGTTATTGCTTTTAATTTGCAGACTTATCAAACAAATTTCATTAGTGTATCAATAGATAATTGATATATCATGTCTTCCTATACTGGTATTCAGGACGGTAGTCCGAAACGTTCACTTAAGGGCACGTTCTTGTAATGTAATGTAATGTAAACTTTATTTCTTTAACGAGGATTGTTACTTGTGAGGGACGAATTCAAAGGGGCTAAAATGTGAAATTCCGTTGGTTGTTTTAAGACTTTTGAACAATCATGAATATGACATTGTGCCTTTGAAAACAGAAATTGTGGATGGAATATCATCTTCAGTGTGTAATTTTAAGCCCAAAATACATTATAAAGTGGTTAATTTTCGGCCATTTCATCCAGAATTTAATAAAAAAAAACGGCCCTGAACTGGTCCCTCACTAGAGCTTGCCTAAGCAGCTATACTTTCATGATAGTGTGGTGGGAACATGATTAGCCCTGCAGGACTGATATCAAAGTAAAGTGTTAATCGAAGTAGATTTTGCTCTTCTTCTCCTCGTTGTAAATGTTGAACATGAAAACCTCATAGGTCAGGATAAAAATGTCTATGGATGAGTTGTGGGAATACCTAAGAATACAGTGTTGTTCTGCTCCATCACGACACTGAAAATAATAGCAACGATAGAGTATTTGTTTCTATTTTTCTGTGTATCACATGCTCAAAGCACATTAGCATATAATGCTAATGGTGGAGTCGAGAAATGGTGGCCAACTGCGCCTGACATGGCACATTTTACGTATTGTATTGTATTTTGGGCCTATTGTATATTGTGCGTTGCTGACCCTTCTTCCAAGGCATATATTTTATTCTCTGTCAGCCATGGCCAATAGCCTATGAGATCTGCTGATTTCACTCGAATATCGAGGCAGGTGTTTGGCTCGTCAACGTTTTCGTATTTTGGCCGCTCGGATTATGAGCACGTATGTCGTTTAGCTTTCACGTCTTGCAGCATGGTTGCTCATCCCTTTTCTGAGTAGGGCGCTTGTTGCTCTTGGGCACAAGTTATATTCTGAAGGAGACAGCGGGCACTATGTTTGTGTCTAACTGGACCGCTCAGTTTTCCTTACAGCGTGCGAACTGGCTCAGGGTGACCCTCAGACTATCTCAGTTTAGACCATCGACGAAGATGGACCACCACAAACCCACGTGTCCGTGTGATGAGAGTCTACCCTTGGTTGCCGTAATTGGCAACATACATGTGCAGTACCATGTGTGCAATAGGTCGATCTAACCGACGTACTAATGCTACAGTCACTGTCCCAGTCTGAGACCCGGACGATTCCTGGATTTTTTTACCCGGTTCGGGCCGATTGAGGCTCGATCGAGCGTGAAAAAAGTCGAAGAATAATTTGTGAAAAATGAGTTGCAGTCCCACTGTCCCGGACGACCCCCGGTCGAAGGCCTCGGCTGGATAAGACTTTTTTTTTTATTTTTTGACTCCAGTCTAGGATAACTCCAGGTTAGTTCCAGGTCAACTCCCGGTAAAGTAAGTAAGTAAAGTTAACATTTATTAAGCGCTCCTTTATAGAACGTAGTTCTAAGCAAGGGCACTGTACACTTTACCCCAGTCTAGAATGACTACACAGCTGCCACAATCCGGCGCTACACTATAGCATCCTATTGAATGACCGGTACCCATTTAATCCTGGGTAGAGATAGACAATTTGTGGTGCACACCTTGCCTAAGGATGTTAGTGAAATAATCCAGTGGTCCAGTCTGAGTCTCGAACCCATGACTTTTGCGTTACGAGACCAGCGCCTTATCCACTGAGCTACCCACTCCACTAAAGAACTTAACACGGTCAACTCCCGGACCGCTCCCGGTTCACCAAAACACCCATTTTTCATCCGATTGAGACCCGGTTGAGACCTGGTGTGGCCGTATGACAGCAAGATGACTCCAAGGATGACTCCCTGTGCCCCAGGTGGACTCCAGGATGATTCGCCGTCACGCCCGGTTCGGGGGTCCATTTCCCACCCCCCTCTGAGGGTCCCCTGGTCGAGACATGATTCGCCAAAACAATGAAACATGAACATATTTCGTGCGAATTCCTGGACAAGACCCGGTTCGCCACCCAGATCGACATGGTGTGCCTGGGTCAGACCCAGTTCAGAATCGGCAGAAACCGAGTTTTGCCGGACGAGACCCGGTGAGGCCCGGTTCGCGATCCGGGAGTTGACCGGGCGTCAAACCGGGACAGTGGGACTGGGGCTTAATATGTTTGTGTTCTGCCTTTGAGATATGCTGCTGCGCGGTGGCACGTACGCCCGTATGTACAATGACGCAACAATGTATCAGCGATTCGGTACCGAAAACTACAATGGTTTGACATTGATGGATGGTTACCAGTATATGTTTTCATTTCAGGTGAAAAAATATAATCCTGAAAGTTGTCTTTGTGAACTGAATGGCTTTCCTTTTGAAAATGCTCATTTAGTTCGTGTATGGTAAGGGTATATTCAATTTTATATTGTATTTCTATGATATCGAACAACGAACTTTAGCCTTAAGGTAGTCCGCTCCAAACAGTGAGGGGAGGGGTCAAAGAGTTTTTCAAAATGAATGACTGTATTACCAAAATCTAGAGCTTCAAAATGACATATTTTATAGATTAACTGATCAGCATCCTAAAACTGAAAAGAAAATAGGGGGTCACCGTATTAGTTTTCTTGGAAAACAAGATGCAAGATGTGAATATGAGCAAAAAAATGTGTAAAAATACCATAAATTAAGTCATTTTAGTAAATGTTTGTGATTTTTGATCGAATATGTTGAAGAAACCAGCACGGTGACCCCCTATTTTCTTTTCAGTATTAGAATGCTGATCAGTTACTCTATAAAATATGTTATTTTGAAGAGATAATATTCAAGATATAACTTTTAAATTTTGACAATTCATTACCTCCCTGTTTGTAGCGTACTACGTTAATATCATAATGGACTCATTCCTACTCCGCACTCCCCTGCAGATGATATGATCGTTCCCTACATTACGATGACGCTACATGTCGGTGTATGTCGCTGTTTAGTGTATCCGGGCACCTGCCACGTTTGTTTGTACACGGCATCTTCCTGTCAAAAACATGCGGTGTTTTTGATATTTGTTACAATATTGACAGTTCTGAGAGAATTGTAGTGTGGATTATGTGTTTATAAGTCGTTTTCCATTGCACTGACAGCAAAAATGCATCAGATTTGGGGATCGCTTGTGGCCTGTCTTGGTACACTGTCGCTAGTGTTCGCCGGTGAATTGACGTTCGAACTGCCTGACAACGAACGACAGTGTTTTTATGAAGTTATTGATAAAAACGTGAAGTGCACTTTAGAATTCCAGGTGAGCGTCTCACACCGTCTATGGTACCAAATGGATGAATATATTCGTCATGAATATCGATCTGGATAAGTCATTTCCACAGTTTACCGTTGTATGATTGTATTAGGGCCTGGCCGAGTCGGAAATTTCCGAGCCGGGTACCCGTGTGGTCTGACCCGCCCCGGGACCCAAGTAACCCTCCAAGTATAGATCGGATTTGAAAGGGAATAAGTGGAGCACAACACGTAAATGCCAGGGCCTTATCAAGAAATAGGTCCCGCATATTTCTTACGTTATGATTTTAGTGTCTTGTTTATTTCCCTATTTTCAAGGGAATAAGTGGAGCACAACACGTAAATGCCAGGGCCTTATCGTGAAATAGGTCCCGCTTATTTCTTACGTTATGATTTTAGTGTTTACCTCCATCCACCCCCACCACCACCCTCCAGGATTCTCCAAGAAATAGAAGTTGACTGAAAACATTAAAATGGTGTTACTGTGTTAACTGAATAAGCCTTGTCATAATGTAGCGGGACCTATTTCACGAGATTGCCAATGCCAGTTGACCACAGATCTTTGACACATATTATTTGTTTGGTCAGTGTTTATTTACAAGAGATCACATGACCTCATAAAACAACTTTGGATTTTTTCCTGATGATTTTCTTGTCGTTCTTGTGATTTTACTAGGGTTTATCGCAAATTTTCAAGACAAAAACTATATCTTTATTCTTTCTCGGGTACGGGTAATGAAATTCCGACCCAGGTAATTGTATGACGCGCCCCGAAATCGGGTACCCGTCGACTCGACCGGGCCCTGGTATGTATGTTCTACACGTGACAGCCTCATACACGACCCTAGACAAACAATATCGTCTTCTCAGATGGCCTTGGCCCGAAGACAGAATGCCTCAAAACTGGCTAAAAATCAGGAATGGTACTCACATTTCTGGTCAGAGGCGATTCACGATGTTGATACTTCCGAAATCCAACGAAATATCCACTTGTTATCATGTTTAACCTCACATTTTACTGTTCTGAAGCCAGTCGGGATACTTTTTCAAATGAATTTCCTGACCTCTCTGCCTGCCAAGGGACGTCACGAGCGTGCACTCCAGGGAATCCCCATTGAAAAATGACACAGGATTCCGCACGAGTGCGCGCGCATGTGATGTCACTTGGAAAGCAAAAATGTCAGCATAATCATTTAGGGAAGCCAACGGGCAAAAAACCATTAGTGCCTCAAAGATGCAGAACTGTCAAGTTAATCACTAAAGTATTGCATTCATGTGAAATATGTCCTGCTACAAAATAAACAAGATCTATATCACGATTAGGCATTTCGGTTAATTTTCTGAAGTGCAAGCATTTTCTTTCTCAAATAAATTGACCAAACATCGCAACAAGATGCTCTACCTACCTGTACTGCTGTAATACTAAAATAAATGTATGTATGAAACTTGAAATTCATCCGATATTCATCAATATAATTGTTGAAATAATGTCTATTTTCTAGGTAATCACTGGTGGCAACTATGATGTGGATCTGGAACTTACTGGTCCCAATGGACAGAACCTGTACAAGGAAACCAAAAAACAGTATGACGCTTACACGTGGACCACTGCCGTCACGGGAGAATATCGATTCTGCTTCAGCAATGAGTTTTCGACCTTCACACATAAAATAGTGTATTTTGACTTCCAAGTCGGAGATGAACCACCGTTGTCTGATGACGTCGCGGAGCATGTCACTGCCATGACACAGGTAGCAAGCTGTGCTCTTGCTACAGTTTTCACGCCTTTCTTCCTATTGTAAATTACAATGTATTCTGTGTATAATAATAAAAAAAACCTTATGTATAATAACAAAAGTAACGTTGTTGATTTAACCATTTAACCACAATTATTATATCATATTGTACGTATAGATGAACAAGTAGCTATCACTCCTACAGATGGAGACGTCGGCGATGACGATTCATGAGGCCCTGAAGATCTGCATTGACTACCAGACCCACCACCGATTACGGGAGACCCAGGGTCGAGCTTTTGCTGAGGATCTGAATGAGCGTGTTCAGGCCTGGTCCATGGGTCAATCTCTCATCATTCTCCTCGTCGGGATCGGACAAATCATGATATTGAGGAGTTTTTTCACGGACAAACGCCCGGGGATGGCTCATGTGAATACATAGGGCTAGCTTGTGTTAGGAAAACAGTCAATTTGTATCAGTGCTGAATGTTGTCATGTCCTTTGCTTCGAATAAAAATATTATTGTTATGAAATGTTGTCGAATTGAACACTTATTTTGGGTAGATTTTGCCTGAGGAGTAATACTTTGTGTGGTAGAATTTTTGTGGTTTCCTGATTCAGAAGGGTTGATGTCACTTTCTAGTTTGTTCATTGGAAAAAAATGTGGCAAATTATTCATTTTAGTGTGTGGATGACTTGTAACCAGAGCATTAATGTCATCAGCAATATCGTGTTAGATGTTGAATCTTCTCTTCAGTTTCATATTCATCTTATCATGACGATTGATTATTCTTTTGTCAGGAAGTATTGTTCTGTTTCAAGAGTATTCATCTAGAATGAATGAAATCATGGTTTGTTATTAAAGAGGTTTATGGATGCACATGCGAAATATGTAGAGAAAATCAAATTACTTTCGTATTAAACCATCACTGATATCGAATCAGCAGTTTGTGTTTTGTTTCTTATCCTTGCAGAATTGATAGGTATCAGGTAGTTAGTTTGTCAGTGTGATGGTATATTCACTATTCTGTTTATGCACTGCCACCTTAAGATAGGCCTAAGTACACAAAAAATTATTCCGTAAGTGAAAAAAAGAGATTTTGGGGATGATTATTATTGATAGTTATTGTATTTAAAGATTATTGTGTGCAGTGTCACAGTGCTTACTTTGAGGGCAGACATTTTAGGTAAACAGATATTGTTCATAGTAATTAATGTAATCATGGTAACAGATTATGTCTGCTTCCCTCGACAAATACAGATCAAAATAATCATTATATGATATAACTGTGATAAATGGTTCAGAATGATTTTGCGCAAGCTGCCGGTGGCTACCATGGCAAACTATTGCAATATTCAATGATAGCCAATTAATTTTTGCCCTGTGTTTCGTTTAAGACATGCAGGTATTGAGTCACCTCGTTCTGTTTACCTCTGTGTGTATATCTTGGTGTACATTACATGTCAGGAGTAATAAAATTCACGTCGGACTGTTCACAGATGGGTGGAGAATTGAATTTTCATTTTTCTCTTAAAAAAAAAAATTCTAAAAACTCATGCCTTTGAAACATATATATTATATAAGGATAGTATTAAAATAGATTCCTCCGACATGATGCTCCAACATGTGCTACCTACTGGTAATTTATCGCTGGATTGTGTTACGAGTAAGACAACATGGACCTGTTCAGTTGTATTTTGTCAGATACCGGTATATAAATTTTATCACATGTATGGATACCTTCAAGTGACAGCTGCTTGAAGATGATTTGTCAAACCATTTTCTTGATGTTTGTTCAGGCATGATATAACAATCTATACAATTCTTAAATACTAAGTAACGAAACTCTTGGAAATCCCCGAGAAAAATTGTAAAGCCATTGTGTTTTCATATTCCTGTAATATTTATGTTAATTTTTTTGCATTTGGCAAAGTTTAAATGAAGATCTCTGCACAGTGTGCACAATAATAAGTAATACATGTGTACAAATTCAATGTACAGAAATCTGTAAAAAAAAGCCCCATTATATTATTGAATTCCACCTTCTTTCTGTCTTTCTTTTTGTCTTGTCTTTTGGACGCTGTACAGAATCGCTGTATGTCATTGAATTTTCTAATAAAATCACTATTCACATAAAGTTGTCATTTTTATTGTTGAAAGACATGGCATACACTACCTGGAATAGTGCATTTTCAAATTCCTCAATTTCATCGACAGTAAACACACAGTTGCATTCGATGGACAGAACCATGGTCATTATTTGTAATGAAAATAGCATTTATTATTTCCAAATTATGACGCCCCGTTTTTGCCACAAAAAAGTCTTACGTGAAATAATGAGTCATATGTAGGATATAGTAACACATATGTATGACTTGATTAATATATAGATGTAGTATCTCCTGCGTATAGCAGACATTATCTCCTATGGCATTGGAAGTGTGAACACCACTGGATTGCGTTCAAAATTAGAAAAAACGTTGTGATAGTAAGGAAACGAACGTTATGATTGAATCTGTGGATCGGATGGTGCTGCCATCTGGCGAACATCGCACGTTTTAGCACCGTGTGGAAAAAGGCGGGAAAGGACAGATGATGGGCTCGAGCGGTTCCTCCACCGTACAGATGTAACAAAAAGGTACATTTAGTCTGTGTAACCGACGCATTCATATTAAAAACTTGTGCTTTGATAACGGTAACATCAGCATGTTTGGCCGTGTATCAATGTCTGTGTTGTTCCGTAGAATGCCATGATCCCTAAACGACACACCGAGTGATCAGAAGTGGTAGTATCTCTATAGAAAGTGTTGCCGACCGCCTGGATCATTTTGTCGGTGCGGATCTACGACCGGCCACCGGGGTTCTGCGGCCCAATGAGCTGAATATTTAGCTGATTGCTGCGGCCAATGAGCTAAATAAGGATCCTTATTTACCTCATTTCTGATAAATAACGCATTTATAATTGTGCTGCCTTCAATTTGTTTTTATGATTATCAAATCAAATAAAATGTATCTAATTTTAGTGAATGTGAAATAATTGTTAAAATTTTTGCTTTTCAGGCAAGTCAACAACATTTAATATCAGTATTCAGTAAATGATGTTGAGTTATAGAAATATCAAACATCACACACAAAATACACTGTAGTCCAAGTCCACAGCTGTTGCGATATCAAAGTGGTGATAGGCCTTTCATTGTGTTTGGGTGTTGACAATTACATGGTAATTACATAATTATCTGACCTTAACCCCTAATATGCTGGTGGGATGTGAAATTGATTTTTAAAATGCCGTAAATATGCCATGTATTCATCTAATTATGTTACATCCTCAGAAAATGTACTTTACCAATAGAGTAATAACTGTAAAAACACACACATGAAGAGATTGCCATATATTGAAATACTTTATTAGCCTTTAATAGAACAATGAAAATGATTGAGTCAGTGATTCAGTGTAATTAAGGCATTTCAGCAGAAATGTATGGTTTTGTCAAAAAAAAATTTTTTCGTTTTTTTTTTCTTTCTTTTTTTTAACTTTTTGGTTTCCGCACGATAACTTCAGTTTGCCTAGTTGTATCTTTGCCAAATTTTCACCGCTGGTCAGAAATGTTGTGTGGAAGAAGTTTTTGAGCCGGCTCCGGGGTCCGTGAGGGTGAAATTCATGTTTTTGGTTTCCGCACGATAGCTCAAAAAGTATTATGGCAATGACTGTAGGGAAGAAGCCTATTTATTTTGAGGCCGATCTGTCAAACGACCTTTGACCTAGGGCTCGAAATAATTTTAACTGAGTCATCCTTGAGGCCCTCATGCATGTCTCGGAAACGGTGCGTCGTAGAGCGAAACGGACGTTACTTTCAGACTCGTCATCCCAGACGAACATGTCTAAGGGGTATCATGGATGACCTTTGATCTTGACCTTAAATTTTTTTGCTGAGTCGGCATTTTTGTTTTCGTCGATATCTCGAAACGGACGTTATTTTCGGACTCGTCACCCTAGACAAACATGTCTAAGGGGTATTATGGATGACCTTTGACCTTGACCTTAAATTTTTTCGCTGAGTCGGCATTTTTCGTTTCCCTCGATATCTCAGAAACGGTGCGTCGTAGAGCGAAACGGACGTTATTTTCGGACTTTTCGCCTTAGACAAACATGTCTTAAGGGTATTAGGGATGACCGTTGACCTTGACCTTAAATTTTTTCGCTGAGTCCGCATTTTTCGTTTTCGTCGATATCTCAGAAACGAGCGTCGTAGAGCGAAACGGACGTTATTTTCGGACTCGTCGCCCTAGACAAACATATCTTAAGGGTATTATGGATGACCTTTGACCTTGACCTTAAATTTTTTCGCTGAGTCGGCATTTTTCGTTTTCGTTGATATCTCGGAAACGGTGGCGTCGTAGAGCGAAATGGATGTTATTTTCGGACTTTTCGCCTTAGACAAACATGTCTTAAGCGTATTATGGATGACCTTTGACCTTATCTCGGAAACGGTGCGTCGTAGAGTGCAACAGACGTTATTTTCGGACTCGTCGCCCTAGACAAACATATCTTAAGGGTATTATGGATGACCTTTGACCTTGATCTTAATTTTTTCGCTGAGTCGGCATTTTTCGTTTCCGTCGATATCTCGGAAACGTTGCGTCGTAGAGCGAAACGGACGTTATTTTCGGACTTTTCGCCTTAGATAAACATGTCTTAGAAGTGTTAGGGATGATCTTTGACCTTGACCTTAAATTTTTTCGCTGAGTCGGTGCATTTTTCTTTTTCGTCGATATCTCGGAAACAGGGTATTATGGATGACCTTTGACCTTGACCTTAAATTTTTTCGCTGAGTCTGCAATTTTCGTTTTCGTCGATATCTCGGAAACGGTGCATCATAAAGCGAAACAGACATTATTTTCGGACTCGTCGCCTTAGACAAACATGTTAAGGGGTATTTTCAATGACCTTTGACCTTGACCGTAAATTTTCTTGCTGAGTCGACATTTTCGATATCTCGGAAACGGTGTGTCTTAGAGCGAAACGGACATTATTTTCGGACTTATCGATTCCTCGGAAACGGTGCGACTTAGAACAAAACAGACATTAGACAGATAGTCTTAATGGTATGAAGTTTGTCCTTCACATACATGTAATTGCACAAATGCCTTATAGGTCTCATTGGGAGCTTATCATGTTTTTGCTGAATCAGCATTTGGTTTTTAGGTTACCGTACCTTTGGTCCGATAACCTATTGGCATGGCGATGCGTCCGGCGTCCGTCCGTCCGTCCGGCGTTAACATTTTTATCTTTAAAGTTAACGATCGAATCTTTCTGAAATTTTGCACAAAAATGCCTAAAAATATTTTGAGAAGAAGATATTTTTTTGTTTTTTGATTTTCGCATTTTTTTCAAAATGGCGGCCATTTTTGTCGAAAAACGCTCAATTTTGGACTTTGACGGCCATGTCCGGACTGTACTCATAGAACGCTTGAAGATAGAGCTTAGAAATTCGCACTTTCAAATGGGAAGTCATATATGGCAACTTGTGTGGTGACCTTGAATTTGACCTTGGATGACCTTGAAAGGTCAAAACAGCCATTTTTGGGTCGAAAAATGCTCAAATTCGCACCTGGTCTGTATTTTCTCAAAAACTGTCTGATCAGTTTGAGATTTTTGTTTAAAAAGATTCTTCTTATATACCTCTGTGACGTGTATAAGTTTTGTTGCCCTTGAATCGCTGATCTCCGTGTGGCGGCCATTTTGAATTTTTGACGAATCGGCAAAAAAAATTTTTTTCGTCCCAAATCGCATTACTATCTATTTCGGGCCATTTCTAGGCAAAAAAAAAATTTTCACCCTTTGAAAAAAATTTTGGACTTTTTAGGTTACCGGACCTTTGGTCCGATAACCTATTGGCATGGCGTTGCGTCCGTCGTCCGTCCGTCTGTCCGTCCGTCCGGCGTTAACATTATTATCTTTAAAGTTAACGATCGAATCTTTCTGAAATTTTGCACAAAAATGCCTAAAAATATTTTGAGAAGGAGGTATTTTTTTGTTTTTATATTTTCGCATTTTTTTCAAAATGGCGGTCGTTTTTGTTGAAAAACGCTCGATTTTGGACTTTGACGGCCATTTTCTCAAAAACTGTCTGATCAGTTTTGAGTTTTTGGCATTTTCAAATGGGAAGTCATATATGGCGACTTGTGTGGTGACCTTGAATTTGACCTTCGATGACTTTGAAAGGTCAAAACAGCCATTTTGGGGTCAAAAAATGCCCAGATTTGCCTCATGTTTGCATTATGAACATATAGGAAGACATATATGGCACAACTAATGATGACCTTGAACTTGACGTCAGATGACCTTGAGTGCCAAATGTCTGACTTGGAATGTGTAAATTGACCTGAGCGGCCTAAACGATTCCACCCAACATATAGAATATCAAATGCCGCACACATACTTGTAATGGTAACATCGAAGTTCATACGGATGACCTTAATTGGTAAATCCCAAGGTCATATGATTACACTGCGAACCTTGATTGGTAAAAGGTCTGTTACCTGCCAATGCTGCCATGGCCAAACCAAAATTGTCCGGTAACCTATCTTAGCCTTTGGGCTAATTTTTTCCTTCATAATGGGAGCTGTCCGGACTGTACTCATAGAACGCTTGAAGATAGAGCTTAGAAATTGGCACTTTCAAATGGGAAGTCATATATGGCGACTTGTGTGGTGACCTTGAATTTGACCTTCGATGACCTTGAAAGGTCAAAACAGCCATTTTGGGGTCAAAAAGGCCCAGATTTGCCTCTATGGATGAAATGCTTGCAGATAGAGCTCATGTTTGCATTATGAACATATAGGAAGACATATATGGCACAACTAATGATGACCTTGAACTTGACGTCAGATGACCTTGAGTGCCAAGTGTCTGACTTGGAATGTGTAAATTGACCTGAGCGGCCTAAACAATTCCACCCAGATATATCTTTGTATTATGAACATATAGAATATCAAATACCGCACACATACATGTAATGGTGACATCGAAGTTCACACGGATGACCTTGATTGGCAAATCTCAAGGTCATATGTTTACACTGCGAACCTTGATTGGTAAATCTCAAGGTCATATGTTTACACTGCGAACCTTGATTGGTAAATCTCAAGGTCTGTTACCTGCCAATGCTGCCATGGCCAAACCAAAATTATCCGGTAACCTATCTTAGCCTTTGGGCTAATTGTATCCCCCGAACAAAGTTCGGTGGATACTATGGATTTACGATCGTCGCGCCGCCGCGTCCGCAGACAGTTTCTTGTGAACGCGCTGCAGCTTGCAAATCTGAACCGATTTTGATAATATTTTATATGGACATGTCTTATGGTGAGATCACGACACCTATCGATTTTGGTTGCCATAGCAACCAAAATAGCCAATTGGCGTAACATTTTGTGCTCAAATTAGCCTGTTGGACACACATGGGTTGTGAACGCTCTACGGGTGGGAGTTTTCGATGAATGATGATGAAATCGCACAGGCTCAATGAGAAAGACCATCACACGAAACCTATTGTTTTTCAGAATGATCGAATAAATATTAATAAGTTTGAGAGGTTAACTTATTACGACAATTAAAATACCCACTTTGACATATGTGATCAATCCAATAACCTGCACTATGAAAGCAAATTGCACTGGATTTTTGTTCAGAATACAGAACTGATGTTTTTGGTGGAAAAAGAACAATATAACTGAATAAGTTAACATTGGTTTTACTAGTTAAGTCTATTATTGACCACAATAAAAATAGTTAAGACGAGAAACATTTATTATTGAGCTCAACCAGGTAAAGGTTTTGTCCAGTAGAGATTTCATAGGTGTAACCGAATAAGTTAACATTATTTTAACTAGTTAAGTCTATTATTGACCACAATAAAAATAGTTAAGACAAGAAACATTTATTATTGGGCTCAACAAGGTAAAGCTTCTGTGCAGTAGAGATTTCATGGCTGTAGCCGAATAAGTTAACATCATTTTTACTAGTTAAGTCTATTATTGACCTCAAGAAAAATAGTTAAGACAAGAAACATTTATTATTGAGCTCAACAATTTAAAAGTTTTGTCCAGTAGAGATTTCATGGGTGTAACCGGATAAGTTAACATTATTTTTACCAGTGAAGTCAATTTTTACTTCGAATTTCAACTTGAAACCAAGTTTGGCACATATTATGAAATAAAATATAATTTATGGTGAAAAGATTGATCTGGCTCCAATTTCGTCATCTTGAAATGCAGTTTTGGTAAACCTTTACTTGAATTTCAGCTTGAAACCAAGTTTGGCACATATTATGAATTAAAATTTAAATTATGGTGAAAAGTTTGATCTGGCTCCAATTTCGTCATCTTGAAATGTAGTTTTGGTCAACTTTTACTTTGAATTCCAACTTGGAACCAAGTTTGGCACATAGTATGAGTTGAAATATAGCTTATGGTGAAAAGTTCGATCTGGCTCCAATTTAGTCATTTTGAAATGCAGTTTTTGTCAACTTTTGCTTGAATTTCAACTTGGAACCAAGTTTGTCAAATATTCTGAGTTGAAATATAACTTTAGGTGAAAACTTTTATGTGGCTGTAATTTCGTTATTTTATCGAACATGTCGAAATGCATTTCGTATGCAGTGATTTTACTGGTGATCTTGAATTCAACCTTCAATAAGCTTGAAAGATTTCACGGGATGATAGGGCTACGGGGGATACACCCAAGCGGTCGTAGGCGACCGGAAGCGTCTAGTTTTTTTCATGCTTCACCCTGAAATGCCTCCAAGGCCTTTAGGCCTTGACGCCTAGTTATATATGTCCCATTTTTTTTGTACTTGTATATTTTCATATTTTTATGTTCCTATTGAGTCCAATATGCTAACATCAGAAATACGTAACTCTCTTATGTATTTCTGCTAATATTCCACCTGAATTGTACTGCTTTGAGTCCTTTATAAGTTATAGCTAGATACCTATGATAAGAGAAATGCACCAATTCCATCCACAGTGTTAAGGACTGATTGTAATAATCATGAACCTGGAATCGACCAGCTGTCCATTCACTTATAATGTAAATATAAAGGTAACAAATTCATGAATTTACGCACTCCCAATTAACGTGAAACTTGCCAACTCCGTTTCTCACTAAACAATGTTAAATTTGTTAAAATCATCATTTTCATATGTCATTTTCCGACCTATTTGAGTATACAAAATACACTCACAACAGGGCGAGGGAGAGGATTATGCTGTACAGCAAAGAACTAGTGAGGCCAGTTAAGATCACAGGTGATATGCACTCGGGTGCACCAATATGTTTGGGATTATGAATGATCAGCTCATTTTATTCATCTCACAGAAAGTATAGCCTTAGATATTGTCATTATTTCGACCACAACAAAGAATAAATATACACAGCAGCCAGTGTTGTCAAGCGGAACACATGAATGTCCGTTTTGGTGAAACGTATAAAATGATTTATGCAATTATCAAATTGCAGTTTCTGTGATATTATTTATGAAACCATGTCTTGGTTCATCATCCATGAGTATATATGTGTGTGCTAGCCAAGTTTTAGGTCAGGGGATTGTATTGTCTTGGTGAACTTTACTTTCACATTATAAGTCAATGGAAAAGTGCCTCAGTGCACCGGTATGTGACATGCACTCAGTCCTTAATACAATCAGAAAATATTATTGAATTCTTCAAATTGTACATTGTAAAATTAAAATTATTTGTAAATTGTGAATTACCGGTACATGGCAATTGTGGTTTTTGTATTAGAAAAACTGAATCTCATTCAGTGATTAATTTGTTTTTGAAATATTTGAGTTGAGATGAAAGTTGCAGTTTGTTTGCTGTGTGAAATGTCTTGCACTGGATGAACTGTGTCTATTGAAGCAGATCACAGCTTGGAGCTTGCCGCAAACATCTCTAGGCCATGCAGTCTGTCATTCTGACGCGTGTCGTGTCTCCGTTAACTTATTCAAGCACCATCCGCGTAAGTGCTTCATTGATCGAGCTATTAACTAAGTATAATCTGATATGAGCGGTGGTTCTGAGCACGCTGTTGTCCCGATTGTGGCACCGCCCCCGGGGCTGGAGGAACCCAGGGGTCAAAGGTGAGCTATTCACCAAATCTGTTTGTGCCTCTTGAAATGGCTCATGTTGAAAACTGTCGATAACGTTTTGAAAGAACAAAAAAATCTGAACAACAGTCAGCATATGGCAGCATTGACTGAATGCCGCAGAAAACATCCTGGAGGATGCTTTGGGACTCTGCTTCTATCTGTAATATGATCCGCACAATTTGCATGAAGATGCATTTTATGTGAGATAATGTGTGCACTATTGGTTTTTACGATCGTTTTACAATCTGACTCATTCACTGAAGGCGCAACTCGCAGACAATAGTGTTTCTTCATGCCAAATATGGAAGCACATTGTGCATTCAGCTCCAGATCTAGAAATGCGAGATACTCTGATTGTCTGTTGAACTAACTCTATCAAAAGGTGGCTGTGTGGTGGTGTAATTCAAACTTAGTGTTATTTTAGGGAACCTTAAAGTCCTGCATGTGGAGGAATGAAAGTAATTGGTCACTCTGCTTGAGGCAGCAGACCTCACAACCCCCTGACTCCCTCTATTTCTGGATCAGGCATCAGCTCTTTCAATGCCTCCTGTCTAGCAAACAATTACACTTTTAATGATGGTACAGTCCGCCTTCCAGTTGCCTTCCACATGGCCGCTGCATTTGCATTGCATGCATCTCCCCTCAAATCAGCGAAGAAATTTCATCAAAAATTTGTTGACAGAAGAACAAAAAGCAGATTGATCGCGAGTTGTGCACAACACCTCCAGCTGCTTGTTGCCACGTATGGCACTGGGTGACCTGGGGTTGGAGTATACTGAGTTCTAGTCATGCTGACGTACGCCACGGCAAAAAGCTACATCCCTGTCCAGCTACGCACGACTAGCCACAGAAACGCTTGTATCCGCTGCCTCTGTGCGTCTGCTCCTCCCGATTTTATATTATAATTGGGGAAAAAATTGCTGTCTGGCGAAAAACTGATTTTTCAGATTGATAAATATAATTCGCATACTGAGGTGGTTGGACCTTAATATTTCGTGAATATTATTAATAAATGGAAAAAAAGTTGCCAGGAAGGCAACCATCTGGAATGCAAAAATTCTTTTCCTATGCTCGATTAAATTAAGGCAAATCTTGGTACCGGCTGGCGAATCTCGTTAAATATTCTATCCGTTGATATTGTGGATTATTGGTCATGGCTCGGAGGTGCTGGAATTGGGGCGGGTTGTCTGGAGAACAGCATGGGGCATATAATTTATTATCTAGTTACCTCTCAGTGAAAAAAAACCTGAAACAACATCCTGCAATATTTCTTGGCTGTCAGATATATGAAATTTGTGGAATTTAATGGTCATCTATATTCTAGCACATGATGATAACATAACTGGCCATGTTCGCAAATTATGGAAATGACACGCCAATACATGTACATGTGTATCTAAACATGCTAAACATAATCTCAAATGTTCATGTAATGTGTCTACATTGTATGTAACATGATCTTTGATTGTCAAGTAATGCATAAGACATAACTGATGAAATTGTCTCCTGTCTCTGTCTACTCAATTCTTTGCATTGAACACCCCCCACCACCTCACCCCCCCCCCCCCCCCACACACACACACACACACACACCCTCTTCACCAGATTGTCAACCTAAAGTTATGTTGCAAACTTGTCACTTCGCTTGTTGGTCCATTATCTGTCACAAAGGGTACCTGATAACATGTTACATGTAGAAGTCATTATGTAATTCCCTTTGGGCTTTGTGGAATGTAACACTTTCTATCTTCAACCGTAAAAATTCAGAAGTTTTTGACCGCAATCACGTGTCAAGTGTACACGGAGGTGTGACAAGAACAGATTGGGGAGGTGGGTCTGAGACACAGGGATCCAGTGCCAAATCACTACAGCTTTGGAGTCTGACACTTGAACAGGAGATGGTGACAGGAGATAGTCAGGTATTCTGTATAGGCATGGTTTGTGTGAGGGAATCAGGGTTCATTATGTGACCTTGACATGGGTCGGTGACCTTGAAAGGCAACAATGGAGCACTTGTGTCTTTGTTGTGTAATGTCATAATTACATGTCAGGTATTTAATTGCTCAAAACAAAATTATCTTAATTGGAGTAATTTATTTGATCACGTATTGCTTCGCATGCAGTCTATACTTTTATGTAACAAGCTTATTGCGGGTTATATTTGACATGCATCGATGCAGGGAGTTCTAGTAGAATGTATTCTTTCGAAAAAATCTCCGGTCTCAAGTCCAGTATGCACAACATTTAAAGAAAAAACAATTAACATTAAATAGATCGAGTATAAAAATAGATATAGATGTAAAAAATTTGTTTCTTCAAATTCTGCTGTACCGAGGTGTATGTTACGGAATCTGGTATATTTATGATGTGAACTTCAAGCAGTATGACATATAGTACCAGTGTCCATGGAACATTTTTTCTTAGAGCTTATTGAGTGAGCACCAAGGGGAGGGTGTTGGGGGAGAAGGGGGGGGGGGGAAGGGGTGGAGAGTAGCTCATTCTAGGTAGATGCGTGATAAAAGCAAAGGCTTTATTTTAGATTCTATGGTGATTTTATGAGAAGCTTAAATTTCAGCATTGCATTTGGGCCTTTGTTGGAAATTTGGAGAGGGTTATTTAGTGTTTATGAAGCATGCGAATATTGTTACAGGGTAAGCACTTGAAGACAGCTGAACTCCACAACTATGTGAACGGCAGCAGGCAAAATACTTGACTTGATATCTTAATCCCATTTATGTAAAAAATAAGGAGTTGGCTGGCATTTTGACAATGATCCTGTGTAGAGGAGTTACCCTCGAGGCCATTGTGAGCCTTTCCCCAGTAGATATCCCCAGGTCCCTCTCAGGCGAGCGAGCGACAGCCTTGTGATGACAATCCACAGCTCTCCAGACGCTTTGACATGGGGCAAAACCTCCATTCATCCTGTGATATCATGCTGATGAACATTTGATTCCGAAGAAAACTTCCCAGCTGTTTTAGAGCATTCAAAGGTTTGGTGAGTAGAACAGATGTATTAGATATAATAAATGTACTGTAGTTATTATATATCTCATCGTGTTGATGCTTCATTATTTAATGTAACTCGGCAGGGGGAATAAAATCCCGTATGCCACCTTAGCAACCGCCCATATTCCACCCGTGCTCTAATTGGTTGAAGTAATTATTTACATGCTGAAAAACGTTATTGTAGGTATATAATATACCAAATACTGCCTACACATGCTTTTATTTTGCCTGCGGGCATTTCCAGGAACCCACGTATAGTCGTATAGGGCAGTATTTGGTTATTATTTGAACTCAATTTGCAGAACTAAAACTTTTGGTCAGCAGTTGATAGGCAAGTATCAGTGAAAAATTTTAACCATCAGCTATCTATGCTGCACAAGCCAGGGAGGCATTGCCACTGTCTGTCGGGTTCAGGGGTCAACCTTGTCCTGTTTTTGGGTTCACCCTCTCGGAACCAGAACCCAACAGACTGCTCTGGTTGTAAACACGTCCGCCCATGACAGCTCCCACTCAGAACTCCAGTAAACGATATCGCAGAGAGACCCCTAAAGCTGTGTCGTTTTACCTAGAGTCGGGACAAATTTAATTCTGCCCATATTTGGACTGCTGTCCTGTTTAAGGCCCTCGATGCCGTCTCAAATCCGATAATTATCAGGTTTGCGGGTTGCGGGAGCGCTCCCCGACTTGGTTGAGTCGCTTGTCTGTGGCTGTCCCGCCTCAGGACGAGACAAACCTAATCCAACCAAATTGAAGTTGTTTTCAGGTCCACAAACAGACATTTACTTAAATGTCAATTTGTGTGAATTTGTCAGGACACCGCTTGATTGAAAACGAATCAGGGGATTTCATCATCAGGGGTTTTATTTTTCATCACCAGTGGTTTCCAATTTTATTGCCAATGTAGCTGATGTAAAAAAATAGATTTGATTAAATGTTGTGAACTTGTTTGTTATTATTATGCAAGTAAACCCATTCTCTGATTCTGGCATTTAGGTGCAGTCAATTTGTGAGAATGAGGGAAAATACACATGCTTTGAGAATGTCTCACACAGAGTGGTACATCCTGACCAATATAAGAATCAAGTACTTTCTGCAGGTCAATTCCCAGTGTTAGAGATTTTCCTCAATCTTACATCAGTCCTCATAGCTTCAATATTAAGACTGCAGATTTCAAACAGAACATAGTAAAATTGCTACGCACACATGGCATTTTTGAACTTGTTTTAATTTTGCCTTGTATCTGGAGCTGCATTCAGTTTCTGGTGAGGTTGACCCCTGGGTCTGTTTGGAGCAGACATGCAGTCTAACTTCTGGGGGGCAGACGCACAGTCTAACTGTCAGGGCATGAAGTTGGTTTCCTCTCAGCAAACTTTTCAATTAGTGAAGAAGTCACCAGTTAAGTACATGTATTACTGGTACTCACTATTGTATATTTCCTACACCCGTGTACCACATGTGCCTGTTTTAGGCTTGGTTCCCTCTGCATTGAATGAAGTGATGTCATAATGTCATGATATTAAATGAACAAATATAATTAATCTCATCTTATATATCAATTTGATATGTGGCAGTATTTCATTAGTTCACTGGATACCTGATTGTATATTCTATGCACGATGACCCTGACTGATCTATCAGACTCCTGAAGTCTTAAAGGGGACATGCTACACTGCTAATAAACTTGTATAGTGTACTGACATACACTGTAAACAAAGATTAACACTTTCAGATTTAGTGATAAGACCCCCTCTATTGTACACAGCTGTTTTTAATTAGGCCAGCACAGCCCAGGCAGAGCCTGGAGCGCGCCATCTTGTGTACTCTGTCCAGTGACGTCACTGGCTGGGTCAATTCTCAGGCTCCAGACATTCTCTGGCACACTGCCTAGTGTTGTTATACACAGTATCCTATACTAGCGGCTCTGCCCTTCATGTTGTTGTAAAGTGAACACCGGTAATGTACGTGGATTCATCGGACAATGAAAGGGAACTTATTGATGAAATTGTTCCGATGAATCCACTGGCTAATGCTTCTGAGCCTGTTATGTTCAGGTGGATAATGCAGGAGACAGTTCTAGTGACATACATGTAGAACAACATGAACATCAGGAGCCCGGGCCTACTGCTACAAACACCAAATCTTGTTATTGTCAAGAACTGTGGTGCGTAAGAATAGAGAAATGGGCCTGATTTGTAGAATCGGAGTGGATAATGCAGAAATGGGCCATTAACTACACAAAACCATATTATTTCAATATATTATTGGTGTAAAGGTATCGTCAGAAAATTTCAGAACAATACGTGATGAATTTAACCGCAAAACCTATTTTTATTTCCATCGCTGTTGGCTCATTGGCGTCGGCATTTCTTTGTTAGATGTCCCGTCATTCACCAGCCTTTGATCATGTAGGCAAAGATTTTGTATAGAAAATCTTTGATGTAGGTCATTGTCTCTGTGGCGGCGCATCGCACATCAGTGAATGTTAGCCTGCTCTGTCACTCAACAGATGCCATCGTAATCATTAATTTTATTTCGTATACAATTACATAAAAATAAATAAAACCATAGACATGCATCATTGCATCATTCATACCAAGGTTCATACCATACAAAGTCATTATTACTGGAAGCAATACTGCATGTAACTGCAATACAATACAATTTTGCTAACAACAACACAATATATGGAGGATCATATCCCGTTATGTTCTATTTAATACTGATTAAATACTACAGACGTGGCCTTCACCAGTCTATTGACCAATAAACCATGACCCATCATTCTTTTGACCCCACTGATTTCAAATAAACTGTGAATAACTGGCACGCACTTGGGATAATTGTCCAAGGTTTTCTTTTTATCATTTTTAATTAATACAATTGGGTTTTTTTCTTTTCCATTAATGTTAATATGTGTAGGCCTATATTTCATCGCGACCCTGCAGCGACCTGTCAACAGCGAGTGAGTATTAATTTCAGCCCCAGCATGGAATTTCAGCGTCTGCACAAAAACATCAACTTTTTCAACACAATAGGTTCATGTACGGGCATAAACACTATATTAGCCCTGAATAAATTGTTGAAATTTACTTGATCTCATTCCAGGTTGAAATTCAACATTGGGTTAGTTTGACAACTTTTTAATTTTCGAGATAGAACTCTGAAATTTGGAGAAAAATTACGGCATGTTACCCAATTGAGACACACAACATTTAAAGTTGATCCGATTATCCCAAACAAAACTAAGGCCAAAACGCGTGATTCACTGAAGGATGAACTTGCCTTTTTTAGTACAGCAAAGGTATATTCATTTATCATTAAAATGTGTACAGCATTGACCATAACCTGATCCAGATATGACAATATGTATAATGACATGTAGGTACAGGAGCATATAGACATGATAAATGAGAGAATAAATATGAGAAAAGGTCAGGTGCTATTATTATCTTGTTATGAGACACTTCTCAACTAGCGCTATTCACGGGCAGTGTTATTGGGCTGAACTACTTCTCAACTGATGTAATATTCATGACAAACACTAGTTTTCACTACACATGGACGTATGGATGATGAAAATGGACACGGTCATTGGCTTTCTTATAGAAAATATTTGTGCATTGTCCTAGGAAGCTATCTTGCCAGAAGCTATCTTGCTATGTGGTACAGTGCTGGGCTAGGCCCCTACATGTATGTACAGATGCTGGTCTCAGCCTGACCCAGATAATCTAACCCAGCCAGTGACGTCACGCATCATGCTGCACAGCCCAGAGGATTAATGGCGGCTCCCACGGTCATTAAGACAGTGGCCGCGGGATATTCAAACCCAGATCAAACATCTCACAGGCAGCAAAAAGTCGAACTGCTGGTGGAAATATACTCTTTGATGATATATTAACCGTTGTGCTAAATATGTTTTAGTGCTTCACCTCACCTTTAAGGCACATTCGATGTGTCCAATCGATGTAATACCATGGCAGGAGTTGTTTTGGAGCTGGTCCGTGTCCGCGTCAACTGTCACTATGTCCTATAACGGCAGTCTGGGGGGTATTTTACACATAAAACATTGTCCCTTGGGCAGTGCCGTGTCCCGGTTATGGACAGTTTGGGTAACACACGACTCCGGAGTGACCATAAATAGTGTTCCACAGCAAAGCCAGTGATCCTCGAGAGGCTATTGGTTTTCTTCAGTGGACTGTCATATTATTGAGTGCAAACTTGACCATATTTAGTGAATTTTCCAGAAATACAACATTCACAAATGATGTTCATTCTAAAAATAATAAATGTTATTACATTGAACCACAATGGCAAACATAAGGCTGCTTTTCTAGATTTGGTTTCAAGGTACCTTGCAGTAATGCTTCAATCAGTTACATAGTGTATGTGGTGACTAACCGGTAAACAAAATTCTTTAGTGATTACGCACAGGAGGTATAATGAATTTTGACAGCTCTGTGATAGATGTCCCCATATCCTGGCTTCCATTTATCAAAATGTATATATCTGTCAGAATGCGTGCAATACGGAGATTGATTCTCATTTCATTACGTCTCTTTTTGAGGCTTCAATTTAAGTTTTTACACGGACATCATCTGTCATTCTAGGAACGAGCCTGTGATGCTTGTGTGGAGGTGACAGTTCTCACAGTCTGCCACAAACTCATCCCCCAACCATGCTGGCGTTTTGGTGTTAAATTCTTCTTCGCTGCATTCAAACATTATCCATAGTGCAGATAAAAGGGTACAAAATAATGGTAAAAATTGAAATATCAGCTCTTTGGAAGTGGTTTTGTGACTTTATTGTGATACAATTAAATTCTTTAGGTTGGAGTCCTAATTTAATTCACCATTATCCAATAACAGATTCTATGTCTTATGTCCATGGAAGAAATGTTAAGAGTTGGGTCAAATGTTCCAATATTCTCCTTTATATCAGCCACATGATACAATAGGCTCCACTGTGCTCAGAACCACCTATTGTGTAGTCAGAAATAACAAGACAGTTCTCTGTGCACACCGAGGTGTGTCTGATACGATTACGGTTGTGAGGACATTCTTAGGTGACACTGCAACTATTGAGGATTGCGGAGAATACCTGGCGCGGAACATTGGAGTCAAACAGCCAGTCTGCTCCAGTGTGCTTCACTACCACGCCCCAACACAATAATATTGACCCTTTTGTCACAATGATCTTCCCCAAACACCCTGTAAACTCATTCAGATGCTGATGAAAAATCAATATTCTTTGTGCGGTATGAATGGTGCGGTTTGGAGTAGCAGTGAAGGGCTGGAAGACAGTAACAGAAACGGACAAACATTCTTTCCGAACGTAATCATTCAGTAAATTGTCGAGTTGTGCAAGAAGTAAAGCGAGATTGTCAAACAGCGTATTTTTGTTGTCACAACAGTATATTGGGAAGTGAGTTCATGTACAGCTAATACACTTATCATCCAATTACAGGAATCAGCACAGAGGGAGATATTTACTCAGAAATCAACAGCTCCTATTACCTAGACACCCGTTTCAGAGCTCTGACTGTTTTCTGCTAGATCTTTAAGCTTTGATTGTCTGCAGATATAATCTCCTGTACAAATAAGGGAATAGACTTCTATCCTGACATTGCAGTAAACTAAGTCTACTGTATGGGATCTAACTGTCTGCTGTCCGTTCATTCGTCCGTCAGCCATCTGTCAGTGGTCCAGGGGACATTCAAACTGTAATTTCAAATGAACATTTCATGAAAAAAAATGCTGTGAATCTATTCTGATGATATTCAAGGATTCAAGTTATATGGTTATAGATCACTAAGCATGCTAAGGGCAACAGTTATAGCCAGAAACATTATTATATACATTAGTTGTATTCATAAAGCTCAGAATCTTTCCACCAGTAAGTCTGCCTCCAGCCCGATCTCAGGACGCCATATTTAGGAATTTGGGCTCCCGGTGCACCAGGGTAGCAATAGTAAGATGAGTCTGATTCCAAAACTGCCACAGGAAATTAAACGAGAATAAATTTGCTGTTTATTTATTAGAAAAATATTCCTCTGCATGTGTGGCAGGCATGCTGCATTAACATTGGGATGATTTTCCATATTCCATAAAACTTGTGCAAAGACAAACAAAAGCCAGACATTTTATGTCGGAACCAAATTGTCCGAGGGTTGAACTTTTGTAGAATTTTTCTGCAAGTTCACGAACGATTTGCAATGAAAATATCAAATCGGGAAGTGAACTGTGAACAGTTAGCACCTGTAAATAAATAAATTATTGTCTGGTTCTTGATAACAATCTGACCTCTGCCTCATCGGGTGAGGAGAAAATTCATGAAGAACTCTAGTGGATGTTGACTGGTGTGTGTGATGATGAGTACATTGTTGGCTCAGGTCACGCTCTGTGAAGTCCAGGACCTGTCTTGTAAATACCTCCAGGACCAGCTCAGCAAGCCGGGGTTCCTCATTTACATCACACAGCCGTCTGGAAGGGAGCTAATGTTCAAATGCAAATATTCTCCACATTTTACAGTGTTGCAGTATACTTGATAATTACACAATGTTGAGCACAGACTTTCTCCAAAAATGACATCTGCACGTTCAACTATTCATTCTTGTGGAGCTGATAGATTTTACTTTTAAGTCATCAATGGCAAAGTTAAATAAAATGTCATGAATCAGAACCACTGGAAGAATGTATGACATTTGAGCTGAATTTAAAGTGATTGGACATATTTATCCAGAGTCAAACCAATTCATAATTCTAGAATCGATGCCACATTGATCTTTTGGTCTTAAGGACTGATTGCACGTAACCTACCAGTGACTGCAGTGAGGCACTTTCCCATTGACTTATAATGTGGAAGTAAAGGTAACAAAATCACCAAGACAATACAATCCCCTGACCTAAAACTTTGCTAGCAACACATATACTTATGGATGATGAACCGAGACATGGTTTCATAAATAATATCACGAAAGCTGTGCAATTTGATGATTACATGTAGATAAATCTTTTTATATGTTTCACCTGTCTTCTGCTTGACAAACATTGGCTGCTGCGTATACGTATACTTTGTTGTGATCAAAATAATGAGAATATATAGGGCTATACTCTCTGTGAGACGAATACAATTAATGACCTGAACATTCATAATTCCAAACACCTCAGTGCACCCGAGTGCCTGTTGTGAGTGTATTTTGTCCACTGAGAAATACAGTAGGTCGGAAAATGACATATGAATACGATGATTTTGACAAATTTAACATTGTTCAATAAGAAATGGAATCTCGGTTGGTAATCATTGATGGCTAAGTAGTAGTAGTAGTATAGTTTATTGACATAAGCATTGACAAACACTATCAATCAGAACGGCAAAATTTCATCTTGATTTGAAGTATGTAAAGTTATGATTTGTTACCTTTATATTTACATTATAAGTGAATGGACTGCTGGTCAATTCCAGGTTCATGCTTATTACATGCATCAATCATTAAAATTATAGCAATGAATACAGTAATATAGTAGTGGAGTGTAAGGCATACATAAAGTACAACGGGTGAACTATTTCATGTTACTACTATTTCATGTAGTAATATATGATAGACAGTGTCAGTGATCTAAGATATACGTGATTCAATTCATGAGCAAAGAGTTGAAAATTCAATTATTGGTATGCTTTAGAAGAACACAACAATATTCAGGCTATCTTGATGATTAAATATATTGGAAGACCCAGTGACCCAGGTGACTGTCTAGGTGCTGTTGGCTGTGATGACACCTGGCCACTGGGCCTGACATCTGTCCGGGGTGCGTGTCTGACACGAGCCTCCTGTCCGTCTGTCCGTGGGCCCGCCCTCGCAGGGTGCCGTGTTATCTGTCACCATCTCATCCTGGGCTTGCTCCTGAGTCAAACACGGGAATCTTATCAATGTAAGGAAAACCCGAGAACCCTAAACGCAGCTAATTACTGGGCATCTTCTGCCTGCGGTGATTGTGGAATGATGGAGTGTTCTGCTTGTGTGTGCGGAGTAAGCGAGGGAGAGAGGTACAGTTTGATGTAAGTTTGATGTCACAGGGATCGCCACAGTAGATGGCTTGCAGGACCTTTGGTTCTTGATTTGATGTATCCTAAACACATTCACATCAACACAGCTTCATTTTTACGTATTCCTGGGTATCATTGTACACATGCACATGTGCCTTATGGAACATTGTTATAAATTAACTCCCATATTGTCTCAGATATTTATGATGTCTGGGTATTGTACTGTAACTGTGTATACTTCTGGCCAAGAACAAAGCAAAATTGTTAATTAGATTGTCCTGAGGTTGCTATTCATCAAAACTTCAGTATGTGTGTTTTTGTTCCAGGTTTCTTCTACGAACCCATTTATAACTGACAGGCAGCGTTTGGAAACATTGAAATAATTGTGAGTTTTATTTGTGCATTGAAGTCTCCAATAGAATGAAAGTAGTGAATATGATGTGAACTTGTAGAGCATATCTCTGATCTGTTAAACACACATTGCTTGTACATGTATGGTGTTTCAACATATAATATGCTCCGAAAGGAGGCAGTTAATCATCATGAAGAACAGATCTCAATATTCTAATATTTTCCAACTGACTAGCACTGAATAAACATTGGTTCTGTAAAAGAAGGACAATTGCCCTTTTCATTAGAGTTGACTGTGCATTTTGGTTGCCCTGACTACTGAAGTAGAGGGAGGAGGGGGGGGCATGCTGGGGTGACAAAGATGGTTTGGATTGATCATGTGCCAGGCTTATATTTGATTTTCTGCAAGTGAAAAATTCTGCGAATTGTGTGAAGGTTGGATGTTTATATACTGGGTGTAAGAGGCCTTCTAGTAGTCCAAGAGGGCCTTAGGGTGGGGATTGTAGAGAGGAGGGGGAGGGGGGTCAGCTGGCCACTCGACTGTCGACTGACGGTGGAATAAGGTGTAAACTTTGACGGCAAACAAACATGAGCAAGGCACAGGAGTCGAGTGCTGAGACACGTTGTCGCTGTCAATCACTGGGACCTGGCCAGGTCTGATGCGAGTTAGTGGGTCAGGTCAGGAGGGGAACAGATGCCTATCTACTCACTCCCTACAGGGAACACAGAGCTGATCACTTCACAGGAGCCGGAGTCACAGATCACAGGTCCACCTCGCCTCGGAGCAGTTGCCATCAAACAGTTCACGGACTCCCGATTCTTGGTACTAAAACTCATTACCTGCCTTCGTCTGATGTAGCAGTGTAGTCAGAATCTTCCTGGTCTAGACTCAGGCTACATCAGGCTGTGCTTTTGTTTTCAAAATTTCACAGCGATTCATTATATTGTGCTCCAGTGCATTAACACAATGCACAAGTCCAGAGCCAAATTAATGCTGAATTCTCAGCCAATTATAAAGTCGCAGCCAGAGGGTGACTGCACATTAAGGTGGAGCCCTATATGCTGAACCGAGAGTTACAACTGTTTTAATTAGTACTGTGGGATAACATTGTCACCATGGAAACCAGATCCAGCTCTGACCTATGATGGGGATTTGAGTCAGAGAAACAACAGAGAACCAGACAAGACTGTTGCTGGTCACAAAGGGGAAGTTATTCCTGGTCACATCCAACGGGTACACACCTGGCTGCTGCCACGGTAACCACCCCTAGGCACCCCAGGGAAGGGTCGAGGACCGGGCGGGTCACGGTCAACCAACAAACCACGGCGGTCCTTCAACAAACCACAGAGGTCGGCACACATGTCACCGATACCTTGGATACCTAGCTCACCTCCCAGTCTTGGTCGCCTAGTCACTGGAGGGGAATACCTGTCAGAGCCAACTTCTCAATACGATATACAGGAGAGGAACTACAGCAGGAGCTGTTACTGATTGGTGCACTGGATTATAGTGGATTACCGGTACTACTACTAAATCACATCTACACTAATCCATTCCTTGGATTTCATGACTACAGCATTATTAGGGATGTATTGTGCCAGTGGATACATTCAGAAAAACAGTTGTGGATCAAACAATGGTGTAGACATTTCCCTGCAGTGTCTGAGTGAAGACATCGCATCAGTCTTGTGGATGTATATGGCTCTAGCTGTACTGATAAAGTGTACTTCAGCTGTATGGGGATCGTGTTCCACATCATATAGGGTCAGATCAATTTGGAAAGATACTACATCATAACATTGTATTGGCAATTATATGTTTAGAGAGCTGTGTTTTGCTTGGATGTGATACTGTGTTTGTATAAATGCGCATGTAATCTGCCCGAATGTTTAACGGGGTGAACTTTTGAACAGGCATGTATTATCGATTAACTTGTGTAATGAAACTCTTCTTTCTTTTCGTTAAAAAATTGGCCAATACTTTTCATGTGTGTAGGGAAAACATATCACGTGTGTGTCTTGAGGTATAGCCCAAGTCCAGAACCAACAAGTTTTCTACTTATTACAGTGCCCAGTAATTGCTTCACATGTGTAAGCATTAGTACTAGACTGACATCTTGCTGTAAAACTTTAATTGTTGATTGTGTTTGTTTTCTTTTTTTTTCTCGGCAGGCAAAAGACGGAGAAAAGACGCCAGTGAGTGAGGTCGAATTCTAGTTCAGCTGGGAGTTATGACAACACCACAGGCTAAATTCGGAATATCCGACTGAGCTCCTTAAGGATTCATTGTAATTAACGTGAGATCTATCGTCTAGTTAGAGCGCCACACTGGATGATTTATTCGTGGGGACCGCCTCGAGTCTTTGTTCACGCTCTCACTCGCTCGCTGGAGTCAAGATCTCCGCATTGTACAATTAGGACTGTTGAAATGCGCTGGCATGTTCACCGTCTGCCCTGAATGGAGAAGCGATGGTGCATGAAATAACACTGTGCAGATTTCCATTGTTCCCGGTGGCCGTAGCGACCATGACTCGACTGGGAGTGACCCTTGTCCTGCTGATAGGTGAGTGTAGACTAGTGTGTAGGGGCGGGGAGCAGGGGTGCTTGTCAAGGTTACTTGGCTCTGGATTTAATAAACTTTTTGACATAGACTGATGTCATTGAATATAACTCAGGGAACAAACTGTCTATAGAAAACTACATGTATATAGGAAAGTTATAGTTACTGTAATTAAAAAGTTTAATTTTGAGTTACCAGTACCCTTAAGTATCCTAATACAACATATTAGGAACTGCAGAACATCTAAAGTCAAAATACAATTGTGTACTCAAGTAAAGAAATTTAAAACAATTGTTTATTTAAATTTGCTCATTATACACATATGCCGGATATAGGGAAGTCCTCACCCTGGTTCTGCACGCAGGATGTAATTAAATGATTCATATATTGTCTAGTATTTACATGAAAGTCTTATTGAAATGAAGTTTTGCTGCCTGAGCACATGCCTGCCAGATGGTCTGTTAAGTTAGAAAGTGGGCGTAACTAACGTCTTGTCCGAGGCTGATTTGTATTTCAATAAAGCAGCTTTCATATGGTGCAAAATTTCATTTATCTGCGGAAGAGTTTTATGTGGATAAAACAGGAGAGCCCATGTTCAGCTTCCACTCTCCCCGCCAGCAGTGTTGTTGAAGTGTACTTTACAGAAAGAACCATTCAATGTCATGTACCTGACTATTATCACCATCCAGATTAGTTAGCCTCAGATGAACAAACTATTTTGAAAATAATCACATGTTGCAGCTCCGTGTTATTGCAGGGAAAATTTCAGCATGCTCTTGTACAATAATTGTTTAGATATGTAGCATTATGATGTGGTGGGCTGCACGACTAGTGACACCATGGTTAGGGTGCTGCAGTGCGGGCAGGTTAATAATGACATTCGGTGACATTCCAGTAATGGGAATGGGATATACCTCTTTATGGCGGGGTCGCCAAACTTTACAGAATCGACCTAGAGTCATGAATATATGTTGGTACATTTCGAAATGGAACACCCAGGGCATATTTAGGGCTGAGAAACTCGATCGCCAACAACACAGCAGGGTCAGAGAGGGGATGAGGGTTTGTCAAGTCTGTTGTTGCTCAAGCAGTCACAGCATACATCAAAGGCTTGTGGATCCATTTGTTGGAGTACTTGAGAGCCTTTGATGGCATGCACTGTTGAAATCTCCTTTCTGAGACATTGGGTTCAAGGTCGTACCCTCGAGGGTGGTGAGTGTTGATGTACAAAGATGGCCAGCGGTCTCAGGGTCTATAGGCTGTTGAGTGCAGGAGTGGACCCATGTAATCTCTGTTCACTGACAGATGCCACTCCCGACAGGCACTTCCTCACCAGGTGGCAGCAGTAGGACCACGATGGCTACACACAACCGTCTCTGTCACTCGCCGGGAACAACGTCTTGTAACAGTGACTGCCGTACATAAAACAACTCCGCACAGTACGAGAGCTAGCTCTGTGATGCTGTTTACACTCTAGCAACACACGTGTCATGTCTGACAAACCTTGTGGAAATAAGCAGCTTTCAAAACTGAAGTCGGCAAAAAAATTGTAATGCGATGAAGATTCAAATGCAATAGAAAATAAATTAATCGTTTCGGGTTTGAGCTCAGATGCTGTTGTGAACCAGTTGGGAAAGTATTAGGAAGAAACATCTTAGTCTTAGAAACTGAACAGAAAAAAAGTCTACTTGTGACAAAAATTCTTCTTCCCAATCAATAATTTCATCGTTTCGTAGATGATATTCCAAGTTGATGATTTATATACCTATGAATGTTCTCAATTGAATCTGCTATCAAAGGCATACATCGTAGTTAATCTCAATTGTACTAGATACAATGTGCAACATTGTGAGGAACCTACACCAACATTCTCCCTCCACATTTCAAGATATTTCAGATACCAGGTCTGGATGAAAAGCAAGTATATTTTCATGGCCATAAGCATAAACTATGGTGTCATTTTTGCAGAGTACTGGTTAGATTTTAATCAGATTTCAGGCATGTGAATATGGCATGTTTTGATAGAGCGATAGTTTGAGGACTGACAAGACATCAGTGCTTTATTGATTCTATGCTCAACATCTCATAAAGGTACATCTATTGTATATTTTAAGAGTGCGAAGGTATTCAATTTTCTAGTTAGTTTTTAGTGGCGTTCCCTGAAGGGTTCTGTCTATTGTTGAGGGTTGTTTACATTGTCAGGGACAGGAGATGTGCCCAGGGAACAGACTCGTTATGTTTGTTTTGCGGCCTGAAAATGTCTAAATTCCTTCAATACCATGACCCCCCCCCCCCCCCCCCCTATCCCATACTACAGTACCTCACATAAATTACAATCTCAAGAGCAATATTCGTGTCAATTACCAATGTCTGATTCCGAACTGAACTAAAGTAGTAATAATATTTGTGAAAGACACACAAGGAAATTCTCTGGAGGAATTTTTTTGTTTTTGACACTCAAGTGACGTTTATTTGAAGTCTACCTCAATTTCACCCTTATTTCAACCTCTTATGACAACCCCCGGGCTCTCTGCCCCCCCCCCCCCCCCCCCACCAATGCCTACTATATCTGACCACTTTGTGGGACACCAGGTTTTAGTCGTGTTTACTGAGCTCAGGTATTGGTCAATATCAGGGGCATGCTAAGCGCCTTGCGACAGTTTGCTGACGATTTGTTCCTCGTGGCTGCCGGCTAATGCCACGTTTTAATACATCCCACCACAAAGTACACTGTACAGGATTTGTGGGGGGAGGAGTCCTTGTATAAACTCTACTTCTTTTCAAACAATTTAAAGTGATGAGCAAACACACACTGTAGATAGACAACACCAGGTTTTGGAAGTAACATGCAAACTTTCAGATCATAGTTTTACAATTGCAAGATGAATTTGATGTCTTGGACTTTCTTGCCAGCACATAACCATAATAACTGTTGAACATTTTCATTGTGACTCCCAAAAACACCTCACTGCCCAGGCTGACCAGATAATGATAATTATATGTATTGTTCAATGTAATGTAATACATGTCATAGACGATTTATACATGGTAAGTGGGATTGAAGTTTTGTTAACAGTGAAATGCATTGTGTGAATTAATTGTAGCATTGTTAAAAGCTCAAAAGAGATGATCAAGCTCACCTTTGTCAATTTACCATTGCATTTACCTTGCTCCAGAACAAATATTAGGCCTCCCCGTCCAGTCTTCCTGAACATTACACCTGATCATGTTATGTAAGGTATAGGACAATACCCTGTGCTTGGTGGTCATCGATTGAGTCCATCAATACCCTGTGTGGTGTGTGTATGGTGTGGGGGGGGGGGGGGGGGGGGTGAATGGGTGAGAGTGATGACTCCCATCCAAAAACTGTGTCAGAACTCAGAACAGGTGTATGTTATCCAGGCTTTGCTGTCGAGCACACTCAAACTGTCGTCACGGCGATGTCCAATACCCCTCCTGTCTCCTGCATGAAAACATTACGTGGACATCCTCATTCAGGCCATTAGAGCCTAGCTGTGTTCACAAAAATGGGAACATTGACAGCATCAGAAGAATGGCATCATGTTCAAATATTTGTCTTTCATCATGTTACTCTTTTGTTCACGCCGAGTGTTTGTGGCCGAAATTTGTACATCACAAAACTGAAGTTGTTCCGAGTCGATGCATGCTCACTGCGTGCCAACAAACAAAACACAACACAGAAGATATGTACATGTGTTCATTGTTCGTGTGGTAAAATTTATCGTCATTGACATTATTTTTGAGGTTTGATCATTTTACCTCCATAGATTACATGTACATTGTAGTACTAGTGCCAGCATTATTGCCCCTGACCTTATTCATAAGTTGTCCTAATTTAACACAAAAATTTAGGAATTGTGAATCGTGAATCAGTGCACATGTATATCCACATGCATTATGAATACAAATCATTGAACATTTGTTTGTGTATATTTTTCCTGAACCAGTAACCATGGTAACTTTCCAATACAAATTTGAAATGTCTGACATCGTCTTGTGATGTTTTCCGCAGGTCTGGCTGGACTTTCAGGCGGTGTGGATGACAACGCGCCTCTCGACCCTACTGATGAGTGAGTACATCTACAGTTCTTGTGTACATATAGTATATAGAGTTGCATACCTACCCCATTTGCATCTTTATTTTGAAGGTCAGAAATAGCTTAATCATGTCGTGTATCTGTATCATACAATCCATGTCCTATCAGAATGTTACATATCATGCCATGGTCACAGTTATGTGTGTCGTCATCACTCATCAGTCATCAACCTCAAAACATCAAACATAAACTCTCAATGCAAACTCATCAAGATTCTTGTTACCACTTGGTTCAAGGGAATTTATTTGGCAGACCTTTCAATGTATTCAGGACGTGACTTCGCATTTGTAATACATTCAGAACATTTTATAGTGGACAAAACCACTCTGTATACTTTCCCTGGAGTACACCAAAGGCCATGGAGGACAGCTCGTGGTAATGAATGTTGTTAATGTATAATTTGTGGTGATTGGGTCGCAAGCAGATTGTATGGCCTGAGTGGAACCAGCGACCTACAGATGTGTGACGAACAACCTTAAGATGTGTCCTTTGGGACAATTTGCTTCCACATCCCAATGTGCCTCTGTAGTCATGGCGATGATAGAAACTTCACCCCCAAGGTCAATGCGGACTCAGAACCGTTTAATTCCAGGCGGTAACACTTTGTCCTGATCAAGTTATTCGGTTAGCTGGGACAATACAAGACGTCCGTGTTCCTCCAGAGCCTGGGACACTCATGTTGATGCGCCGGTTTAATGACACAATCATCACAGCTGGCAATCACGAGACATATTGTAACGGCTTCGATTGTTGATCAGGAGAGACATTGATGAATTTATTTCCACATTGCTGAATTCAGCAAGTCCTGGTGGGTTTGAAATTTTAAGTTTATATATTGCCCTTTTATGTGATAATTACATGTGTACACTGAGGATTGGATGTAAATGGTGTAACGAAGTTTCAGTTGACAAGCTCTGCACTGAGTCTCCTGTCTCTGACAGTACAATCATGTTGAGAAGGATGTTAAGTACTTTATGACTTAAGTTATGTCCCTCATCTCACTCGCAGAAAAAGGTGGAATATTTGTAGCAGAGATTTTGATTTGTTCTGGCATTTAGTCGATGGGAGCTGGTGATAGACAGATATCTGTCACACCATTCGCCGCTAATAAACAGGTTAATGTGGCTCAGAATTGCTGCACTGAAACCCTGCAGCTGACGGTGTTTGAGGTGACTCAGTGCACTGAACATGACCACTGCATTCCAATAAAAAAGAGAAAACTTTGTATTGTGATATTTCAGGATATTCCACATAAAAAGTTGTGTATTCAGCTTTGACATTACAAAAATATGGTTGAAACAAAAGCATATTAGAATACTAGATTATTTGCAGTTTTTACAGTTTCAGATAGATAGCACATATCAAGCCTATTGAGTCTAGGGAAGGATATGTTGAGTCTATAGAAGTATTGTACTCAGAGTAAACCACTGGCTGCATTAATCTCCAGTCACTTTACACAGGGAGCACTGGTATCTTGTCTTACATGTGTTTACATAACCCGCTTTCTGATCCAGAATAAATGGTTTCTCCAAGGTGCAATAACAACACATTATTACACAGCTGTTAGCTCTCAGGGTTATAACAAACCGTTATTACCAGATAAGTATGTATCCTATTGCTTCAGGGTGAATATAGCTAAAGCATGATGTATGGGAAATAAATGATCTTAAATACATTTATGAGGCAATTTAATTTTAACTCTATAATGCATGAAAATAGATTGGAATGTGTAGGTTAGTAGCCATAGTGACCTGATTGAACAGTCACAAGCGGCTTTTTCTTGGAAATCAGTTGAAATGTTTTTCTTCAACATCAGTCCTAGAGCGCTGTTCCAGGGTTTTCAAAGTATGTGAAAATAAATGTTTCTTCTCAATGATTGGCATGAAAAGTTAATGTCTGAGTCCACTATAGATTGATGTATCAACCATAATGATAAATTACATTGTAGGAGAGCCATTTTACCGAAGGTATGCGTGCGATTGTTTGAGCCACATCAATTATCAAATGTCGCATCTTGTGGTGTGTTTTAGCATGTGTATTGTGTGTGTGGCGCGGATATAGAACCTATCGTGACTGTCAGCCATCCCAGAGACATGCGAAACCCACAGATCTCTGACAGTCGATACCGCAAAAATGTCCCAACAATCCTTCACAGAATCGTACAAAAATATCAGCTGATGTGCATGATGGAAGGAGCGAAATCGATCGCACGACATTCTTATTTCATTGCTGCCTGTAGAATCTGGGACAGATTTGGGGTTCAGGATTTGTTTTTTCATGTGTGGGAATTAAACTGAATGGGTTTGTAATCAATCGAGTGATGCGAAGAGCGAATCAGGAATCTCGTGAGCACAGTGGAGTGGATACTTGTAGGTTAGCGCACGCCTCTGTATGGGACTCAATGTCATGAGAGAACGGGAAGACCTAAAAACTGAACACGCTGAAGCAAACGTAAAACGCTTAATGATTCGGGCCACAAAAACTAACGCATTCTGCAAACAATAGGAAAAGTTTAAAGGGGAAAATGCTGGAGAGGGATCGAGCTGGAAACGAGGAGGTGCGATAAAAAGTGTGAGGGTAATCTGAGAATGGAAACCAAGTCCATGTAGTAACTTTCACAGCACGCTGTGGAAAAAACAGGCCATGCCTTCTAGAATCACAATCAAACTGTTCCGAGGTCTGTAATTAAAATTGCTCCACAGCCAACAACAGAATGTAAATGGACTTTATGTTTCTGTTGAGAAAGCCTGGGCGGCCAACTCCAAGGCTAAAGTTTCTTTGTCTCCTTCCTGGAATTAAATCCTCCGTCAGTCGGAAAGCGGAAAGCGGCCATGAATAATTATACTGGTGCATGCTGGGAAATGTCAACCTTTCCTTGTATCTAGGAAGCATGGTTAGCCATTCATTGCTATGGTAACCGCTGCTGTGATGATGTGGGTGGGGCAGGGAGGAGGGAATGATACCAGGGCTGAGGTCATTCAGTGCAGAGTTCCATGAGATGGGGTCACATCTCAGTCACTTCTCGTAACCGACCTCGTGACCTTGAGTGACCCTGAACAAGAATGATGACCAAGACAAAGTGACTAAAACAAAGAGTGCTTTTAGATATTGTACAGTCAGGAAGAAGTAAATGAGACATCATAGTTTCACACTACAGTGCATGACCTTGGGTTTGTGGTGCAGGAACATGCTTACAGTTTCTTGACTTCATGACATCAATGCAGTTGTGAAAGATATAAATGTGTCTAAATATTATTTGATGTTTGCAGATTGACTACTATGACCACACCCCATGGTCTTGTCCAGCTAAATATAACCAGCACTACTGTCAATGTTTGATGGCTTATACGGAGGTCGATTATTGAAGCCATAGCAATAATGTCACTGCTACTGTCATTCATCCCAGACACTTCCGCTGAGGGCCACAGGCTTGACTCACTATGTATGTCGTAGTGCACTCCTTGGAGTTTAAAACTGCTTTGAAATATTGGTTTTATGATGAACTTTATCGGCTGTCATATAGAGTTACGATTGGCTCGTATCACAAACAGTGAATTTTAGATGACAGTCTCTGCATCATTTTAGTGAGCACTGTTGATTAAATTATTTCTTGCAGTGGACAATAGACAGCTACCCTACCTACTCGTACATTCGAACTTGGGATAAATGGCTCTTTTCGGTAGGAGTAATATTTTCATAATCTCGCATAGTATCTTATGTTTCATATGTTGCACTGTTGGTTTTAGAACTGACTACAGCAAATATCTTCTTGACCAATGTGCTGATTGATTTTCTAAAGGAAATTCATAGACAAGTTTTTGACGCCAATTTGGGTTGAATGGCCGGCAGTGGTGCATTGTGGGTTATTTTCCAAGCGAGTAGATGCCAGCTCTCTTGTCCATTCACAAGGCAACACTCCTTGTAAAGGACTGTCAGGGAAAGACCCAAGCGGTATCTTTTATGATATCTTAGGGATGAATTCGATCCTGTCCCCAGTTCTCACTGCCACTGTCCTGATGAAGCAGATTTCTAATAAATTTTGATCGATCGACTCGGTGTCAGATGAAACAAGACACAAATTTGAGAAAACTGATGAAGTAAGGGCAAGTAACTCATGGCCCTGAACATTAGGTGACCATATGGATTGGAAATAGGCGACAATAACAACATATGCAGTCAGTGATTTATTGATGAGACATAGATCACGTGGCTGACAATAATCCACAATCTATCATCACCTGGTATTGTTATATTGCTTTCAAAATTTATTTTCAGCTCATAAAAGTGAAATTCCCATTTTCTGGACCCACAGATAATGACAAGTATCGATGTATTGTCAGTGGACGTTAGATAACGGATCGGGACACTGGATCATACACCATCTGTCAGAGACTGTCTGACATCTCCCTATTTTGCCCCGCAGACGCAAGCGAGACTTGTGACAATCGATGAATGGACGCTGCTATAGATCTCCCCCCACGATTCCCTGATAGGTTTTAATATGAAAACCATAAAGGATGATACATTGCTTCAATAAGTCCTTCGGAGCCCATTTGGCAGTCGCTTTGTTTTCATCCGTGCTGTCAGTTGTTGAGTGAGAACGAGGCGATATTTCCTGGTAAAAAACTGGGCGAGAACTTGTCTACACTCCCTTGCTACACATCAGGACGCCAGAAAATCATGAGCATCGCGACCATGATAAGACACAGATCATAAACCGCAAGGCATTGCTGGGTCTTTATGGCAAGTGACGGAATTGCCATGTCTCAGTGTTTAGTGGAGAAGCGTGTTGTGTAGAGTCGCTCCAGTGTAACAAGCGTGCCGTAAAGGCTGGATCGCGGTTTGATTGCTCGGGTCATGTGGCTCGGGATTGGACGATTCAGAGAGATGCGTGTTTCCGTCTTACTCTGCGGGATGTGACGGAGGAGAGGTTGCCAGGATGGGATGCCTGGGTGGGGAGGGGTGGGATGGGGTGGGGTGGGGTGTTAGTGGGAGTGTGTAGGACTGGATGGAGATACTGACAGAGTAACATTTCCATGTCTCTGTGGAAAATCCGTCATTTTGTCAGCGACTTTCAGAAAATGATCGATTTTTGAATATCGGACCTCTTCAACATTCTCCTGTTTTAGTGATGGGATTCTTGGAAGCTGCTTTAGGTACTTGGAGAGCCACTCCAGAAACAATATCTTAAGGGACATGTCACCAGCATTCCTTGCAATTAAGCGAAATTCACCGAGATCCAACTTGACATCAGGATTCGACACTGGAATGAATGCGCAATCCTGGAAACATGAACCTTGTGAGAGAAGAACATTTGGAGAATCTCCTGTTTCACTTGTCTTGGGGACCTTTCCATTAGCTGTGTCACCCCCCCCCCCACCCCCTATACCCCTCCAATCACTCAGGACAAGTTATCGGTGATTGATTGATGACATCATTAGTCGCTGCACATTAACAGCGCCATCCTTCACTAGAACTCCACATACCCAGGCTTTTAGTTTTGATTTATAAAACACATTATATGTATTTGACCCGGGTAATTTTAGGGCTTGACATACCCAAGTGTCTTGCTCTATTACCTGTGCCTCAGTGTGATGTTTATCTCTGATAGAGAACAGTATATCACCCAGCTAACTAGCAGCTGTCAGTACTTCTGTAATCATTAACATACACACCCCGAAAACTTGCTGCAAGTGACTATGTTACAAGTGATTACTATATCAGATATCTGTAACTGGGCACTGTCAGCTCCAGGCATATCTACCTGTCAAATCATTAATGCATTGAATCTGTCATATTATGGGGATGTGCTGAAATATGCCATTTCATCAAGAAATACATCCAGAATGAGACACAAAAAACAGCCTGAGCCAATTGGTTTATATTTTTTTCTAGCCAGTTGAAGTCCTATAAAGTACATTGTACATGATGTGGTATTTTTCTGCTCTGAAAAAATGCCAGCATTTCATGCTTCTTGAACCATGACAGACCATGTTTCTATTATTGCTTGAAATTGAATTTGAAATGAGTTGTAATCAGCTTACACAAAGTTCTATGATTTGATAACATGAATGTGGCTGAGTGTTGTATCTTCCACCCATCTGTGGTCTGAGCTATGCTAGGTGTCATATATATATATCTACACAATCATGTATATCAATGTGGAAGGAAGAAAGTTATAATAGATCTGCAGTGAAACTAACGCATGGTTGTTGTCGGGGTTTCCCAGTACTTGAGGAGATCGCTGAGTTGTATCGCTCCTCTGAGTTGTATCAACCCTATGAGGTGTATCGCCCCTATTGTGAGCTGTATCGCTTCTGTGAGCTGTATCACCTCCCGTGAGGTATATCGCCTCCCGTGAGGTGTATCGCCCATGAGGTGTATTGTCCCGTGAGGTGTATCGCCCGTGAGGTGTATTGCCCCGTGAGGTGTATCGCCTCCCGTGAGGTGTATCGCCCCATGAGGTGTATCGCCCCGTGAGGTGTATGGCCCCCGTGAGATGTATGGCCCCCTTGAGGTGTATCACCTCCCGTGAGGTGTATCACCCTGTGAGGTATATCGCCCCGTGAGGTGTATCACCCCGTGAGATGTATGGCCCCCTTGAGGTGTATCACCTCCCGTGAGGTGTATCACCCCGTGTGCTGTATCGCCCCGGGAGCTGTATCGCCCCGTGAGGTGTATCGCCCCATGAGGTGTATCGCCCCGTGAGCTGTATCGCCCCGTGAGGTGTATCGCCCCATGAGGTGTATCGCCCCATGAGCTGTATCGCCCCTGTGAGCTGTATCACCCCGTGAGGTGTATCGCCCCATGAGGTGTATCGCCCCGTGAGCTGTATCGCCCCGTGAGCTTATCGCCCCATGAGCTGTATCGCCCCTGTGAGCTGTATCGCCCCGTGAGGTGTATCGCCCCATGAGGTGTATCGCCCCGTGAGCTGTATCGCCCCGTGAGCTTATCGCCCCATGAGCTGTATCGCCCCTGTGAGCTGTATCACCCCGTGAGGTGTATCGCCCCGTGAGGTGTATGGCCCCCTTGAGGTGTATCGCCTCCCGTGAGGTGTATTGCCCCGTGAGGTGTATCGCCCTGTGAGGTGTATCGCCTCCGTGAGGTGTATCAACCCGTGAGGTGTATCGCCTCCCGTGAGGTGTATCGCCCCATGAGGTGTATCGCCCCATGAGGTACATTACCGCTGTTGTGACGGCAGCCCAGAGAAGGCAGATTGACCAAGTCTCCACTATCTCTGTCAGTCACACAACATTTCATCCCTCATTTAACAGGCCAAATCGATAGTAAATACCAGCCTCGTGCCCTTTTATGGGGACAGTTTTTACGCCGGCGGACGATCTGGTCGGCCACTGTGAAAAGAAATCTTTGCTGATTTCTGTGTCGGATTTACCTAATTTGTCCACAGTGTTTGGACAGAGGCCTTGAGCTGAGTGGCTATTAGAGTCACAGCGCTACTTAATCCAGTCAGAACGTAGACAATTAGGGTTATTATCCACACAGAATATCGCCTTCTGTCATCTATGTCTACAAGGACAAGTTAGGAATGTTCCTTCTGCTCAACCAGAGATGTGAAATTTGCCATTTTACTATTTCAATAAATCTTTTCGCAAAAAATAAATAAAAACCACTAATTTTATCCATAAATATGAATAAATGATTTCCAACCCCAGGAGAAATGCTGACATTATTTATTTTGTAGGTAAACATTCCTCACAGTGCAGGCTCCAAATAATAAAGCTCTTATCGTGTTTATGACCTCTGCACTAAACTCCCAGACAGCTGATGTGAACCGAAGACATTTAGTAAATTTTGATTTGCCCTGTGAAGCTGCAGGAAATCTGTCTTTGTTTTGTGTCAGATTGTCAAGTGTCTAAGGATATAAAAGATTTTTGTGGACAGGGCATCAAGGTGGAACACGATTTTCCACTCCAGTGAGGCGATAACGTCCTGACTGGTACCAGTGCGATCCTGCATCTGTTTTATTACAGCACCAATATTTAACCAGCATACTCGCTGAAATATCTAGCTATGATTGCGTGATATCTACCTTATCTCTTGTTTGTGATACTGTCGCCCTGCGCTCTATCTACTCACTGACTTCACTGAGTGCTCGGAACAATAACTCAAATATTTCTGTGGAATTCTATGTTGCTTTCATGATGTTATGCAATTGATTGATAACTTCAATAATGTTCTATCTGCAGTTACTGCTGCATGTATATGTAGGCTATATGTAGACCTACGTAATAACTCGGTCTGAAATAGGCTTGAATATACGAGTTATTTTCCATTAATTGTTTTCATCCATACATACAGTAATACAGTTAATATATAAACAGTTGATTTAACACAGGAATCATCATGTATAGTTTGTAATGAGGTGTTATTGTGATGATTTGAGTGTTGTTTCATTCGGTAGGTGGATATATGGGTGTGGTCGAGTGCTTTGTCCTCGTCTATTTGGCTGTATGTTTGTCAAATATTATACTGAGCACAATTGTAAAGCCATAAATTTTGTCCTGTGTTTGGGAAACAACTTTCGTGTTAGGTTTTATCTGATGCCCTTTATTCAGCAAACATCACAAAATTTTATGGTATTTTACACTGTGTACACTCAGCCCTGTGTAATCTATTAAATCATTGCAGAGCTAACTGGTTAAATACGACATGGATCAAGACAAATACCATGGGCTATGGTCTCTAACTAGATTTATGCAGCGTTTGAGCAGAAAGTGATGGATAAGAAGATATGCGTAACCCGAAAATCTCTGTTGGTCCATGTGGACAGTAACACAGAAATATGACAACTATCAAGATAAACTGTTTCCCAATAAATTTTCATCATAGATTTTTTCTTCCAACCATATCTTTGAGAAAATCACACAATACAAGACACATTATGCAATAAAATCACACAGAAGGTGGTGAAAATCTGTGTGCCTGGCCAGATCAAGGACGCTGTAATTACATTATCTGCATATATAATTCCCTTTGATGAAACAATTACAGAGTGGAACTTACTCCAATGTTTTAGTTGTGGTTCTCAGTTACACAACCACTGCAGACTTCCTGTCTTGAGAAGAGAAACAGAATCAGGTCTAGAGGGAGACAGGAAGTCCTTGAGAGAGGGCGTCATGTGGGTTTTGGGAGCCCCTCTGTGGCATCAAGAGGTCGCGGCTGGCTGAGGACAACAGAAGACCCAGCAAGGCGTCAGGTGAACGACCTTGACCCTCAACAGTTTGTGAAAGGAAGACCCTTGCTGGTCATTCCAGGAATATTGGGGTGGGAAGGGACAGGAAGTCCCACGTCCGGACAGGAAGCTCTCGGAGATCGCCTGGCCAAGGCCGACATCAACGATCTGTCTGCGCCTTGCTCTGCGAGCCAGAGATGTCTGCATCACAGGACACGAGGACAAACACGGAAACATTACGGGCAGTTGACTTGATCTAGTGACTCATCGAAGAAGCCATAGAGTATAGCTACCTCTTGTTTGTAGTTTCCTGTATTTTGAGAATGTTGCAATTGTTTGGTCATCTGATTTATTGCGATACTTGCGAGAGGCAATTTTCTCACATTACGCATTGAACCCTGCTTCGTTTCATTGCTATGCATCATCAGCATAAATCTATAAAACACATTTCCCTCATCACCATTCCTGGCTAGAGCATAGCGTTTTTTATGTACTTGACCCTTCCATTGGATTCCTCGTGCTGAATACATTCGGGTTTTTTATGCGTTTGACCCTTTGTATGGCTCCATGGGATTATCCGACCCTGGTAGTGAGGGTTGCTATGGTTCCCACTGGTCCTATTGCCCCATGCTCCCCTATCAGTCCTGTGTTCATTACCCCGCATGCCCTGGTCTGTCGTGCATGCGTGGCAGGGACGGGAGTGGTCCGCGGCTGATTATCAGCTCCACCCAGGGGTTTTATCCTCTTTAAGGGGTGAGGTGGGGGGGGGGGGGGTCTGATGGGGAGACTGAGGGTTTGATCTGAGCTGTATTCCGCGCATGCCGGAGGGATGCAGATAAAATGCTTGGAGACCCTATTCGTCAATGCGTGTCCTTTGTCCACTGCGTCCGCCGGTGACAAATAGACATCCTGATCTGATCCTATTATCGGATATTCTGGTCAACCTCAAATATCTTGTCCAGTGAAGGCGTCCGAGGGACAGAGATCTGCAGTAATACTGGCCATCAATATCGACAGTTTGCTGCGCGTTGATCCCATATAGGCACATTTGATTATGTGATTATTGGGCTCTAACACCACAAAGTCACCGGTTTCTGGTTTTAGTTATTGATCAGTCACATGTGTTGGGGGTGTGTTTGAGATCACTGCGACAGATAGCAGGCTCTGATCCAGACTGGGCTCTGCTGTCTTTCCTCAGTCAAAGAAAACTCATAATGAAGTTCTTTTAATCATCATCCTACTGAGGCAATACATATATATGGTAAATAAATCATCATATTATAGCTAAACTAATTTTCATCATCAACGGTTTGAGAGGAGAATACTGTGTCTAAAATTTACATTCAGCATCTGAGCAAAGGAGTTTTGATTACTGTAAAGCCACAAATTATTCGCGACCTTTCCTTTTCGCGAATTTCGCGAATCCAATATATCGGGAAATTAAATGGAAGCGAAACATTTCTGATGACAACCCACATCGTTATGACAAAATTGTTCGAGATGGCCAAACCGCGGAAATAAATGGCCGTGAACATGGTCTGATCACAAAAACGTGAAAATTTGTGGCAGAACATGAAGGGATTTTACAGTATTCCTAGTCTTGGCTGTACAAAGGTGGATGATATTTTTGGGGGTGAAAGAATGACTGTACACCGAAATAAATGGGAACATAAGATTACCGGTACTTCATAGTGAATGACCTCAGTCTGTTCCAGACAATGTGCTAGGGCTTTTGACATCAGTGGTGGGCTGTGGAAGGTATCAGCAGAAACCCATAGGAGATCAGTTTCTGATGTCAGTGATTGAGGTGTTGGGAGGGCTCAGCAACATAATCTTCAATGTCCTGTCTCTGCCAAGCCATGTACTGCAACTAACAAGTGCAGGATGTCCGAGTGGGGGGGGGGGGGGGGTGCGCAGTCAGTTGAGAGATGACAGTAGAGGCAGTGACTAGTCACCGTTACTTGGTGACGGGACGTAGGGCCGGCTGCTGTGGTCAGTGGTCCGCTCTGAGCTGGTCAGTGCAGTGAGACTCCTTCAACGAATATTAATGACCTGTCGACTGGCTGCTCATGTCGAGACTTTCCCAACCATGATCTCTCACACATGCAAAGTTCGCTCCCTGTCTGGCCCATGACAAGAAATCTTGCTGCCAAAAATTAAGTCAGGGAATTGGGAAAACCCTGAGCAAGACTCCGTGGCCTAGTGCTAATCAGGTCTGGACTCCTGAGGTCTGTGATCAGGTCCGCGAGGCCCCAGTTCCTTGCCATAATATAAACCTGGGGGGGGGGGGGGGGCTCAGGTGGTGGTTTTAAAGAATGAGGTAGAATCTTTGTCATGCCAATATGTACATGGTGGAGTGTCTAGTACATGTTGGCAGCATTTTTCATCAGGGAACTTCATCACAGCTCTCTGTTCATGATATTACATGTACCTGTCCTTGTTGGTCAGAACTCTTCATTGTGCTTGTCTCAGACACATCACTTCTCTCTGTCAGTTGTTGTTCATACACTGGTGAGCATGATAATACCAGGAGTGTATCAATAATCAGTTTCTAATGGAAGGAAATAAACAAGATAAATCTTATTATCAGTGTAAGCTAAAGTTTCTTTTAAAATGCAAAGTATTCAACATTGTATGCATTTCTGAGGCAGACAGACAGTAAAACTTGTCAGACAATAATCTCTCAGAATCTGTGAAGCTTCAAGTAAGAAAAAAGTCAGTGCAGCAATTAATTTAAGGATGGAGAAGTCTGAAGCAGAGATCCGTCCTGAACTCATTTACCTCCGCCAAGCTGCTGAGCCGACAATCGATCCAAGTTCCTACAACCAAAAACTCCAAAGACAAATAGGCATTTGGATTGTGTGTTGGGTGAACAAATACCTGGCCATGATTAGAGGAGTGTGTCATCCTGCCGCCCCAGCCACCCAGGAAGACTCTTGTCTGTATCGCCGTCAAAGTCCCAAGGTCCCCGCTGCCGTCAAGATCCAAACTGGGGACAAATCTGTGATTGTGTTATCAGTTATAATAATGTATAGAATCCAAGCAAAAAAAAGACTGGACAGCTCAGAAAGTTGTGAGGATGTGTTGATAAGAATGTCTAGTTCCCTAGTACATGTATAGGATTTGCTTTGTTGTTGAGTGTCTGATGATAGGCTTCATCAGTGATGAATAAAGTATACTTTATCTTACATGTGTCTTATGAGTTTTTCCTATGTAGCATTCCTAACAGATCACACCCAGCCAGAATTGCAGATAAAATGCTGTTAAAAGATAGATCACTCAAGGTTGCTGAAAATCTGTGAAAAGGCTAAAAAATTTGGACATCTGAGGTCATGTTTGCAAATTCAGTTTGGACAAAAATCTTTCCCCCAGGTTTGACTGGTACCTGTTTGTGCTTTGATTTGTGTTTTTGGAACAAAGCAGGAACGTGTTTAGTAGAATCTTTCTGAAAGCATTTCCTGAAATAAAATGCCAGAACTTTCTCCAACGCCTATATTTGAAATACTTCCCTCCCAGAGAAACTTTTAGCGTGGAGAGTGGTCCGTAAGGATAGCTTTCCCAGGATGCATTGAGTGAAGTGTGGTACCAAGGTGCAGAGTAGATGATGTTGTGACATCGGAGATGTGCCAACATCGGTGGCATGGCCCAGCGAGGAATCATCGCCCTGGTCTCAGGTCTTCTTCCATCAGCTAGTTCTCAGTCTTGTCAGACACCTTCCCCTCAGCTTTGGTTGCCTGAGGCACACAAAACTTGCTATCTCTTCAGATGGAGGCAGGTTTGGGGGAGGGGGGAAGGGGGTTGGTAGGAGACCTAGTCCTTACTGTATGGTGAAAAAAATATATAAAAATTTGAGAATGTCAGTGTATGTCGAAGGTAGAAAAGTTTTGTGTAATATCAAGGTGTAAAACTACTAAAAACAGATACATGAACTGTTGAAATTTTCCGAGCAAATATTATTGGAAGGTTGTGGGATCGTGACTTTTGGGCAAGTTGCTCTGTTTGTCAGAATCTAAAACCCCAGGAATCGAGAGGGACCTAATGTATGGGAGCAGTCACTGATTATGTTATAAGCTTTACAGGCTCAAGGTGTTATGTACATTCAGATAGGTGGCAGCGGCTACAGATCCAGGTAACAGGTAATGTTTCTACCCCCTTTCATCTGTCATAAGTGACAAATTGGCTTACACAAGCAACATTCCAATAACCATATTAACTGTATACAAAAGTATTCATAAATCATGTGTTCAGAAACACAGAATATGATGTAGATTTATAAATATTTTCCATGGAACTTTATCAAATGCTGTTGAGGGAAATGGAATTATGGCTTGAGAAACCAAATTGACATGCACCTTGAAGCTTGATATTTCAAAACTGGAAATAATTCATCATTTTATTACAGAGCAGCAATATTAAAGGAAATAAGGCTGTTTACAGATACCGTATTGGTCCTAATAGAGGCATGCACGGCGAGCCAAAGCAAGACCCTGCAGCAGCGTGCACAAAAATGATGTCAAATTCAAGAAAATCACTGAATAAAATACCTATAGCCTCCAATCCCTTTGATTATGATTCAAATAACATGAATATGTGGATTGGAACATTCCAAGAGTTTATTAGAAAGATATGAAGTGAAATACAAGGTTACAAAAATCGAACATTTTAGGAGAAAAGTGGGGGGCATGGTACTATTAGGGCACGTGCCACTATTAGGACCAATACAGTATATAAAAGCAACAACACATTCACAAACTTTTCTGCAAATAAAGGGTTATCATGATCATCAAACACTACATAGGCCTATCATATGGGTAGTGGGACTGTGTGTGGACTAGTCTTACCTCTGATTACTGTGGTTACATAGTAAAGCGTGCCTGGGTTTTAGTCGTAATGGTTTTCCTAGAACTTGCAGCCAAAGATCACATCAGTACTTGCAATGTGTGTATTGTGGCAAGGATACGGTTTGATAGCTTCAGCTTTTGTTTCCAACACACTGGTCACATACATCGCTATTATGTGTCAATTAAAACAACAGATTTCCTCGTACATATACTTTCATATACATATATTTAATCTACAACACTTATACAAATTCTTCTAAGTTATGAAAAAAATATGTGTAATGATATATACTCTGATTTTTTCAACTCGTTTACACTGTTTTCCTCTGATAACTTTGCGATGCTACATGTTATCTTTCTATAACTTCGCATACTTCACTCAGGAGTCAAACGGCAATTTTCTACCAAATTTCAGACTTCTATCGCAAAAATTGAAGAATTTGGCAATCTAACCCAATGTTGAATTTTAGGTGAAAACGGGATCTTGAGAATATGAGCATTTTCGAGGATTTAGTCTTGTTTATATCCACTAGGATTCGAAGTATTCTTGTAATTTGGAACGAGAAGACACATTGGGATGTATTCTACACAAACATGTTTATTTTAAAAGATTGCACCGCTACAAAACCGAGCAAATGCACAAAATTGTGTGCGGACTCAGAAAATAAATGACAGGGCTAAATTTAACATTGAGGTAGATTGCCAACTTTTCCAATTTTCGCGATAGAAGTCTGAAATTTGGTTCATGATTGCCGTTTGACTCCCAAGTGAAGTATGCCAAATTATAGAATGATACCATTTAGCATCGCAAAAATATCAGAGAAAAACAGTGTAAACGAGTTAGAAAAATCAGAGTATATGCCTATAAATGTGTACAACCTAAGAGCTGTAAAGGCGATATACCAGGGATACATTGAAAAGGATACAAGTTATGTTCGTCTCAATTCCACTTCTGTGGGACAAAACAGTAACTTAGATGAACATTATGATACATGTATGGGTATACATACACCGGCTCATTCAACATGTTCAATCCTATTTACTTTTATAGTGCTATAGTGATGATAATATATGCATTGCAACTTTCATAAGTTAGTTTGCTATACATGTATTTGAGATATCCATGATTATGTTATTAATATTAAGATATTTAATGCATGGAAAAATACTGCGAACTTAAAGATGTGAACTGTTTTCAAAGCACTGTTAACGTACAGAAGTGATCGGTATTCCAGATCTTGTAGATAGAAGGCCATTAATTGAATTGGTCAGCTGTGTAAAGGCTTGTTCCTGATGAGCTTGCCATGTTTATATCATTGCCTGAGAGTTACTCCTGTGATCTATGACTTATCGTGCAGTAACACATTACGTAACAGCTTTAACCGGCTCAGACGAACGATTGCAACTGTTAGTATTTGAGATATGTACCGCAGGAAGTTCTATCGGAGATAGCGCTATCTCCAGCCTGAAATCTTCCTTGCTATTTGCTTGGTAATGGCGTGTTTACTAATGGACCGGTACAGTTAGAGAAAAACCTGATGAAATGAGTCAGATCGAGGCAAATTGGCTGAACTGATTACGCAAACGTTATATATGCAAGCAGCAGCAAGCTGGCAGAAGGTTGCTCCGTTGACGATCTTTCGCTGCGGGATTCTGTTGCCACGGAGATCTACGGTAGAACGGCAGCGTAAACATTCCTAGGCTCTCTCCATGACGGCCGGGAAAACCCGGACGCACGGCCTGTCGGCAGAGTGAGGGAGAATCGCTCACACTGATGTAATCGCGCTCCCTCGTCCTGATGCTGTGATGCGACTACACAACACTGTTATTCTAGACTAACTCAATCTGTTTTACTGTGGGATTGTTTCCCCGACTCCCGTTTGGTTACTTCCTGTGTTGGTAGGCTGTGTATCGGTTGTGATGTGATGTCAGTAATTGCTGTCAAACACAACGATGTCACAAGAGGACTTTTGTAGTTCAGGTTCTATTTTCTCATCTTCATCCGGAGCAAACTCACAAAGATTAGTGTGGATCTACGACAAGGAAAGTGGGGTCCCAGACACATTTGTATAGAGTTACACATACTCCAAGACTTGGTTGATGATCAATTCAGATTGTCACAAGTTGTACACAAATCTCAATTCCTCCATTGTTAATTAAAAGAATTCAAGCCAGAGTTTCAAACTTTTTACTTGGATTTGCACTTGTTTTATATATAGATCTTACACCACAATGCTATAAACTAAAGTGCTGGTGATGAAATGAACATTTTCAAAACAAGAACAAATTTAATGATACATTAGTCATTATGCAATTATCCCAGCAGACAGTAATTCTCAACAACATGAGGGTTACAGTTATGCAAGATAATAGTGTGTTATACAAACATGGAGGTGTCAATATTCTCTACTGTAATTACACGTTATCAGGATCATTACCTGTTACAGAAACTTTTATAACTAACTGTGTAAACAAATGTTTTTCATATATTGTTAGGATGTCCAAAGATAATAACCACAAATTATGTTTATATAAAGCTAAGATTGGTATATTTTGTGATTTGGTTGTGAGCCTCCCAATGGTGTGTTTAGTTCTAATTGCAATTGACACAGTTTCTGTGGTTACACCCAAATTTGCAGAAAATGTTGTGTTGAAGATCCATGCAGTAGTTAGTTACAATTAATTTGAGTAAAAGGTTCAATTTTCATACTCAATGGAGTGTATACCTATTTATTTATAAATATTTTGGTCTGTTCGAATATGTGAGGAAATCTGATATTTCTTTTCTTAGTATACCTCACTTTTTAAATGATCAAAATTAATGATGGTTGCAGTGTAATTTGTTACTTTTTATCAAGGAAGGAAGTAAATTTATCCATTGTCTATCTTCTTGATGTTTTCTCAAGTATCATCCCCAGTACACAATAGACAATAGAGGTTATACATGGTACGTAGAGGCACAGTGTTAGGACCACACCCAAGGCTGGATAGTGTGGGGACGTGCATTACCCCTGGGGTAAGGCTGGGGTGCCCCAGGGCCAGAGAGGGTGGGGGACATGAGTACATGTACATTACCCCTGGGGTCAGGCTGGGGTGCCCCAGGGCCAGGGGGCAGGGATTCCATTAAAGGTCGGCTGGCCATTGTTTTCAAGTAGAGGCTAGTGATTCAGAAGCTGTATTTTGACAGGAAGCTACTGTAGCCTTTAATGTGCTCCATGGGTCTTTGAGTACAGAAAAAATGTTTTAATTCCTGTCTACTCCATACCATCCTGTGATGTGCATTGTTGGCGGAACTTGAGGGTGTTAATGGGCGAGATCAAATATATAATGTTTGTGCAAACAGGAGACCAACACCGCTATCATTTACCTGGTTGTGTGTTCAGTCCTTAGCCCAACAAAATACTTCTAATTGAGCAGAAATAATACCATTGAAATAGATAGCCGCCTTTGAATAGTGCTTTGCTTTAGTTCAGGGTGTTATTACTTTGTTAGTGTCTAAACATTGGTGCATAATCTTGATGATGAAGCTGTAGTGTTTTTATGATTTATCAATATTACAACACCTATATGTAATGGGAAATAGTAGAATACTGTAGCTTGAATCAAAGACTTATGAGTTTCTGCTCTAATGTTTCCGACCCAAAGTTTCATAGCTATTAAAAATGCATTTCTCACCGCTATTCTCTAAAAGAGTAGCAGTTCTACTAGATATTCATCTAGAGGTACAGATCTGTGAAGTATTGCATCATTATTTGTAGCCGTTAGGTTACATCACCTGAAAACAGACTGATTGGAATTTTTATCCATAATTAATGGCTGTATGACCTCAATATTTTCGTTGTTTAATTGGCGGCTTCACTGCTGTATTTTCTCAGCAGGTTACGTAATTTTTTGTTTGTCTGGGAGGGAAACTGTTCCCAATTAAAATCAATATTGGTGGAGAACAAGGAACAAACTATTGGCAAGAGCCATGACCCAGCCTTGGGGTTGTGTATGCTCTTGTCTGCACCTAAAATTGATCAATCTACAACAAACTTAATTGAAATGCTCTTTCTTTTCTTCCCAACTTTTTTTTCTGTTCCCTCCCTCCCCTTGGCAGTTCCTCAAACCAAGGTGCTCAAGTGCCTGAAAATTTCACACTTAAGTTCCCTTTCTGGCATGTATCTTCAATTTTTTTTTGCCTTTGCCTTTCAACATACAGGCGAGGTGAGTTTGATGGGGAAGCTAGGTGTATAAGTAAGATCACCTTCTATTGTTGCATACAATGACTGAGGTTAATTAGTGCACTGGAGCAGAACCCACTACAGGAAGCCCCGAGTGGATGCCAGCACAGGGCCCAGCCAGGGCTGCCAACCCTGGCAGACAATAGCTCAAGTACATAATGACAGATGATCTTAGGTGGTCAACGAGACAACACGGGGATGTCCAGAGCTTAGGGGCATTGTTTGGTGACAGTGCATGCTGCTCTGTAATAAGGTCAAGTATGTGCTAGGTCATTTAACTTAGAGATTTCAATGATCAATTGGGACATAATTATATCCTCAGAAGTCATTTTTGTATGGGTTTTGTGATTGACATATTTAATGAAGTCTTTGTTGTGATATAATATTTTGTCCCAGCAACAAATTGGAAAGGTCACCATAAAAATGGTATACATCGTGTACATGTAAAGTAGCATTAAAACGTTTTCACTTGTTTCAACATCTATCTCCAGGGAGTATGTAGAAAGTTTGGAATGTGGCTTGAACTGTGATGTATTTTCATAGTGATAATGATATAAAAAGCGAAAGACAACAGTCCAACACACATAAACTGCCACAAATACACAAGCCATGCATGGAGAGGAATTCTGAGACAAAAACTTGGAACATTCCTCTGTAAAAGTAAATCAAACTGTGGATCCTGCCACGCTTTGACCGGCCATTACTGCGGCTTTCTGTTTATGTGAGAGAGACCCGGGAATTATTTTATAAAATAAATCATCGGTCTGTAAGCCGCAGCCATCAAGATGGTTCAAGGCGAGGGGGGTGGTTGCTTTGGGGATGAATGAATGAATAAGTGAAGTAAATAGTTGTGGAGTTCTTCCAGTTACCATCTCTAGTATCTATCTGCTGGGCGCTGTCAATCAGCCCCTGCCAGGGCCAGTCGACCAATCAGCTCTCAGCGCTGTGGCGGTGTGGGCTGTTGTTTACTGTGTGAGGTGTTTGTGTGCTGTGGGTGGCTGGGTGGGCCGCTCTGTCCACTGTAGGGTGTCAGTCTCTCTGCCTCACACACAGTCAGTCAGTCAGGCACAGAGAGAGAGGGGAGTCTAGCAGGGACAGGTGTTCTTGGATGTATACAGAAGCTATGCTGACCACTGCTCAGACATACAGCAGAGGTGTCACCTCCTAGAGTGATGGGCCGCGACAACAGCCACAACACTCAGTGAGGAGTTAGCAGTCGCTGGAGGAGCTATCTACGTACAGAACGAACTCTCATATCGGAATTTGGTTCAATGCATGTTCATAGCGTTGTTTGCCTTTAGTTATTGGATTGGAGCATGCGGAAGACGTTACGTGGACGCTATTGATGAATGCCTGAGGATGCAAACTGTCAATCCCCAGTCACATGTTTGACAGGACTAGCGGAGAGAAGACTGCCAGCCGAGGACACTGAGAGCTGGGGACAGGACAACATCTGATGAAATACACTCAAGTCTCAGACTCAAAGAAAGTTGGCTAACTTTTCTGAAGCCGGGAGTAACTCTTTGAGCCCTGAGAGATGGAACAAGCCAAATCAAAGTGACCATGCAGTGATGAAACTTTGTGGATAGCCAGTGCTACTTCAGATGTGTGACAAGACGACTGTCTGTGATAGATTGCTGCGTAGGAAGATGCCAATAGCGCAGTGTCTGTGCCAGCCAGTGTCGTCGGTGTCAGCTATTGCTGTTATTCAATCACTATATGTCGCGATATGTAACGGGCCACACGCCTAGGGCATCTCTTTACCTACTTTGATCAACTCGTTACGAAGTTTAACGGCAAGCTCAGAAAAACTTGTGCCTTGGATTGTTTTATTGCATGAAGAGGAATATTTCTTTTTTGTGGTACTGATTTTCTGGTCAGATCTTGTTGTTTGGGGACAATACTATATCTCTGACCAGTTTATGCACAGGGATCTAACAGGATACATTGTTTTGTAGCCGCAAGCGGAGAGCTTTCAGCTGTGGTAAAGATTCTTTTGTGCGTGTTAAAACAAAAACAAAACCTCAGCAGCATCGGGTGAATTCTCTGGGTGAATTCAGAGAACGCAGCCACTAAAAGCGCTAACTGATAAGGTAATGTGAGTGCGGAAATGTTACTCCTCACAGCTTTCCCAGACATTATGAGATTTTGATAACACAATATTTGGACGTAGTACATTCTTGATGCAAAGTAGCAGTTTCATCAAGGTACAGAAGGTTCCAACTGGCTGAGCTCTGTCAACACGTAACCAACAGAAATTTTACCGGGTGCCAAACTGCAACACCACGATCTTTATTGGGTTTCCCACTTGCAAAAACTAAGACAAAAACACCACTTTATTCCAGCGAGATTCTGGTGTTGCCATGAGCCTGGATACCAGATCACATGACACAAATTTGTAGTCCTGTGCTTCCTCCAGTCCCTCTTGAAGAACACACACCTTCTGTAGCCTGCCAGTTTTCAGTAAGGATCAAGTGACAATAATTCCTGGACTCTGTGTGGGGTACTGTGCGGGTTTTCCGTCCGTCAGTCCGTAGATGATCTGCGACTTCCTTCGCAAGCAGAGTGGCGTGTAAACTGTGGAGAATTATGGAAGGAAACAGACATGAACTCCCTTGTTGATCGTTGATCTATCCTCAGCTTGCTACCACCACACCAGCTATTGTTTGTTCCTAGATTTAGCCAGATATTAGCCTGATATAATTACAGCCCGGCGGAACAGCGAGGTGTGAGAGTCCCGGCAGGTCCGCATCCGTGATTGATTACAATAATCAAGGGGAAGATGCTGAAGACACGGCCACAGAATAACCTTGTAGTGTGCGCGTGATACCTCCGTGGCTTTGGTTGGAGTGGGTATCGCTGGAGTACTCTGGAGTAGTGAGCGTGCAACCCGACCTCATGGCCGGGATTCTGGGGTAGAGAGAGAGTCACGCTTGAATGATTGTGCATCACAAACAAAACTAACAGCCACTTGTGCCCCAGAGAGTACACACCATCACACACATACAACCAACAGACTTCCATGGATATGCATCAATTTCATCTCATTGTTGGATAATACATCGACCACACTGCTGTAACCATGGATACAAGATCAGTACCCACCATGACCTTGACCTTACAAGTTCTCGCCTGTATTTTCAGTGTGACAGTCGGAGCAGGGATTAACACGACTCCTGGAGGTAAGTCGATCACTTTATCTCTATTCTCTGTAACTTTTACCACCTTTTCCCCATGTTTTTCTCTATCTGGTATTTATTGTACCAACTCACACAATATTTGAGATATATCGGTGAGGAATGCAAACTTCTAGGCCAGGAATCCAGGATTAGGCCAGGATTGTCAGGGGTTTTACTTTCATTGCCAAAACAACAGGATGCCAGTATGTGAGAAATCGTGCCTCTGCATGGTGTTTTCCATTGCATCTATCCATGCGTCCAGTGGTGAGCCGCCAAGAAAAAGATGATTCCCGATACAGAATCCCTGGCTTTGCCACTGGGTATTTATTTACTCGGCCAGGTATCAGCGTGCAGCAGTGTCTCATGCTTGGCGTCCCAGAGGACTATTGAGAGGGGGTGCCCCAGGATACAGTCCCTGTCTTGTGATGCCTGTGGGAGGGGCTGAGTGCACTAGGGATATTGCCGACTGTCCCGCTCACTACTGCCTCAGAAAGGTCAGGGTCCCATCAGCAGAATTCTGTTGTCATGGTTATAAGATACACCATCAAGGCACGGCTAAGATTCTGCTCCATTCACACATTTTCGTCTTGATGTTTTCTTTGTCCCATGACAGATTTAGCAATCCAAATGCAAAAATTACCTGCAGAATTCTATGACAGGGATATCTTTTTTCTTCATAATAACTCCCCCACCCCTAGCTTAGAGGGATCATATTAATTTCTCTTGCGGGAATACCTCGGCAGTTCCACAGTGGAACAGGAACAAGAAACTACATCATGTCTGAGCTCACTCTCTGATGGGTTTATTCTGTTGGAAGTAACATTTGGCAGCCTTGAATGTACAGTTCAGGGCAGAAGTGATTGACTCTCAACATGCAACACTCCGAGGGATCATTTCACAACAGCTCTGCAGAAAGGTTAAAGGAGATAAGTTTTTTTGTCGTGTGGAACGAAAGGGAAATGTGAATTACAAAGTCAGAATTTCTGATTGCTTTCATCTTTCTTCATTCTCCACATCAAGTTTGTAACCTCAGAGCTGTAACAGTTACACATACGGAGATCGGCATTGTTTATGGCAGTTACATTAGGTTTGTGTATGTACACAGAAACCACGAGAGATCAGCTTGGATCAGTGTCTCTTGATCAATTTAATCCCACTAATCTAAGGATATAGCGTCAATCTGTACATCCCGGGGGAGGGTGGGGTGTTAATCTGGGAGCCCCTGGGGACAAGATTCTCTCATCAGTAACTGCTCCCTGGGCACATCCCAGACTTGTATCTGTTCGTAGATAGCTGTCCTGTGTGTTGTTTCTTTATCTAACCGTGCACCTAATGACCTTTGATGACAGAATCAGACACTTTGATGGAGAAATGAGTTTAGCTTCAGATGGCTTTGGAACTTGGAGTGGCCAGCCGAAATGAAGGAAGGTCTTATCAGTGCGCACGTGTGCATTCAGCACTCCACTACGTACCTATAAATGCCCCTAGGGCTTGTGTATCGGTCACTCACGCTGCCATGGCAACTGTTCAGCTGTATCTAACCGTGATAAGATGGAAAGTCTGTTAGCCCCAGGGGTATATATAGGAATCTAGTAGCAGTTCCTATGGATTGATCGTTTTGGAATTAGGCATCATGACTGAGACAGTGAACAAAACAGTGTATTGGGATAGTGCTGAATTTATTAAAGAAATATTGCTTGGATCTTATTATGGCCTAACTTCCTGCTCCAGAAAAAAGCATGGGTTTGATTAGGGAGTGTCCCGATCTGGTTTTCTGGCTGGCCTCTATTAATAACTGCCAGCTAAACTGCCAAAACCTTGGAATCAGCCAACCTGTAAGAAATAATCAGACACAAATTGTTTACTTGTAGTTTTTAGCCCAAGGTGGCTGAGATGTGTGGAAACGTAAATATTCTCGTGATTTGGGTCTGGTATGGGGATTTGGGTCTGGTATCGGGATGGTTCGATCAGAAAGTTGCAGCTGTGAGTACAGCAGGGAGGGAGCTAGGGTCGTTAGAACAACATCCAGCGATATCCCACGGGCAGTGTGCCTAAACGCTGAACCTTCGCCAAATAAATACGACCTGCCACTGAATACATATTTGTCGTGGAAGTAATTGCTTATGGCAGTGATTGGCCCAGTGCCGAGGTAGCCAGGTAATAGACAGGTTAACTATAAAACATACACACGATCTTCCTACATGGCCAAAGAATTGAATGAGCTCATGCAGTTCTGCCAATAAATTCAAATTTTTGTAACCACCGGTAACTAGTCAATTTGAATATTTTCCACATTCAGTAGCTGAGGAGGTGTTAGTGTCACTGAGTGTCAGTTGAGTTATTAGTGTGTAAGGGCCCAGGCAGGGGGTCAGGGGTAGGAAGGGGGAATCCGTGAAAGTCGGGGCATAGGGAGCGGGGACCTTGCTGGGCAGAGCAGGAGGTCAACTCCTGGGAGTCAGTTCTCCAGCCTGAGGAAAGTGGGAGGGGGAGTGGGGGGGGGGGGGGGGGTGAGAGGACATGTCATCTTCATTATACATCAGTAATGATGGACTTAGGTGGAGATGAGGCTCAACTTTCATGACTGGGGGTTATTGTCTGAGAATATAATGATTTTCATTATGGGAATAGTTTGTGTATTTTGGAAATGGATGGGGGGGGGGGGGTGGAGGCTAGTTAATTGCCACCACTAATTTACAAGCATAGGGCAATGGAGAAAAACAACAACGTAACCCACATGGGATAAGAGGTATTTGCATTATTATATGCTATTTGCATTATTTTATGGCATGGGAAGGGTGATAGGGGTAATGCAATAATATGTAATAATCTTGGTAGCATGTTTATTTCACTGGGACAGTTATGGTTATGGGTTACGTGCATGCGGGCGGTCGTAAAGCGCCAAGACCCATCCTGAGAGTTGATCCACCCCAGACAACACAGGCCGGACTGACCCGGACCACATTGTTTGATCACTTTCCCATCCCCTGTCACCATGGTATCCATTTGATCCCATAATAACCAACCCAAGCACCTATAAAACCTCCACTCGCTAATACTCTCAAATGTCTGCCCCCAAACATGGCTCGGTCACATGCAACGTCTAACAGCGGAGCTTCAACCGACCTTTTATGTCCTTTGTATAAACACACCGTACATCCCAACAACAAGCTGTCCAGTGATCGGATCACTTCCTCTTGTGGGTTACAGGGACAGGACGGTTGTGGGGCACGCTAGCTGATGTGATCAACTCTATCATGTCCCGACAAACTAGCTTTTTTCCGTTGAGAGTTGTGAACAGTTTGTGGAACCAGGAGTTTGAAGGTTGAACATTGTTATAGATGATCTTGTCTCTGGCAGAGCCTTTGAGTCTGCAGGATAAGGGGCATCCATGGTTCTCCCATCTGCTGTGGGAAATGCATGTCCACCTAATCTCGCCTGGACACTGCAAAACAGAGATACATGCAAACCATAAATCTTTCGAGAAGACCCTTCTTTAGAAGTCTTCCTTCAGTATTCCTCACTGCCATTTATCTCCTGTGTGCTGCCCGTCACAACTAGCTGACTTCTGACCAGTAGTGTGTAGCAGTGAGCCATTTGTAGGCCATAGATCTCTTGGTCTGGGTGAAGTGTGGGCAGAGATTTGTGAATGAATAGTGGTGGAGCTGGATGTCTTGTCCTTTCACTATTTTACTTCGCCCTCTGGTGGCAAGTTTTGATGCCAGTGGCTCCTCATAGACTCCCAAAGGTCGCAGTCCTCACTGGAGAGAGCGAACACCGTGTGATCTGTCAACCTAACAACAATTCAGGGTAAGACTGGGATTGGGTCGGATCGCGAGGAATTCCTCGGTATAACCCAATGTTAATTGTGTGTCTCCCGCGCTCTCCTCGGCCGGACGACACAACTTCAGCGACAGTGGCGTGATTGGTCGCCTGGATTCCCAGCTATTTCTAGTTGTTGAGGGTCCAGGGGATCGAGGGATTGACAGTAATTTGTAGTCGTGGTCACCAGGGGGACACTATTTCCCACTTGGTCTAATCCTGACTCTAGCCTGGTGTCTCGAGGTCAAAGGTCAAGGAGGTCACAATGTGTCCAGGTCATCACACTGGTCAGTCTGAGCAGGATTTGATGGCACATGACAATTACTTCTGATTGACCTGCTGCTGTGAGGATGACTGAGCCAGTGTGATCTGGCACCATCTGATTCTGGTCCACACGTCATCAGACATAAAGTCCAGTCATGCATGAGTTAATTCTGAATCTCTTATCATGCGAGCAGAAAGTGGTCAGCTTGAGCAGTGCCCACTTTCACACACTGTGGTCAGTGGTTCCCTATTTCTTCAGTCCAGAGACAGGTCATTCGACAGATTGAATGAACCCTATGCTGACCTTAGTGCCCTTGTCACCATGGGAATGTAATCTGAGAAAGCTGTCGTCATGGACACCAGGTACTGTATAGGGCACCAACAAGCAGAAAATGTACAAATTTGAAAATGTCCTACAGAATACTTTCTCAAATTTTTCTTTAACATTTCAGTATATGACAAAAATAAGCGTCCATTGATTTGTTTTCTTGCATTTGCCAATCACAGTTAAGCCACAAGTACTGCACAAATGAGGCAGAGACACTCAGTGATACATTGTCCTCAGCCCAGTGGGGTCAATGTCACATCTCATGTGGTCTGTGGTCCAGGGATTTACCCGGCACATCGGCCTCGCTGATTATCTTGGACATATGGAAGCAACAGGAATGTCTGCTTTGGGTTAGATTAGGTGTGTTGTTTTCTGGGGTGGGGGGAGATTCGTGTCACCTGAGGTTGGGGTCAGTTCTATCTAAGGTTTCTGCAGCAAGGTCATTGACAGAGACAAAGGCTCAGACTCAATGGCGACCGATGTGACAATCGTGGATGGAATTACAATGCTACCAGTGAACATTATATTTATAGGTGTATTGTCTTGTGTATTAGAAGTTACGGGGAAGGTTTGGGAGGGTTTGGGGTGGGGGGAGGATGCCCCTAGGAAGTGGTGTGGTCATCACGGAAGTGATTTTCAGAGGAATTAATTACTGGCTGATGGACATACAAAGTGCTTGTTGCTATGGTGATGTGCCATCTTAATTGGACAAAGCAAAAGGCATGGGCCGAGTGAGATTGTTGTGAGGTGTTTGACAATCAGCATGCGGCAGATGTCAACAGTGGCAACTTGTGGGTACATGGTATCCAATTGTACCTGCCCTCCTATATACATGTATCCAATATACATCCAGTACATAGGATGCATTCAGGCTGAGGAATGTTTTGACAAAAAAAAGTAGGGCAGTCAATTGCGCCTGAAGAAGGAAGGAAGATGGCAGGAAATGTCGGGAGGTTTTAACACAATCAAGCGTGTTTTCTTTCCTGTGCACATGTACTTAACATTTCAAGCAATTGAATATTCAGGGCCACTTGAGACTTTTTTCTTTCACTTCTGCTATTTTGCATACATCCAGTTTATTGGCAGCTTTTCTCCAACAGAGGAAAATTGTGAAAAGACGGTGTCTTTTTCCAGAGGCGGAAAGACTTCAGCCAGAGGCTGCTAACTTAATGCTTGGACCAGCACATTAGCATATTATTGGTCCTAATACCATAAAGAAAACTAAACAGGTTAAGTTGCCCTTATAAAAAATTCTATGCATAGAAAAAGGAAGAGGGAGAAAATGTGCATATAAGCTGATTACTGTGTAAACATGGCCGCCAAGGTCTCTAGTACTCCAAAAATTTGAAATTCTCTCCACTGGTTTCTGTTGTAGAATCTTTTGTTCCATCCAGCCACAGTCTGTTCTCAACTCTTTGCTTCCTAAGACAACATTATCTTTGTGGCAACACCATCCATGGGGGTAGGGGGGTTGACAATTGTCAAAGTTTACTGACCATTCACTAATGCCCCCCCCCCCCCCCCCCCCCCCCCTGTATGATTCTAGTGAGGTCAAGACAAAAGATTGGTCAGTCTCCACGCCCTGTGGTCATTATTTATAACGGACAGAATTCTCATGCACAAAAAATGATCCATTCGGTGATGGTGCACACGAAATCGCCCAGATGTTCTTCGGGAACGAAACGCAGAACTGTTCTCCATGGTGACCGAGCCAGTGGTCAGTGCACAGACACCTGCCCCCTCCCTCACCTCCCCCCAACCCCCCCCCCCCCCCCCCCTCCCACCCACAAGTTTGTGGATTGTATGCCGTCACATGGCATGTGTTCGTCAGTCCGCAGTGGTCAGAGAAGACATGATAGGCCGCCAACTAATTAGGCACCGTCACGAATGTGTGATGTCACATCACAGGCAAACGAGAAACAATGACAACAGACAAAAAGCATTATATTCTAGTTACTGAACTTTGAGTGACCTGTTACGGAAACCATCATGCCCATCTATGGAACGGTTGCCATGGTAACCTTTGACCCCCACCCCCTCCCATCTCATGAGTGGCAGGGTGTGTCGGGCGATTATCCTGATTAAGTGAACCCACCCCTCAACCCCCATATACCCAGACTGTCAGATGTAATGACAATTGGTGATGGAAACGACTTTGGGATCTGAGAGGAATCTGTCAGTTTCTCCACAGCTCGGACAGCGATAAAAGTCCGTAATTGGGTCTGATCAGAAATACATAAGAGACGAATGTATAACTTCAGAATGCTGAAGGAAACAGGAGGAATTCCAACCCGGAAGGCACAGTAAATATGCTTCAAAGTATTATTTGCGGTCAGTGAGCCACAAAAATGTAGATGTAGATAACATGATAAACCCACACACTGAAACGGTTTAAAACCTGGATTATCAAATCAATCAAGGAGCCACTTTGTTTTTTATCATCACAGTGTCAAAGCTAATCTTTATTAAGTTTACGCACTTTTGTTTTTTCTCAGGCAAGTGTCAAAGCTGTATCACACTCTATAATTATTGCTTCTGTGATAAAAAAAAACCCAAACACCAGTACAAGTGCTACATTTTTATTGCTCTGGGACCTCGGCAGCCGCATCTACACCACCAGACTGACCCTCTTCTGTTTGTTAGTTCGCTACAACATGTGTCAGGAGATTATCAACCCAGCCACTGCTCACTGCCAGCTCAGCTACCTCATTTGCATGTAGGATCACACGCTTCTAAAAATAAACCTTGGAGCCGGACTTTAGTGAATATTCATGTCTTTACTCCAGAGAGCGTGTCTGTTCCCCGAGAACCCCCGTCAGACGGACGCTTTAGCCTGGCGAAAGGTGTTATAAATTGTAGGAGGGTGGGTCAACTCTGCTCAATATAGTGTGAAAACTATTGGTCCTAAAAAATCAGTACACCCCTCTTTTGAAAGAAGGAAGATAAAGGTCCACACAGGTGTTCTTAAAACAAAAATATGTGTTTAAGTTTTTGTGTAATGCTGATTTAAAAACTGTGATTTTACAGAAAACTCCGGTCATTGAAGCTGTACATTTCTCTCTCTTATGTATTTCTGGTCTGATGTATAGGAACCAGTACTGCCACCAGGGTGTGCTGCGGTGGAGGTTCATCTCGATCCATCTCTGGCTGAGTACCCACAAGCCGCATTATCATCATCTGTGGGACATTTTTCCTGACAGGCGGAAAGCTGATATTTAATGAAAGCTGACAGGAATTTCCTACTTGCTCAGATAATGCAGACTGGAATTCGCTCATTTTGATTACCGTTATTGATGCCGAAAACACTAAAGTGACGGACATGCTGCTTTGTGTTTTACGAGCTTTGCCAGAAACAATCTTTGTGGGTAATGAAACTTGGGACGTTAAAAACCCAGGCAATGTACCTGTAGGGAACTTAGTCATTTGATGAGATCAAGTTGTTTTCTGAGTAGGGGGCCATCAAAAGTGTCCTCTCATATCGGCTTCAACCCACAGTGTTGAGCACTGTAAGTCACATATCGTCAGTTACACCTGATCATAGAACTCACACATCTCAAGCAGGACCTGCGGTGGCGTACTTCCCCGGTGTTCTAAGACAATCACACTCTCAGAGACAGGTTCTGTCAGGTATTGTGCACATTCTGGGGATGTTGATTTGGACTGTTCCAAGAATTAATCTGGAAATGGTTGGCGGCATAACCCAAGCACACGGGCGCTGACGGGAAGATTCCATGGCCGAGATGACTGCCAGCTTACAGTTGTCAGAACGTGATTGATGCGTTCGGCTCTGAGTGAGTGAAGAGATAGAGTTTGATGGCTTCAGGTCGGCCACCTGTCTCCCTCGGCAGCCAGAAGCTTGGAGGCAGCTATGGGTAGGTAGCTATGAGAGGGATACATGGGTATGTGGTGTGGGTGGACTTCAGTGTACAGGTGAACATCAGAGTCTACAGATGAACATGGACCTGCATGATGCTGTAGGGTTTGAGTTCATGATACCTGGACTTTGAGGGAAGATAACAGGCTGCCACTGGCCCTGTACTACTTGTAGACTTGTGTCCAGTCACATACTGTACCTCACCAGCTCCAATATCTTATCCCCATCCGTCACAACTGCTCCATGGTGTCTGATCAGTGGTTGGTCAGTGGGTATACCTAGAGATTACTGCCTGACCACAGGGTCATTACATGTCTGGAGGGGGGGGGGGGGGGGGGGGGGGAGTCTGAGGGTTCAGGTGGGATGGGTGGTATGTCTGGGGGTGTTGGGGGGGGGGGGGGTCTGGGTGAGATGGGTGGTATGTCTGGCTCCTCAGGTGATGATTTCTGTTGGACTGAAGTGTACAGGATCATCTCTGATGGAATTCTGGCAGTAATTAACATCAGAAGTTGCATGCCTTTCATTTGTCGTATCTGGAAGAAGCTATAAAAAAAATACAATTTGATGACAGCTATTTTCTTTTACACAGAATTTTTGACACTCTGTCATGCATGTTCAACTCTGTAATGGCTGAAAAATGACAATGGAACCAGGACTAGAATTTGTTGAATTCTAGTGAAGAACAGCATTTCCTTGTGAGGTATCTTGTAAAACAACTAACTGAGTCAGTTAGATTGTATCCAAGTTCAAGACACTGGGTTTTTGAGGAGAAGGTCGAATAAACTGTGGCAATTGTTTGTAAACTGCCTGACTGCAGACACTGGGAGTGTTTGGCGTGAGGCCGGGAGTTGTTACGCCCCCTGCATGGGGTGGGAGAGGTTCACACATCTGTACCGCGGCACCCCGGGCTCCAGTAACAGGAGGAGGAAGGTGTAAAACGGCGGGTGTGAGACCAGGTCAGCACAGTCGGTGGTCAGCGATCTCCCGCAGGAGGAACCATTACCTCGGACACGCCGTCAGGGCAGTCAGGTAGCTCCAGTGGTCTGGCCATCACAGATCCTCCTCAGGAACTTCAAGTAGAGATGCTTTGTTATCTGTTTAGTTCGATAGTTAGCTGTGGCCAGTCCCACTAAATTTTTCAACCGGTCCAAGGGAAGTTTTATGCACTCTTCAATCTTGTACTGTCCATGATGTCTGGTTTCCTATCAGAAAACTGATACCAGGGTGTTATGGAGGAAATGTTCCTCCCAGTAAGGCTAGAGTTGCACTCGCAGAAGTGTTATCTGACCCCCCAGGCTGGTTACCGTGGAGATTGCTGGGCCTTCACCATGACGACCAGACCAACCTGTGCAGTGTTTACTGTTATTGCCACACTGTAGATATACTGACCTCTCTCCACAGTGTCCACTGATCTAAATGGTTATTACCATCCCTCAGTGATGACCCATTGAACAATCAATCCTGGAAGTATACCGCCCCCAGTAAATCTTACAGCGGCAAGGTCAAATCTTGGGACACAGTTTCGGCCAGTGTTTGAACTGGCCATGTAAACTTGAGGACAAGGTTGTATCTAGCCACACCGCTGTCTATGTGTTGCTCTCCACAGCGCACTTGACACAAGTATGAGGTGCTTGTTTTATCTCCCTGCTTCTCCCATCAGATCCCAGACATATTGTGTGGGCCTAAAAAGTGAAACAAACCACCGAAAGACCTGATTTATTCAGCACTTTACTCAAGTGGCCCTTCCACAAGCTGACGTGTGTTATTGAAACCAGGGTCCCAAAAACTCTATACAGATTCAACATTACCATAGCGACAGCAGAATGAACTGTTCATATGTATATTATACAGTTCATTAGCCACTTGAAAAAATAGTTGGCAAGAGATTGAAATGTTATACAATATCTCTGTGAGAGCCAAAGTTTATAGAAAGTTTATACAATACTTACATATGGTAATGACCTGGTAAATTCCGATTTTAATATGCAGGTGAAGTTTTGAAAATTGGCATCGAGTGTTCAAGTGATTGTTGTGTCCATGACTGTATTGTAAGGACTTTCAGGTTCAAGCTGTTGCACACACTTAGTTCATACTCCATTATTCAGTCCACATTTGCTTCCAGACAACTTGAAATGGCAAAAGGAACTTTAATGATTAAAAAATAACACTTGGGCTTTAACAGACTTCGAGTGCCAGCTGAAAAGATCAAATTGTTCCAGTGTCCATGCTAAATTTGCTAAAAAATTAAGCATCCGGGCGGAAACCCAATTCAAGTTTAAGCTATATTTCATAGGCTAATTGTACATACAGCAATTTCACAGTGACTGGGTTTGATGTTTTGTCTGTTTGAAGCTGGACAGTTGGTTTTCACTGTTGGACAATAGCAGGGAAATGCTAGCATCCTCCGGGGGATTTCTATTCATCAAAAACATACGGTACGGACTGTGACAAACAATTTTCTGTGACAGTAAATAGCAGGACTTGATTCCATTGTCACCTGTGTGGTGCTTTTGGAACAAGCGCTTGGAATACAGAATTAGATCTGTTCAGCTTCCCTCCGAATCCCCTGAGATTTTCCCAACCTGGTGCCCTGTAGAATTAGCCGACAGAGTTTCCTTGATGGGTAGGGATGCTACGCAAAGGTGTTTTGACAATTCTGTGCATGCCTAGAGAGTATATACATTCAGAGTATAGGACGAGTGGACAATTGACTTGTGATCTGGCTGTCCCTGACTGTCCGACCCGACACATACAACACATACTCAGGGCTTGGATGATAGGAATGTTCAACACCTCTTCTGCAATAGTGGTATGAATAATTTACTGATCATCAAAGTTTGAGTCTGGGTATATTCTGTCACTGTGTGTTTTTACGGAGGTGTTGACTTGTGGCAAACATTGTAGTGAGATGTTTGTGTAGTGTTGCCGCTGTATATCCCTCTGATAATCGACTGTTTGCCAGAGCTAGGCTGTCAACACTGTACCAGGAGCATGCGGATATTTACACTTAGATCTGTATGTAAATGGCCACATGAATCCTACGGTTCCTGGCCGGTGGAGAACATTTCGATGACTTTTACTCCTCATTATCCCAGAATCTACAAGACAATTTGCCAGTCGTTGACTGGAGAGCAAACTTGAGAGCCGAGAACCAGAATTAACTTGTTAACACTCCTGGAGTGGGTTGTCGAGTCCAACTGTCTGTGTCTAGTGTTAATTAATTGCACTCATTTGCATTCTCGTAATTGGAGGCATTATTTGTCACATAGTTTTTGTGGTGAACTCACATTGTTCATGTAACTCGGAGAATATGTGGAGGATGTGGGTTATGTGTGGAAGTTTTTTGGTCTGCATCAAACTCAATTGTGTGTATAAACACATGATGAATAACATGCTAAAACATGTTCGACATGGCATAATGGGGATAAATTATCATTGTTAACGTTGTTGAACAATGTTTTGCAATATCTGTGGAGTTTCAGTCACATCTGTGTGGTGCGTTGCTGGGATACTGTTGGTGACATCACCATGACGACAGACCTGTTGTACATACTCCCCAGATTCAGTGTATCTGGGCGTAATCTCCCCCCCCCCCCCTCCCCCCCCTCCCCACCAAAGCCAGCCATCAAGCATGACCACTTGAATCTATCAGATCTCGGCATGAACAGCGCTTGAGATCTGAACCCGCGTTGACCTGCATACTTCACGTCCCAAGGCTTGTGAGCGCATCGCCATTTTGTTTTGCGTATTTACGCTGGTGCTGACACAGACTGACCCGGACATACCAAGTCTACCTACTTCACACTTGTGAAGTTGTTGATGACTTTTTGCCACCTGATTTACATGACACCTGAATCAATGCATTCTGTGGCAAGTCCCTAAATTTTGTTCTATTTTAACACCAAATTACTTCATTTTTTGGTTGTTGTGAATTGATTAACAAAGTTTACTCCCTCGGTTGCTCTGAGTGAAAGATGACAATCCAAAAATGTTAATGAGAACCCCATCTGAGTGTTGTTCACCATGAGACAGTCTCCCTGCTTACTTTGTTATTGTTTACAACTCTGACCTTTGACCTTGGCTGGTGACACAAGATTTTCCACCTTGGTAACCCTGTGTGTATAAGATGGAGCTCCAGGGTTCAAACACGTCAAGGGTCGAGGGTTATTCAGTCAAGAGAAGGTTGAGGGGGGATAGGTATACCTCCAGTACCTTCCCGATCAGACTCAATATCTCACAGAGTACATGACCTGCGGCCAGCAAATATTTCCTACATGTCTGCCCAGTGTCGCTAAGTATGTTTGTACAGGTTATTACAATATCATGAAAATTGCACTTTTTTGTTGCTTGATGTATAAAAAGTAATTTAGTGGTCCCTATGAAGGGGTGCCTGGGTCCATGTACATGAAACTTTGCCTGCTTTTGGCCAGAACTCAAACTTTTGCCAGTGTTCGAAAAGAAAGAAAAACTTTGTGTCAGGAAGCTTCCCAAATCAGTTCTGACAGCCTCGTTAAAGTCGGGCTGATGTTGTTAGCAGGCCCATGTTTATGTTCAGGTTGTTTAGGAGTCTCGACCTTTGACCTCTGGGATCCCGTCATGGTGAGCCGTCTTTCAGCAGCTGATTGGTTGGTTTTAGATCCGTCATTGACTTGGTAGTTACAGATATTTTATCATATACCCAGCTCTGGGTTTCTTACAACATCATGGAAATATATCTGTATTAAATGGCAATGATCATGGTAATATATATCTGAAGTCTGTCACTGTATGACTCCAGTGGATACATTACCTCCACGTGGCTAGAGTAACATAGTGAGAGAGTCGTTAGCGACAGGCTCTAGGCCCTCGTGACAGTTGCTGTGACAACCGTTTAACAAGCTAGCGGGAGCTGTGATCTATGGCTGTAAGAGTTTGTGATTGTCAGAGTAGGACTCAAGGACTCAGGGTGTATTAATCACTGTCCAGTTAACGGTAGCTGTCTCTATTGACAGCTGAGGAGAGAACTCGGCAATGGTTAGCACCTGCACAAGTCACCTGGGGCATGTCACGGAAACAGCTGACTATCACCCCCCCTCGACCACCCCCCCCCCCCCCCCCTTGACCCTCACCCTTACTACTGACCTTCAGTTCTGACAACAATATAATCTGACCAATCTTCTTACTTAGCATCCCTTTGGTGGCTCTAGAAACAGGATATTTTCACTCGTAACCTTGCTGCCTCTATCCTACCATTGTATGATGGTATAAACTCAACTGACACCTCTAAAGGTAGAGAATTCAACGAACAATATGTAATTCAGTTTCTACTGACGTACTCAATTTGGCAGACAAAACAGTGAAAAACATTTATCAATTTTCTGGGCATGTTTCTCCTTCACTATGTATGTGTACATGAGCAACTCCACGTGTGGGTAGATAGCCATAGAAACTATCATCTGTGAATCTATAAAACCATCTCTTTTTCCACCCCACTGCTGAGATGTTTGGATATCCTGAATATATTGGGAAATCTCCCACTCGAGAAAAAAACCTACGATCTTTTTTCCATCCCTTACGGCTATCACAGGAATAAACACTGACTTTTAGCGAATAGATGCCTCCACCATGGCAAGAAACAAGTTGGCCGTCCTCCCAGTCTGGACCTTGATACATGTGCTACTACATACATGTACATGTATTCACACCTGGGCTCCTGAACAAGGCATTATGAAAAAAAGATATCAGATATATTCATTCTGTACCAAGGACGAGCTCTAACTATAGTTGCCCCCTGGATGAGGAGTACAACGTAAGCATAGTACCTACTAAAACACTCATAATGAGAGCAGATATAATTTCAGCAAATAATCGCTTGTCACACACAAGCTTAATGAGAAGCTATGAAGAAGATATATTTATATACACCTTCAGATTTCTGGTGTAGTTAGTCTGAGGTGTCAATATTCCATTTGTACAACGATTCACACAGGCAGGACGATTTCCCGACCAATTATCGCTAAGATTAGGAGCAGCAAGTTAGGTGTTGTGGCGTGCTGGTTTCTCATGTTATTGCCTGGTGTAATAACACATGCTGGGGTGAGTTTACGTAGCTGGGTGTGTAGTATTTCCTGGAAGCTTTGATCAGACGTGATTGCTGTCTTGCTATCCAAGAACTGGGATATTTTATTGTGGTAGAGGCTCGTTAATTTTGACTGTACACACAGTCCGAGACAGTAACTAATGAATGCAAGTGTCAAGTGGAATATCAGATATAATCAAGTTAATGACCAATCCTTGTATAGGCTGTCTACTAGAACTGTAGAAATGTTTCTGTGTACTCTTATCTATTATTGATCATCATTCCTTGTATAGGCTGTCTACTAGAACTGTAGAAATGTTTCTGTGTACTCTTATCTATTATTGATCATCATTCCTTGTATAGGCTGTCTACTAGAACTGTAGAAATGTTTCTGTGTACTCTTATCTATTATTGATCATCATTCCTTGTATAGGCTGTCTACTAGAACTGTAGAAATGTTTCTGTGTACTCTTATCTATTATTGATCATCATTCCTTGTATAGGCTGTCTACTAGAACTGTAGAAATGTTTCTGTGTACTCTTATCTATTATTGATCATCATTCCTTGTATAGGCTGTCTACTAGAACTGTAGAAATGTTTCTGTGTACTCTTATCTATTATTGATCATCATTCCTTGTATAGGCTGTCTACTAGAACTGTAGAAATGTTTCTGTGTACTCTTATCTATTATTGATCATCATTCCTTGTATAGGCTGTCTACTAGAACTGTAGAAATGTTTCTGTGTACTCTTATCTATTATTGATCATCATTCCTTGTATAGGCTGTCTACTAGAACTGTAGAAATGTTTCTGTGTACTCTTATCTATTATTGATCATCATTCCTTGTATAGGCTGTCTACTAGAACTGTAGAAATGTTTCTGTGTACTCTTATCTATTATTGATCATCATTCCTTGTATAGGCTGTCTACTAGAACTGTAGAAATGTTTCTGTGTACTCTTATCTATTATTGATCATCATTCCTTGTATAGGCTGTCTACTAGAACTGTAGAAATGTTTCTGTGTACTCTTATCTATTATTGATCATCATTCCTTGTATAGGCTGTCTACTAGAACTGTAGAAATGTTTCTGTGTACTCTTATCTATTATTGATCATCATTCCTTGTATAGGCTGTCTACTAGAACTGTAGAAATGTTTCTGTGTACTCTTATCTATTATTGATCATCATTCCTTGTATAGGCTGTCTACTAGAACTGTAGAAATGTTTCTGTGTACTCTTATCTATTATTGATCATCATTCCTTGTATAGGCTGTCTACTAGAACTGTAGAAATGTTTTTGTGTACTCTCATCTATTATTGATCATCAATCATTAAATGTAAATTACTCTGTTCTTGATTGGATTCCAATAATGTAGCTTTTGATACTGACCACCTCGGTGTTATCTGCTAATAAAAACATCCTCATAAACTGGGAAATTGAATTTAATGTCCTGGATAATATACACGTATAGTATTTTCAATATCACGAAAGCTCATAAGCATGAAAGGCACTCATAGTTTATTGCAAGTAGCATGAACAGCCGGTGGATACATGATGTAGTTAATTACTTTTACACTAAAGGGCCTGAAAAACTTGTGAGGTAATCGACTTGTGTAATGACCGTGAGGCTTTCAAAACAGTGATGACCTTTCCAGCACTGTTCCGGCCCACAATATGCCTCTTTGTCCGATCTGGTCAGGTGGCTCCCCATCCTCGGATGCAAGCACTGACTGTCCTGTGTCCCTAGGGCAGCAGGAAAGTGTGGCCATTAACGCAATAAACACCTCATTAGCATCAGAGGTGCGCATTTGACACCAATGACACTACCGACCGCTGGTCTGATTACTCAATCAGGCTCATATCAGTATTAAAGGACAGACAGGGTGGTGATAGGTCTCCATTCTTACCCAACAGTGGTTGGAGTTCTCCATCGTTACCCAGCAATGGTTGGAGGTCTCCATCCTTACCCAGCAATGGTTGGAGGTCTCCATCCTTACCCAGCAATGGTTGGAGTTCAACATCATTACCCAGCAATGGTTGGAAGTCTGAATCATTTACCCAGCAATGGTTGGAGGTCTCCATCCTTACCCGGCAATGGTTGGGGGTCTCCATCCTGACCTGGTAATGGTTGGGGATCTCCATCCTTACCCGGCAATGGTTGGAGGTCTCCATCCCTACCCAGCAATGGTTGGAGGTCTCCATCCTTACCCGGCAATGGTTGGAGGTCTCCATCCTTACCCAACAATGGTTGGAGGTCTCCATCCTTACCCAGCAATGGTTGGGGGTCTCCATCATTACCCAGCAATGGTTGGAGGTCTCCATCCTTACTCGGCAATGGTTGGAGGTCTCCATCCCTTCCCGGCAATGGTTGGAGGTCTCCATCCCTACCCGGCAATGGTTGGAGGTCTCCATCCTTACCTGGCAATGGTTGGAGGTCTCCATCCCTACCAGGCAATGGTTGTAGGTCTCCATCCCTTCCCGGCAATGGTTGGAGGTCTCCATCCCTACCCGGCAATGGTTGGAGGTCTCCATCCTTACCTGGCAATGGTTGGAGGTCTCCATCCTTACCCGGCAATGGTTGGAGGTCTCCATCCTTACCCGGCTATGGTTGGAGGTCTCCATCCTTACCCGGCAATGGTTGGAGGTCTCCATCCTTACCCGGCAATGGTTGGAGGTCTCCATCCTTACCCGGCAATGGTTGGAGGTCTCCATCCTTACCCGGCAATGGTTGGAGGTCTCCATCCCTACCAGGCAATGGTTGTAGGTCTCCATCCCTACCCGGCAATGGTTGGAGGTCTCCATCCTTACCCGGCAATAGTTGGAGGTCTCCATCCTTACCCGACAATGGTTAGAGGTCTCCATCCCTACCCGGCAATGGTTGGAGGTCTCCATCCTTACCCGGCAATAGTTGGAGGTGTCCATCCTTACCCGGCAATGGTTGAGGTTCTCCATCCTTACCCAGGACAAATCAGTTACAGGAATTTTTGTGTCCTGAACCTGAGGTATAATGCCTAGATAGAGTTTGTAAAGAAGTAGGCAATGTATCTGATACAATTACAGTGTCTGGGTTTGGATTAATACCCGTGATTGATCACTTTCTGCTACATCATGGATTAGCCTCAAGACGCAAGCTGCTACTTTTGCATGCAGTCCCTACAATGATATGATTAATTATAAAGTCCTCAGCTGGTTAACCACCGGAATATTGCGCTGTTCTGCGCTGTACGACTGGGAGTGTTCCAGCCTCGTTCCTTTGTCGTGTCGGATGATGGATGCCTCCTGCTGATACATCACCATGGCAACGTAATCGATCACCCCGGGATAATTCTAATCTGATAGTCGACTGATACAATCCTCACAGCCAAAGGTGTATTAATAAATCTGCACGTTTGCTTCTCCCTGTATTAAAAACCAACAAAAGGCTATTCTGTTACATGGGCCAGGAAAAAACTTTTCCACTTTTCAGCCGATGATGTATGCAATTGAACTTGAAGCCTTTTAATCCAGAAAGGAAAATCCCATACAATAACGTGATGGATGGCATTCAACCCATCCACATATAAAAGCATAAAACAAGGTGTAAAGCATCGCCACTGGAATCAACCTATCTTATATTATATGGAGCTAAATGTAAATAAACAACCACAGTCATACCACCAGCAGTAAAAACGAGTCCCATGTTCCCTGTGGAGTATAATATCCATATTAATGGGATACTGGCAGGAGTTACTGGGCTGGGTTTAGTTACCGAGGTTTCAGATCTTACCTAACATTACTGGCCTCCCCCATGTGCCTCTAGGTTACCTTAGATGAATGCTGTATCCCACCAGTCCACTACAGCCATTGCTCTATAGCCTCCAAGCCCCAAGCCACACAGAAATGATGGATTGTGCTATGGTGTGTCGAGGCAAGAGGGACTCCATTTTATACACTGTCAGAATCCACAAGCATTCTGATTGGATTCAAGGGGTTATCGATACCTTGCATTTTGTGGTACTGGATGATTTAGGAATAGATCTGATACATGTGGAGTAATTGCATTATGTGAGCTGTAAATTGAATGGTGTGATTCTAATAATTTTAAGGCCATAAATAATCCATGAATATTAATGTTCATAAATAACATGCTTTTCCATTGAAATAACATGCAGGGAATTGTGGGATTGAAGCTGATCATGTTGAATGTCCGGTTGTCAAAATACCCGTGTTGTACGAGCCCATTATCCTGATTAATCATGTGAGTACAGACAAAAACCGCCTGGACAATGGGGTGGTGATTCTCTGGTGGCTCCTCACTGACCAGCTTTGACCTTGAGAGAGGTCAGGTCTGAACCCAGCACTGCCAATCTGTCTTTGAAGGCTTCCACCAATCGCTCGATGCTTGGCAACAGGAGCAGGATCACAACGGTTTCTAATGGTTACAGTTTGTTGATGATTTAGCTGAGGAGATCTTGATACTTTTTGATGTGGAGGGGCGACTTTCCATTTGACTCCAGAGGCAGCTAATAATCCACACCCATTTCACGAATTTATGGCAAATCATCCACTTCACACATTACCAGTGGTCCCGATGTCAAATATTTGCTGACCAATCAGACCCCTGGTCTGTCACCGAGGCTCCCTGGCTGTCGGCGGCGGTGTGATGTGTACATGGATGAATCTTCATGTGTGATAACAATCGATCCCGTCCTGGATTGCCGCACTTACAGCGGCTCTCCACTATTCCGGAGTGTCGTGTAGATTAGTGCAAGCTGGTTTTGCGATGATTTGTTTGCTGTACGTGATCGTAGCATGATGTGACTGTCTGTTACTTGGAGATGCACACATGCTGATTGGTCACGTCAGGGGCCTTCACCGGGTGCCGAGACCTCGGCTTAACTTCAATGGAAGGCACAGATTTCGATAATCAGAGAACTCTTGTAGTGTGTGTTTCTTGATGAATAATATATAAAGTGCACAATGTAGCAATTTTCAGGAGTGCCCTCCACATGTTTCAATTATGAATTGAGTTGCAAAAACAATGCTTCAGCATGAGAAAGAAAAGCAGACGGATGATGACTAAATGGGAAGTCAGACTTTGTTTAGTTCAGCAGACTGATCTGGGTGCTTTAGAAGGTTACCTAATCACGATCGCACTGGGAAAAACCCAGAGGAAGGTCGAGACTCCACAGGGAACACCCCACAGACGGAAACAAATCCTTCTCCCAGACCAGCCCACAGACCCTGTGGGACGCTGGCTGATAGAGCTAGTCTGTGTTTAGTTGGCTGTGAAGTCATGTGATCAGATTTTGTTCCCGGTGGGTCGCCTTCGTCCCTGATCCAGGTCTGTGTCAGAAAGACAGCGATCAATGTTGCACTCCTGATATCGTGAAAAAAAGTGGAACCGTGTTTTTATTATAAGGCACTTTTTATGCATGGATATGATATTGTTCCAATGATATCACTCCTGTGATCTGTGTCTGGTAATGCAGATGTTACCATGCTAGATGAGTTAGCAGAACTGAAGTTAGTGAATGTGATTGGTTATACTGAATGCATTGATCTATCAGCCTTCGTGAGCCGTTCTTCATCCTACCAGCTAGCCCACTGGGCTTTTGAGCACTCAGCATGAAATGAGCATAATTTCTGCAAATTATGTCATCTTTGGTACCAGTCTTTTACAAGATTGCTTTTGCCAGATGTTTCCCTGATGTTCCGTCTGTTGCCAAGTAAAACTCGCCCTTGTATCAATTTATGTCTCTGTGATTTAGGAGAACATGCGAGTCCAGAGCTGTCACTGACAGCATGAGAAAAACACGGATCCCAATTTACATTTGAGTCCATCCATGACCGGGTGATGTGAGCTGGCTTGGTACAATTTGTGCGGGTTCACTGGGCTCAGTGACAGCTCCAGATCCACAGACATAGAACTCAAGATAGATCCTGATTGACGGAACTTTGACGCACCATGAGTTATCTGTCAGGATGAATTCTCACCTCCCAAACATTGTGTCCTGACAGAAGTCAAAATCAACTGACCCTTGGTCACAGCCCATCAACATAAATTTTGATTTCTTTTTCATATGTTTTTTTGCCTAGGAATTCAGTGCATATCAATGACACCATGTAATGTTTTGGCATACCAGCATGTGTCCTTGTTTCAACATTATCATAGAAAAAAAAAACTTCATTTTCACAAAAAGTGTTGACAATGTATAAAATTACACCAAATTGGCTGTAGAAATATAGAAATATTTTTCTGAAGCTGAAACCATTAAAACTGGCTAGTCCAATCTCATCTTGAGCCGAGATGTAATATGCTACCAATTACTGTACAATAACCCGCAGATCCCCAGTCTGATACCCGAGACTCTGCCGTTTGTTCTCTGGGTCACGGTGCCTTTCCGCCAACTGCATTATGGACATTTATAGTAATCTGAGTAAATTTCCTCAGACTGAGTTGATTTTACACTTCATTGGAGTCACTTAGCCTATTGTTAGAAATGGGAGGTCTGAGACATTCATCACCTTCAACCACACCTGAAGATTTTGATTGACCGACTTATAGTCACGATCAGAAACTCGTAATACATCTTGACAATGTGATATGTAGCACAAGGAATGGTGTCTCCACGATATAGTGGTGTATATTGAAGCCGGTCACTGTACCATGAGTTAGAGGTGTTTTTTCTCTTCCTGTTCAAGCCATGTTTTGAGAGTAAAGTTTTGGCTGCTGTCTGGGGAGGGCTGATGTTACCGTGGTTGCCGTTGCCGTGGTTCCCTGGCAGTGGGTGAGTGTGTCACCACTTGAGACGCTTGCTGAGTCGCCACTGCAGACACGAGTGCGGACAATCTTGTCTCGATCCTAACCTCTCCATTCTGACTAATAACACCTCGGCGGATCAGATTAATAAGCGTCGGCGGATCAGATTAATAAGCATTGGTGTTATGGGGTAGACACTCACAGTTACCTCCGTTGTAAATCTTTCTGTGATGTTTTGTCGCTGACGATTTCTGTTGAGAAATAATGCCAAGAACCCCGCTACCCTAACACTGCTCGATACTGTGGGATCATTTTCTGCTATATTTGGGATCGCAGACAAACATGACAAAGGTGACAGCAGCATTTGATTGCGAAATGGATCAGACAGCTTTTAATGTTTGGCATTTAGTTGCAGATTACAAAGCAGCAGTTTTCTCTCTGGACTAGTTATTTTAATCCTGAATCTGTGACATATAGTGATCTGTCATGTGTCTGTCTGTCTGTCTCCCTGTTGGTCAGCTGTTTCATGTGACAGACCTAAGCACATGTGCTATTACAGTAGTCTGTGTTGTTCTGCCGTCAGACAGCGGAGTATCAGACTTCACCACCTTCTTTCAGCAACTCACATCCATGACATATATCGCATTGCATCACACTTCATCTCCCCAGTTAAAACATGTCTCATCCCAATACATAAATGTTATATCGTGTATTCTCTTGATGATTTTACTGGTCATGTGCATGTTATTCATCCATCCAAAGAGACACTTTCAAACATTACAAGTTATTGGCCCTGGTACAATTTTGTACAATGTTTGTGGTGGTGGTGTTGTTTGATGGCATGTAGGACGTCCCCGGAGCTGCACCTGAGTCCATTGATTGGGTCCCTAATTACCAGCCGTTGCATGCTGGGAGTTTGGCTGACTGGATGCTGACCGCTGATTGAGTGATGTCCTCAAAGCGATCCTGAGGGTCCACTGAGGGTCCTGCCGTGATTTCACCATCTGTCACCAGGGGTCACTCAGGGTCATCACTCGTATATCATCAAAGTTTTCTTGATTCATGGTCAGATTCTGAGGGGAAAAAGGATGGCAGATGTTGATACTGTGTCCAAATTTTGATATCAGCTCTGAATTTATTGAGGTATTTCCACGTATCATAAGTGGCCCATGTTTGTCAAACTCGTTTAGGCTGATAGATTGTAATCCAAGTTGATATCTACCATATAATAAATTGTGATTTGTAGTGGTTATAATTCAGTGCAGACCAAGAAGTTTTGTCTGTTTATTACCAACCCACGTCCATAGTTTGTGAATTTTGTTCTCCAGGCTTTCTAGCAAAGCAGTATTGCCCCTCAGCCTGCCTAGCAACCAGTACCCGTGTAATACATGTAGCTCGATTGTGCGTTCAGGCAGTACAGACACAATTAATCAGCCTGAGTGTGCCGTGATTTTGTTTGACATAAGTCTCAATGAAATATGACGGGTTGTTACCTGGAGAATGTTTTCAGCCGGTGCCACCTGTTTAAAGACGCTGTAGCAACAGCACAAATTGTTACCACTCAATAAATCTCTCAAAGTCTTGCAGAATACCAGACATGCATCATTTACATTTCCAATGGTTATGTATTGGTTTATGTACCGAGCATTTCAAGCTGAATTTCTACTTGTGTTTTGGGTTTTAGTGGTATACCACAGGGGTGAGGATGTCAGTCTGTCATAACAATGTCGTGTTTCATGCGTGTTTTGTCCCGATTCTCACAAGAAAGGTGCGAGTAATTAGAGAAGGGGTCAGGTAACACCTGCCACGTTACGTGCCACACACGTCAATTTACAGTGATCCGCTCCCCTACAAAAGCTCTGTGCTATACTTGTTAGAATTGGCAGGTATTGCGTAATCACAAACATGGGAAAAACATGGGAAAACTGGGATTGGATTTTGTTTACGTCATTTTAGTCGCTTCATTAAGAGGTCGAGGCATGTTGTGGGGTAATGGCTTCCGGGTGAAGTAACAGACAGGAATGTCGTTACCACGGTTTTGTCCCGACCTTGTCCGCTGAGCTTGTTGTTGTGCTACGGGGAGAATGCAATTGACAAGCTCGCTATTTCCCCGTGTTTACGGTTGGTTTCTGTGGAAAGCGAGAACTATAGAACTGGATCCAGGACAAGGAGTGATTGATTCCGGATGACCACAGTCTTCTGGATTCTATCGCGGTCTCCCTCCCGTTCCAAATCGGCCGGCTTCTATCAGGCGAAACCTAACTCATCCAGCAACGGACTTTGAATCAACACAGACAAATTTGGGTCAATATTTCCCTTAGCTGGTTTCCCGATGAGATTATTGCACCTCGGAGGGTTGTCGACAACAAGAGGGGAACGTTGGTGTGCCGGTGTGCCCGCAGCATGCCGAGACTTGCGGTGATTTCCTCCGGCATTTGTCTCGTGTTTTCCCTCCCTCCGGGAGATCGGCTCCCTGGATCAGATGTGAGCCACCTGTGCTCCTGCGTCAGTCAGTCGGACTCCGCGGAGCGTGCGCTGGACACTGTCTGAGTGTATTGTACACGGTCAGTCCTTGGCCAGGTATACGCTGGGATCCTGTATCTAGACAGTTTCTCTTGTTCACAATTGCCACGGATCAGTTGTTGTGACATTGTGAGAAGTGTGAGTCTGAGGGTGAACTCCAGGAATGTTTGTGGGTGACCGGGTGTGACCCCCTGGGGAAGGAGGTGGGAGAGGAAGGTTACCATTGGTTACTGTGCCCCTGACTGACCCTCTCGTGCTCCCTCCAGACCATGTGACCTGTTGTTGAGGTTTCTCACCTGACCAGATCTGAACCATCACCGAAGTGTCAAACATATCACACCTCCAAAACACACAGTTGTTCTAAATGAACATGGAAACAATCCTGACTTCAACACGTGTCTGTACCAATCGTAATGTCAGACTAACTACATGGACTAAACAATATCAATTAATAAAAACCAAAATCCTGACAATACGAATATGAATTGAAGAAAACAGCTTCAAAGTGATCTTAATTTTCTCTCAATATTAGTACATCTGTTTGTGACAGTATTTATGCATTTATTCATAATTGTCAAAAATGTTATGTTACATCTCCTGGGGAAAAAGCAGAAGAGTTATTGCCAGAAAATCAGGAGGACGTGATGATTAATTACTTCTCCTGGGAACCTCAGTCGATCATTTGGCAAGGTTTCTGGTCAACAGAACAGAACTGCTCCCTTGATGGGTTGTCCTATGGTCTTCCGTGTTCTTCCGAAAAGACCAGAGAGAAAATAGTGACCAAAGAATCCCAGTGCTGATGTCCATGGCCCGCGACAGTGACCCACGCTCGAGATGAGCCTTGGTTCATTTTCCCGCCTGCTCTCTCTGGAGGGTTCCACGGTCAAGCGTGTCAGGTCTCGAGGACGAAGCTGCGAACTCCCATTCCAGTCTGCAAGTTCCTCGGCCCTAGTCCCAGCAATCTGTTACCGTCGACAGGATACAGAGGCCTCAGAGGTGATCAGTCCTCCACTCACAATTTGTTTTGTGGTTTATTTGAACCATGGGATGTCATCGTGATGCTCACAGAAGATGTCCTAAAAATTATTGCCTCATTTCCTGTGTGTGGACCTGGGAATAGAATTGGGACAGAGATGAGCTCCAGTAGGGAATTTGTTCGTCTTATGACACTTCTAGTCTTGTTCATTCTGCCGTAAATTTCACTCTAGGCAACTCGATTGAATGATTTGATTAATTTGCAGCAAACCACATTTTCATATGACCTGAATACAAAATAGGTCTAGTTTTGGTAGCTGAGATATAATGTATATTATAATAGAAAGAAAATCACTACAGCCCAAACACGACAATCAAAGACCAAGAGGTGTGATCCTCAATGCATTCCCTTGCTGGATTTCTTCGTTACAATGGCATTTCATGCACTAGTATTGTCTAGCGACTTTCTTTTGTTGTGCCTCACGTCGCTTATCGCCCTTGCCATCTCTTTGTGGGCTGAATCATTGATGCACACGGCGGCGTCTAGGTGTGAAGGCTGGTGTGAGATCTGTCCCTGATCTCTGATGGTGCTGATTGTGGAGTGTTGAGGTTCTGACGAGGCCTCTCCATTGTCTCACTACCTCAGGACGGGAGGTTTGGGCACCGCAAGGCTGCTATATGGAAATGGGCAGCTTGGATGGCTGGCGAGATATCTACAACCAGCAATTGTCAGAAATGCCAGCAGTTGATTGAAGAAAAGTGCTCTCCACGACAAGTGACTGGGGCTTGGGATGAGACCAGAGAAAAAATTGCATGGCAAAAATTGTGAGACAACGATGGTAGCATCGCAGGGGAAAAGATCAAACCCATCATCTCAGCCAGTCAAAATGTCATAGATTTGGGTCAAAAGATTCGACTTCTGAGTGTCTGAGCACTGATTTATTGTGGAGAGGCATATCCTGTGGGACCTGGGGGGGGGGGGGGGGTTAGGCGGTAGTGAGGACAAAAAAAAGAAGGCATGAAATTGATAGATGGAATAAAGTGGACGCAAGGACAGGGTGTGAACATCACACAGTGGGAGAGGACATAGATCACTCAATCAAGGTGTTTTATCACATTTGGAAGCAGAGAACAGCCAGAGCTACAGTTACCACGTTGCACTGGTGGATGAGGGTTTGTAGCATGTTGTTAACTCTTCCACGATGTGGGGCCCGGGGCAGTCTTTAACCTGGTGACACTGTCAAGGTGACCAATTCTGTCTGATGTTCACACATTATCTGAGTTTTCTGAAGTGTTAATGAAGTGACATTGAGGGAGAAACTATCAATCTAGAGAGGACCTGAATAATGCTGAGTGATTTATAGTTGTTTGGAACTTGCAGATCTTTTCAATTTGTGCAAACAGTCCAGAAAACTCCCTGTATGACGTTTGGTACATGATGGTCTACCTTGATGGAAGTTTGCATTTCTACAGATATTCAGTGGTCCCCCTCAGATAAGACCCCTCTCAATAAAGACTTCCCCCTTTGTAAAGACTTTTTCATGTGGTGCTAGGACAACACCCTAAAATAAGACCTTATTTTTGTGTCAAAAGGGTAGGTCTTCTCTGAGGGGAACCATTGTATACATAGATGTTTGCTCAGATTTCAAATTATAAGCAGTTTTTTTTTATTTGCATGTATGCATTCATTTGTGACTTGAGTCTCTATTCTGATTTGCTTGTCCAGGTACGATCAACGTGGACTTCCCGATGGAGAACCAGACGGTATATCGCGGAGATGATGTGCGGATTCGCTGCGACATATCGGGAACCCCGCTGCCGACATACACTTGGTTCCGCGACACCACGCCTGTCACTCAGCTGATCCGGGATGATCCCCGCTTCAACATCAGGACCACCACCTGGGGCGCCAGGTACGGGTCATAGAATTAAACTAGGCGCAATCATATAGCGGTTTGCGAGTGGTATTGTCAATTGAAACTTTTGGGATCATATGGTGAAAAAAAGTATTACAGGTTTGCATCCTCATATTTGGAAGAGGTCGGCCATGCCTAATAATCATTCAATACTTTATCACATTCTAGGTAACTGTATATGTGAGACTAAGCCATATATATTGCATCAGTGAAGCAGCTTTATTCCATTATAAAACAACAGTGAGTTAGTTACTGGAGCGAGTGAAATGAGCGAGTGAAAGCCGTCCAATTCTGTAAATATGCCGGGACTGCGGGTTTGACCCGTGTTGCCAGTACACTTTACACAGTATTGCTGATAAGGGAGAGTAACTCCTGTAGAACTCGCTGTACTGCAGCATGATCTCTGTCCGCTGATGGCTGGAACAACTCCCTGAACCGCGATTAGCAAGATGATTCCGGGGGCCGATCTGTCTTCACTGATACAATTACGGACCAGTGGATGGGTGGCCAGATGGGCAGGTTATTATTCCAGCACTACACGTATTCAGTCGCTGGCTTTACCTATCTGTGACTCAGTCTGCGGCCTGTCTGGGGTTATCTGATTGGCTTCCTATACTGAACACTGAAAAGAATGTTCAGTAAATGTGCTTGATAAGATTCCCAAATATTTTTGGAGGAATTTCATTAAGACCTGTCTTCTTGACTTTTTATGGGAGGATCTCATTCTGAACAATATATGATGACAAGAATATTTCCAAGAAATGTGAGTTACACTTTGAGCTGAAGATTACTGTCGTGTCAATCTGGAGCTGGGTAGTTGGCTGTCACACGTGTGAGCCGCTGTGTGGGAAGTCCTCTCGTCTCGGTCGGTGAGGCTCTGGTGACACAGCGGATCTCTCGGCCTTTGAGGTCACAAAGTCAGCGGTTGTGGCATGGACGACCATCCATCTTCGTCAAGGCTGTCAAATGACTGTCCTAACACAAGTGAACACTAATTAAAGCTCGCTGGACACTGGAATGTGGAAATGAATCATAAAATTCAATAAGGGCTTTAAATACGTCTCACAAACAAAGTTTTCATCCACTTAAAGACGATCAGGGTTTTTTTCTCCCTACTGTTTCACATTGACTTGTGGTAACTTTGTCCTCGCAGATGAGGAATGTTTCTCAGGAAAAAGTCACAAGTCGTTGCTTGAAAGAACTTGCTCCCTCGAATCTTGTGGCTTGTCACATGCGCCAGCGCATCCCTGATAAATGGACATTCAATCGCACAATCTCAAACCTACAGCCTCTATTAAAAAGCAATTATCATAATGAAAGTCAGCGATGGGAGCAGGTCAGCGAAGTTCACTAGCGTTCGTCCACTGGAGATCGCGACTTCTTGGTAATGATCGCTTCTTTCAAGCGGTGACCTCACACCGATGCTTGCCCATTTTAGGTGCAGCTACCCTCTGGTATGGCCAGTTTCAATAGAGCCCTCCTTCCTGACTTCGTGACTTCCACAGTAACAAATGAAAAACTTTTGGTGTGGACGTAAGGGAAGGTATACCCCTGATGACAGGTCTTATATATCTCACATCGCCTGTGGCCTTTTGGCACGGACTAAACAGCTACTTTGTCCATAATTATAAAAGTCAGACTGTGGATTTTGCCCAAGAAAGGAGGTGAACGTCAGTGTGAGACCCGGTGTTTTTTTCGATGACTGCGATAGCGTTCATTTGTCTCAGTCCCCACGGCCTCCCTCTGGGGATTCAGTAGCTATTTTCTTCATTCGCACTAAAATCCCCTGCAAGATCACGTACTGCCTTGGCCATATTTCTGAGCGCCGAGCTGAGATAGTTTTTGATAACTTGGCAGTTTCGACTTCAGAATATGGTAATATCCTCTGTTGGATTGCCTCAGGGTTGAAACCGAAGCTAAAATTATCACCAGTGTAACACAAGGTCAGATAGGAACAAGACCAAATAACGGCAAAAAAATACCCTTAATATACCTGCGTTCAAGATGTATTAATTAACTACAGCACATAAAACTTGTGTTGTTTTTACCCTAAACACCTGCATAGCCAGAAGGCTTCGTGATTGACGACAACACAGAGCTGGGGCTGTCTTTGGGCTAAGTGAAGTCAGCATTATATAATGTATTTATTCTGTTAGTTAACTTTTGAAAACTTAAATATCATATGAAATACATACTAGTAATCATTTTTCATCAATGTCAATAAAGGTGCATCTGTGAAGAAAATTATTAGTCTCCGCCAATGCAGTGTAAACGTGATACACATACATTTATAATGGTCAGTCCAGTTGTTCAGTGGTCAAGTGACATACTGGAATTATGCGGATGCTGCAATGAACTGCATACTTATTTATTGGATAATTGGAGAGTCCATGAATATTCATTGGGAGCTAATCATGTAATTACAACACAAGAAATGTGTCTGTAGTCGTTAGACCGCTCGTTTTCCAGCGGGGATGGGCTGCGAGGTAACTCGAGGTAGGGGGATATGGTGCGCCTTTAATAGCGTACTCCGTATGCAAATGTTGGGATGTGTAATGGTTGAAGCAGTTACACGACAGTTCATCATTTTAAAAGCGAGGTCAGAGATTGTGCAAGAAGTGTACACGTCAATTCAACTGTCAGTTTTCTGGTGTCTGGTTTGTCTGAAAGATGCAAAATCCTGATTATTATATCCAATTCTAGCCATATTGTACTGTGGCAGGTATATTGCATAATTGCGAACCCCAAAGTCATACATATGTAACATTACCATTGACTGGATGACTACTCACACTACGTTACTTTCAAGTAAAATAAACTGATCACCATTCACATGTTAATCATGATGACATGTACAAATTTCAGGTTGCGGATTGCGGATGTTGTGCCTGAAGACACAGCAATTTACCGATGTATCGGCTCCAACATATACGGTCAAGTGACATCTGAGGCCGCTCTTGTGGTCCGACAAGGTCAGTAACAACGTCTCCATGGAAACTCTAACATCTGATATGAACTAATACATGTCCTTTCCCTGAGCCTTGACCTCTAGAACTTCCATACGAGTTACTACAGACTATTCCCCAACGAGGGTCTCTAGTTACCATGGTTACATCATTATCCCTGATGTTGAAGTCTCCCAGACGGCGACAAGCCAGAATGAAGTCTCCTGAGTGAGCCGGGAGCTTGTCTCGTCCCCAGACGCCCAATCTAATCAGAACACCCTGATAACTGTCACAGGGACCTCCGCTTGGTCACCGACAGCAACGGAATTAAATTCATGCATAATGCAGGCCGTCCAAAACCTGTGTCCATGGAAACGCTGTCTGTCGCCGGTCTCAGATGTGTGACTATGCCCGTCTTGAGGCATGTGTCATTAGGCAGGCAGAAAAAACAAGATGGATGGGACGCTGCATGATCAGCATTGGGTCACTCGTTTAGCATTCAACACAATACTTCTGTGGGATTTCATTCAGTTGATGACTTGATATTGTCGCTAAGTGGGTTTTCTTTTTGTGCCGTCGCTGATCCCGCTTCTTTGTGTGTCGTTTTCTTCTAGAGATCCACAAAGTAACCACATGATGTGATGATTCAGCTTCGCATTCACTGAAATATTCATGGCTGAAATTAACACTCGTCTATGAAGAAATTAAGGTCTAAATACAATTCTTGAGTCAACCCTATGACTGCTGCCTTGTATCCCATTTCAACTCGTATGGACGGAATGTATTGTCATCCTGTTCCCAGAAATTCTCAACTGAGAATATTTACCAGTATATTAGAACAATTACCTGATGCTTTGTAATGTCCCCAGTAGTACTGATATAATCCTACTATATAATCTGACATAGAACACGAGATTTCATGTGTGATATTTGTGAACTGTCCCTTTCTTGTAGAGTTCAACCCGCGGCCTAGGGAGCCCAAAGATCCAGACTCGGACTCCAACCCCGGAGACGATGATCCTTTCGGGGGCCCGAATGTGGACGATCCTTTCATCATCGACCCATACAATCCCAACCCTGATGATCCAGATGGAACATACGGCTACGATCCTTCCTACCTGTGAGTTGTCCCCAGTTCTGCACTCATGGTTCATTAAAATAAACCAGAGTTGAAACTTTTCAACTTCTAAAATTTCAAAGATGCTCTCAAAATTTGTTGCATGTGTTCTGACTTTGACAGTGTTTGTGTCACAGTTTAGTATACATGTTATATGAGACATATCGTGTCTTGACCTATCAGGTGACAAATTTACATTATGAAAAATTTGAGAAAAATATGTAGATTTATTACATTAGTTCCTCAGATTTCACCTGCTACTTGTTTCATCCAATCTTCCAAGGTCAAGTGGCGTATTTATTTGCTTCATTGGGGACATATTGGCCATGTGTTAGACTCTGTGGGTAAAAAATGACACAGCTTGGGGCGAATACAGGAAAAATAGTCGAGCATTTTGTGAATAATGCTTCATTCTGAAGTGCGCCATATTTGTACAAGACAGATCACAGCCCATCTACAAGACTCAGTGTGCATGAACATGATAAAGTAGAATGGGGAAAAAATTCTACAAAATTAGCAGAGTGAGCGTCATGAAGTGGCGCCATGTTGTGTTGAGATCAGGTTATAATTACCCGAGTCTGAGGGGTAAAAACAGCCGTAGGGGGCACTTGAACTCCGCTGCCCCGAGTGTAAGAAAGTCTCGAGGTGTCGAGCAATTGGGGGTAGTTCGGCTGGATGTATAGTGTGAGAATTATTGCAATGAACATGTGACAAAGTAAGCATCAAACGCTGGTATAGCCTTATCTTTGTTGTAGATGTCTGTAATAATTCCATATACAGCCATGTCCCCCTAACTGGGCCACTCGTGCATAGTTTAACAGTATAATCTGGTTTGGACAGTATCACAATTGTACCAGAAAAGTGTATAAATATACTGTATAATTGCCAAAGCATATAAACGTCACAAGTTACGTTAGCAGGATGAGAAATCTAAAGAATACCTGTACAAGATCCCCTCACTCAGGAAGTGTTATTTACAAAACATGTAAATGGTTTTAGTGGTATTCGTTAATCGATGGTTGGAGTTTGGTGTAGCCAGCGCAGAGAAAAGACATGGTTTTAATTTGATTCGCACAGACTGCAACCTGTCATCGACTGTTTACCGTGTTATGGAAGCCGTGCAGAGCCACAATTATCACACTTCCACTGGTATGAAAAGCCTCATGAATAAAGTCTCTTTCCAAAGGTAGAAATCAACAGACAGCAGAATTGCCTTGTCAAAGTTTCGTCTTCATTGTTGCCGTCCATGCTGTTGAGGGGAGAGCAGCAGAAACAAAAATCAACATATTTCACTGAGACCATCACCTTTGCAGCTGGAAGCTGTGCGACTTGTCGGAAAATTTTGCCTTTTTGACTGCTGTGATGTACACAAAATGAATACATCCACATTCACCATGTTCACTGAGAGCTTCAAATAATTTTTCAGTAGGGAAATTTATTTTGTGATCTGAATATTTTCATTTGATAAACACATTGCATACAGATTCAGATTTGATTGACAACTGATCAGAATGGGCGCAGGATTGTGGGCTAATGAGTTGCCCCGAGACTAGAGGCCTACATGTATCAGCCTGCCCTCCCCAGTCCTATAACCCTGTTGTGTATTCCACCCACACCCCAGCGACTGACTTCAAAGTCCATGCCCTCGGCCGTCCTTCACACCCTGAGAGACTGGTCCTCCTGTTTGCTAGGTGACAAGCTCAGGAGAGATCAAATACTGGACCCTGCCCCCCCCCCCCCCAACTATAGTGACAAACAGCTACCTGGGGCCACAAATCCAACCAGTGTCCAGCAGCACCCCACCCTCACAACAATCACCATGACAACAGCTATTGGACCTCAAATCAGTGTGTCATCCACAAACAGTAATAAAAGTAACATGACAACACCTGTCCTCAACTGCAGACATTGATGTTGATTTGGACTCCAGATATTGGTCAACATCCAGTTTGTCTTGACTTGCAAAGTTGGAGATCTACATGCATGTTCTGGTCGGTAATGACTCCTGAGAATTTGTCACACATCTGGGCACTGGAAGGATCTAACACAGTCAGTCAGAACAATATCAAATTTTTGGATTGGAAAGAGTTGCGTCAATTTTCAGGCAGAACAGAGTTAAATTGAGCATCGAACAAATGTTTTCCCAGCTAGGTTATGTGTCACTTTTCAAAAAAACGTGCCAGGTTTTGCACCTATCAGACAGTCGCCATTAATCTTCGCCCAATTACACAAATCTCCCATCATGCCGTGGGGCTGCGGGCTGCTCACTCATGCGTGACTGTGTGGTAACACACGATAATAGGAAGGTCAACCGTGCTTTGTGGGGGTTCTGCAGCCAGCCAGATTGTGACACACGCACAAACAATACTTAAATGTCACAATTCTGTGATAGATCACTTTCTTTCATGCTCCTGCGCTGATGCAAAATCTGGACCGAAAACAAAAAAGCATCTAAAAAATCCCAATTGTATTTAGTTGTGCGGGACACATGAACATTGTCTGCTTCCACCCTGTGTCGACATGTAGAGGCCAGAACTGCCTTCCTGGACAGCTGTACCCTCGCTACCCCCCCCCCCCCCCCCCATGTCGGGGACCTTCGACACCCAGACCGTGTCGGGCCTGATTGATCGTTGATTGATGACTCTCTGATGTATCGGACCTTGCCGTGTCATTGTTCCTCCGTCATATCTTGTCCTCGATATATCCAGGTACTTGGGTACCAGTCACTTTGTCAGATCAGTAATGTTGTGAGTCAGAGCTGGCAACATTGATTGGCAGCAGAATTTCACATATGTTATATGTCACAATGTATATAAATGAACTTGAATTAATTTTTATTTTCACGAAAGGCCAGTCTAATGAATGGTTTGAGAGAATGAGAAAAAAAACCTTCCTGGTATTGGACACCGGACACTAATACAGATTACATTCAGGGTACACGTTTTGATGTATTCAGCTGTATCATTCCGAGTCAAATCCACGTTACTGCCGCGTGCTCGTTACTGCCGCTGCTCGGCCATTCCACTGGCCTCTCAGTGGCTCCAAAAATCTCCTCTAATCTCATTAAACACGGCATGTGTGCTGCATTCAGTGTGCATCTGTCCGTGGGCAAGTTGTTTCAGATAAAGAATAAAACCAGGAATGTGTTAATAGATTGGAGAAAAGGAAGGCCGCTGGCTGAACCAGCCTGATGTGAGTTTTTTATTGCCTCGGTTAATTGCATTAAACATTGGATCCAAACAGAATTATTCCAAGCACAAGTAATTAAATAGTGTTGAGTTGTCATGGTGATATCTGAACTAAGAAGGCTTCATTGAATTTCCAGAAGTCAAAGTGATACGCTAAGAATTCCATTCTTTTCCACTTGCATTTGTACAAAATCTTCCCTGCATGCCTGCCTGGCACTTATTCGCAGTTTAATTAACCTTTCAATATTGATAGAAATCTAATAAACTATGACACCGACTTGACACAAGTCAATGCATACACTTTATGACACAAAAGTAGCACGGCTCACTTTGACATGTGAATGTTCCTCACCTGACAGCAACTTGACATGTTTCATAACCAGAGCTCGCAGATTTTCATTGTCCTGTGCTTATCACAGGTTCTGAGATTTTTTGCCCAGAAAAAAATGTATATTTGGCCCGCGAGCCATCACACGTGTCCACATCACAGCGGGCTTCGGCAACTCTGCTGTCAGAAGGGAGCGATCATTATCTCATCACGGGCTAATCATGAATTAATGAGGTAGGGTTGGTTAATACAACAGACGATATTGGAAAGGTGCTTCTGAAATGCTGCTTGTGGGGTTTTGTAAGATGAGGGTGAAATGTGCAAAGCCACAATATTCGCAACATGATCCATAAAACCTGCGCTATCCCATTGTGTCTGCGTGTAATAGGGCTGGGATAAGCTTGTGGCATGCTGGACTCCTGCCACAGTGCAACAGTTTCAGTCACGAATCTCATATGTCGTGAGAGCATAAATCAGAGTCTCCCTCGTGTCCAGCCAAACGTGTGTCCATCAGCCTAACAGTCTGGTTGAGTAAAAGTGTGACCTTACCTTTCTCATACCAACTCCTACATCTGTATGGAATCTACTGAGAAGTTAGAAAGTCAGCAAGAATACACTAGTGATACTACATGAATGGAACACAAGGACAGCGTCAATTGCTGAGTAGTTCACACCCCACACCTTTGACCGTCCAAGTCACTGGGGTGTCCGCTCGCATCCCCATGTGGCGCCCTGATGCGGGACGGAGTCAGAGCTGGTATAGTTCCGGATCTCGGGCTGTGGCTCTCCCCTTGAACGGCCTGGTATTGATTGGATCTCGGTATTGGTTTGGGCAGCCGGTTGATTGATTCTGGGAGATCCGTGTCAGTATATATTATTGCAGCGCTGAGGGAAGACGATCGGGAATTGATCTCTGACAAAGGAAAGCTAAAATACAAAACGCCTGGCTGTCTTTGTGATTCCCGGTGGAGCTTTGTGTGTTCTGCACTCCAGAGAGAGGTCAGAGTTCACAATGTGCTCCAGGTAACTGCGGAAAATGACCTTTGACCTTCCACCCTCAGGGTTCCCACACACAAATTGGGTTGGGGAGGGTTCAATTTCTGGAAAAGTCCATTAAACGCACATTTTCCTCGCCTGTTTCCCTGTCTGTTGGCCCGGAACTGATTTATGCCAGCTATAGACTGTTATTGGAGCCATTGTGATTATCCGTGTATTATCTCAGTTATGCACTGGAACGTCGCTGGTCAGTCTGTCGAGTGACGTGTGTCGTAAACAGGATTTAGCATTTTCAAGGTTGGCATTACACTCTACATGTTCTAATTCATAGGGTTTCTTAGTTTGTCCTTTGCTGGGGAGCTATTTCCATTATTATTCTGGAACATGTACCATCATTCCCTAGTGTCAGGGGTCTGCTTTTAGATGGATTAACTTGTGTATTTGCCACACTTACATGTACTAGTATGATATACACAAACTTCTAGAGCTACAACATGTCTACAGCCCTGCCCCCCCTGCAGTATTTGATGTTTGATGAGGTGTTGGCTGATGGGACACACATCACTACCTCCGAATTCCACAGATAACTCTACCTTGTACATAGTACATGGTACCTGGCTGCTTATTATTTATCCCTGCAAGTTTCAGATCTCTTCCTTCCATCTCTCCGTAGTGTAGCTGCTCTCACACCAACCCGCACAAACACCCTGCCAGAATGCAGATTAGATATCAGCCGCTACCTTTAATACATCAGTAGCAAATTATTTACGCCAAACATTTATCTGTTACATGTTAAGCAACAAGTGGTGTTGAGGTGAAAAATTGATTTTCACCATGAACTTCATGTCCTTTTTGGATCTAGGTAGTCTTGAAATATTTCTTACATGTGTTCCTTTGAGACTGTTTGTGGAGTTTTGACATGAATTATTTGATAGCGGAATGATCCGCCCCTGAAAGACAGAGCGATGATCTCTGTCTGAAGGCGGCAGTGATGTTTGGGTTTTCTATCAACACTACAATATCTGGGTGGCCGTTGGGAGCTCTCTGCGTGCCCAGATCATCCTGACCCATTGATGTGGGCCTCAGCCACGTCCCGGTCGCTACGGAAACAGTTATCATAGAAAACAAGCTGAGATAACGGTGCATCATCGCAAATCTCACAGAAACCAGAAATTGTCGAATCTCAATAAACTGGCCATGGTACCAGGGTGTTCGTTTTGGCAGTGATCATATTTAATACATGTCTGGTAATAAATATTCAGATTTTTAAGCTGGACAGATTGTTGGTATTTCATGGGGTGGTCAGGTAGGTTTTCTTGGTAGAGCTGTAGTAATAACCGAGTCTTCTACCCACACACCCAACAGTTACCAGAGGACTTTATGTGAGTTATGGTCAGGGGCGCGATCCAGCAAACCGACTCACTACACAATCAAAACTGGCTGAGAAAAACTATGATTCCATTCTTTGAAGTGGCAGATTTCATGTCAGAAATATCGTCGGATGAAAGGTTACTGGAATAAAAATGAACGGAGGGTAACAGATAAATTCCCCAGATAAATTGGACCTTGATGTATGAGCAGATACCAGATGAGAGTGATGAGGAAAATTTAGCAATTGCCAATCATAGCGGGAGAAAAATACAACATATCATAATGTAACGTTATAGGTGAGTTTTCAGAACCAGTCACTACTCAAGTAAATCTTGTTTGGGCCAAGTGTTTCTGGAATTCATGTGGTAGATAGATTCTGTCATAAACCATTACCATCAATGTGAGCGTTAGTATGATGTGATGGATTTACTCACAGATATGACAGGAGTGCATTATGATTGGTATGGACTCCAGCTGTGGTGGTGCTGACTCGCAAAGGAAGCATTATGATGTTTTATGACTCTCTGCGGCTGATCAGGTTATCGGCAGTAATTTACCTGACAAAACAGAAATCTCATCTGGACAAGATTTTGGTCGATCAAATTTCATGCCATGTGTTCAAAATCTTGTCATATATTAATATTAAGATGATTGCAAGCTTACTGGGGCACTATAAATGCTATGAAGACCAAGGTATTTTGCTCTTAAAGACAGGCCTAAGACCGTAGAGTACGGTGTGAACCAAGTGATTCAGAATCAGTATCCTGGAAATACAATCAAATCAACTTGTTGTTTATTCTGCTATTTGCAATGTTGAAACATCTTCTCTGGTAAATTGTGATAAAATGTATTTATTCAAGTTGAACGTATTTTGTTTATGATATAATTGTTCGTTTTCCAGACCTGGCCCGAGTTTTTGTCAGCCATACCGTGGACAGGCTTGCTCAAAATACCTTAGGAACAGAAACATCTTTGTGAACAGCAACCAACAGCAGGCTCGCATTGAGGAGGAGCTTAATAGTGCGTCTTTGTGCTACTTTGGTTATTGTCTATATCACAGAAACATTGTTGAAAACAATTAGAATAGAATAAGTTCACTCTAACTCCAATCAGCATCATACAAGGCAAGAAGTAGACCTACTTATTCACTATGGTGGCTATTGAAGTCCGAAATTGCATTTGAATTACAATCCCGAGGAGGCAAAATAGGGAATAAAATGAAACTGTGGATCAAATTAGTTTACCTGTTGTATTCTGTAAGTCCAAGTACACCAGCACATCTGTTTTGTTGTAACAGTCGCGGTGACTGTGCTGGGCGGCACGATGACGTCGATGTCTGAGCAGTGCGCGAAGTACGCGTTCGAGGGCGTGTGTTACTTCTCACTGTCCGTGTGCGACATGACCTCGCCAACACAGCCCAAACCTCGGCGCCTATGCCAGGATGAGTGTCTGATCCTGACGTCCGAGACTTGTCGTGACGAGTACCAGAGAATCCGCTCCAACCCCCTCATAGGAGGTAATCCAAGTGGATACACAGTCGAAAACTAAATATTGAATGCCGTGGTTAGGTGTCTGCACATAACGGGTGTTCCTTCGAACAAGTTT